>CM073426.1:56791250-58117500 GCA_037114965.1 Monochamus alternatus | reverse complement strand
TTCATTTTCTGCTACTTACCTTTGAATTAACACTGATTTCTCCTAACAAAGTAGTTACATATCACAGGAAACTTTTTTCTGTCACAGGTGGGTATTTTGTTACAATAACAGGGCATATACAGGGTGATTTGGTTTTAATGAAGATAGCTTTCAGAACCAAAATAGAATTCAGCAAGATAAGGGTGCAATAAAAAAAAATAAAATCCGCCATGAGCGAAATACAATGCATTAAATTATCAATTGTTAATCCATTTTTTGAACTTCCAAATAAAGTACCTAGGGACGCAATATACAAAATCAACAAAAGTAAATCAGCAATACGTCGAAAACAATGTTAAAATTATCGAGCTATTGATCTTTCTTTACCATAAACCCTTTCTCCTAGGCAAAATTTTTGTCAGTATACATCATTATACAGGGTTAACTATGACTAAATACAAAAATTTTAACCACGTGCTCATGGAGCCCTAAAAGACAATAAAAAAGTTATTCCAGAATTTTAGCTCGATATTTAAAAAAAGGGGCAAAACCCTTTTTCCTACGGAAAGTCGGCGCCTATGACAAAGAACACAAAACTACAACGTAAACACAGGGATTAAATTATAACATGACAGCGAACCGACTCGACTGGACCGACTGTCTACTGTGGCCAACTGTTGCATGACGGTAGCTTGCTGGTTGCATACTCTGATTCTCGCATTGGTGGCGGTAAATAAGTATTTAATATAATATCGAAACAATTTTTTTTTCGCTTTATAAATAAGTTTGGAAATTTTTTGAAAGGAAATTCTGTTAATTCTTATTTTTTTCTATCCCCTCTTAAAATATTTGTACTTAGTCATAGTTAACCCTGTATATTATTAGTATTAGTATAAGTTAACTGACCACTACTGTCTTATGACATAAATTTACCTATACATAAGTAGTTGGTGTATCAAATCATCCAGAGTTTAATACTATACTAACATCTGTAGATTAGTTACTAACTTATTGAAAACCTGTAATGTGAAAATTTAGGCTTAGCTCGCTAACAGTATATTTTAGAGCACTTTGTAGATGGAATGCCCCTATATTATTCGAACATAGTATTGCTTCTCAAAGTTATGCTATTGTCAAAACTGAGTTACCCTGTATAACATGCTATTAAAATAATGTATAGCTAATGGTGAAAAATTACAGTTGTTCTATGAGTAATTTAAAGTCCTTATAAAAATTTCATATGTCCTGCCATACTAGTGTTGAAAATATATTTTTGTAAATTAATTGTCACACTAATGAGAATAATATCAATGGACATGTCCAACTTATTTTTAAAAACTATTTTGACCAAAAATTAAGCCACATCTTATCTATAGCTTAAAGAAGTAAATATTGTCTTTAAAGTCAAACATCATTAAAAAATAAGAGTAGAATTGGTAGCATCAAATACAAAAATGTCCAATGTAAATCAGCAGCTTTACAGTTCTATATAAATTAATTAAAATGTGAGCAAGTTAACCAGGTGTAGGTATCGTGAAGAAAATTTATTACGCTCTTCTTTTATTTTGAGATGTTATTGTAATATGCTCCTGAATGAGAAAATAAAATACCTTAAAACATAAAGCACAATTCCTCTTTATTTTCATAAAAGTTTCTAATAAAACTATAAAAGTCAACAGAATAATACAGGGTAACAAAAGTACTGTTTATGTTGCAGAGAAGGACATACAACCACCAAATGTCTTCCCTGGTGCACCTTAAAAATACATCTCGGTGAAGTATTGTTGTGACCTTTGTGAGACATCACTTTAAATGTTCCTGGTAATGTACTTAAGGGATGTCCATCAAATATCGTTACTAATGTAATGCTAACATTCCATGATGAAGTACTTACTATGTACTTGTCGGACATTTAAAAGCTATACATTACATTCTGTTGATACATATCAGTAATGAATTTAAAGCATGTTTCTAATATTACTATTTATGGTATACTCGCGACAAGAATTCAGACGACTTACGTCATACGAACAAATGAATAATTCATTATATTTTCATCAAAATATTTAAAAAAACTGCAACTGATAGTAAGAAAACTATATACTACACAAAAAGTTTGCATTATATATTGCACTAAATTGCAAAAAATGATTGTTTTTAACGCGACCAAATATCGAAAATTACGTTGACAATAAAAACAAATGTGTAACGTCAGCTGTGACGTAAGTCGTCTGAATTCTTGACGCGAGTATAATTATTTACATTAGAGGAAACCTCCCCGATCAAAATTTCTGGAGAGGTTTCCGCAATTGTAAATAATTATGATAAATAGTAATATTAGAAACTTGATGAATTCTAAAAAAGTACATTGACTTACCCGAGCAAAGCAACTCACTTGAGACAGATAGACCGCCGACTAAAATAAAATTCCAACTGAGCTATCCTATAGCCACAAGATTTTTTTTTGTTGTGGTAGTAAACACGTTTCAGCAAAACATACTTGTGGCAACATTAATTTGTTGCTGTGGGTGCAAAAATTTTACCTACTGTAACTCAAATATCTTAGCAAAGCCCCTCACTTGGTGGATTTCTTTCAGTGTGGAAATATACTTGATGTTGTAGACATATTTATAATATAAGAGTGGAGTACTTTTATAATCAGAAATTAATTGAAGCGTTTCTGATTTTATTCCATCAACGCCAGGAGATTTATGTGGTTGTAAATCATTTATTGCTCGTTTCACTTCTGTCAAATCTGTTGATTGTAAAAATATAGAAGAATTATTTGATTTTTCAGGAAATGCAACTAAATTTTCCTGATTTAACTTTTGTGCCATTTCATTGCCTACAGTACTATAATGATCCGCAAATATTTCAACAATTTGATTCTTATCTTTTACTACTGAACCATCAGAAGCTTTTAATTTCAGAAATTGTTTCTTTAATTTGATTTTCACCGCAAATTTTATTAATTCTTCTATAATAATTTATTTTAGTTTGTTTTATGATATTCTGCAGTCAGTTTTGTATAATTTAAAATCTATTTTAGCCTTATTATCTTGTGGATTTTGCCTCATTTTTTATATAAATAGTCGCGTTTATTTATTGAATTTATAAGACCTGAGGTAATCCACTCTGACCTTTTTTTAAACTTCTTATTTATTTTTTTTACTGATAAAATGTATTTTTTATAAAACGATTGCCGAAGTTTGTGCGCCACTGATTTTTTTTGTATTTACTGGTACCTTCTGTTTAGAAAAAAACCCTACTTAACAAGTTTTCAAGATATTGCTGAAAATAGCTCTAATTTTTGACGTTCAGTAAGTATATGTCCGAAAAAAAAAAAAAAAATTCGACAAAATTTGGTGTGAACTACCCCACTTAAGTTTCGTTGTAGAATCTGTTTAATAGATTAGTAATTGATATACTTTGAAGTTGAAACTATAGAACATAATTTGTAATATTTCTTCGAATTTATTTTAATTTACGTAAATACATATCAATTATACACGGGATATAAATATTATTCTAACTTCTTATCGATATTTGGCTCCAGTTAGTGAGAAATGTGGAGTTTCCAGCAGCGTTACTTATAATAAAAATATATTTGCATGTTCGTGGTATTTCCCAGAATAATATTGTTGAAGATAAAGAACATACACTTATGCATCATTCTTAATGCCAAACTAGTTAGTGGTTAGTGTTGGTCAATTGGTAGTAAACATGATTTATTTGATAATATCACTGTACGTTGTTGCCTTTGTAAATGCAGAGTATATAGTGCCCGATGCCAAAATTGAAGCCCTGTATCCCAAGGGATTTAGAGTGTCCATTCCAGGTTTGACATATTTAATGCATATTTTAATATATTTATAACTATGTAAAAAACTATTGATTTTATTTTGAACTGGAGAGAAATATGATATTTTTATTTTAATGATAGCAACAAATTGATTTTTAAGTATAGGTAATTAGTAAATGGATAAGTAATAGATTTATTATTTTAATGTTTGATATTTCGAACAGTTATCAGTAATAAACTTAATAACTAACCTAACCTACCGATATAATTAAATATATTTATATGCAAAATTGTGCTAGATGATTCATAGAACCTTGATTGCGTCTCAGCTGATCGTACCATATTACGTACGTTTATGTATGTCTTGCTGTTTGTTCAAAAAACTTAAAGGAAAGTTTTTAAGATTTTAAAATGAATACCTAATTATTCCTATAGGTTCTGTTTGAGTAACTTTCTTATTACGTTAAGACCGGTATTCTAGTTTAAATACACAGAGAAAAATATTTTAATAGCTGAACAGTTTACGGCTTTATAACCAACGATTTAACGCTGTACTGTATGCTGTGACGCTTTGCTATTTTAAAGTACGGCGAATAAACATCAATATAATATAGAATTCTAGAACAGCTATCAGTTTATTTGATTGCAATGCGATATGTAAAGTAAATTTGAAAAAGGATTCTATTAATTTCCATGAGATAAATTCATTATTGAAATTTGCTTATTGTCACCTTTACCCAATGTAAATTCTAATTTCCAAACTGTATTATTATTAAGATAAATATTTACAAAAAAGTTTTAAAAA
The DNA here is from genome assembly GCA_037114965.1 of Monochamus alternatus. NCBI lineage: Eukaryota > Metazoa > Arthropoda > Insecta > Coleoptera > Cerambycidae > Monochamus > Monochamus alternatus. The sequence goes on along the minus strand of CM073426.1, from coordinate 58,112,914 downwards.
GTAATAGCTTTGGCAGCCTGTAGTTCGGAAACTATCAATTTTTGGACTAAGGTAAATTGAGCTTATATTTTAGCCTCATGAGCCCTGTATATATATCTATGGTTTTAGCGAGGGTTTTAGTAGGATTTAAAATTTCTTATTTTGAAATTACATCGACATTTGATTTTGTTTTATAGATACGCACAGTTATCTTAAAATCTAAAGCAATAAGTAGTAAGGTAGCTCATAATTTAACCTGCAGCCCCGTGTTTATTAGGGTTTTTTCTAATTTTTTTAATGTTTTTTTTGCCCTAAAAGTCTGTCAGTGAGGTTTTAATCTCCCTGTATGTTTTTGAAAATAATTGTTAAAATGTGGCGTTAGGAGAGCATTACAAACGCTTTTAAAAAGTTATTTTATTTCAGGAAATTTTAAATACCAGCTTCGAATAAACAAAACATTAAGAATTTAATTTTTGCTCTTATTTTTGCCCTACATGTCTTATTTTTCGAAATTTCGGTACCTAACGACACCATAAAAGACAATGTTAAAAATAGTCGATTTTTGGCTTATCCGGGGGAACGCATAAATCATAAAAAAATCAATCGATTATTGTTAACTAACATTAGAAATGGCCCAGAAATACGTGAGATAGCTGGGGAAATGTTTCTACTACCCCTAAACCTATATAAACTACCCTTAAATAGCTTTAAATGGATAATTATTAATTATTGTTATAAAATTCGTGTAAAATGAAAAAAATGTTTGAAAATGATTTGAACAGACAGTATGTCAATATAAAAAGTGATAAATAACTGTAAAAATTCCACCACCCCTAAAAATTAAAAAAACGACTTTCAAAAGCTAATGGTGAGCTTACTTCGACATCAAAAATAGATAATGCTTAAATGTTCAAGGAAACGCCTATTGCTAGAAAACAATTACAGATTACTGTCAAAAAATGCAAAAACTGATATACTCGCGACAAGAATTCAGACGACTTACGTCATACGAACAAATGAATAATTCATTATATTTTTATCAAAGTATTTAAGAAACTGCAACTGATAGTAATAAAACTATATACTACAATAAAAGTTTACATTATATATTGCACTAATTTGCAAAAATTGATTGTTTTTAACGCGACCAAATATCGAAAATTACGTTGACAATAAAAACAAATGTGTAACGTCAGCCGTGACGTAAGACGTCTGAATTCTTGACGCGAGTATACTAGAGTACATTAAGTAAGTGGGGAAATATTAATTGCACCCCTAAATCTATATAAACTGCCTTTAAATAGCTTAAAATAGATAATCATTATTTATTGTTGTAAAATTCGTTTAGAATGAAAAAAATGCTTAAATCACTTAAGGTTCATTTATACTATTGCGACCTGAAAAATGGGCGCAAGAATAAATTGCCATTTTTTCAGTACGCGCTCGCAAAGTGAGAACAATTGGCGCTATTTCGCCATTGAATGAGCACTTTTACAGTCATTTATCACTTTTCATATTGACATACCGTCTGTTCAAATCATTTTCAATTTTTCATTTTACACGAATTTTATAACAATAATTAATGATTATCCATTTAAAGCTATTTAAGGGTAGTTTATATAGGTTTAGGGGTAGCAGCGACATTTCCCCAGCTATCTGACGTATTTCTGGGCCATTTCTAATGTTAATTAACAATAATCAATTGATTTTTTAATGATTTATGCGTTCCCCATAAGCCAAAAATCGGCTATTTTTAACATTGTTCTTTGGTCAGCGAGAAATAAACCGATATTAAAAGAGCCGTGGCCGTGTCATCAGAAAATGCTCGATAATATTTATGCATACCTAATTAAGGTAACGTCGAACAATCCCTTATGTGCTAGACGAACGATGCAACGTCCGGCCATAATTGGTCACACCCGTCCTTCTAACCTAAAATGAAAATAAAATATTTTTCTCTTTTTTAATTAGTTCTGCTACATGTTTGAAACAATATGACATGAGAAGCAAACTTATCCTCATTTTCGCAAAATATGGACTTCTGCTCCTTATCTCATTCACTATTAAATTGGCAATAATTGAGAGAATAAATATAAATGAATAAGCGAATCATATCCAATAAATTATTAACCAATAACTATATCTTTCTGAATAAAATAAGGACAAGCAGTATTTAAATAAAATCATACTAAATACTGTTTTTCAGTATTAAAGGCAATTCCAATAACTCTCTAATAAGGATAACGAAGGATAAGAATTTTAGAGAATGCAATAAGTTCTCGCAATAAAGATGTAAATATTAAATTTTTATAGTAACTGTACAGTTCTATGTGTTGGATAAATTTGATTCGAAGAAAACAACAAAGATAATAGCGATTATTTGGTATTTGGTTCTCTGTAATGAAGTGGGATGCAAATTAATGTTGTAACAAGTGGAGTTTGAAATTTTATTATTACGTCGGATAAGATTCTAAAAATATGTTTTATATAGAAAAAAATTTGGTAAATAAACGTATGTGCATTTTTAGAAACTTAATACATTTGAGTAAAGTATGATAGTTATTTTGGTTATTCCATCCAAGTATTTATAAAATTATTATGTTCTCCCAATTTAATCTTTTTATGAATTAAGTACAGTAAACAGGTCATCATTAGGTAGTTTTTTGATGTTCAGAAAAGTTACTATCGACTATAGATTATAAAAAAAAAAATAATAATATTTTTCGGAACAACTGCGAAATCTTATGGTTAGTATACTTATTTAATGCAAATGACTGACTATGTCTTTTCTATACCTAGAAAATGTATATCGAGCTGGCAATTATTAGAGTAGCGTCGAAAGAAAGTGTATAATACGCGCTGTTCACCCTAAGCGCCAACATTATCTAAACCATCTACTGTTTTTTACTTCTTTATCTTAATCGCCGCATCTGCCCACATTTGTGCTTCATATAACACATCACTGATGGCGCTGCATAGCATCTTTCTCTTATTTCTAACCCCTATTTATTTGGCATCAGCTTAAAAAGAACATTGCTACTTTCTCGACCATAGCTCTAATATTTGGTACAAAAATGTTAGATGAATCCAGCATCTCACCTCAAGTATCTAATGTTCATTATTGATCTTATGACAATATGTCCACTTCTATGTTAGTATGAATTCTTTATTTCTTCTTCTAAATTTAAATAATATAGTCTCCGTCATATCCGGAGCAACAAGAATTCCGTCACCTCCTAATTTAATCCAGAGCACTATTCAATTTGTGTATGAATCATCTATTAATTTCATTCTCACCATCATCTTCATCTCTAATATGTTATCGTACACGACTTTCTAGAGTGTTGAGGGATAACAATATGTATTCTCCATAAATCAAGAACAGGTAGTCTTTGACTACATTGGCGACCCCTTTCGTTCTAAAGACCCAATAATGCCATCCCATCTCGTCGTATTAAAATCGTTATTCACATCTATTAGATTCCCGATTGTTCAAAATTAGCTTCCTTAGCTCTCAATACTACTTCTTGAAACGTATCAACCGTCAACCTACATTTGCGAAAGTCGTACTGCCTGTTGATAAAAGTACTCTTGTCTCCTGTTCTTCATGTAAGACTTCCAAAATTGTAGAGAGTGACTAATGTAAAAAAGTGGTAAAGAAGCACAACTGTGAAACGGAAAGTGATGGAAACTCGTGGAAGGAAGATTGTATTTTTAAAATGAGTTTTCCAAAAAAAAATTCTATTGCTATATCTTACAAAATGAAACTTAGTCCGTATAAATGAAATCGAAAAGAGTATACTGATAGAAAGGACGAAATAGTAATATGGTGAAGAAGCTATTTAGAATAAATATTAAAAGATAAGAATCTGGATGGAAGGATATACTAAATTTTGACGAAACATGGACGTATGAATGCCATACGGAAAGCGGTACGATATGATTATAATAAGCGTTAATGTGTGACCGTTATAGTGACAGTGCTTGTAACTAATAGTAAATAGTGCGTATGTATTCTAAAGACTTTTGTCCTTTTGAATGCGGAATTCGCAAATATTTGCACGATTTTTTTAATGGTGGAAAAACAAATTTTGTCAATTACCTATATCATTTTCATCGTAAAACTGCCATGGTAGATTATCAGAAGCTCAAAACAAATTTATTAACACCACATAATAAAAAGAGGCAATAATATTTGTAGTGTTTGATAGTTTTGCAAATCGCAATTAAATAATTAAAACGCAAACGCAAAGAAGTTGCAAATTTGTGCAAAAATCCGTGAATTTCGCGTCCATGAGGACAAGGCTTAAGTATTATATTTGTGAAGTGCGCATCAGGTAGGTGTAAGTGGATGGTAGTGGGCAATCGCCGTCCATAAGGACGGCATTCTAATTTGTAGAGAGGATGACACAAGTGGCACATTTAAAGTAAATTGTTAATGTGCGAGGTTGAGCCTACGTCAACTTATTTTTGATAATTTTCTGTGCTTTAACTCTTCTCAAATGGCACGCTTAGGTAATCCTACTACCCGTATCTTCCGTACTCATATCTGTATTGTGAATTAGTCACTTTCTATTATTTTCGACCTTGGGCAATTGAAAATATAAGATAACAACTTTGAAATAAATAAATTATTTTTATGATCTAGCGCCTCGAAATTGGTAAAAACTGTTATATCACTGTTTCCACTCTAAAAATAATGGATGTCATGTAATGCAATTATATTTGTCATTTTTATATATTTTTTTATATCTGATTGCATTCAAATTTAGTACGCCTATGAAATGTTGCTCCCCGCACGCTTCACCCGTCGCGCTTGTCCACAAGCTAGCGATTAGTCACTGTCCACAATTTCGTCCGCTCACTATGGTATTGATCAGGTGCGTATGCAGTTTTCTCTATAAGCACTTGTAGGTACTTGTATTTATAAGGCATATCAGGTCTGAATCACTTTGTTCTGTCAATTGTCAATTTGACGATCTTCCAGAGTTTAGAAAATCTTCCAGCTAGGTAGTGCATTGACCGCTTTTAAGGTGTGGCGTCCAGTCGTCTGCACTATAACGTTTACGGACTCGATAGGAACTTCCAGGATTTTTATATTTCAATATTCTAGCAGCATGACCTCAGCCTGAGATCTTATCCGTAAACATTTCATCTTTGCTCATCCACTCCTGAGTCCACTGCAACTCTACTTCGACGGTAAGAAACAGGTCAACATGACAGGGGGATGATCTAGTTGGAAATGACTAATAACAATAGCAGTATCTCTCCAAAGGATTCCATTTTGACATCACTAACCAGTTCGAACTCATTAATTTACTCCTTTTGGGCAATTCTCACCGTTTCTGAATAATTTCAGGTTTTTTTCCTTGTTAGTGTTCTCCAGGTTCTTAAAGTTACCTTCTTTAGGTTCCCTATTCTCTTCATTCTACACTAATGCAGAATACGTTCGTCCTTCAACCTAACCTTGCTTGTTATCCGTTTATTATTGAATTAAAAATTGATTTATTATTAATTAACAAAATACATGAACTAATCAATGATATGTTTTTCTCCATTGTTAGCGATTATCTGCTAATGATCTGTCAATTTTTATATCCCACGCTGGAAGAAATTCGTTGATCTTCATATGAAGATTCATTAAACATTTGAAACGCGACACCGTCATTAAAGGAGATTCTTCAAAGGTTGTTCGATAAGGTGCGGAAAAGTAATGTGTGCAAAATCAATAGAACATGGTGAAAACAGCTCCCGACTGGTCGTCTTCATAATGATAATGTGCGACCTCATATGGTCGAGCATTATTATGCTACAATTATTCCTGGCATTTAAATATTTTAAATTAAAAATTACAAAATATTTATCAATACAATTTTAAAAATAAATAAGAAATAAATGGATTGTGACTGACTGTATACATTTACAAATTTTTAATTAATATGTCAAAAGTAGGAAATTAACAAGCTATTAATTTTATTATGTCAAAAATGCAAGGAAAACTAGGTAAATAATAACCACATATGTCTATAAAAAATACCTGATGCTGATATTCTAATATTTAGCAGAATGTAAATTTTTACGATATTAGTTCCTATGTTCAATAGATTTCGCATTTTAACTGGGTGAAGGAAATATTGTGAGAAACTTGTTTTATTGTTGAATGGGGAAACATTCTATATTCAAAATGCAACCTACAGAACTTACCACTGTTTATAATTTATCCACACTTTTTCATCAAATTATCTCTGATACAACTGCCTATATTTATAAAACAGAAGACCACTCTTCAGTTTAATTCGATGTTCTTCACGGGTTTAACGTATAAGCAGTGATTTGACGTTCGGTTTTACTAAATTTGCATTTTTGCATTCGGACTAAAATTGAAACTGAAAAGTCAGCGTACGTCCATGAATTGACAGGTTCTGTTCCAATGTTGAGGTTCGCACCATCTCAGCTCAAATTTGCAAGTTTGAAGACTATTCTATTAAACAATAGTATGACATTGCTGGACATATGCCTAAGCAATTGCAATGCCAACTTATGCATCGTCCCAATCGTCCTAATATAAATTATACAGGGTGTCCCAAAATAGACACATGGCCATACCATTAGCGACATATTCTTTGGACAAAAATAATTCGACTTTCCTTGTGCCAATTTTTATTTGGGCGCCCCTGTTTCAATATACACGGTGTTAAAGTTACATTTTAAAAAACAATTTTTGTTAATAACCCCATTGTTTTGTAAGATACACACTTGAAATTTTGCACGTACTTTTATCTTATTCTGCAGCTTTTTCTTGAAATATTAAACGTAGACTTTTCTTCTGATCATTTTACCTCTTTTGTAATTTTTTGTTTAAATGTTTCGTTTTGGAGAAAAACGGCAATTTGTAGTGCCCGTAAATCTCTCATTCACTACCATTTTCAAGTGAAACTGAAATTTTGTGGATATATATGTTATTACAATACCTTGGCAACTTAGCAAAAATTATACATTTGATATTCCAAAAAAAGCTGCATAGGCGTACTTAGAAATAATTGGAGGGGATAAAGGGTACCGCATCCCTCAGTTACCTTCATTCACCCGTCTATTTTTTTCACCAAAATTACATGAAAAGTATGCCGGAATAAGATAAAAGTACGTGCAAAATTTCAAGTGTGTATCTTACAAAACAATGGGATTATTAACAAAAATAGTTTTTTAAAATGTAACTTTAACACCCTGTATATTGAAACAGGGGCATCCAAATAAAAAATGGCATAAGGAAAGTCCAAAGAATATGTGGTTAATGGTATGGCCTTCTATTTTGGGACACCCTGTATAAAAATTATAGTATATCTATGTATAGAAACAAGCTCTTGATAAAAATGTGTATGCCTTTTTAGATGAAGAAGGAATTAAACTATTTGCCTTTCACGCTAAGTTGAATGAGGAGATGATTGGAAGAGAAGGTGGCACCTTCTCTAGGGATATAACTAAAGCGAAAAATGGAAGGTGGACTTTTGTTGATCCTTACACTAAATTGAAAGTAGGTGATATTTTATATTACTGGACCTACGTCGACTACTTTGACGGAAGAAATAAACTCGGTTACACTAATGACGATCAGATGTTCGTGGTAAAAGGTAAGCTACATTCTAAATATCCGAGATATTATTATAAATATGTACAATTTTAGAACTAATTGATGAAAGTAAATCCACTCATGATAGGAGCAAGCCCTGTTCGAATACGAAAACAATCCCGAATATTGCCAAAATTTGTGCAGGGGACTTGATATTTAGCGAGAGTTTCGATAATAATTTACTAAATAGTAAATTTTGGACAACGGAACAAAGATACGCCGATGCACCTGTAAGTAGAGATAAAAATCTGTTTAATATAAATACAATGATATCTCCATTTATTTGTTAATATCGTAAATATTTAATATAATAATGTAGATATTAATTATAGTTACGGCAATAATTCAGACGCCTTACATCATACGAACAAATGAATGAATAATTAATTATATTTTCATTAAAATACTTAAGAAACTGCAACTGAGAATAATAAAACTATATATACACTAAATGTTTGCACTATATATTGCACTAAATTTCAGCGGGTTTATTTGGATTTAAAACAAGTGATGTTGCAAAGACAATTCATAGATATTATTTAAGTCAGTGATAATTTTATGATTATCTTGGTCATAGTTATTAGCTAAAAATTAATAGTAAATCTGCGTATCGTCAGCATACAGCATGGTGCAATGGCGGGCAAATTTTAGGAACTGACTGGTATATATTGCAACAGTTTGCATAAGATTTTCAATATACAGGGTGTCTCATAATTAGCTGCCAACCCTGAACAGGCCGATTCTATGATGAAAACTAAGTAAAAAAGCTGATATGAACATGGATCCGGAAATGCTTCCTAAGGGCACAGGGACCCATTGAAGAGGGAGGAATGGAAATCATTTTTTTAAGTAAATTTAAAAGTATTGTTACGGAAGTTCACCTACCTTTTTAGTTTATTAATTATATTCCTGTTTACCTTAGAATTTATAATTGAAGCTCACCTACCTCGTTAGTTTGTAAATTACGTTTCTGTTTATGTTAGAATTCATAATTTTTGTGATGCCTTTATTTTTGACGTTTTCTGGAACAATCTCGGCCACATTCTATTTGATTCTCGAGACCGCCGAAAACTTCTTGAACCCTAAAAACCTATGTAAGCGGATCATTTTCGCCGCTGGAGTCAGTTTATATTGAGCAGTCGAAGGCGATTGACAAACGTCAATGTAAAGTGTTGACAGTTGTGAAACTAGTTTGAGAGATATATTTCTTGTATAATCTAGAGTGACAATAAAGTTTGTTTACCTACGTGACGTGTTCCCACGCTAAGGCAATTTCGAGGTTACATTGGTGTCAGAAGTGCGACGTTCCACAAAGAAAAAAACTAGTTTAATTTATTAATAACTCGTGCTAGGTGAAGAAGTGATCATACCTTTTTTGTCTTTAATTTTGTGAGGTAATCGACGTTTAAATTTTTTAGGCATAATAGTGAATCACATTTCTTTTACGATGAAAGCAGTGTATTTTGGAAACAATTGAATGATAGCTGCCATCGTATTGCTTTGACGGTAATATTAAACTTATGCTTCGTTCATACGAAAAAAAGCAGAAACGCAGCATATTATGAGACAATAGATATTTAACTAATTTATTTTTACTTTGGTAGAAAAAATTCCGGAGTGGTCACCACGTCGTCGGTTAAGCTTCCTTGGCATTTCAGAGATATATGAGAAGAGAAATGTCAATTTTCTCATAAATGCTGCTTTAATCTCGTATGAACAAAGCATAGATTTGAAATTAGCGTCAAAGTAATACTATGACGGCTATCATTCAATTGTTTTGAAAGTATATTTTGCTTATATCGTAAAAGAAAAGCGATGCAGTAGTATGTTCAAAAAATTTAAACGTTAATTTCCTCGAGAACGGCTGTTTTTTTAGACTTCAAACAGAAGTATCAAATGTTTAAATAAAGACAAAAAAGTCCTGATCATTTCTTTAACTGGCATGTGCCCTTTCTACTCTTTAGGAAGCCGCAATGTTAGAAATATTTTACCTGAAACTGCATCTCTATAAAAATAACAAGTGTGCCAAATTTGAAAAAAATTACTCCAGTATTAAAGTTATAGCTAAAAACAAATTAAAAAAATTAACTTTGAGGTTACGTAGCTTCGTTAATACTGACTTTAAGAAAAAGTGTTGCATGAACTTGACATATATTTTTTTCGAGTACCTAGTATCATCCACAACGCAAGTTTACGTACATCCTGTATGCAATATGCTTTGACATTATTAAACTTAATTAAGATCTTAATAGATAAAATGCAAAATAAACAGTAGAAAAAATACAAAATAGGTGAGATATTAGTGGTCTGCTACTTCTGCTCAGCCTAAGCGGCTCGACTTACAGGAAACGACCTACATTGCAGCAGGTATTTAAATGTAGACCTATCGCTCTGGACTATGCGCCATTAAATCTATAAATTAAGTACTAAGTACCTGCTGCAATCCGCTTAGGCCGAGCAGGAAGTAGCAGACCACTTATGTCTCACCTGCACTCAGTTTATATGTGAACATACATATGAAGGAACTGCCAGTTCAATTGTCGGTCATCTCACCTATGGCATACTGATGAGGGCTAACAAGCCCGAATTCGGTCTGTCTGGTGAGGTGGCCGACAAGAGTTCTTGACTGTTCATACAGATATTGCAGATGCAATTCAATACCGGTCAGGGCATTAGTCTGCGGAGTATGTGTTTTCTGCAGTATAATTTATGTTTTGTATTTAATAATTTTTTACGCTTAATCGTTCAAAAAATTGCTAACAATATACTATTTTTGTAGCATCATAAATTGGCTAGTTTATTTGTCAAATTTAAGACCACCAACTTTTAAAACAAAAATTCACGGTAACGGCAAAGTACAAATCATTCAAGAGAAAACGGAAAACTGGTAACTAACTATATGAAGGAGTTATTGTCAAAGGTACAAATCATTATGTAAACCCCCTTTTCAGACTGTCACTGACTGCTCACAGTCTTAGTTGTTTACGTTGCCAAATTGAAATATTTTCCTGGTACTGAATATTTTAGAATCTCATATTTTTCTTGCTCAGTTCGGCCAATAATAATTTAAAATGTTAATATCCAATGAAATCAAATAATAATAATCAAATAATTCTATTCAAAATTGCAAGTAACGCGGTCCATTCAGATTTTCCTGTAGAATATACGGTCCTCGTACACTGCTGCCTATACGTTGACAGCAAATCGCCTCTGAAAGCTAAACCGACGACTAGCGTGTGGATTTTTGTCCGACCAAATGTGGCTGTTATGACTGCAAAGAAATTAGCTTGGTCACAGTTTAAAAAATATTTTACATTGAAATTACAAAACTCCAACTTATCTAATAATAAATCATTTAGGTACATTACATAAAAAGGATATACCCAATAGGTAAATTATTAAGAGAAGATGAAAAGTGTTTCGTGTTTAAATACTAAGTAATAAAAAACCTTTGTGATGTCGGCAAAAAAACTGTTCAAAACCGAAACGGCACGCCTCTGATCTGATGCTCATAAAAGTTATCGAATCTTGACCTTCCGTATTATTAGATCAATAACCTAGTTACCTAGTTTTTGTACTATTAGTTAACGACAAGGAGTAAAGCTAACTTTTTTTTATCTAGATACATGAATGAATTAAATATTTTCGAATGTTAGGTTATTACAGTTTAATAATTTTGATATTACGTTTTCACTACACTTTACAATTGAATATGAATTTTTATTATTACTCGTACAATTAATTATTTAGTTTGTAGTTACGTACGTTTAACCTAGAAATGTATTGTTTTTAAGTAGTATGATACTAACCTGTTTAAAATGCCAGTTTGAGTAAAGTTGCACTCATCCATAGCACTTTATTAATAAAATTAGGGTCATCCAATTGCAAAATTCAAGACGGCTGGGGAAATCAGTGGGTTCTAAAGCCTGAACTTTCTGAAAATGATACGGGTTCATCGAGTTTTCACGTAATATTCTGCAGACCTTACTTTGGGATATCTCCAATCGTCTGGAAATAGTAGACGCGGTTTCACAGAATCCGTATCTCGAAGACGTTGAAGCACTTGTACACTGTTAGGAAAACGTTTACGATATTCAACAACTGCGGCATGTATTTCGCAAACATTCTCACATTCTCCGTATAAAACTACAATTTCCGCATATTAGAAATTTGTGTAATTAAGCACTGTGAATTTACAACCAATACACGACACCGAAATAAACAAACTACTGCTTGTGCTTGTATTCTCTCCATACCCCCTCCAAATGTGTGGTGTGATCTCCAAATCTGGGGAGAAAGAAATGCGGCAAATGCAGAAAGTGCGAATAAATAGTGGTAAATTTATATAACACGCTGAAATGTTAAGACGATATCATATATGTAAACGTGATGTGGCAACGATGTTTCCTCCGGAATTCGATTGTCGTATGGCTGCGCCATCAGAAAGTTTGTAACGTACCAGGAGCGTCGTGTTACCGAATTTTATAGGGTGATTTGTTTATTTTTTTAAAGTTCGAATAAAATTTTTTTTTCGATTTTCTGTCTTTATTAGGCCTTCCGAGTACGTGATGACATTATGACTGACTCACTTTGTAGACGGACAGTTCGTCAAAGAATAAGTGTGTTGCTTTTAATGGAAGAGGAAGAAATACTACTGTCCTCACATGTCGAATAATTTTATAATTTTATTTTCGGCAATATGTTAGCATTTTCAAACAAATAATGTAAAAGTGAGTTAGGTTTTTATATTTGCACTCTTACCTTTTCTATGCATGATTTATACTATATTTTTTCAAATGTTATTTTTAAAGGTCTTATCTTTGTAACTCCTACTTTTAATTTGATATAATGCTGGATGTTTTCTTACTTGATCAATTAATTGCTCATGTTCCTCTGGCAAAAGGGTTGGTACGACTGCGTCCAAACCAAATTCAATTTGGTCTTGGTACGCAGGGTCAACGGACACGCTGTAAGTCGAAAGCGTACTCATCTGGCGATGTTTAACAAAACAGTCTTATTATATTTCATTGTGCTGGATATTCTCTTACTAAATCAATTAATTGCTTATCTTAACGACAAATAATAGATAGATAGATAGATCTTTATTTTTCAAGAATAGTCACAAGTCACAGACTATGTGTCATTAAATAAAATAACGTCAACACAATATAGTACCACACATTTGAAAAATACAATATCATATATTACATATTAAAATAATCATCTACACTATATGGCTCTAGATTTAGTAACCCTTTTTTTAAAAATTTCCATTGTGCTTTTTTTAATATCAGTCGGCAATTTGTTGAAAATTTTAATACAACTATAATAAACACCCTTCTCAGTAATTGTCAATCTATGTATTGGATATGAATAATGATCCGTTCTGGTGCAGTAACAATTTTGTGAACTCACTTCTGAGAATAAGTGTATGTTTTTAAAGGAAAATAATAGTAATTCCTGTATGTATACAGCAGTAAATGTTAATATTTTATTTTCTTTGAATTTACTTCGGCAAGATTCTCGATACTTAAGTTTTAATATCAATCTTAAAATACATTTCTGTCTCACAATAATTTTTTGTACATCTTGACGCCGGACTTGACGAGACCACTTGTCCCCTATGTATTTTGGGGCGCTGATTACGAAAATGAGGGTTAAAGCTACCTGCAATTCTTGGAACACCCCTAAAATTGCAAAAAACACTCCTAAATAGGAGTGTTTTTCGACTGTACTTGTTGTTTTGCAAACTAACCCATCTCATGTTTTTTGGGGCGCTGATTTAGAAAATGGGGGGTTAAAACTTGTAGCAATGGTTGAACCACCCCCAACTTAGGGGTGATTTGTGCAATTTTGGCGGTGGTTGGAGCCATTGCTGCAAGTTTCAGCCTCCATTTTCGTAATCAGCGTCCCAAAAAACATATAAAATGGCTAAATTTGCAGAACAACAAGTACAGTCGAAAAACACTCCTATTTAGGGGTGTTTTCTGGTAATTTTGGGGGTGGTTGGAACCATTGCTGCAAGTTTTAACCTCCATTTTCGTAATGAGCGCCCCAAAAAACATATAAGATGGCTAAATTTGCAAAACAACAAGTACAGTCGAAAAACACTTCTATTTAGGGGTGTTTTTTTTGCAATTTTAGGGGTGTTCCAAGAATTGCAGGTAGCTTTAACCCTCATTTTCGTAATCAGTGTCCCAAAATACGTAGGGGACAAGTGGTCTCGTCAAGTCCGGCGTTTCCCGACCTTTTACCGCTGTTTTAAATGTACTAATCTGTGCTATTACCATAAAAAGCCACTCCATATCGAAACACAGATTCAAAGTTAGCATGGTAAATTACCTTTAGAGCATCCAATTTTAAATACTGTCTTATGACCCTCATTGAGTATATTACATTATCCAGATTTTTTCCTACGTATTCAATATGTTGTTTAAAGTTTAAATTACTATCTATATAGATACCAAGAAACTTAACACTAGACATTGTTTGAAACATTGAGCCGTTAAGGTTAATACATTGTGTTATTGGATATTTAGCATGTATAGTTTTAAAAAATACTATTTCTGTTTTACTTTCATTTAAAATCTGTGTGTAATATTTTATTACGTTTACTTTTAGGATTATGAGTTCGTAATGTATATGAATTTGCCAGAATGTTTACAATGCAACAATGGAATGCTCAAAATGAAACCTATATTGAGTGAAGATTATTTTGGAAATGGATTTGTAATGTCGCCAAAAGGCTATGACTTTAATGGAAAGTAAGTATAAGATTCCGATTATGTCATGACAAAATTCAAAGATAAAATTGTATTGTTGTGTTGCTGCACTATTGTATTATTATAATGTAGGGTATTAAATTTCGACAAATATTGACTCACTCGTAAAATCAACTGACTACAAGTTTGCGTTTCTAGAAAATACATTTTTCGTAGTTATTGATGAACATATTTTTTGTTTTTAAATACGTCTTAATAGCAGACCCGGTATAAATCTTAAATCGTGTTAATAAATTTAAGTAGGTACCAATTAATAAAAAATGGTACATATTTCTTCTTATTGTAGTTGTACAGCTGCAGCTGGAACACCCGTCTGCAGGAAAACGTATGATGCTGGATTTATTTTGCCACCTATAATATCATCACAAATTAGCACTAAGAACAAGTTTAGTTTTAAATATGGAAAAATAGAAATTCGAGCGAAGTTACCAAGAGGCGACTGGATATATCCAGGTATTCTGTCTTATTATACCTACGGTTTTAAATATTCAAGATTAACAATCAAAATACTATGTTATGTAAATATTTATCAATAATAATAATAGTGACATATTTCTGCTTAGGTGACATTAAAACAAAGTTATATACTTCAACTACAACTTTCAAAAAGTTAGCAATATGTAAGAACAATTGTTACTGCTGAGAATTTTAGAAAACTACTGCATATAACCTTTCTTAAATATACAGGGTAGGCCAATGAAGTTTCCACTCTATTTTAACCGAGATTTTTTTAAATAAAACACCCAATCAAACACGTTAATTTTATTGAAAAGAGGGACAAGATATCAAAATCACCATCTTCATTCTCATAGATGGGATCTTGAATAAAATAAGTTACATTGCACATCAAACAAAAACCCTTTAAATTATCTTTATAATGGTGTGCTATTTTTTAAACTCGAATGATAGTGTAGGGATTAGATTATTAATCTGATTAAAAAAAAACACTACATCATTAAACACAACTTAAAATATCTTTACAATAGCAATTACCCTCATTGTCCATGTTAATCACTTAAATCTCAAACCAACAAGTGTAGAAGAAAAATCTGATTCATGTTTCTTATCGTGTTATTATCGTAATGTGCATGGTCTTGGTACAAAATCCAAGGAATTATTTGTAAACTCGCTCATTGATCAGTACGATTCTATTTTTGTGAAACATGGGCTATATGACGCAGAATTATTTCACTCGAATGTTTTCGACGTATTTCGAGCCGATAGAAATTTTAAAGAGGTTCATAAGGCTAGAGGAGGTGGCGTGTTCATGGCTATCAAGAGACAGTTGAATGCTTGTCTATATGATATTACATTATTTTGCCCTGCTGTCAATGAGATTCCTAGTATTGATATAGTTGCTGTAAGAATAAAAATCTCTAATAACTTTGCTTATATTATTACACTTTACATTCCGCCTAACACATTATGTGAGACTTATGAACACCTATTTGATTGCGTTGTATCCTCATATGACCTTTATGGCTCCCATATTATTATTTTGGATGATTTTAATTTACCAAAATTTGTTCTAAGTTTCTGCGGCAACTTGTTCACTGTAGAGTACTTCGCTCTCCTCAGCCGTTACTACCCATTGATCCTCATCATCGTCCTCTATACAGGGTTACACTATCACTAAAGTATAAAAATTTTTACCACGTGCTCAGGGACGTCTAAAAGTCAATAAAAAATGTATTTCGGAATTCTAGCTCGATGTTTAAAAAATGGGGTAAAACCCTCTTTTCCTATCAATATGCGGTCGTTTTTTTCAACATTGTCAAGTGTAGAAACGACGAAAATGAACATTTTTATTATTAATAATAATGTCTAAGTACCTGATAGATAACAGCTAATTTGGTTAGCTACAGTATTTTGTATTCGTTCTTCGTTCTTTCGTTGCACACTGCCAAACCTACATTTACACTCCTTGCAGATTAATCATAATTATCCACTAACATATCCGACATAAAATACTTTATTTAATTACTATAACACGTTTAAAATCATTTAGCTGATTTAAAGTAACCGTAAGTTCTAGATTATGAATACTGCATTGCTAGTTGCCTATTTTCCATGCTCCAAACCATGCAGAAAACGCGAAGTTAGTTATAATCTGAGGGTCATTTTTACAGAACACTGTAAACATCTTGGGATGCTATAGTTTAAAATATTACTAATTATTTTATGCAAACATCGTTGATTACTGTTAATATTGTTGCTATTATTAGTATTAGCAGAATTTAATTACACAACAACGCAAGCAGTTTAAAAATATATCGTCGTGAGGGCACCTTGCATTAGTGGCCTACAGATGTCGTCTGTAGATGTTAAATGGTAGTAAGTATACGGTTACAGTACTCTGATTAGTTTGAAATAATTTTTCAGTACTTGTTTTTCGCAAATTTAATTTTTCGTATTTTTTGTGTATTTACAAACATGTATTCAAATGTCTAGATGGCGGATAAGGTGCTGATTTATGGGAGTGTGGCAGGTTCATATTAATAATTATTATTAATATTTTGTGTTCTATCCAGTTTATTGCTGAGACTCTAGATTCTAGAGGTCAGGTTGAAATTATATATACGGACTTCACCAAAGCATTTGATAAATTGGATCATGGTATATTGCTCAACAAGCTTCACAGTTTTGGTATCAACAATGTTGCTAGTGTTTAAATATTATTTATCACATCGCGTGCAATTTGTGCAATATTGTGGTGCCACAGGGTTCAGTTTTGGGACCCTTGTTTTTTATTATTTTTATAAATGATATAGCTCAAAATTTTAAGGCCAACTTTCTGATGTATTCTGATGATTTGAAGATTTATGCCGATGAATCTCCTGATTGAATCTCCTTACCAATTGGTGTGATAATAATCGGCTTCCCTTAAACATCTCAAAATGTAATGCTATGTATTTTTCCCGTAGAATGAACCTTATTTAATTTGATTACAGTTTACGTGGTCAGGTGCTCGATAGACCTGAGCATGTTAAGGATTTAAGGGTTATCTTTGACCCGAAATTAACCTTTTCTGCGCATATCGCCCACTCATGGAGGCGTACAAAAGGTTGGGTTTCCTCTTGCGTAACAGTAAAGACTTTAAAAATGTATACACATTGCGTACATTATACATAAGTTTTGTTAGGCCCAAGTTTGAGAACGCCTCTGTAGCTTGGTCTCCTTATTACAATTGTTATATTACATTTTTAGAAAAAGTGCAGAGACGGTTTCTTAAATCCGCAAGTTTTTTCTTATCCAGTTCAGGGATTTCCTCGAAGTGTATTACTTGATAGATGTGAGATAAACCGTCTAATTAGGAGAAGGATTATGTACTCAACAGTGTTTCTATATAAATTAGTTAACAACCGTATTGATTGTATTAGGCTTACATCGAAAATAAATTACAGCGTTCCTCGACAAAATAGCAGGTAAAATAACTTGTTTAGTCTTCCTCCTGCACGCACTAATCTACTACAGTGGTCCTCCATACACCAAATATTAGTACGGTAATATGGAGAATAGTCTGGACTTATTAAATACTAGTCTTATGGATATTAAAAGACTATTCTGTTGTTAGAACTAGGTTTTCTTTTTAATATTTGTTTTATTTTATTTTCAGTTGTTTCAGTCTTTGCTATTTTTATAGCTATAGTTAATTTGTGTTTTGTCACTGTCCTTTATATACATACACTAATTTCTGTTATTTTACGGATTAATGTTTTTAATTCTTTGTAATTATTTTTGTTTTAACTTACTTTAATTTGTATTGCATTATTTATCCTGTAATTGGGTTTTTCCCGTTGGATGAACTCAAGCCGATCAATAAACTTTTTACAAAAATGGGGAGGGAGGAGGGAAACTTTTCATTGGTATACAAAAACTTCAAGGGTTACTTTGATGTTTTTGTATAAACACAATTCAGTCAACGACCGTGCACCACTTCCTAATTTGTAATTTTTTTGGACAAAAAATGCATTCAGAATTTGTGGCAACATCTAATATAAATTTTGTCTATAAAATTTTTGGACATTAAATCTTAAATTAAAATGTGAAAAACATTATTTGCAACCATTTTTCAAATTTCATCTGCTAAAAGAAAAAATATGTTTTCAAACTACATTTTCAAAATTCTTTTATTCAATTTCATATTTAATTTTATAATATATAGATTATACGAGTACTATTATAAATAGTCAATCACAAATTTTCAGAACTGTACCTGAATCCTTTGTATGAAGAATATGGATCTAACTATGAATCTGGCCAAATTAGAATAGCGTTTACTCCTGGTAATGGTCAACTAAATCAGGTTCTGTACGGAGGTATAATATTTGGAACTAGTAATGCTGCCAGAGAGACAGGGATGAAGTCAATTAGGGCACAGGAAAATAATTGGTCGGATGATTTCCACAAGTTCGTAGTCACTTGGAAACCAGGTAGGTCAATATTTATATGTGATTTTATCTGAAATAATTTTAATGAGATAATGCTTTGCTTCAGAAAGCATAACCCTAAGTGTAGATGACCGCATGTATGGCAGCATCTACCCTCCAGCTGATGGATTTTCGAAATTACTAAATGAAGGTCATACTCAAAGGTGGAGAAGCGGATCATCCCTGGCTCCATTTGATAAAGAGGTAACTAACGAAAATGTGATTATGTAAATAATCGTAAAACCAAAAAAGCAGTTGTCGATAGGGGTATAGGTTTTAAAATATGATGCAGGTCATAGGGCACATAATTTTAAGTAAACAGATTCTTATAGCGATGTATCGAGCTACAGAGCATTTTCAAAACCGAGTAATACCGAAACACACCTTCTACATAGGTAGAAAACGGTAAGAGATAGAGAGATGAGGTGCCCGTCATTGTTATTTTCTTGAAATAGAGCCCAGGACTCGACTCGAGTAAAATGTATTCTTTGTTTTATTTTGCCGTCCTTAGTGGATTGCTGCTGGAGTGCTATGCACCTCTGACAAGGCTCGACCCTAGTAGTAGTAGTAGTAGTAGTAGAAGCAGGAGCAGTAGCAGTAGCAGTAGCAGTAGCAGTAGCAGTAGCAGTAGGAGTAGAAGTAGGAGTGGGAGTAGGAGTAGGAGTAGTGGGAGTAGTAGTAGGAGTAGTAGTAGTAGTAGTAGTAGTAGTAGTAGTAGTAGTAGTAGTAGTAGTAGTAGTAGTAGTAGTAGTAGTAGTAGTAGTAGTAGTAGTAGTAGTAGTAGTAGTAGTAGTAGTAGTAGTAGTAGTAGTAGTAGTAGTAGTAGTAGTAGTAGTAGTAGTAGTAGTAGTAGTAGTAGTAGTAGTAGTAGTAGTAGTAGTAGTAGTAGTAGTAGTAGTAGTAGTAGTAGTAGTAGTAGTAGTAGTAGTAGTAGTAGTAGTAGTAGTAGTAGTAGTAGTAGTAGTAGTAGTAGTAGTAGTAGTAGTAGTAGTAGTAGTAGTAGTAGTAGTAGTAGTAGTAGTAGTAGTAGTAGTAGTAGTAGTAGTAGTAGTAGTAGTAGTAGTAGTAGTAGTAGTAGTAGTAGTAGTAGTAGTAGTAGTAGTAGTAGTAGTAGTAGTAGTAGTAGTAGTAGTAGTAGTAGTAGTAGTAGTAGTAGTAGTAGTAGTAGTAGTAGTAGTAGTAGTAGTAGTAGTAGTAGTAGTAGTAGTAGTAGTAGTAGTAGTAGTAGTAGTAGTAGTAGTAGTAGTAGTAGTAGTAGTAGTAGTAGTAGTAGTAGTAGTAGTAGTAGTAGTAGTAGTAGTAGTAGTAGTAGTAGTAGTAGTAGTAGTAGTAGTAGTAGTAGTAGTAGTAGTAGTAGTAGTAGTAGTAGTAGTAGTAGTAGTAGTAGTAGTAGTAGTAGTAGTAGTAGTAGTAGTAGTAGTAGTAGTAGTAGTAGTAGTAGTAGTAGTAGTAGTAGTAGTAGTAGTAGTAGTAGTAGTAGTAGTAGTAGTAGTAGTAGTAGTAGTAGTAGTAGTAGTAGTAGTAGTAGTAGTAGTAGTAGTAGTAGTAGTAGTAGTAGTAGTAGTAGTAGTAGTAGTAGTAGTAGTAGTAGTAGTAGTAGTAGTAGTAGTAGTAGTAGTAGTAGTAGTAGTAGTAGTAGTAGTAGTAGTAGTAGTAGTAGTAGTAGTAGTAGTAGTAGTAGTAGTAGTAGTAGTAGTAGTAGTAGTAGTAGTAGTAGTAGTAGTAGTAGTAGTAGTAGTAGTAGTAGTAGTAGTAGTAGTAGTAGTAGTAGTAGTAGTAGTAGTAGTAGTAGTAGTAGTAGTAGTAGTAGTAGTAGTAGTAGTAGTAGTAGTAGTAGTAGTAGTAGTAGTAGTAGTAGTAGTAGTAGTAGTAGTAGTAGTAGTAGTAGTAGTAGTAGTAGTAGTAGTAGTAGTAGTAGTAGTAGTAGTAGTAGTAGTAGTAGTAGTAGTAGTAGTAGTAGTAGTAGTAGTAGTAGTAGTAGTAGTAGTAGTAGTAGTAGTAGTAGTAGTAGTAGTAGTAGTAGTAGTAGTAGTAGTAGTAGTAGTAGTAGTAGTAGTAGTAGTAGTAGTAGTAGTAGTAGTAGTAGTAGTAGTAGTAGTAGTAGTAGTAGTAGTAGTAGTAGTAGTAGTAGTAGTAGTAGTAGTAGTAGTAGTAGTAGTAGTAGTAGTAGTAGTAGTAGTAGTAGTAGTAGTAGTAGTAGTAGTAGTAGTAGTAGTAGTAGTAGTAGTAGTAGTAGTAGTAGTAGTAGTAGTAGTAGTAGTAGTAGTAGTAGTAGTAGTAGTAGTAGTAGTAGTAGTAGTAGTAGTAGTAGTAGTAGTAGTAGTAGTAGTAGTAGTAGTAGTAGTAGTAGTAGTAGTAGTAGTAGTAGTAGTAGTAGTAGTAGTAGTAGTAGTAGTAGTAGTAGTAGTAGTAGTAGTAGTAGTAGTAGTAGTAGTAGTAGTAGTAGTAGTAGTAGTAGTAGTAGTAGTAGTAGTAGTAGTAGTAGTAGTAGTAGTAGTAGTAGTAGTAGTAGTAGTAGTAGTAGTAGTAGTAGTAGTAGTAGTAGTAGTAGTAGTAGTAGTAGTAGTAGTAGTAGTAGTAGTAGTAGTAGTAGTAGTAGTAGTAGTAGTAGTAGTAGTAGTAGTAGTAGTAGTAGTAGTAGTAGTAGTAGTAGTAGTAGTAGTAGTAGTAGTAGTAGTAGTAGTAGTAGTAGTAGTAGTAGTAGTAGTAGTAGTAGTAGTAGTAGTAGTAGTAGTAGTAGTAGTAGTAGTAGTAGTAGTAGTAGTAGTAGTAGTAGTAGTAGTAGTAGTAGTAGTAGTAGTAGTAGTAGTAGTAGTAGTAGTAGTAGTAGTAGTAGTAGTAGTAGTAGTAGTAGTAGTAGTAGTAGTAGTAGTAGTAGTAGTAGTAGTAGTAGTAGTAGTAGTAGTAGTAGTAGTAGTAGTAGTAGTAGTAGTAGTAGTAGTAGTAGTAGTAGTAGTAGTAGTAGTAGTAGTAGTAGTAGTAGTAGTAGTAGTAGTAGTAGTAGTAGTAGTAGTAGTAGTAGTAGTAGTAGTAGTAGTAGTAGTAGTAGTAGTAGTAGTAGTAGTAGTAGTAGTAGTAGTAGTAGTAGTAGTAGTAGTAGTAGTAGTAGTAGTAGTAGTAGTAGTAGTAGTAGTAGTAGTAGTAGTAGTAGTAGTAGTAGTAGTAGTAGTAGTAGTAGTAGTAGTAGTAGTAGTAGTAGTAGTAGTAGTAGTAGTAGTAGTAGTAGTAGTAGTAGTAGTAGTAGTAGTAGTAGTAGTAGTAGTAGTAGTAGTAGTAGTAGTAGTAGTAGTAGTAGTAGTAGTAGTAGTAGTAGTAGTAGTAGTAGTAGTAGTAGTAGTAGTAGTAGTAGTAGTAGTAGTAGTAGTAGTAGTAGTAGTAGTAGTAGTAGTAGTAGTAGTAGTAGTAGTAGTAGTAGTAGTAGTAGTAGTAGTAGTAGTAGTAGTAGTAGTAGTAGTAGTAGTAGTAGTAGTAGTAGTAGTAGTAGTAGTAGTAGTAGTAGTAGTAGTAGTAGTAGTAGTAGTAGTAGTAGTAGTAGTAGTAGTAGTAGTAGTAGTAGTAGTAGTAGTAGTAGTAGTAGTAGTAGTAGTAGTAGTAGTAGTAGTAGTAGTAGTAGTAGTAGTAGTAGTAGTAGTAGTAGTAGTAGTAGTAGTAGTAGTAGTAGTAGTAGTAGTAGTAGTAGTAGTAGTAGTAGTAGTAGTAGTGGTAGCCGGCGGCAACAGCCTGGCCGTAGGCCCTTTTTGCCTACCCTACCATCACATCGCGTCTCCACTATCTGCTCTCGGTCTTCCTCGAACCTACCCGACGCCCTGATGAATGCCAGGATCTTGGTCCATGGTAGGCCCCTCATCTTCTCTCTTCCCTTTGCAGCTCCTCGACGCCAAAGATCCTATATCTTAGTCTTCCAACGACCGCGCAATATCCTAGAAAATGGATATGGGTCTCCTCCCCCTCTCCACATTCCGAACATAAGGGACTCTTCTCTATGCCTATCAAGCTCAAATGCCTCCTGGGTCTGCAGTAGCCTGTCAGAACCCCCACCATTTGGTTCAGGGACCTTTGACTAAGGCTCAGCCGCCACATCGTTCTAGATTTACTAGGTACAGAAGTCGTCTACATCCTCCATACCTTCTCCAATTCCCTCCTAGTGGTTGATGAGCCCATTTAATAAGGGCATTATCTATACTACTTCACGTAATTCCAAGAATGGGTTCGGGTCCTCGGCAATGCGTCTCAGATCCAAGACCAGCTAATAAGTCAGCCGTCTCATTACCGGGGATTCCTTTATGGCGGAGAACCCAGAACAACTCCACCTCCCTTTGTCTGGCCAGGGACTCCAGGGCATCTCCACACTCCTTGACAAGACTAGATCTCGTCCTTGGAGAGCTAAGGGTCCTGAGTGCAGCCTGACTATCAGAGCAGATGAAGATTTTCTCCTTCACACAATTCCTTACTTCTTCCTTGCCTGCTACCATGAAAATAGCAAAAACCTTCGCCTGGAAAACCGTGGAGTATGTGACCAGCGAAAAGCTCTGCCGGACGTTTCAGTTTTCTAGATATATTCCTGCACCAGAAAACGCATCCCCTACCCAGGACCCATCTGTGTAGCATATCAGAGATCCCGGGGGAAACATGTCCTGTGCTCTCTCCCACCGTTCTCTCGAAGGGAAGGCAGTGGTATACTTCCTTCCCAACTTTAATTTATCCTTCGCTTCAATAACCCTCGAAGCAGAGACTGCGATCTCATTCTCCGCCCTGAAGGCTATAGCAGCTTGACTCTCCACTCGACCTTCTGCCTTCCAACAGCCTGCATGCCTTATTCTTGGGTAGGTCGCCATCGCCTCCTTTACAATCCATGTTGGGAGGGGTGACAACCCCAACAAAACTTCCAGGGCGGCCATTAGCGTCCTCATCATTCCTGTGATACCTAAGCAGGCCAGCCTTTGGATCCTCGAAAACACCTTGGCCACAGTCACCCGAGCCACACTCTGCCATCAGACCAAGGCCCCGTATTATAGCAGCGGACTGATCGCATTTTACCTCTCTGCCTAGAGTAAGAGTCTTCCCATACATAGTTGGAGCCCTGAAGTTCCTCTATATTCCTCCTTTTTGTGAAGACAATCAACTCAGTCTTCCTTGCGTTTACTAAGAGACCCGTCTCGTCACACCATTTATCTATAATACTACAAGCCCCTGCATTCTGTCGCATGCTACGCCCAGAAACCTTCCTACCACTAAAACCACACCATCATCGACGTAGGCTTGAATGTCCCTGTATCCGTCTAGACTAAGGCGGTTTAGGAAACCATCCATCATCGGGCTGCCATTTCGGTGGCGAAAGGGCAGCCACCCCTCACTCCCAGATTCTTGTGGCAGTCTCACATAGTCGCACTGACTCTGGTGTCTTTCAATGCGAATCCCATCCCATCTGACCATATCAGGCGATGAGCCTCAGTCCTCCAGTGAATCGCATATAGTTTTTGTTCTTGCCTCAAAGGCACCTTCTATGTCAAAGAACATGATCAATGCGACCTCCTTGTACTGAAGGGCCTTCTCTATCTAATGTACAGCGCCGTCTCCGTGGACCTGCCTCGTCTATAAGCGTGCTGGTGTCAGGTTCGACCCTGACTACCCTCTAATTATTGAAATTTTATCATAGAAAACCCTGTTGGTAGAATCTCTCTCAGCAAAATTATAACAGAAATGAAAAAGTAGAAGATGCTTAGCAACAAATCCGGAAAATCTGTTGCGGAGAAACACATCTTTTAAAAAATCTGAAAGAAATAATATAGTGCCACGGGCGTTCAGAACACCCTGTATATTTAATGCAAAAATCAATAAGACATGTGTTAATTATCATAAAAAAATGAAATAAAAAATACTTCCTCGGGCCTCTAACTTTTTAAGAAATCAAAATTGACCTTGTTCATGTAAATCACATTATTTCTGTTCAAGGAATCTAGTTCTAAAGTATAGTACATTCTTCACTGAATACCCTGTATACTTACTATATTACAAGATACAAGTATATTTCAAATTAGAAATCATGATTGTTGACTGCTGGACATGTATAAAAACTAGCTCTCTTAGTTTTTTTACCTGTCCATTAGTACTAATCAATCGTATCAGCAATTAGTATAAAAAATCAATAAATTTTATTAAAGTGGCTGTGACTGCAAAAAAATAGTTTATTGTAGTAAAAAATTAATATTTTTCTTTACGATTTTTAATTTATACAGTGTTACTTATGACTAAGTACAAATATTTTAAGGGGGGATAAAAAAATTAAGAATTAACGGAATCACCATTCAAAAAAATTTCAAACTTATTTATAAAGCGAATAATTTTTTTCGAAATTATATTAAATCCTTATTTGACGCCGCCTATGCGAAGAGTAGGTAACTAGCAACACGACGGTAAAATTCCCGGTCAAGCCCGTCATGTCATAATTGTGTGTTTACCATATGTTTACGTTGTAGTTTTGTATTCTTCTTCAGTTCTTAGTGCTTTTTTTAATTTTTAAACCTTTTATAGTTATTAAGTAAAGCAATTTGTGTCAGGTGCAGATATTTTCCCACAGTTCGCCGGTTTGTTTTTCTAGGTTATGAGACAAGATTGCCGAGGGTACATTGAAAGTTTTCTATTATCTATCTCTTTCGTTCGATTTTGTTGTAATAAATAGGCATTTTATCTAACTGTACTAATTGAAAAAACGAATGCAAAATAGTGGAGCTAATTGGATTAACCGTTTCCTATCTATCAGGTATTATTACTAATTAATAAGAATGTTCATTTTTGTCGTTTCTGCATTTAGAAATGCTACAAAAAATGATAGCAGATATTGTTGACAGGTGTAAGCTATATCTATGGATCTAAGTCATCTCAGTCGATGCTTACCATAGGCGCCGACTTTCCGTAGGAAAAGAGGGTTTTGCTCCATTTTTTAAATATCAAGTTAAAATTCTGAAATAATTTTTTTTACTGTCATTTAGGCCTTTCTGAGCACGTGGTTATAATGTTTGTACTTAGTCATACTTAACCCTGTTTATTTATTGTATATTTAAAATTATTTTTAACGATAATACATACAACGTCAAAAGTCTTGGACTCCCCTTCATTCTTGTTAAGGAAATCTTTTTATCAGAAAAACCAAATATATTTATAAAAGTATATTGTCTTCTGAATCTTTTTTTGTGTGACAAGAATGTGTTCGATAAACTGAGTACCTACTTAGAAAATTAGCCAGCAAATATGTGACATTTTTGACAACATTTATTAAATCAAAAAGGACTCCCCTTCATACGGAGCAACTTCATGGGGAAAATGAAGTCGCTGTTGCCGACCTGGTTCCCTCCAGTCTCTTTGTCGAGTCTGCAAAAAAGATCCACCGCCACTGGCGTAAAAGCCAACCCCTATGCTCTCGCGTCCACTGGAGACGAGCAGCACGATGACCTGGAGTAGAGTGGGGACCCATAATGGTCTTCTGGCACGTAAATTTGCGTTGTGGAGTCGTCTTCGAATAGTAGGTGTCGATATAACACGGCGAAACGTACCTTGAAAGTAAATCCTGAGAGCTGAACCTGAAGATGTGCGGTGTCGACGGGCATATTACAACAAATACCGATCCTCCCTTTCATTAGATACTCGAAGACGTCGACTACGTGGTCTATTTTCCACTGTATCAAGTTTTTCATTTCTGTGTACTATTCCTACAACAGATGATCTAGGAATGCCCAACATGTTCGATATCTGATGATTAGAATGTCCTGCATCATGTAAAGCAGTCATTTTTGCTCAGGTAAACGCAGAAAATTCTCGCCCTGGCGTTATAATGTACAAAAATTCAAAGGAACACTTGGCTGAATACACTGCCAAACTGACCAAATTTGTAAAAATATTTGTAATAAAGTAAAGGTTCATGGTTTGCAATTTTTTATTGGTTTTTTGTTCCCTAAGTACAGCACTTTTTTACCACATTAAGAAAAACCACTAAGTTTAATCGAATCATTTTATATACAGGGGGACTTTTGACGTTGTGTGTACTTAAATACGTAGATTTGAACTCGTGTTTTTATTATTTACGTTAGATTTTATCTTTCATTAATAAATGTCTTGCGAGTTTCGCGGTTTTTTATTTAAATTATAGTTGCGGGAACGTCTCAACTTTTAGTAAATTTTGGAAAATAGTAAAACAACTCAAACATTATCTCTATTTTCATCATTAAGTGGCGTTAGTAAGTTGTTTTGAGTTTCTGAGAATCCACCATGACCGTTTTAAAATTTAAAATGACATGAATGAAAAATGCTCACATGCCACAGTGTAATTATCATTTTGACAGCGCCAAAAGTTACCTGCAACTTCTACAACGACAAATGCAGTATGATTTTTTCACTTATTCATGTTTTAATCAATTATCGCAGTGTCCGTTGCCAAAATAAATAGATTGACATTTTTGTCAACAACTTATTGAATTATCAAACACTAACAATAACTTGAAATGTGACGGAAAAGACTACAAAGAATGGGTAGTTAAAACAATTTGGAGCACCACCGCTAAAATGCTACAATGTAAATATTATACAGAATTCAATATTGTCACCGACGTACAGTTTAAACGTCGGGGCCACGGTATACGTCGGGACACACATGACCGTACCGTGTCCGAGCCGAAAGTCGGCCGTTTTGTAGATTTGTTAAATACAAAATAAATGGGTAATCGCTCATTTACAAATTTTTGGGACTTCTGATATGTGTAAATTTGTGCTTACCAGTAGCTTCTGTCGATGCAATTGCTTTCCAATTTTTTTCTTGGCTGTGTCTCAGATTTTCAAAGAGTCGTAAAGCATCACGAATTGTACTTCCCATTGAATATTTTTTGTTTAATAGATTTGTCTTTAACATAAAAATTTATGAGGGAAGCTATATCTCTGACGTGCGAAGGTCATCATTTTTATCCAAAGTTTTGGAAACCGCGGTGCGGTCGCAGCTCGCTATCGGCACTCGGTCGAAGTACAGTATAGACTGTCGCATTTAAAACTGAGGACACATTGCTCTGATGCCACGTCACGCCAAAAGACGTTTTGTTATATATGTACTCTGTGTGTACATTGTTCCCACGCCTTGCGATGCCTCGTTACGTTACATTTTATCACTGGCATTGGTTAATGCTGAATACAATTTCTGTGTTTGAAAAAGGCAGTCGCCAAAAATTTGGGTCACATTCGTTCCCTGCTACCTATTCAAGCAGCCGTACGGCAGCGTGCGTACAGTTTATCCCCCAATGCAGAATTGGAAAAAAATGGGGTTGGAAACGCACTATCAACGGTTTACTGCCAGTAACCACTGAGAAAGGAGCAGCGCTACCAGCATTACTCAGATAATCTCTTGTAATTGTCAAGTGTGTACAAGAGCAATTGGGGTTGCCGTCAGCTTGGGCTGAGCTGTTCGATCTCTTTTACCACTTGAGAAGGTCGAATTTGACACGTTGATGAGCTTATTGACATTGATTTAGAGAATTTCTTGACAGTTGAATTATCGGATGAAGATAATTAAGAAGCAGAACTGGAGACACTGAGGAAACTGAAGAAAATAGCGAAAGTGAGACTGCGAGGCACCAGCGCCACATCATCTTTATGAGCACTCCAAATGTAAAAAAACTGAGATTACGTGAATAAAGTAAACAGTTGATGTAATATAAATTTGAATAAATAATGATTTAAATATTCCACTTGATTTCGTACAATTTAATAATGTATTCTATGACATAGGTATCGAGTTTATATATTCAAATGGTACAATATATTCCTTATTTTTTCGTAAAATAAATCATTCGTTCAGTGTTGAGACACGAAAAATAAAGATATCTCCATCTAACATTAACAAAATTTTATCAATTTTGTCTGTTATTTTATGCGTTACACCATACGACATGATGAAAATCTAACAAGTCGGGATTCGCAACACGTCGGACGGCGTGGCGTGGTGTAACGTCAGAGCAATGTGCACATAATGTATAAATAGTATATTAAACAACAAGGTTTGAAAACGACTCTTTGCACACGAGCGAGACATATTGGTGGACCAAGCCGAAGGCGAGATTCACAAGTCGTGCGAGCCAACGCATTAACAAAATAAATTAAATACAACACACTTTTTCGAAACTTCCATTTTATTTCTTAAACAGTCATCAACGTAGCCTTCGGCAACTGTACTGGATTTCCATCCTCCATGGCATTTGAGGGCAAGCAGATTTGAGCCAGAATTGACCAATATTATGGCCGGCATAATTTGGGTGACAACATCAAACAAAAATTATAATATGGAGAGACGTGTATAAAGATGACATAACCGTGTGCAAAATATTTAGCACACGGCGTGTGCAAAATACCGTTTTCAGAGCGTGTTTTCCGTGTGCAAAACCCCCTTTTGCAAGGCAGTCGTATAAAAAATACATAAGAATACACGGTGCCAGATCCTTCTGATGTTGCATCACATGGCGTGGCGTGGCGTGGCATCAGCTTATTTCTACAGTGCAATTTAAGCACCAAGTACGTCCGTGTTACGGCCGATACTCGGGTAGGGTGCGGTTATGTGTGTCCCGATCTTAATTCATCACGAGCTCCACGTAATGCTAAATATAAAATCCTACAAGCACAACCAGAAAAGAGAAAATCCAGTGCATTAGTTCTTAATAAATGTGAAATATCTGCAATGGCCATATTATATGATGAAAGGGACTTTAAATAAATTATATCACATTCTGGCGTTTGAATTAGCTTGGCGCGGAGGAGAAGCAACTTACTGCGAAACCACTCATTTCGTATATGAAATTGAAAATAGTGGAAAAGAAACTGAACGTATTGAGTATAATCCTCTATTTTTGAAAACGAGAAAAGGCGGTGACAATAAATTATATGACAGCAAATTAAATACTCCTAATATTTTAGAGTAAGACATTTGCCAAGTACGCTTATTTAAAAAGTAGATGGAAAAATGAGGCACCTTTATAACATTGGACAGAGTATTTACATCAAATCCCTTTTGGAAGAAGAAAAATTCTAAAGGTTGGTATAAAAATGTACCGATTGGAATTAATTAAATTTCCAAATGGACTAAAATGCTCAGCACAACCCATTGGTATAGATGTCAAACATGTCAAATCACTCAAATCGAGCGGCAGCAGTTTGCGAATTAAGTAAAAACGGAATTGAAGAACAAGCTCTAATAAAAATAACAGGGCACGGCAATTCGTCATCAGCAACACCATATTTACAAGTTGATACAGAGTATCATTCGAGCATTATTCAATGGATTCGTTTGGAAAAGGAACAAACTTCAGCAGCGACATTAGTATTCTTCGTATGAATTTCAATAACTGCGTGTCTCAAATAAAAATGTATTTATTTTTAGTATTTCATAATTAAAGTTTGCTTTACATTGATTTGTCGAAAGTTATTATTCATTAAATTGTCTTGCCGAATTACACTCGATGTTTATATTGCTACCGGGTAAATTTATGTTTAACTCCTAACTGTTTCCTTTAGCAATTTGACTCGAAAAAGTGTCAACTTAAAAACGCTCCAATAGTTGACAGTTTTTCTCGTTTAATAGCTAGGCAACAGTTTCTCATTAAACAACCCAAATTTATCCGGTAAAATACAAACCAAATTATAAATGTAAATAATAGAAAATGTTACAGTTGGTGAAGTTCCATGAGGACAACGCTAAGCAAAGAATATATACATACACAATGTGTTTAAATTTAATCTGTAATACCCCTACATTTTACTGGACTGTATACTTACGTTGTGCGATTTTTTTTGCATGTAAAACTTCCCATGTACTTAGCGAAAATATTAAGAATTGTTGCATGTCCTGGGAATCCTATACCTGCCCCCATACCTATATTGCTTGCAGTTCCTATTGTTGATAGCATGGTTGCTATAGTAGGAACTGTTCCTCTGAGAAGTTTTTGTAATAAAGCGCATCCAACGTTTCCAAATGTTTCACTGCTTTTCACTGTCAACATCTTAAATGGTAACTTCGTAACAGCTTCAACACTCATCGGCTGCATCAAAAGCCGTTCAAGATCGACATCCAATTTCTCGTTTCATCGACATGTTTGATACATTCACTCGCACATCTTGTAATTATTGATTTTTTAGTAAGGTATTTTTGACACAACATAACTCATTCTGCAGTCACCAAACATAAAAAACGTAATGAAGTTGTGACCTAGGTTAGTGCAATAAAGAGTTGAATAGAATGACACGAAATTTTACGTAAAAATTCGTGATTTATTTTATGAAGCAGGTGTCCATGACACTTTAGGCCATTGGCTTTTTAAAGAAAATGGTTTACTTTAAAGATTCAATTTCAAAATAAAAATGAGCAGCAATTAAAATTGTTGATTTTTTTAATTACAAAATTAATAAAAATGGAAGGAAATGTAATTTTATCTTCATCGTACTGGTTGTATTAAAATTATGAAAGGAACCTTTAGATATGTCTATGAAGCAAGCAATAATAATAAATAAATTCTTGTTGAGGCCAGGGCGCAGCACGTAATTTAGAAATCGAAAATATCTTCATCAGATTTCCAGTGCCCACCATTTGAACTTTTTTTCTATCTGCAATGTTTTAAAACACATTTTCAAGTAAAGGGAACATTTTATTAATTTTGATATTTGACAATAGAATAGTATATACGATAGCAGTTTTACTTCATTTTAAATTATTTTTTTTTTAGATGTACCTAACCATAGGTCTTGGAGTGGGTGGTTTTAATTTTGAAGACTCGAATGATGGAAGTAAACCTTGGAAAAACGCAGAACGTTTAAGCGTAAAGAAGTTTTATAACGCGAAAGTCGACTGGAAGAGCACGTGGAACGAAAATAACGCTTTGGAAGTAGATTACGTTAAAGTATGGGCTGTTTGAATTCTAGAAAGTATTTTGCAGGTTATCTATATATTTAGATGAATTTGTTCAAGTATTAAAGAATTTAGAATGTATTCTATTATTTTAAAAATTATATATTTAAAAAGGAACAAAGGAAACACGTATATCTAGGTAGTGTATGTATCGTATATTAAAGGAAATGTCGGACCAGTACAACGCGGATCTGCACGACCTCGCACACTTGAGTGTCAAAGACGTTTTGAAGTTTTTAAGTAGTACTTGAGTGTAGCTCGGAAGAAGAAATTTTTATTTTAACGATGTTATATGAAAAGAAGTAAGGGGAAGAAACCAGGAAAATGAGAATGTTTTGGGTTCATTCTATCAATAAAAACAAAAAGCTGTATGGTGAATCTTATCATTTATTTTCTGAACTTGAGAATGAATTTTTTTTCAATATGGCCGAATGTCACAAAAAAATGTATTCGAGCTCTTGGATCGTCACAAAATTTCACAGAGCAGTATCATCTGACCAAAGACTAGCAGTTTGTTTAATGTAAATAAATAGAGATTGTTAGTAAGCAAGGGTGCCCGACAGTTCAGCGAGACGTCCACAACTTAACTGGACGAATATTTCTAACAGTTTGAAACC
The DNA here is from genome assembly GCA_037114965.1 of Monochamus alternatus. Lineage (NCBI taxonomy): Eukaryota > Metazoa > Arthropoda > Insecta > Coleoptera > Cerambycidae > Monochamus > Monochamus alternatus. The sequence continues at coordinate 58,080,551 of CM073426.1, read as the reverse complement.
CTGATTTTTGTGGGAACAGAACTTACGTCGGACTAGCGCGACTAAACATAGACATTACAGGCCATCGACACGATCTGCAGTGACAGTACATGCTGGTGCTGGTCTAGTGCGCGATGTTCCATTAAATAATATGAGAACCTTCATGAGCAGGATTTGCAGATTTATGCGGGTCCGTGCAGGCATAATGTGCGATATTTTATTTGTATCGTACATTATAAATTATTACGTAAGAATTAATCATATCGACGCCTTGCGTTTGGCATTGTATCTATGATATTTGTGTAAATACATTTGAATTTGAAAATATGCACAGGAAATTCGAAAATTCTTAGTGGAGTATCCTCAGTCTAGTATATTTAGCTTCTTCTGTATGTCGTCACTCAAAGCAACAAAGTTTGCAGAATATAAGTTGCTTGACTCGACAACGTGTCCTTATTTCTAGTGTTCCACGCCAATCATTTCTGGTACACATTAGTAAGCAAATATGATACATCGGGTTTTGCAGAGAACATCGGGGGACCGCTTCTCAAATAGCGATATCACTAAATTACTCCCTTAAACTTGTAGTGGGGCAATTTGGGCATCCGAAATGCAATTTTTCTTAGTAGAGAAGAACTTTTTAAAATCAAATTTTCGAATTTTTATTTGACAATTATGTTTTTCGTAACGTACCTACGTTTCTAAATCAATGATTTTATCTATGTTCATTGGATTCAAAAACGCAATTATGTTTTTAGTTAGGGTCGCTCCTCCGAGAAGAAAGCATTACGAAGCTTTTAAGCAAAATTGTTAATTTGAGTATCTTTTGGCTCCAGCACCTACATATATTCAAATGTGTAGTTTATTGTTTCCTTTCGAAACATATCAGTAACAGATCTTAAGGGACGTAGGGATTCTAAAAAACCAGACTAATGTCAACCACTCCAAAGTACGGACCCACTAGTTGACCTTTTTGCTTGAAAGATATCTGGAAGTACCACGTAACGGCAGTTTTCCCTCTTTGATCCAGACAATACGGTTCTATGTTAGTTAAATGAATTGTAATTGTTAACAATCAGAGTTAAATTGATAAATTCGGTGCTTGAGGCTGCTCCCCGCATATTGGGGTGTCGCGTAAAAATTGAAGGTTCATAAAGTATCTTGTTTAATATTTGTTGTAACAGTTATTTTTGTTAACACTTTATTTATCTTCCGTTATTGTTATTAAAAACCATTCTTAGGAAATGTGGCGTTTTCTTTTTAACAAGTTCAATAAGTGTCCCAGTTAAGGGACCAAGATACCGTGGATTAAAAAGTTAAAAATAGGTAAGCAAACATTTATATAATCTCTATAATATTTCAAATACCCCACATTTGCTAAATTTAAATTAAATACCTAATGACCGCTCGGACTACATCACACTTCTAATGGTACACACCAAATTTTGATAACTGAAAGATATTAAGTGTTATATATGTTCAAATGTTCTAGAATATCTTTATAACAAAAGTTTATGTACGGACTAACAATTGGCATTGCAAAAACTATGGGTGGCAAGTTTTCGGTGGTCCACACTGTGGCATGTTTAGATAAAATACCAAAATTATGATAATTAAAATCATGAGGCAATACGACAATAAAAGAACACCAAAAAAAACTGATTAAGATTCTGTTTTGCCATCATTTAATTTTCAAATTCTTATTACCTGTCACAACCATAATTTTCGTTATTAGCATAAAAAATTATTTTTTATGAGTTATCCATCTATAAAACTGTGTAAATCCATATTAGATTTTTTTTTCAAAATTTATTATTCTCTATATCTACATATTAATATAGTAAAAATAGTTTCATCGATTTATATTCTTCAACTAGTAAACACCATCAACCAATATTGGAAACCAGTCACCAAAATGTAAATTATTTAATATCCTTTAAATAGTTTATATTTAACAAGAATTCATAATGCGTTTTTTTTCTGAAAGGTTTATACATTTTTAAATTTATAATTTGATTTGGGAAATTCACAATATTAATATATTATTTATGCATTTGATATACGTCTGAATTGCGTGTTAAATTTAATTTGTAAATCTAATTAAATTTGTGATTTACTAAGAAAACCAATCTTGGCATTTTCCCTTTCTTATTTAGAAGCGTATTTTGATCTCTAGAATAAAAAACTTTAGTCTCATATAGGGTAACTTTTAAGATAATTTTTATTTTTACACAGATGTGGGGTTTCCTCATGTACAGATTATTAACATAAGTAAAAAAAAATAGTGGACATCATAATACTTTTATGAAATGCATACTAAGGTGTATAAGAGATTTATGGAAAGGTATGTGTGGAAGTGTTACACAATGGTTTTTTGGACCAATCACTTATTTATCACCGCGCAATTTTCCGCGCTGTGATTTTTATTTGTATTGCGGTAACCAACTATACACATAAAATAATTATCAGTTGCCTATGTGTTATTTGTCACTTACTTGTCAATTGAATTGCTTCAAAAGTCAAAACCACAGTATACTAATTATACTGTGGTCAAAATCGTTATCCTAAATTGTTAAATTTGATGAAAATCAGAAAATCACTGCAAACGAATGAAAATAATAGTAATGTCCAATAAACCATGTCACTAATTGTAATGCTACAATAAACTATTATAATAAATAAATTCAACTTCGTTCATATTTTTAAACCTTTGTGGATAGAGTATTGTACTTTATTCGTGAATAATGGCTATTAGATATTACACTCGTATCATTAAAACACTTGCTTATGTCTCGTATTTGAAATTTCATACTTGCGTAATAGCTGTCATTACTTATTAAGTAACTAAAATTATGTATGTATGTCTACTAATTTAGTTTTCCAAATATTTAAATTTAATAATTGCATTGTTACCATGGATACACAAAAATGAAGAAATTAATTTTTATATTTCTGAAGTGGAGGTACAGGAAAATATTAACATTAAATTTTCTGGGAAACTATTTTCTCCAGTGGTTTGAAATAAGTACCTTCTTATATAAAGCAGTACATTTTTGAAAATTTTATTTCCGACTTAAAAAAAGTCCCCAAAGCAATTATTCATAAAACAATCCCAACCCTTACAAATACTATCCTCTCCGATTCCAATATTATTATTTTTTAATCATCATTAGATTTCACGATAAAATTTATTCAGGTGTTAAAATTTTCGTATTTTTTTATTATTTTAAAGCTATTATTAAAAAAAGTATGATTTTTAATTTTACCCTTTTAAGGCTCCTATCTCTCTTATGTATTTGCGCACCTATACTCATATGAACTTATTTTTTTCTATTTTTGTGAATGGTATCACCCCCCCCCCGGAACTTTTCATACCATTTCAATGACACTCTGTACAGTTGGATGCCCAACTGACAAAGAGCCGCTACTCCCAGCATCAACAATTGGAACACTTTTTGCTAATGTTTATATTTCTGAAGATATTGTAGTGAAAGCGCGAGTGAGACTTTAAAAATAACAATAGGATAAGAAAAAGATAATGGGCAGCCGAAAAGGTAAAATTGCAAACGTGCAAAAGGTACTACAAAAAATGAGAACATACGACAGAAAAATTGAATAAAACAGTGGAAAAACCTTGACTAAAGATTTAGAAGTCAGACAAATTTTTACGAAGATAATTCCGATAATTTTGAGTGACGAGCAAAAACAGCGAATTAAACATTTTTGGCATCTGGATGTTTTTGACAGAGTAAATAATGAAAACGAAATTTGGTACTTCCAGTACAATAAAACGTTAGAGCATAAAATAAAAAGAAAGGTCTGTCAAGACAAAAATTGCGCAAATGTTATTAATGGGCAGGCATTATTAAACAAGGTGGCTACCACTGTTTAAATCATTTTTGCTACCACTGGTAGCAGGTAGATCGCAGTTTACTATCAGTACTTTGAAGCCGATACTAGTTATAAATTTACTTAAAAGTATTTATTTAATAACGTTTTTGGCGAGGTTTGTAAGACAAAAGCGGATTTCCAGAAAACACCTTAAAAATCTATAGCACATAGCTACGGTTAATTGTCAGCGGTGCCACGACACATATACCGGTTTGGACCTTGTTATCTCTCAGCAGTATGCCATAGGTGAGGCTACCGACGAGCAACCCTGATCACACTTTATCATAACTGAAAGGAGGATGTGACTAGCGAGATGTAGCGAGACGTTTTCGCCTATTGAAATTGGTAAAATGTAATCAGAAAACATAGAACAATGGGCGTTGTATTTTAAAATTGCTATTAAATATACCTAAAACGATTTCATGTTATACCAAAAAATAACTTAACTGATACGGAACCTTAATTATTTGACACATTAAAATTTGTGGAACTTGTAAGTTTTCTATTTTCCACTTTGGACATTTCTGTTTTAAGTTTAGTTTACGTTTTTTAATATTATTAGTGTTGTTTAGTTGGATATTCATGGCTTTATCGAGTCTAAACAATTTTATTTTAATATTTACCATGTTCTACTTTTTGCAGCAATGTTATTTATAATGAAAATTATTAATATATTATCTTAAATGTCTTAATTGTTGTATTATGCTATCTAGGTTTATTTATAAGTTATTGCCCTCTTACTCTAAATAACTCAATGTGCTAATTATAATTTCATTTCCTTTATTATAGATAAATCTGAATAGTCGTCACTGAGATATTAAATCAAATCAATACAGTCGACTTTTAATATCTACCAACTTCTAATTTAGATTAAAGTTTCCGTAAATCATAAAATTTCTGATGTCATTAGTATGGTTATCTAGACAAGTAAAACATATAGAACAAAAGGACAAAAAAAATTCTTGATGTTTTGTTTATTCATTGTTACTATTCAAATTATTCTCAAATATAGCAACTTTTAAGCATTTCCAAAGCAAGCCTGTGTTGTTATCCTAATTTCACATTTTAGCGATTATTTTCACATATCTCTGCTATCTAAATCCGGTACCTAAAAGTTAGTTGATTAGACCATTTGTTGATGCTATTCGTGTATCTTCAGCAGTCTTAAAATTACCCAGGTGACATAAGATCAGGTCATTTATTAAGCTTTATACAGAATGATTTAGTGATAGCTTTAATTTTAACCACGTATTGGGAAAGTCTAATAAAGGTAGAAACTAGAAAAATAAATTTTTATTCGACCCAGCGAACCCGACGCTTCTGGTACTCTACAAATTTTCTACATATCGTCAGGACCACATACATAACAACAGCTTGTTCAATACTGAAGTGATATATTTTTTTCTAATGACAAACTTCTAGTATACAATCTAAAATGTCGTTTTGTATATTTTTCGATGAGCCTTTAAAAGTTGTTATTTGCATTTTTAAGGTAGGTATTCATTAAGCGGTTTGTCAAGCTCTGAGAGAAAATTTACTAGTCCGGCAAAAATACCAGAGTTTTGAGAATTTTTTAATCAAGAGCTCCGCATAATTTTATACAGTAGTTAAATGAGTGGATAACACATCTATTTTTTGTCATATAATTATGTTTTTTAAAGTGGAATCCAGTTGGACTTCTATATTGATATTCCCAAATAATGCAAATCGCATTTGATTATGAATGTGAGTTTTACCATTTTCATGCATTTTTTTTTTATTTTCTCAGTGAAGCGAATCCCATACACCCGTTTCCATCCAGGCTTTCGCGTCGTGACCAGTACCAAATAACACACACGGAAAACATGATAGGAGAATTAGAAGAAGGAACTGACAGAAGGGAGAGGCCGCGCCACATTGCTTGAGATGTAGATTAACGATTGGCATAGGAAAACGAACCCGAACGAGTTTTGCGTATTTCGTCGTGAACGTAAAACAGAAATTTCAACTGCCAAGTTTTTAGCTGTGTCGATTACAGTTAACCCGATGTCAGCGCGTGATTACTGCTGTTGAGATTTTATTATGAAACTTACTTATGAAAATGACTTGTTTATATAAATGCAAATTTAATTGTTTCTTTGTGTTATTATTTGTCGATTCTGCAGCACTTATCATTGAGTAGGCATTGAAAACTTTGTTGTTGGCCTAAATAAAGTAGGTCAAGACACGAACTGTTTTTTGCTGACAGAACGAGGTTTTTTTTGTAGTTCTATCAGTATTTAAATACGAAAAACGTTTCTGCCTCACTTAATAATTTACCTAGTAGGTATTGTTTTTATCTCATTATTTATATAATGAAATTTAAATGATTAATTATTTGATCCGTTGGAGTTTTGTAACATCAATATTAAATAATTTTTAAACTGAAACTTAATGTGATAATCCCTTAATTTAAAAAAATAATGTATAGCATTCATTACATATTATAATGTTACAATAAGTAGGTACTAGGAAAATAATTAAAATTGGCAACGCCGCGTCAAACCCACACTTGGAGAACTTGGAGCTGAGTCAGTGATAGTCTAAAAAGGGGTTTAAAGATTTGAAAATATTTTGTTTCCGCAAAAATATGCATTTAAATATTTTTTTATCATATTATACTCATTTTTCCTCATCTTGTCTTAAAATTCATGATATTATGATCAATTATTAAATGTTCAAAATCGTTTATCCTTGTAGTAAACAGTATTTTGAGAATACGGAACGCTTAACCATTGACTATAAATTGGAAAACTTTATAAAATTGAATAAATCAGTGATGAAAGCAAAAATATGTGGACAATACATATGGAATCATAATGTTTTGCTATTTGTTAAAAGAAATTAATATGTTATAATTTAGTTTCTCTGTATACCGATGTTTTAATTGGTCATAGTATCGTATTATTTATTTAAATCGCAATGCAAATCGGCCAGGGGTTGTAAAGTGTTAATACTGTCAATACCAGTTTGAAGCAGTTCCATAGTTGGTCTAAAAGACAAATCTGAAATCATTCAGACCTGTTTTCATAGACTATTATAATACGTATTTAATACTTCTTAATGCTTACATAATGATGTGGTAATTTGTTTTTCAAAAATTATATTTTCTAATAGCTGTCGAATGATATAAAACTTAACTTAAATATCAAAACTTTAATAGGTTAAGAAACCAGTTTATTTATTTTCGGTTCGTTAAGCAGTCTGCTGATTCCACAGTCATTTGCGTGGAGGTCGTCTCAGTAAGAATCACAGACGAGTAAAACAATGATATTGAAATTATCCTCGCTGTTGTGGTGTAGTTTTGTTATTGTACACGCTCAGTATGAAGTGCCTGAAGCTAAAGTGGAGGTTTTTTATCCAAAGGGATTTAAAGTATCCATTCCGGGTAGGTATAAACAAATGTTTCGCTAATTGTTTTAAATTGTAGGACGCGATAAATTTTGTATGTTTTCAATAATAATATGAACAAATATTTCACTATCTATTTAATTCACAGGTTTAGTTCTGATATTAGTATACAATATAAAGGATCACATCTTTAATGTTATATATTTATATATGTTGGTAATTGGTAAAAATAAAAAGTGGATTATTTTTAGTTTGAAATTAGTGTAAAACTCGTAAGCATTTTATTTATAGAGAATAATGTAATTATTTGTGAGACTAGACCAAATAGGTATTAAAATTAGCAGTACCTCATATGAAATATAATTATGATCAAATTTCTTCAGTTATTAGAAGAAGGATCGAGTCAGAGGATAGGCGGGCTAATATTTAGCTTAAATTAATTTGCAACATTTAAATTTATTACTGAAATTCAGTTTTACTTTTAGAAATAAAGCAGCTATAAAATAAAATGTAAAGAAGGTATTGGACCTCGCATTATTTTGGGTGGGTATATTTTAAAATATTTTTTATGAAATAACGAAATATAAATATTTTATATAAATATTATTTTCATATAAGATGTTTCTAAAAATAAAATTTCGACCATCTTTTACAAAAAAAAATCAAATATTAAAGTGCGCGTACACGTTTCGACATTTTCCACCTTAATTTTCACTTTACACAAAAAGGGCAAATTTCTGAAAACACTATTTCCTAGAAAAATGCAACTGATTTTGTCAAAGTAAATGGTTGTTCGGTTTAGATTTCTTGAAATTTCCCTCTTTTCTTCAGAAATAGCTCTGAACCTGGAGATTCAGTTTCTTGGTCGGTATTTATATTCGATGTGCATGGAGTTATGGTACATGTTTTATGCCCGTTTGCTCCGAAGTTAATAAGCATTACTTAAAAATAAGACATGCTTAAGTATGCTTTTCCTATTGCACCACACGTTAAGATCTTCTTAAGTATGAAAACATATACTTAAATTTAAGCCCCTGTTTGACAGTGACTTATGAAATTCTTTAATTCAAACAGAGTTGAATGTGCGAAAAACAAGCATAGCAATTTAAAAAACGCGGAAAGTGTAAATATAGTGGTCAATGCTAGAGTGTAGTATTAAAGTAGTAAAAAAGTACCTATAATGGATATTAGATTATATTTGATGATATGGATACTTTGGAAATTATAGATTTTGCATTTCTCAAATTAAGTTATACGAGATCTGATCATTTCCATACAATGGATGAATCGAATGATGATTTGGCCACTAATACTAACCACATAGAAAATAAATTATTATTATTAGTTTGTCTCTGATATTAACTTCATTGTTGATGAACATCAACAACAACCATACCTATATTACAAATGACAACAACAAAAACAAACATCACAGACATGACATTACACCGAAATCTAACCTTAATTCAATGTAACAAACTGAAGAAAAACAGAAAGAACTAAAATACCTAACATAAAGTAACAAAAATTACTAGATTTGTGCGCTGTTGCCAATACAAAGACGTACTTTGTTAAGTATGGTTTATAATACGTCGGTGCAATACTCTAAAAAAATAAGCATAACTTAACTTTAAGAATAACTTTATTAAGTTGTTCTTAGTAAAATGTCGGTGCAAACGGGCATTTTAAAGTAACTGATCTGTATTTTTTAAATCTAAATAACTCTGAGCTATAGTCTCAGTCGAAATTGTTTGGAATTTTCTTGATTTCTGTTGCTTTTGTATAGTTTTTCTCTGCAATTACTACTGATTGTTCGCTGTTGTCAATTTTTCCTGTTTGCCCAACATATGTATACCTTAGAGCATGGAACGTGGAATGCTACGCCAGAGTCCTAGAGTATATTGCTCCTGCAGTTGGTATTAGGAAATGCCGTACCCTATTTTATAAGTGCATCCTTGTATATATAGGGCAAATTGGGTTTTGTCAGATATTTCCTATTTTCCTTGATATTAAGCGTCCTTTGGTAAATAAAAAAAATCTATTGGTAAATCAGTTTCCTCAGAGATCGTATCGTAGATTAAGTAGTTCTTCTTCTAATTGTCTCATGAATGGTCCCTTCTCAATGCAGTAAGCCGATGCCTTGTTACTGGATATAATGGTGATGAGCAAGATTGTGGTGATATGGTTACCACTACTGGCAATTACTAACGAAATTATGTCTGTATGTTTTTTTATAACTTAGCTCCTGACATATCTGCAGGGTGATTAAAATTTTTATGTTTTGTTTGATATAGGTAACTGAAAAAAATCGGTTTGTTACACAATTTTATCGAACCACATGAAATTTGTCCATGGGAAGTGTATCGATATAATTACATTATTAAATAAAGAAGAAAGTTAAATTGTAGGTGCTATGCAGAAAAGCTAATATCAAAAGGTTATATTTTAAAATACAGCTGGAAAATAATATATCTCTAGCTCAAAAAGAGTCGAAAATTATCAGTAGTAGAAGTTAGTTATACCAAATTTCAACATTGTAGTGTAAGTAAATTATGGCTACATTTGATTTTAAAAGATCATCTAAGGGTACAAACATCTATTTTCTGCTTACCGGTAACCCGCGCTGATCGGCTCGGTTTTCTCGCACTGAAACCGCTGCCGTTAAAGGCAGGAAGAGATCAAAATTTAATCAATTACTTCTTCATTACTTTGCAAAATGTCATTATATCTGATTATGATCTGATTATTTTGGATTCTTTAGTTACCACGTTAAAAAAAAACAATTTCATAGCAAAATAAGAAATATAGTAATTCTTCATTTTGATAAAACCCGGCGCGCAGGTTTTCGACGCCGTCCTGTTTCAGTTTGCTTTCACAGTTATAACTAACATATAAGCGCGCATCGACATAGGCTACCAATATGCAGGAAACCTAATGACGAATAGTGAAAAAAAATATAGTAAAATATTTTTAGTATCGGAAGTTTATAAAAATTTATCAGGTGATATTTTCTGTTTATAAATACTAAGTAAACAAGTTAGTACGATATATTTGGTATCTGTAGTAGTACTTTGTTATTAGTTCTAATCGTATTCGCATAATTTCTCAAACGAAGAACTTATGGACATGACACGGGGAATCGTTAAGAATCGCCATGTATAACAATATTATATAGAATTTAAGTTCATTGTTATTTAAATTTAATTAGAACCAATTTCGTATGTCATTTGCTTAACGTATTTGCGGATATTTGTTATGCTTTGCATGACTATCTCAAAATTTCAACGTAGTTTTACAGCTGTGTTTTGCTATTATATTTTATAAAACACTTAACTAGCCTCCAAAACTTACTTGACTAATTACGAGACTAACCTTCTCAAGCCACTTCCGTTTTTATATCTAAGTATTCGGTAGTGTCGTGATAAAAGTTTTTTAATAAATGAGCGTATTATCGTTATTAACGAACAAAGACATGGTTTTTAAACAATTTGTGTGGGTTTCCCTAATCCCTAATCACTATGGTGACTTTCTTATTTTTGACTCGTAAAACAGCGTTTACGAAAGCCATATAAACATAAGTATGTGGTATCTAGAGATATGGTTATATTTCGAATTTTATTATACCTTTGAAACACTAATTTTTCTGATTTCATATGTATAGGGTAACTAAGAACTTATCTAAAAAAATTAAAAATAAGTGCATTATGAAAAATGGAGTCAATATTGTAAAAAAAACTAATTCTAAAATCCTTATAGTTTCAAAAAAAATTATTAAAATTCTAGTAGTTTCAACCTTTACATCCCTGGGCTACTGTAGTCTCCAGCCAAGCGATTTGAAATATCCGCTCACTTATCCTATTAACTTTTTTGTGATGTAAGTATTTAGATTAATTTTTCAAATATAAAAATGGCTTACGTCTATAGCAACTCACAGTTGATAAATAAGTATAGTTTTAATTTATTGTGAAGTGAAAATGCTTTAGCAGAACGATTTCCCTGTAAACATGTTCCAAATGCAGCTACTTTTACAACGGTGTGTAATGAGTGGCAGTGTAGGGCAAACGCTGACGTGACACGGGTGTTAACTAAATCCGTACCACGTACAGCGTGTCCAAGCATTAAGACCAAGGGCTTGGACGAGAAGGACCGGTACCATGGCCGCCACGATCTCCTGACTTTAAATCAGGACACTATTAATGATTTACGCAAACGCATCATAGCTTCTGCCAATAACTTTCAAGTTCAAAATGGACAAGAAGCAGAAACATTTGTATTAGTTTATAGAAACTGGGTAACACCGGCACAAAATGTTATAACAATAGGTATGCCAAACTATTGTACTAATTTAAACCACAAATTAATTATATTAATAATTAATAATTGTAGCAGCAAAAGCAGTTAAATTTGCTGTATAAAAGTAGCTGTTGGAAAATGTAATTTATTTCTTTCAATTTTTTGTCCAGATTATACGCCTTATCAGGTTTTACAGTGGACCAGTTTCCAGTGCCGTGCAGAAGTGTAATTTTAAATCATTTTCGAACTGCCCTTTTTGTTTTTATTTTTACAAAATTGTATTTGTAAAAGTCCCCTGCACATTCAAATTTTTTTTAGATAAGTTCTGCATCACCTTGTATATGTATTATCCTGCTTTAGTTTTTTTTTCTAAATGAAACTTTTAAATTGATATCACCAAAAAGATTATTTCAATCCACAACTAAACGTTTGTCATCTTACCGCCATAAAATTTGAATAGTGCAGGCAATAAAGAGAAATTGGTTAGCACTTAAATAAAAATGTATAGTTGTTATACACAGGGCATAAATGTTTTTATTGTTTAAAAAATATGCTGGCTTAACATGATTCCTAGAATCCTGAATACATCATTTAAAGGGTACTTGAATCCTGTATACTGCTGAATATTGACAATATGTAGATTAATATTAAAATTTAAAATGGCAGCTGGTGCAAGAGGGATCTGCAACGCTGCTTTAAAATTTAGTTTGCAACGTTATCTGGATAAATATAAAAATTAGCCCTATGAAATATATTAAATGCATACATATTAAATTAGTAAAGTACGGTTAATTTAACTTGCAAATTTTATGTGAAAAACGCCGAATTATTGAGTACCGCCGGACATCAGCCAAAGGATCAGTGGGGTAACGCATATTTACTACGCTGTTTGGGTCCTGTTTAGTCCGCCCGTGCCCGTGTGTATATAAATTAAATTTTCGTTGAAAATATTCACTTAAATATTACCCTTTTTTATATTTGCAAGATTTCTTATCTTGTCTCGCAATACTTTTTTTTTAAATCTTGTCTTGTTGTACAATTAACTGTCAAGATTTGGCTTGATCTTGTCTTGTCTTGTCTTGCGAGATAAAGTGTCACTCACTCTCTTTACTTCCTTGTAATAAAAAACACAAAAGTAAATGCAACAGTTTTAAGACACTTTTGTAAATGTATCTAGTCCAGAATGTTAAGAAATAATAATTGGAGAGTTAACGAGATGATGTCTTTGTGATGTTCAATATTGGCATTGACACTTTTTAATTTTATTACATCACCATATATGCAAAGTAAGTACCTGCGTGTTATTGAATTGATAATTATTTCATTGTTTTTCACAAATCTAGTAATGTAATTAAAAAATATCGCTAATATTATTGAATATTATATTTACAGTATTATCGAAAAATACGAGTCATAAGAGAAAAATGTTTATCATTTCCTTTTTTAAATAAAAGGAATAATATACGCAGCAGTCTGTACTACTTGTACAAGGACTGTACATACACATTTCGAACTATGTTTTCCATTAAATCTTTTAAAGTTGTTACAATGAATTTTAGAAATAAAAAAAAATGTCAATATGTCATGACTATACAATCTTTGGAGACGCATAGATGATTGCCTTAGGTACTTTTTTAAATATAGTAAAGTTTCCCATATACGGAGAACTATGGCTACAAAGGTCATTTGTATTGCATATTTAAATGCTTTTCCGCTTCGCTTTAATAATAATATCAGGTGTATCGGACTGATACACCTGCTTGCCGAACACATTGACGTAGTTGCAGACGAGCTAAAAGCAAGAAAGGTTATTTTCATTCTGTTGATAGCACTTACATTAACTACTAAATTAATTTCTTAATAAATCTTAAACGAGCTGAAGCTAAATAAGGATGATTGATCGGATTACATTCATCTAACTATTTCTTGAAACATATTACAGCTATTTACCCGCCTATGATGTATATTTCATTTTATGGCATTATTAATCTTTAATAGAACTATAGTAATATACTTGCTATTATTTTTTTGTTATATATAAATTCCATAATAAGTATTAGTGAAGGGTGACACTTATGGTAAACCACCTTTTTTGTATAGTTGTGCGAAATTAGCCGAAGTGATGTAGATATTTCCAACAGTGGTCGCAGTAATATTAAAGCACATTTGGCCAAGAAAACATATAGTTGCCGTAAATGCAAGATCTGAAAGCAATAAATTAGAAGTATTCTTCAAAAGTCAAAATTTCGGGTCAGAAAATACGTTGATTGCCGTCAAGGAAGGTACTTTCACGTATCATATAATTGGAGCACCTCACGCTACATACAATCAAGCACATGCAAAGTTTTAGGTCATTAGACTGCACATCAAAACTAATAGTAAATATGTTTGTACCTAATTTTGCCTCGGCTCGAACCAAATCCGAGGCTATTGTAAAAAACATTCTTGCTCAAGACTCTCAGCAGCGATTGACGATTGATCTACAGAAAGCACATTTTCTTACTATCATCATCGATTCATCAAACCACAAGGAAATTAAAATAGTACCTTTAATGGAAAGGTACTTTGACTGTAACAATGGTGTTCAAGTGAAACTACTGAAGTTAGATGACTTAGCTGGTGAAACGTCAGATCAGTTAAATAATTACACACAATTTAATTGAGAAATGTATCGAACTAGCTGCTGATAATATAAATACAGATTTTGGTGGAATGAGAAGAAATGGCGTGAACAATTTATTTGCCAAATTGGATGCTTCGCGTGGCAAACCTTTGGTTGGTGTTGGCTGTATTGCACATATTCTCAACAATTGCATACATGCGACAGATGTCTTGCCAATTGACGTGGAAGTTATTGCTGTTAAGATATTTAAATATTTTTACATTTACACAGTCAGTAGAGTAGAAAAAAGTTTTCTCATTTTCAAAAACAATATTTTTAAGCCTAATGCCGGCAGTGGAACGAATTTTGCAAATGTATGAACCTTTAAAAGCATATTTTTTATCTATTGACAATTGCTTGACAATTCTAAAACAGTTTTTTGAGAACCCGACAATCGAAATTTTGATGTGGTTTGTACACAACATAGCCTCTTTGTTCAATAAAGTAATTTTAAATGTAGAGGGTGATAAATATGTACAACAGAAGCCGCGAGTATTTTAATCTGAAAAATAAGGTTGAACGTCGTCTGAATGAACTGTTTTTGCCGCTTAAAGTAAGGGAGTACCTTTCAAAGCTTGAAAGTATAGATTGCAATGTAAATTCTCGAGAAGAATTTATCGGACAGGTTCAGAAAAATGTTAATATCGACTCTAGAAGCTGTGATGAAAGTGTACATCAATTTTAATGAAACTTCTTTAATAGTAATACAGAAACAAATTACATATAATAAAAGGGTTTTCCCGGCATTTTAGAGTAGTTGTATTTTTATTTTTGATATGTATTTGTAGAAAAACTATTCGGTTGAGACATTTTTTTCATACGAATTTTATTTGTTGCTTTTGGACATATATGGAAGCTCTCAGTCATATTCCGGACACTCTATATACACTATTTCACTATAATATCTTTATAATACAAGAAGAAGCTAATCAATGAAAGAAGATTCACAAGGCTATCAGAAAATCAGACGTGAGTCGCTTTAAAATCTTATGTGAGCTTAAAATTTGATCAGTTTAATTGTACCAATAGTCAGTAAATTTTGAATTTTCATTTGTTCCAAATTAACTGCCCGAACATAACACAAGTCGTTGTCTGTAGACACTCACTACGATATTCCCATGTATTATGATGTGCTGAATAGAATATTGCTGTCAGATCTTACCACCCTTCAGCTAAATCGTCGAAAGATTTGAAAAATAGTTAAATCCATCCATTCGGATGGAAGAATGAAGCTGCTCTGGATAGGCAAACTATTTCGACACACGCTTGATATGAAGAATAAGCATTTACTATTAGTTAATCAGTTAGATAATAAATTAGTAAATCGTCAAAAAAGTGGATTAATTAATTGACGGTCCTGTCTGGATAATCTAGAAATACGGGATTTCATATGGTTCGCGTCACTTCTTTCAAATGGCTGATTCATGAACCATGTAGATGTTAAGGGTTTCATCTGGTTCTCAATGATTTTTGTATACTTGTTTCAAGGAAATAATAATCTGGGATCAGTTGAGCCTACAATCGTACACCATACATGGCATAAATCGTCCTAAATATTCTTAACTAACTTCAATTCTTCTTCATGCAGTACCTATCAACTGATTCCATATATGTCTGATAATACTTCCCTTTTCTATTTATGCTTACTGCAAAAAAAAAGATATTCAGTCGAAAATATGCTACAAAATATATGTACTACATTTTTGGCGCAAACTTCGAGTGAAATGTGCAGTGGATTTCAAATTCATGATTTTTCACATCTTGAAATGTGACGTCCTATTTATTACTGAATGCTCAAAAGAGAAACAAAGTCTAAGTTAAGGGGTCCAAATTTTGTCAATAATTATTTTTTGAATTAAATGCTAAATGAAAATTTCAAAATAGAATAGAAAACTTTATTTAGAGAAAATGCTTTGATAAACACAACTACAATAATCAGATCAGATAAATAGATTTTTATTTAGCATTTCTGCTTTAGCATTTTCATGATAACTCAAATACGGTTATTTACACTGACTTACTGCACAACGCACAACCACAACAATATATAAATCAACTAAAAAAAAATCAGCATGCAACATCACGCTGTACTCAAACCTCGAACGTATAAAACATTTTAAACCCCCGGAAATCGCTGAAACTTCTATTTTGTAGTGTAATATATAAATGATTAACTTAGCAATAAACACCGCTACCAATGAGAAAATGATAACCTGTGATGTGTTTTTTTGAGAGACAGTTCATTATTGCTTCCAGTTATTTTCCAAATTCCTTGACTTTCTGTTGAGATGATAAGAAAACCTGCTTTTTTAATGTTGACCGGCACCCGGCCTTGGTAATGGAACACTGACCAGTCTGGTGGAAAACCATCCAGGTGGCAACCCTAGTCTAAGTGTTTTCTATGCTTTACTAAAATTTCGGTGCTCAGAATTGGCTGCCTAAGCGCACAATTTGTCGTTTAGTTAATGTCAGAGCATCTCAAATACTCGTAGAGGCAGAATATCGGAACAAAATATAGTCAACGTTCATTGAAATTGAAGAAGTACATCCTTACGTACTTACTACATAATGCAACAAATTTAATTAACTATATACATTCTTATAAATTTCAAATAATATAATAATTAATGTCTACAGAACCGTGTGTAGTGGCGATGATGATCTTAATGGATGTTAGGGATAAGAAAATATATCTTCAAAATTGATTATATGGTGTGCTGTGTGGTATAAATGTACTGTGCAGTCTGCTATTAGAGCATGATTAGCTAATAGTTTTTGTTTATGAAATATATATATAATATGTTTTTTTATATATGTTTATGAATATTTAAGACCTTTATTTCCATCAAGATTTTTATGTGTAAAGTTGTAGTATTTTACCCATTGAGTCATTTCTTAGTTAGTTGAGTCAATAAATAAACAATTTAATAACTGAATGTTGAATAAAAAACTTGTCAAGTTTAATTATAATCATTTTTGTTTGAAAAAGAGATATTGTGAATAATCCTGTGAAGGCTACATCTATTTCTAATAATTAATAATACATTTCAAAGACGTAATTAGAATAAATTTTACATGTGTGTTTAACTAATATGTTAAATAAATATTTAAAAAATTTTTTAGGTGATTGTGGCCTTGACATGTATTATTAGAAATAGGTAATAATCTAAATTTTTAAATGATATTAAAACTGGATAAATTTACAATTATCATAAAAACGTAAGTGTACGTTATTTTGAAAGATTTTATTTTCTTTGTTAATTTCTTTTTTATAATTTTCTTTATTTATTAAATTAATATGTAAAAGTACAGAAGTTTCTCATAAAAATTATTGTACTCGTTAGTATTACATAATTCAGTAAAAATTTACTTTATTTTGATTATATCAATCACCTTGGATTTCATTCATTCTGTGCTTCTATTCGTAACTCTATAATTATTCTCGTTTGAGAAGATTCAGCCATATATATAAAGGGTGATTCAATCATAATGCCATTAATTTTAACCACGTAATCGTGAGACCTAAGAGTGAAAATTAAGAAAAAAAAACTCGACCTCTCAAATTGAAGCAAAGCAATCCATAACCCCCGGTAATATGGCGCTCCGTGTTGACAAAAATTTCTTAGTCACAGCATCACAGTGTCGAGCGGTGAAACGAGCAACATCACACCTGTGTTGCCACATCACGGTTAAATATTTGTGATCTTTCATAGACTATTATCTGCTAACACGTATATGTACAAAATCGATAAAATTCAAGAAAATAAAAGAGCATACTGAATTTTCTTATAACTGATTTTAACCATAGTATTAACTTAGCCATACAAAATGTTTTGGCTAAGAAGATATTTCAAGTAAATTTTAATAAAAAAAAACAAATAAAGCAGAGATATTTACCTATTTGAATTTACATTCTAAAATTTGTAATCCAAACGGCATATCACGCAAAATATCAAATACACACACACACACAAAGTTAGAAAGCCACTTAACCGAGAAGAACAATTTGAAACCGATTATAAAATGCAGATATCCCAAAACAAGGTCTGGCGCACGTCTAGACTCTGGACACGAAACTATTAGTATTACGAAAAACGTACGGCCATGAGGTAGGCAAAGTTTACAGATTTATTCTAACTTTGGAAGTGTAATTGTGCTGTTGATACACTTCCCTCGACTTCATCGAGATACAATCGTTTACAATAATAATGACACTCTCTTAAAACAATTTTTGAACTTCTGGAAGTTCTGAGTAAAAATTTTATTATAGTCTGTTTAGAAATTAAAGAGAGTAATAAAAGCTTATTATGTATTCAAATCTTAAATAAATGTAGTACTGGTGCTTATATTCAATATTTTTATATCATGTATTATCGGTATAGATGAGGTGTACTCTTAAAAAAACTTTGTGTAACCGGGTTGTACTAAATTATAGCAGGTAGCTAAAATTTAATCCCCGACAATCCGTCTTTGTCTATGCCGCTTCAATTTATCGGTTCATTTTTCTTATAAGTAAACAATATGAAAACAGCATTTCAAAACATGAGGCTACTTTAAGCATCATAACCGCGTTAAGAGGGTTTTAATTCAAATATAATTATTCAATATTATGAAAATATTTATTTAAATTTAATGAATAGACTTTTATTCCACACAAAAATACATGTATTTTGAAAATTCAAATTATGGTGAGTAAATGTAGTGTTGTATAACAGTACAATAAAAAAAAATAAAAATGTAGGTATATTAAAATTCATCCTCTGAATATTCTGATAAATTATCTTAATCTGCTAGATTGATAACGATAGGTTCCACAGTAACGTCAATTAAGTTATCGAGTTCCCACATTTTCTCCTCTTCTTTTTGTACATGATGTATACATCTTTGCCTGTTATCTGCAGTTACTTGTTCCAAGGAATTTTTTAACAAAGCTTTCACGTCACTTAATTTAAACGTCGTATTATTTCGCGTTATATCTCCTTTTACCTGCGCTCAGACTAATTCGATTGGGTTAAGTTCACAGTGATAAGGTGGTAACCGTAGTACCGTTATTTGGCGATTTGCTGCCATTTCATCGATAACATATTTTTTCTGATCTTTATTAAAATTGACAAGTGTCAAAAGTTCCTTTTTCACCATACTTGTTTCAAAAGAAATGTTTGAAATGTTTTTTCCAGATAACCATTGAATTATATTGGCTTTCCTCCAAGCAGTCGTAGGCATCCGCTCGATCTGTCGTGAATGGTAACTGGCCCCGGAGGAATAAGATCCAACATCTGTGTAAAATACTCTTCGAAAACATCTGCGTTCTTCGTGATAGTCACCTGTATTTTTAAATTCAAATAAAAGTAAACCGCCATCTACAAAATCACTGGCACTATTAATCTTCGCCCTTTACCTGAAGGTGCCTTGAACCCTGTTGAAAATCCATCCAAAAATGCTTATCGAAAACTTTTTACATTTTTATCTTGCCATACTTTTGTTACAGTATATCCCTCGTTGACCCAAGTTTCGTCTAGATCATAAATATTCCTCCCTTCTTCACGGAATTTTCTAATTGATCTTAAGCAAGATCTTCGCCAACAAATAATTTCCTGTTCTGCTTTTCGCAGCAAAACAACAACTCTCATAATATGGCCCATAATTTGCTTCTACTAATTTTTGCCAAATCGTTGTCCTCTGAAAGTTCACTTAAAATTTTGTTTAGAGTTGGTATTTCTTTTTTAAAATAAAATGAGTGAACTTTTCTGCGAATGACATTTTTGAAGAAATCATTTATAATTACTTTAGACCTCCCTGTAGATGATTTTGGGGGATTTACAGTATCTTGTTCATTTTTTGTTTCCTTTAAAAGTCTGTAGATAGTCGATTTTCCAATCCCTGTCATTTTGGAACACTTTTCCCCGATGTTGTCAACATTGTTGGTAGGATTTTGGTGTTTCAATGCATTAAATACATTTAATATAATAATCTTCTCATTCTGAGACAGCATACATCTTTTCACACTTTTAGCAGGTACGTAATCTGATAAGCATTTTACCCAAACAATATTATATCCACTGGCACAATAGTCACTAAACACAAGTCCAATTTTACTCTACTGCACTAGCACGTTTTCGTATATTCAGCTCTAAGACTGGATTGATCTGTCACAATACACTGGCTCCTGCTCTATGATGTATCCAGTAAAATATACTAATGTACACCCATTACCCGTTAGCATTAATGTTACCCGATAATTACCTTAAACGAAATATTACCACGCCCATGGCCGGTTCTTATCTCGGGGTTTTATTACTCTTTTTCATTTCCAAACAGACTATAAATTTCTATTGGTGAGAGAAACAACTAATAACTAATGTTAAAAATTTAAAGTAGATTTTATTACAAATATATCAGAAGTTCAAAATAAGTCGCAACATTAATTTTAATAAGCGTCATTATTATTGCAAATGATTGTACAGACGTACAAGTTGTTGCAATATTAATGATACTCCCCCAATTCAATTTTTGATGAACTTTTCGTTAAATTTAGGTGAGTGGAACAGTTAAGAACTTATTCTAAAAGTTGAGAAAGATATCATTACAAATGCGTTAGCAGTTTAAAACAAGTCACTAAATTCGTTTTAAACATTGTCATTATTATGTTACTGGATAGTAAGTACGTAGTCAAGCTTATTTACAATTAATGTGGCAACGTTGCACCCAGGCGGTCAACGAGCAGGTTTTGGAAGAATGATGAAAAATCCTCAAAACTTATGCCCCTTCAAAATAGGAAGAAAAATCGATTTTATTTTTTTCTTCTCTGAAGTTAGCTATAATTGTAGATAAAGTTCATCAAGTTTCGTTTTTCTTAGAGACAGGAACAATAAACAAAATCGTTTTTTCCCGTTTTTGAAAGTGAGTAAATTTTGAGGGCAGCAGAGTTTTTAAAAATATGTTACATAAAATACCTTTCTTAATTTTCACAAAAGAATCACCCTTTACATTTTTTCGCACTTAGATACACTCTGTATAATTTACCGAATGGAGGAAATCTGAAATAAATACATCTTTTTCTTTTAAACCAATTATATTCGTATGTTACAAAAAATTCAAATCATTTCCAACAACTTGGGAAAACATAAGATTCCAAAAATCATTATTTAATTTTCATTGGTACCTACATAAATTGAATTATTGATGACAATTGAATCAGATTTATATGGAAAATGCGTTGGTGATGATTAATAAACTAATTAATTACTTGAAAATCTCTAGGAACACTAACAATTTTGAAGAAGTAAAATTTTTTATAAAATCCATCTTTGTGATGAAATAAGAAGAGTAGTCATGCAAAAAAATATATATGAGCATATTTATTTACTTAAGAGTAGGAATAGTTTTCTCATTTCAATAAACACTATAATTACTTCAGTTATACCTAATGCCAAAAAAATATATCAACATAAGTATTATCATAACAAATTTAATTTGAATAGGTAAAATGGTTAAATGCAGTGAATTTGAATACAAGTAACTAGTTAAATCTACCTATTGTCAGAATTGGATGCTCTTTTTTTAAATAAACCTTGTACATTCAAAATTTTATTTTATTTATAATTGTTTGTTAGATATTATTTGTTAAAATAAATGAAATTAACAGAATTTCGTAGGTACTACAAAGTAAATTAAATTCCTGCTATTTATATTTCGCGAGACGGTGTATATGAATGGTTCGTGAATAAAAAAGTTTGAGAGCTACTGATGATCTAAATGATACTTCAGTCTTCCATCTTTTATTTCTTTATAAATATTGCGTTTCAATATATTTTACACATAAAATGTATTGAAACTAAACTATTATACTACAATTCTTAATAGATGGCAAAATTTCAAAGCCTAATTTTGCATCAGAGAATGTAAATTGAATATAGTTGTAGGTATATGTACAGGGTTTCTCAAACTCAATAGTATGGACTTAAGGTGAGGATATAAAAAATTTGTCACACGTGGTGTTAAATGGGATAAGGTAAGTTCCATTTTCAATTGAAAATATTATCTTTGGGATTTGACAGGAACGACTAATGACGCCATCAATTACATTTTTTCCATACCCATGTTTTACAGTTCAATATACATTGTTTTACAGCATCAACAAAACAACTAAAAATATCCAGTTGATAGTGATATTTCATATAATTGGAACACATAATCGGTGAGTTTCTAAGAACGTTTGTTCTAGGAGCAGGCAAATAAAACAATGAGAAAGAGTGAGTTTGAACCTTAGGGATGTTAAAATATATATTGCTCAAAATGTCCGGGCAATTCACAATAGCAGACAAAACCTTATGTAAAAAGAGAATAGAAAAATAAACACGACGATAGGCATTAAAATTAAATCATACTGTGGACTGCCTCGAGGTGGATAAACACCATCCAATCTAAAACTTAAGTATTTAACAAACCTCGTCTGAACATTTTCCATGCTAGTAATATGGATTTCATATTGAGGGTCCTAAACTACAGTTGCATATTCTAATTTCGGTCTAACATAAGCGTTATAGAGTAAAGTTGAAAAATCTCGCGCATTTCTTATGACAACACCCACATTTTTATAAGCAGCAGATATTACATGATTAATATGAGGAACAAAGGTCAATTTTGAATCGAATATTACACCAAAATCTTTAAACTGAGTACATCTACCTTAAACATTATCTATACAATAATTGAACTGAATAGGGGAGATTTTCTTTGTAAAACTCATCACATTACACTTCGATAAATTTAGTGGCAATCTATTATTTTGACACCACAGGTTAATTTTGGAAAGCTCTTGCTGTAAAAAATGACAGTCTGAAATAGACTCAATTGATGCAAATAACTTCATGTCATCAGCATATAACAAAACGCTTGCTTGAATATCAATAAGTGCATCATTAATAAATAAAATAAATAATAGTGGGCCTAAAACTGATCCCTGCGAAACCTCAGACGTAGCCACCACATCAAATGTATTAAAACAACGAAGTTGAACATTTAATATTCTATTGAACAAATATGAAGAAAAAAAGTCAGAAAATGCGATGATAGCCCTACGGAAGATAATTAAAGCAACAATAAGCCATGATCAAGTCTATCAAATGCCTTAGATAGATCCGTATAAATAACATCCGTCTGACTACCTTTGTCTAAAGAATTCGAAATGAAGTACGTAATATTAATGAGATTTGTTGTTGTGGATCTACCAGAAATAAACCCATGTTGTGAAGACGAAATTTGCGTTTTTGAATGGAAAGAAAGGATATTATAGAGGATTGTATTTAAAATGTTATTATACTGAGTAAGTCCAAAAAAATCGCAAACATTTATTAGGGAATTAACAGACCCATTAGTAATTTCACGAGAAATGGCATAATTTATGTAAAAAGGGATAGTAAAGTCGCCCACAACAAGCAGATCATCGCCATTTAAAAAATAAGAAACCGTCGATAATGCATCAAAAAACAGATTATATGTTTCTACATTCACAGTAGGAGGAATGTATAATAGGACAATAGTTAGATCAAACGATCCCAAATTAACTTTAACTCCAATAATATCAATATTAGGAAAAGCATCATTAATTGAACTCAGATCAATAGAAATTGCAGGAAATGATTTTTTTAATGCCAATAAAACACCCCCTTCTCTATTCAAACCAGTTAGATCTTTTCTAAAAATAGAAAAATCATTAGAAAATAGTTATATCGAGAAAGGTATCCAGAGCACCTCATTCCTGATCATAGAACTTTTACAAGACTGGAGGCGATCTTGCGATGAAATGAAGATGCATTTTCTGTTCCGAAGAATCAAATAATTGACAAAAGGATAAGAAACAATGTTAATACAGCTAAACTGTTACAGTATTTGGATTTGGATAAATCAACCGTTCAATGAATTTTAAAGACCAATGGATATCATGACTTCAAAATTCACAATTTGGAGGATTTGTCTAAGCGTCACATTGAAAACTGACTTAATTTTAGTTCAAACTGTAATAACTGTAGAATCAGAATCTTTATTTGAACGGACGAAAATCCATCAGTAATGGTTTACCAAACAGGCGCAGCGAACACTACTGGACCATTGAAAATCCCCACATTGTAATTCCAGTCCAAAATCAAGGCCATTCTGGAGTAAATGTATGGTGCGGCATCATCCGTAGGTATTTAATTGGGCCTTATTTTTATGAACATATATTAAACAGCTGCAAGAAGAACTTCCTGCACTTCTGGAGAATGTGCCTTTACAGCTAAGGAGAAACCTATGATTTCAGCACGACGAAGCTGCACCTCACAAGGCCAGAATTGTGCAACATTTATATAACGTTTTCTCAGAAAAATAGATTAGGATTAATGAATCCATTCACTTGCCCGGAAAGTCACCAGATATAACACCCTTAGATTTTTTATGGGAGGTTTTAAAAAATAAGGTTTACAAAACACCTTCCTAAGATATTAATCATTTGAAAGGAAAAATCACAAACGCTTGTAATGAGTTAAACGGCAAAATATTAATAAACGTAGCCCACAAAGAAGTCAGGTGAAGATTCAATATGTGTCTTGAAATGAGAGACGGGCAGATAGATTGTAATGTGTATGTAGTATGAGGGCGTTTGTCTCATTTTTTAAGTTTAGTTATTGTTATCATCTCCTTTTGTTTTAACTGTATTAAAGAATTATCGAGTTTAATCCTTTTATTTATTCTTAATGACATTTATGCACTTTAAACAACGAACATTCAATTATTTTCCAACGACTACTTGATCCTTTTATCGCTATCTATTTTTAGGTGGTATTTGTTTTGAGACCCTTTAGGACGATATTGATTATAATTTTTAAGCGGGAAGTAATACAGAAAAAAATCTCTAATAAAAGTTTATTAGAGAAAAGGGAGTGTTTCAACAGAAACAAAATTTGGTATGTTTCTGGAAAAAATATAATTAATGACGTCATTAGTCTTTTCTGACAAACACCAAAGATAATACTTTCAAATGAAAATGGAGTTTACCTCATCTCATTTAACACCACGTGTTCCAAATTATATTTAAATTTTTTGTATCCTCACGGTAGGCATATACAAGTTTAAGACACCCCACAATCATTTTCAATAATAATGACACTCATTAAAATGAATTTTGCGATTTCTTTTCAACTTTTGAAGTATTCGTAATGAAATCTACTTTAAACTTTTAACATTAGTTCTTAGTTGTTTCACTCGCCAATAGAGATCTAATGAAATTTCTACTCAGAACTTCCAGAAGTTAAAAAACTGTTTTAAGAGTTATTATTATTGCAAAAGCATGTGCAAACAAATAAGTTATGAGGTTATATTTTATACAATGAATCCCACTTTTCATGGAGCCACTCTGGTATCTCGCTCATCTGATATCGGAATACTTTGAAACTTTAGTGGTGAATATATACCTATAAAGTGAGTCTTTAGACGTAGCCATATTTGATTAGAGTCAGAGGCGTCCGATTCTAAGACGGAGAAAGGGGGTCAATTTTTCAAAAAAATGTATTAGCAATTTTTTTTTTAAGAACTAGCAGGATATTCTTAATCGGCACCTTTAGAAACCCCCTTGTACAAGATTACATCGCCGATAATTTGTATATGTAAAACGGGCTCTCAAATGAAAAAAATATGTTCTTTATTTTTTGTTCAGAATAATGTATTGTACTGGTATGAAATGATTCTACAACAAAATAATAATTTTTTTAATAAGGCAAAAATTCTTTTTAACATATTATTTACATTCAAGAATACATTGATACTTGCATTAACTTCTGTTTTCACGACTTACTTAGCTTTTTATTGAAGATTATTTGTTAGAAGAATTTAGAATTTTTGCCTTATTAAAAAAATTATTATTTTGTTGTAGAATCATTTCACACCAGTACAATAAATTATTCTGAACAAAAAATAATGAATACATTTTTTTCATTTGAGAGTTTTACAGATACAAATTATTTTAAGTTGAAAACAATTGTTTTTCGACGGCCCTTATCTCAAACACCTTTAAATCCACAACTATGTAATCTTGTACAAGGTGGTTTCTAATGGTGTCGATTAAGAATATCTTACTAGTTCTTAAAAAAAATCGCTAATACTTTTTTCTGAAAAATTGATCCTTTTTCTCCATCTTAGAATCGGACGTCTCTGACTATAATCAAATATGGCTACGTTTAAAGACTCACTTTATAGGTATATATTCACCACCAAAGTTTCAAAGTATTCGGATATCAGGTGAGCGAGATACAAGGGTGGATCCATGAAAAGTGGAATTCATTGTATAAAATATAACCTCATAACTTATTTGTTTGCACATGCTTTTGCAATAATAATAACTCTTAAAACAGTTTTTGAACTTCTGGAAGTTCTGAGTAGAAATTTCATTAGATCTCTATTGGCGAGTGAAACAACTAAGAACTAATGTTAAAAGTTTAAAGTAGATTTCATTACGAATACTTCAAAAGTTGAAAAGAAAACGCAAAATTCATTTTAATGAATGCCATTATTATTGAAAATGATTGTGGGGTGTCCATATTGTATATTCATATACATATGCAAAGACTTGTACCAAAATATTTCATTTTAGTTTAGACGTTTGTTTGTCACACGTCCTCCTAACCCCTCTAGGAAATGTCGTTTTACTTATCGATATATTCCTTTAGGAAATGAGTAAAACTTAAAATTTTAACAGTGGTTAAACAATTTCCGATCCATTTGCCACTTCTTGATTCTCAAGAAATATATCGATCTATTTTTTAGAAGAAACTCTGAAACTGTACTTAATACTGATAAGATTCAGAGTTCTTTCTGAGCAATATAGAAAACTAAAGAAACTAACACGTGCAACCATTTCGTAAACTTTTGAACCACTGACATTTGTCATGGAAGCCTGCAATCCAAAATAATTTTTTAGCAGGTCAATACACCTCTTATTGTGTAAAAAATAATTCTATATTTGGTTTTAGATCAAGAAGGGATTAGACTATTCGCTTTTCATGGTAAAATTAATGAAGAGATGGATGGAAGAGAAGCAGGTACCTTTTCAAAGGACATACTGAAGCCAAAAAATGGATGGTGGACATTTAGTGCACCATCCACTAAATTAGAAGTTGGTGACAAAATATATTACTGGACTTATGTGGAACATTTAGGATTGGGATACCCTAACGATGATCAGGTGTTTGAGGTGAAAGGTAATAGTTGAAGTTAAGGTGAAACAGGTTAAAACAAATTCGAAAAAAGCGTATAGTGTTGTTAAGATATATTAGGGACTATCTTTATCCAAACACTCCAGTCAAAACCAATAAATATTATCTAAATATCTATATATGAAATAATATCTGTATTTTATTGATTTATTTGTTATCAAAGTAAAACAAATCGACATAAAAAATACTAGGTGGAATATCTAAATTAAATATTATAGATTATCGCTATTACATTGCAGCAATCTAATGTAACTTTTTTTATAAATTTTTGAGAATACATTTATATCATAACAATTTTTATAATGTCCATCGGATAATTCTTGAAACCAGCAGCATTTTTTTAGGACTCCTTGTCGAAATAGATATTAAAGATTGAAGACCTTTGAATTGCAACATTGAATTTAAACGTTAGTTCTATAAATATACAGGGTGAGTCAGTCATAATGTCATTAATTTTAAGAGGAAGGCCGAAAAAAAATAATTTCAAATCATTATTTAAACCCCCTTTTCAGACTGCCACTGACCGCTCACAGCCTTGGTGGTTTACAGCTCAGAGTTCAACTCGATGTCGACCTGATGCAATGTTGCCAAGTTGAAATATTTTTCTAGTACCTACCTACCTACCTAGGTTTTAGACATCATAAATAAATGGTTGTACTGACTATTTTAGAATATTATTTTTTCTTGCTCAGTTCAACTTCAGCCAATAATAATTTAAAATGTTAATATCCAATGAAATCAAATAATAATAATAATAAACAAATAAAAAAATTTCAAGTAACACGGTCCACTCAGGTTTTCCGGTAGAGAATATAGTCCCATCAAACGATACCCGTACACTCCTGCCCATACGTTGACAAGAAATCGCCTCTGATAGCTAAACTGACAAGTAGCGTGTGGATTTTCCTCTGAGCAAATGTAGCTGTTATGACTGAAATTAGCTTAGTTACATTGAAATCACAAAACTCCAACGTATCTAATAATAAACCGAGTAATAAACCATTTACGTACATTACATAAAAAACCTATACAAAATGGGTAAATTATTAAGACAAGCTGAAAAGTGTTTCATGTTTAAATATTAAGTAATAAAAAACCATCGTGTTGTCGACAGAAAACTGTCCAAGACCGAAATGATGAATCTTGACCTTCCATATTATTAGGTCAGTAACCTAGTTACCTAGTTTTTGTACTGTTATTTAACGACAAGGATTAAACTATTTTTTTAAATCTAGATACATGAATGAATTTTCCTTAAATATTGATTTATTTGTTAATAAAAACAGATGTAGATAATAAATAAAATAAATGTTTTCGAATGTTAGGTCATTACATTTTAATAATTTTGATATTACGTTTTCACTACGTTTTACAAATAAAAATGAGTTTTTAAGTACAGTTAATTATTCAGTTTGTAGTTACGTACATCTAGCCTAGAAATTTATTGGTTTTAAGTAGTATAGTACTAACCTGTTTAAAATGCCAGTTCGAGTAAAATTGCACTCATTCGTCCATAGCACTTTATTAATGAAATTAGGGTCACCGACGCAGTTTCACAGAACCCGTATCGCGAAGGCACTTACACAAAGTTCGCGCAGATTCTCCGTATAACACTACCATTTCCGCATATTCGGAATTTGTAAAATTATGCATTGTGAATTTACGACTAATACGCGAAATCGAAATGAACAAACTACTGCTTACTGCTTGTATTCTCTCCATCCCCCCTCCAAATGTGTGGCGTGATCTACAAATCTGGGGGGAAAGAAATACGAGAAATGCATAAAGTGCCAAATGGGGGTAAATTTGAATGACACGCTGAAGTGTTAGACGATATTAGGTATGTGAACATGATGTGGCAACGATGTCATTTTATTATAATAAAAATTAACAGCGAGTATGTCTTCAGTGTCATATCCCGGGCATGCTCAATTGGATTTAGGTCGGGAGAAAGAGTTGGTAGCCTGCGTCAATAAAACTATCGTTTACTTAAAAATTTGTACTGCTAATTATTATTTCTATTAAAAAATACTTGAAAAAACTACCATGTATTCAAGATAGGAAATAATTTCAAAAATTAGCCTGTACGTTTTATTCTCACAATTTAGCTGACAATGTTAGTCAGACTACTGGCATACTTCAAATAAAATTGCGTCATAATTAAATATTCTGCTATTAAAAATTTAAAAGGCTATAGGATATAACTGTAATCTAAAAAAATCAGTTCAGTTTTTAAATTATTTTAAATTTCCTTTATTTTTGCGTTACAGTGTATATTGAAAAAGGATTACAAAGGAGAATTAGAACACTAAAATATGTGTCATTTTTGATATAACGTTTAAAGTTAAGGCTAAATAAATTTCAATGCACTTTGTTATAAAAATAACTAATTATCTAGTAACAATAGCTTCCTATAAAAGACTAATTTAAATAAGACATTCCATACCTAATCCACTTTTTGTGATACTTTATTAGGTAAAGTAAATGCATCTTTGATAAAATATTAGTAGAAAAGTTAGTTCTTTTATAAAAAAATAATACAAAAATAGTAAAAAGTTATAACTGTGCATTAAGCAAGCAAAAGTAATTATTAATTGTAATCTGCTGCAAAAGTGAAATTAATCGATGTGCGCATGTCCACAAAAGCAAATTATAAGGAAATGGCAAACGCTTTACTATTTTATATAGAATACATTTTGCTCCATTTGAAAATAATAGTATGAGGAATTTCTAATATAACAAAACATTGATTTTTTTTGAAAATTAAAATAATATTTTCTACGAGATTTTTTAACAATATAGACTTTTCTGCATAGTGCAGCAATTAAGTGTATTTTTTTCTACAAACGTCAGTAAAAGTATAATTTTTAGCGCATGTTGCCAGTCTAAAATGTAATTTTTGTTGTTAAAAGTCATTTACTTTTAACACTGGTGTGAAAATAGAAAACAATTAAGAAATTGTAATTGAAATAAATATTTATTTACTTAATTAAATATACAGTTATAGAAACTACAAATAAAAATAAATAATTCCATGGCCAATCTCGTTAGTAGCCGTTGTAGCAATTATTTCTCTGAAACTTACGGTAGGTAGCAATGTTATCTGCCTAAATATTAGACAAAATTTGGCTCGCGATGCTCGTCTTGTTTGTAACGGATCTTCAATAATTCGCCGCTACTGTACTGGACTACCATCCACAGTGTATCTTAATTATAGTAAGATTATTACCAGATTCTGCATAAACTAATCAAATCGTCGTTAGCAATGTCCAGTATAAAGGTGAGAATTAGCCAAATCTAAAAAATTTTGCAATATTGGAAGCCATCTTACGAAATGTGGTGATTCCAAATTGGAGTCGTGGCACATTTACTCTTAATGTATTTTATGAAAATTCTTGAAACATTAGTGTTCGCTGGAGGAGGGCTATGCACTTTTTGTAATATTTCAAATATTATGTACCAGTAATAACGAAAGTTCGTTGCATATTAGTTTTTGTGTTTAATATATGCATATCTAGTGAAGTTTTCAAATTTTTTATATTATTAAATGTCAAGTTGCACAGTTCTTCGCGAAGACACTAAATACCCTGAAAATTCCAGCAAACTTCTGTATAAGACATGTTTCATCCTCCGCTTCTATGAGAAATTTATCGATTTGTTCTCTAATCAATACTTTCGACTTTTTCGGTCGATATCATTGCCTATTTCGCTTCACAAAAGTATCAAGCTTGTAATATTTGCTTATGTCCTGATTCTTCATATTCATCATAGCCTTGAAAATGAAGTAATTTGACCAAATCGTTGACAATTTCGATATTTTGCAATTTACTTCAAAGTATGCTAAGAGAACATTTTCACTACACTTTTTACCAACATTTTTTAGATCACACCATTTGTACTTCAAGAAGCGATTGTACGAAAACTAGTACTGTTGCTTTGACTTACCAGGCAATAACTCGAAAGTGGCTTCATTAACAACTTTTTCGATTTCCGATGGGAAAAAATTCATTTTCTCCATCACTTTCTATATTACGAGATTTGAAGTTCAAGTCAACAAACAATCGAACTTTCATCACCTTAGCAATAATGAACTTCATGGACAATTGGATTTCAAAATGATGTTTTATAAATTTAATAATGAAAAAAATACGTTGATTTATACTTTTAATGGCGTTTGTAGAAATAATAGTGAAGTAGTGATATAATAGTTTTGATTGAAGGAATGGGACACGACGCTGAGGGCTTTCCTTCTCACAAAATGAATTGTCATATTTAGTGCTTATATCATAAATATTATTTAACCAAAATGTCAGATATATTACCAAAACATTTCTTAACATTAAAACGGAAGCAGTTGGTTAAGAAAGTAACAACAGTAATACTTTTGATAAGATTTTTCTTCAAATTTTGCTCATATGTTGTCTTTTTCTTTCCTTGTAAAGTATTAGTTTTCAATTTCACCTATCACGCAAACTACCAAGTTTGTTTGAGTAGCAAGTGTCCCATCAAAATGATAATTTGTTTGGTCGGCGTGAATACACACAATGACAAAATTTCTCATAAACAGCATATGTCCAGAACTTATGTTATCTCTGTTTCTATTAAACAGTTCATCGCCTTTATTCATAGTATAATGCGATGACGGCCTATGAGGACTGATTTCCTCACCCTGTATACATCACAAATTTTGAAATAAGAAAGTCATTCATTTGTTGTGAAATAAAAGGTCTGTTCCAACCGCCTGGTTCATAACGGTCAGAAATGTTTGACCAGCTCAGTCTTACGTCGCATTCGTACTTTAACTGAACTGACTGAATAGTTCTGGACGGTTCGGAATCGATTCTTGCTGTAGTTGGAACAAACCTAAAATCTTCTGTCAGTTTGATCATGCGCTTCGATGTAGCCCGTATATTTATTTTACATTACCATTTTATAGAACTAATTGGACAAAATACTTCGAGCCCTACTACGCCAAAAGCTACAACAACTCCACCGCCAGTAACGCCGGATGTTACATCAGAGCCAACTGCCGAAACTGGAAATGGTAGTTGTCAGCCAACTGCAACAAAATTGAATAATGGTAAAGCAACATGCAAAGGAAAATTAATATTTTCAGGTTCATTTACAAGTCAAGTGAAAGAGAAGCTTTGGACTGTAGCACAGCAGTTTGCTGGTTTTCCCGTACGTTCTAGAACTAATAGTATCCAAAATATCCAGTTATTATTTTATATTTCTAAAATATGATGCCTAATTGAAGCAGTGGTAAACATCAGATTATGCTAAACATTTTCTGTGGACATGGGTCTCAATACGGTTACTAGAAAAAGTTATACGGTGATAACGATGCACTGTCTAAAATAATTCTACTTAAATTACTCCAACACACCTTTTCAGATCCAAGAGAAACTCGGCACAGGCCTTTAGATTAGGTATCATCTAGGTTTTTGTATTATTCTAAAGGCATTTAAGCTAATTTAATCTATTTTTCTACAATTCATATCCATGATGTCATGTACGCCTTTTGACATCAAATATCTGCTATAGAAATCAGTCTACAGACAAGGTTCAATTCTATAACAACTATATAAATTGAAAATAATCTAGCTAAATTTATTGATGAAAAAAGTAAAAACTTACTTATTAAAATGAAATTAATAAATGGGTTTCAAAATTAAAAATCGCTTTTGGGCGATTAAAGCAATAGATGAGATATAACCTATTTCTGTTTTTTTTTTAATATATCATTTTAACAGTAATAAAACTTTTACTATTTTGTCAAGGTATTTGAGCTAATATAATTCTGATTGATGAAGTCATAAGATACCAAAAAATAGTCTTTTGATACTAAATACCTAGGTGTGCTAAGCAACAATTCCATGGTAAAGCTGGCTTCAATAAATTATATCTAAAATACAAATTAATTTGGTTAATTTATTAAAGAAATAAAACAATGTCCCTTAGCATATCTAAAGATTTTATATAAACAATCATACATATGACTATTACTAGGAATTCTAGGAAAGTTGATATATTTGAACACACTGTTCAAATTTGACCTGAAACATCCCTGTAACAATTGACTGGATTGTGCGATTTGTATGATTTTTTTTAAAGTAGGAGCCTTCTAGATTTACATAGCGAACATATTACGCTCACCATATTCCAAGTCAATGGTGTGCTATGATTTTTTTTGTAGTTAATTTTTCCAAAAAATCATATTACTGATTTATTTATCGCAAATCTGACAACGTAGCATTGCTTCAAATCCCTTAAAACCCTAAATGTCCAAATTTTATAAAAATGTCTTCATCAAAGTCAAACTTTTTCGTTATTAGTTAATTCCATTTTTAAAAAATATTACCAAAAATGATAATCAAACTCAATATGACGAATTGTTTCAAAATATGTCATTGATATCTATCAATAGTCAATCTGTCAATTTTTTTTTTGTTTCTGCATAGCCGCCTACACGACTGAACCAATTAAATTTCTTCAATGTTTTGCAGAAAAGTTATTAGTTAAGATATTTTTATAAAATTTAGGGTTGTAGGGTTTTAAGAGATTTGGGGATGTCTCTAAAAGATCTGGAGAAAATGCTACTACATATTGCTGGGGTCAATATATAATGATCTAACCCGATTTACTTTAGTCCGTAGTCCGTAATTGAATGAAGTGTGAAGGAAGACAGTGGATATATATATGTTTATGACATAAAAACTTAAAATCCAGGTTTCCGAAAAACGGTTGTTCAAAACGGCATTTACTAAGTATACATTTTTTTTTTAAAAAAAAGTCAAAGAATAAAAAATATTGATTTAAAAATCTATAGACCAGGGCACAAAAAGTTATGACAACTTAAGTGCATGTAAAGTACTAAATTCGAGGCCGTATTTCAACTTTTCATGCCAGAAAACTCCCATTTACCAAGCTTTACGTATTTACTACAATTTATAATGAAGTTATTGAAAAAACTAAAATAAAATTGTAACTTCAACACTTTGTATCTCAGAAACTATACAATTTTGGACTAAGGTACCTTGATGTAGGCCATATATATTATCACTCGGAATATGTAGCAGCAGTTTTTCCAACCCTTTGCAGATATCCTGTAACGGTAAATATTGTGGATGTTATAATTCGATGCTGGTCGGGGCATTATATACAGACCATCAAAAGTCCTGGACCACCTGTACATAAAATGATTCGATTAAACTTAGTGGTTTTTCTTAATGTGGTAAAAGACTACATGTACTTAGGGAACAAAAAAGACAATAAAAAATTGCAGACCATGAACCTTTACTTTATTACCAATGTTTTCACAAATCTGATTAGTTTGGCAGTGACTTCAACCAAGTGTTCCTTTGAATTATTGTACATTATAATGCCGAGACGGAAAATTTCTGCGTTTACTCGAGTAAGAATGACTGGTTCACATGATGCAGGACATTCTAATCATCAGATATGGAACATGTTGGACATTCCTACATCATCTGTTGTACACAGATATGAAGAATTTGATACAGTGGAAAACAGACCACGTAGTGGACGACCTCGAATATCTAATGAAAGGGAGGATCGGTATTTGGTGCAATATGACTTCATTTTCCATGTGAAGTTGCTTCATATGGGGGGTACCGTAATGTTTTGGGGTAGAACCGCCGCACCCTATTCATTTGCATACCACAGAATACGACCAGTTAAATTTACAAGTTATTACGCCCATTATCTACCTCCTACATAATGAACTAGGTGAAAATTTTTTGTTTATGGACGACAACGCTCGACCACATCGCGCAAGAAGGGTGCAAGAGAGACTCGAAGCAGGACATATCAATAGATTAGATTGGCCAGCCAATTCTGACATGAATCCTATTGAAAACGTGGGATTTCGTTGTTAGATCCATTCATAATCATATTCCTCCACCTCAGACTGCAGATGAGTTAGTCGTGGTAACAGAAGGGATTGATTATCTTAATGCACAGACGTGTCAATATGCTATTGGAACGTGGTGGAGGTTATACCGACTATTAGTCAAGTAGAGAACTTGCTCTGTTACTTCTTTTTGTTTTAATAAATTTTGTCAAAAATGTCACACACTTGCAGGTTTTTAATCTTCTAAGGATTCAGTTTATCTAATGTATTCTTTTCACAAAAAAAAAAAGATTCAGAAAACGATATACTTTTATAAATGTATTTGGGTTTTCTGACAAAAATAAATCTTTAACAAGAATGAGGGGGAGTCCAAGACTTTTGGCGTTGTGTGTAGTTCGTAGAGTAGTTATTTTCACTCAATATTATTAATACCTAACAAAAAATGTATAATAAATAGTATAAAATAAAAATTGTGGGAACATTAAAACGACAATGTCAACGGAGATCATAATCTATCTAGATTAATACAAATAAAAAAATTCTACCTCTAATATTTTCTTTTTACTATAGTTTGGCTGATTACGTATGACATGCTGTATGATATGCGCATGATATGATATTAAATACTTTAATTTCATTTCAGCAAGAACAATATTTTCAGAGCCGGAATTTCGCAGAGTAGTTTTCCGAAATTCCGATTTTATATCAAACTTTGTGTACGGAGCTGTATCTTTAGCACATATTTGGTTTCAAATAGCATACTGACCTCATCGATACGAACTGTAGAAAATTGGATTTGATTCCACTTAAATACCTTTACAACAAAATAAAAAATTGCAAAAGTTAATAATAAAGGATATATGGCTACATATAATATATCAGAATAATTAGAAATCAATCTATGGCATTTTCATTTTCACAAATTGTCTCATCAAAATGCACGAAAATATATATTTTTTATAAAAATGTATCATATTACCGAAAACGCAATGGACAATTTTTTATGTTAAAAAATCCTCATCGACCTCCTGCGTCTTGGTCACAGTCAATGAGGAAAAAACATTTCTCTTTAAAAATATTATTACATCGACAATATATGTAAATAGGTTCTACAATTATTCTTCTAATCGTTTTCGGTTCCATATTAATAGGAAACTTTTTGCTTCAAACGACATGTCTTATCTTATGTTTCCGTTTGGCAACATATTTTATAAATACTTTCTATATTTATATAAATTTTATTAAATTATATTAATGTTTTCTTTCTCTTTTTTTGTGAAATAACAGTATTAACTCTATAAGCATGGCTTCAAACTACTCTTCTAAACTTAAACTATACAGAGTGTGCTACATGAGATGAATCCTTTTCGTACCTGTGGTTTTCAAAATTATTTTCTACTATGCAGTTTATTATTTATTCTCAATTTTAAATAATTAATATGTTTCACTAGGTGCAACTGTCTACATCTTGTGGTTAATGGCTACTTAATGGGTCTAGACATCGGCAATAAGCAGAAAGTGATCCATAAAGAGAAAAAATCTTCGCAGTTACTCGTCAGAGGTGCTAGACATATACCGGTTTCAAGCTTGTTCAGTATGCTATAGGTGAGATTGTCAATAGATCGCATCGCAGTGTTAGTCGGAGTATTAGCCTGCAGACTAGGTTTTTTTCTTGATATTCCGATTGAAAACGCAGGTCAGGCTGCTTTGTGGCTGTAGCAAGGGCCAACATTGAGTAGCTTGTGACCACCATCCTTCTGTTGGCTATAACAGAGAGCGAACTGCCAGGGTTATGTGTAGCTGGCCTCATCTATTACATACCCAACTAGCAAAATAGTACACAAAATAAATTTTATAAAGATTGTATAAATTGCTATAAAATAAATTTTATAGAAGCTTCAAATTCATACAACGTGATTAAATGCCTATATCCGATATTTATAGAATCGAAAAGGGCCCACTTTTATAAAACACTTTGGTAATGTAACAGTTCTATAAAAAATGTGTACAACACTTTTAAACCAATTTTATACAGCAACTATAAAAACTATAGAAACGTTTTGTAGTCTGTATTTTGGTATTATTTAAAGAAACATTATATTTTTTAGTGAAGAATATTAAAATCTTCATTTTAAGATTGCCGTATAATGCAGATTCATAGTTATTTATGCTTATATTTAAAAATGGGGTAGCCTCAATGGCGATTATTTGTGTAGTTGGGAGATAGGTATAATACTTACAATATTATCATTTCAATAATCTGGTGTTTCAACAACGAAAATTTTATTGCGTCGCAGATTTTATTGATATCTAAACTATAAACATGTTTGCAAAAAAATTATGCGCTTTATTTTAGACCAACATTTCCATAAAAATTATAAAAAATATTAAGATTATGCTTTACAGTTACACTAGCATTGTATAATTATATGTATATATTAATGATCTTGTTATAAAATAATCTTTAAAAAATAGTAAAATCATGTTTTAGATATAATTTTAATATGGCTTTCATTTAATTTTACATAATGGCGACAGTCACTGATCCAACAAATATTCATTTAAACATGGCCCCTCAATGATTTTAAAATATTTTATTGTAAATTAGAACTTTATACGAAAAATCCTGTTATAGTCCTGAATATATATAAAAAATGTGTGCGCAAGAGGACAACGTTTGCATCGAAAGAAGGTGCCAAATTTCATAAAAAAAATTGAAAATTTAATATCGATACCTATATTAATATTGTTGGGCATTAGCTAAGTATCATTAGTTAATTATAATAATATTTAATATAAAACTAACTTTCTCGTACTGGTTTTCCGTATTTTTTCCCAGATATGAAGCATTTTTAAGCGAATTTGTACATTCCTTGGATTTATTTGGCAATAAATTAAGAGTTCTCGAACAACTTAACATCATCATTGTTGTCTATTTTATATATTTTTTAATATTATTGAAGTGACACTTCTCTAGAGCTGGTAGAAAAAATAAAAACTATAAGTAAAATTGAACGCCGGCACGTTTGACTGGAAACGTTGATTTCAATAATTTATTAGTACTTTATCTTAACGACTCTTTTGAAATGTCCACTTTTCTATTTTCATCCACCGAGAAATCATTGCTTATCTGATTAGTGCTCTTTATTACGCGGAATATACAATATTTTTTTTCTCGAGACATAATTTTGTTTTACAACATATTTATAAAACAGGTAATATTTATAAATTAAACACGACTATAAAACTGTTATAAATAAGTGCATTTTGAGGCTAAAAAACAGTTTTATTAATTTTCTTACCTATCCCCAATAAAACAAGTCAACAACAATTTTATAAGGTTATAATTAAAAGTCATTTGCTCAAGTATACGGCTCTTACATATGTTTCCAATCCTTATATATAATTCTTTTAAATGTTGTACAACACATTATAATACTTTTATAAAAATTTTAAAGAACCGACAATTATTTGTTCTGTAAAACACTATTATAACAATTTTACATAATTATTTTTTTCAGGAACAAAATTATCGCAATTATTGGATCTATAAAATCAAATTGTTCATTAAACAACAGCGATACTTATAAAATAATTGGCTTCTTTTAAAGTTTCATTTTGCTAGTTGGACACTGATGAAATCTAACAAACTTGAAACCGGTATTTGTTTAGTAGCGCCGCTGACGAGTAGCTGTTTGTTACAGGTTTACAGATGAAATTAATTACATTTAGTTTGCAGCATGCTGTAAAATACTGAATATATTCGAAACAAAACACGACAATGGAATATATTTTTTTTTTAATTTAAAAAAACGAAGAAATTATTTGGAACTTTTAATTGAGACATTACTTACATTACCAGAGTTATGAAAGAATCTAAGTGGGATACCCTGTTTAAGATGGCTAAAGCTTTGAATAATTTAATTTGACTGTTCCTTTCTTGTTCTTAAAAATGTTTTTTCCTGCACAGTTACTAACACAATCTTGGTCTTTCAGTATGTGGTGTACTCTGAAAAAGTGTGTAATAAAATCGTTATATATATTAATTTCTTTAATGTAATATGAATTTCAGGATTACGAATTCGTTATATACGTTAATCGACCAGAAACGATACAAATTGTAAATCGAAATCTTAAAATGAAACCAGTTTTAAGTGAAGATATTTATGGAAGTGATTTTGTTACCAGTGATTTTAATTTAGGAGAAAAGTAAGTATGCTAATTGCTTGAAATATATATGTTTTTATATGAAATATGATATAAAAAGTATTCCAACTTACTTTTACACTTGACTGTGTAATAATTAAAAATTATGTTGACTATAAAATAAATTTTCAAACCAGTAAGTAATAATAGGAATAGTTGTGAGATAAATCTTATAAAAAATACAAATCTTCTTTTTTGGTAAGTCAAATATTATTTTGATCAGCTTAGACAGCTTTTGAATTATTCAAAGTATTAACGAAATTGCTAGACAAGTTTAGTTTTTTAGATATAGGTAAGAGAAAGTACTGAAAATTGGAAAGGGCAATTATGTTAGTTATTATTTATTCGGGTAGTTTTAGTTATTATTTTTTACAGGTTTGATACTAACAACTATGTTTACATTTATAATAAACGTTTATACCTATCATATGATTTATATCACTATAATATGCATAATAAAAACAACGCCTGCAGTAAAACTTTATCATGGACGCATAAAAAACCTTAATGTAGCGAGAATTATAAAACCATAATTGGAGTTATTTTTTTTAATATAAACTCTCATACTGTTCAAAGTGATTAACTATATTTTTAAATTGCATTCCAAACATGGAATGCGACTTAATATAAATAACCGACATAAGTTCCAAATAGAAGTACAACATTTAACGTGACATGAGAAATGGTAAAAATACAGGGTGTCCGGAATATGAATACCTTAATTTTGTCACATGATAAGTCGTACTCAACAAAACATATTTGACCTCTCTGACAAAAGGTAACAGAATTATGACAGCAAACAGGTCTTGAATATGTGACAACGTCGCTCACATACTATCTTAGGATTGTTATGTTTTATACATAATAATTACAAATAGGTACACCTATACATATGTACTTACTATGACTGGCTTTCTTAGAGCTCTTTGCACAACACGTAATAATAGTTAAAGTATTTAAAATGACCTGTTTCTTGCAAGAAGCGTTTACCGTACAAACGTCTCGTAGCCTGAGAGTTTTGCCTGGATTCGCCGTAAATTACCGAACATGCGATGGTTATGGGTACTGCAAATTGTTCCATTTTTGTTTATGTACACTCACCAACATAAAAAAACAAATTAGACAAAAATAAATCGCACTAGCTGTATGCACCATTATGACTAATATTACTTTTAGGTTATCACCAGCAGCCTGACACTGCAATGTTGTCGAACGTTACAGTACGTTACAGTTTTAACGAGTCTTTCGGAAACTTCAATTGTTTACTTCATTAATACTAATCCAAAAATCAAATTACAAACAAATTACGTTACAGGCGCTTTTACTTAACTTTAACTGTACCTTAGTTTGTAATTTCGTAACATAGTTTTGCATATTATTTCAGTTGTATTTTTATTTTTGAAATGTATTTGTAGACAAACTATTCGCTTTAGACATTTTTTTCATAAGATGTTTTTATTGCTGTTAGTCAGATACATAGACCGTTAGAATAACGGCACTCGTATTCCGGAAACCCTGTATAGTAATCTGAACAATATTTCTCCCTAAAAATCTTGCAAATGGCCATAACTACTATGTTATCCCGTAAATAAGTTTATAATAGTTACTTAGTACATATACGGCTATAGGTATTTTCGAGATATTATTTTCAAGATTTATCTATACAATGTGGTTCATTGAGCAGTATGACGTTTGCGTTCTAAAACGCATGGGTCGATTTTAAAATGGCATGTGACATTTCTGTTTCTTAGTTTCAAGGCCTACGGTTTAAAAAATTTCAATTTTTTAATGGTGTACGGATCATTTGCTGGAAGGACAGTTTTAAAAAAAGAAGAAGCTAATAATATCTTTTTCTGAGTCATTCAAAGTTAGAGTAATATAAGATGATCTTTATGTAAAATTATAGAAAATGTGACCCATATATATGTTTATAATGTACCGACGTTTCTATAATATTAATGACTCATAATATCATTTTGAAAACAAACCCACCCTCATATTTTAAATTACAAGGGTGGCACATTGTATGTAATAATAAGTTGATTAACCACTAATTGTTGATTTTATTGTTTTAAGTGCCGATTTTTGTAGCGACCATTATCATTTGTTAAGGTATAAATGATTTCAGCTTATATTTGTTATATAGGTACATTCTTCAAAATTGTTGCATATAATCTCTTATGCAAAATTAATAATTAGGTACAGCAAATTCGACACATGATTATACAGTAAATTTAAGTTGAAATAAAACGTAAACAAGCAGAACTGCTACCAACATCCAATTTACTTTAGATGCCGAATCTGTAATTACGGAAAACTTTTGATCACAAGTAAGGAGAAAATAATTTTCTTATGAAATTTTGTGTCTATTTTATTCATATCCAATATGATTTCAATAGCACTTATCAGAACCAAGCTATAAAGAGATCTTATAACTTGAGCCATTCGGTATACATTTTAACTGATTTCGACGTTCCTCTAGGTGCCAACTTAGTAATAATTTTAATAATTAGTTAATAATTCAACTACATCTGTTGACTCCAACTCCCTATAAACATAACACTCGTGAACATTTAATAAATAATATTGTTTACATATTGCTCCTTCCACATTTTTCCATTTTAGCTTGTCTACCAATCCATCATATCAGTTTCATATGAGCTTCTGCAATTATTAAATAGAAATTTAGAAAAATCATAACTATTCATCCATTAAATAATACGTATTTTTCACATTGAGCATTTATAATATCAGTATTATCATGAAATAATTCATAATTATATGAAAATTTTTGTACATACCAGGTGAACACGTTGTATATGTCCTTGAAACAGATCTACAAAATATTTGAAGAAACAGAGAACTAGTTACCTATAATTAGGTATATATGGCTTACAACAAATCTAGGAATTTTAAAACGTTTTGAAATACTTGCCTATAATAAGCATTAATAGTACCTGTAGATTAAAAACTGGCTTAAACATTATCCATTGCGGTTAGTTATTCATTTAGTTTTTACACTAAATATGTCTTAATAATACAACGACAATCTTCTAGAGCTATTTTGTCTCGTCTGTTAAGAGTAACATCTCTTAAGAGCTCTATGATCCTTAAAAAAATGAACTAAGTACTTGATCAATAACTCAAGAATTATTGAAGATATACACTTCCAGTTTAGTATAACGCAGTTCCATTAGAATAGCTGCCTTCACGTAAAATTTGAACAAAAGATAATCAGTGGTATGTGTGTGGTCAGCGAGAAGGTTGATGAATTAGCTGGAACAGCTTTATCTATCTATTAGCAGCAGCTAATTCAATCCTCTTGAGGCATTACTTGCTGTGTTATTAATATATACATATGCTCAAGAATAGATGAAAGAAAATGTATAAAAAGGATTTACCAAATTTGGCGGGCGTCAAGCTGGGTATCCTTATAGACTTGCGAGCTGAGTAGCTCATAAGTCGTTTACAGAAGCCGTGTATAGACTTACGAGCTGAGCAGTTTAGCAGCTGCTTAGCTCGCAAACCTGTACACGGTTTATCGCATCAAGCGACTCATGATTTGCTCAAACTAATCTAGAAGCCTCGTCCACACTTGGAGAAAAAGTTGGATGCCCGAACCTCCGTGGGTTGGCATTGATCGAACTGAATATCTCTTTGTACTCGAGTAGCTCATAAGCAACACTTCTAAATTTATACATATCTTCAGAAATGATAACAGTAAAATTATTGAGAGGACAGCAGATTCAGAAATAGTATTAGTTTGGTAAAAGACATTGTTTCTAGTTTTTGCCTAGAAAGAAGAGTAACTGTACACTGCAATCTCTGTATTTATTCTGTGAAAACCTAGAGAGAGCATGCCATCCATCATTCAGAATCAATGGTATTGGAATTTTTAGAGAGTTGAGGATTAATTGTAAAAGTAAAATTGATCTTTTTGTTCCTTTTGACTTAAGTAGTCAAACAAGTCGAAACTATTAGAGTTTCTATTCGAAAATGATCCACTGAAAGCTATATAAGAATTTTTATCGACATAATTTTTTTTTGTGGTAACTCACACCGAACAATTGAGGCAGATTTTGTTCAAAGATGTGAAGATAGTTGCTAGAGTGAAATAGTTACCTATACTGTCTATGCCTTTATCTTCAAATTACATTTAATGTGACAGTTGAAATTTTACATAAAGGTAGCTGCTATAAGCAAACTGTATTGTATCAAATTGAAGATATAAATATCAGTTTTTCAGTAATAAATCAAAACTGTATTTCACTTGCCTGAAGGATCATATAGTCTTTACAAGTTACTTTCCGAAAGATAAAACCATTTCTCCATATTTATTTGTATTTATTTGCATTTTCTTGAAAATTCATGCTAAATCTACCTAATGATATTTATTTCTAAGCTGTACAGGTACACCCGGATCGCTGGAGTGCGTGGTACGACCTGATGGTGGATTTATTTTACCTCCTGTATTATCATCTATGATAAGCACCAAGAAAAAGTTCTCTTTTAAATATGGAACCATTGAAATCAGAGCCAAGCTTCCTAAAGGTGACTGGATATATCCAGGTGAGGTTATCTGCTGTGAGCAACTTTTAAATCTATTCCTG
Organism: Monochamus alternatus; assembly: GCA_037114965.1. Lineage (NCBI taxonomy): Eukaryota > Metazoa > Arthropoda > Insecta > Coleoptera > Cerambycidae > Monochamus > Monochamus alternatus. The sequence continues at coordinate 58,036,421 of CM073426.1, read as the reverse complement.
GAGCTATGCTTGACGATAAAATTTAATTATCATACACTTTTTCATGAATATTAGCATCAGCTGAAGTAAAATTTTAATTGAATTTAACAACCAGTTTTAAATACTTACGCAATTTGCATATAAACTTATATAAACTATTTAGAACTAGCATAGTTATTTTATTTTAGAACTCTACCTAAATTCAGTCAATGACGATTATGGTCCTGGCTATGACTCAGGTCAGATAAGAGTAGCCTTCGCACCAGGCAATACTGAATTAAATCAAGTTTTGCAAGGAGGGATTATATTAGGAGATAGTGTTGCAGCTAGAACATATGGAATGAAATCCATTCAGAAACGAACAGGATGGTCGAACGACTATCATACATTTAAAATAAACTGGAAGCCAGGTACGTTCAGTACGCATTTCCGTCGGCAACCCCATAAGTAAAATGTATGTCAGCTAATTCACCGATTGTAAAATTTACCATTTTTTATGAAATTTTACCTCCTACTATAATAATATTTTTTTAATGAAAAATCAAAGTCAACTTTATTGCGACAGGAAGGGTCATGACACTTTACCCAGTCTACTAATTTTTATTTCATTTGCTTTAAGGGGGCATTTAATGAGCTTACCGTTTTTTCTATTCAAATATTCAATATCATGCCTACGTGAACGTCATTTGTGAAAGTAAAAATTAATTTTTGCCCCACAAAAAGTATTTCCACGCATGATGGGTGTCTACGAAATGGCAACAAAATATCAAAAGCAGGCTCAATGAACTTGGGGAAAAAACTTTTTTAGTTTTAATTTTTTTACGTGAAAATGGTGCGTCGTACGAGAGTAAGCTAGGGACCGAATTTGCTGTCAAATAAATGGAAAATTTAAAAATAATTTTAGTTTTTAGAAAAAGAAGTGGCGTACCATTTTTTTTCTTCAAAAATGTTTAGTTCAAATCTCGTACGGATATCATTGGCAAATATTTTAAAACATTTTTTACATCAAACAATGCTCCTTAATGATTAATAGGTTTGTATAAAATTTCATAAAAATATCTATGATAAGAAAATTATAATAAAAAAAGTAAATTTTTTATTAAAACTGTAACACCCTGTAGCTCAAAAATTAAGAGGTGTAGGACATATGTTGATATTAAGTTTTCTTCTTAAAATGACCGAAGGATTCACACCCTTAAGTATCGGCATTCAATTAATAAACACCCTGTATATATACACACACAATGATTGGATTCGCTTCTTTAATTCTATTATGTAATTTCTGACTATTTAAACTATACCCAACCGCCAAAAGATTCAACCATTCTAAGGGTATGTTTACATCTGACACTTGTGTCCCGATATATGTGTCAAGCATTAGATATATATCGCTAGTGACTGTTTACATTACAGACAGAAGTTACTATATATTTATATCATGGACATGTGTATGACACTTCTCGTCGCTATATGTGTACGAACCGTTTATACATATGTATTAAGTAAATACACTTGTGTCATGCACATTAATTCATAGTATAAAGACTAAGTTCAGTCGTGGCACTATGAGTATCGAAACAAAAAATTGCTACCCGTGTGATTGCCCTGGATATTTTACTTAAAAAAAACATTCAGTGTAGTTTTGGGAATAAATTTTGAAACGTGATGAATTAGGTGTCTATGAGTTAGTTAATCTCAGAACTAAGTGTCGAGAATCCGCAACAATTCTCAAATTATTTGAGGATGACACCAACTCAATTTGAAAAGCTTGTTTGTAAAATAAATAAGGAATATACCAAATTCAGAAAAATTATTAGCGTGGCAGAAAAAGATTAGCTGTATCTACCTATATCCAGTTAAAAACACTGATAATATAGATATATACAGGGTATCTCACGATAAGCGTGCATTAGACGTATTTAGGAAACGATAGAATTCTGAATTTTCGTTTCTAGGAGTTTTCAATACTGCAAGTTGAAATATAATATTTACAGTAACGTGGCGGTAGTACCAGAACTAGACGTCAATTCGTTAACTTTAAACGAAAAATAGTATTTTTATTTCATTTTCAGATTCTACGTGCAATTTTAAATCAACTTTATTAAATATGCCATATGTCCAAACTCAATGGTTTTTGCATTATTTCGTTTCCTTAATTTGTTTTGTTTTTTTCATCATGACTGAATTATTCAGTCTCCTAGGTAATTAACGACTTAAAAAGTAATAATTTTGTGAGAGAAATGACTTAGAAGTACTTGTAGAATCTGAAAATTAAATAAAAAATACATGTTCCATTCAAAATAAGCGAGTTGACGTATAATGTAAATATTTTGCATCAATTCAGCAGTGTTGAAAGGAAAACAAAATCCTCTAAAAAAGAAATTTCAGATTTCTATCATTTACGGTTTCCTAAATACGTCTAATGCACACTTATTGTGATACATCCTGTATATACATGTCTAGTTTTATTTGTGTACAAATCCTTAGAAACTTTATTCTTCAAGATAATCTAACAAATATTTTTTTTGTTTTAAATGTCTTCAAAATCCGCATCTTCGGATCCTACCATGGTTTTTAAGATGGTGTTGAAAGGTCTGCTATCATTTTTTTATACCTTTGAATCAATAAAAACGTTTAGCAATTTTTTTATTTAAAATTTTTTAAGTTGTTAATCAGGTGGACCCCTCAAAATGTAGTATGTGACATTTGAATAAAATGTATACATAGTGTTTACTCCTACACGATCTTAAAATTTATTAGTGTATAAATCTGTAAAAATGGTTTTCTTCGAGATATTTCAATAAATATTTGTTTGTTTTAAATGGCATCAAAAATTACTTTTTTTATCCTATTACGGATTTTAAGATGGCGACCGAAGACATGCTATTTTTTACACCTACGAAATTCAATATAAACGCTCAGAGATATTTTTTGAATAAGTGGTGCTAATCAGGACCCCTCAAACTCATATGTGTGAATTTTTAGAAAAAACTATACATAATATTTTCATTCGTATACAGCTCCGTAAAAATTTATTCTTCGAGATAATCCAAGAAATATTTTACTTAAAAAAAGATATTTTACTGGAATATTTCCCATGTTCCTGGTTTGTTGTAAGAGGTGAATAAACCACCCCTTCCATGTTTATTTTCCAAACATTCTTATACTTAAAAATTTCTTAAATTAAGTATTTTTTTTGGACTTCACTATATCTTTATTTGATTTTCTTTTAACATCCCAGAGTCCAGGTTCGTGGTATAAATTAATCGGTTCATCAATATCGCATTTTACCGACTCTTTTTTAACATTGTTTTCGAATTGCTGCCGACACTTTCACAAAAGTAGACGACTAGTCAACTAGAACAATTTCTGTCAGGCGAGTGCGAATATGAAAATAATATGTTTTTACATCTAATCGCATAGGTGTGTCGATACATATCGTAGACGCTTGATACATATAACTCTGACAGAAATATTCGCGCTGTTTAAATTAAATGCGATTTCTGTCCGACAGAGGATGAAAAATCGTTCAGAGTGAGTTTGAGAGTTGATTTTGAGACGAAAAAAAAATGACTTGTTTATAGTCAATTAATATGCCAACTCAGTGTGGAAGATCTAGTGTAATTTAAAAAATTTTTGGAGATGTAATCAGCTTAGTTTGAAAGGCTTAATTGTAAAATAGTCATATAGTTAAGGTTTACTGTGACATAAATTAATCAATTCATCAATATCGCCTTTTATGCAACATTTTTTATCACTCAATATTTAATAATTTGCTGCCGACACTACCACAAAAGTAGACGATTAGTCAGCTACAGTAATTTATGTCTGAAGATTCCGAATAGTTGTTTACATCTAATCATATAGATGTGTCGATACATATCGCGGACGCTTGAAGCATATCTCTCTGACAGAAATTCTGCACTGTTTACATTAGGTATAATTTCCATCCGACATAAATATCGAGCAATTAATGTCAGATGTAACCGTACCCTAACAGCAGTAGTTAGGTACGCTATAGGTGCTGCCTATCCGGCCACGTCACAACGTATCATATCTATGTTTTACGTTCTTTCTTTAACGACGAGATTTTTTCTGTATCTTAAGAAAAGAAATACATAGCTATGTCGAAATTAAGTGCTAACAAACCACTGTCTGTTCACCATATTAGGAGATTCAGAAATGTCAAATAAAATTTCAATATAGTCGAATTGAAACACATTTGCAAAATTTTCACAATAATTACGTTCCAATTGTGGATGCTATAAAAAAACTTACAAAAAACTGCATTAGCGTTAAATAAATCACTGCAAATAGTAGATAATATAATACATGTCTTTATTGTTTTCAGTAATAAAAACAAAGGGCGAAGTTTAGCTGACGCTACTCTTACACTTAACCCTTAAATTTAAAATGTATAACAGTATTAGACATTAATAAAGAAACAAATATACATACAACATAATATACAAACAATATAAAACATAATAATGGTAGTGGTAGCATAAATGTGGTATAATTAAGAATTTAAAATGACATCCTTTATTACTTTTTTAAAATGTGATGGTGCCAGGAGTTTGAGGTTACCTTCAACTGAATTGTAATACTTTTACTGCATTGAACGTAAAAGACCTGAAAAATATTGACGTACAAAACTGAGGCATATCCAAAGTATTTTTTGTTCTTATATGAACATTATGCAATGTTTCTCTCATTTTCAATTTTTCTGCGAGGTAACTAGGAATACCAGTATTAAGTAATTTATGGACAAAAACTAAATAATGCTGTTTAACTATATTTTCCATATTTAACCAGTACAGAATTTTTATTTTATTTGAAATATGATCAAATTTTCTCAGTCGAAATATAAAGTGACAAAATGCATTCTGAATCTTTTGAATTCGACTTTTTGTTATTTTGTCTAAGCATGGAAAATAAACCAGGTCACAATAGCCGAAAATAGGCAAAATTAAAGTTTCACACAGTTTTTTTCTCACTTTAAAATTCAAAATAAATCTGTTTGAATATAATAATTTCAAAGCAATGAAGGACCTTTGGATTAATTTGTTGACGTGCTCATCAAACCTCAATTTTTCATCTATTAAAATGCCCAAGTTTTTCATAGTTTTCACAAACTGCAAACTTTGACCATCGACACGAATATCCAAGATAGCCTTAAACAGTTCACGTTTTTTATTAGAACAAAACAACATGGCATTACTTTACTGACATACAAAAAATACTATATGCCCTAGGTGACGAGAAAAGTGTTTACATCAGAGACAAATGTGATAATGTGTTAAGAAGAAAATTCAGATTTCTCCAAATTAAGGCACCTCCATAGCAATAGTTCTCCCACGGATTCATTAATTGCTTTAGAAATTCAAATATACACCTATAACGTTACTAGATGTCGAACAATCGTTTACGTCATACAAAAATATTTTCTCTCCGTTACGACATAGCTTAAGGAATGTATTGTGGAAACATATGCATTGTTCCATATATTTGCCAGAGCTCATGCAGATTTTTAATACGGAAACATTCCACAATATCATAAAATAAATAAAATTGCGTTTATAATAAAATTGCACTAGGTAACCACGCGCGGACGTCCCTGCTTTTAAACTGAAATGTCGAGCCTTACTCATAATCTGATCAACTAGTTTTACCAAAAGTTTACTTTGATTAAATTTCATTTCTAATAATTATACAGCGAACAGGATTATGAATTGAGTACCTGTAATTAGTAAAGAAAGTAAATTTCTTAAAATCTTGCTTTCTAATTTCACGCAATAATGCCGTATGTGCATTATTAAGAATGAAGCTAAATCCCCTAAATATTAAAATTGCAGAAAATGTTTTGTACATGAACGAAAACTAAATCGAATTCAATGAATTTTGTACCATTAAAATCACCCAATAAACCGGTGCATTTAGGTATTCGTTATATTTGAACTTTTCAAAAGGTATACTTGCTGACTGAAAGTTTTCTAATCAAGTGTTCCAAAATTGTCAGCCGTCTTAAAGAGCTGATTTTTTTATAAAAAAATTCTATGCCACTGCCTTCGAAACACCAAAATAAAAATTTAATAATAATAATAATAATAATAGGTCTTTATTTCTCTACACAAATAGCTACAAAAAATATATATAACAATAATAAAAAAAAATAAATATATTAGTTCGAGAAATGGCCGAAGATCAGATGAACCTCCCACAAGGGAAAGTTCCGTGCTTTTCATCTTAAGCCAATATTTATAATATGACATTACAACTAAAATAATGACAGCAAATTAATAAATGTGAATTAAACATGAATTTAATAAGGTACAGAGAGTAGATGGAGGATAATACATAGTCAAAGGTAACTACAAAAAGAGTGACTATTTTATTGTCTGGAAAAGAGATCGGGTTTAAATTTAAACTTAAAACGAGTAACTGATAATTTTTTAAAGAATGAGGGAAGGGAGTTGTAAATTTTAGTAATTTGATAAGAAAAGGAACATTTAAATTGTTGAGTTCTATGTTTAGGTGGTGTCAACCTACCTTTAGACCTTATGTTTATATTGTGTACATCAGTCCTATAAGTTATTTTAGAGTAAAGGTAAATAGGTTCTTTGTAAGTTATAATTTTATGATATAGGGAAGCAGAATGCAATAACCGTCTATTTGACATATTGAGCCAACCCACCTCCTTCAATTTATGGGAAATATGTTCAAATTTTCTTATTCCATAAATGAGCCTCATACAGGCATTTTGAACAACTTGAATACGCCTGATGTCATCACAGCAAATACAAGAGCCATAAATGGTGTCTCCAAAATTAAATCTAGATAATACTAAGGATTCAGTCAGAACAATTTTAGCTTTCCTGTTTAAATAATGTCGACAGTTATAAATCATTTTAAGATTGCCAAACGAATGCATTTCTTTACATGGGCTTTAAATCTGAGCGATGAATCGATAATAATACCAAGATTCTTAACCTCGTTACAAAATGTAATATCCTGTTTATCCAAATTTAACTTAATAAGATCACTAATATTTTGCTTAAATTTACGTGGCATAAATGCGATAGCTACAGCTTTAGTAGGATTAATATGGAGAGCATGATTTTTTGAAATTTGAAGCAAGTTATTAAGGTCATTATTTAAGGACAATTCTGCTTGGCGAAATTGTGATAAGTCGAATGAGTGGAAAATTTGAGTATCATCCGCATATAAATGGATATTACAGTCGTTAACAGCTTTTGGAAATTCACTAGTATATAACGAAAACAGAAGTGGGCCAAGTATTGAACCTTGCGGAACACCTTTAGATACCATGAGAGGGTTGGAAACCTGTGAAGCTATTTTCACTCTGACTTCTGTTCATTAAATATCTTTCAAAAAAGTTTAGAGCAAGAGGATCTAAATTTATTGATTTAAGAATAGCTAAAAGCAACTTATGATTTAAAGTATCAAATGCTTTGGAAAAGTCTATTAACATTAAAATTGTGGCATTATTCAAATCAAGCTTACAAAATATGTCATCTGTTATATTTAACAGGGTAGTTTCACAACTGTGTTGTGGTCTGACCTGACTGTATGTTGGGGAGTAAGGAAAAATTTGAAATATGGAATCTTAGCTGTCGATCTACAATACGTTCTAAAATTTTAGAAACAGTAGGCAGGATACTAATGGGACGAAGGTCTTTATATTGAAGGGGAGAGCTAATCTTAGGTAACGGTTTAACTACTGCTTCTTTCCAACATTCAGGGAAGAAACCTTGCACTAAACATTCATTAATAATATGTGTTAAATAAGGCAGTATGATTGGACAACACATTAAAAGCATTTTTAGATTAATACCATCATGGCCTTGTGTCATTAGATTTACTTTTATACAAAATATCCTGAACAGTTCCTACATCTACTGTTCCAAATTTAAATAATCCAATATTTGAGGTACGTTTATTTAAGTAAAGATCTAAAGTATTTTGATCAGGGAGAAGATTAGCAATATTATTAATATAATAGTCATTAAAGGCATCAGGATTATTTAAATGATCTGGAATATTTACATTTTTATTTCCAATATTTGGTAACTTAAGCTCCTTCCACAAATTATTCACTCCTCCGCTTAGACGTTGTTCAAAATATTCTTAACTGCTTATAATAATCATAGTGAGGAATACTTTTAGTACATCTCCACCTAGTATAAGCTTTATCTTTAATTGACATCAACATTTTAATGTTTTCAGTGATCCATGGAGAGTAGGATTTGGTAATTCTAATATTTTTATATGGAACATGGATATGAAATAATGTCAATATAATCTCATTGAAGAAAACTATTTTTTTATCTATATTATTTAAGGCAAATATCCTGTGAAATGGAATTTTTCCAAGATCTAGAATAAATTGATCAAAGTCCAAGCTTTTAAAATTTCTTATATTTTTAAATATAGGTTGATTTGTATCACAAGGATTTACACAAGCTAAACTCTATTTGAAAAATTTTAGCATCAAAATATTAAGTAAAAGCCTTCATTTAGTAAATAATGCTTAAGACGAATGATTTCAATCTTTTAGTTCATGACTGTCAGCGAAACTTGAAATATATCCATTTTCAATAATGTTTACAGAATGGTCTAGTAGTTTTTTGACAAATACATATTTTTCTTCTTGTTTCAAAATTATTTTCTTAATTGCATTAAACTAAACAATTATAAATGCTATCTCTATCTAAGATACAATAATATGCTATGCTCAGGCCAATATATCTATAATCTCTGAAATAAAATTAGCAAAAAATATTTATAATAACGTGTTCTAATTAGTAGTGAATGAATTCTTAATTCACTATATAGCTGAAAATACTTTCAAAGAAACTGAAACCAAACCAAAATGATTCTTAAAATTGGGACTACTTCTTTAACAATTTTTCATACAATAAATGTATATACCTTCGACAGTAATTTTTAGTGACTTGATATTTATTCAATTGTACTGGTTTCAGTTACATTCTACAATGTTCATACCTATTATTTTAAATATAAGTTATTGCAGTTATGTAGTATATAGTGGACATGCACGTACTTTATCTAGGGTTAATTAGGCTCTGTACCTTTGATAACAACTCCTTCATATAGTTACCAGTCTTCGGTTATCTCTTGAACAATTTGTATTTTACCGTTATCGTGAATTTTTGTTTTAAAACTTGGCGGTCTTAGATTTAACAAATAAATTAACCAATATTATGATGCCACAAAAATAGTATATTTTTAGTAACAGTCAAGCGTAAAAAATATTAAATACAAAACATGTTTATCATTAATTTTACAGAGAGCATTACTCTTGCTGTTGATGATAAAACGTACGGAACTATTTATCCTCCTTCCGATGGATTTGCTAGTTTAAGTTCCAACCTACAGATTGTAGATGCCCATAGATGGAGGAGTGGTACAAAATTTGCCCCATTTGATAAAGAGGTAAGCCATTTTTTATATTGTTTTTGAAAACGTTATCTAATAAATACCTGTTGCAATTACATATTTTGTGTACAGTATGTACCAATTTCTTTGCAATCGCAGAGTATCTCGGAAACTACAAAGGATGGGAGGATGCTGTTTTCTCAACACTGGATTCCAGAAACTTAAGACGCCGTAATTAGAACTTTCATATACCTTTTTGTTTTTAGGATACAGGGTAAAATTTAAAAAAAAACTACTTTTAAGGGAAATGGTGGAAATTGTTTGTGATAGAGTTTTTACGTTCAGTTGTAATCTCTCTGCAAGGTGTTGCTTTTAGAATATGAGGAGCTAAACATTTTTTATGCCATTCAATTGTATTATTTTTTTTCCTTCGTAATGATGAATATTTGTTGATATTTTACCCTTTTGTAAAAAAAAATAAAAAAGCGTAATACGAAAATGATTTAAAAATACACTTCTGCACGGCACTGGAAACTGCTCCATTGTAAAATCTGATAAGGCGGCAAAGCAAGCAGTCGGCGACCGGACAAAGAATGGAAAGAAATTCTGAAGGAAAGAAATAAATAACACTTTATAGCACGTATTGTTTACCGCAATTCAACTGGTTTTGCCGCTATTGTTATTAATTATTAATAGAATTAATTTGTGGTTTTAATTAATAAAATAGTTTGACATACTTACCTGATATTACAACAAAACTTTGGGCCCGTCTTACCCAGTTTCTACAAACTAATACAAATGTTTCTCATTCTTGTCCGTTTTGAACTCGTAAGTTGTTGAGCAACTATGATATGTTTGCGTAAATCATCAATAGTAGGTATCCACTTCGGTACGATACACTTCAATTTTTAAATATCGCCACAGAAAGAATTCCAAATGATTTAAGTCCTCTTTCAATCCCTTGGTATAATTGAGCCTTGTGTATTATACGCCACACTGCTGCAATACGCCGTGGGCGCCCTGGACTTCCATCTCTTCCACGATTCGGTTTCAAATTTTCATTGCGTTGCTCTACATTTGCACTCACTGCACAGCACGGTAAAAGTAGCTGCATGTTTACCGGGAAATCGTTCTGCTAAAGTATTTTCATATCGCCATAAATTAAAACGATATCCATCAACCAAGTTGTTATACACGTAAGCCATTTTTGACACTTGAAAAATTGATTTAAATACTTGCCTCACAAAAATTTTAATACCTACAAAAAGTAATCGGATTTTAGTATTCGGAATCACCTGGCTAGAGACTACAATAGCCCAGCGATGTAAAGGTTGAAAATATTACAATAATTTTTTACTCGAAAACTATAAGAATTTTACAAATGTTTTTTTACGGTATCCACTCCATTTTTCGACGCATCTATTCACAAATTATTTTAGATAAGTTCTGAATCACCCTGTATTTTGGACAGTGCCAAGAAATATTAAGTTAATAAAATATAATTGTACAAAATTGGTTAATGAATTCTACCTTAGTTACTTAAAGAAACATGTATGTAAAATAAACAGTTATTCAAACAATTAAGATGTATAATAAATAGTCAATATTTTTTATGCTGTATCAAGCGGATTTTTAACACCATAATTAATATTACTATGTAATATCATCTCTCTAATATAATTATATTAAAGTTATTGTTTGAATTATTAATGAGAAAATTATTTTTAGAATTATTAAAGTGAATTCATGAACCAATTTTGTTTAATTATATAAAAAGGCATGGACATCTATGCACCACGCGACATCAGTTTTATCAATTTAACGTATTTTGGCAACATATACATACATACAAGGTTATTAAAATTGAATAGGTTGCCCGGTAAGTTTCGACCAATCACAGTGCAGAAGATCGATGTTCATTTGGAGGAATGAACGGAGCGGAACTAGCATAATATTCAGTATTTCTATAATACATATTTATACAAAATAAACTGTTCCAAATCGACTTGTATTCCTATTTTTGAATTAATTCGTTGGATCTGAGGTTCAGAATGTGTCGAGATGAGCCCTAATAATTAGAACAGCTTTTCTAATTTTAAATTAACACGATTAAATACTCTGGCGATTATATTTGAATTATAGATGAAAATATACCTACCTATTGGGTAATTAATGTAATTAAAGTCGAAATAAGGAAATCAAATACTTTATTACACATTATTAGTATTTTTTTTATAAATAGAAAAAATATATTATTATTATATATGTTGTAGTAAGTTATGGTACAATTTTTTTAAATTTTTTGAAATTTTTTCTTCTCATGTCGGAGTCTTCAGTTATCAATGTATATTGCTTATAGAAACTATTTAAATATCCTTATCAGAAATGTTAAAGCAACCTATTATAAAAATCAAATTATACAAAAAAGTAATAACAACAAAGCACTATGGGAAAACGTTCAAGAACTCACCTCTTCAAAAAGTAGAATGACGTCGAATCCCGAACGTATAACACATAATGGTATAATGGTAAACACCCCAAAACAAATGGCTGATATATTCAATAACCATTATGCTACTGTTGGAGAAAAATTAGCAAGCAAAATTGCAGTTTCGGAATTCGATGTACCATTCGATAAGTCTAATCATTCGGAATCTATGTTTCTGACTCCAACCACACCCGGTGAAATAAGCAATGTAATAAAAGAACTAAGAAATAACAAATCACCGGGAGAGGATGGAATTACAAGTGAAATTTTAAAATCCATGAGCTCATATACAAATGAACCTCTAGCCTTTCTTCTCAATAGATGCTTTGAAAAAGGATATTTTCCTTTTGCATTAAAAACATCAGTAGTAATACCAATATTTAAATCAGGCGATAAAGCTGATGTAAGTAACTATCGCCCAATATCTCTAATCACTACGATTTCAAAAATAATAGAAAAAACACTAAAACAAAGATTATCCATCTATTTGGACAAACACTCAATTCTTTCATCCAGGCAGTATGGCTTTAAAACCGGAGTTTCCACACAGGACGCTATACTTCACTTGACTTCAAAAGCATATTCAGCCCTAGATAATAATAAGAGATCTCTCGGTGTCTTCATAGATCTATCAAAGGCGTTTGATACTGTGAGCTATGACTTTCTGTTGAATACTTTGAATGAAATAGGAGTAAGAGGTCCTGTGTTTAAGCTTTTTAAAAGCTACCTAACAAATCGACAACAGTTTGTCAGAATTAATAATGAGCGTAGTGAACTGCAAAAAATTACCTATGGAGTACCGCAAAGCTCAGTTCTGGGTCCGGTTCTCTTTAACATCTATTTAAATAATCTGTTTTCGCTTAATACGTCTGGAGAAATCATAGCATATGCTGACGATACTTGTATCTTTTATGATGATGATGATTGGGAAAGTGTAAAACTGAAAGCTGAAAAAGATTTAGCGATAATATTTAAATGGTTTAATTCGAGACTACTCACAGTAAATTATGACAAAACACGATTTTTGCCTATCTATGTGGATGTCCGTTCCACCCCTACCTTTCAGATAATGACGATTAAAGACAATATTACTATCCAGTCCGTTTCAGAATTTAAGTACCTTGGCGTCATGTTGGATAGTCATCTGAAATGGGATAAGCATATCAAGTATGTCATAAAAAAAATTCGATTTTTATGCCATAAGTTTAAGGTTTTAAGAGACATACTTGATATTGATATGATGAAAGTAGTGTATACCTCGCTAGTTCAATCTCATTTAATATATGGAATTTTGGCATGGGGCAATGCAAATTATAATGTTTTGCAGAACTTAGAAGTGACCGAAAAAAGAATTCTTAAAATAATGTTTAGAAAGAAACTTACCTTTTCATCGAATGATCTCTTTGCTGAGGCTTCTATAATGGATATAAAACAGCTTTTCTTTTATTTATTATGTTCTTATCAACATAAGAATAAAAGTAAGTTAAGAACAAGGAACCATACGTATGACACGAGAAATAAAAATAAAATATATATAACAGTCAAAGTAAATAAATGTGTTGGACAAAAATGTCACACCTTTCTTGGTCCAAAGTTATAATCCGCTTTATCTGGTAGCCTAAAATCTTTAAATAATGATGTAATTTTCAAAAAAAAACTAAAGCAGTACATTTTCGCAACACCTAGAAATGAAATACATAGTACAGTAGAGCTTAAAATGTTCATTAATTAAACGTCCAGATGGGTTGATTTTCAGTTGGTGCAATCTTCACACTAATACTTGTAACAGCTTGAAAGTGTGTATTTTTGATATTTTGTTTGTCAATACTTTTGTTTGTTTCTTTTTATTATTATTATTATTTTATATACTTAATTTTGTTCCCTCACGTACAGGCTAAGCCTTTAGTGAGTGTAGCTCTAAGTTGTTTCCTACATATAAATATATTTGTAAATGGTTTTATGTACAATTTTGTAGCAAATATACTTATAATTATTATTATTATTATTATATTGCATTAGGTGGGGATGGATGATCGTGTAAACCACCTCTGGTACTCTCTCTCTCTCCATTAGAAAAGCAAAATAATTTTGACCGACCATTAAACTTATTATATTAATGAAAAAACCTACCTGAGAAAAAAAATCCAGTGAATCTTGATGTAAATATGCGTCAAAATGTAAGATATTTTGTACGTTTCCACTAGCTTGCATAGAACTGTTTGAAATAATGACACCTTTTTGGAACACCTGAGAGGAACTCCTTCCTCTGCAATTTAGCCCACTGAATATTTCTTTTACTTGATTTGAAGTCCCTATTTGTTGTTCTAATATTTTCTCATAAGGTTGGACGTTGGTGTGTATGAATTCATAATTATCAAATCATAAATTATTTAATAATATTTATCACCGAAATCCTCAGCTTGCTGTTTATTTCTGAAAGCGTACTTGTTATACGGAGTTGCTGCACTATTTGATAACAATTGCGCAGCCAAGCGAACATAAAATATAATATAATAACATCAAATATAATTACGAGTATAAATAGGTACTAAAAGTCTACCGATTTACTTTATTATTATTATTATATTATTATTATTAAAATTGTAGACCCGTTTAGACAATTTCGACTTTAATATACAGTATGCGCCAAAAGTATGGAATAAATTCAATAAAAACGAAACAATTATTTTTTGGGAAAAATCCTCGAACAGGTCGATTTTTAATTTAAAAAATACATATTTTAGCGTAAAATACGATTTTCAAATGTCATTTGTTTTCGAGTAATGACGTCATCGATTTTTTTTTAAATGGCAACACCATATTTTTTTCCTTGATTCTGAAAGATCGTTTAATTCTCTATCAGACAGTACTAAAATTTTGTCCTCTTACATACGAAAGTTTTCGAGTAAATGACGATTGAATGTTAGAAAACGTAAATTTTATCCATAAAAAAGTAACAATTCTGAGGTATGCAAAATAAAATACAATTGATTAAATTTTATACTTAAATTAAATGTTCGAATTACCATCCACCAACTTCTTGACAATGCGCAAGTCTGTGAGGAAATTCTTCTTGCACATTATGAATGATTTCTGGGGTAACTCTGCGTATTTCGTCCCGAATGCGATTTTGAAGTTCTTCTAAATTACGTAGTTTATTAATGTACACTTTTGACTTCAAGTATCCCCATAAAAAATAGTCAAGAGGTGTAAGATCTGGCGATCTTGCAGTTCTATCGATCCGCGTCTGCCGATCCACCTCCCAGGAAAACAGTTGTCCAAAAAATCTCGTACAGGGCGCGCATAGTGCGGAGGTGCACCGTCTTGCTGAAACCATCGTCAGGAATGTCAGGGTCATTATCGTTAGGAAAAATTACTGCAAGGGCTGGAACAAGGTCATTTTCTAGAAATTCTATCTTTGTCCTGTAAGGGTTCCTTCAAAGAAGAAAGGCCCTACTATTCTGTCGTCAACTATTCCAGCCCACACATTTAATTTCTGAGGGTGTTGGGTATGTGCCTCTGCCATCCAATGAGGATTTTCCCGACTCCAATATCTGCAAGTTTGACGGTTTACTGTACCATTCAGACAAAATGTGGCCTCATCTGAAAAAAGTATTTGCCGGTGTAAATTTCTATTTCCTTGACATAAATCCATTAAAATTTCGCAAAAGTGTAAGCGGCGATCGGAAACATCTTCATTGAGTTTCTGCACAAGAATTTTGTAGGGATGATATTTTTCCTTCCTCAAGATACGTAGCACTGTGCTCTGTCTAGTGTCATTGTTTCATGCAACCAATCGTGAAGAATTATGAGGATTATCCACCATACTTATCAAAATGTTCTGTTTCTGACTTTCATTAATGCTTGGACGTCCAGGTTTTGGAATATTTACAACATTGCCAGTTTCTCTAAATTTAGACTCTACCTTACTGACTGTTGATTGGCTGATAGGGCGATCTGGATATTTTTCATTAAATAAATCGCAAACTTCCTGCTGAGTTCTAGTCATATTCCCGCATCCGATAAGAATTAAAATTTCAATTCTTTGAGTAACAGTTAAATGTGCCATAATACTTTAAATTGAATAATAATTTCTATGTCGCTGACAATACTTATTAGAAAGTCGGTGTGACAATGAGACTTTGCAAAGATTTTCACCTACGTGATCCATAAAGGAACTAAGGAATTCGAAAAACTAAACTTGATAACGTTTTTGCTTTATTTTAATTGATTTACGTTTTCTAACATTCAATCGTCATTTACTCGAAAACTTTCCTATGTAAGAGGGCAAAATTTTTGTACTGTCTGATAGAGAATTAAACGATCTTTTAGAATCAAAGAAAAAATATGGTGTTGCCATTTAAAAGAAAATCGATGACGTCATTACTCGAAAACAAATGACAATTGAAAATCACATTTTACGCTAAAATATGTATTTTTTAAATTAAAAATCGACCTGTTCGAGGATTTTTCCCAAAAAATAATTGTTTCGTTTTTATTGAATTTATTCCATACTTTTGGCGCATACTGTATAAGCGCTACATACAAATTTTCCTCCGAGTGACGCGTAGTAATGGGATCATCCCCACTCCCGTATAGTTATCAGGTAACCTAATCCTTTTTAATAACCGTGAGTAAATATCATTACGAATGAAAAATAATAATGTAATTGAGTGGCATAGAAAATAGCACATTCTGTTTAAAATAATGTATGTTTGGGTGATATTTTAAAACAAACATCCTGTAAATAGTGTTGGGAAAAACCGAGTTATTTCAATAACCGAATACTGAGTATTTAAGTAATTTCAAAAACCGATTGATAACTCGAGTGATGGTCACTTAAATTCGCAGCACCTGACGTATTACTATTTTTGTACTTTACCTCTATATACATGTTTTATTTTAAATATATACTTTTTGTATATTTATATATTTAAAATAAAACGATGTACATATAAGATATAACAATATATGGCATTACACAATGCAGTTAGAGGATTAGGTATATAAAAAATTTGTTAATTCATATTAAAATATAATTATCGGGACACAAAGAGATAAAATATGTAAAAAAAGTTCAAATGTGACGTAAATTGATGTTATCCGACAAAGCAAAGAATGTCCTTACCTGAGAATTTAAAAAGATAAAATTGTCCTTACTTGCGCATATGAAAAGGTGGCAAGCTTCCTTAGGGAATAGTAAAAAAAAATCAAATAAAATATGCGTTACTCATATAACTGATAACCGAGTGATTTGCAATAACTGAATAATCAGTTATTTTTCACTCGAGTGATCCCAACACTACCTGTAAAGACATTATAAGAACGCCACTAAACTCTACGAAAAATATTCTATCAGAAGCAATCTTCAGTATTCCGATATCTCAGCTATTCTCTGAGATATGAAGAATCCTTTATTTAAAAAAAATGCCCTATATTTCAAAAACAAAGAGATCTATAAAAACATTGATTGCGGCATCTTAAGTCTGTTGAAAAAGTAGTCCAGTGATGCGAAAACCGCATTCTTTTATCTCTTGTAGTTTCCGAGATACCCTGCAATTAAAACGAAATTGGGACACCCTGTATACATTTTCATTGTTTAAATAATCGTAATAGAACATATTCTGATTTAAATAGAGTGATTGCTTATTATTGTGTTTTAAATGACTAGTAATAATAATCGGCCATACTTTAAGGCTAGCTGACTTGGGCGAAAATAAGGTAATTTTACTTACTTACTTTTGTATCATTTTAGGCCCGAGAAAGTAGTTTTTTCATTTCACTCTTTACGCATTTATTGGCTAATCATAATCAAATTTGTACAAGAAGATTTTTTTCTGTGATACACACGAATATCTGATTGATTTTTTCTTAAATGTACAGGACGTTTTGAGAGTCTGTGCAACTGTATTATTTCTTTCAGAATTTTTGTAGGGATAGAGAAGTTTGCAAAATGATTAGTTATTTTGAAACATCATTGTATTAGTTGTAATAAAGCCATACTTGCTACAAGTCGTAGAAAATGCAATTTAAAATTTGAGTTGTAAACGTATGAATTGCTCTTCAATCTCAGGTATTCTATAAACAGTGGGCTATACTTTAAGGCTAATTTCGTTGAATGAAAATAAGGTGATTTAAATCAACTTCCCTACGTTATAGGTCTGAATGTTTTTTTAATACCTTCTCGGGTCTATAACTTTTTAAGGAAGCAAAGTTTTACTTAGATAAGTTGAGTTAAATCACCTTATCTTTGTGCAAAGAAGCTAACCTTAAAGTATAGCCCATTGTTTAATAAATAATACCCCAGACTTTCATACATTTACAACTTAGACTTTAAATGCAGTTTCCTCTAAAACCGTGCCTTTTAGCGACATGTAACAAATATAGCTTTTTTAAAACTAATAGAATGCTGTTTCAAAATAAGTAACAACTTTTTGAAAATCTCTCTCCCTAAAAACAATCTAAAAGAAAAAAAATAGAGTGGTATAAGCGCTCAGAACGCCCTGTCCAGTTAACACAAAAAACAATTATATATTTGTATGTATCATACAAAAAAAAAACTTGCTGCACAAAGTAACAAATACTCTGGTCGTGTTTTCTCCGATCAATCATGTTTCTAGTAAAACGTGTAGAATTGATAATATAAAATTTGTTTTAGATGTATATAACATTAGGTGTAGGCGTTGGAGGATTTAATTTTGAAGACAGGACTGACGGCAGCAAGCCATGGAAAAACGGTGCACGATCGAGTATGAAAGACTTCTATAAGGCTCAATCTCAATGGTCCAGTACATGGAATAGTGACAGCTCTTTGGATATTGCCCATGTTAAAGTTTGGGCCCTTTAATGTGTTATTATTAAAATTATTTTATTGTTTGTTCATATTTTTATACTCATTAACTTATTGTTTCACTATAAGGACGTCTACATGATTTTTATACCCTAGAATACATAATAGGTACTTTCATTTGTCTTTTCATTGAGTTTCTTTCTACTCATTTATAGAAGAAAGCAGACTGAATTTAATTGAATGAATATTTTTACTTAGGTGATTAACACGTTTATTAAAAAAGTAATTAGGTGTACTTTTGTTTTAATATGCTTGCCAACATCTTAACAATTATCTTGACATACTGACAAGTAATAAAAATTAAGAAGGTGATTGATTATACAGGGTATCGCTAAAAGGCCTTTGCAACGCTCGACCAGATACAGTGCGGTTCAAAATAAGTCGATTTAGCTAAACTTACCTTAGTTCAAAGTTGCCCCGTTTAGGCGCTATACGATCCTGAAGTTGCAATTTTGAAATCGTTTTTTTGTTATAAATTTAAAACGCTGACACGCTAAAAAGTTGACACCGTTCTATAGGACAATCAACCCCATATCAAAATTATGAGTAATGTCATTCCATTGACGTGTAACTTGGGGTTTTTAGTAATTACACTTTCGATAATTCTACGCCAATGGAAGGAAATATTTTTCAGTATAAAATTTAGATTAAGTAAATTATTTACTACAAAAAAGGTACTCTTGATAAGACTCGATTGCTCTCATGGTTTATTCGAAATTTGTAATTTTGGCAGCAATTTTGATATAAAAATTCAATTAGGAAAAAATTATTCACAATTTATATTCTCGAAATAAAAACTTTTTAACAAACACGCTTATTCATATTCGCATATTCCATATGGTATATACGTTTTTTTACAAGTTTCCAGGTACTTGTCTTTATGCAAATAATTTTGATTGTTGGTTGGTTGGTTGGTTGGTAAATAAAACTTCTGACATTTAAGACACCTAAATTATAATAAATAAAACGTTGAATTAAATTTTCGTTTTTCATGGACATACAATACACCAGTGCAGAATATACCCATATGTTATTAGTTTTTGGATATTGAGTAGGAAATGGTCGAGAGTGTGTAAGAGTATATTCTGAAAGATTTCTAAATCGTCGTATACCAAGGCACCCAACTTTCGCAAGACATCTTGGAATGTGTTGAAGAAGACCCGAAAATCTGAAAAAAGTGTTAATCGGGTACTTAGAGCACAGTTGATATCCATGCCATAAGCAGCCAGTTCAAGACCTCTCACTCCATGATAATCAAAGGCGTCTAGGATTTTGTCGATTTTTTAATAGGTAAAGAGAACTGGATTTCTACTTTAGCAATAATATTTTGTTTACCGATTAAGCATGTTTCACAAGAGAGGGGGTAATTAATTTCCAGAATGAACACGTTTATGCAGACGAAAATCTGCACACAGTGAAAGTTAGACATTTTCAACACGAATTTAAAATTAATGTGTAGGCAGGAATAATTGGAAATTTTATTGTTACTCCTCTCATTTTACCACAGAGATTAACGGGAGAAATTTATTTGGAAAATCTGCAAAATACTTGCCAGACTTATTAGAGGAAACACCTCTACAACTTTGGAGAGATATGTGGTTTATGTATCCATTTCATAATTTTTTATGGGGTCATCTTAATACTGTGATTTATATGGCATCTGTAGAAAACGAAGAGCAAGTATGGCAACGTCTTCAGGATGCAACAAAGACTCTTAGAGGCGACGAAGAAATTATGCAAAAAGTACATACAAATGGTGGCCATTTTGAACAACTACTGACATCTTTATTTATTTGCATTCATGTTTTCTTAATTTAATTTTTGTGTCAAAATTGCTGCCAATAATTAAAATTACAAATTTCGAGTAAACAATGAGAGTAATCGAGTCGTATCAAGAGTACCTTTTTTGTAGTAAATAATTTACTTAATCTAAATTTTATACTGAAAATTCTTTTCATTCATTAGCAGAGAATTATGGAAGGTATAATTACTAAAAAAAGCAAATTCCACGCCAATGGATTGATATTATTGACAATTTTGATATGGGGTTTATTGTTCTGTAGAGTAGGATCAACATACCAAATTTTAGCAAAATTGCATAAGGCGTTTTAAATTTACAGAAAAAGCGATTTCAATATTGCAACTTCAGGGTCATATAGTGCCTAAACGGGGCAACTTTGAACTAAGGTAAGTTTAGCTAGACCGACTTATTTTAAGCCACACTGTATCTTTTGGAACGTTGTAAAGACCTTTTAGGGACACCCCGTATATTATATTATATGATTATATCTATTAGTATATTTCATGCCAGGTAGCAGCATCTACACTAATGGATTTTTAAAACCTTCAATAAAATTTTTGAGTTACCCATTTGTTATTTATTATTCTGTTATTAATTTATTTTAACGCTGAAAATGAAAATATCAAATTGCTAATTCAAAATTTTAAAAGCAATTCCATATTTTTATAATAAATTTTACCGTTTCAAATAACAAAAATTGAGAATTTTGTTTCAAATTAACTTTTACTTTTTTACTTTAGAATATCTAAAGCAAATAAGAGATATTAGCTATTTAAAATTGAATGGACAATTCAAAAGCCAGTGGTGTAAGGATACACGGTTAGCTTGTATTACCTTTGCTACCTGTAAATATATAAAATTAATTCAAAATATATCTAAAATCAAGCGCAGCCAGAGAACATAATATACTCTTAGATAACAAATATCTAAGTATATTAAAGAATTAAACAAGTTAAATAATTCTGTATAGGACTAATTGAACACCGAGTTTCTTCTGAAAAAAAGGAGCGATATATGTTTGTCGAAACGTTAAAAAATTTACTCACTCAATTCCTGTTAAAAATTATGTTTGCTAAAACTTCATAAATTTAAGTTAAACATCTTATTTGCTTGAATGAATGATATTTTTTTAAAATGCAATACCCTGTAATTAAAATTCAGTGGTTTGGGTCTCTTGGTGAGTCGATTTTTAACCTAAAATGACCCAAAGAGCCACTTCCTGAGTCATAACTTGAGCTTCTAAATGAAATTTAATTTTAAAATAGCCATGTCAGCATTGTTGATAGTTTGATTAAAATGGATTATTATTTTTATCACAAACTATACTAAATGGTTTATATTCTTATTCTGTATCTTATTTATTCCACTATTGACATATTTTTTATTTCAGCTAAATTCTTCTTTAAATATCCTTGTTATGCATACCTAAATATTAAAGAAAACATAATTGACACTAAGATATATTTAATTATTATTAGATATCGTTAACCTTATACATATAGGACTCCTTGGATCTTAAGATATTTACACTATACCACTTATAAATCTTGCCCATTATCTTTTGTTTCTTGCTATTCTTGCTCCTTCGTTCCATGTTACTTCTCTTTTCTTTAAGGTTACTGCTATCACACTGTTCCATGTTTTTCTGATTTTCGTCTGTGATGTATTCACACGTATTAAAACCACCTTAATTGTTGTTTCTCGATGCTTTTTAAAATAAATATAAGTATTCAGAATTTTCTAAAAAATAATGCAGTAAAAAAGTCTATTCGCATTAAATATAGATGGGCTTGCCTTCGAAATGAAGCAGAATATTTAGCTGTTCTCCCTGATTTGCTTGAACTACACGGTTTTTTTGTTTATTTTCTGATGGTGTTGACCGATTTGGATGCCCTATACCCTGTATACTGTTTTTGCTACACGTTTGTTTTCGTTATTTTTTATATAACAAGTAAATATTTGGAGTTTTTGTTCCTTTTGTTGATTATTTTATTAAAGAAATGTGACTTATCAAACATAATAGTTGTCATTTTCATAGCTAACTACGATATTTACTACGATAGTAAATAGCTATGGTAAATAGTTAACTACAATATTCGACGTTTAATAACTCAAAAACGGTATACGGTACATATATGGTGTATTTTTGAAATCAGGAAAAAACGAACATTTCAAAAATTTAATAATATACTGGGTACATCTCATTTATAAAAAATATTTTTATATATCCTCTTAAATCTGCACGCTACTGTACTTTTGATAGCATTTTAATAAAATTCATACATAACCACAAAATTTTTATTTAAAACTTAGTAATAGTAAATATGATACGAGGTGGGTAATGTATAGTTAATAACCCTGTACGTTTAACTCTTGTCTAACTGTTCAACTTTCATATGTTAGGATTGGTTTGTACACAATATAAACACTGTGATTTTTGTTTTCTTCGATATTTTCTTTCTTTGTCACATTTTCTGTTCTGCCATTTATTTCCATATCTTCGTTTCCGCATTTGTGTATGTTCACTCCTAAATATTTAAATGTGGATATTTGTTCTATGTTTTTCCCTTTATTTTGATTTCCATTTTAAGGTCATTTTTTTCTATTGACATCACGTTTGTTTTACTAATGTTTATTTTCAAATTCCTCTTGTTTAGCACTTCATTCCATATATTTTAATTTACTTGTCTTTTTTTTGCATAATATTTTTAAGTTGTCAGCAATTGAACTCTGTGATTTCGACTCGTTGCATTTTCCTATGCACTACTTGTAATTTCTTTATCGATACTATTTATTTCCTTTAAATTCGTCCGATCTCTTATTTCCTGTTCTCACATAATTTCTAATTTTCTAATATGTTGTACTATAGATTTTCCTAGTTTATCGTTCACTTCTCATTTTCATAAGCATAAGCTGCTTTATTGTAAATATTATGATCTTGCACTCCTCTTTCTTGTCTGAATCCACTCGATGTGTTTTCTAGTTGCTGTTCAATTATTATTTTTAGTTGTTTTTTCCAATATTTTTTTGGTAGGTATATCTTTAGCATAATGCTGAACAAGGAAAATAAATTTAAGAGTAGGAGACTACACCAGCTGATCGAGTCCGCGCGGAATTTCCTTATTTCTTACGCAATTTCGTTATCTGTTGCATAGATCACTCATCTGTTGAACAGTAATTTTGGTAGCATAAGTTTTTTTTTAAAATATATTGTAGTCAAAACTTATAGAATGGTGGCAAGACCTCTCGGCGTGGTATATAAAATATCAAGAAATTTCAGATTTACGAGTAATGACAAATTTTTTGGAGATAACTTTAATTCTAAAGCTACTTGCCAAAAAATAGGCTCTTTACGACGAGCATGCAGCTCAAAATTAGTAATTTCATAATTTCAATATGGCGACCTAACTATAGAACGCTCTTAATATATATAATCCATAACCCCCCTTCTACCATCATATGGTGTAGGGTTCGTTTTCTGCTTATTCATAAACAAACTTTTTCCATTCCTTACGGTTGGCCGCCATCAACTTGGCTTCATTCCAACTTCTGCCTTTTCTTCCTAATGTTTTTACTATAACTTTATTCCATGTTTTTCTTGGTCTTCCCTTTTTTCTTATTTTTTGAATTTTAGCTTCCCTAACTCTTCTTACTGGTATATCTCTCTCCATGCGCTGTAAATGTCCCCACCACTCTAATTGCCTAATTTCTATGTACTCTAATGTTGACTGTATTCCCAATTCTCTTCGTATATCTACATTTCGCATTCTTCTTATATATTTCATTTCAACAGCCTGTATTTTACTTTTCTGCTTTTCTGTCAAAACCCAAGTTTCACAGCCGAATGTTAATATGGGTCTGTACACTGACTTAAATATTTTAGTTTTTGTTGATCTCGATATTTCTAGTATAGTTTATTTGATTTATTTATTCTGTTATTTATACCTGCTTCTTGTGTTCCCGTCTCGCTTATTGTTACGGCTAAATATTGAAATATTTCTACTTGATCTATTGTTATGTCATCAATTTTTACATTAAGTTCCTTTTTTTCTTCCCCTATCATCATCACTTTGGTTTTATTTTTATTAATTTTCATTCCATATTCTTCCACTACCTCATTCCATATATCTAAATTTACTTGTAGGTCATTTTCACTTCTTGTTATTACAATGTCATCTGCAAATGTCAAAAATTTCCACTCTTTGTAGTTGTACGTGGCCTATAGCTAACTTTTTAGATCTAATGTGCATTTTTATATTATCTCATCCATGAAAATGATAAATAATAGCGGACTCAAGCTTCCTCCTTGTCTTAAACCTTCAGTGGTCACGAACATATCTGATCTCATATTATTATTTATTACAGCATTTAAGTTAGAATGCTAGTGCTTCATGTAAGGCTCTTCTTATTCTTTTTTCTATTATTTTTTCAAATATTTTCATGGCAGTACACAATAATGTTATTCCCTTATAGTTTCCACAGTCTCTTACGTCATCTTTTTTGAAAATTAGTACTATCAGTGCTATTCGCCATTCATCTGGAAATTTTTCTTCTGTAATTATTTTATTGTATACTCTCAACAGGATTTCTCTTTCTTTCTGTCTCATATTTTTCATCATTTCTGCTGTAACTTTATCGCAGCCTGGAGTTCTTCCAATTTTTAAGTTTTTGATAGCATCTGACAGTTCTTCCATATAAATCGGTTCCACTATGTTTTCGTCTGATATTATGCCATATGTATCTTCTAAGTTATCTCTAAAACGCTCTTAAGATAACCATAAATTCTAGGAAATCTTTGATAAACATTTGCTTCATGTTTTATTATTTACTTTACCTAACATTTTTTACTTTATATACTAAAAACATAATGATTTATTGCTTCATGTTCATACTAGTATTTGAAAAGTTTCAATTTAATATTCTTAGAAAACTGTGTTCTATAGAACCAAAGAAAAAATTAAGTTATTCATAAATTATAAACGAGTATTATGTATTTTAAAGCAATAAACTGCATGAATGTGAACATTTCAATGTTCCTATTTGTATAATTATTAAGATAATTGAAGCATCATATCATTTCCCAAGGTCAACAGGCATAAATTTTATTGTGCAGCTCTAGGTTGAATGGTTAACCGGATATTGCGTTCTAAAATAAAACATATAGGATAATAGGATGGGATTTTACATCCACTGAATTATTTTTCTAAATACGTCAGAGAGTCTAGGTAGGTACCTTTAATCATAAATTTTTATGAATTAAGAAATATAGCAGTACAATACAATTTTTTTATGTGAAATTTATCAAATCAAATAGAATCTTTTATAATATGTTTTACTCTCGCTACATTTTACTGAACCGAAGGATTGGCATCATGATTTATTTTATACATAAACTCGAGTCGACTGCGTGATTTTAGTGTTAAGACTCTCATAATTATACTTAGCGAACATATCAGGTATGTCAATGACGTACTATGACTTTTTTTCAAATTAGGTTTCTTTAAATATAATTTTATTACGATAAATTTGATAATGTGGCTGTAAAACCCTAATAGCCCGAAAAATGTATGTATTTTTCACAAGCTGGATCCGATCTGGGGTCCATTTACCCCATCGCCCTAGATTCAAGGTCATTCCAAAGTAGAAAGGTAGATATGCAAGCGGACCATACCATTGTACATTTATGTTTTTAAATGAATCCGTGATTTATTTAACCCCATCATATCAGTTTCAATGTTATGCAAGGTTAAATCGAAAGATACAGGGACTTACTTAAACCCATCAGATAAGCTTCAAGGTTATTTCAAGGTCGAAGAGAAAGATAAATATGCAAATGAACTAGACCATCGTAGATTTATATTTCTAGGGTCGCTGAATCGGAGATTTACTTATCATGTCAACTTCAAGGTCATTCTAAGGTTAAATCGAAAGATAGATATGCAAATGGGCAAAACCATCGTACGTCTATATTTTTATGGTCGTTTTTAACGCTCGTAACTAATGCATAGAAGCGGCAAATATCACAACTCTTCATAAAATGCGAGTAAAATCAAATCCTCTGCTTATCGTTAGAGAAACAAGGAATTACTGAAATATTTTTCGAAAGAAGAACTACTTTTTTTACTGCTGCTGTAAATATATTAATAAATTAATGAACCAACTCAAACCTGGATGTTACAATCCCAATGAATGAAGATTCATCGATTCTTCAAAGAGAAGTCCGAAAGAAGTTAGTCCTTTAAAAAAAGTGTGGGGATTCTTACTATTTCATTGGGACAGTAATCAAGTTTTAAAAAATATCCATGCTTCTTATGTGAATGGGATAGTAGAGAAAGAAAAAACCACCGCATAAGAAGAGAATGGTCAAGAATAGTTTCATTCAATAGAGAAGATTGATACTAAGAATATGATCAGAGAAGCATTAGATCCTCCTTCCAAAGTCTTGCTCCCACCTCTTCACATCAAGTTAGGACTCATGAAACAATGGATGAAAGCTCTTAATAAAGAAGGTAAATGCTATTTGTATCTATGAAAAGTATTTCTTAATACTTCGGATGCAAAACTACAAGAAGGAATTGTCGATGAACCTCAAATTTGCAAAATAATGACACGATATTTTTGTCATCAAAATGAGAGAAGGCGGAAAAGCGGTAGGTATGGTTGAGTTTCAAATGGGTTATCTAGAATTTCCCGGGAACCATGGAACTTCTTGCGGTGAATAAAATTTATAGTTATCCATCAGCAATGTCTGAGGTATTCGATTAATTTATTTTTTTCTATTAACAAATGCCCAAAAACCACGTGGGTCATTGTGAAGAGAGTTTTGAACCTTTATTACAGAGCGCATATTCTTAAAGGAATCAAAATACGGTTAGCGCCTCGTTACTTTATATTTTTTTAACATATTTCGTCTTTTTTTTTCAATTTGGAAATTATATATACAGTGAACCAGAGGGGATAACTGTAGGTGCATTTTCTTTTAAGCGGCACATATTTATCAAAATTTTCATTACACTCATTGCAGATATGGCTTACATCTACACAATTAATTAACATATCCCAACTGCAATTCAGAAAAGAATTGTACAATTCGACAAAGTTAGTTTTGCGAAAATTGTACTTCCTTTTGGACACACTAAACTCAGGCATAGTCTTTACTAAACCTGTAACTGGAAAAATTACATAAAGTGAAGGGTGATGAGAATCCTCCCGCATAAGAGGACTCAAATCACGAAGTACAATATATTCTAAATCACTAACTAAATCTAATATACGTTGACAAGAATTTTTAATAAGATTGTATTGTTCAAATTTGAACATTTCCATGAATTAAGATAAATACAAACATTTAGAATCGGTAGTACTATGGTCAACAAAGTTTACGTAATTTGATATATTAAAATCTCCAGAGATTAAAGTTTTGACTATCATATAAAAAATCCAATTGCTCAAAATAGTCAAATAAATACAAGTAATCAGCAGGATTACTCGAAGGTGGAACGTATATAGAAAAAATGTAAACAAAAGAATTTTTCAGGCTGATCTTGCAACCGGCGACATCGATATGCTGCAAACCATTCTTCAATGAAGAAAGGTCCAAAGCTGCTGACTTAAAACTGTTGTTTATAGCCAGCGGTGAGTCACCTCCTCTGGTCACACCCATTGAATTAAAGTCTCTGTCGCATCGATAAACAGTGCAGAGATTATTGTCTATAATTTCTGAAGTTAATACAGTTGATGTTAACCACCTTTCTGCAATAACTATAATATCCACATTAGAGCTGGAAGCACTAATTTTGTTATTTAAACTGCGAGCATTCTGGTATATACAATAAATGTCTTGATCATCATTTGCAACTCTGCTTGCTGGTCCGAGGCTTGAACTCGAAAATTTCTCCAAAATTGAAAACGATTCACAAGGCCATATATTTGAATTATATACATCTTTGACACATTGTATTGGGAATGACACTTTCATAGAACATGTTTTATAACTTTTAAATAATTTCTCAGGTGTAGTAGAAGGCTGCAGCCTATAAACATGAAGATATTCCAATTTTGGAACCACTTTAACCGTAGATATACTTTTATTTTTCCGACTATAGGTTTTCTAAACTTATCAGCATTAATATTTCTATTCATTTTTTCATGTGTCTGTTTTATACTTAATTCGTAGTAAAAATTTGCGAGTTTTTTGGCCTGTCTCGGTTATTAATTGAAACTTTAGATACCAATTAATTAGCTAATAATTACTTTTGTATGACTCATTACGTTGCTATTCTAAAACCTAATAATAAAGAATATATGGGTAGAGATATTATGGGTGTAATTCAATACTGGTAGGGGCTTTAGCCGCAGAGTAGTTAGTTTCACAGAAATGTCATGTCTAATTTATAATTTCTTCTTAGTTTTGCCATTATCGATATTTAATTTTAAATAATTTTAATTTATATGATAAATTTTATAGTTAGATTTTTGACTTAATTTAAAGGAGCCCCCCTGACGAAGCAATCCTAACAAATGCAGAAATAAGTCAGATCGCATTTATTGTGGTTGAAATTCGAGTTCCCACAGTTTCAAAAGTGAAAATTACTTACAGAATATTTTCATTAAAGCTAGTATGACTTTTTTGTAGTTTAGCTAGATTAATTTTTATTTTAGAAAATTTATTGAATATAGCTTTGTCTGCGGAAGTGTTAATTAGCATACCTAGATATTTGGTATGAGAAAATATACATATGAAAATACAGGAAAATTGATTTATATTATCTTAAATACCTTTATAATACAGTATTTATATATTTACATCTACAGTTAAATTAAAAAATACGTATTTTCAAAGATTTATGTACCTAAAAATTTGTTCATTAAACCGCTTTGTGCCGTTATATATTCATTTTATTTTGGTACCTTTGAATATTCGCAGATGGCATTAAAATAAAATTCTTGTTATTTACTTAGCTCCATATTAATTAGTTCTTGAATTATCTAAAATTATTTGTATTTGTAAAAAACACTATTTCAAGAATACCTCATGGACATTTGACCGCAGAAGTATTCTTAAGGAGTGTGCCATTTTTAACGAAACAATCTATATTGTGCATTTCATCTTCTTTTCATGGCACAGTAATAACTATAAACAAAACTGACACATACTTGCATCTTGTTGTCGTCAATTCTTAGGTTTGTTAGGTATTATTTGAACAATAGCTGCAAATGGTTATATTATAAATATAAATCTATACTTACTCCTTACAATTAATTAAAATGAATCTTCAGTGATCATAATTCTATAAAATATATTCTTATAACCTTGAAGCAAATAAACTTCACAAGTTAAAATATTATATACCAAACAATTTATCACACTTTTTTGTCTAAAGTTAAGCATTCTGTAGTTATTGCGCCAAGTCAGATTGCCAGTATTTAATTGTATGTTGTCTTCTCTGGTTTTATCGTTGATTGAATATCGTATATTCTGAACGGTTATATGAACACGGTTTGATGTTAACACGGATGTAAAGTCATATAATTGATAGTTACATGTTAGAAAAATATTTTACTACAATAGTTTATGAATTGTAATACTCATTTTAAAACTGCTAGTAATCATAGTCTAATATTGTAAATTAAATATAAATGCGCTTTTAATTTGTAACATGTTATTAATATTTTTTATTGTTGTTAATTTGCAAGGAGGGGGTAGTAGCTCTGACTGCCCTTCTCCTAGTGTGACGACAGTTAGTGGGACACATGCCCCTCACGGGAGGATTTGCCCAGGGGACCTGATATTTGAGGACAATTTTGACAACTTTAGTTTACCAATATGGCAACATGAATTGACATTGGGGGGAGGAGGCGTAAGTAATTTACTTATATTTTACTGAATAAGTATACTTTATAACTCTGAATAATCTCGATTGATTTATTTTTTATAATAAAACATCTTAAATACCGAATTTGTTACACGTATAGTTAAATCATTTAAACTTGCTATACTTGTATAAGGTATCACACTGATAAAAATTTGTCTGTAACTTCACATAGCTTTACGTTTGCAATTTGCAACCAGCGTAAAGTTATGTAAAATTACACAATAATTTTCTAAAGGAAATAAGTTCACTGTAATATTACAGAAATAAAATAATATGCAATTTTACAACTTTACATCATAAATTTACGTCACTACAATTTGTATTGATTTATATATTGTAATTTTTAGGTTGGAATTGTAAAATATATGTAACTTTAGTGAGTAGATAATTTGAATTTTCTTGTATTTTCTATACACTTACCTTTATAACTAACATTGAAAAATATGCATAAAAAAAACTTTTTCAATAATATTATTTCGCATTTATGACTGAATATCAATGTGTAAAAAATTGAACAATATGCACATGTTAAGAAAATGTATCAGAGTTCATCCATCAGTTCAAATATTTACATTTTCTTTAACCTGAATAGTGTAACAGAAAACAATTTAAAAATGTATTGTATTATTTTTGCAGCCATATAAAGAGTGTATTGACAGAGACGCAATTGAAAAGAGAAGTTTTTACTTTTAATGTCATGGAAAAAAGTGTCTGCTTGTTAAAATGTACAAAAGTACAGGTTTAAGTTAGTCAATATAATATGCAGAATATCTCTTACTAACAAATTATTAGAAATACACTATGTGAGTAATATTTCTAAATAGTCAAGAAGGCACAAATAGATCTGTTTAGGAATTTAGTGGATGTTGTCCATTATCCACCCTTTTCTGTAAAAGTCTATTGTTCATCCATCATCTAAACGTATTGAAATGTAGGTATAGAAAATATATTGAATATTTTCACTGAAAATACTACCTACATAATTATTTTTGAATGATCAGTATATTATATTCCTTGATTTTTGTAAATATATACAGGGTGTTAAAAAAAGAGTGTCAAATATTTCAGGAGGTAATAGTATGAATCAAAATAAGCAGAAAAGTCTTAATAAACATGGGTCCGCAAAATAACGGTTGCGGAGATATGGACCACTATTCGTTTTTCAAACATTTTAATTTATTAGGAATAAACCGACAAAGGAAGCTTTTAACAAACAAAAAACAATGTTACAGAAGATGTTCAAAGTGCCCTCCATTTCCAAGCAGGCACGACATCTTCATCTCAACGATATTCGAACTCTTTCGAAAACACTATCCTTGGTTTGGATTTCTTGACACTTTTGATTAATCTGTAGCTGCAGCTCTTCCAGGCTATTTACAGGAGTACCATACACTAATGTCTTCAAATATCCCCAAACAAAGAAATCTAGAGGGTTCATATCAGGCGATCTTGGAGGCTATAAAATAGGTCCGGTCTTTCCTACCCATCTATGTGGAAAAGTTTGGTGTAAATGCTCTTTAACGGCCATGGAAAAATGAGCTGGAGCACCATCATGCTGGAACCATATTTGTTGCCTCTGAGTCAAAGGAATGTCTTCCAAAAACTCATACAGTGTGTTCTGCAGAAAGTTGAGGTAAGCAGCGAATGTTAATCGGATTGGTAAAAAAACAGGACATAGAAACCTGTCACCTACAATACCCATCCAAATATGTAATGAAAAACGTGCCTGATGTCCAGATTCTATTAGAGCATGAGGATTTTCGGCGGCCCAAATATGCGTATTGTGAAAATTAAACACCATTTCCATTTCTTGTGAACCTGGCCTCATCAGTAAGAAGAATGTTTGAAGAAAAGGAGGGTTTTCAGTATCACGACGTAGAAACCAGCGGCAAAAAACCAAACGTGCTTGATGATCATTTATTGGATTTAAGGTCTGTACTCGTTGCACATGGTATGGATAAAGCAGTTGCTCGTGATATTCTCCGCACACTCGTACCTGAATTCTGCTCTACCAGTGCTAGAATTTCTTTTTCTGCTCTAGGAGTGGATACCGACCGAAACATGTGTTGTGAAGGAATCTGGCGTCGCGCTTCGGTGGCGTTCCCATTAGCACGATCATACATGAAATGCATGTCTGTTAATTCTGCGTTAGAGTAACCAGCCATAGCGAAAGAAAATTTGTGCATTGCGAACAACTGTCAAATACGTACTGTTTATTTCACTAAACTAAGAAAATACACAACGTTTTTGCAAAATAAAAAAGGGCTAAAAAACATAAAACATTCCATATCTCCGCAACCGTTACTTTGCGGACTCATGTTTATTGAGACTTTTCTGCTTATTTTGGTTCATACTATTACCTCCTTAAATATTTTACACTCTTTTGTTAACACCCTGTATATGTGCGAAAATAAATAATTTAACTCGAATTTTACTTACAGTAAATTTATAATTAAAGTAACTACGACTAATGTTAATATCTGTTGTAAACAATTACTATTTTTACTGTCATAAAGATAAATATGTTGTTTGAAATGAATGGTGGATGGTGAGACAACGTACCGTTTCAGTTTCTATGATATTTATGAATTGTATATTTAAATTGGTACAAGCTGCAAGTGCACATGTAACAGAATATAATCTTATAGTTACTGTTTTACGAATATCCCACAAAAAGTCCTTATTAAGGAATCGGATATGTATGTCTACTACACGTTAACAACACAACTAAAACGTATTAGGCTAGGGGTTAGGTTAATGTGCCTCTGCGCATGTGCAACAGAAATTACATGAAAAATTATGTAAAATTTCATAATAAATTTAGTAAAAGTAAATAGCTCCATCGTAGGAATACCACACTATTTTTGAAATTTGTTAATTTTATTACGTGACAACATATACACTTGAATATTTCTTAATATATAATGTAAATTAAAATATTTTAGTAAATGTTATGTAAAAGAGCATAACAAAACATGGAAATATCCACCCATTTTTATCAGTGCATTTAAGGACAATACTGTTGTGTTCATCATCCTTTCTTAAAAAAAGCATGACCATTGAATAATAAGTTTATAGAGAAGCGCAAGAATAAGGCATTTGATATGGTCAAAATATTTTTCCTGTAATTGAGAGGCTAATTTTTGTTTGTGGTGACCAACGGTTTTTAAGTAGACGTAACCATATATTTTTTAATTAAACGTTTTTGAAAAGGTAACTATGTAATTTGCCGTTATTTTTATCAACAATTCTATTAAAAATACAATACAAATTCTCACAATGTCAACATTACTTGCTTATATAATTAAGTACTTACTAATGTACTTAATTTAGAATTTGGTTACTACACTTTATTTTTTTATATTGCTTAATTTTTAATGTTAATAATTAACTGTTTTACATATACAGGATGCTCCGAAATTAGTGTGTAATAATTTTATTCATATCCAAAATAAAATCAAAAATTTAAATACAAGGTGTTCCCGCTTTAATAATCATGATTTTGGGGTTCTATACAAAATTCCATTAGCTAACCATTTAATTTTAATAATCAAATTATTCTTATAAAATGGCTCAATTCCGGGCGGATTTTCTCTTTAACACTCTCTTATAAAAAAATCTGATAAGTTTATATACTAGGTGCATAACAATATTTCCAAATTCATCCGATTTCCTCTAATCATTTTATTGCATCATATTTGTTTCCATTTTGGAAAATCACGTAATTTTACCAATCATCAAACTATACTGGTAACTGTTTCCTTATTAAAAAAAACTTACCTTCACCGAAACAAGATACTTTTATTTTTTATAATTTAAGAAAATACATATATTTGGAAATAAAAAAGTTCTTAATTAATAGGTACAGTATTTTCAGACGAATCCTTGATGTTTTCAGACAACGAAGCCGAATCTGGAATAGTAGATCAGTCGAAAAAACTCTTTAGGTACATGTAAATTTTATATACAACGTGTTTGGTAAGTCGATGCATTCTTTGCAAGAGGTTATAGAAAAAAAAATAATATGAGATATGTTTTCTTAATATGCCTTATTCCGATATACAAGGTGTTAGAGTTTTAATTAAAAAATGCAAAATTCTTCATATTGCGGAAACCGCACAGAATATTTTAATACAATTTTACAGGCTTTGACAGTTAACAACAATAAATATTTTGCGGTAAGAATATTATTTTCAGTTTCATCAGTGGTGTGCGCTCGGACATGTCTTCGATATTAAAAAAAATTATCCGTCAGTGATTTTTCTTAAAATACATTTTTTGAATACCTTGTTCAATTTGGAGATGACAAGGTCTCAATTTTTTTTCTTACGACGCACTATTTATTGCATGGCATAATCCGGTTTCAATAATGCATCGACTGACTAAACATTTTGTATATAAACTTTGGTACATGTTACAAATAACATTTTTTTTTAAACTCCCAAAATCACATATAAACCTCTTATTATACCTATATGATTAAGGTCGCCGTATTTCACGCGGTAAAATGATCAAATTTGTGTTGTTTTTTTGGTACTGAAATTTCGAAAAATAAGCCACGTAGAGCAAGTAATACCAAAAATAAAATTACTGATGTTTTGTTTATCCACTTTTACTATTTAAACTCTCCTCAAATAATATAATAATTTTTAAAATGCATTTGTATGGCACACATTATTTCGCTATTCTAACCTCACATTTTAATAATTATACATACATACTTATAAACAAAAGTGGACAATCTTATATGCAGAACTATGTAAGTTTATGTTATAACAATGTTTACATTTGTAGTTTAAAAAATACTTATTTTGAAAGATTTCAATACCTAAAAATTTGCTGAATAGATCGCTTTCTGACGTTATATATTGATTTTTTCGGTACCTTTGAATATTCGCAGGTAGCATGAGATAACATTCTTATTATTTGCTAAACTCTATATTATTCAGTTCTTAAATGTCTAAAATTACTTGTATTTGTAGACATCATATATGTAGACGTCATAACTATATCAAGAATTATGTGATCAGAGCGAATATTTC
This sequence comes from Monochamus alternatus, assembly GCA_037114965.1. Classification (NCBI taxonomy): domain Eukaryota; kingdom Metazoa; phylum Arthropoda; class Insecta; order Coleoptera; family Cerambycidae; genus Monochamus; species Monochamus alternatus. The sequence continues at coordinate 58,000,966 of CM073426.1, read as the reverse complement.
CTCGAAAATAGTGAGCTTGGGATTTTAATTACCATGCTATCACAGTAAACTAGATTATTTAATGGTAAACATAACATAATTATTTTCTTGGATTGAGCCCAAAAAAGATCATTTTAAGACCTCAAATGAATCCGCAAAATAGCTACTATTTTTGGAAGTGTATAAAAAACAATTTTGGCACTAACTGAAAAACCCCCCAGTCGAACGAACTGGCGCGACGTCTCCACGTGGTCCTCTCCCGGATTTTCAAGATACGAGGAGAAGATGCCAGTCTCGGACTGGGAGGTTTTTAGAACCTAGAAAGGGTAAATGAATACTAACAAGAAAATACATTTTCATATTTTATAACCGCCGCCGTGAAATTTTCCTTTATATTTTGCGAAATGTTCGTTTATAACGTAAAAATTGAGCAATAGAAGTTCGAAAGAAGGGCAAACCGCAGGATAAATTTATCGTAAATCTAATAATAATTACGTATCATTTTAACTATGTAGAATTAAAACTGCACTGTTTGTTAATAATTTCTTCTTATTGTTTTTTAATAACACGCGGTGAAAAGTGCAATTCACAAATAACTTTTTTTTACTTCGTTTATGTCACAAAATGACGCAATATTTACATTTTCACAATTTTTCTGTCGTTGTTCAGTGCAACTTTCATTTGAAACCGGAAATTTAATACAGGGTGATTCAGGTTTAATCTAGATAACTTCAGGAATCAATAGAAAGGGTTAAAATAATGTTCATTTGTGATATAAACTTATTTCCTAAAACGCATCGTTTCCGAGAAAGAGGGCGTTGAAGCAGGATTTTTTTTTCTCGTTTTTCCCTCATAACTTTTGAACCACTTATCCGATTTAAGTGAAATTTGCAACACAAACACTCCTTATGATCTTACATCAGCTTCTTAAGCTTGAAGTACCTACCCATCTTAGAGGTGTATTTTGTATGCTGCCCCCCTCTTACTTTATTTCAAAACTACAAAAAAAAATAATAATTTCAATAAAACATCTACACACCACTTTGACCAGATTAATTTCGAAACTTTTTCGTCTCCTGTTTTTTCGACGTTTGGTTTTGTTTCTGAGATATTCAAAGAAACTGATGACAGTGTAGCGCACCAGCCGCGTAAATTTCATTTAACGTTATATCAACCCATGAAAACAAAACTCAGTGATTTGTGTAAACTGACGTTTTGGACATCGCCGAGGTGGCTGGGAGACGACTGCTCGTCGAACCAGTCTGGATCGCCTATGTCGGTGTGTGTTCGAATCCCACTGTAGTACCATGGACGTTTGCGCTCGTCGAAAGATGCACAATAAGCCTATAGGCTGCGGTGGTTCCGGAGATACTGTCGGACGGCTCTCAAAAAAAACTGACGTTTGTGAACATCATTGTCATAAGTGTTCTTAGTTGTTATGAAAAAATGCCAATAACCTCAAAAATAAATTTAGTAACAACTACTTATTACAAGATTTACAACAAACTTATCAACTACTAAAAAAATTGCAATAATTGTTCAAAGTCCAGCCTCAATAAATTTTTGGCATCGGATCAACTAGTGTATTAACCGCAGCTGCTATTTGAACAGGATTGTTTTTCATGTCATCACAAGCATGTCTTATCCTTTGGATCAATTCCTCACGGGTATGTACGGGCGTATCATACAGAATTGCTTTTAGGTGGCCCCAAATGAAATAATTCAAATAATTCAGAGGATTCAGATCTGGCGAGCGTGGAGGTTAAGCCACTGGTCCTTCGCAAGGAATCCACATATTTGGGTGATTGTGGCGAGGATAATTATCATCCAACCACTGCCGTACTTGCCTTTCGTAATGTGCAGGGGCACCATCCAACTGCATCCAGTTCCCTTGACGTAAATTTAAGGGGACATCGTCAAGCACGTTGGGGAGAAAGTTTTGCACAAACTCATGAAATAAATCCCCATTTAAATGAGAAGGCAAAATATGCGGCCCACAGAGGTTATTACATAAAACACCTATCCACACATTTACACTAAACTGTTGCTGAAATGAAGATTGTCTGACACATCGAGGATTGACTTCACTCCAAACGTGAATGTTGTGGTAATTCACAATTCCAGCTTTTGTGAAATTAGATTCGTCGATCCATAAAACATTATGCAGAAATTGTGGATTAATTTCTGCCATCTACAAAAATTTAAACGTTTTTCAGCATCTCCTGGCAACAAACCTTGAACTGGTTAGAGATGGAAAGCCCTTCGATGATATTGTTTGAGTGCTCTCAGTACTTTTTATTGAGATAAATGGAGTTGCCGAGCTGCTCGGCGTGTGCTTAAAGTTCTATCGATATCAAAAAGATTAAGAAGTCGCTGATTATTTCTTGGCAGTACATTACGATTATGATCATTGTAGCGGCGCAAACCATATTCCGAAAATCGACGATGTGCTTCTACAAAAACTTGTGCATTTGGAATTCTTCTATTAGGGAAGCGTGTTCGGTAGTCTCGAACTGACGCGTTGGAATTTCCGTCACAGAAACCATAAATATAATGTATATCGGCATATTCAGCATTTGTAAACGTTCTTGATATTGTTTCTTAGCACTAAAAATGCTCTTTAAATAATACTTTGGACAATGATTTTCACAAACGTCAGTTACACAAATCACTGAGTTTTGTTTTCATGGGTTGTTATAACGTTAAATGAAATTTACGCGGCTGGTGCGCTACACTGTGACCAATTTCTTTGAATATCTCAGAAACAAGACCAAACGTCGAAAAAAAAAACAGGAGACGAAAAAGTTTCGAAATTAGGTCAAAGTGGTGTGTAGATGTTTTATTGAAATTAATTATTTTTTTTGTAGCTTTGAAATAAAGTAAGAGGGAGGTAGCATAGAAAATACACTTCTAAGAGGGGTAGGTAGTTCAAACTTAAGAAGCTTATGTAAAAGTGTTTGTGTTCCGAATTTCACTTAAATCGGACAAGTGGTTCAAAAGTTATGAGGGAAAAACGAAAAAAAAATTCCTACTTCAACGCATCTCGGAAACGATGCGTTTTAGGAAATAAGTTTATATCACAAATGAACATTATTTTAACCTGTTCTATCGATTCCTGAAGTTATCAAGATTAAACCTGAATCACCCTGTATAACTTGATATTTTTTGTGTCTATCCTCATTTCCACATACTGAATATACGCGTTAATAGTGATTATTTTTAAACTGTGTGGACCATTTTTACCGACCTTTTCTATACATCTTATATACCTATGTTTAAAGACAGTTGTTATCATTACTTAAAATAATCTTTTTTGTAGTGTATATTTATGCTCTTATTAAAAGATGGAAATCTTGAGACTTCATTACAGGTGTGAATTGCGTTCTCTATTTATTATTCTGATTAATTTGAATGACTAATATTTTCACTTTTACCCGTCAGAATGTTTACATTTCGTTTTTTTTCAATATGATATAGATATTGATATAAGTATGTACCGAATAAATTTTAGTTTAGGTATGAAGTGTATAAATTCAGATCTTGAAATAATTGCTATATATAGTCAGGTTAACCTAAGCTATTTAATTATTTCTGTTACTATTGAAAATTTGAAGCAATTAATTAATTGAAGCTAAAACTTATGCTTAACAAAATACCAACGCTGTATATGCTATTTTAGAACTGGGAATTCCAATGGTATAACAATAATAGAACCAACAGTTACGTCGAAAATGGAATTCTGCACATTAAACCAACTTTGTTAGCCGATGATAAAGGAGAAAGTTTTTTGTATTCTGGGACCTTGGATATAAATGGTGGATCACCTGCTGATGAGTACGTTTTTCTTAGTTTTATATCATTATTGTAAATTAAATTAAATTTAATGTCGGTTTATATCGAATTTCAGCAAACTTCACAAATAAGGAAAAGTAATATAAAACTTACCCAAGTTCAGCATTTACTCATATTTTGTTGCAGTTCTACAGGGTTAACTATGACTTATATAAATATTTTAAGAGGGGATAAATAAAAAAGTGTTAATGGAATCACCCTTCCAAAAAATTTCCAATAATTTTTTTTCCGAAACTATGCGGCCCTCCGCTGCGAGGGTATTTATTTCGCATGTTTGATGTTTAGAGTTCGCACGATGTATGTTTACGTTGTGATTTTGTGTTCTCCATCACTTTTTTGGGACTTTTTCAATTTTAATCGTTTTATAGTTACTAAATAAAGGAATTTGTGTCGGGTACAGATATTTTCCTATAATATAGTTATAATATAGTTATAATATAGTTATACTAATATCTATTAGTATTTCTTTAGTTCAATCTTTTTAGAATAAATGGACATTTTATTTAACTGAAGTGTTTTGCTAGTGGATAATCCTAATGGGCTTGTATTGAGTGAAAATGTAGTTTTGACAGTTTGTAACGAAAGAACGAAAAACGAATGCAAAATACTGCAGCTAACCAAATTAACTGTTACCCGTTAGGTATCATTATTATTATTAAAAATGTTTATTTTCGTCGTTTCTACATTTACAAACGCTGTAAAAAACGACTGCATGGTTGATAGATCTACGCTATCTTGGACTATACTTATCATAGGCGCTAATATTCAGGAGGAAAAAAGAGTTTTGCCTCTTTTTCCTAAATATTGAGCTAAAATTCGGATATATAATTCTTTCATTGTCTATTAGGCCTCCCTGATCACGTGATTAAAATTTTTATACTTAGTGGTACTAAATCCTGGAAATTCTCGTTTCCTAGGGAAGTGACTGAAATACCAATTCGCAATGTCCTGTACTAAAAGTTGCTCGCAAAAGTCATTTGTTGTAATTTAGATTTGATATGAACTAGGCGAGTGTAATAGTTTATTCAATTCTGTGACTATATAAACTCCTTTTGATTCGTCTGTTTACCTACTTTACTGACTGTTAAATGTCAAATTGATTTTTTTTCAGGTATTTACTAAAAACATTGAATGTAAATTTCGAAAGTGACATGAATATTCAATTTGGTTCCTTCATGATTTATTTATAAATTAAAATATGTAATACCTCAGATCACTTGGTAAATAGGCGCTTTACATAAATCATAGTGCTTTTGGGGTTTAAACAAGACGCGACGTCACCTCCACGATATTATAACGTTTTTAGAACGTGGCCGTATAAATCCCGGTAGGCCACTAAAACTTATTCCTCATTTTCGTCGCAGGCACGTAATGGGAACATTTATGTTACGTGCCCATGGCTAATGGCAAAACAGTAGTCGTAGCTGCGTTCCAACCACTAATTATACTAGTTGGGAGATATCTCAATGAAAAAAAAAGAGCAATAAAGTTAATTCTTGATGTTAACATATACTAAAAAGTACATATTTCAGGTGTACAAATCCACAGTGGTATGGATGTGTCCGCACTGGAAGTAAAGTCCATGTCCTTAACCCTATAAAAAGCGCTCGTATTCGCACCGTCAATTCATTTGCTTACAAGTATGGAAAAAGTGAGATTAGAGCAAAACTTCCTTCTGGAGACTGGTTATGGCCAGGTATGTAATTTCCATTAATTTACTTTAGTGATTTGGCAAATACAGATAAATGTAATTTGAGAAATAAGGATTCTGCATAAGAAGATCAAAACACTGATTATAGAAAAATTTTCTTAACGTCTATGATTTTGAAAAATTCATATTTGTTTTTCTTTTTAAATGACAGAAATATAATAGAATATTTAAAATAATAAATTGTATTTTTAATACATTTAAAGTAATTTTCAATTAAATAGCATTTTTCATGGGTATTTTGCATTGACAATATTTCCATGATATATCCACAAAGTTTTTCATACTTATATATTTTTTAATATTTTAAACAGAAATCTTTATTAACTTCTTTTTAAACAGAAATTTATACGGCTTAAAGCCGAGTTCACATAACGAAACGAACATGAACAAATATGCATGATCGTGATCATCGGTGCTCCACGTAATTTGTTTGTGCTTGTTTGTGATTGTCATAGCGTCCCTACTCATTCTTTCATGTACGTTCGTATATGTATGTGCATGTTCGTGCGTTATATGTGGACCCGGCTTTAGTTAACAATTTTGATGTGCACTACACTTAACACGAACGTAAAGAAGAAAGTAAAAAGTCTGTCGGTATGCTTATATGATAGTTATTGAACTATATTTCATCAATAAATTTACGAGGGAATGTAATTTTTGATAAAACTTTTTGCTTGTTTTCAAATGTTCAACATTACTATTTTTTTGATCTTATCTAGAGGATGTTCAGTTTTTTAAATTAAAATTAATTACGTAAAGTATTTCTTTTTTCTTAATGTTAAAAATATGACACTTTATACTTGACATACATTTAGATTTTGTTGTTTTTGACAACCTGCATTTTTCAACACTATTTTCACAGTACCTATCTACATTTCAAGACAAGCGAAGCTTTTTTCGATGTACATTTACCTAAAAAAAAGTGAAATAAACGATTACAGGTATAGTAAGAGTATAGTAAGTATTATGTCAATTAAGTAGTTTAAATAGCTATTTGTGCAATAAGTTAGGAAAAGTGATTTTTTTCGCATCAGGCGTAGATATTTTAATCGAGATGCTAACCTAGTTCAAGAAATACCCCATATGCGGAAAAAACACTTTTCCTACGAGTTGCACACATAGTTTTTTTAAATAGTGTTTTGAAAATAGTTCATATAACTATAGTTATCATAATTTTTCTCGGTCTCTATTTTATCATTATAATAATGATAAGAAATGATTTAGGTTGCCAATAAATGCATAGTTACTTCAAGAATTATGATATATTTTCCCGCACTAGTTACAAAAAATCGAACTTTTCCTAACTCAAATTTTACTAACTGTACAGCTTTTCAATACACCATTAAGGGCTCCCACACAAAACTTTGAATTCGCATCACATCGCATCGCAAATATCTGCGAACTCACACGAATGCACTGCAAAAACGTCCGATCTCATTCGCATCGCGCATTCCTGCGATATTACGTCATACTTGGTGACGCCCCTTTTAAAAGACTTTAAGTTCGCTCTGAGACAGCTTTAGAGAAAGACGCGCGGCGCAAAATCGTATCGCAGAAATTTGCATCGCAGTTTTGTATGGCAGCCCTAAAGAAACAGTTATGATTGTCATTATTTTATTAAACCCTATTTATTTCGAACCAGGACCACAAATGACGTGTTTTCACTTAATTATCTTGGAATATCCCTCTAGGTAATAATAAAGATTATACTATGGCCATTTTTTTTCTAAATATCACTGTGAGTATGTAAAAATTCACAGAGGGCTCTCTACAAAATTTATTTAATAATGCAATGTAGGTATAAACAATATAATAAATTATCACTCAACATTACCTTTTGCTTCTTAAATTAATCAGATTTCTTTTTTTTTAACTATCCGACTTAAAAAGTCGATAAAAGAAAAGAAAAATAAAGAGTCCTCATAATAATGGTGTTTTGAAAAGTTTTGCTACTTAATGAATAATTTATTAATTTATGCAATGTTTATAACTTTCTAAACTATTTCAGCAATATGGATGATGCCTCGTTGGAATTCCTACTCTAGTTGGCCAGCATCTGGCGAGATAGATATAATGGAGAGCCGTGGCAACAAAAATTTAGTCACTTCTAAAGGTGTTAATATTGGATCACAGCAAGTAGGCAGTACGCTCCACTGGGGTCCAAGTCCAGATTACAACAGACACATGCACACACATTTCGAGAAGAACGATAAATCTGGTTATGATTTAGACTTCCATAAATATCAATTAGAATGGACTCCAGAAAAAATTGTATTTTCTGTAGACGATACAATGATTGGAACAGTAACTCCACCAGAAGGTGGATTCTGGGAACTTGGAAATCTTACTGCTACGGGATTAGAAAATCCATGGAAAAGAAATTCTAAAATGGCACCATTCGACCAAGAATTTTACGTCATTATAAACTTAGCCGTCGGTGGAATAGGTTTTTTTCCAGATGATGCAATCAATCCTGGGGGTAAACCATGGCTTAACACATCACCAAAAGCTTTGACAGATTTTTGGGAGGGTCGTTCGCAATGGCTTTCAACGTGGAATATGGGAACAGACGATAGTCACTTTCAAATTGATTATATACGAGTGTGGGCTCTCTAATTCCTTTTAGTTAAATATATATTATTTATCTTAGCAAATTACTCATAATTATTTTGTTTTTCTTTTATATGAAGACAATGCTTGTATACGATTTTAATATACATAGATCAATAGATATATTCAAGTGTGATTAGTTAAAAAATAACGCATGTTTTATGTTTTATTAGTTTAAAACTTATTTTTATATAATACCAATTCTAACAGATATAAACATTATGTTGGGTTATAAGTAGATTGCTAATTTATATAGGTGTTCAGAAACTCAGCGCAGAATAGCGTAAAAAGGGCACGTGCTTATTTTACTTAAATTTTGATGGCATTTCTTTAAAGACTAAATAGTATATCTAAAAACTAATAGGTGCTCTTGTTTGTAGTAAAAAAAAAATGATTTGAGAGGAAATCGATATTTAAATTTTTTGGTGGTGAAGTTTCATGGCTTACGATGATAAGCAAAGTGTACTTTGGAAATACACTTTGCCGCTATCATGGAGCAGCCCAGTGTTTTGGGAACAGCTATAAATAAATACAACATAAATTTCGAAGTACTAAAAACATAAATAACCTCTAAAACCATGAAGATCGCTGAAATCAAGCAGGAAAATGGTTTCTTGCGCAACAAAGTTAGTTCTCTTGAGAAGCAACTGAATAATGTAAATATCCAAACCTCTGCTGTGGAGATCTCGGAACGTATCAGGTGAGAAAATAACCTTCTTATATTTGACTTCCCTTTGCAAAGTTCCCCTGAACAGGATTTTCTAACTGCAAATATCTTATTAAAGCAAATAATTACTCCAGAACAAAATTTAACCTTAGTCAGTAGTACCCGTATAGGAAAACGGGGGGATAGTTTTAATCTCAAACCATTTAAAGTTATTATTTCAACCAGGGAAGAAGTTATAAAAGTTTTGCGCAATATTACCGAGTTTCTTAATGTAAAAATTAAGAACGATTTAACACCAACTTCAACTTCAACTTCAAAGGAACTTTCTGATCTTAGTTATGAGCTGACTAGACGTCAAAATAGTGGAGAAGCCAATTTTACAATTAAATATGTTAAAGGTGTTCCCAAGATAGTACGGGAGGAAATAGAAGTTCAAAAAAGGGGAAGAGATGAAGATATTTCCCTTGCAGCGAATAAAAGCACCAAAATTAACAAGTGTAATAACAAAACGAATTCTGAATAGCAAACACTTAACATCATTTTTTGGAACGTGAAAGGCATAAGCAACCTCAGAGAATATGTTTTATCCGAAGATGTTGGACACTTTGATATTTTGTGTATAGTTGAAACATGGTTTACTAGTCAAACATTGTTCTTTTCTCCTACCTACAATGCATATTGCTCTAGTGCTGTCGCTGAAAAGTGCCATGGAAGAGCAAGTGGTGACCTTGCAGTTTTCGTGAGGAACAACTTTAACGTCACCCTATTTCATAAGGTGGCTCACTCTACTTTTAAGTTTATTTTATGTGTAGCTTACTTTGCTCCTAAATATGGCATTCTTTATATACTGGACCTCTTATTATTGATACATATCCTAACTTACCTTTCTTTATTGGCGGTGATTTTAACTGTCGAGTTTCTCACTTTGGGGATGTATCTCTAGAAGCTGTAGCGCTTACAAATCTTTTTGAAGAGAGTTTCACTTGTGATCAAGTCATAAACGCAAGAGGACGATGCAATTGCAAAGCAATTTGTTATCTTTACTAAATGGTAGAGTTAGTCAGGATAAACCCGCACAGTTTACTTTTAGTTCTGCCTGTGGTAGCAGTGTCATAGATCAAATATGGTGTGACTATATTAAATTGGAAGTTATTGATAATCTCACAGTTGACAGTAAATGCATATTATCTTATCATGGTCCTGTGCCCTAAAAATTTAAATTTGGTCGTTCTATAGAGAGAAATACTAGTAAATATTCCAGCTGTACTTCTCAAATTCAAAATTAGAACAACAGACTCACTGCTTGCTACAGCTTGGTAATGCAGTATTCTCCCCGCATTCAGTTTGTTTCCGAGATGTCTGCTTCTTATAGTAATATCTGTAACGCTATAACTGAATCTGCCAAAACTGTTGGTTTAGTTAAGCAATTACAGCGTAATAGTATTACAAACCCTACTGAATATAATAAAAATTCTTTGTTTAACCATGAATGTAGAAACGTGATGGTAGATCTTAAACGCAGTCTGACTTTAAGCAGAGCAAACAATTTTGGATCCCCTTTCAAGGATTCTTATTAAATTCCCAATCATCAATATAATAAACTTATTAAATATGAAAAGAAACTATATGAGAAGACCTTTATTATTAAATTGAGTAAAGCAAAAGATCAAACGACATTTTGGCGCAATCTACAGCAATATCGCGGTAATAGGTGTCTCCTGTTCAGACTTGGGAACTGTTTTATGAGAACATTTATCCTGCAATGGCAATTGATAATTTTAGTTATTTTGGAGTGAAAAATCCTCTTCTTGATGCCCCAATAACTATTAGTGAACTAGATTCCGTATTGTGTCATTGTAATAATGGTAAATCCGCAGGCGAGGATGGAATATTCTACCAGTTCCTTACCCAAAATTGGCAGCTGTACCTATGCATTTTTTTTAATCAAATTTTTGAAAACGACGTGATACCAGGGAGTTGGTCAAATGTTTTGCTCACTATGTTACATAAGAAGGGTCCCTCTGATGACCCCACTAATTACCGTGGTATAGCGCAAATTAACTGTTTTGCTAAATCTTTTACTAACATACTTCTCCCCGGATTCACTATGTGGGTAGAATCCTCCCTGAATCCCAGGCTGGATTTCGAAAATTTATAGGATGTATTGATAACGTTTATGTGCTCAACTCTGTAATTCAATTTCAACTCAGGCTAAGGGATCGTAGAGTTTCCGCAGCATTTATTGATTTTAAACGTGCCTTTGACACCGTTATCCATTCTCTACATTGGGAAAAACTATATGCTCTCGGACTTAGTGCCAATATAATTGTGCTTCTTAAAAAATTTTACTTCCGTTCGGATGTTAGAATTCGTTCTGAAGGTGACCAAACAAAACGTTTTAATATCACGTAGGGTGTTATACAAGGGGAACCCTTGAGTCCTCTTTTATTCTCTCTTTTCATTGCGGATATTGAGGATTTTTTGCCAAAGCCAACTACTCGTGAGGCTTAGTATTGATAATAATAATCAATTATTTACGCTGTTGTATGTAGATGATTTGGTTTTGTTGGCTGATTCAGAAATAGATCTTTGTCGTAAGCTCTGCACCTTAGATAAGTATGTTGCAATAAATCGGCTGACATTAAACACTCAAAAAAAAATTTATGCTTTTCTTGTGGTGGCCGCATTAATACCTTTCCTTTTTTACTAAATGGTCAACCTACCGAGTCAGTTAACTGTTTTACGTATTTAGGAGTTATTTTTTCATCCTTTAGTTTGTTTCGCATAATGTCGGAAACAATTGTGGCAAAAGCTATTCAAGCAGCGGGATCTGTCATCTCTCTAATGGTCAAGTCTAAAATTAACTCTTGGGATTCACGCTTAACTTTATATAACTCCATAATTGTTAACTCATTAACCAATTCATTGCCAGTCTGGAGTATTCGTTATGTCGATATATTGGAAAGAACACAAGTTAGTTTTTTTTAAAAGATCTACTACCTCTTAATACACCCGGATACATTGTAAGTCTTGAGGCCGGAATTAGTAGCTGGTCCTTTCTAGTTTTTAAAACTGCTTTAAATTGGATGCTCAAACTTTTGTCTCTAGAAACGTCTCGCTATCCTCGTATGTGCCTGATCCGAAAGCTGCAGCTTTTGAATATTGATATACACTACAACTGGTTACACCAATCTAGAGAAATGCTTGTCAGTATAGACTGTGGGGATGTTCTGGATAATCTATCGCACATATATATTATTAGAATTATTTCCTAGCTTCGCCTTAGCAATAAATACTGTCTGAAATTCACTATCAATGGCGTTTCATACTCCGTCTGAACTATGTACACTTTGTAATCAGCACAGATTGGAAACTAGAACATATTCTTATAGACTGCCCTGTTTATGCTAGTTTAAGGCCTACTGAATTAGAAAACTTAACTCTTGACTCTCTTATGTTTATGCTCGATAACTTATCGCTTAGTACTGCTAAATTGCTGGCTAGTTTTGTAATAAGTTTATTGAAACTCCGTTCATTTGTTGTAAGTGAATAGTAACTTAAAATTGTGCTGTTTTCTTTTAATACTGTTTTGTGATCGGGATTTATTATTGTAGATTTTGTTCTTGTACTCATACTCTCACTCATACCGTTTATTTGTTTGTTTTATTGTGTAATTTATCTTGTATCATTACTTTATAACGCGGAACCTATAAATTTGTATTTTGTACTTTTTTTGAGGGAATAAAGTTATTTTAAGTGTACCTACTACTACTACTTTGGCGGTAATATCAAACCTTATACGTTGTTCATACAAGGCGGCGGCAGTTCTTAATTAATTTCAACAGATCTAAGCTAAAATACAGTAAAGTGTATAATAATGAATAACTTTATAAACGAGGAATTGAGTGGTATGCACATGGTGCGTTACCATGTACGTTACCGTGCGAAGTGTTTCCTAATCGTACAATACCATAGCTCTGAATGTATGCTAATATTCACCGAAGATTGGGAGAGTTAAGAGTTCTTGGGCTATTGATGACAACCCTTTAAAAACATTAGAGGAACCTCCGCTGAAGATAATATACATAAAACATGTATACATACTTTTGCAATAATAATGACACACCTTCAAAACAGTTTTTTAACTTCTGGAAGTTCTCAGTAGAAATTTCGTTAAATCACTATTGGTGAGTGAAATAACTGAGTTAATATTAAAAGTTGAAAGTAGATTTCGTTACAAATACATCAACAGTTCAAAATAAATCACAAAATTAATTTTAGGAAGTGCCATTATTATTGCAAACGATTGTACATGAAATCTTTTGAGAACAGCAGCTTTACCCATACCGTCTCCAGAAAGTTCAGGCTGATTCCTGCAGATCCTGAAATATGATTGAATTTTGTCACCGAATTTTCAATATTTATGGAAACAATCAAAGCTTTTTTTATGAAAAGTTGTATTTACGGACGAAGCTGAACTTGGTTACGACGGTGTTATAAACCCGTAAAATCATCTCACATGGGGCGATGAAAATCCTAATATGCAGATAGAAAATTATTTTCAAAACAAATTTTCATGGAATGTGTAGGCATTGTCGGTGACCACCTAATAGGAGCGCATATTTTTTCTACATGATTAACTGAGGAGGTTTATTTAATTTTGTTAAGAATGGACTTATCACTTTCATTAGAAGAGGTTTCTCTTCAAGTTTGTAATGCAATGTGTTTACAGCAGGACGGGGCTTCATCACATTTTAGTGTTGCGGTAAGGAAATTTTTAGGCGAAACTTACCCAAAGGTTAAATAGGCAGAAATAGATTTGTGTTATTACCTCTTACATCTCCCTATATGAATTCGATTGATTTTTTTTTCGAGGGATACCAAAAATCCCTTGTATACAAGGTACCAATAAATGATGTGGTTGAATAATGTAGCGTATAATTCAGTGTTGTGAGATTATTAGGGGAAACCAGAGGGTACTTGCAATCTTTTTTATGAAGATTACATTTATGCATTGAAATGGAAGGAAATCAATTTGAAGCTCTCAGATTATTATAAAGTAACTTAAAAAACATGAACAACAAACAAATTTCTGTTCAATTAATAATAATAATAATATCGCTACCCCTCATTCTAATCACAGGGATTAGCCCAGAAGTTGGAGATTTGTGCGGGAGAGGGGGCGGCATATTATTATTAAGCAGGCCGCATTTGCGCCCAGGAACGACTTACGTTGGTAAGCACTAACCACTATTCAGTGCAGGAATGAGAGAAACCCGGAAAACCTCATTAATTAGGGGGGGTAGTCAAATGTCAACCGGTATCAATCTTTCACATTGACTCAAGCTAACATTTTTCCACCCTACCATACCCGCAGGGAGGGTGCCAATCCTCTCTACAAATATAGCTTATATACGGTCTACAGCGGGACGCGAACCCACACCGATCTAGTCACCTCGATTCAAGTATTGAGGCCTTAAACCGCGCGACCACTGACCGACCGACCATTCCATTACAATAATAATTTACTTGTTCCTTTTATGTTTTAATAAAGAGAAAAAAGATACATGTCTTTGGAAACGTCAAGCAAGCTAAATCGACGACGTGGCGACCAGTCCGAAAATTGTTCTACCGATAAAGTTAAAGCAAATTAGTTAAATGTCTATTTTTTCATAAACGGTTGTGTTTCTGCTTTCACCTTGTACGAACGAAGTGTATGATTTCAAATTACTGTCAAAGCAATACTGTGACGACTATCGTTCAATTGTTTTAAAAGTACACTTTGCTTAATATCGTTAAGTTACGAAAATTCACCAGTACGTCCAAAAATTTTAAATGTCAATTTCTTCGCAAATAGTTAGTTTTTTCGACTTCAAACAAGAGTATCAAATTTTTAAATAAATTATTGTCTTTAAGAAAATACTATCGAAATTTCAATAAAATTAGACACAAAAAGTCATGATCATGTCTTCATCTATAACGTGCCCTTTCTATCCTTTAGGGAGCTACAATTTTATAAATATTTTATCTAAAACTGGAGGTCTATAAAAAAAATAGAAAAATCCGTTGTAGTATTAAAAAACTTCTAGACAAAAAAAAAAACAGATTAAAAATAATAACTTTGAGGTTGCGTAGCTCCATTAATATTGACTTCGAAAAAATATTACATGAATTTGACACACTATTCTCTCAAGTAGTATCACTCTCTCAATTTTCAGCGCGGAGTTTCCGTACACCGTGTACACTTAAAACGATGCTAGATTTGGTAATCTAACCAATCATAAATTACCACGTCATTTATTTTGATGTAATTCTTTGTGTGCAGTGTTAAGTAAGTGATGAAATATTAATCATCATCATTGGCGACTTTTAATTTAATATACAGGGTGTTTCAGTTTGATATGTCACAAAAACGTGAGCATATTTTGGGAATAAAAATAAGAATAAAAGTATGGTAAACTTTTGTTCTAACTTCCTTCGTTATGAAGATACAGGGAGTTGAATTTTTTCTATAAATTAAAATTTTCTTTCAAAACTTTTAAACGGATTAAGATATTGTTCTCAAATTTGGGATACTGTGTAAGCCGAAAATATTGCATTTGCTGCCAAAATATGGCTCTTTAAAATTAAGCAGTGGCGTAGATACAGGGTGAGCCTCTCACTTTGGGCAAAATAAATATGTGACGCCACTGGTTAAATTAAAAAAGTGATCATTTCATAATTTTGCAATTTATTTCTAATAAAAATGGTCTCATTCATTTTTTTGTATCTATCATAGTTTGGCCACAAATTGAAATGTTTATGTGGAGCAAAATTGTCCTATTCAATTGTTAACTGCTATTGAACATATTAACTACAATAAGTAATATGATATTTTGCTCAATTGTGAACATTTCTGGCGCAGTAATACTTTATGTATTCTATTGCCATAATCTTAAGAAGAAGTATGTAGTAGTACTTAACACATTATTTGTCCTTTTTATTTAATTAAGATAATATACATATGATCAAAATTATTATAAGAACACTTCATGTCAGATAAAATCAAAACTTGTTTCAATATAATTTATTATTATTAAATATTAGACCCCTATCTAATACAAATTTACAATAATTGTTCGAAGGGCCGTCCTTGAACTAGGATGCACCCTTCAGCTCGACGTAATAAAGATCTGGGGTATTTAAAATTGCTCTACAACTACTTTGTATGCGAAGCTGTAGATCTTCAATACTTTGAACCTCTGTTTCGTATACTTAACTTTTTAAGTGACCCCACAAAAAGAAGTCAAGGGGGTTCAGGTCATGCGACCTTGCTGGCCAAGCTACATGAGCCCCTCGAGCTATCCATCTATTTGGATAGGTGTTCTGCAAATAATTCCTGGCTAACTATTAACTTAAAATATTACTGTTATAACAATTAAAATATAAGCTGCATAAACGCTATTTATCATAAACATTAACTATCACATTCAAAACTAGATAATAAATTGGATTTTGTTTTCACGGCATACTGAATTCAGAAGCATTGTCGCATGTTAACACAGTCGTCGAAAAACAGACTTCTATGAATATCCAATTTGTGACTAAACTATGAGAGGCACGAAGAAAATGGAAGAGACCATTTTTTATTGGAAATGAATTGTAAAATTATGAAATGATCACTTTTTTAATTTAACCAGTGGCCTCACATATTTATTTTGCCCAAAGTGACAGACTCACCCTGTATCTACGCCACTGCTTAATTTTATAGAGCCATATTTTGGCAGCAAATGCAATATCTTCGGCTTACACAGTACCCTAATTTAATAACTATACCTTAATCCGTTTAAAAGTTATGAAAGAAAATTTTAATTTATAGAAAAAATTCAACCCTCTGTATCTTCATAACGAAGGAAGTTAGAACAAAAGTTTACCAGACTTTTATTCTTATTTTTATTCGGAAAATATGCTCACGTGTTTGTGACATATCAAACTGAAACACCCTGTATATTTTGAACACTTATTATTGATGATTTCTAAAAATGAAATTCCACTTACTATATTCCTAAATGGTACTTCAACATTTATCTGTAATTATGAAGCCGCAGGAGCCTATATCTAAACAAGTCATGTATTTGAAGTATTTTGAATTTTAAGTATCATCAAATTGATGTTATGATAATATTTTATTATTTAAATAATAATGTACTTCTACTATTAATATACAGAGAGTTCCAACGTTTTTTGCAAGTAAAGCAATCCTAGGCTTCAATTTTAGGCGGAAATTACATGGAAACATAAGATTTTTCTGAATTTTTAGTGCTTATTCTGTAATTATTTGTACTAGTAATCATCAAAAATTTACTTTATCTAATAACCAAATAATGTTTTGTGAAGAATTGGTTAATCAAACTTTTTGTAAAAAAGCTAAAACACGTTATTAAATAGTAGGATAATGATGGATGTACTGAGAAGGCTTTAGATACAACAGTTCATAGACAAAAAGCTATAGCGAAAAGGATACTTTTTTCAACTAATAACAGTCGATTTTACTAAAAAGCATTAGCGTCATAAAATCAGCTGTCATTCGTAAAATAGAAAGTACTACGAACAAGTAACTTGAGCCCATCTGGTTAGCAATTTCTAATATTAGTAAAGGAAAAAATCCTCTCTTCTCATGACAAAGCTACCACGGAAAGATATATGAGAATTCTAGAATTAGCAGAATATAATTTACAATGTTTGAGTTCTGTCTCTATACAGGGTGATTCAGAACTTAACGAAAAAAATTTGGAAATAGATGCGTCATGAAAAATGGTGTCAATATCGTAAAAAAGAATTTTTGTAAAATCCTTATAGTTTCCGAGACAAAAATTATTGAAGTTCTAGTAGTTTCAAGTATTTAAATTAGTTTTTCAAATATCAAAAATAGCTTACGTATAGCACCTCGCAGTATGGGTATCGTTTTAATTTATGGTGAAGTGAAAATGCTTTAGCAGGACAATTTTCCGACGAACATATACCAAATGCAACTACTTTTACAAAGGTATGCAGTAAGTGCAAGTGTAGTGCAAACTCAGGCGTGACGCGGGACATTTACAACCGAATCGTGGAAGAGGTGTCCAGGGTGTCCACGACGTATTGCTTAATTATATCCGTACCATATACAGCGTGTTCAAGCATTAATACCAGGGGATTGGATGAAGAGGACCAGTACCATGGCCGCCACGAGCTCCCGTTTCTAAATCATTTGGACTTATTTTTCTGGGAATATTTAAAAAATGTATGTTGCACTGAAGTGGACACTATTGATAATATATACAAACGTATCATAGCTGCTGCCCAACCAACTGGCTAAGACGGGCGCAAAATTTTGTTGTAACATCAGGTATGTCAAACTATTTTACTAATTATAACCACAAATTAATTATATTAATAATTAATGATAATAGCAGCAAGAGCAGTTAAATTTGTTGCATTAAAATAGGTATTGTAATTTATTTATTTCCTTGGGAATATATTTCAGTTTTTTTGTCCGGTCGCCGATTATACGCCTTATCAGGTTTTACAGTGAACCAGTTTCCACTGCCGTGCGGATGTGATTCTTAAATAATTTTTGAACTGCTCTTTTTGATTTTATTTATACAAAATAACACTAGTTTGTTATAAAAAATGTTTTCCTACAGTGCCTCTTAACGGAGATACAGAGCCCCTAAGAGGTACCCAGCGGTTTATCTCTAATTTTTGAAATATTTTACGTAGGACATAAAGGCTCATAAAACCATACTACAGTAGATGTTTTATACTGTTAGGGAAGTCAGAAACGGACTTGCCACCATACTCGTTGGACCAAAATTTTGACAGGTGTCATTTTATAGAGTTGAAAACTGAATTTTTAAATACTTTGCTCATTCCTCTTTAAAAAAGTACTCTACATTTGTGTCTACAATTGACCGTTTTCGAAAAAAAGTTTTTGTATAACGCTTTAAAGCATTGACTAAAAATTTATTTAATTTTCAAGTTTATTAACATACGCTATTTAAACACAATAACTAATGGAATAAAACAATAACTAATAATACGTATTAAAATAATAAAATTTGTTATTACTACATCACATTAATGCTGATATGCATCTATCTTATGGACAAGCAATATGCAAGTATGTTGAGACAAGAAGAATTTATTCTGATACAATTCCAAATCGACGTTTACCGTACCGAAGAACTTTTGAAGGCTTCGTCTCTTAAAAAATTTGAAAGCGTTGTTTCTTTTTGTTTACTTGAGCAAGTTTTCGAAATTGGCACCCTGTACCTCTATACATTTCCTTATCCTACGGATGTTTTCTCGTTGTACTTGGAACAACATCTTCGGATTGGCTCGAATTTCGTCGAAATGGTGTCTTCCCTGGTGTGAATTGCCGTCGAATACACAAGCCTCTTTAAATTTCCCCATAAAAATAAATCCAATGGAGTTATATCGGGCAACCTCAGTGCCATAAAATGGGCCCACCTCGACCTATCCATCGACAACCAAATGTATTTGATAAGTGCTGACGAACTAAATTGCTAAAATGGGGCGGTGCACCGTCATGCATAAACCACATCTGATTTCTAATGCCACATTCTCTAATAAACTGTTTAAGCTTTGTTGTAAAAATTACAAGTACATGGCACCATTTAATCTGTCTTCAAAAAAGAACGGTCCTATGAGATGATTCCCAATAATCCCCGCTCATACGTTAACTATGGACCTTTGTTGGTGCTTTGTCTGTACTATTGCATGAGGATTTTCTTCATGCCAGATATGCAAATTATGGCAATTTATTACTCCGTCTCGAGTGAAATCGGCTTCATCCGTGAACAAAACAATACTCGTAAAATTTGGATTTGGCCTAAATCGTTATAAAAACCAAATTGCGTAATTGACTTTTGCAGGATAATCAGCGGGAGACATGGCATGTACCTTTTGGACGTGATACGGATGTAGCAGTTGTTCTCGAAGGGTCTCATGAACGGCCCACTTTGTCGCATGAATTTGGACCGACAGCTTTCTTACACTTAGAGGGATTTTCAGCAATCTCATCCAGAATTTCCTCCTCTAGCTGAGGGTTCCTTGCTCTTCTTGGAGGCCCTTCTCCACCACGATGCTGCAAAAATCTTCATAAAATGGATTAGCAGAAGATTAGTATCTTATAGCATTTCCTTTTATTTTACTTGAAATGTTACCTCTTTCTCGTAAGCTACGATCAACTCTTTCAAAAGTTCTTCGGTGCGGTAAACGTCGATTTGGAATTGTATCAGAATAAATTCTTCTTGTCTCAACATACTTGCAGACTGCCTGTTCATAACATAGATGCATATCAGCATGAATGTGATGTAGTAATAACAAATTTTATTATTTTAATATGTATTATTAGTTATTGTGTTATTTCATTAGTTATTGTGTTTAAATAGCGTATGTTAATAAACTTGAAAATCAAATAAATTTCGAGTCAATGTTTCAACGTGTTATACAAAAACTTTTTTTTTCGAAAACAATCAATTTTACGAAACAAACGTAGAGTTTTTTAAACATGAATGGCCAAAGTATTTAAAAATTCAGTATTCACCTCTATAAAATGACACCTGTCAAAATTTTAGTCAACGAGTATGGTGGCAAGTCCGTTCCTGACGTTCCTGACAGTATAAAACATCTACTGTTAGTATGGTTTTATGAGCTTTTATGGCTTACATAAAATATTAAAATTTTATTAAATTATACAGGTCGGTTCAAAAGATAGAGCCGAAAAGGTAAATCGTTGGATACCCCTTAGAGGCTCTGTATATCCGTTAAGGGGCACTTTAGGAAAAAAAATATGGCAAACTAGTGTTATTTTGACCTCCCCTATACACTCACTAAAGTATGCCATATACTTACCGGACACCCTGTATTACGATCAGGGATATCCAAATATGCAAGTGGAAATATTAAAAATATGCGCATAAATATGCACAGAATTTAGTCAAAATACGCACAAAATATTGAAAATATGCAAATAAAAAGATATTTGAAAAGTATAAATTTATTGTTCTACTTAAAGATAAACAATAAAAATAACTTCACTTAGACACAAAATGCAATCGATTTAATAACTTCAAAAGCACAACCAGAAATAAAATGTAGAAATGGATTATTTGCCACCTTGGATTACCTTTCATATAAAAATTTACCAAGATCTTACTTTTATTATAATAGTTCACACCAGAATCAAGTTTACCATCGTCAGGTACATGGTTATTATCACTAAAACAACGCAGAGTTTATAAATCTCTCAGACTCTAACTCTTTATTGTACGACCATAAATATATTGTAGGTATAGCGGTCTATTCCAACATTAAAATAATGAAAATGCATGCCAAACATCTATGTAATTTTAAATTTTTTCAATACAATGTATTTTTTGCATAAATACATGTAAATAATTAAAAAATGGATATAATATGCAAAATATGGACTGTGCATATTTGGGTTGCCCTAATTATGAAATCAATGAGCGTATTCTTGGAACTACTATACAAGACCACGATGAAGGAAGATATGCCAAAATTATGTATATTAATTTAAAGGCAAATAATCTTTTAATAAAATATTTATTAAAATAGACTTGTTGCTATTTAAGATTGTATAATTATCGATAACGATCGAAAACATACAGCAAGAGATAGCCGATAATCAGTTGAAAATAGTACACTTAAGGCATAAGGAACGAGAACACTTTCTCTTACTTAAGAGTTACAGCTATTCACAAATAGTAAACTATAATATTCTATATACTAAAAATTGAAGTAGTTGAATGAAGTACCTCAACATGACAGTTTCTTTTTTGGGTTTCCACACTATTCGATTCAACGATAGAGTCTCGATTCCAATCCTAAATTTATAACACCAATTTGCTATTGGATTATGTTTAAAAACTTTGCTTTATTTAGGGCCTATTAAAAACTGCCTTAGAGATGTGACGTTAATTATGTATAAATCATTAAGAGCACAAAACATTTACAGAGAACATGTTTCAAGGACGCTTATCTTTAAAATACAATAAGATCAATATCGTAAGGTTACCATAAAAAATATGAGCATATTTGACTATAGAGTGTACATTTTTTCGTTACTATGTCAAAAAGTAACATCTGTACACGCGTACGAGTAACCAAACATTAAATCGAACAGAGTGTTTCTTTTTGGCACCTTATAATAGTTAAAAGGACCATCTATATATAAAGGTAAGTTTAGTACAAATTGACTTTTTACATATCTTAAATATTTGTCAAATCGAACAGAAATAAAAGTAATAAATTTTATATCAAATATTAATAGAAACCAGAATAATTTGTAGTAATGGATAGTATGGACATACTAGTTTATGGATAAATTAGAACAAATCAATTGCAAATGAGCAGATTCTTTTAATTTTTACATCACATATGGGAAGTGATAGGGATTACCAACTGACATATAGCATTTCTCAGTTAACTTAAGAAAGAGCAATATTTTAAACCTGTAAATATTAAGATATTCCATTTCTGAGAAACATAAAGATTATTTTTTTTAGGTATTAACAATATTGTGTGAAATTAACTACTCTGCAGTCTAAAGCCCCGACCAGCATTGAATTACATCCCCAATATCTCCCCATCTATTCTTTATTATTAGCTTTTGTTAGATATTTGACGTAACTTAAAGGAGGCCACCTGAAGAAGCAATCCTAAAAATGTAGAAATAGGTCAGATCTCATCTATTGTGGTTGAACTTCCGAGTTCCCACAGTTTCAAAAGTGAACTTAGATATTTATAGAATGTTTTCATTAAACCAAGTCAGTAAATTTAGCTAGATTAATTGTTTTAGATAATTATTGAATAGAGCTTTGTCTGTGGAATTGTTCATTAGCATACCTAGATGTTTGGTATCAGAGGTCATACATATGACTTCATTGACAAGAATTGTAGGAGATTTGATATATATTAGCTTAAAATACCTTTCTAATACAGTTAAAAATGTTACAGAAACTAATAATAAAGAATATATGGGTAGATATTGTGGGTGTAATTCAACGCTGGTCGGGGTTTTAGTCCGCAGAGTTATTTTTACACAATGTTATTAATACCTAAAAAGATATAAAAAACGATTACATAAAGGGTACATTTTTTTATTAATTATAAGTAGGTAGTTATCATGTTTAATTTACATTCATTGATAGGTTAACGTCACTTTTGACATTGTCGACATTTAATTTCAAATAATATTAATTTATTGGTATAATAATTTTTATAGTTAGATATTTGACGTAACTTGAAGGAGGCCATCTGAAGAAGCAATCCTAAAAATGCAGAAGTAGGTTAGATTTCATCTATTGTGGTTGAATTTTCGAGTTCCCACAGTTTCAAAAGTGAATTTAGATATTTATAGAATATTTTCATTAACTCAGGTTAGTAAATTTAGCTAGATTAATTTTTTAGATAATTATTGAATAGAGGTTTGTCTATGAAATTGTTCATTAGCTTACCTAGATGTTTGGTAACAGAGAGCATACATATGACTTCATTGATAAGAATTTTATGAGATTTGATATATATTACCTTACAATAGCTTTCTAATACAGTAAAAAATACTCAAAGATGTTATTATTTTTTTCGTATATTTTTCATAAACGATTATTTCTTTTGCTAAAGTTTTTATCACAAATTCAAATGAATATTAGATAAAATGTATAAAATTATTGTGAAACGCATGCCGACATAATTTATAAATCTTGATAAGATTGTTTTTCTATCTTAATAAATACACACGCCGCAAATAGATAATTGTTATTTAATTTTAATATCTTTTATAATCTACATATAAATAATTTTTAAATCGACAACACTTCTGATATTTGATAGATATACCTACCTGTTCATGAATATAAATAGTATTAATTCACAGAAATAATTGTCTTACTGAGAAATACTTATTAAAATATTGTTTTTGCTTAATTTCCATATGTAGACATAAAATAATAAGTAAAGTCTATATGAACAAATTATTCCTTTGTGTAGTTAAATATTTTTGAAACTATGAAAAAAATCAAATATTAAAAACAATCAACCTCGTTATTTTTCATCTTTTCGTATCGCCGCGATTCAAATCGTCATGCTAAATTAATTATTTTAATTGACAAACCTACAAGAGTTACTCCCGCCTTAGCTTCATTGTTAGATGTACCTATTGGTTACGTCAGATCGAAATATTATAATGACTGTGAGTGTTCAATATGTTTCTGGTGTTTCTGACCATTTTCTAGTGGCTTATTACAACTTTTTTAAATTAATTAATTATTATTAACTATCATTTTTAATAGAAACTTGTTTTTTAAAGATTTTTATTTAAACAACTAGGATCATATTTTTACTTTGGAAAATGTTAATGATATGATCGATTATTTAAATTTTCATTTATTAGAACTTTTTAATACACATGCTCCTCTACGTACAGTTACTACAATTAAGATTACTAAAAACGTACTCCATGGCTTACAGATACTCTTAAAGCTATGATTAAGGAACGAGATAAATCATTTTTGAAATATAAGAATTCTCTATATTTTTAGGTATTAATAATATTGTGTGAAACTAACTACTCTGTGGACAAAAGCCCCAATCTGCGTTGAATTACACCCACAATATCTACCCATATATTCCTTATTATTAGCTTTTGTAACATTTTTTTACTGTTTTAGAAAGGTATTTTAAGCTAATATAAATCAAATCTCCTAGATGTTTGGTATCAGAGAACATACATATGACTTCATTGATAGGAATTGTAGGAGATTTGATTTATATTAGCTTAAAATACCTTTCTAAAACAGTAAAAAAAAATAATTCTCGTTCTAACAATGACTGGGGTGACTATAAAGACCTTAGAAACTATGTAACTGCTGCAATTCGGCATGAAAAAAATAATTCCTTAATTATACATTACGAACTAAGTCTAGTAAATATTTATGGAGCTCATTAAGATCTTTCTTTAGATATTATTAGAAATCCTCAAATTCACGATCTGCCAGAAAACTTGAACTATCCAAATACTGCAAACATTTATTTTAATGATATTTTACCTTCAACGCCTACTTTAGAACAAATTTCATTGTTTGATAAGTACACAAACATTTCTTTTAATTCTAATTGCACCTTTCCCAAATTTTTAATTTGGTTTTGATGTGATATCGCTTACTATGGTTGAATTAATTTGCGATACTTTATTAGAATATATTACATACATAATTAATACATCTATACAAACATCTTCTTTTCCTAATGCTTGGAAGTCAGCTATCGTCATTCCTTTAGCAAAGTTAAGTCATCTTCGCCCTCTTAGGATTATTCCTACTTTACCTAAAATGTTTGAATTAGTTTTGAAACATCAGATATTAGAATATGTATTTGACAATAATATTATTCCTTCATATCAGTCTGGCTTTAGAGCACAACATAGCACGATTACAACACTGTTACATGCTACCGACGAACTTGTGAGAGCTACTGATGAGGGCAAAGTTACTTGTCTCATTGCCGAATCTGTGTCTGACGGTTTGCCTTGATATAAAGAGTACCTCAGGATTTTATTCTCAACCCTTTATTATTTTCAATATATATTTCCGATTTGTTAGTTTTCGCGGTGGGGATATGAGGATTGCTAATGAAGGTATTAACAATGATTTAAATTGTTTGTTAAATATTTCAGTTGCACACAAATTAAAGCTAAATCCTAATAAATCGAACATTATTATTTTTAATCTTAAATTTAAAAGAAATTTATCATAGGAATCATTAGATATTAAGTTAGATAACAAATCTATAAAATTTACTAATGAACGCAAGAGTTTGGGTCTATGGTTAGATGAAAAGTTAAGATTTTATAAACATGTAAATTATTTATGTCAAGCATTATACTTACTCTATTTTAAAATAGTTTATCCACATAGCAACATTATGAACTATGAATTAAACTTAATCTACTTATGCTACTATTTAATTATTTCAAAAGTTTCATATTGTCATCTGTTTATGGTCCGGCTTCTAGTCTGATGCGACACGTTTGCAAAGAATACAAAATTGCTATTTCAGATTTGCATTTGGTATAAAAAAGGTTCGTAGTGGTGTAACCAGACAGATTCATAGAGCTAGTAATCTTAAGCTTGATAAACTACGTAGATTACATTTACTCTGCAACATACACAAAATTTTGTACATTCATGCTCCATTGTACTTAGGTATTTACAAAATGAAATAGTTTGCATGGAAATACATCAACTTTTGATACCCCTCATAAGAAATTAAAAGACTACTGTTACACGATAATCTTGCTGACGGTTCGCTTCATTCATTTCTTTATGTTTTTTTGTTTATTATATGCCATATTGTTTCGGCATGGTAGGTATTGGACATGATTATGTGTCTCTTATTAAAAACATTACCTATACAGTATGCGCCAAAAATATAGAATAAATTCAATAAAAACGAAACAATTATTTTTTTGGAAAAATCCTCGAACAAGTCGATTTTTAATCTAAAAATTACATATTTTAGCGTAAAATGCGATTTTCAAATGTCATTTGTTTTCGAGTAATGACGTCATCGATTTTTTTTTTAAATAGCAACACCATATTCTTTTCCTTGATTCTGAAAGATCGTTTAATTCTCTATCAGACAGTACTAAAATTTTACCTTCTTACATAGGAAAGTTTTAGAGTAAATGACGATTGAATGTTAGAAAATGTAAATTTTATCCATAAAAAAGTAACAATGCTGAGGTATGAAAAATAAAATACAATTGATTAAATTTTATACTTAAATTAAATGTTCGAATTGCCATCTACCAACTTCTTGGTAATGCGCAAGTCTGTGAAGAAATTCTTCTTGCACATTATGAATGATTTCTGGGTAACTCTGCGTATTTCGTCCCGAATGCGATTTTGAAGTTCTTCTAAATTACGTGGTTTATTAATGTACACTTTTGACTTCAAGTATCCCCATAAAAAATAGCCAAGAGGTGTAAGATCTGGCGATCAGGCCATTCTATCGGTCCGCGTCTGCCGATCCATCTCCCAGGAAAACAGTTGTCCAAAAAATCTCGTACAGGGCGCGCATAGTGCGAAGGTGCACCGTCTTGCTGAAACCATATGGTATCGTCAGGAATGTCAGGGTCATTATCGTTAGGAAAAATTACTGCAAGGGCTGGAACAAGGTCATTTTCTAGAAACTCTAAATATCTTTGTCCTGTAACGGTTCCTTCAAAGAAGAAAGGCCCTACTATTCTGCCGTCAACTATTCTAGCCCACACATTTAATTTCTGAGGGTGATGGTATGTGCCTCGCCATCAAATGAAGATTTTCCCGACTCCAATATCTGCAACTTTGATGGTTTACTGTACCATTTAGACAAAATGTGGCCTCATCTGGAAAAAGTATTTGCCGGTGTAAATTTCTATTTCCTTGACATAAATCCATTAGAATTTCGCAAAAGTGAAAGCGGCGATCGGGATCATCTTCATTGAGTTCCTGCACAAGTTGAATTTTGTAGGGATGATATTTTTCCTTCCTCAAGATACGTAGCACGTAGCACTGTGCTCTGACTAGTGTCATTGTTTCATGCAACCAATCGTGAAGAATTATGAGGATTATCCACCATACTTATCAAAATGTTCTGTTTCTGATTTTCATTAATGCTTGGACGTTCAGGTTTTGGAATATTTACAACATTGCCAGTTTATCTAAATTTAGACTCTACCTTACTGACTGTTGATTGGCTGATAGGCGATCTGGATATTTTTCATTAAATAAATCGCAAACTTCCTGCTGAGTTCTAGTCATATTCCCGCATCCGATAAGAATTAAATTTCAATTCTTTGAGTAACAGTTAAATGTGCCATAATACTTTAAATTGAATAATAATTTCTATGTCACGTACGTGATCCATAAAAGAACTACGGAATTCGAAAAACTAAACTTGATAACGTTTTTGCTTTATTTTAATTGATTTACGTTTTCTAACATTCAATCGTCATTTACTCGAAAACTTTCCTATGCAAGAGGGCAAAATTTTAGTACTGTCTGATAGAGAAAATGGATGATGTCATTACTCGAAACAAATGACATTTGAAAATCGCATTTTACGCTAAAGTATGTATTTTTTAAATTAAAAATCGACCTGTTGGAGGATTTTTCCCAAAAAATAATTGTTTCGTTTTTATTGAATTTATTCCATACTTTTGGCGCATACTGTATGTACTTTACACACTTCTCTATTATGTTTCTATGTATTTGGACTTTATTTTCCAAATAGGGTTAAGTTGGAAAGTAGTTAAACTGACACTTCTCTATTATTTTGTTTATTTTTACATCCTATGTATTGTTAATAGAAAATAAAGGCAATTTATTATTTGTTATTATTATTAAATAGGCCAAAAACCGATGTATGTGGTGAAAACCGTCGGGATGAGACGATTGTTCATCGGTTGTCAAGCCAGCCACACACTTTGTTCCTATTCATCAGTTTGTACCAACGCGCTTGAAATCGTCGTTTCAAAAAACACCAAAAACTGATGTGTATCGTGAATAACCGGCTTGTCGAAGCGTCGGCTGAAATACTTGTTCACTCTTGATTTTTGGAACTATTGTTCATCGGTTGCCGTTTCGAATCAACAACGTCTGGGAATTTCCTTCATAATCGTTGGTATTTACAGAAGGGTAGTAGTCGTATGCAGAATCGCACGAATTTTGTTTATTCCTTAACTTTAATTAAACAATGAAATCCATGGGTAATTTTCTTACAACAACTGATCCGAAGTGATTGCGATGTATTTAAGCTCGTTGATTATACCAAAAATTAAAAAAAATGTCAACACTTTTCAGATGCAATAAAAGTGAAAAAAAAATTAGTTATAACAACGAGAATTTTGGTTACAGGCGATTCATATCTATTTTATAATATCTTTTCTGGATATCCAAGTAATCCATATCAAAAATAGTTTCATAAATAGGAAATTTTTCGGTAGCCATTGGCTAGAACACTCCACTATTTCTAATATAGAAATAACTGAATATAAACAAATGTTGAACGTTAACGAATCAAGGAACAATAGCTGTTCACATTTCGCGGGGCAATGGCACTGAATTTACTTTGATGCGCAATAAGAAAACCGACAAAAATTTACTTGTTTCGAAACTTGTTCGACCGCGACAATCTTCATCCGTAAGGTACGGATTCGCTGGTGCGACTGCGACTGCGACTCGTCGCTGACCAATAGACAGTCTGAATGTTCTCATCAACTCCAGCATTTAGACTTCCTATTGGCCGGCAACGAGTCGCAGTCGCAGTCGCAGCCGCAGTCGCACCAGCGAATCCGTACCTGTACTGTTGGCAACGAGTTTAGACGTTTGCGCATCCACTTTTTGGGTCATAGCCTGCAGGAAGCCATTTTTAGTCATGTTTTTGTGGTTTGTTTACAAATAAAACTGCGTTCTGTGGTTTTGTTTATGTACGTTTTGCATATCTTCGTTTATAACTAGATAGTTTATTATAACTCTTGAATAATATAGTGTATGTAGTTATATCTAGCTTTCATTTGCAGTTTATATATTATTTAACTATTATTACTTTTCTTATCGAAAGATTATTACATATATTATTATATTTTAATATGTATTACATAATAAATTACATTTTATAGCTATGTAAAATATGAACAAATTTGTAAATAATAGTTATATTTTTTTAGACAGAATGTATTTTACAGTCCCAAATTGTAAAAACGTTTCCATCTAACGGATCCAGAAACTACTGTAAATTCCATAGGCAAATCTTTGAATCGTACATATTTTTTTGTGACATTAAGATCGAACAGTAATTGTAAAATTTACATTACTCTACTATTATATTATGCATAATATACTATAAATAAATAATTTAAAATATTTGCAGATACCGTGTCTGACAATAATTCATTTACTCTCAGGTTTCCCAGAGGTGAACGATTTAACGTATTTTAGAAATAAAAGATCTTCCAAAATTACAGTGGAATCCTAGAAAATATAGATGTCTGTTGAGAACATTTTCTTTAAACAGATTTTAATAAACGAAAATGATGCATTTTATAAAATGTTGCAGATCCATCTCGAAATTTACGAAGGAACGAAATTTACCATCAAATTGAAAAAATAATGAAAATGTTCAGAAAAAAGAATGTGAAGAACTAGAACTAGGTACTTTCATAATCTTCTATAATTTTGTCAATAATAAATTGTAGTGCACTTCCTGAATATTGTAGAAGTACTGTGATATTATCTTCACGAGAGAAAAGTTGTCAAGCTCTGAAGAAATGCCATCCAGTTTTGTACATCCAGTATTTCAAGCTCACCACATAAAACAAGAAAAAGTTTTAAGTAGGTTACATAATTTTATATTTACATTTAGCTAAATTAAATGATGACTATAAAAATATTTATATATTTAATAATTTTTAGAAAACATGTATTAGCCGAGTTCCCTCCTAGTATACATCATCATTTATAGGTATATTTTATATTTACTTAAAACAAATAAAATATGTCAGACATTTTTTATTTCTATTTCAGTTTAAGCTCAGGAAAGTAAAGACAAAGAGTTCTTGAAGTTAAGAAAAGATGTAACGAGTATGCTAGTATACTGTACAAAAGAGTTATCGAGAGGAAGTGGTGGAAAAAAAGGAAATCTGTTCACAGTTTGGAGTTCATAATAGATGGTTAAGGTATGCCCCTCTAGAATAGGGTACTCGCCAAGATGGTTCAAGGATATGTTAATTGTTGTAATCTGTTGTATATTTAAATTGCCTTCTGTAATTTATAATATATATGTATATGTATAAATAAATACCTCTTGCAGTCAAACAAGTAATTAAAATTATAATAAAGGATTATTAATTACTTTTTAGCGTCTTATTAGTGACATATGGTGGAATCACAATCATATTTTAACGTTTTAAAGGAGGAACTCATTTCTAGACGTGATGCATAGATCTAATGAAATCGATAAGTTAGAACATTAAGCATCTATATGATTTAATTAACTTGATATGAGTGTGATAGGTATATTTATACCTATTAAATCCATCGGATGAGCCTGATACGCGAGTTAAATCGGCATTCAATAAATTCAGCCATGCATGTAAAAAATAGCTTATGACTTCATCAGGAAGAAACATAAATCAGATAAATTTGAACAAAAGACAGGTATTAATTTAATAAATGTGAATAGTTATTATGAATCAAAAAGTAATGTAACATAATCATTGTGTTTTCTTACAAAAAATATTTTCCTTAAACATGTTTTTAATTTTCAAAATTTTTTTATTAAAATTGCACTATACATATACGCTGACCTTTTTGATAATTATTTTATTGAGACTGTTAAATATTCAAGTATTAATTAATTCGACCCTTAGTACACAAAACAAAGGAAATTATTTAAGAGCAACTTGAAAAAATTACATTCAATATAAGGATATAAAATGCTAAAAATATTTGTCCTGTAGTGATGATTATTTACGTACCCATCACGTACCTATCAGGCAAATAAACTAGTATCAACAGTGTTTGTTTACAAATTTAAATTTACCGGCTTCAACATACCTAAAAATGTCGGAAAGCACATGATGACCACTTCGCCCATCTTTAAGCACGTTCTATATCTATCTTTTTCTATGGTTGGCAATTGTATCATACTTTTTCTTAGTCTTATCTTGGTTTCGCAAGACATGACAAGAAAAGATTTAAAAAAAGTCTTGCTAATTGGGTTGCCACATGTCCTTACTTCAGCCTTTGAGTCCTTCTGTCCTTACTTTTACTAGAAATGTCCTTACTTAGCGCAAAGTACATAATAAAATATAAGCATTAAAACAAAGTGACGAAATGCAGAAATAATTTTTTAATATGAGAAAATCATAACAATTCAAAACATGCTCTCCCTTTCGCTATTCAACAACAACAAGAATGTGCTTACTTGTTCTTACTTGAGAATAGGAAAAAGTAAGAATGTCCTTACTTGAGAATATTAAAAAAAGGCAACTCAACTTGCGAGACAATAAATACTGTTACAGCAAGAAGTCTTGCAAATATAAGGAGTAATATTTAACTGAACAGTGAACGAGACTCTCGCAAGATAAGATATGATCCTCAATATTGAACAAGAATAAGACTTTTAGAAATTCGTGTCTTGTTTTACCAGACAAAACAGGAGGAAAGGAGGAAGAAACATATTTTGCAAAGTTTCTTGACTCAACCAACACTATTCATTCGTGCTCGCACAACAGTTAAACGACATAAACACACGTAACGATTTATCGTACTACATGCGGTACGATACTGGTCAAAGATGGTTGTAGTAACGATAAATTGTAGCGTGTGGAAGCCAATTGGATGCTTATAATACATACATATCGTTACTATAAGCAGTTTCGACCGATATCGTTACCTGTTACCTGTTGAGGGTGTTACACAACACGCGGCATCCGCGCGAAATGGACACGTAGCTTAATAAATTGATAAATAATTTAACTGTGACATAATGATTCAGAAATACTAGGAAAAATTGCGTATATTATCAACTTGGCAAATATAACTGAAAAATTCATAAACACTATTGACAAGGACCCATAAGACAAATATTTTACAAAATATACAAATATTTTCTAAAATACAATAACTCATCTCTTTAGTTCCGACTTGGTATTTAACTAAAAATTTTTAGTTTATGGTAGGACCTATCTTTAACAAATGAACCGATCTTAACTAGAAGTGTTTCCGTAATTTATAAAAACTGTAGCAAAAAAATAATATATATAATATATTCAATATGTTTGAATTATTTTCGTAGCCACCTTTCCTATTTCATAAATTTTCAATCTCACCAATGTTATTATTACAAGGATAACGACGTTTTCTACTCAACTAACCATTGAATAAAAAAAAGAAAAATAATTTTTTGAATTCGCTGCAAAAAAAAGAACAATGAAATAGCAGAACTAGTGTCCTCTGTGTCACTGGGTAAAATTGTTATATTAATCATATTCAGATAGACTGTCACAACCACATACCAAATTCTATTAAATTGGCTTAGCAGTTCAAGAGATATTTGAATCGCTCGTTTCAAAAACAACATAAGTCACTTTTTTACGAAATTAACTTTTTACCACGAAACGAATCTTCATTAGAAGGCACACGTTCCAAATAAAAATGACACAAGTACCATTTACCCTTACATAAATAATGCAAAGTCGCATCCTAATGTTCGTGGCAAAACCAACATTAGTCGTTGACTTATGTTGTTCTTGCTCCGAACGTTTTTATATAAGAGTAGGTATGGTATGGATAGTCGGTCGATCGTACTTCATTTTTGCGATTTGCTTATTCAAAACTCTTATTTATGTTCCACTTAGTAACTAAGTCATTTTTTTAGTTGCAAAAACCAATGCTTTCGAGCATTTTCGGTAGACGACTTTAACTTCTGCATAAAGAAAATAAACGGCTTTAGTACCAAAGACGAGCAGGAACGACCAGGACTTTGGTATCACTAAAAGGAAAATAAACATGATCGCGTCTTTATTCCAGATCAGTACTATACCATTATGACTAATACTAGTCCAAATTTTAAAGTATTTGTCATTAAGACATATCAGATTTATAACTTCAGTAAATGGTGGCCTCTTCATTATAAAAGAAACTGCTTATCCGATGAATCGTTTGGGAAGATAGACAAAGAACAAAAACAGTCATTTACACCGTCCTTATTCATGTCCTTTGAATACAATCACAATAAAAAAGGAGTTGTTATAGCACATGACTTTATTGATGGTTTAAACTATCACAAATCATGCCATTGCATTTCCACCGACACAACAGGCGTATCCAAATAATTGTGTTCCAATAAACCCCAAAAAATAGAAAATATTCGACAAGTTCAGTCCCACATTCTTGATCAGTATAAGCCATTTTATCAAGAAATCTTGCGATGGCCAACAACATATACTGCAGAAGGAGATACAGAAGATGATAATAAATATGATTACGTTCCATAGTGTAAAAACACTTGTAATAACGTTAATAAAAGTTTTTTTACTGTCCATTGAGTGTGTTTAATTTGTAGTACTTGATATGTAAGAAAATATTACAGACTACTTTTATTCTTTGCATAAACTGCGTAACATATCAAAAATATTTTTTTTTCAAGAACACTGTTTGGTAAAAACTATTGTGTGTATTTTTTATGTTATAAGCATATTCTCACATCAATTTAAAATTGTTTGGTTACTTAATTTATTAAATTTATGTAATTATCCAGTTTTTTGCTTCTCCTGTAAAATTGCATTTTAGTGACTTATGTTGTTTTTGAAACGAGTGATTCATTTGCAAAATTTTGTTATAAAAGGAATTCGTGAAAAAAATAATTTCTCAATATGATTTGTACCTAATTTTTTTCCTAGTATAAATCAATCACCTTGTATATACAAATCATATATCCCCATTGCTTTTATGTAAGTGGAACCAAGTAAGTCAATAGACTGTGCAATAAACAGTGACTGTTATATTCCTGTAGGCCCACGTAATACTGCCTGTTCGTAGTGGCAGCATCTCAAGTTCCTACACTATAAAATCAAATTTTCCACACCTACTGGAGAGTACTCCAACTACTGGAGTCAGGAGAATTTAGAGGCGGAATAAGGAGTTATTATGCTTTGTTTTCTTTAATTTCTGTATATGCGAATAACGGGGATAAGGTGACAACAAAATAATATCAAGCAAACAGGCACTTCTATGGTCTGGCCACGTTGAAAATAAAATTTTCTCTGCCTTAACACAAGATATTCTGCTCATTTTTCTTATTGTAGACCAAAATGAACGTTTTCTCTTTTGCAAGGTGAACCTTTTACATATACAAATAGGTACAACCATTCGTTAAAATAAAGCATACATAATAAGGATGAGAGACACTTAACAGTATTAACAGATGAACCAAATGTTCAATAAAAGAAATGATGTAATGTGTTTATGCGTCAAGTGAAATACATTTTTCTAACCACAGCGTATTTTCCCATTTCCCAAAATTCAGTACTTATACGTGCTTCTCTTGAAATAGTAGAACTAATAGCCAGGAAGTTACATTAGTATCAGATTAATCCCATCGTTTTGGGATACTCATAAAAAAACCTGTCTGAGATAAAAAATAACCACAAAGATGAGACATCTATCAATCATTATATTTTTACAATATTTTAGAGGTGTCTTAATAAATATACCGTTCATTTCTTTAAATGAACACCAAATATTTTTATATTCAAGATTTTATAAAGATTACAGTAAGTTTTAGGCATCTATCTATAAAAGTAAGAGAAATATGCGTCATAAATGTAATCTATTTGAAAAATATTTAAACTGTCTAGGAACCAGTACGTAGTAGTTACCTTACTAAAAGATGATGTATCGAAACATATCACTGCAATCATAAGAAAGTGTTACATGGAACTATAAATGCTTAATTAACTCACATATATCCTCACCACTGAGTAACTACTGAATTTTTTATCACAATGTCCATAATACGAATACTAGGCAGAATGAACATGTTCATATACCATTTTGTAGGCATTAGGTACCTATAAAAATATACCCCATGTTATAAAACTTGTCAAAAATGTGATTTCTTTAAGAGACAATGATTATTGTGTTTATTAGATAAATCTTTTTAATATTGAATACATTTTTTGTAACGTAGTTATTAAAGCTGGACGATTTCTCTACAATGTCTAATAAAATTTATTATTATTATTGTTAATAGAATGACGTGTAGAGGTATTGTTATTATACAAAAAAAAAAAAATAAAATAAAATAAAAGACAATCATTATGACTTCTAATTTCTTCTAATTTTGCAACGAATTGTGCATCTCAATTATTTGACAATAGTTGTGTTATTGTGAGGTAAAAAAAAATGTGTTATAATTTGCTACATATAAAAAACTCCTTTAAAAAGAGAGATACTCTGTACAAAACAATCAAATTGTAATATTTCAGAAAAACTAATATTTATGTGTTTATCTTATTTCTCATACATATGTATCACAATAGTGCAACAAATTATACTTTTAATCATAATATTAAATATTTACAATTTACTGTTATTCACTGTTCTAATTCAAAACATAATTATAACACAGCACGTAGCAACAAAATTGCATGCTATTCTGCTTATCATCAAGATCCATATTTTATCTGATTTGTAAAGCTCTACCGCCAAAATACATTTTAATAGAGAAGTTGTGATTAATTGAAATTCCCATACTCGTAATGATAAGATAATTTCAAAATACTTATAAAAACCCTCTCATATAGCTAAGTCAGCAGTCCAGCTTTGTAGTTTTAAAATGTTGCTCGTACCATTAGCCGTTTTTATCTCTTTTGGATTATTCCAAGGAGGTAACGCTGATTGCAGTAGCTCTGTTAGTATAACTAAAGTTAGTGGAACCCATGCCCCCCAAGGAGAGATATGTGCAGGAGATTTGCTTTTCGAAGACACTTTCGATGAGCTCGATATGAGAAAATGGCAGCATGAGCTTACTCTTGGAGGAGGAGGAGTAAGTAATTTTGATGAAAATTTGATTCTTTGAGTATTTATTATATGATTATTTATAAGTTGCCAAATATGTGGATAGAATATT
Organism: Monochamus alternatus; assembly: GCA_037114965.1. Classification (NCBI taxonomy): domain Eukaryota; kingdom Metazoa; phylum Arthropoda; class Insecta; order Coleoptera; family Cerambycidae; genus Monochamus; species Monochamus alternatus. The sequence goes on along the minus strand of CM073426.1, from coordinate 57,964,403 downwards.
TTTAGTGAGTCGTTTTTTAAGCAATATGTAAGTATTCTTCCAATTTAAATTTTTGTACTAAGTAAAAACAAAGAAAAGCTCGTGTATTATGTTTATTTTCATGTAGCGTAACGTTGCTACCTTAGGAGATATCGGAAAACGTAAATAAATTCATAAGAATTACAATTTTTTATTATTTAATCACCAATTATCTTTCAAAAAGTAAAAGATAACCCATGGCATGTTTATATCAATGCAATCAGGAAGTGTGGAGAATCTAAAAATGCAATAATAGAAATTCTTGCAAAAAATCGGTCACGGTATGCATGTTTTATTTTTACGATATTCTAGGGTAGCAAAGTTACAGCCGAATATAACGTTTTAGCGTAATCACCATGTAATGAAAGTATAATTTAATGTTTAACAATTCATTCCCAATACTAACGCAATAACAACTTCAATTTTTTTTAAGCAAAAAGAATTTGAAATCTATTTAATGTGTAATGAAATGCAAATTTGGGCTGATAGTTTTTTAGAAATTTAAAAACATCCAACAATTTTCTATATAATTAATTATTCCTGAATTTCTTTACTGCAACATTAATCAATTAAAATAACGTACTTTATATAAATTATTTTTGCAATCGTTTCAGGTTTACTACTACATCTTCAGAAAACATCATAGTTGATTTATTATAAAAAAAAATTTTAGTTATGTTAGGCATTTATCAAGTAATGAAAGTAAAATTTATAAAGATAAAGCTTTTATGACAAAATTGTGTCCTCGACTTTGCAAAAATGTAGTTTCAATAACAATACAATCAGAAAGTTAATTTTGCGCCACATAATAACATTTGGAGCAAAGTTTCTGTTTATAATAAGACAACTTTGGCGTTTTCTGAAGGTGAGGTAAACTCGAAACGGTCATAAAAATAAAAAATATATGCACGATGTTAAACAATTCGGGTCACTGAAACGGGGGTAGTTTATCTCCGAATAAACCGAAAAGTCTTAATGAACATATGCCCGAAACCCAACGGTTACCAAGATACAGGGTGTTGAAGGTTTTAATTTTTTAACTTATAAATCGATTATCTCTGAGTTGTCCTAAGGAAAGTTGATCAAACAGTTGGGGTTGGCATTAATCAAAAATAAGCATCTTGGACAACTATTTCAATTCCAGTGGCGTAGATATAAAGCAAGTTTTTTTTATTGTACGTCGTGCCCTTTTTCAACATTCTGATACATCTCTTCAATTCCCATTCGATTTGCCTTAAAAAAATATTATTGAAAATTTTGGATGAGCTGTAATTTTCAATTTGCAAAGTAATTACATTCGTAATTATAAATTTTTTCATTTAAAATAAATGATGTAATAAATAAATAGAAAAGTTAAAGCAGATGTTGGAAGTGCCCTCCTTCCAACGGCCATGACATCTCCGTCGCTAGGACGTGCGGACCCTTTCGAGAACCTCAGCGTTAGCTCAGATTCCGTTGCATTCTTATATTATCCGTTGTAGCATCTCCTCGATATCTACATATCGATATCGGCATTACAATTCCTTCAAATATTCTCAAAGAAAGAAATCTAAGGCATTCAACTTTGATGATCTTACAGGCCATGCTACAGGTACGCCTCGTCCTATCCATCATTGGTAAAATGTTGTGTTTAAATGTGCTCGAATCGCAAGCTAAAATGTGGCGGAGCAATCATGTTGGAAACACATGCGTTGCCTTTCGATTAAAGCAGCGCCTGTTAATCGATTTGGCAAAACAACCTGACCGAACAATCGATCTCCCAAAATACCCATTCAAATGTTTAGTTAAAATCTGACCTTGTGTCGGGATTGCACAGTAGTATGGGGATTTTTGTTGGCTCACATATGTGTATTATAGAAATTAAATTCCCATTGCGTGCAAACCCGACCTCATCGGTAAAGAAAATGTTGGCGTCAAAATTGGGGTCCTCTGCACCATTGCGTAGTAACCTGCGGCAGAAAACCAAACATGGTTGATGATTTGATGGATTGAGAGCGTGGACTCGTTGTACATACATGGCACAGATGAAGCTGCTGCTCATCCAGGACTATCTAAACAAGAGCAGCAGCCCTACCTCGGCTGCTGTTCTCCGCAAACTGCTCTCCGGATTTTGTTCTAATCATTAATATTTATTTAATTTATCCCCTGAAAACGAGAAACAAATTTTAATATTCAGAACCAGAATAGAGTTTTTACTGTTCCATCTTAAAAAAAAACCGAACTAAAATTGTATAATAAATACCATTTTTACAGACCTGTTTTCGTTTGAAATGGAATACACTGGATACAAATTACGATATTTTAATTGAACAATGTCCTAGTAAAGGAATTCAGGACTGAGAAATTTAAAAGCAAATTATACAAGGTGGTCTTAAATTGTGTCCAGATATTTTTAGAATAGATGTACGGTATAAGAAATAAGGATACCTTGAACACATTGGTATTAGGCATGATGAACTCAAACATAATATTTTGGTTTGACAGTTTAAAATTTGTATCAAGAAGAAGTATGTAAAGGCAAGAATTCAAACGACTTACATCATACGAACAAATTCATTATATTTGCATCAAAATATTTAAGAAACTATAACAATAAAATAAAAATCATTTAACATCTCTATGGAAGCAGATAAACAAATTTTAAACTGTCAAATTTGGCATCACGATGTATTGTAATTTAAGTTTTTACTTTGCTTCAGAACTGGGAATTCGAGTGGTACAATAACAACAGAAGCAACAGTTTCGTTCAAGATGGAAACTTACATATTAAACCAACGTTATTAGCAGATGAGTCTGGAAATGACTACCTGTATTCTGGTACATTGGACATCTACGGCGGATCTCCATATGATGGGTAAGTATTATATTTGCGCTTATTGCGGAGGGTTGTCGAACTTTAGATCTGGAAAAATGCAGGCAACTCTATATATTCTGAGAATGCAAGCTATGAGCTTTCGATTAGTATATATTTTGTTTCATTAAACAGCCGGTGACGTTGTACTCCAACAATATAACCATTAATGTTTAAATAACCAATGTTGTAAACCTCCTAAGGTGTGACAACTCTATATATTTTTACTTATCAGGTTGCCAATTTCCAAATTGGTACATTATTTATTTCATTAAGACTAATTTGTAGTTCACCTCCATTATTAATATTTTTAATGCATAATTAATGCCTCTAGGATCCGGCTTTGTTTATTATCCAACCTAGCAAATTCGTGTTAGCATGTAAATGAAACACATGTTTAAATGCAATTCTCTCTATTAACATTTGGGTGAAAGTACTTTACAGTGGGATTTTGGACTAATACACATGCACGAACATGTCCGACGGATAAATTCGATACAAGCATTCGTATGTGAATATTGTCATTAGGCCTTTTTCTTCTAAACTTTAAAATTCGTTGCATTCATATTTGGGTGAATTACGCGTAAAATGTAATCGCGTATGCCATTAAATAATGTGAAATTAACGTACAATTTTTCCGAAAAAAACAATTTAGATATGGATACATATACATCTTTTTTAACTTCACATCGTTAATATCTAAATTATTATTTCGATAAATTAATGTTTATTTTAATATTAATTGGATCTAGACATATTTACTTTCATTTTGCCAATAAATGATAATACAGTCAAATTTTTTAATTATATATCTGACGAAAATATTTACCACAATTCAATATCCATTTACTGCATAATAAATATTTCATTTTTAGGAAACCTAAACTTTTTTACTTTAAGTGTTCCTTTTTGATTCTCGACAGTTTTTGTACATACATTTATTCCTCGACATGTTGATAGAAAAAAAATTAATATTTATGCATCTAACTTGTGAATCTAGTGAGACTGAGCGAGCTCTAGGGTTGGGCAGTGGGCAAGACTGAGCTGGGCTGGATGGAGCTGCCCGGCGACTGGACTAGGGGGTATGCACCTGATATGTGTAGTTTGTGTAGTGTGTACGATAACGCTGAGCCGGCCGAGCTAGATGTGACAACAATGTTAATGGGTTGCTAAGATACGTATACACACTGCTAGTTGATATGATTCCGCCGAATTTAAACTTTAGCTAAATGTGATCACTGGGAACATCTGTTGACGACACAAGAAACTAAATCGTCGCTCTATCTCAGGCGCTATCTGTATAGCTAATTTATCTGTGCTCATAGTAATACAAGTTCCAATATTTAATTCGAATTAAATATGCTTCTTATACAATCAAAATTAAGTTTTAGAATTTATATAATTTTGACGGTGTGGCCAAATTTGTCATTATGCATTCACGGTTTGGTTGCCGTACCAATTTGCTGCAAAAAATAGACCTTGTTTTATTGGATATATCTTACCAGTTTCGAGATAATCGCATATTTAATAATGTACGTAATAATAATATATCAATAATGAAGTTAGAACTTCCAGTCAGGTACTACATATTTAATCACATGAACTTTTCTTTAGATGCACCAATCCCCAATGGTATGGATGCATTCGTACCGGAACTGCTGAAAACATCCTCAATCCTATTAAAAGTGCTCGTTTGCGCACAATCGAGTCTTTTTCGTTTAGATATGGAGTAGTTGAAGCCCGTGCAAAACTTCCTGCTGGAGATTGGTTGTGGCCAGGTAAGAACTTAATTATTCCAACTGTTTTTGTCATCAAAGTAATATTAGCTCAATTAAACCAATATGTTTTCCTTTTATTAATCAAGTTAAGTGAAAAATATAAATTTCAGTATACATAATGGACCGTAAGTAATGATCCACGGAAAAGCAAAATTTTTTAGTTTAAAGTCTTACAATGAGAGCAAAAATGCCTCCATAAAACGTTGATAAAAAATATAAGAAAAAGGTAGTTGTCGAAATTGGAATTTTCGTAATAATTATAAAGTTTTGAATTTATTACTTTAAAAATTAGGAAATACGAGTATATATTTTGGGTAAGAGAAATATTCTCATTTAATCTATTACAATGTAGTTTTGAGAGAGCGCTAAAGGTTGCTATCAAAATTGATTTATCTTTTTAACTTAAGTTTGTTAGAGAAGAGGGGAGAGTGGAAAACAGATGTTCATTAATTTTTTACATGTTCAGTTTTCTTTGCGCCGTCATTTTATATTGATTGATTTTGCATTTTACAGAGATTTGTGGTAAGGGTTGTAGCTTTTTGGTTTTTAAAGATATTCAGTTCAAAGAAAAACTGTGTCGAGAATAAAATGTACAATATTTCCTGTCGTATACTTAGCCCTATTTAACAGCAAATAATTTTAAAAAATGGAAAATGTTAACGATTTTCATCTAAAAACCATATCTTTTAAAATTAAATATGTTAAAGATAATATTAAGACTCACCTTCAATTTTTTTCTGCATATATTTCAAAATCGATACACTCTCGAAAAACATTGTTTCATTGTATTGTAGTTCTTAAAATTTCATTGCTGAAACTTTATTAGTTAAAATTTTTTATATAATATGGATAAAATTTCAAGAAGCGCTATTAAGTATAATATTACTTTGATTGTAGTTGATATTTCCTTAAAATCAGTGACTTAAAGAATAACTAAATATACAGAATTATTTTTCAAATTCGGAAATGAGAGGTGTTATTTATTGTCAAGCAAACTTTAATCGACGATATTTATGATACTATCAAACAGATTGGAAACTGGTAATCCACTGTTTCAAAATCTTTTCAAGACGACTGTCTGAAGCTGCAGGAATTAGTAAGACATCAATTTTAAAAATATTGCATGAAAATACAATCCGTAACATTTTTCACCAGTATAAAATTTGTTAGTTGTTATTTACATATGTTTAGATGGGTTGAATCTTTCATACACTCGACAGATTTTATTTTTTATAGATATCGTTGAGGTCACCGTCAAAAGTGAGTCTTATTCATATCATTGTTCTATACTTTTTTCCACGTGCAGAACTTAGCCATTATGATCAACGCTGGAATACTTAGAGTCCCTGGAAGATGTTTTTGAGAGTGAACTTTATTTAATGAGTAATTTTATCATACCTGGTTATGTACATGATGACTGATGACATTTCACTATCTCTGAAAAACTTTGTTGCGTTTTATAATTTCCAACAGTATAATTTAACCTTAAATGTTCAAAACAATTTACTTGACCTTGTGTTTGGAAGTAATTTTTTTGTGGTTGAGGTCTGCATTGAGAATTTGGTACCTCTTGATGATATCCATTCTGCTTTGCTTATTAGGTTATCTGCGTCAGTTAAACATAAGAAGGGGTTTATATGCAGTGAAATTGTTTTTAATTTTAGATATGCTAACTTTATTAAGTTTGTTTGATTGGTCTTTCCTAGACGAATGTTCTGATTTGACTTGTGAGGTGACAAGTTTCTATATACAATTTTTGATATATACGTGCCTACAATTTCTCTTAGGCTAAAATTCAATTGCATAAACAATTTATTAGATCTAAAAAAGTTTATAAAAAAAAATCTGATCTGCATGTCAAAATTAAGCGTGGGACTGCAATTTCTCACGGGAGTTTTCTATTGGATATTCAAAGAAATGAAAAAAATCTCAAAAAGTTTTAGTCATTTTTTAACGGTATGAAAGTTCATCACTTAGTCCTACGCCTATGTTCTACTAAAATAGAGAATTTCATGATCCTCAGTATATTGTTAACAGGTTTGCTGATTTTTTAAATCCACATTTCCTCCATGTGCTTCCTCAGATAACAATATATTATATCCTCATCGAAATGTGTTTCGTGACTGCTATAAAAAGCTCAAGCCTAAGTTAACTTTTGGACCTGATCGTATTCTCTCTTTTCCTGTGCGTGATTGTGCATCTGTTCTTGGAACTCCTTTAACAATATTATTATCTATCTCTGAAAATTTGTATATTCTAACACCTGGAAGATATCCAATATTTTTCCCATTCATACGAAAGGTAAATCAAATAATCTTGATAATTATAGGTTGACAGCTATAATTTGAAGTTTCTCCAAAGTCTTTGACATAGTATTTCATGGCACAATCTACTATATTATTCACAGACAAATTGACTGTGCACAACACGATTTTCACGAAGACTACAACTAATCTTCTCTGTTTCACATTTCTTTACCAAGGCCTAGATGCGGGTCTTCAGGTAGATGATCTGTATAAGGACTGTAGAAGTTCGCAGTCTCAGACCACCAAAATATTTGTCATTGTCAGGAGTTCCCCAAGTATTTTTTATGGCCCTTGATCTTTATTATTTTTATCATGTGTATCATGCTATGATATTTACTCGGAAAATTAATTATTGGAATAACAATTATTCCATTGCTGGTAGGCCTTCAACTAGAGTTACTGATATCAGAGACGTGATTTTTGCTTCGAATCTGAACTTTATAGCAGTTAACATGTTAACAAAGTAATAGCTGAATGTTCCAAAACTTGGGATTTGTTATTAGAAATTCGTGTTATATTTTCGACTATCGTGTGTTACTTAGCTTATATTGAGCTTTTGTGATTCCCAAATTGGAATACGATAGAATAGTTTGGAGTCCGTATTATTCAAATGTAACTTTGACAATATTTAATAACCTTATATTTTATCTAATTATGTTTTAAAAAAGACATGCCTGTAGTTGATGAACTATGATGGTTTTAGAAGATCAACTTCTGTTACTAACTAAATAGATGAAGTATTGCAGAAAGTTCAATTTTGATGTACAAATTTCACGAAAAATTTGTATTAGAGAGAAAATCATATTTTTTCCTTTAAATGTTACAACTCGACTAAAGGGCTACAAGTAACAATTTGCAAGTTCATGCACTAACCAAAATATGTTTTTATCACATATCACAGTTTGCAAAAACATGGAGAAATTTTAACCAACATATACTATTTAATTTTTATTTATTTTATTTTACCTTAATGTAATTGCTGCAAATAAACTGTACGGCCCTAAAAATTACCCTACACCTTTCTGCCATATTTTATTACTTTTGTAAATGCATAAATTAATTTCAATAATATTCTTTTAGCCATTTGGATGTTGCCCCGCTACGCTCAGTACGCAGGTTGGCCAGCTTCCGGAGAAATCGACATTATGGAGAGTCGTGGAAATAAACAGCTTTTTAACACCGAAGGTCTAAACCTTGGAACCCAACAAGTTGGCAGCACTTTGCATTGGGGTCCAAATTACAATTACAACAGATACCCATATACCCACTTTGAACGAAACAATGAAGCCGGATATGATACCGACTTCCATACTTACCGGTTAGAATGGACTGATGAAAAAATATCGTTCTTTATTGATGATGTAGAACTTGGAACAGTAACTCCACCAGAAGGTGGCTTTTGGGAATTGGGAGAGCTGGCTGCTACAGGATTAGAAAACCCATGGAGGGCAAGCACTAACCAAAGAATGGCTCCATTCGACCAAGAGTTTTACATACTCATCAATTTGGCAGTAGGAGGTACTTCATACTTCCCCGATGATGCTAGCAATCCTGGTGGAAAACCGTGGCTTAATACATCTCCTAAGGCAGCTACCGATTTCTGGGAAGGCCGTGATCAATGGCTTCCAACGTGGAACGTAGGAACTGACGACTCGCACTTGCAAGTTGATTATGTGAGAGTATGGGCTGTATAAAGTTTTTTTTTTTTTTTGTAATTTGCTGCAATAAATAAAGGTACTCGTGAAAATTGTGTATCACTAAACAATCCTTTAGTTGATGTTCACACAACGTTGCAATGAAATGAAATTTATAGCATATTTTTGAATTATTGGAAAATCTTAAAATGCATTATTGCGGAGATTTATATATTTTAATTGTGCAAATTATTTATAGAGTATTATCTGTACATGTAATTTCAATAATTTTATTATAAACGGTTGTATTTGTTTTGTATGAAATCAATTTTTTCCATAACTTATTAATTTACTGTGTAATTGTATAATTATTATCTTTATAAAGATACGAACACGAACGATCACTTTATTTCTATTCAGTTTCGTATGATCAAAAAGTAATGTAAAATAATTGGTGAGAACAGACTCCTATATGGCTAATAGTGTATATATACTTTTTGCACATGTTTATCGTCACAATAACAAAAATTTGGGCGGATCGGACTAATACAACCCGAGATTTTACAAAATTCCCGTTACTTTTTGATCACACCTCGTACATAAACAGAAATTATTTTATTATGTTAATACAAACTGTAGAAATTGTTTCAGTGGATTTTGAGAAAAAATAAATCGTGGTGGGTCAGAAAGAATATATCAACACTAAGCTGGAGATACTAGACACCAAAATATTATGTTTGAGTTCATCAAGCCTAATACCAATGTCTCTGGTTTAAGAAATACAAGGTGTTCAATGTTTAAATTTTATTAGGAAATTTCTCAATCATTCCACGATTAAATCACGCACCCAAAATACGCTAATATTTGCATTTCTTAAACCAGCGACGTTCGTATAAGGCATGAACGATGAGCTCAAACATAATATTTTGGTGTTTACTATCTCCAGCTTAGTGTTGGCCCATTCATTCTAGCTCACCCTGTACAGTTTTGTTAAAATTTCTGCTCTAAATACTAATTTGGCGAGAGTATTGTGGAGGTTGAGTTGCACTTAATTTTTGATGCCTATAGAACTGACAAAGATTTGAATTTAATAAGAAACAGATGGATATGTAAACAAGAAGTAAGATATACTGTGCCATATACCTAGATCTATTTTGATATATGCAGGATGGGTCAATAGTGTGTGGATGGAAGGTTGTGGTTATACTGATATATATTTTTAAATTCTGCTGTTGGTGGGAGGTGGGGGGTAGTAAGAGCTACAAACTAAAAATATTTTTTCTGAAATTGCTAGACATATACGGGGTGATTCATATTAAAGTTAGATTTTTTTTAATGGAACCCGTATATTATTACATATTTGAATTCCTCGGCCAATTTTAGTGTGACTTCATGTACCATACTTGGTGCCTAAATCGTACCGTTTGGACGTTATTCGATATCTTATCAAAAAGTTGATGTTTGGAAACAGTTGAATATCAGAGGTGGGCGGCAACATAGGAGGCTGTGATTGGGGGAAATTATTGACCACCCTCCATACTACCAAGAGCTAGAAAGTCAATTATGAACTCTGTTTGTTATGGCTGATATCGTCGCTCTAATTTTTAAAAATTCAAAAATAATATAAAGTTATCTGCATTTATCTCTAATACTTTTCTTCTAATCCACAATTACTTTTTACTATGATGAATTTATGCAAACCAATGAATTTAAACTAAATTGAAAAATAAATAAATAAATAAATAAATAAATATGATGGCAGCATTTATTCATACGAATTAATAATTAAAGTCGAAAAAGGAAAAAGTGTGTATTGAACAACCAACGACAGCTGAGCTGAGAATATGAAAATCAGAATTAGAAATGTTCACAGTGTAACTATCACCCCAGAAATGTTAATGGAAGTTCAAGATTCTTTTCGCCGAAGAATTCACATTTGTATTCAACAAGAAAGTCATCACTTTGAACATTTACTTTGAAGTTATGTTGTTATTTACTGTTTATTTATTAAACCACTGTAGTTTTATGGAGTTTTTTGTAATTCTTGTTGATTTATTTGTGTTACTATTTAACAAATATTTATAATGAAACCTACTATTTGTTTTCCATGGCCAATTTTACTCTCGAGTGCTTGAAAAAGCTAAATGTGATATTATGGAGACCAATTGTTTTAAACTAAATAAACAAAATAATATAAAATCACTTAATTATTAATTCGTATGAATAAATGCTGCCATCATATTTATTTATTTTTCAATTTAGTTTAAATTAATTGGTTTGCATAAATCCATCATAGTAAAAAGTAATTGTGGATTAGAAGAAGTGTTAGAGTTAAATACAGATAACTTTATATCGGGTGAAAGGTAATAAAATGTGTTATCTGGCGACGTGAAAAAAATATATGGGTTCCATTTAAAAAAATCAAGTTTTCTATGATTGAAGTTTTCAAAATTAGAGCGTCGATATCATCCATAACAAACAGAGTTCATAATTGACTTTCTAGCTCTTGGTAGTATGGAGGGTGGTCAATAATTTCCCCCAATCACAGCCTCCTATGTTGCCGCCCACCTCGGATATGCAGCTGTTCCTAGACATCAACTTTTTGAAAAAATATCGAATAACGTCCAAACGGTACGTTTTAGGCACCAATTATGGTACATGAAGTCACACTAGAACTGACCGAGGAATCCAAATATGCAATAATATACAGCGGGTTCCAATTAAAAAAATGCAACTGTAATATGAATCACCCTGTATATGTCTACGAATTCCAGTAAAAATATTTTCAGTTTGTAGCTCTTACTACCCCCCACACCCCACCAACAGCAGATTTTAAAAATATATATCAGTATAAGTTTTTATATATTTTTAGGTATTAATAATATTGTGCGAAACTAACTACTCAGTGGACAAAAGCCCCAACCTGCGTTGAATTACACCCACAATATCTACCCATATATTCCTTATTATTAGCTTTTGTTACATTTTTTACTGTATTAGAAAGGTATTTTAAGCTAATATAAATCAAATATCCTACAATTTCTATCAATGAAGTCGTTATGTATGTTCTCTGATACCAAACATCTAGGTATGCTAATGAACAATTTCACAGACAAAGCTCTATTCAATAATTATCTAGAGAAAAACTTTTACATAAAAGGTGAACATTATTCAAGTAGGTATTGTCATATTTAATTCATTGACAGGCTGTCACTTTTTGTCATTGTCGATATTTAACTTCAAATAATTTTTATTTTTATAATAATTTTTATAGTTAGATATTTGATTCAATTTAAAGGAGGCCACCTGAAGAAGCACTCCTAAAAATGCAGAAATAGGTCAGATCTCATCTATTGTGGTTGAACTGTCGTGTTCCCACTGCCAAAAAAAGTGAAGTTAGATATTTATAGAGTGTTTGTTTCATTAAAGCAGGTTAGTAAATTAGATTAATTTCTTTAGAGAATTATTGAATAGAGCTTTATCTGTGGAATTGTTCATTAGCATACCTAGATGTTTGCTATCAGAGAACATACATATGACTTCATTGATAGGAATTGTAGAATATTTGATTTATATTAGCTTAAAATACCTTTCTAATGCAGTAAAAAATATATCAGTATAGCCACAATGTTCCGTCCACTCACTATTGGCCCACCCTGTATATATAGACCGTGTATGTATGTATATTAAGTGTATTTGACATTATACAGGGTGTTAATTAAGTATGTGCATAATCTTTAAGGGGTTACTCTATGACTGATTTTAACTCAAAAAGTTCATATAATGGGTCATGGGTCCGCAATGGCTTTGTTTTACAGATGCAGGGTGTTAAAATTTGAAAAAAAAAATCAAATTTTTTGATCTGTTCTGAATAGTAAGAGCTACTTAGTTGAAACCTGACACACCGTAATAGGTATTTAGAGGCTACATTTTGCGAGTATTAAATTGTTTTTAATTTAGCCATTAGTGTTTTTTAAGAAAAAAATGGCACTCTAACGATTTTTGTCTCTTGGTAATTTTTGATACGATGAACGGTTTTCTAGAAAATTTCTTAATTTCATTCTCATACACGCAATTTAAGTTGAATTGGTCAGAACTCAATGGAAAATTATTGTGAGGCAGGTCATGAAAATAAATGAAAAACATGACAGTTAGCAATTATTGTTGTATTAGGGTGTGGCAAGCTTCAACTAAGTAGCTCTTACTACTCAGAAAATAGATAAAAAAAATTGAATTTTTTTTAAACACCCTGTATCTGTAAAACAAAGCCGTTGCGGACCCATGTTTATATAAACTTTGTGTCTTAAACTCAATCATAGATTAACCCCTTAAAGTTTGTGCGCATACTTAATTAACACCCTGTACATACTTCCTCCAGGGAAACTTAAATAATTAAAACACATGTAAAATAATACAAGAAAATTTTATTGAAACTTTAATCCAATAACATCTTTTACTTGGAATGTAGAACATAAATTTATATCTAAATGTATGAACTACAATCTTTATTAATTAATATCCATTTCTCAATTCTTAAATCACCTCCGTTATCTGGGCAAAACACAAGCAGATTTTGTATCAAATAACATTTAATTTAGGTGTGACATTAACAAGTAGAATTCCATAAAATGGCACTGCTCGTCAAACATATGTAAAATTTTGTTCTTCTTTTTATTAAAAAATTATTTGAAATATATTTCCTGAAACAGCTCCATTATTATTGACAGAATGACGTATTGAGTGTGATATGTGCGCTATCATTTACGGATTACTTATTTCCGTAGCATCATGTACTTGAAAATTTTAAAAGATATTGCTACTCTTTCATACGGTTCTCATATTTGCTACTAACCATTTCCATTGTTCCTATCTATCAAAAAATGTAACTGAAGTATATTATGTACAGGGTCATAATATCATTAATTTTCACCACTTTTTTTACTAGACCTTTAAAAAAATAAACGAATCACTATATAAAATTCGGTAACATGACTCTCCTGGTACGCTACAAACTTTCTGATGACGCAGCCATATGACAATCAGAATGATGAAGGAAACATCGTTACCCCATCATGTTTACATACATAATATCGTCTAACACTTCAACGTGTTATTCAAATTTACCACCATTTATTCGCACTATCTGCATTTCCCGCATTTCTTCCCCCCCATATTTGGAGAGCGCACCACACATTTGGAGGAGGGATGGAGAGAATACAAGCAGTAGTTTGTTTATTTCGGTTTCGTGTATTGGTTGTATATTCACATTACTTTATTATACAAATTTCGAATATGCGGAATGGTAGTTTTATATGGAGAATGTTTACGAAATGCATGCCGCAGCTGCTGAATGTCGGAGCCGTTTCCCTAACAGTGTGCAAGTGCTTCTACGCCTTCGCGATACGGGTTCTGTGAAACCGCGTTGGGAACTTGCTGGACATCGGCAAAATGACTTAAATGTGATAAAAGCTGCTTTAAATTTAATTGAGGAGCAGTCTACTAAAAGAACCATTTCAAGGCGATTGAGATATCACAAAGCAAGGTCTGCAGAATATTACGTGAAAACTCACTGAACCCGTATCATTTTCAGAAAGTTCAGGCTTTAGAACCTGCTGATTTCCCCAGCCGTCTTGAATTTTGCAATTGGCTGACCCTAATTTTATTAATAAAGTGCTATGGATGGATGAGTGCAACTTTACTCGAATTGGCATTTTGACAGGTTAGTACCATACTACTTAAAAATAATAAATTTCTAGGCTAGATGTACGTAAGTACAAACTAAATAATTAATTGTACTTACGAGTAATACTAAAAATTCATATTCAATTGTAAAACGTAGTGAAAACGTAATATCAAAGTATTAAACTGTAATAACCAAACATTCGAAAATATTTATTTATTATCTAAATTTGTTTTGATTAATTATTAATATTTAAGGAAAATTCATTCATGTATCTAGATAAATAACTTAGTTTTACTCCTTGTCATTAAATAACGGTACCAAAACTAGGCAACTAGGTTATTGATCTAATAATACGGTAGGTCAAGATTCATTCTCGATAACTTTTATGAGCATCAGATCAGAGGCCTGCCGTTTCGGTTTTGGATAGTTTTTTTGCCGACAACACAAAGGTTTTTTATTACTTAGTTTTTAAACATGAAACACTTCTTCTTCTCTTAATAATTTACCCATTGGGTATGTGTTTATTATGTAATGTACCTAAATGGTTTATTACTAGGTTTATTATTAGATACGTCGGAATTTTGTAATTTCAATGTTAAATATTTTTTAAACAGTAACCAAGCTAATTTCTTTGCAGCCACATTTGGTCGGACAAAAATCCACACGCTAGTCGTCGGTTTAGCTTTCAGAGGCGATTTGTTAACGTATGGGCAGGAGTGTACTGCGATCGCTTGATTGGACCGTATTTTCTACCGGAAAACCGAATGGACCGCGTTACTTGCAATTTTTAATAGAATTATTTGATTTCATTGGATATTAACATTATAAATTATTATTGGCTGAACTGAGCAAGAAAAAAATATGAGATTCTAAAATAGTAAGTACTAGGAAAATATTTCAATTTTGCAACGTAGCATCATATCGACATCGAGTTGAACTGTGAGCTGTAAACGACCAACGCTGTGAGCGGTCAGTGACAGCCTGAAAAGGGGGTTTACATAATGATTGGAAAATATTTATTTTCGGCGTAAATATGCATTTAGATTTTTTTTTAATCGCATGTTCGTATTATACTCATTATGCCCTATCTCCTCTTAAAATTAATGACATTGTGACTGACTCACCCTGTATAGAGATGTTACTTCATCAATGAATTTATTGCCACTGAAACAACTGAAGTTGTGCTGAAGGGTTATCCAACTAATTTCAGTGCTGCAATATATAAGCTGTATCTATGCGGTGTGGTCAGTATTACATGATACGAGTTTCAAATTATAAAGTAGTTGTAGTTTATTAAAAATTATCGTTTTTTTTTTTTTTGTTAGCTAAAACTTATGTCAGATGATTTATATTAAGAAAAAAACATCGATTTCTGGAAATGGCACGCTGTATGAAAAACAAATTCGGAAAAATTGAGTTTTCTTATTTATGGTGTTCTGAAATTCCTTGTTTTAAATAAAAGTTATTACAATTTTTCATTTTGACATACAGGATGACCAGAAATAAATGCAACATAGAACAAGAGTAGATCCCTGACAACAAAATATTGCGATGTTGCCAAACTTATCTTGTAGTTTTTGGTTAAAAAGGTACAGTTTGTCAAAGCAAAAATTTTATTTTCGATATTTGTAAATAACTTTTTTAGAAAATACAAATATTTGCATACATTTTGGCGGTTTTTGGGGAGGAGAAACTTAAATTTGTTTCTAATTTTGACGTCACTTATGGTACATCATGCTTCTTTTAAATGACAACTTTTTTGCATCTTAATGTATCCACCTGACTATTGAAGCAGTCGATTATTCTATCATTTTTATCTGAAAAAAGTATACCTTGATGAAGTTATTAGGACTATCCGTTTTTGAAACAATCCTATTTGAATTATTCAGTACATCGAGTAGTAACTGTTTTGGTTTCAGGTAAAGAGCCTTTTCCGTTAAAAATATAGCAAAATGTTACTAGAAAAAGTTATTCAGAATAGCATATTATGACGATGTGGAATTGCAAGAAGATCGGCAAGGTTTGATAAAACCGAATTTTCAACAATCATTTCATCGAAGCAAAAAGATTTCATCAAAGCAGGCCGATTTTCCTGTAATTTTGCGGGTTACCATTCTGAATAACTTTTTCAAGTATCATTTTACTGTATTTTCAGCGAAAAAGGCTCCTTACCTGAAACCAAAACAGTTTCTACTCACTGATTATATCAAATAGGAATATTTCAAAAACGGTAACTCCTATAACGACTTCAACAAGATATACTTTTTTTGGTTAAAAAAAGAAGAAGGATCGACTGCTTCAATAGTTAGATGAATACACTCCGCCGCAAAAAAGTTCTGTGCCATAAGTGGCGCCCTCTACTAGTGAGTGAAAATTAGAAACAGATTTTCTCGCCCCGAAAACTAATGATCTCCAAAATGTATTCTAATATTTGGATTTTTTAGAAAGCTATTTACAAATGTATTCTAATATTTGGATTTTTTAGAAAGCTATTTACAAATATAGAAAATAAAATTTTAACTTCGTAACCATCAACTTTTGACTACGGTAAGTTTGGCATCATCTCATTATTTTATCGTAAGAGATCTACTTTTGCCCTATGCTGCATTTATTCCCAGACACCCTGTATATTTACATCTAAATGGACAATATTACCTCCCACTGCACTTTTAAAAAAAAAGGAAGTAATGAATGCTATGTTCTGAAGCTCTATCTTTTTAAATAATTGTAGGTACACAGTTTCAGTGGACGAGTTCAGTACCTATAATATGCTTGTTGGCGAGAATAAGCAACATAGAGAAGCCGTTGTTGTTGTTCGGTTCATAGGGAATTTTTAATATGGTTAATGCGCATATGCCTAGCCTTGGCTGGGCCCGATAATAGCATATCAAAGAATCCCAGCTAAAGCTAAAGATGTGCGCTTTAATTTTTTTATTGGCAGTGACCAGTTACCTAGGTTACAATATAACAACCCAGGAAACCATTATAAATTAAATAACATCACTAAACTATCATAAGATGATGGACGTTGATGACTTCACAGTTACACTAAGTCGAATTCAAAATTGAATTACAAAACATAATTAACTTTGTGAGTTCCTTATTTCTTGTTAGAACATAATATCTAAACAAACTATTCACAGTCCATACATTTGTCAAAAATCATGATGTGTTTTGCTTTTCTGTAGTACAATAAAACAACGATAACAAGGTTGAAAGACCCAATCAAGGTAATTTAAGAAGTGGCAAATATATTATAATTTAGACTTCAATCATAATTTCTTATATTAATATCAGAGATTTTGAAACTCCGTTTTAAAGATATATATTGATTTATTACATAATTGTACATTTTGGAAGGGTTTATGGCACAAACAGCCAATGCGATTTCGTTATTGTTCTAATAATCGTCTTAAATTAAATCCTAATAATTTACTTAAATACTAGCTATATGTTACAAGTATATAATTTAAATGGCAAGCTTATATATTGACACCTTGTTTCAACTCCAAGAACTGGAAAGGCACATGAAGAGTGCAATGTTTATGTTCAACTATCAAATGGCCTCTTCGATGCGATGCACCCACAACTAATACAGTCTCTCCTTTTAATAAAACAGGCCCATCTCCGTTTTTGTCCTCAGGATAAGACATCTTCATCACTCGAGTCTGAGGGTAACCGAGCTTGGTGTTTCCTGCAACCGTATATGAACGACTTGGCGGTACAGGTGGCGGCCTCTCCAGATCTAATCCGAATAAATTGCACGTTTGCTGTATTATCTTTGCATCGCATTTTTCTATGGGATCTGGAGGTGGTGTGCCTGCTATTGGCTGCGGTCGAGGTCTAGCACCACCTAGCGCTGTTCGCGATGCGGGTGGTTGAGTAGCATTCTTAATTTCTTTTTCACGTCGTAAAGTCGTCCACCTATATCGACAATGCCATCCTCTCCAGGTGGACTGTATCAAGGTAGCAGCTTTCTGACGGGTATCAGACCTTAATTTCTCTAGATGCTGTCTTATCCCTTCGCTTAAAAATATGTGCCTCTTTCCTAAAGCCCAACTCGTAGAGACGAGACTTTGCTGTTTAGAAATGGAATCTAATACGTGCTGTAATATTAAATGGCAATCATCCGTGACCTTTTCCTCGGTTCTGTGTAATTTAGCAAATGGTGCTAATAGCCGATATCGTGCATTAAATGCTTTGAAGCGCATCCTGTGCGGATAACCACCCGCCATCAAGTTAACAGTTTCCAGGATTTGTAAAGAACGTATCTGACGGACAACAGTTCCGCGGTCGAATCGGTTGGGAGTTTCTTGTGAATTACTGCAGATACATCGCACGAAATGAGGTCTCGCGTGAACTAGAGTCCGCAATAAATTATCGAGTCGTGTATGAAAATCTTGCGTTAGAGTTGAGACGGGTTCATCGCCGTTTAAGAGATCCGTATGAGAGGTGGGCGAAATTCTAAAACTAACACCGCGCGGCACAGTCTCTACCGAATACAAAGCTTTCAGTTCACTTCCAAATAAATGCGTAGCGAAACCAAAATTGCAATTGTGTTTATAAAAAACCGCAACGAGGTCATCGGGAACAACGTCTTTATTAGTGTCTAAAAAGTCCGTGGCATCGTACACAACTCGACCTGCAAAATGCTGGATACCGAATAGTCGCGGATCGAGAGGCTTCGGATCAAACAGTCTGGTATTACTTTTATGTTGCACTTTTATTTTAGATATGTACGATTCCGCTGTACCACGTATCGAGCATTCGACGTCCAACATACTCAATAAACCTGTACGCAAAGATGACACTAAATCGATACAAGGAACATTGTCAACGTAGTCCACTTCCACTTCACAGTTAATGCCTTCGTCTCGACATGACTCAATACTAGATTTAAAAATGTGAGTGTTGTAAAAGTGCTGCATCGTTTCGGCACATAAATTGATACACAAATGCTCCAGTTGGCTCGGCTTGGGATCTTCGAATCCAAACATGTCCAAGATTCCTATAAATCCATCCGTCGCGTGCCTCACGGCATTATTCAATGCTGCCATCGACTTGCTACCAGCATTGGTGCTACCGCCAATTGTGGAAGCGTGCTGACTAGTAACCTCAGCTTGATTATGGACGGATTCGTTTGAATCTGAACTTAAAGTACCTAACGTGGAACCTAAACGCTTAAGACTATTAGCTCTACGAACTATGGTAGCTACAGTACGACAGTATAAAGCTTTAGCGAGACAGTCTCTTGTCATGTTAGACATGTTAGCGTCACACACAGATTTAACGAGTTGTCCTCGGGCATTGTGAGTACGAGATGTCAGTCCTCTAAATAAAGCAGCACCCGACACTCCAAGGAGTCCAGCTACGGCATTTAATTCTGCCTCTCCCTTGACATCCACTTCTAATCCTTTCCCATCCATAAATTGCACATTACCCAGCAATAAAACGGCAGCCAAAACTCTTACCACGTCCAAGAAGGGTATGCCTAATATGCCAAGACAAGTTTTCCATGCTTGGAACCTGCAAATGTAAAAATTTTGGTTTACTATACGTGCATGTGTAAGGATATAGTCATGTAATAGTTAGTCTTAAGTATACCGTGTTTACAGAAAAAAATAAATGCTGCATTTTGAATTAAATAGCACATCTCAACATCGCTGTCATATCTTATATCAAACTGCACTTAATGTTTCATAACTAATATTATTTTATTTATTATAAAAATATGTATGATTTAATTTTAAACGCAAACAGCTATTAAAAAATAATTTAAATAGAACGCTTCCTACAAGTCCTCAATTTTAGATATTTTTAAAAAATTGTTTACATTTAGTTTACAACTAAAATTATTTTTCGAAAAAATATATTGATTCTAGAGGTATATTTATTTCAGTAAATATGATGCCATATTCTTTATTTAAGTAAATTTTCACTCGTCGAGAAAGCGTCAAGTAAAATATTTTTTCTTTAGTTTCATTGGGTTTTTTGCCACACTTCTGAAACAAATTAAAGATTAATTAAATAAGCCCTTACGCCAAACGGATCAGTCAAGGGTTATTTTTGAAACTAAGTTTGCCTAACCAAAAAATTTCACACTGAAAAAAGCAGATAAATATAAAATAACAAAAATGTTATACCTGACCTGTTTGGTGCAAGGGCTTATTTAATTAATCTTTATTTATTTTCAGAAGTGTGACAAAAAAACAAATCAAACTAAAGAAAAACTAAAATTATGCCATAAATAAATAGCTTCAGAGAATATCTTAAAATATTTTTACTTAGATTCGGGTAAACTCATGTATAAGCAGATAATGTATCCGCTAGGATTCTTTCGTATGCCTTTGTTGTTCTCGGGTTAGGTTTTGTGAACGCGAACCCGTTATCAGTATACCAGTTACCTAAGTCAAGGCATAACAACCCGAAGAATGGATAGATAAAATAACCGACTGCAAAAGTAATACTCTACTCGCGTCAAAAATTCAGACGTTTTACGTCATGGTT
This sequence comes from Monochamus alternatus, assembly GCA_037114965.1. Classification (NCBI taxonomy): domain Eukaryota; kingdom Metazoa; phylum Arthropoda; class Insecta; order Coleoptera; family Cerambycidae; genus Monochamus; species Monochamus alternatus. The sequence goes on along the minus strand of CM073426.1, from coordinate 57,943,626 downwards.
GACATTAGGCAAGGGTCATTCCATTTGAAATCTCTAATTGGCAAAGCCGATCCATTTTAGATTTTGGTGTAACTTTGAAAATTTCTTCTCTAGGGTCCCAAACAACAAAATTTACCCGAGTTTGATTTTTACAAGCGCTTGTTTCCGCCTATTTAAATAAAGACTCTTAAAAATTGCTATTTTTAGGCTTTATTAATTTTTGCTGTAAAATTTTTCTGTTTGAAGATATTTGAATGATCATGACGGAATTCAGAGTGGGAAAGATAGTAGTTTCAGTGTAAATGAAGATAATTGGCTCGGACGATCCCTTTGAATAATAACAGCGTGCTGAAAATGAGTGTTTTTTAGTCATTTTTCGTGAATTTCAATCGACTCTAGCGTCTTGACTGTTGAGAGTTAAAAATTCATGTTCCGCGGCAATTAAGTATACATATCATAGACAAAATTCAGGCACAAGTTGACCTGAGTAGCCCACTCTTTATAGAAGAAAACGTTGCTTGAAATTTTTAAAAATCTCAATATTCAGGCTATGAAACGAGGGTGTTGACTGCGAGATAAAAATCTGATACAGAATCTACTGTTCTTACCTTCAACTTTAAATGACTATATCACTTGTTTTGTTATGCGACAATTTTTATTATTTTCAGACGATTTCAAATGGAATGACCCGCAATTGTCTTTACTGTCAACGTAATTTTCGATATTTGATGGGGTTAAAAACAACATTTACTTGCAATTTAATGCAATATATAATGCAAACATTTTGTAGTATATAGTTTTATTACTCTCAGTTGCAGTTTCTTAAATATTTTGATAAAAATATAATGAATTATTCATTTGTTCGTATTACGTAAGTCGTCTGAATTCTTGACGCGAGTATACTATACTATAATAGGTATATGTAATATTTATTTTCATTAAATTGTGTTCTTTTAGTTTAAAAGTTTACGTCACTGAGAAAATGTTAATGATATATTCAGTAAAAACCGAGTTATGTGGTTAAGTGGAGTTCAGTTTTAAGTTCAGAAGCCGAATTCGAGTGGCAGAAACCTTAAAGTAAAAATTTGACAGTTGTGAATTATTTGAAGTAGGTATATTTGTTGTGTATTAAGTAGTGGCAATAAAGTCTTTCAAGCCTAAGTCAATATAGAGGGTACAGTATTTTAGACCCAATAGGGTGATTTGCAAAAATTGAAAATGGAGTGGGTAACCTATATTTAAGAATTAATATTATTATTTAAGTAATCCTGCAAATATTTGATGGGATTAAAGCTTGCGTCATAGCAAAATGGAAGCTGTAGTTCAAACATGAAATCTAAAATTATTGCTCACAGGAAATTAATTTACTACAAATATATTTAACATGCTAGAGGGAAGATATTTAAGAAACAGGAGAAATATTTGACAACAACCTATCCACCCCATATGCAAAGATAAGAACCAGCTGCAATAGAAATATACTCCTAATCACTGGTGGTGGTACATATTTCGAGCGTCAAAAAAGATGGTCTAAATCAAGTTACCTTAGTACAAAATTTTATAATTTTCAAGATACAGAATGTAAGCAACAATGTTTAGTTTTTCTAGAACAGAAAAAAATTAACAAATCACTCTCGATCTCTTTTTTTAAAAGAAAATTAATGGTCAAAACCAAAATGACCTATCGTCTTTTGTTTTCGAGTAATAAACAAAATTTCAAATTTTCCAGTTTGAAAAAAATAATTAAGACGTTTTTCAGACACTTTTTTGAGTCCAGTGGCGTGTCTATTTTTTGTAACTTTATTAATTTCTGAGTTATAACCTAAAGTTGCGTTTTTTTAAATACAAATCATAGGTTGCCATGGACCAGTTGAAATCGTTACAGTGACGTGTCTATTTTTTGTAACTTTATTAATTTCTGAGTTATAACCTAAAGTTGCGTTTTTTTAAATACAAATCATAGGTTGCCATGGATCAGTTGAAATCGTTATTTTTGCACATCCAGTGCAGGGTGTTTTTAAAAGATCTGGACAACATGATTCCACATGTTCTTGGGATCAAGATATAATAATCTAACCTAATTTACTTGGTACAAATTTTGATGGTAATTGAATAAAGTATGGAAGACAATGGGTTTGGTGTGCCAACTTTTTAACTAATTTTCTTGAAAAGGCTTTAAGTTACCAAAAACTGATGTGTACCGTTAAAAGCGTTGTAGGTTTTTTTAATATAAATTGTGAAATGATTATAAACATAGGTAAAATCTTTGATTTACAGACGCACTGTATGCTACGAAAATATAATTGCCAGTTAACGTCCGAACCATCGAAAATTTGATTTTCGAAGAGTTCGTCCCTACTGAAAAAAGTTGTTTTCAGATGCCTAAATTGTTCTTCTACAAGATGCTGAGTGTTTCATTTGCTTATACCTTCAAAAATATACCAGAAATAAGCGAGACAGAGAAACGATTTTACTCCACTATAAAGTTTCTTTTCTCAATTAAAAACGTAGAATTGGTTTTCTTAATTGGAATAGTTAATTATTAGGTTTTTATAACTACCTACTTCTTCGATTGGTTAGGCTTGTGCCTATATGGAACCGGTCAGCATAGTTGAGTAAAATACTTAGCATGTTTGTATGGGAATTAATGTATTGATTAAATAATTTTATCAATAAACTTGTTAGTCGATTAACTTTTTTGTTTGAATACCTGTGTAAATATTAGAATGGATTTAGTTATTAAAATGAAATAATTAATCAATAGAATAGAATAATAGAATCAATTAGAAAAATTGTCACAAGGATAATCTAATTATTTATTAAGAGATTAATGACGCAGAAATGTACGGGGTCAGTTCAGAAACGTTTAAAAGAGCTAACCGAATTTAAATTATTTAGATGATGTAATAGTGATGACTTTAATTTTGGATATACAAGGTGATTCAGAAATACTAGGAAAACAATTAGTTACTCTACGGCCCCTTGAAATTGGTACTAAAATTTTGTTTTTTGCGAAAATCTTCAGAATCTCTAACCCGGTTTTAATTGAATTAGGTTTGGAGATGTAGATAGTATATCTGAATATTATTAAAAAGCAGTTTTGACAAGAGCCGCAGCGGACACTAGTTATGCGTAATGCCAATTAGTTATTTTTAAACTTTAATTTCCATATTTTTTTTCTAAATTACTTGCCAGTGCATTCGAAGCAGTGTTCCAGTCTACATAAAAATGTACTCTTCAATTTTTTGAAGTTGCTAGTTGCTAAAGCTGTAGTGCGACCATTGGCAAAAGCATCTGAAAAATCCGTAAACAAGATGTAAAGCCTATAATTAATAAGGATATCACAAGACGAATAAAATTACGTAATTTTTTAAATCTCTTGAAAAAATAAAGTGACAGCATAATCAAGAATCGACATCTGTTATTCAACATGTTCGCAGTCACCTTTTTCATGTTATGGATTCATAAGTTTGAAAATGGTAGTATCACAGTTTTAGCAATTTTTTAAGGAAAAATAAGCTTCAGATGAAAAAAAGTGAGTACTTTTTTGTGTAGAATCAAACGGTGCTTTTAATGTACTGGAAATAATTTAGAAAATGGAAATAAAAGATTTTGAAAAAAAAAACTGACAAACAACTGACTTGACAAAAGTATTTTCTTAATAATGTTCAGATGTACTGTCTACAACCTCATACAAAATTCCATTAAAATCGGTTTAGAGGTTCCGGAGATATTTGCAAAAAAACAATATTTTAGGTCCAATTTCAAAGGGCTCCAGGGCTTCTAAAAATTAAAATTCGTCAAAAGAAATTTTGTCAACAGTAATTTTGGAGCGAATTTGAAGGGAAAAATGTCAAATATTTTTAAATTCTAAACAATTTCTGTAATATAAATAATTCAAAATTACTAGCTTCACATAATTTTCAATTAATTCATAGCTGTCTTACGAGACAGTAAAAAAAGGAAGTTTGAAAACTATATCTCTTCACTGTTCGTACTTTTTTCTTACTATACCTTCTCCTATTTGAAGCTTTTATTTTTTATTTTATTTACAACATTGTTAAATCCAATTTTCAAATTTTCAAACTTTTCTGTTGTTTGCTTAAAAATTTTTATAGCTATATTAACAACATTTTTATAGAAACAGAGATTATGTTTATACATTATTTATGTTGGTATTTGAAAAAGCATAGAAGATACCCTTTAAAAAGATGGCTGACCCTTTAAAACACTGGTATCCGATGAAACTCAAAAGTACCAGCACGGTCTGTATGCAATTACTGTCTCAAATTTTATTTTTAAAGTATTAATAAATAATATATTTTCTTCAAAATTTTTGAATACTCAGAAAGTGTGCATTTTCACATTATGTTTTTGAAATGTTTAATTATTATAGATCTAATATTTATCGCGTAATGTCTTCTGCTAAATCCTGCCGTGTATACTTCAGCGTCGACGGTTTCTGACATTTTAAATTTAATTTCGCACTCTCTTCAATAGACAATCCAATGAGCATTTGGTAAAAAATATGAAAGGCAGAGAAAAATTAGTATACGAATACGTGATTAAAAAAAAAATTAAATACATATTTGCGCTAAAAAAAAATATTTTGGGATCATTATTTAAATCTCTGTTACAGACCGCTGACCAATCTCCATTAATTTACATCTCCTATATCAACTTGTTGTCGGCCTGATGCGGCGTTACCAAATTTAAACATTTTCGTAGTATTGGAAATCATAAATAAATGGTTGTATTAACTATTTTAGAAAATCTAATATTTTTTGCCTCCCTTTACTCAATAATAATTTAAAATGTTAAAATATGTAATATTTTTTAAATTATGTATGCAATTAACATATTAAATAATTATCTAATTAAATCTCCATTTCCGCATATTCGAAATTCGTGAAATTAACCATTACGACAGACACACGAATGAAAAATATACTGGTGCTCCATATGTGTAGGGTGATTTTCAATTTCGCTGGAAATAAATGCGAACGATGCAATTGACGATGATAGATTTGAATAAACACGCAAATGGATTGCCTAATGGAATATGTTCATAGTTCCCCTTAATTAAAAATACTGCAATTAAACTTTTCTCAACATTGCGCTCACTTGCTTATCAAACAAATTTAATACCAATCGAAAGTACAAAGTATGAGAAACATGCAAAAGTTAGATTGTCTACTTTTTACTGACTATTACCGGGTTGCCCTGTATAAAGAGATGAGATGATACTAGCAATTTTTACTCATCTCTTTGCTCATTGAAATATACAGACTGTATATTTAAATTTATTTTACGAGCATAAAGGCTTCCAAAAATGCAACAAAAAACAATTAAAGATTTTTGACGTGTCTCGCATATTAAGCGAGATACATGGGAGTGGCCCTCTTATGTGATACAGCCTGTATATAAAAATAAGATAATAGATAATTTTCTTGTGAACACGGTGGCATAAGATTCCTTGCCAAAAATTGGCCATGTATCAAGGTTGCCTGGCTTCGAAATTTAAAAATTGGAGCAAGCGCAGAAGCATTGCACATACTGTAATGATAGTATACTTACAATTACTTTTAATAAATAAATGTCTTTTAAATATATGATATTAACATATAAAAACATCTATCAAAATAATAATATGTTTGTAAAATTTTTATTTCATTTAGGAAGAGAACAATAGTAAACAAATACAATACAATTTTTCAATTACTAAATTCAGGATCCAATTCATCAGTTAGATAATTATCTTCAAATTCTGAGGAATTGTCATCATCATCTTTTTCAAGTTATGAGTGTCAATTTATTATGTAATATTTTCAGTAAAAAGTTTGCTAAAATAGTTGTGGTTTTGAAATTAGGGGACAATATTTCGCCAGTTTTCTATGTTGAAAAGGATTACACTTTTTCTCTATATAAACGTAGGTCCAAAAATTCTTCCCAGGGAAGTTATAGTCATTTAAAGCGATCACCTTGATGATAATTTTTTCCAAATATCTCGGAGTTAAGTTTATGAAATTTGGTAACTGTCTTATCCCTCATGACGTCTGTCCGCTGCTATAAACAAAATTTGCAAATAAGTGAGGTAATATTTACCATAACTTTTTGTGCTTTGACTTTTTCGACTTTAAGTTTGTTTAGTAAAAAAGGCATTCTTAGTTCAAATTGATTGATTGTTTTATTTTTGAGTAAAATCAGTTTAAAAATAGTATTACATGAGTTAAAAACGAGGGATCGAACTTATGATTATTTTTTATCATAGCAGGTTGGAAAAACAAAAATGTGTTTAGCGTCATTTATATTGAATTTTTGCAAATTGTTGAGTAGTGTGCGTAACCGATCCCTACTCTGAAAACTGCGGTTGGTTTTTAGACGGTTATTTAAAACCAACAGCCTTTGTCGGAGACCAGGCGCCTTTAAAAATACAGGACATTTTACAACTAATTGCAAAAGATGGTGATGATAATTGCTCAGAATTTAAGGATAATCATTTAACTGATGAATCGGATTCTGAATTCAGTAATTGAAAAATGATCAAATATTTTTTTGTATTTCGATTGTTTAATATTAATAGTTTTTTTACACGAGACTAATGTGTTAATGACTTTTCAACATTTTCAAAAAAAAAAAATATTATTTTTATTTGTTTACTGCTGTTCTCTTCCTAAATAAGATACAAATTATACTAACATATTAATATTTTGATAGAGCTTTTTATATGTTAATATCATATATTTAAAAGACATTTTTATATTCAAAGTAATTGTAAGTATGTATACTATTATTACAGTAGGTACCTGCAACGCTTCTCCGCTCGAATTTTTAAATTTGAAAGCCAGGCAACCTTGATTCATGAACAATTTTTCGCAAGCAACCTTATACCACCGAGTTTGCAACAAAATTATCTTTATTGCAATATACAGGGTGTTCCAGAATGATGGTCAAATATTTTACCAGTGTATTCCACAAGCTATTTCAGGGTGTTATCATCATATGAAATTTTTCAATTTGGATCCTCCCTGTCGAGATACCTGAGTCTCAAAATGGCGGAAAAAAAATAGTTTTTTTATTTTTCCTTAAAAACGGTTACACTTAGAAATTTCAATTTTGGTACACATTATCAGCTAATCAAAAGCTATTTTGTGGTGGTGTCTATTCCTTGGCTCATGTTTCTGGAAGTCGGGAATAAGCAACCCGTAGATTTAGATCTTTTAGAACTTTTTCCTGCAATGGCCGATTTTTTTAATATTGCATCTAATTTTACTAGTTTTTTCCCTCTTATAATTTTTTCATTAACCAACAGTTTGTACGGAAAAAAATAAAAATTGTTTTCCTTACTCTAAACATCTTTTCGTTACTGGTTACTGATAGCCGCAGCATGCGGTTGCTATGTAGATGTTTCTCTGTTGACTTGTGAAACAAATCGCCATTAGATCTATAATTGATAGTTTTTGCAAATATTTCCAATCAAAGAATTCCTATAACTGTTGCCAATCGTGCCGTATGCATATTTCGTCAATTTATTCGCTAATATTTATATGGAAGAGTCAGTTGTTTACAAATATTTGTAAAAATTGTCAAAACTGATTTGTTTGACAAGACAACAGAGAAACATCAACATAGCAACCGACTACTGCGGTTATCAGTAACCGGTGACAAAAAAGATGTTTAGAGTAAGGAAAACTATTTTTATTTTTTTCTGCGCAAACTGTTGGTTGTATGAAAAAATTACAAAAGGGAGAAAATTAGTAAAATTATATTTAGTATTTATAAAAAAAGTTTTGTTGAAATCGGTCGTTGCAGGAAAAAGTTCTGAAAGAAACAAATCTAGGGGTTGCTATTCCCGCCCTCCAGAAACATGAATCAAGGAATAGACACCACCATAAAATACTTTTGACTAGCTGATAATGTGTACCAAAATTTAACTTTCTAAGTGTAACCGTTTTTAAAGAAAAATAAAAAAAATTATTTTTTTCCGCCATTTTGAGACTCGAATATCTCAATAGGACCCAAATTGAAAAATTTTATATAAAGATACCATCTAAAATGGCTTGTGGAATACACTGGTAAAATATTTTACCATCATTCTGGAACACTCTGTATATTTCAATGAGCAAGCAGATGAGTACAAATTGCTAGTACCAACTCACCTCTGCATACGAGTCACTCGGTAATAGTGACCAGTAAAAAAAGGTAATCTAACTTTGCATGTTCCTCATGGTTTTTACATTCGATTGGTATTAAATTCGTTTGGTAAGCAAGTGAGCGCAATGTTAAAAAAATGAATTACAGATTTTTAATTAAGGGTAGACATGAACATTTTTCAATAGGCAACCCATTTGCGATATATTTGTTTACTTATAATCTTCGATAAAAAATACTTTTCATTCGGTAACAATAGCGACAAAAGCAGTTAAATTTGCTGTATAAAATCGGCGTTATAATGTTATTTATTTCTTTCCTTGAGCATTTCTTTCCATTTTTTGTCCAGTCACAGATTACCGCCTTGTCAGGTTTTACAGTGAACCATTTTTCAGTGTTTTGCAGAAGTGTATTTTTTAATCATTTTCGAACTGCCCTTTTTGATTTTTCTTTGTAAAATTGTATTTGTAAGAGGCCCTGTATACTCAGATTTTTTTAGAAAAGTTCTGAATTTTCCCTGTATACTCAGATTTTTTTAGAAAAGTTCTGAATTTTGTTCAAAATTTTTTAATACTTTTAACTCGAAAAGTCTGCATTTTCATATTATGTTTTTTTAAATATTTAATTATAGACTTAATATTTACCGTGTAGCGTCCTCTGCTAAATCCTGCCGTGTATCGCCATGCTGCAGATACTTCAGCGTCGACGGTTTGTGACCTTCTAAATTTAATTTCGCGCGCTCTTCAGTAGACAGTCCAGCGAGCATTTGGTAAAATATATGGTAATTTTTTTCACCTGGTAGAGGCCTTATCACTCTAGTTTGGTCTAAGAAGTAGCAGTGAATTTTAGTTCTGTACAAAGCACCATCGGTTACCTGCACTTCTATAAATTGACCCTAAAATAGAAGCATAAACTTACTGAAACAGAAAAATAATAATCATATATGTTGTAATTAAGTCAGATAGTTAATAAGTAGAGTTATAACTTATTTTACTTTTTTTATTTATTTTATTGTTCAGCAGTGTAAACATTATTTATAGATAGATAGTTCAAATAAATGCTATTTAGATAAAAATATAACCAAATATATAGATAATCCCAATTAGAAATGAATCAATTAATTATGTAAGCATAAAAATAATCAACGCTCAATAAAGATCAAGTAAGTTATTTTTTGATCAGATCAGATTATACTCGTAGACTAAATCAAGGTAGTGCATTTATGTCATATCCAAAAGGTGTTAATGTTTGACTAGCAGACGATAGTACCAAACTAAACAAAAAATATATAAAATGGATCCAACCATTGTCGAGAAAAAAAATAAACAAAATATTTCGATTTGATGTGCTAAAATTCAGTTAATTTAGAAATCTCTCCGTAATGGTTTACACAAAATATCATAAAATGCAATGTTTATTATAGTTATGGCAAGAATTCAGATAACTTACGTCATGACTGATGTTAAGCAATTGCTTTTATTGTTGCATTAAACACATTTTCTGTAATTTAGTTCAATAAATAGCGCAAACATTTAGTGTAGTATATATAGTTCTATTATTCCCAGTGGCAGTTTATTAAATATTTTGCTGAAAATATAATGAATTTGTTCGTATGACGTAAGTCGTCTGAATTCTTGCCGCAATTATATTTCTATAATTTTTTTATGTACCTACTTTCAATAAAATGATTTTGTCTTAATATAAGTTCATTTTGTGCGATTAGTAGGTATCAACTTTAACGAATTTTATAGATTAAGAAAAAAATTACTATCCTATACTAAAAGTAAATAAATTAACAGAAATAGTAAAAATTGTATTTTATGATATATTATGCAGAAAATTGCAAAGTGTCCGGAGTATGAGTGCTGCACGAAAAATTGTATCAAACAAAACATATTGTACCTACTTGACCAATGGTAACATAATTATGACAGCAAACAGGTTTTGAATATTTGACAACGTTGCTCACATATCATGTTAGATAAACCTACTGTGAACGGATTTCCTAGAGCTCTTTTTACAACACAGAATAATGTGAAATAGTTGCAAGTGCTCAAAATGACTTATGTTGCTTGCGAAAATCCTTTACGGTACAAACATCACGTAACTAGAAAATTTTGATCAGATTTGCCATAAATTAGTCATTAGCAGTTGGTCATGGTTATTATAAGTTGTTCCACTTTTGTTTATGTACACTCTCAAATATCAAGCAAGCACTATGTATAGAAAAACTAAACGCATTAACCACAATACTATTAGGTTAACAGCAGCAGGTGATAGATTACAATCTTGTCGTTCGTTACAGTACGTTACAGTTTTAAGGATTTTCTGGGAAACTTCAATTGTTTACGTAATTAATACTAACACAAAACACAAATTAAATTACAGAAGCTTTGACTTAACCTTAGTTGTACCTTTGTAATTTCGTAACACAATTTTGCATTTTTTTGTAGTTGTATTTTTATTTTTGAAATGTATTTGTAGAAAAACTATTCATTTTAGACATTTTCTTCATAAGAATTTTTTACTTTTAGTCAGACATACAAGTTTCTTTAGTATTGGCACCTATATTCCTGATATCCTGTAGAGAGATTCCTAAATTACTAAACTGAACCTTTGTACATCAAAGAGGATATTGACACATGCTATATAAGTTTTATGTTTTCTGTTTTCTGTTTCTGTTTATTTTGTTGTATACTATTTCTTGTTAAAATTATGGCAGCCAAACCTGTAACACCCTGTATACACTATTCGATAAACATAGCTACAAAGACAAATGTAAACTGTAAACTTTACATTACAAACTATTGCAAAATATTTTACTGAACAGGTACTATTTCTTAAAATAAGAAAAAAGCTTAAAAAATATGAAACAAAAACTGTGCAACCCTTGAACTTTTAAGACAAATATGTACTTATTTTGTAAAACATTTCAATTCAATCGACATTATTTAATTGTTAAACCACTAGTACGCACATTTAGCTTAAGAAAATCTGATTATATCTAGAGTGTAACTGTTAAAAAATAAAAAAGTGTCATGCTTTGTTAGCAATAAAATCGTTATTAGTTATTAGTCTAGGAATTTCCTGACCGCAGAAGTTTTCACCTTTAAAACCTATTTTATGGGATATCTAATAAATTGTCTGGGATTAAATATTCATTTAAATATTGTGGCGGTTTAAAATAAAAACCCGTAAACTATTATGACAAAGTAAAATACATATTTCGTTTACAAAAAAAGAGATAATCAAATCAGAAACAGTTCTTCTTCTAATTTTGATGACAAATTCTGAGAAATTAGGAACTAGAATATTTTAGGTAGGTACATCACATTACTACTGATTAGATAAAATTTATATCTGAGCCATTAACATAAGTGATTAATATAAAGTGATACGATTGACGTCATCAATTATATTTTCTCCAGAAACATACCCAATTTCTTTCCAGTTAAAAAGCTCTCTTTTTCTAATAAACTTTTATTAGAGAAATTTGTCTGTATTACTTTCTGTTTAAAAGTTATATGTAATATCGTCCTAGAAAGTCTCAAAAGAAATACCACCTAAAAATCACATTAGCGGTGGAAGGATCAAGTAGTCGTTGGAAAATAATTGAATGTTCTTTGTTTGAAGTGTATAAATGTCACAAAATACTTCATTATTCAATACGAACGTCAAACATATACCTATTGAGTTTAAAAAATGTTTTCTCATTCAGAAAAAGTTGATATGTTGCTAATTTACGGATAGTTACAAAAAATTTCAAGAAGAGCTGTAGAGTTATATCGAGAAAGGTATCCAGAGTGCCTCATTCCTGATCATAGAACTTTTACAAGACTGGAGGCGACTTTGCGACGAAATAAAGATATAGTTTCTGTTCGGAAAACCAACAGGTATCATGACTACAACATTTACAATTTAGAGTATTTGTCCGAGTGTTACATTGAAAACATACTTAATTTTATAGCTTGAATTGGAGTAAATGTAGAAACTGTTGATCAGAACCTTTTTTGGCAGGTTCTTTGGACGGATGAAAGTCGGTTTATTAGTGACGGTTTTCCAAATAGGCGAAACGAGCACTACTTGTCTATTGAAAATCTCCACATAAAACCAGTTCAAAATCAAGACTATTTTGGAGTAAATTTGCAGCATCATCGGTAGGTATTTAATTGGGCATTATTTTTATGAACATACATTGAACAGCGTGAGTTAATTTACTACAAGAAAAACTTCCTGCACTTCTGGAGAATGTGCCTTTGCAGCTAAGGAGAAACCTATGATTTCAGCACGACGGAGTTCCACACGGCCAGGATTTTGCAGCAATATTTATTTTTCAATGGCCTGAAAAGTCACCTGATCTAACACCTCTCGGTTTTTTATGGGGGTTTCAGAAAATAGGGTTTACAAAACACCTCTGCGAGATTAATCTTATGAAACAAAAAATCATAAACGCTTGTAACGAGTTAAACGGCGAAATGTTAATAAACGCAGCCCAAGTGGATATGTGTCTTAAAATGAGAGGTCATATAGGGAATAGATTGTAATATGCATGTAACATGAGGGCGTTTGCCTCATTTTTTATGTTTAGTTATTGTTATCATCACCTTTTGTTTTAACTAAGAATTATCAAATTTAATCCTTTTATTTATTCTTAATGACATGTATGAGTTTCAGCTGGTATATATTTTGGTACTCTTTAGGACGATATTGCTTATAACTTTTAAACGGGAATGCAGATAAAAGTTTATTAGAAAAAAGAGCTTTTTAATAATTTAAGAAAAAATATAATTGATGACGTCATTAATCATTTCTGTCAAATCCCAAAGATAATACTTTGGATTGAAAATGGAGCTGACCTCATCTCTTTTAACACGACGTGTCCCAAATTTTATTTAATTTTTTTGTATCCTCGCAGTAAGCTCATACTATAGTGTTTGAGACACCCTGTACATAATAACTACAAGTTTCAACTTCGTAAGCAGTTTATTATTGTTAAATAATAATACAAACTTTTGTGATAGAACTTAAGGAAATACAAAAAGAGTTCTTAAAATTTGCATAATGTTACGTTATAAACAAATTTAATGATTATTGTATAACTTCTACATAGGAAATAATTTAATATGTAAAAATATATATTTTTAAATAATTTAGGGAGCTGTGGAGTTTTGTTCGTGTGTGAAGTATAAAACGTATACGGCATTTGCCTTTTTCAGATATTTTGCTATTGCTTCTTTATTTGTTTAATAAATTATTGCTTGTAATTACATAGGATAATTCTAATTAGAAAAAGTCAAAATATCGTAAAAAGGAAGCTTATTAGCAACCGAACAGGTTTTCTTTGGAAAGTTAAATATTTATATTTCTTTAGTTGATGAAATTGTGGCTGCAGATTGTAAGTCGAACAAAGAATACAGCGGATCTGTAATATCAAATAAGTCTTGAACATTCATAATACTTTAAAATTTTTCCATTAGTGTTTATCTTCTATCAAATAAGAAAAAATATTATTAAGAACAGTTTCCCAGAATGAAAGATTGATAATTATGCAATATTTCAATGTATTTGGCCTACTTTGATTTTCTTTCTTACCTTTATCGTTAGTAGCGTCCATACGAAATACGACAAAAGGATGTTAAAAAATATTCTTAGAATAAAGCATTGAGTACATGTGCAAGTTTAACGTTATGAGCCTATTTTGAGAAAAAAATAAAATTAGGCATAATTAATGTCTTCACACATGCCATTTCCAGAATTAGTGATGTACATTAAGACTTTGAAAATATTTCCCCTGCTTTTGAGAGAATCTACTGAATTTCTCAGTTTTTTCTTAAAACTGGTAGATTTCGAGAAATGGAGAAAATTTGCTGCTTACAAAAAACTTTGAGATTCCAAATTGACTGCAAGAGATATCTTATGAAATATACAGGGTGAATCTTAAATAAGTACAAATATTTTAACCAGCAGTATAGTTTTGTGTGTAGAACACATAATTAATAGTTTTTTTACAAAAAAATCAGAAATAAAAAAGTGAAATTTTAAATAAATTTCGTAATTTTTCAGTAGAAAACTTGTTGAGGACCGCTGGCCTAGACAGACCCTTCATACTTTTATGAGTCATAGTGCTGCAGACTGAACGTGTGGTTCACAGTGTTGCCAGTATTACACAAATGTCTTTGCTTCAAGGAAGAAAAAATCTCAACTTTTAGCGAATTTTGTCAAGTGTAACATTTTATATTATTTTTTATTATCAAACTGTCATTGACTGTCATGACAGATTATCGGAAGCCCAAGTCAAACTTGTTAACCCCACATAATGCATGAAAATAGCAATAAAATTTGCTAAATTTTTTCCATTTTAAATAAAAAACGCGTGCATAGTTTTTCGTTATTCTTCATAAAATAACTTAAGGAAATTGTGTTTTGTGTCCCTTTCTAACAGTGTACAATGACATTTAACTTGTGAAATGTGGATTACTGATTAAATAGTTAATTTTTTAACAAACAGGTAAGCTTGTGTGCACGTTTATGTATAATTTTTGAACATTGGACATAGTAATATCACGTAATATCTTCCTAAATATTTTACGGTAGTATTGAACTTGCGGAAATTCATTTTTAATCGTTGAAGTATAGTAAGGTTAGTTCAGATGTTAAAATTTATGTTAATATTGCTGCGTATCATACTACATACCCAATTTTACTGTACTTATGCTTAAAACAAGTATTTTTAAAATAGAACTATTACGTTAAAGGAAACGTAATATTTATATTGGAGGAGATATGGCAACCTCGCAACAAATCATATGTTTCATTACGTTGTTGGATGAAAAATCAGCCAGCGGTCCTCAAAATGTGGGTATTTTTTTAAAAAATTAATATCTCCGTAAATATTAGAAATTTTTAAAAATGGCTTTCACTAGACTGATTTAAATGACGAACTACACCAGCAGTTAAAATATTTGTACTTATTTAAGATTCACCCTGTAAAGTCATATTTTTATTACATTTCTTCTTAAAATAAGAGATAAGTAGTAGTGACATTTGCATTTAAAAATTTAATTACCTACGTGGCGAGTTTCTGTTGCACTTTCCCTTACAGCCACTAGAGGCAAATTAGCATAGTTCAACAAATTTCGTCAGCTCGCTACACATAACCTAACATTGTGAAATACATAAATTAATCAGTTTAAACTTTACTGTTATATCATTTGTGACTTCCATGGGAGTTATGATGACTGACCAGATGTAAATATGCTATGAATTTATAAAAAGTTCGTCGAAAAGCCTGTCGTATTTTACAATAACTAAAAAATATTTTTCACATCATACATGAAAATCTTTTACTGAGTACTTGTTCAATAATAAACGAAAACATGGCGTACGGTGTAACTTGTCTACAAAAATTAACAGTTTTGCTCCCATCACATGTACGCATAAAATTTACAATCCCAGTACTTTCCACGAAGGTACAAATTTGTGAATGACTTTTAGAGCAGCAAGTTTCCAATAAAATGCTACTTTTACCCGTTGTGGCGTTACTAGAAGAAATATCATTAAACAATATAAGTTTTTAAGAGGACAGTGCTTGGTCGCACTTTTACCGTGAAAGAGACAATTCTTGTCACTTTCGAATTCAGTGTATTCAGCGTATTGGAGTCAGTGTATCAACATGAGATAAACTTTTACAGGAAACTGACAATATTAGTGAAGAAATTCAAGATCAATCAAGAAGTCATTAAATATATCCATTTGATATTATGCGTACAATGATGACACCTTGTATATCTGGGAGATTTTTAACCACTAAGTTTATATTATACTATTTCTCTAATGAGATGAGTTGATTGTGCAGATCAGAAATGATTATGTAAATATCAAGTTTAATGAAAAAATTACAGCCAGCTACCCCAAACAGTATTTAACAATAGGCAGTAGTTGTTAAAAAACCCGCCTACCCGAATATTTTATGTATTTGTTTAATTTTATATTTAATATATAGCTGTTTTAAAAGTATTTATATGGGAAAATGGTGCGTCAGACGAATTTTTTATCGGAACCCTTTTATGTAGTAAAGAGATTAGACATTCCGAAAATAGCTGTTTTTTACCCTGTTTAGTGGCGTACCAAATATTTTTCTCAAAGGGTGTTGTAGACCTCTCATATCTACACCACTGATTCCCGTTTTTACTTTATGACCTTAACTAATCAATATCTACAAAATCTACAAGTGGAAGAAACGGGTATATTTGATTTTTTCCATTGGACTCGATCAACCGGCAATTCAATAATAAATGCCTTTATTTCCAATTTCTACAATTACAATGAAAGACAAAAATATACATATATATATATTAGATAGTATGCAAAAAGAGGAAATCTCAAGGGGAAGTTCACAACTAATGTGTGCTCTACCACTTAACCCTTGAATATATTTTATCAAAAGACTCACAGATGTAGACGAAAACAAAAATGTAAAATAATTAACAAATAAAATATCTATGTTACCAAATACAAAAAAAATATATACATATATTTTCCAGATTCACACTGCACATTATTTACTCCTCAGCAAAACTGCTTTAATATGTCTTTTAAAGTTTATAAGATTAAGAGACTTTGCACCAGGTGGAACATCATTGTACAACTTATAAATACAATATTTAAAACATCTCTCAAAAAAAGTAGTTCTATGTATGGGGGGCTAAGTAATCCTTTTGATCTAATATTAACATTATGTACATCACTTCGAAATGTTATTTTATTATACAAATAAGGTGGAGTTTTGGATAAACTAATTTTGTGAAATAAACAAAGAGAATAAAGTTTTCTTCTTTGAGACATATTTAGCCAGCATAATTCAAATAACTTATATGAGACATGATCATATTTACGTATTCTATAAATAAAACGTACACAGGAATTTTGGACACGTTGGATACGAGCACTAGAATCAAAATCTAGGCATGGTCCATATACAGAAGCACAGTACGCAAACTGAGACAAAACTAGAGCCTCACAAAGCATTTTTTTGTATTAATATTTAAATACTCACGATGGGGATATAAAATCCTTAAAGCCGCGTAGGCTCTCTGAATCATTTTACTTACTTGCTCCCTGAACCTTAAAGTTTTATCAAAAATTAGCCCAAGATTTTTAGCACTGTTGGAATATTTTAAGCGATTTAACTATTAATTTCAATGTTAATTAAATTCTGTAAATTTACAGTATCCGATTTCTTTCCAAATAGAAGCAAAGCTGATTTTAATGGGTTTAAATTGAGCGAATGCTGACTAGATATTTCAAACAGGCTCTTCAAATCAACATTATTTTTTTTGTAAAGCAGATTGATGATCCTTCGGGAAAAATGAATAATATAGATGAGTATCATCTGCATACATATGAAGTGAACAAAATTTAATAAACTTTATTAGCTGTGAAGTATAAATTGAAAATAATAATGGACCTAAGACAGAACCTTGAGGAACTCTTATCTCCTTATAAAGCAAGATAATGTTTTAGACTTCTAAAAAAGAATCAGAAATGCCATTTGCTATTATAAATGTTGTAAATAACACACTTTAGTGTCCGAGAGTAGAACTGTTATATTACAAAATCATAAGAATGTTCTTCGTTGAAAATTATAAAACTGATCTTTTTTTTCTCGGAGAACGTTTATATGCATTTGTTATAGAGCAAGTTTGTTCTATAAGCTTTTTTGTTTTATAGTTGCCCAGTAGCTAGCAGCTTCCTCAGACATCTTTAAGTTTAAGTAAGACATTATCTGTGACACCAGCTTGTATTGCTAAAATAAAAACCAAAAAATCGGACACATTGTCAACAACAGTTTGCTGTATGCATATCCAATACATTTGCTTTTAGTGCTAATTAGTCTCCACTGTAATAATTATAAGACACATTTATAAAAGAGCTGTATAATAGTATTATAAGCGTTTATACAATAAATTTATTAGTATCTGCTACACTAATAAAACATTGGTATATGGAAGCAACAATACACTCTGCTCTTTTACACTTATAGAATACCTGTTATGGTTGTAATAATATTATGGAGAAAAAATTATAATGCTTAATTTCTCATAAACGTCGTTTAGAACGAGCTTCTATAAAACAATTTGTGTTGGTTAGGTTGTTAGAGAGCGAGATAAAGGGTATATTGTATTATATATTTTCCTTAAAATTTCTGATGGAATCTACTCCTGAAGTTTGACTATTCAAACTTGACGCACCTTGTATACCGCCGGAACATCAAATTAAATATTCTCGTTTTCCTCGAAACTTACCAATTTTAAAGAAATTTTGACGAGAGATATGGAGTCCCACACTTTCCACACCACTGACAAAGGCAACGAAATACCTGATAAAGCAAATCAAATTTGAATCGGATACCTTATGTCCAATTCCAAAAATATGACTTAAAAGCCTGCAATATTTACGCGAAACATTTTTGGATCAAGGGAAGCTGTTATTCCTATGCATCTTTGTACATCACATTTCTTAATACCTGCCCACCACCAAGACCGCCAAATACTAAGCGTTGTCATATACTTACAATTCTGCTAGACTCCGAGTTCGTCGCAGTTTTTGCAGAACCTAAGGAACGTAATACTGTAAAGGCAGCGGCTAAATGTTTAAAGGCATCAGTCTCTGGTCCTCCTCCGGCGACGGCAAAAAGTTGCCTTAATAATAACATAGAGGCATGGCTCTTGCCAGACCCACTGGTTCCTATAAGAAGTACAAACGTAGCTCCATCAGTCGAATTTATATTGACGGTAAAATTGTTACTTACCAGATAGGATAATTGCTTGGGGATAACCTGTTTCGGATTGCTGTCGAACGGCCTCCTGAACCACCCTGTTGAGCTGGGAACTAAGAGCTAGGCCCCGAGTACTGCTCAGCGTTAGAGGATTGCCGACGTCGCGGTAAGGGTTCACGCACAAAAGGATTGGGCCGACATTTGTCTGTAACAGAAAAATAGGTGGTTTAAGTGACTGTACATGTTGTAAACGCCACGGATGAATTCAGAACATCGAGCTACCATCCTGTTATAGATAAGCAACATACATTGTCAGTCTCAGCAAACTCGAAAAAAGTCTGGATTTGACCCCAACAATGTATTCTAATGAAGGATCAGGTATACAAAGAAATATTTAATAATTTAGATGACAAGAGAAAATATACTGAAGGAAATCTCTGTGGGGAAATTAAACGTTATAAGAGATAATTGCTTGGAGATATATATGTCTAGATCTAGAACAATATGAAGTAATTATCCAGTGTTATCTACTTGAATAATTTAATTGGGATAAATCTGAGAAACACGTTAGAAATTATATGCACTTATTTAGTTTTCAAAATACTCAAGGGCATTGAAATACTGAAGTTCTTATGACATACTGGTATATCAATTTTTGCTTTGGACTACTAGCCCAAATTTCCAAGCAATTTAACATCTTTAAAGATATTTGGATGAACGAGATACACATAGCTGTTTTTTATTTCAACTCACTGTATAAAAAAACAGTGGTTCTGGAATGGTTGTAATGGAAAAAAACGAAAATTACAAAAAATATACAGTTTGTTCCGTTTAAATAAAATTATATTAAAGAGAAGTTCAAGCTTAACGTATATACGAATATCTGCACAAAAACGTTTTCCACGCAGCGTAGAACGTCAAAGTAAGTATGAATCAGTAATACCTAACAGGAAATTAAAAAGTAACAGATATGGATACAGGTTGCTTTATTCATTAATGATGTAAGTAGTACTATTGAATATACTATACAGGGTGATTCAGGTTTAATTTTGACAACAGGTTAAAATAATGTTCATTTGTGATACAAACTTATTTCCTAAAACGCATCGTTTACGAGAAAGAGGGCGATCTTACATAAACTTTTTAAGTTTGAACTACCTACCCCTTTTAGAAGTGTATTTTGTATGCTACCCCCCTCTTACTTTATTTCAAAACTACAAAAAAAAAATATTTTCAATAAAACATGTACACACCACTTTGACCTGATTAATTTCGAAACTTTTTCGTCTCCTGTTTTTTTTTCGACGGTTGGTCTTGTTTCTGAGATATTCAAAGAAATTGGTGACAGTGTAGCGCACCAGCTGCGTAAATTTTATTTAACGTTATAGCAACCCATGAAAACAAAACTCAGTGATCTGTGTAAACTGACGTTTGTGAAAATCATTGTCAAAAGTATTATTTAAAGAGCATTTTTAGTGCTAATAAAAGATGGCAAAAACGTTTACAAATGCTGAATATGCCGATATACATTATGTTTATGGTTTCCGTGACAGAAATTCCAACACGTCAGTTCGAGAGTACCGAACACGCTTCCCTAATAGAAAAATTCCAAATGCACAAGTTTTTGGAGATGTACATCGTCGATTTTCAGAATATGGTTTGCACCGGTACAATGATCATAATCGTAATGTACCACCAAGAAATAATCAGCGAATTCTTAATCTTTTTGATATCTATAGAACTTTAAGCACAGGCCAAGCAACTCCATTTATCTCAATCAAAAGTACTGAGAGCACTCAAACAAGATCCTCGAAGGGCTTTCCATCTCCAACCAGTTCAAGGTTTGTTGCCAGGAGATGCTGAAAAATGTTTATAATTTTGTAGATGGGTTTCAGATTCAACAGAAATGAATCCACAATTTCTGCATAAGGTTTCATGGACCGACGAATCTAATTTCACAAAATCTGGAATTGTGAATTACCACAACATTCACGTCCATTCACGTCACAATCCTCGATGTGTCAGACAATCTTCATTTGAGCAACAGTTTAGTGTAAATGTGTGGATAGGTGTTTTAAGTAATAACCTCTGTGGGCCGCATATTTGACCTCCTCGTTTAAACGGGGATTTATTTCATGAGTTTCTGAAAAACTCTTTCCCCGACGTGCTTGACGATGTCCCCTTAAATTTACGCCAAGGGAACTGGATGCAGTTGGATGGTGCCCCTGCACATTACGGAAGGCAAGTACGGCAGTGGCTGGATGAGAATTATCCTCGTCGATGGATTGGACGGCAACCCAACAACCACCGAAATATGTGGATTCCTTGCGAAGGACCAGTGGTTTGGCCTCCGCGCTCGCCAGATGTGAATCCTCTGGATTATTTCGTTTGGGGCCATCTGAAAGCAATTGTGTATGATACGCCAGTACATACCCGTCAGGAATTGATCCAAAGGATAAAATATGCTTGTGATGACATAAAAAACAATCCTGTTCAAATAGCAGCTGCGGTTAATACACTAATTCGTCGATGTCAAAAATGTATTGAGGCTGGAGGAATGCACTTTGAACAATTATTGTAATTTTTTTAGTAGTTGATAAGTTTGTTGTAAATCTTGTAATAAGTAGTTGTTACTAAATTTATGTTTGAGGTTATTGGCATTTTTCTTAACACTAAGAACACTCTTTAAATAATAATTTTGAAAATGATTTTCACAAATGTCAGGTTTTTTTTTTGAGAGCCGTCCGACAGTGTCCCCGGAAGCACCGCAGTCTATAGACTTATTGTGCATCTCTCGACGAGCACAAACATCCATACTACAGTACATTACTACAGTGGGATTCGAACCCACACCGACATAGCTGATCCAGACTGGTTCCACGAGCAGTCGTCTCTCAGCCACCTCGGCTATCACGGCGCCCAAAACGTCAGTTTACACAAATCACTGAGTTTTGTTTTCATGGGTTGCTATAACGTTAAATGAAATTTACGCGGCTGGTGCGCTACACTGTCACCAATTTCTTTGAGCATCTCAGAAACAAAAGCAAACGTCGAAAAAAAAACAGGAGACGAAAAAGTTTCGATATTAATCAGGTCATAGTGTTGTGTAAATGTTTTATTGAAATTATATATTTTTTTGCAGTTTTGAAATAAAGTAAGAGGGGGGTAGCATACAAAATATACTTCTAAGAGGGGTAGGTATACTCGCGACAAGAATTCAGATGACTTACGTCATACGAACAAATGAATAATTTACTAAATTTTCAACAAAATATTTAAGAAACTGCACCTGATAGTAATACAACTATATCCTACACTAAAAGTTTGCATTATATATTGCAGTAAATTCCAAACAATTATTGTTTTTAACGCGACCAAATATCGAAAAATACGTGGACAATAAAAACAAATGTGTAACGTCAGCTGTGACGTAAGACGTCTGAATTCTTGACGCGAGTATAGTTCAAACTTAAGAAGCTTATGTAAGATCATAAGGACCGTTTATGTTCCGAATTTCCGAATTCCTACTTCAACGCCCTCTTTCTCGGAAACGATGCGTTTTAGGAAATAAGTTTATATCACAAATGAACATTATTTTAACCTGTTCTATTGATTCCTGAAGTTATCAAGATTAAACTGAATCACCCTGTATAAGTAGGTAAGTTATATAAAAAAATATATGTATTTGCTGACATTTAAAAAATACTACCTATTCATTAGGGGAGGGTGGGGCAAGTAAGTCTGTCTTAATAATATGAAAAAACATAAACACCACCGACATCAACCGAATAAGCCAGCGGCATCACCAGAACAGTCATCATGTAGTTATGTTCCTATTGTAGACTTAGCCATATCCAAACACCATCTCAGAAGAACATGAAACTTAAAACAAAGTTGAAAACTACAGAGGGATCAAAAATTATTACTAGTTCACTTTATAAGGACCAACTTGAAGAGAAATAACAACAGCTAAAATTAAATTGGAGAAGAAAAATTGTAATAAAACAGTACAAGTGCAGGTGTTGGATAAGTAAACACAAAACTGGAAACTTGAAAGAGAAGAAAACGGTACATCAGCTGAAGCAACAACAATGTTAGTGGAAGAGTAAAACACAATGTGCGTTTACTACAATGAGAAATATCGGGACACTTGCAAGAAAGAGTGTTCACATAACTAATTAGGCGGTAAAAATTATATTTGTCGAATTGTCGTTGGTATTAGATCAGATACTACGTACCCCACACGGGTGATTCACTTATCCCTACGAATGGGGCAAGTGAATCATTTTAAATTTTTTTTAAAAAAGGCTATTATTCGTTCAGAGAATGAATATTTTTTATTTTGAAGATTAAAGAAGTTAGAAGTTGTTAAAATACTTCCGTTGATTTACAGCACACAGTTGTACTTTTATTCCTAAAAGAAACAAAATATATACGTAATGGAAACTTAAGGTGTCTCATTTGTCCCACCTTCCCTATTTGATTGTTAACATATGGACAAGTATTACAAGTAAGTATTAGCACTTTTAAAACTATTAGAATAAGCTACCTTTTTTGAACATGATTAATTCTGAAAGCTAAAAAGTTATTTTTCTCTCAGCATGTCTGCCAATTGTGCCTTTAAAATCTTAAAATAAAACTTTAAGTCTACAACATTTTTTGAGAAAGTTAATGCAATAATGTTTCCACCAATTTCAGATATTTAGTCAATAAGTGACATAAATATTAAAATCAAACAATGTTCAGTAATTAACAGCAAATTTTTCTTTATCACAATACTAAATGCATCGTTAATATCAATTTTGCTATCAATAAATCAAAGTAAGGTTTCATTTTAAATCATAAATTTTGACTTGTAACGCTTGTGGGCATAATGCCGTCGAGATGCAGAAGGCATTGCGAACAGTGACTTCATATCTAAGAAATATTACTTTTCCTACTATATTACAATATTCTAAGTTAACAAATTTTCTTTTTTAAAGCACACGTCCTGAGATCTGTCGGTATTAGTATAGTATCTGACACAAACGTTGAAAGTTGTGGGTATATTCAACAATCCTTTCGTTATTATACAGGATATTCAGTAAAGATTGGCTCATACTTTAAGGCTAGACACCTTGGTCAAAAATAATGTGAATTAAATCAACTTACCTTAGTACAATTTGGCTTCCTTAAGGCTTACGGTGAGCGCTCGATCCAAAGGGATATAGGTTTCGCTCAGTAACTCCTCAACGAAAAATGATAAAAATATGCGGTTTTTTTAATAGACTACAAATATTATTTTACGTCGACGCTGTGTTTTGAAATTTTGAAAAAGTGTAAAATTAATTTTTTTTAAATGAATTTTGCATATCTTCAAAATTTCAAAACACAGCGTCGACGTAAAATAATATTTGTAGTCTATTAAAAAAACCGCATATTTTTATCATTATCCGTTAAGGCGTTACTGAACGAAAACTATGGGTTGTTCCAACACAGCAAGAATCGATTCCGAACCGTCCAGAATTAGTCAGTCAGTTCAGTTGTTAATGTACCCTCGGCGAATGCGACGTAAGACGGTGTTGGTCAAACATTTCTCACGGTACTGAACCAGTTCTCTACGGTTGTTGGAACAGGACTTATATATAGTTTGATAGAGCGCTCACCGTAAGCCTTAAGAAGTGATAGGCCTGAGAACGTTTTGTGTTTTGTTTATATTTTTCTTATTGTTCTGAAATTTTAGAGAGCAAGATTTTTTGAGTTAAATGTTACAGAAGATTCGGAGCGCCTCTGCTCATATATTATTTCTTACAGTTTTTTTAAGGATAGAGATTTTTGAAAAATGATTAGTTCTTTTTGAACAGCCTGCGATTAGTTTTAAAATGGTGCACTGGTCGCCAAAATGAACCATTTTAGAGGAAACTGCGTTTACTGTTAAGTTTGGAAAGCAATACATAAATTTTAAAAAAATATTCTTTCAAAAAGTCATATTGTCATATTACTTTGTGTTGTGTTTCATAATGTTTTATGAGAACGACATTACTAACTGTAATGACTTTTTGAATTAATAATTTGTTAGAATTTATGTTTTTATTGATTTCAAAGCTCAACAAACACGTTAAACGTAGGTCTATAACTAAAATTATACTAAGGTAAGTTTATTGAATTCACTTTAAAGTATGGCCCATTCTTTACTGAACACCATGTATATCTAATGCTACCAATAATTGTTCGTATTACTGAGGACATTGGTTGTATAAAAATGTATTCAGTCAATAAGTACGGCCATGCTTTAAACATTTTGAACATTCTTGAACACTACCGTTCACGAATATTGACGAATGATGAATAATGACAATTTCTATATCGTCCCGTCAATATTCTCAAATTACTTTGATGTTGCTCCTAATTAGATTACCATGAATTGTAATACTGCAGTAATCCAATGCAAGTATGGAGAATGGTAATCCAGTGCAGTCATGAACAGTGATGATGAACAATCATTGCAGCAAAAATAAATTGGAAATCACGCGCACCAAAGCAATACAGCTGAGTAATATAGAGGCAATTAGCAGTTGCATTTCATATTCCCATTATTCCATTATTTCTTCCGACTTGAAACGATTTAGTTATAGTCGACGTTAAAAGATCGATTGCAAGTAAGTGTATGTGGAATGACTGAATATTCGCGCAGTTATTGAATGTATCAAATGATTATTTGCAATATGTGTAGGACAAGTTTTAGACCTAAAATGCATAAAAAAACAATAATCCATGACAAACTTGAGATGAAGAAATTGACGAAATCTAAACTGAAACTCATAGGTATAAGTCGGCGGATAGAATTTAATGCTGAATCTGTGTAAGTTGTTTTCATTCCTAAACTTATTAGCAAGATCTAAGACATCATCCGAGTATAATTTGAATTTATAAGTAAAATATCATAAGTAGATATGGTAGGAAAGGCTATATTAAAATTACTGTTAAATTTAACCGAATCCTTTAAAAAATGTTGGCAAAATGGGATCTGCCGAATATTGAAACCGAATTCAAATCCTTAGTCCACCCCGACACGGCGACAGGCTTATGAAGCAAGTGAGATTCTTCAAAGTGTTTATTGTGGACATGAAAATACATAATTTTTATTAAACAATCTGTAGTCTAAATGTCAAATTCCAGAACATAAATTAAGGATTATTACGCCAAATTTTGACTGACTCCACCACTGTACAACCCAAGTTCAGTCAATTCTTCATTGTTATCTTGGCTTGGCTATCAAGATTGACTTATGTTGTTTTATTTAAAGATACCATATTCAAATCTAGATGTAACATGTTGATGCCATATTTTACACTGTCAAAAAACTTAACGAAAAGACGTGTTTGGTAGATCGAGCTGTCAATGCCGGTTTCAAAGTTTTGTTTCCTACTGAACGCGTGTACTGACAATTATTATAAACAAAAGCATCATACGGTATAAACAAGACTACTAAAATTAATATAAAGAATTTAACAATTTTTTTTTGAGTAAGGTGGAGGTTGTCAAGATTGCTTAAGCTAATTTCTTACCATTTTTTCAGTTATAACATAATTATCATTAATTATATTTAAAGCAATTAATACAATTTAACATTTATTTATTTCTTGTGATTATTTTCCCAATTTATCGCATATGTTAGAATAATTGATATATCCTTCATGGATCCAACCTTTGTAAATAATGCGGCAAAGCTATTCATATTTTCTTTCTGTCCTCAGAAACTCCTCGCCGCAATCTAGTTACTTTGTATTGTCTTCTTAACTATTTCTAGTTTTATCGTCTAAGACAAGGCTCTCTAATGGACATTTTGTTCTTTTAGATGTGCTTACTGTTGGACGTTTCCTATTCTTCCAAGTCTCAATATTCATGGGCGTATTGAGAACCTGACCTTTTTCACATGCGAAGAAACAGAAACTGGTGATATTTCATCCAGTTTATCAGGTGTGATAGTTTTTATAGACGAAGGCGTGTGAACTGCTGTGTCAATAAGATAAAAACAACTTGGCTGTGAAAAATCATGTGTGAATCATAGGTCTTTGTCGACATTGTTCAGACTATCTTACGAAGAAGGCCGACTGTTTATTATGGATTAGTTAGTAATGATTTTCTTTGCAAAAGATATGTGTATTCTGGAATTATATCTGGCCAAAATGAAACAATATCTGTTGATCTGAATCCTCCAGATACAGTGTTTTGAACAGTGGCAGCTGTGTTCCGTGCAAAGGCAGAGTTTTTCTTGGTGAAAAATGGGTTTTCAACCAGCGCAGAAATATAACAGCGGTTTTTTAGAAGCTCTCACAGCTGGTGCCGGTCATTTGATCTCGGTAAGTAGTTACTGCCAGAAACAGAATTAAAGTGCACATCCCTAGCATTAGCCGGGATTCTTTGACTTGCTCTGGTTGTTCTCGGGTGTGACTCTGTAAGGACATACCCGCTATCGGTATCTCTGGGTCCCCCATATATTGATTTCGGCTCTCCTACCGTTAGTATTACGACTGCTATGGTCAGAACCGTTCCTAGAATAAAGGTGATCTTCCGAGACATTCCATAGCTGCCTCTGTAACCGGTCGCATCCCATGCTTCCAAACGTCGCCGCTCTTCACTATCGGCATCTTTAGTAATGACTTCTGGCAGTGACCAGTTACCGAGGTTATATATTTCCATTTATACAGAGTGATTCAGAACTTATCTAAAAAAAATTGTACAGGGGACTCTTACAAATACAATTTTGTAAAGAAAAAACGGATGTAATTGAGCGTTGTATATGATACGTCACACTGCTGTAATAGGCCGTGGAAGTCCTGGACCTCCATCTCTTCCACGATTAGGTTTCAAATTTCCCTCGCGTTGCACTGCACTTGCACACTGCACACCGCGATAAAAGTAGTTGCATTTGACACACGTTTACCGGAAAATCATTCAGCAAACATTTTCACAGTGTAATAAATTAAAACGATATCCATCAGCTCCGAGTGGCTACTATACACGTAAGCCATTTTTGACACTTAAAAATCAATGTAAACACTGGCGTCACAAAAACTATATTGCGTACAAAAAGTAATCGGATTTCAATATTCGGAATAACCTGTCTAGAGACTACAGTGGCCCAACGATATAAAGGTTGAAAATACTACAACTTCAATAATGTTTTACTCGAAAACTATAAGGATTTTATAAAAATTTTTTTACTATATCGACTCCATATTTCCAACAATGTGACAAATAAATCAGGAGGCGTGAAGTTTGAAAAGTCTCCTTTCCTATCTTGCCCTTGAAAATACAATATGGAAAACCATTCCCTCATTGTTGCAATAGGCGACTACGGATATTGTTTCTCCTGTGTTCGCCGAGATAATATTTTGATACCTTCTAGCACCTTGTAGAGTTTATTATTTAATTGAAAACTAGTTTGGTCTATATTAAATATAATGCCCTTTTATCATTCAAATCGTCTTCATCCATGATTTGAGGTATTTTATATTTTCCTTACACAAACCTATGCTTGCGCATAAGATATTCATTCTTGTTTTGAACAAAAATCAACTTTGATTTATTGATATACCTAGAGTTAGAGTTAGTTTATTTGGCACAGAATATACGGAGTGTCATAACAACTATCTGATATTATACAGCCCGTCAAAATTCGGAAATTTTCCTAATCTATTAAGTAAACATTAACAATATGTCACTATGTTTGAATATAGCAGTATATATATAAAACAAGGATTTGTATATGACATGTATTACAGTTGAAATATAAAACAACAAAATACACAAAAGTTAAAATGGCAGCCCTACTGTTTAAAAAAATCATTTACTGAATAAAAACACCTTTCCAAAAGGAACAATTTTATCTTATTTTTAAAAACTTTTAAGTTATCACTTTCCTCAAAGCACTTGTGAACGCCAACTGCATGATTATACAGCTGTAACCCCATATATTGGGGGTTAGTTTGGCCGATAGTGAGCCTAGAATATGACACGTCAAAGAGCTTTCTATTGCGTGTTTCGTACGAATGAATAGTTGACCTTCTTTGCCACTTGTTCATATTCTTCCTGACATATTAAAATCGAGTAAATATGCAGACAAGGGAACGTCAAAATTTTTAATTTTTTGAACAATTCACCGCAAGACGTCAAACGCGCTACTTTTTAAAATTGTTCGACTGATATCTGAACAATTTTTGAATGAAGAACATATGAAGCTGAATACTGATCATGTTGAGTCATCTATGCAGCAGTTTGAAACAGCTCACTTCTTCTTAATTGTTCAATAGAAATACCTCTGAGATATTTCGTATTCTATCACTCCATTTAAAATTTTTCGGGTAGGAATTACCAAAGACGAGGGTAAAGATGACTCAAAATAAAAATTGACCAGTTAGAACATCGTTCTTCATATCAAATCAAGTCACAGGTCAAATTTTTATAGAAACGGGGTAAATAAATTTTAGTAAAATTAATTATTGATTTATTAATTTCTAAATGTCTTCTAGAAAACGGAACGGCAACGAATACATCGGCCTTTATATCTGCACCATTAATAGTAATGGTTAAAAGTCATTTTGTCATTACCGAATTTTCAATTGAAATGTTGAAATCACTTAATAATTGTCTATATTTATATTATTGAAGTAATAAACTAGATTTATTTTGAACAAGTAACGTAATATGAAACTAATATAAATTTAAATTCATAGCCTAATAATTTAAAAATGGGTCAGGAGCGGACTAGCCTAGGAAATAGCTCAAGATATATTAACATATCAAACATTTGTATGCGATTGCCCAATCTGTATGTGGGGCATTATGAAACAAATAGAAAAATATGCTGATATTCGACAAAACCGTTATTAATATTTTTTCCGAAGTATTTTAATTCCGCTGGAATTGCGAGTAACTGAATAAATATCATTCAGCTAAGTAACGGTATAAACAGTATTGATTCGAGGTTTCAAATAACATGTTCTGAGAGAGTCGGAACTTATCCTTACGCTGTAATTTATAGCGATAAAGAAAAGAAATGGTATTTATGTAAATGCAGCTGGATAAGTGTTGTTTTTTAATGGCAAGTTCATGGTCAATCCTTACGCAGGGCCGGCCGCAGGCAATGCGACAGGTGCTGCCCAAGGTCATCTCTGTTCAATGACTCACATAGAAGTTGGAAGCGGAGAATCGTGCTTGCAAGCACTTCATCACTGCATCTTCTGTGAGGGGTCCCTGCAGGTGAATGAGGTCCTCCAAATCGGCACCAGCGGTAGGTAGTAATTGCGAACGTTGCTGAGTGACAGTTACCTAAAATTAAAGACAAACCAATGAGATAAAGATAATCATTTGTCTTTAGTATGATTACAAAATAACATCGGTACCGCTGTTGCACGAGTGCCTATATAATATAGTCCAAGCTCCCACTGCAAAGTACCTTCACCAAACAGTTAATAGAACGAATCGCATTTAAACATGTGTTTCATGTACGTCTTAATACGAATTGGCTAGGTTGGCTAATCAAAGCCGGGTCCTAGAAGCATTAAGCAAAAATATTTATAATGGAGGTTAACTACAAATTAGTTTTAATAAAATAAATAATGTACCAATTGAATTTGGAAATTGACAACCCGATAAGTAAAAATGTATGGGGTTGGCACTCATTATGAGGTTCTCAACATTGGTTGTTTAAATAAACATTAATGTTTACATTGTTGGCGTGCAATTTCACCGGCTGCTTAATGATACAAAATATATACCACTCGAAATATAGGATTGTCTGTATATTTTCGGGTTTAAAATAAGACAACCATCCGCGAAAAGTTCAAATTTTGGACGCACGAAATAATATAAAACGTAAATATATTTTTTGAAAAAAAAAAGTAATTTTTATTCTCAATATACATATTTCACGATTGATGTACTAATATCTTTAGTTTGATGTAAAAAATTGAGTTGGGGTAATTTAAATTATGAATTTAATCATAATTTAAATCAACTTTTAAAAAATCAGAATTTAAATAAGAGCAAATTATATTGTTTATAAATTTATTACATGAAAAATAAATAAATTGATGAATTATTTTTAATTAAAATAGAAAAACAAGAGAAAATCTTTTTCAAGCTAATGTTGCATTGATAAATAAAAATATTGAACTGAAAAATTGTACATACCTACATGTAATAATTATAATATACATTTATGTTAATTCTCCTTACACTTAATACTTATTTTTCTGCTTTTTTAACTTGACCCTTTCTTAATTCTGAATGTACCAATTCAAAAGTATTGAAAACTCATTCAACTGAAGCTGAAGAAGCAGAAATGGTTTTAACACTGGTATGTTTTTTTATTCATGGGTCACAATGAGCCTGTTACCACCACCACCAACGTTTATTGTAGTTTTTTCATGTTTTTGAAGTACAGAGAACGGGCATTTTTTAGTAATGGTAATAATTCGCTAGTATGAAATACGTACCCAAAATTAAAATATCAACATGTCATTAAACATTTATGTCTACCGTGCATCAAGGAAAATTCATGTTTTTATTTAAATCAATAATTTCCTATTTTTTACACCCTGGTAAAAAAAACATGATACATATTTTTCAATAATATTTCGTAAGTGCATTCATGTCGTCTGGCGGCAAACAAAGAACCGAATTATCTAGCATACAAAAAAATTACACCTAATCGTCTAGAAAGCCTAGAAAATTAGGTCAATATTTTGCATGAAATAGACGCGCAATTTCTGCATTTTACCCCTAATAGTTATTTTGAGTAGTAACAATTTTTTTTTTACCAAAAAGGAAAGTTGTTATGAGAGCGAATGTTAATCTGTAAATTAGTTCCTTTTTTCAATCATTTTTTCATTTTTTTCAGGGCAAGCTCAAACAACCCACCACCATAGAAGACGAAAATAAAAAAATCAGATGATCAAAATTAAATAAATACAAGTAATGGATTTAAAATCATGAGACCATAATTTTGTATTGCGGCCATTGTTTTAAATAAACATTATTTTTTTTATTAGTTTACTTTAACTATTGTGTATTTCGAAG
Source organism: Monochamus alternatus (assembly GCA_037114965.1). NCBI lineage: Eukaryota > Metazoa > Arthropoda > Insecta > Coleoptera > Cerambycidae > Monochamus > Monochamus alternatus. Next base: position 57,911,654 of record CM073426.1, on the reverse strand, counting down.
ATATGCAGACAATTATATATATTTTGAAAACGCAGACAATGAGCTTTCGATCGGTATATATATTTTTTCATTAAACAACCGGTGAAGTTGTACGCAAACAATATAAACAATAATGTTTAAACAGCCAATGTTTAGAACGTCCTAACGGGTGCCAACCCTATACATTTCAACATATCGGGTTGTCAACTTCCTAATGATACATTATTTATTTTATAAAACTAATTTGTACTTCACTTCCATGATTAACAATTTTAGTGCATAACTAATGCCTCTAAAATCCGGCTTTGATTAGCCAAACTAGCTATTTCATGTTTATATGCGATTCGTTCCATTAACTTTTGTGTGAAGGTACTTTGCCGTGGAATCTTGGACTAACAGGTTACTAGTTTCTCACACCAAATTCAAGAAAACTAATATTTTTCCTAAGACCTACGATAGTTCAAATATTGGTCTGACACAGATTGCTTGATCAATGTGCCAAGAACAGTTGAAAGATCAAATTTGGCATAATGTAGTTCTCTTATAGCAGCTACCTACACGTATAAAAATATCTATTCAGTGGTGTTAGAACATAAAGAGCCTACAACTATAGAAGAAAGTTATCGTCTTCAAGAGAAGCGGATTTATATAGATTTCGGTGGAAAATATATTATTACTAACGAAAGCTTTTGTAATTTTTGAGTGTATTTAGAGGGATCTTTGAATATTATAAAAAAATATATTATTAAGAACTGGTTTCTCCATCACCTATTAGATTATTTATCAGTCTATATATCTCTCATAAAAGCATATATCTGAAACTATTTTGGAAACTGTCAGAATCTGTACATGCACAACTTAACTGGTCGAATATTTCCAACAGCTTGAAAGCACAATGTACCGGCCATAATATTCATAGTCTATTTTTTACTGTATTAGAAAGGTATTTTAAGCTAATATATATCAAATCTACAATTCCTATCAATGAAGTCATATGTATGTTCTCTGATACCAAACATCTAGGTATGCTAATGAACAATTCCACAGACAAAGCTCTATTCAATAATTACCTAAAAAATTAATCTAGTTAAATTTACTAACCTGGTTTAATGAAAACACTCTATAAATATCTAAGTTCACTCTTGAAAATGTGGGAACTCAAATATTCACAGACTAATTCACAGTCTAATCTACCAATTTTTATTGCGACAGACTTTACTCTTCAGTAGTATTGGTAGTTAGTGGATTATACTCGTAATGGGCACAGCAATTTTTCATAGATAAAACCTACCACTGTTTTCGTATGCTGCAACAGCTCGACAAATAACCTATACCTTTAAACTTGACAAAAGTCCACGAGCTGCGCAAAGATTTCAGATTTTCCAACAGTTTTGTATCATCAGCATACTCAGAGAATTAATAAATAACTTTACTTCTTGTTAGTAGGTAATGAAAAAAGAGGTTAAAACTGACTCAGTCCAAAGATCGTTACACGTGCAGATAAAGTTTCCTTATCGTAATGGGAGTTTACACAGACGCGCGGATAGTTTGCAAGCGGACGAATCAATCGCATTGTCCCACCGCGACGCCGTTCAACGGCTTTACTAATCCGCAGAGACAGATTAATGCTTTCACAGTTCTGCTAGTACCGCATGCGATGATCCAACTGAACAGGACCTTAAGTTGCTGCGGATGCGGCACGCGTATTAGGCCCGGCGCAAAATGAGACGCAGCTTGGTGAGGTGACGCAGCGGGAGTCACGGCGAGTTTTTGTGAATCTAAGTAATAATACGAGGGTTGTCCGTAATTTAAAGTCTCCAATGTTTTTTCAAATAGTAAACATCTTTTTATTGCAAAACTAAGTACATACCCTGAAAGCTTGAACTTTTAGCTATTTTTCAACGTAGTCCCCGTCACGATCAATACATTTTTGGAGTCGTCCTGGGAGCTTTTTCATACCCGCATCGTACCACTCTCCTGCCGACTCGCGCAGGAAGATATCGACGGCTGCCTTCAGCTCTTCGTCGCTGGAGAATTTCATTCGTCCTAAGTGTTGTTTCAGGTTGGGAAACAAATAGTAGTCACTAGGGGCCAAATCAGGGCTGTAAGGAGGATGGTCTATGATTTCCACAAGCAAATGCTCCTCAAATTTCGTCCCTGACTCGTCCGAAACTGATGGACGCCCGCGGTCGGCCTCGGCATGCACGTTTGTACGACCGGCTGCGAACTCACTACAGCATATTTTTTGTGTCCATACACTTTTCTCCATACACATCGGTCAACTGACGATGAATTTCAATAGGGGGTGACCCCTTAAACCACAAAAATCTAATCACCGAACGCAATTCACACTTGGCAGGAGCGTCGATTTTTCCTTCCATCGTTAACGGCTGCTAAGACCAGTGATGTTAACCTTTTAAAATTTGTCTCCTTACGACGAAGTATGAAATTCCCCTACTCTACTATAAATTTCCCTACGCTGCCTATCCAAGCCATAGACCAAGTCCAAGTTAGAAATGTTAAAATTCTGTATAAAAGATAAAGCGCTGTTGGCATATTATTGTTTACAAACGAATATGAGAAATGCTCCATAAAATCTTATTTTCTTTTAAATGGTAAAATAATAAGTATTTGTGAAACTTATTATTTTGTTAAAGTTCTTTTTCCCCTACAAAATAAGAATATTTTTCCTACCAACCGATTTATTGACAAATTTTTCCTACAAATAGGAAATTTCCCTACGTGTTAACAACACTGGCCAAGACTCCAAGATTGACCGTCACAGCGAGGCAGTGACCAGCTAGATTAGTGGTGGGGGAAGCAAGGAACACGGTGCTGTTGTCAGATTTAAGCTAGGGGAGCTTGTTGGAGACCTTAATTTACGGACAACCCTCGTAGTTGTTCCGCATATTTCTTCGCAGCGTGACGTGACGCAGTTTTGGCTTAATGTGATCCTGCGGAACGCAGTGCAGGTGCCACAGTTTTAGAAATCACAGCGCGTGTTTGAAAACATGGAAAAAAAATTAATCGAGACTGTGCGAATTCGACAAGTTTTGTACGATACAAGACATGTAGACTACATGAGAATAAAATCGTCACTAAATTCTTTAGTTAAGGCAAATTCTCCATGAGTTTTTGGTTTTCAGTACAAGCTTTTCACTGACTTTTTATTACTACCCATCTGGGTGATACACGATGCCATTTCGCACTCAAACCCGTCTTCTGAATCAAATTCAGAACTAAATTGATAATCAATGAGTACAGTAGCAGTTGCCATTTTTCAGTAATATGGCTTGCCTGCGAAGTGAAAACTGCAATCGTATGTGCGCGGTACCCGCGCTAGTAGTTTCCTCCCGCATAAAACTCGCCGTGATTCACGCTGCGTCACGTCACCAAGTTGCGTCTCATTTTGCGCCGGGCCTAAAATTCATGAATCCATTACCAATTTTCAGTTGGCAGAATCTAATTAAAAATCTGCCTTATTATTTTGACACTAAAAAGACTGCCCTATGATACAACTTGGGAGTTCAGTGTCCCTTTAGTCCATCTTTGAACAACGATGGGGTGCACCCAACATTTTCTCTAGGGCGTGAAATTTCATTATTTGCTTGCGCTTGATGAAATGTCTAAGTGCTGTTACACACTCATGCGGATGGTAAAAATATCCCTTATAATTTTGATACTAAAGTTCGAATTGGTGAAATTGGAAAAAGACCATCCTTATGACGCAACTTCGAGTTCAGTACCCCTTTAGCCTATCTTTGTACTCAATTTGGGATGCACCCAAAATTTTGTCAGAGGCTTGAAATTTCATTCTCTTCAATTATAATAGGCTGCGACAACCTTTACTAACAGAAAACACAAAGCAACAAACGTGGAGAAACGAAAAACAAGCGTAGCTCTGAGCGCGTACTGTCCGCGTGAGTGGTGGTAACAACACTAGGAAACACAACTGTGCGTACCACCCGTATTGAAGAAATTACTAGAAACAAGAATACGTAATTTACATCCCCATTTGCATAAACGAATATTTTACCAGATGTAAAATGTGCATTTACGTTTTCTACACAGGGTGTGTTAATTTCAAGGGCGAAAGCGGCATATATTCGTATCCGCGTAAAATGTTCATTCATAATATACTTATTTATATAAATAAACAAATTTCATTTAGATATAGAGGAGGTACTTTCCAATTAGATGTCAGAAGTACTAAAAGAGATATTTAGATTCTGTAAAAATGTTTTCTGAATCAATTATTTAAATTTCAGTAATCCCCGCAAGAATCATTCAGTTCTCAAGCAGCTATTCACTAATTTTAAAGTTGAGCTTGATACTGTTTCATTTTGACCTCAAAAAATGTTGGTATAAACATAGGTACTGTTTTATTTTATTCAGAAGCTGTAGCGCTTTTAAAATGTTAAATATTTCTTTAATTTAAATATTAATCAAATATCATAATTATTTAATAAATTCAACATTTATTGTAATAGACGAAAACAAAATTTAACTACGGCAAATATTCAATCTCCTGAATACATAACTGGCAACAACGAACTAAACTCTCTTGCAGGATGATAAATTCATATTATTTCAAATAATTAATGCTACTGTCACTTCTAAGTAATATATAAATGACATGGCTTGGTTGCCGTTATCTTTAATATCCACAAGTTTGGGCAACTTTGAGGTGTTTCTGCTTACTTTTCATAACTCACCAAAAATTACAAAACCATAAAGTGATTTCCAAGGTGAGGACTACCTACTTACAACTATGCTAACATAAACTGGAATTATATAAGTCGCTATATTGGGTGTGTTGTTTATTGATAGCTGAGACAAGAAATCTAACAAAATTTGAAAAAGTTCTGTCTTGATTCGCAAATTTCTGGTCTTGCTCTTGCATGATTGTTATGTGTGCATACAAATGAGAAACATAGAACTTCATTACGAATTTAGTAACAATGGTGGTTACTATCGATCGGCTACAGTCCCGCTCAGAGTTCACCATCGGTATGGTCGATCGGCGATAGTGGTCGATTGCTAGATGTTTAAAGAATGGAAACGGCCAATTTAACATAATAAGTAATGGACGAAATAGGCAAAATAGAATTGAGGATCTTTCAGTCAAGTGGCGGTAACACACTAATCATTTCAGAACAAGGAAAGATAGTACCTACGTTTATATGAACATTTCTTCATGAATTTAAATTTACGTTTCAATGCAAAAGTTTGTAAAGAAGCTAATGAATCACCCTGTATTATTATTGTATTTGTTGCAAGGTATTACATTTAATATAGCATTTCCGCAAAATTTAATATCTACTTTAAAAAAAATTAACAAATCTTCAATATTAAATCTTTAATTTATGTTTGCTAGTTTTTTAGGTACTGAGATAATAATTTTATACAAGGTGATTAAGTGATAGCATATGCAAATTTACCAAGAAGTAAATCTGGTCAAAATGGAACGAAAATTAACAATTGGTAAGAGTTATATTAGTGCAAAATTGAAAGTAATCGTTATCAATAATTTTTGGCTATTCACAGTTATATTAATCTTCTAATTACCATAAATACAAATTAGAAATAACTACTGATTATTTCAAAAAATGTTTAATTTAACTTCAATAAAAATCATAAGGAGTTAAAATTTAAAGAATGCGATACAAAACGAGACGGTACAATTACTGTCATTAAACGAGTAGCCATATATTCTACTGTGTTTCCCTTCAGAAGTTAAACGAAATGATTCAGCTTAGCAAATATAAACTTGTTCTGTGTGTCTTTACTCCAACAGAAATTCTAGGTGGACTTTCTTTTTTCTATTAAACCAGTACTTTGAGAAATTAGTTCTTGAAAATACATTCCAATGTGAGTGTAAAACTAAGTATTCTAATTTATGCGTAAAATAGGACATTGCGTATCATAGAATTTAGCAGCTCTTCAAAGTAATATGAACTAATAAGTAATCAGGAAATATCAGTACTATTCAGTCACATAGTTTGTTAGGAATTGCAATTTTATTTAATATACTTGCCTGCAGGTTGAATGCCCTTTGAGGATGTGCATATTCACTCTTTACAGTCTGATAGAATCCACATCCTGATTCGCATTAAATAATTGGATGTATTGTTGACCTGAATAGAATTGTGTAATAATATGTTCTTATATCTAATCACCGATCAGGTTTTTAATTGCTCTGAGGTTGACAGTTATATAGTTGCATAACCGTAATTAATTAACACTTTGGTGATTATCTCGAAAAGCGGTTATTTTCACAAGATCTGTGAATAAAGACCCTACAAAAATAACCTATAAAAATATAAAATTATGTGTAAGACGTCTAATAGTTTATCTTTAATTTCAAAAAAATCGTTTTTTAAGTACCTACATGTGAGCCGATAATTTCGCACTGTACAGTATTAATTCAACTACAATAATTAACAAATTAATAAAATCAGACAAAAATTCATTAGAATTCATTGCTCTAGTTTCAGTCAGTGCACTTATGTGGTTCGTATTAAATGGAATGAACAACACACGCACTTCAATCGAGGTATGTACACTGCTGTCCGGACGTTTCAAAAATCAAACCGAAACAGATTTTACACGATGGTTGAACCGTGCCTCTTTTTTCTCCCCACACTGCGTGCCTGGTACGTTCGGACCAATTCGCGCAAATTGAACGAAGTCTATGGAGCCCTTTAGTTTATATCTGTATACGATTTTCATTTTCGGACAACGCAGTACATACATTTAGAAGAGTTAATTTGTCAGTTATGATGTTATTAGGTGTTATTGTATTAAATAAGCATTGGTATCAGAATATAACAAGAAAAATGTGGTGTAGACCGATGAAACGCGACGAGAGGAACCATTGCAATACTGTTTCTTCGTGAAGACCATTTTGATGTTAAGTTTATTTGCAAATACAACAGTAGGTAGGTTTAAGTTCATTGAACAAATTAAAATGTAGAGTTGTAAAGTATTAATTACACTTTTTTATTAAGCTGTATACAGAGCATTTGAAAAACAATGCTAAAGCAAACGTACATTTTTTTTTTCCATTTATTATATTTAGCGATTCATTTTAATTCCAAATACCATATTCTATATTTGCTGCTTCCACTTACGAGGTGAATGTTATTTGAAGCATTTATAAAATTTTGCTACTTTAAATTACCTGTTTTATTCTGAAAGCATAATAAACAAAAGCAATAAATAAGAATTTTTTTTAAATGTTTAAATAGCAACAAAAAATTAATAAACTAATTTTAAAAAATTAATAATTGTTATATCATTATTTCATTACTTTTATTTAATTTTCAAATTAAAACAGTTGCTTAATCTGAAATCAGATGACATAAATTTATAAATACCTCAAGTAAAACCCTCTATCTGGATGTAATCAATAGCATTGTCGTCGTAATGTTCACGAGCAGATCTATATTGCAAACAAAGGAATTAGTTACGGTTAACAATACCGTAAGTTTACCACATCACCACTAACACTACACAGTATTTATACTATCTACGATGAAAAAATGCCACAAAAACACAAGAAAAAATGCCTGTTCACATCGCCAACTACAAAAACATAAATCACTGAACGACATGTGACATCACACCAATCAATTAAAATGCATTTTCGTCCACGAGGTTTTGTTGGCATTCCATGACAATTTTAATTATTATGTGATTATTGCCGCTAGGCACATGTTCGGATCTTTCAATATGTTTGAAAGATTACCCTGTAAATATATTTCAAATCAATATAAAATTCATGTAACTTCCCGATTGCACATGTTTCATATTGCTGCCTTTACACATTTACATAGCGAGATAGAATACTTCTTAAATAAATATTTAAACTACTATAAATTATCAAAATTGTATATTCAGGCTGGCGTTTCAAGGACAAAGAATCATATCTAAAGATGCACAAAAAATCCACACACTAGCTGGTGGTTCTTATTAGCGTAGAACTAAAATATAATGCTGAAATTGAATAATTTCCTTTAACTTTTGGAGAGAAAATGCGCTTAAGCACATGGAAAACCGTAAATTGCATCTTATCACTGCGTTCGTGAAAGATATAATAATTTATAACAATTCAAGTGTTACAAGATTTTTCATAAAATTCTGCAAGTTGTAATAATGTTTACAATGTCGAATACAATTTTCTCAATGTCTAGTTAACGTGCATTTAGAAATGTTCTAGGATCATTCAAATTCGAAACCAAAGTAAGCTTATGGTATGTCCATTCTACCCTTATGCTATATGTTTGTTACCTTATGTTGATATGAACTCAATATACGGTTTTGTGTTGATCAATATACAGGGTGTCTCATAATTAGCTGCCCACCCTGAACAGGCCGATTCTATAAAAAAGTTCATATGAACATGGGTCCGGAAATGCCATTGAAGAGGGAGGAATGGAAATCATTTTTTTGCAATATAAATGAATGAAATTTGGTATACAAAGTTAAATTTTGATGAGCAATTTGATGGACTAATCCATTTATTTCCACAAGGTCCATTGGGGTGGGTACGGGAGACCCTTGGTATTTTGCGTGTGTAACTTTTTCATCTTTGACTTTTTAACAAATTGGATAGAAAATTCCGTTTTGTCGAACTGTTTTACGTTGAAAAGGTACTCTTGTTTCAAATCGTTATCTTTAACGGTTTCTGAGAAAATCGCTCTTGAATTAATCCCACTTTGGCCAATTTCATAGTAGTTTAAACAACATTATCAAGGTATTCTTATGCCAAAATATTGTCAACCCGATTGCTAATTTAATAGTTCTAAGCGAAAAAAATGGAAGAGTTTACGGGACAAGAGTTAGTTGATATGATATTTATTTATGGCTTTTGCCAATTCAAAATTACATCGCAATTTATAAAAACCAACTTAACATTGAAATATTAAAAAAGTGTGTTTAAAACATAAAAATATCTATATAAACATGAAACAAGAAACCAAAATTACACACACACTAACAATTATTATATGTATTATATGTCACAAATTTAAAAGCAAAGTATTAAAATTATATAAATAAAATGTCTTTATATAATGAATATTAAAATAATAAAATATGGCGAAAGAACGAAAAATGTAACAAACAACAACCTGTGTATAACATTATATATATATATATATGTTAAAATTAAAATTAAATCTACGTATATTATTTATATGTTACTCACATTACAGATTTAAGTGCTTCACTGTGTTTTCCGAGTCTCGTACATAGTATGTCATATAACAATCTTGGACAGTATAGATAAGTAGAAAATAACGTACACATATATGAAGAACATGTATTAAAATATAAATCAAATTAAAGTTATCTTGTCGTACGAAACTAAGGGTGAACAAAAACCATACAAAAAGTTTACAAACATTACATTTTTATCTCCCCTATAAGGTTAAAATATGATCTACTGAGGGTTTCAATATCCGATCTTTTATTTACTGAGTGTTTTTCTTTTTTTATGCATATCATTTCATCTAATAACCGTTTTTTTATATTATTTTGTTTGCCGATAATCTTAGTTGAATCATAATCAAAATGATGTAAACTACTATAACAGTGTTCGGCAAGTGCAGTATTGTTACTTTTTTTGGCTTTGTTGGATTTAATATATTCATACAGTCTCTTTTACGTTCCTGAATACGAGTTCCTAAATGCGATGTAATTTTGAATTTATTAAATTTTATAGTGTCCTGAGGATGTCACGATAAGTGACGAAACGTCGACAATTGAGAAAATTTGGTGTTTTCTTTGAAATTTGGCCTCTAATTTCCCACTATCGACAACAAATTGAACATAAAAGATTATGCTTTTTTCTCATTGTAAATGACTGGTCAGCCTGGAAACTGTTAGAAAACCTGGAGAAAACTTGTATAATTAATATAGTGATCTCTCGACTATTATCAAATATTATTTTTAACTTACTCAGATATTTTTTAGTCTCAACAATCGGCTATGAAATTCGCTGAAAATTTGCGTGCAAAATAGCACCCTTAAATTCCAATTTCTTGGTAATTTACTGAATAAAGAATTGTATGGTAAAATAAAATTGGTTTAAATATTTTATAATAAAGTTAAGAACATTTTTTTCCAAAAATATTAAGTACATTAAAAATAGTTCACTAAGTGTAACAATTATTTAAAACTTTTTATTGGTTCTGTAATACTACTCGTACTTCATTCATATTTACATAACAGTTATTAATAAGTATACCACATAAAACACAAAACACATACGTACTATTATACCATACTTATGCCGATATAAGAGACGATTGCTGGATAATTATACTGAAATTAACGTGAGATTCGAATGCAAAATTATTCAAATAACCATAACTGTTTTACATAGAATCTGTTAGTTGAAACTGGCAGAAGCTATTGAAGTAATTCCGTTCAAGGACATACTTTTTGAAAATAGTTGCATCTAGCCTACTTAGTGGATATATTATTTTCATATTTAATTGTATGTTGCATATTTTTTTGTTTTAATTGCAATAGAATTCTACAAATATTTATTATTTTACTAATTATTATTGAAATATGTAGGGCCTTCGGAATGTTATTATTTTGCTGTATGATAAATTGTACTACGTATCTATCTAGCAAATATTTGTATATAATAATATTTTCAAAACACAATAAAATATGATATAGTTACGTGTTCAAAATAACTGCCATTGCTTGCGAATAACATTTACCATACCTGTAGCCAGAGACTTTTGCTCAGATTTGCCATACATTAACATGTCATGCAGCTGGTCATGGTTACTATAAACTGATCCATTGTTTCCAAAATATCAAGCAAACACTAGCTACAGGTTAATAGCAGCAAGTAATGGTTTGCAATGTTGTCGTACATTACAGTTTTAAGGATTTTTTGGGAATCTTCTATTGTTTATTTCATAAATACTAATAAAAAAACAAATTAAAAACACTGGTTTTTAGGCTCTCACGGCCGGTGCTCATTTGATACATATTGATTTTCCGGGTTGTTATGCCGTGACCTCGTTAACTGATCGTTGTCAGAAACAGAAACAGCTGGGATTCTTTGACGTGCCCTGGTTGTTGTCGGACTAGGCTCTGTGGGGGACAGACCCACTTTCAGTATTTCTGGGAAAGTCTATATATTGATTTCGGCTCCTGGTATTACGGTTGGTATTTTTATTTTATTTTAACACATACACTGCGCTGCAGTACACAACCAATTACAGGGTAGGAAAAATACAATTTACCAAAAACAGAAAACAGAACATATACAGTACACAAAATACATACATTATCAGTTACACTGAAAAAAGCAGTAAAAATTAAATTAACACTTGGGTCGGTCAGTGGTCGCGCGGTTTAAGGCGTCAGTACTTGAATCGAGGTGACTAGATCGGTGTTGGATCGAGCCCAGCTGCCGGGAGATCGTATATAAGCTATATTCGTGGATACCAGTTGATATTTGACTACCCTCCTAATTAATGAGGTTTTCCAGGTTTCCCTCATTCCTGCACTGAATAGTGATTAGGGCCTACCAACGTAAGTCGTTCCTGGGCGCAAATGCGGCCTGCTTAATAATAATATGCCGTCCCCTCTCCCGCACAAGTCTCCGACTTCTGGGCTAATCCCTGTGATTAGAATGAGGGGGTAGAGATATTATTATTATTATTATTTAAAAGTACCAACGTAAGTATGTTACAGTAAATTAATAAAAATATCAAAATTTTGAGATTTAATCGAGCCCACAGTACAGTTAAAAATATCGAAGCCACCTTGCAATTTATTATAATTTTCACAAATCCGGTGAATGGGTGAATTCAGTTGTATTAATTCTCGGCGTTGATGTGTAAAACAACATATTAAGCCTAGAGCCATGTCTCGGTATCCTGAAGTTAATCAAGTTAAGTATATGAGTACAGTCAACTAAGTTATGCAATAGTTTATACAAAAATATTTGCTGAGCCATTACACGGCGGGCCGCCAGGCTACTGATAGCAAATCTGTGCCGTAAACTCTCGTAAGGATATCCAATAACTGGATAAACCCCGTCCTCCTTGTAACATAAGAATTTCAGGAAGCGTCTTTGAATGCCTTCTATACGATCTATATGAATGTTATAATAAGGATACCAAATTAAAGAACAATATTCCAGTTTTGATTTGACAATAGACTGATAATATAATATAATAGTTTTTAAACATGAGTGGAAGAAAAATCATTCATATTTCGAATTACAAAACCCAACTTTCTAAATCCATCACGAGTAATATTTTGAATATGAGGTGTAAAGGATAATTTGCTATCAAATGTTACCCCAAGGTCACAACATGTAAGTGATCTGAAAACAACAACATCATCCAACTTATAATGGTATTCCATGGCGCTATTTTTAAGTGTATAAGTGAGAACATTACATTTTTTTTACATTCAGATCTAACTTATTTGCAGAACACCACGCATTCAAACTATTAACAGAATTCTGCAGATCAATATAATCATTAAAGCAGTCGATTCTATTATATATTTTCATGTCATCTGCATACAAAAGACACTTAACATTTATGTCCGTAACTATATCATTTATAAAAATGTTAAAAAGCAATGGCCCAAAGACAGAATCCTGTGGCACCCCAGATGGTGGAATGAACTGAAGCGACTGTTGACCAGAAAATTCCATATGTTGTTGACGATTTTCAAGAGACGATTTAAAAAAGGTTAGCAAATTATGGGAAAAACCAATATTATTCAATTTAGATAATAAGACTGTATGATTTAACCTGTCAAAGGCTTTGCTGAAATCGGTATATATAACATCTACCTGGGATTTCTGGTCAAATGCAGTAGCAATAAACTCCGTATTACGACTGATACGATCGGAACTGTTCCTCGGATAATGGTGGTCTTTTCAGATGTCCCGTAGCCGCTTCTGTAACTGGTGGTATCACATGCTTCCAAATGTTTCGCCGCTCTTCACTGTCGGCACCTTGGTGGTGACTCCCAAAAGCTTTGCCGAGACTGATTTCTTGGGTCCACCATGGAGTAATTAGAGGCTACTAGATGTAGATTTGCTACAGTTCGCGTACTCAGCTCGCCTCTGTCGAGTTTGGCAGACATAAACAGCCAGAATTATTTGTCGGTTATTTCGAAACCGGTATACATCTGGTGGAGCGCTGACGAATGACGTTGGCTGTTTGCTATAGATTTTCCAGATGTAATTCAATGCTGGTTGAGGTATTAGCTCGTAGACTAGCTGTTTTTTAAAACTTCGTTTTGTAGACTTGAATTAATGAAACCATTGTTGAAAATCTAATGCTAACGATAATTTTGCGCGTCGCCTTGATTTACTATTCTGTATAGCTTTTTCAAGTAACAGTTTGCAGTATTTTCAGCGGATTACCTGAAACCAAAACAGTTTTCACTCGGTGCACCGAATACTTCAAATAGAATTATTTCGAAAACGGTTACTCCTCATGACTTGAACAAGGTATACCTTTTACAGATAAAAAAGGTAGAATCATAGACTGTTTCAATAATCAGATGGATAGACTAAGCCGCCAAAATATTCTGACCTCTCCTAGTGACTTCAAAATTAGAAACAAATTTGAATATCTCGTTCAGATCTCCAAAATGTATACAAATATTTGGAATTTTTTCAGATTTATTTACAAAATTTTAACTTTGACAAGAAAAGAAGCATTCTCTCTATTTTGAAGTCAGCAACCTGTCATTAAGTTTTGTCCCATTGTTAATGACTTACCATTTATAGATGATAAAATTATTATCCGTTTCTTCAATAATTTAATAAAGCCTTGATAGCAATTTTCAAAAATTTCAGAGGATAATCCTGATTTGAAAGAGGTAAAAATCTGAAAAGTAAAGCTTAACGAATTTTATGCATATGATATTTTTAGTAAATGGATTATAATTTTAGTAAGTGTGTTAAAGAAACACAGCATTGACGTAGAAGTTTAGGGAGTTGAAACATATATAGAACTCCATAACTACAATGGCATTAGCTGAAATAAATTATTCACGTGAAAATATTAACCTTTTTATAAACGTATAGAATTATTAAAACTAAAATACGAGGACACACTGTTTAAGATAATTGGCTATTGGTCAATGTTCCATATGGAACTAACTACTGCGAAAGGTAGGCGAGATTTACAATATTTATTCAAATGCACATGTACGTGAGTGTAGTAAGATGTATATGCAAGAAGATCCATATTTCTTGGTAAGAACAGATAGTCTGACACAACAGTAGTATTTTTCTTTAGTTAATATATGTTTAGTGTTTCATAGTACGTGAACATATTGATATTTCGTCAAAGAAATGTTTGGGATTGTCTCGCTCAATGAAGTTTCATGTCTCAAGTAACGGTTATCATTTTCTGGAATCTGAGGAGACCTACACTATTAGGGAAAGGGTCTTCATAAACTATGCCATTTTGAATCTATTGGTATTGAAATTGCAGCGTTTAATTTTGTATTTTGTTTCATTTAATGCTACTGAAATAACTTCGTATTAATTACACCATTGTATTGGCTGATTATCATATTCCTATGTTCTTTTTCGAGTATTCTCAAGGATGTTGCAAAACATGAAATTTCTTTCCATTTTTCAACGTTTACTATTTTTCTGACCCTTCTACTTCCTTCTGATCTATGATGGATTTTTGAATCATCAAAAATAAATATATTAATCAGAACTAGTCGCTGTGACTGTGTTAGTAGAGAAGATGCCGACAGTGAAGAATATTTGGAGCATCGAATGCGACCAGTTTCAGAGGCTACCGTCCCTTAGAACTCTTGGAAAACCACCGTCATCCAAGGAGCAGTTCCGATCGTAGCAGGAGCCGAAATATATGCCAGCAAATGTGATTTATTCTTACGTCAAAATAATGAGGAAATAATTATGTTTTTAATAATAATGATAATTGTTGATGAAGTGTAGTTTAAGTATATTAATTTTATAATACCAAGTAACAATAAAATATGTTTGGTTTAATCAATGAAGTAGTAAATTTGGAAAGGATAATTGACGTCCATGTTACAATATTTTAATCTATTATACTATATTGGCACAATACTCTCAACTTTAACAATATTGATACAATACAATTTAACACAAATATAGGTTCTCGATATAAACTGTTCCTCCAAATTCAGCAGTGGATTTCTAACGTAATAACTGCCAAATAGTAGTGAAATGTGCTACTAAACGTAGGTTTTGTAAGAAATACAAATTAACTCACTCTGATACTGTTCACTGCACACAGAAATTTCTCTAACAATTTACAATTTACGAGAAAAGCTTAGTTCATAAAGGGCATAAAGTATTCATATTCATATATACCAGCAATTTCTATTCTTCAACAGCATTTACACCACTTGTTCGAGAAAATGCTGGTAGCATTTGTTCTTCATATCAAGATTCTACGGAATGTAGCCATTTTCCTTTAACTTAGCCATTAGCAATATTAGTTTGCTCATGGGACAAACTTTTGTGTCTAATTGAAAGTAAGTGACCGGACGTCCGTCATTGGACAGTTCGTTCCAGTCTCAGTCAAAATGTCAAATGTTTTGTCAACCTGAAGGGACGAGGCATTTACGTCTCTCACAAAATGTACCGCACAGCTCTGGTCCGTCATTTTTAGGAAAAAATTATGGTTACTTTAGTTGAAAACCGCAATTTAGTGTAGCTGCGTTAGATACTAAATATATTGTTTTAATGTTCTTTATTATAATAGTTTTAACATGTATTATTGAAATACAACACTACAGTTGCAGTAATTCGTAATGCGCGATAGGTGGTTTGTAAGGAATTCGCGAATAGTGTATAGGGTCTTGTTCGTTAAAAATCCATTCATAAAAAACCTATACACTATGCACGAATTCTATACAAATCGCGCATCACGAACCTAGAATTCACGTATAGTCTGTAGCAAGCATAACCCAAATATCGTTTTTGTCTGTTTTTTATTACCGTATTCTGTTAAAAAAACGTGCAAAATATGAATAACGTTATTTTAGATGTCAACTTGCATCTCAAACTTGATTTAATAAATCGTCCAATACGCGATCAACAACTGACAGCAACTTTAAAAGCTTTTACTAGTTGTTTCTTGCTACACAGAAAGAATATTATTTTTAGCCGAAAATACCAATATTTATTAGTATATTTGTATATATGAGTACTTATGACTATGCCATAATTTTGAATTAAATACATTCTGTTCCATTAAGAAAATTAATTTAACTAATTTGTACACATAATTGTTTATTCTGTTTTTTTGGAAACACGTTGCAAATAATCTAATAAAACTAGCGATAAATAAAACAAAGTTGATAGAGGAATGTTCCAGGAGCTAATTGAATTTAAATTAACAGCCACAAATTAGCGTGTAATAAAATTACAAATTAGTACTGAATAAATTACCACAAACATATTATATCACATCGTATTTGTAAAGAACTTCATAAAGTGGGGTAATATTGTACAGAATATTCGGAAAAAACGGATTTTAGTACATGCAAGCTCAAAAAAGTAGACAATGGACAAAGTTGCCTATCTTGGAAAACGTAAAAGTTATCTACAAAGTTGATTTGTTCAAGAATTAATTACATTCATTAATTCCCTGAATCTAAAAATTACAGTATGTTTTAAGCACGGGACGCAAAATTATCGAATGAAGCAAAATCCGAGTTGGACAATGCGTCGAATGGTTAAAACGCATCGATTTCGCAACGAATTTTATACAAGCTGCTGAAGCCCAAAAAATTTATACGAAAACCCCTACAACTTTGAAACCTGGTTCAAAGAAAAACATATTGATAATTTTACAGAAAAGATATTACTAGCCTATTTACTGAAGCTATCCAGAACGTTAAGGCCGTCATTTGGAGCATGTAGGAGAGAAGAAATCACATTTTTGACAGTAGATGTCATAAAACAGTCATTTGCTAGTGTCAAGTGAAATTCTGAACACAGAAACTCATTTTCAAATAGTGTTTACGATTACTTAGGAATTAATAAATGGTATCAATTTTTTAGATATATTTCGTAAGTACTCGTAACTTCACCTACTCAAGCGGCACGACACATCAGCGATTTCTCTTGACATCAAAGTAATAAATGCTGTACCCTGCCAATTGGAATCAATACATTTGGACAAAAGGTAGCGGAATTTCTTGGACTCTCCTACGCCAATGAAAACCCTGGCCATTGCTTCCGGCACAGTTATGCAACAATGTTGGCAGATTCTAGAGGGGACATGACACTTTTAAAGCGACATGGAGGTTGGCGATCAGTTCAGTTGCCGAGGGTTATCTAGAAAATTCCATTAAACATAAAAACGAAATAGCAAAAAGAATCGTAGGTCAGACACACCAAATTATAAATTAAAAGAAGTTCACGCAGAAGTAGAAGCTAGCAGTATGTATTCATTCCGACTACTAGTGCTTGCATTGCTGTTAAAGAAGAGAAACTGGATGCCTCTAGTATGCACTTTAACAATTTACATAATTCTGTTTAAAATTTATAATAAATAAGCACTAGCGCCAAAAAGTGTCACTTTTAGACCTAAAAGAGTGTCATTTTGAATTTCTAATCAATATCAATTTGTCAATTTCGAATCGATTTCACAACCCTTAATTGGTAACGTGAACATTTGGAACACAGTTGGTGCAGTCTATGAGACTGTCACCTTTTAGAAATATTTTTAAAAATATATGTACAATAATTTGCAATACTAGTGACACTTATTAAATTGAATTTTGCGATTTATTTTGAACTGCTGACATATATGTAATGAAATTTAATTTTAATTTTCAACATTAGTCCTTATTTGTTTCATTCATCAATAGAGATTTAATGAAATGTCTACTTAGAACATTCAGAAGTTCAAAAACTGTTTCGAAGGAGTGTCATTATTATTGAAAAAGCATGTACATACATGTATAAACGGTACTTCGGTACATACTTTTTAGTAATACTTTTGTATAAGATTACCAAAAAACATAAAGGAAAAAAATTGTGAGACATTAATTTTCAAGATAAACAAAAATTGGAGAGTAATTTTTAACAGATAAAAATAATTATTAAAAAAAGTTTTATCAGAGCAATTATATATTCTGTGGTTGATAATAATAGTTATTTATGAAACAAGTACAAAAAGTAAGTGTTTATTGCACGCGACGTGAAATTATCCAACGAGGGCGTCAGGCCGAGTAGGACAACACGTCGAGTGCAATAAACACTTTTAGTACGAGTTGCATACAATATTTTTTCTACGTTCATGCAAAAACCAAAAAGTGTTTTATTTAGATGACACTAAGTCTAGGAAAATATGACGTCGATTTGAACGTTTATGTTTATCATGATGACAAAACGCTGTAGTAGATTGACATATGAATGCAATAAACATTTTATTGCACTAGTGCAATAAAGAACCACTTTTCCACTACATATAGTTCATTAAAGTTTTGTTTTTTGCATGAACGTAGAAGAACAAAATAAAGCATCTATAGAGAGAAAAAAATTGCAAATATATTTTGTTCAGTAGCTAGTAACTTCTTCACCCTTACAGACGTCACTACTTTGAGATCCCTTTTACTGTCATGATCGGAAATATCAAATTCATCTCTAAAATATTGCTTATTTCACTGAAACGCCATAATTTACGAATAATGTACACATTTTGACGATCCTGATTGCGCTATAAGTGACAAATTCGTACGTATACCAGAACAGACTGCGCTGAACCAAAATTAAACATATCTCAGACGTCCGTTACCTAAATTTTCTGCAAACTGGATAAGTTGGGTGCCAACACCAAAAAGATTAGATGGGATGATTTCCCAAAGAGAGGCACCGTTTTTGAAAAATCTTAAAAATAAAACTGGTTGCAGTCTCATAGATTACACGATACCATATATTTTTAGGTATAATATTGTGTGAAACTAACTACTCTGTGGACAAATAGCCCCAACCAGCGTTGAATTACACCCACAATTTCTACCCATATATTCGTTATCATTAGCTTTTGTAACATTTTTTACTGTATTAGAAAGGTATTTTAAGCTAATATAAGTCAAATCTCCTACAATTCCTATCAATGAAGTCATATGTATGTTCTCTCATACCAAACATCTAGGTATGCTAATGAACAATTCCACAGACAAAGCTCTATTCAATAATTATCTAAAGAAATTAATCTATCTAAATTTACTAACCTGCTTTAATGAAAACACTCTATAAATATCTAACTTCACTGAGAGATGACATTCACTGAGATTAGTTTCACACAATATTATTAATACCTAAAAATATATAAAAACTTTTACATAAAGGGTAAACATTATTCAAGAAGGTATTATCATATTTAATTCATTGACAGACTGTCATTTTGTCATTGTCGATATTCTGTTTCAAATAATTTTAATTTATATAATAATTTTTATAATTAGATATTTGACTCAACTTAAAGGAGGCCACCTGAAGAAGCAATCCTAAAAATGCAGAAATAGGTCAGATCTCATTGGCTCTATCTTGTCTCTTGCATGATTCATTCGAAACCCTTGTATTGAAATGAGAAATATGGAAGTTTATTACGAATTTGATAACAGTTCTAACTAATGATATGATCAACAGTAGACGTTAAAAAGTGTAGAAACGGCCAGTCTTACATAAGTAATGGACGAAATAGGCGAAACAGAATCGGACCGGAGCTCTTTATGTAAAGTGGCAGTGAATTTATAATTAGTTTTAGTTTAGCAAAACAGTACCTAGGATTTATAATCTGAATTCTTGCTGCAACTATACTATAATATGGCCAGTTATACATCCACACTTGTGCTGTGGACACAATACTAGTAAATCAAGGTTAGTAAAGTAGTTTTGAGATGTTACGGTCCGGTTGTACAATTTGTAGTTTAACAATAGCTTTAATAAGCTGCCGTTTAATTAAAGCCCAGTTTTACCAGGATCCATTTAAGATGTACAGTTTTCAAATAACTACAGCTCAAGATCAGTATAAGGTTAAGCCACAGATAAACTGTTTTAGTTTAGCTTAATTTAAACTCTGAATGTACAACCGGGTCTAATCCGTATTTTGATTTTTTCATATCAGTTGTTTGGCTGAAATTGAAACAAATAACAAACAAAAACAAATTCTACAAATTAACAAGATGGCCATCTTAGTTTTATGTGGGATTGTCATATCAATCTGCATTATTTTTTTCAGTTGTCTAACAAGTACAGAGTGTTTCAAACTTCTTAGTATGAGCCTACTGGGATATAAATATTTAAATAAAATTTAGGACACGTGGTGTTATTTTCAATCGAAAGTGTTATATTTGGGATTTAACAGAAACGACTAATGTTTTTTCCAGAAACATATTCACATGTTTTTCCTGTTAGAAATCTCTCTTTCTCTAATAAACCTTTATTAGAGAAATTTGTCTGTACTACTTCCTGATTAAAAGTTATAAGCAATATCGTCCTAAAGAGTCTCAACAGAAATACCATCTAAAAATCACATTAGCATCAAGTAGTCGTTGGAAAATATGCATAAATGTCTTCAAGATAAATAAAAGGATTAAATTCGATAATTAACTAAACTTAAAAATAGCAAAGGCCGTCATATTTCATACATATTACAATATATTCTCTATATAATCTCCTCTCATTTCGAGACACATATCCAATCTTCTCCTGACTTCTTTGTGGGCTGTATTTATTAACATGTCGCCGTTTAACTCATTACAAGCGTTTGTGATTTTTTATTTCAAATGACTAATATCACGCGTGTTTTGTAAACCTTATGTCTTAACAAAAAACAAAGTTACAGGAGATGTTCAAGGTGCCGTGCCCTGCGTCCATTTCCAAGCAGGCACGACATCTTCGTGTCAATGATATTCGAATTCTTTCGAAAACACCTTCCTTGGTTTGGATTTCTTGACACTTTTGATTAATTCTTAGCTGCAGCTCTTCCAGACTATTTACAAGAGTACCATACACTAATGTCTTCAAATATCCCCAAACAAAAAAATCTAGAGGGTTCAGATCAGGCGATCTTGGAGGCCATAAAACAGGTCCGGCCCTTCCTACCCATCTATGTGGAAAAGTTTGGTGTAAATGCTCTCTAACGGCCATGGAAAAATGAGCTGGAGCACCATCATGCTGGAACCACATTTGTTGCCTCTGATTCAAAGGACTGTCTTCCAAAAACTCATACATTGTGTTCTGCAGAAAGTTGAGGTAAGCAGCGCCTGTTAATCGGTTTGGTAAAACAACAGGTTCTAGAAACCTGTCACCTACAATACCCATCCAAATGTTTAATGAAAAACGTGCCACATGGATGGGTAGGAAGGGCCGGGCCTGTTTTATGGCGTCCAAGATCGCCTGATCTGAACCCTCTAGATTTCTTTGTTTGGGGATATTTGAAGACATTAGTGTATGGTACTCCTGTAAATAGCCTGGAAGAGCTGCAGCTATAGATTAATCAAAAGTGTCAAGAAATCCAAACCAAGGAGTGTGTTTTCGAAAGAGTTCGAATATCGTTGAGACGAAGATGTCGTGCCTGCTTGGAAATGGACGGAGGGCACTTTGAACATCTTCTGTAACATTATTTTTTGTTTGTTAAAAGCTTCCTTTGTCGGTTTATTCCTAATAAATTAAAATGTTTGAAAAACGAATAGTGGTCTATATCTCCGCAACCGTTACCTTGAGGACCCATGTTTATTAAGACTTTTCTGCTTATTTTGGTTAACTATTACCTCCTGAAATATTTTACACTCTTTTTTTAACTCCCTGTATGTTCATAAAAATAAGGTCCAATTAAATGCCTACCGATGACGCCGCATCATACAGTTACTCCAAAATGACCTTGGTTTTGGACTGGATTTACAATGTGGGGATTTTCAATAGTGTTCAGTGTTCAGTAGTGTTCTTTGCGCCTGTTTGGCAAACTGACAAACCGATTTTGATCGGTCCAAATAGCGTACCGAAAAGGTTGTGATCAACAGTCTCTACATTTACTACAATTTCAAATATAAAATTATGTCTGTTTTCAATGTGACACTCAGGTGAATACTCCAAATTGTACACTGTGTAGTTATTAGTTGATTTATCCGAATTCAGTTCCCGGCTAGCCTACCGTATATAATTTCCTGAATTATGTTCGAAATACTGTAACAGTCTGGCTGTATTAACATTGTTTTTTACCCTTCAGTCAATTATTTGATTCTACCGAACAGAAAATGCATTTTCATTTCGTCGCAAGGTCGCCTCAAATCTTGAAAAGGTTCTATGATTAGGAATCAGATGCTCGGGATATCTTTCTCGATATAACTGCAGCCTTTCTTGAATTTCTTTGTGACTCGCCGTAAATTAGCAACATATCAACCTTTTCTAAATGAGAAAACATTTTGTAAGCACAAAAGTTATACGTTTGACGTTCGTATTGAGTAATGACGGTATATGGGAGCGCGATAGCATTATTATAAATTTTACAAAATTTTCGTAACCCTTTCACATGTATACCTACTCATTACATTCGGTGTTTTTATACACAGATATAACCTAAAAAATATATCAGAACAATTTTTCCAACCCATTTTATGTCCAATAGATGCTTAAAGGCTCCATTTTTCAGCGTAATTTTCAATGAACTCATCATAACTGTTTTTAGAAGCAGTCTAAAAATATACATATAAATAAGTTATAAAAAAACATTACTTCACTGTGCCAATTATACAATTTTTTTTTCCAAGATGTAAAATGTTTTACAGGCTGCCAAGTCATTTAGAATAAGAAAAAAGGAATACTTAATGTTTTATAATAATATTTTCTACTATTTCATACGACTAGTGTACACTAAGAGACATCTGAATGAAATTAATATGCCATAGACGAGGTATTTAGCTGTTTTAAGTCTGTCTAAGCTCGACAGAACGGACCATGAGTGAATGAGCCAGTGTTCTGAGTGCCATAATGTTAATCAATACGGCAATTAGTATAGTCAAAGAATAATGAACATAATAATTGTCGGCAATTGTCGAGAAGTCACACAAGTCATGGGCTGACGTAGATTGGAGAATTAACACATTGAGCAAAGACACCATTGCCATTGCCTTAACAGGGTTGGACACTTGTATCGAAAATTATCTAAAATAATTTGGGAATAGAAGCGTCATGAAATATCGTAATTTTTTAATCCTTATAGTTTTCTAGAAAAAATATTCAAGTTCTAGTACTTTCAACTTTTACATCGCGAGGCTACTGCAATCTCTAACCAGGCGATTTTCAAATATTAAAAATGGCTTACGGGTATAGCAGCTCTCAGTTGATAGATACCGTTTTTAATTTATGATGAAGTGAAAATGCTTTAGCATAACCATTTCCTGGTAATCATGTGCCATATACAGCTACTTTTACCGCGGTGTGCAGTGAGTGCAAATGTAGAGCAACGCAATGAAAATTTGAAACCGAATCGTGAAATAGATGGAGATCCAGGGCGTCTGCGGCGTATTGCAGCAGTGAGGCGTATCATACACGAGACTGAATTATATCCGTACCATATGCACCGTGCCCAAGCATTAATACCAAGGGATGGGACTAGGAGGACCAGTACCATAGCCGCCACGATCTCCTGACTTTAAATCATTTAAACTATTTGTGTGAGCATATTTAAAAAATTAAGTATTTTACTCGGTGTAAAAGTGGACACTATTCATGATTTACTTGAACGTATCGCAGCTGCTGCCAATAACTTACATGTTCAAAACGGACAAGAAGCAGAAACATTTGTGTTCGTTTGTAGCAACTGGGTAAGATGGACCCAACATTTTGTTACTAATTAAAATTACAAATTTATTCTATTCAAAAGCAGCTGAATTTGTTGTATAAAAATAGGTGTTGTAAAATGTAATTTATTTCTTTCCTTGGCAATTCCTTTAAATTTTTTTGTCCGGTCGCCAGTTATACGCCTTATCAGGTTTTACAGTAAACCAGTTTCCAGTGCCGTTCGGAAGTGTATTTTTAAATCATTTTTGAACTGCTCTTTTTTATTTTATTTTTACAAAACTGTATTTGTAAGAGTTTCCTGTACATTTAAAATGTATCAGTGCAAGTGCAGTAGTTTTAAACTCTACTACTAGCAGTATTTACAATGGATCATCACAATATGTCATAATATTTCAGTGATGTATGTTATCGCATCGTCTTTTATTAACAAACATCTTGTAGAGCTTGGATGCGTCTTAGAAATGTTTTTTGGAAACCAGAATATTGCAACAAATACTTTATGCAATGCCAATAAAATCAACATTGGAACTAATTATTTTTTGCAATTTTACTGCGGTAGGTAATAAATATTTTATTACTACAGGTATACCTAAATACTGAATCCTCAAGAACTAATTTGAAATTAATATCTATCAATTTTGTGATATAAATAATGTTAAATACCTAAATGTTATTAATACTTCAGTTTAAATTAAGTAAAGGTGCCATTGCCAAGAAACCTTAAATTTTTTAATGAAATGTGGATCTTTATAAGTTCCAGTTATTTATACTTATGGACATATATGATGGCATGTAGCATTTATTTTAATTTTACTAAATGAAAGTAAATATAAACCATGGAAACTTTGTTGAATTAAAACAGTAATAAAAATATGAATAAAATATAAAATTAATACAGATAATGATTATAAAACTTGTGCGTATCTGTTTACAAGGAGTTTCAACATCATTAACAAGAGTGCAATAACTATTCAAAAGTATACTAATAAAATTATTACCCAATATAATTGGATAATAAAATTCTAGTGATAAAAACAGAAACAAATCTTGTAGCGGCTGAATTTCGATTTAAGTATCTATTTATTACTTTTATGTCAATTTAGTTTAGCAATAACATTTTCATAACATATATGTTGCGATTTCTTTTTTATATAACATACATTTGAATATGTAAATGCTGCAAGCATGTAATGTTTTTTTCATTACGTTTAAAGCAATTGCATGTGCACAAAAGGACTATTTGTTTACAAAAATATACGAGACATTAACAATGTCATATTTAATGTAAGTATTTATGTGAGACGAATTTGTAACTAACTGAAAAAATATAAACATATAAATCACGTAAACCGTTCACCTGGTTCTTGACAAATATTAACAGGTATACAGGGTGGTCTCATTTTCATGGCTCGCCATTGGCATCGGAAAAAAGATACACGGTGGCTCAAATTAGAAAAAAAGTGGCGGCTTTTGATGGCCATTAAGATAAACTAAATAGCAATTTTAGAAAGATCTGAAATTTGGTATAAAGATATACAAGAAATCGATTTTCGTCGAAAGAAAATTTTTGCGACCACTAGTTTCGCAACATTCAGTAGTTTTTTCTTATGAACGCCATATTGGATCTTGACAGTAATAGATGGAGAATAAAATTATGAACACGTCAATATGTTACACTATTATTTTATTTGAAGAATACCCATAAAATTTAAAAAATAATACAAACATTTTGATAGATTTGACTTTGCTAACTTTGTTTTTATTATTGGAAGCCTTACTTATCAAGTATTTGAATATTTTAAGGATAAAAAAATTCTGCGGCATTTAGGTCGTTATCATAAAGTATTAAAAACATTGTGGACAACTAGATTAAGAACTGAGCTTTGGGTGCGCGAAAATGGGTGTCGCTTGGAAGTATTTGTAGGATGCTTGTGTGTTGTGCTTGGTTAAATATTGAATTTTGTTACGTCAAGCAACTTGATTTTATTTAAATGATTGCATTTTTAAAATTTTATGGGTTATTCTTCAAATAAAATAGTAATATAATGACGTGTTTGTAATTTTATGCTGCATCTATTACTGTCAACATCCAATATTCCTAATGCCCATGAGAGAAAAAAAGTATTTAAATTTCGTTCTGTTGAGAAATAATAACACTATTTTGTTTTTACAATATTTTAACAGTAGATATCTTGGATCTGTCTGATTTACCTTAATGGCCATCAAAAGGTGCATCTTTTTTGAAATTTGAGCCACTCTGTATATTTTGCGATTTCTGAGATATCAATGGTGAGCCATGAAAAACGGACCACTCTGTATAATGCATATAGGTGGTATATAGAATGCCATTTTTTATTTCATGAAATTTATTGTTTTTGGCAACATGTGAAACAATATAGCTTTATTGTAAAAATTACCAGTTTTTCATCTGTAAAACGGCAGCCTAAGCAATGAACTTGCTCGTTTGTGTTAAAAATCGAGAAAATCATTTCGTTCCAATAAAAAAGTGCTCGTGGGCGTGCAGAATTAGGCCACTGCCAGCTTCACGCTGGAATTCTAACAAACCAGAGTGGTAAAAAATTTGGGTTTGTTGTAATTAATTATGATTAGTTAACGTACAAAAAGTCGTCTCGTTTTGGCCACTTATTTATTTTGAAAAACGTAGTTGGACAGGTGCAGAATTAGACAAGTAGATCTATACCACAACACTCACAACAGATCACAACACTCTATATTAAGGTGGCCATACACGATCGGGCTTGCCGGAAGGCTAATTCTGTATTCTCGGCTACAGCATACACGTTACTTTTTAATCACTGGGTTTTAGAGTAGAGTAGTATTACACAGTATGCGCCAAAAGTATGGAATAAATTCAATAAAAACGAAACAATTATTTTTTGGGAAAAATCCTCGAACAGGTCGATTTTTAATTTAAAAAATTTTAGCGTAAAATGCGATTTTCAAATGTCATTTGTTTTCGAGTAATGACGTCATAGATTTTTTTTTAAATGACAACACCATATTTTGCCTTGATTCTGAAAGATCGTTTAATTCTCTATCAGACAGTACTAAAATTTTGCCCTCTTACATAGGAAAGTTTTCGAGTAAATAACGATTGAATGTTAGAAAACGTAAATTTTATCCATAAAAAAGTAACAATTCTGAGGTATGTAAAATAAAATACAATTGATTAAATTTTATACTTAAATTAAATGTTCGAATTGCCATCCACCAACTTCTTGACAATGCGCAAGACTGTGAAGATATTCTTCTTGCACATTATGAATGATTTCTGGGGTAACTCTGCGTATTTCGTCCCGAATGCGATTTTGAAGTTCTTCTAAATCACGTGGTTTATTAATGTACACTTTTGACTTCAAGTATCCCCATAAAAAATAGCCAAGAGGTGTAAGATCTGGCGATCTTGCAGGCCATTCTATCGGTCCGCGTCTGCCGATCCACCTCCCAAGAAAACAGTTGTCCAAAAAATCTCGTACAGGGCGCGCATAGTGCGGAGGTGCACCGTCTTGCTGAAACCATATGGTATCGTCAGGAATGTCAGGGTCATTATCGTTAGGAACAATTACTGCAAGGGCTGGAGCAAGGTCATTTTCTAGAAACTCTAAATATCTTTGTCCCGTAAGGGTTCCTTCAAAGAAGAAAGACCCTACTATTCTGTCGTCAACTATTCCAGCCCACACATTTAATTTCTGAGGGTGTTGGGTATGTGCTTCTGCCATCCAATGAGGATTTTCCCGACTCCAATATCTGCAAGTTTGACGGTTTACTGTACCATTCAGACAAAATGTGGCCTCATCTGAAAAAAGTATTTGCCGGTGTAAATTTCTATTTCCTTGACATAAATCCATTAGAATTTCGCAAAAGTGTAAGCGGCGATCGGGATCATCTTCATTGAGTTCCTGCACAAGTTGAATTTTGTAGGGATGATATTTTTCCTTCCTCAAGATACGTAGCACTGTGCTCTGACTAGTGTCATTGTTTAATGCAACCAATCGTGAAGAATTATGAGGATTATCCACCATACTTATCAAAATGTTCTGTTTCTGATTTTCATCAATGCTTGGACGTTCAGGTTTTGGAATATTTACAACATTGCCAGTTTCTCTAAATTTAGACTCTACCATACTGACTGTTGATTGGCTGATAGGGCGATCTGGATATTTTTCATTAAATAAATCGCAAACTTCCTGCTGAGTTCTAGTCATATTCCCGTATCCGGTAAGAATTAAAATTTCAATTCTTTGAGTAACAGTGCCATAATACTTTAAATTGAATAATAATTTCTATGTCGCTTACAATACTTATTAGAAAGTCGGTATGACAATGACACTATGCAAAGATTTTCACCTACGTGATCCATAAAAGAACTATGGAATTCGAAAAATTAAACTTGATAACGTTTTTGCTTTATTTTAATTGATGTACGTTTTCTAACATTCAATCGTCATTTACTCGAAAACTTTCCTATTTAAAAGGGCAAAATTTTAGTACTGTCTGATAGAGAATTAAACGATCTTTCAGAATCAAGGAAAAATATGGTGTTGCCATTTTAAAAAAATCGATGACGTCATAACTCGAAAACAAATGACATTTGAAAATCGCATTTTACGCTAAAATATGTATTTTATAAATTAAAAATCGACCTGTTCGAGTATTTTTCCCAAAAAATAATTGTTTCGTTTTTATTGAATTTATTCCATACTTTTGGTGCATACTGTATACAAGATTTGGTAATATGAGCCTGCTTTCATAAAAGTGACAATTATTGTTCATATGTATAAAAACTAAAGATAAAGCGCAGACGTTCTAAATGGGTAAAATATTGGTTAAAAAATTGACAAGTGTATTTTCATATGCACCTAATAAACGAATTATAACTGGAGCCTTAGCATTATAGAAATTATCTACGTATGGAAAATTCATAATATACGAAATTACTTCAATATGTTTCTACATTACTTTAAAAAGAAAATACTACATCTACTGCCTTTAATTTTTTCACCAATTAACTTCAAAAATTTAAAAAGACCACGTTCTCTTATCATTCTATACATAAATATTTCTGTATCAGAAGTGCACGAAATGTATTACTCTCTAACTCTCTACTGAACTAACTGAATAGTTCTGCAAGGTTCGGAATAGATTCTTGTTGTGGTTGGAACAAACCTATACTTAGTCATTTGGTATCAGGTTCGCACTGGAGAGGCGAGCAACTGGACAAATGCCCGGTGAGTGGCTGGCTTACGAGGCCAGCTTAATATAAGTATACTTATATTTTTACCGTGCATTTTTTTTCATTTCGCTGTGTAGGTCACGTCACGCCAGTGACCCTTGTCATATTCGGCTCGGGTTCGGGTCACAAAACAAACTCCCTGCAACTTGTGAATTAGAATTGGATTTGTCTCAGTAGTCAATTTATACAAGTGTGATACGTTAAGAGTAGGGCAACGCAATTTTTAAATGTCTGTAGAAAATAATTGTTTATAGCAGTTAATTTATTTCACACATCATAATGCTCTTTTCAAAGATACTCTTCCAGATAAATTGAATTCAAAATTAATGAGAAGTAGACTAGTAATCAATAATTATCATATCTAGTCATGTATTCAATTTAAAGGTTGCTCCGCTTTACCCCTGGTGGGTAGAGTCTTGCGTTGCCGGAAGAGCCCTGTGTTGCCAATATGTAAAAATATTCGCTAAATTAGCATTATTCACTTTATTTTTGGAATTTATGTTGTCCATTTTTAGTACAATGCTGACTAAGCGAAACATTTGGCAACACAGCTGGACTGTTTTTCCGTTATTGACATTACAAAAGCGTTACTTATTTCTGCAATATCTGTATATGAAAATAACTATGCGTTGTACTGGTCCCGTCGTTAGGTGAAATTAAAATACACTGCAAAATTCCTTCTATGCAATTACTTAATTATTCCTTTAGCATTTATAATAGACGAATGAAAAAATGGACAGTAATAGTAAAAAACAAAACTTAAAAGAGAAGTCGAAAATATTCGTAAAAAAAACAAAAGAAGATATTTTAAATACATTACCGTTATTATTATGTATTTTAGAGCTTTATTGTGTTGTGACTATTTACCGAAGTCATTGTTTATTTATTTGAGTATATTATTATTATTATCCTTTATAGTTTTGTTCTGTAATAAATTTTTATTTTCAAAGTTACTTGTTATATCATTTAATGTTTATGTTTATCTTTTGTTCTGTTGACAAATGAACGAATATAGCATTTTATATGTTGGTTGTCTACAATACAAAATGTGTAAAAATGAAATTGTTATTTGTACAAAGTGTCTTAAGCTTGATAGTATGCCTACTGTGAAGAAAAAAATGAAATAAAATGTGTGACACGTGGTGTTAAATGAGATGAGGTAAACTCTATTTTCAGTCGAATTAAAGACGCCATCAATTATATTTTTTCCAGAAACACACCCAATTTTTTCCTGTTAAAGAGATCGCTTTTTTGATAAACTTTTATTAGAGATTTTTTTTTTGTATTACTTTCCGTTTAAAAGTTATAAGCAATATCGTACAAAATAGTCTCAAAAGAAATACTACCTAAGAATCACATTAACAGTGGAAGGATGAAGTAGTTGTTGGAAAATAATTGAATAATTTGTTGTTTAAAGTGCAAAAATGTCACAAAATAGTTGTCATTACTCAATACGAACATCAAACGTATAACTTTTGTGCTTAAAAATGTTTTCTCATTCAGAAAAAGTTGACATGTTGCTAATTTACGGCGAATCAAAAAAATTAAAAAAGAGTTCTATAGTTATATCGACAAAGGTATTCAGGGCACCTAATTTCTGACCAACCTTTACAAGATTGGACACAATCTTAAGGTACGGATTCGCTGGTGCGACTGCGGCTGCGACTGCGACTGCGACTCGTCGCCGACCAATAGGCAGTCAGAATGTTCTCATCAACTCCAGCATTTAGACTTCCTATTGGCCGGCAACGAGTCGCAGTCGCAGTCGCAGCCGCAGTCGCAGCCGCAGTCGCACCAGCGAATCCGTACCTTTACGACGAAATGAAGATGCATTTTCTGTTCAGAAGAATCAAATAATTGACAGCTAAACTGTTACAGTATTTCGAACAAAATCAATGAAATTCTATATGGCAGGCTAGCTGGGAATTGAATTTGGATAAATCAACTGTTCAACGAATTTTAAAGACCAATGGGTGTCATGACTACAAAATTCACAATTTTGACTATTTGACTGATCGTCACATTGAAAACAGACTTATTTTTATAGCTCAAATTGTAGTAAATGTAGAAACTGTTGATCAGAACCGCTTTCGGCACGTTCTTTGGATGGACGAAAGTCGGTTTCTCAGTAATGCTTTGCCAAACAGGCATAGCTAACACTACTGGTTCATTGAAAATTTTCACATTGTAAATCCAGTTCAAAACCAAGGCCATTCTGGAGTAAATGTGTGGTGCGGCATCATCGGTAGGCATTTAATTTGGCCTTATTTTTATTAACAGCGTGAGTTATCTAAATTTCGTACAAGAAGAACTTCCTGCACTTCTGGAGAATGTGCGTTTGCAGTTAAAGAGAAACCTATGGTTTCAGCATGCTGGAGCTCCACCCCACAAGGCTAGGATTGTGCAGCAATATTTTATTTTTCCAGAAAAACACTTCCCAGGAAAATTGATTGGGATTAATGGACCTATTCTATGGCTATATTTCTCTATGGTGGGTTTTTTCTAAGGTTTAGAAAACATTTTCGCGAGATATTAACCATTTGAAAGAAAAAAAATCACAAACGCTTGTAATGAGTTAAACGGCAAAATTTTAATAAATGCAGCCACAAAGATTGAATATGTGTTTTGAATTGAGAGAAGGTCATATAGAGAATAGATTATAATATGTACGTAGTATGAGGGCATTAGCCTCATTTTTCAAGTTTAATTATTGTTATCATCACCTTTTATTTTAACAGTATTAAAGAATTATCGAATTTAATTCTTTTATTTATTCTTAAATGACATTTCTGCACTTTAAACAACGAATATTCAACTACTACTTGATCCGCTAATGTGATTTTAGGTGGTATTTCTTTCGAGACTCTAGGACGATATTTCTTATAACTTTTAAACGGGAATACAACAAAAAATTTTCTAATAAAAGCTTTTTTAGAAAAGAGAGCTTTTTAAGAGAAAAAAAGAATTTGGTTATGT
Source organism: Monochamus alternatus (assembly GCA_037114965.1). NCBI lineage: Eukaryota > Metazoa > Arthropoda > Insecta > Coleoptera > Cerambycidae > Monochamus > Monochamus alternatus. Next base: position 57,879,609 of record CM073426.1, on the reverse strand, counting down.
TTCTGGAAAATTGATGACGTCATTAGTCGTTTCTGTCAAAACCCAAAAATAATACTTTCGATTGAAAGTGGAGCTTCCTCTTCCTATTTGACATCACGTGTGCCAAATTTTATTTAAATTTTTTGTATCCTCGCAGCAGACCCATGCTATCATGTTTCAGATACACTGTACTCATAATAGTTACAAAAAAAGTCAGGTGAGATGGCACCGGTCAAAAAAGTTGTCCGGTAGCAGAATGGGGTCCAGTTCAGGCCTGTTTGGTGTTATCTAGTAACAAAAATCTACTAATTAGAATTAAAAAAAACGAAGAAGGAAACGAATGACATAACGGTACGGAGACGTCAATAGTGGCAAACTTGGCAGACTGTTATACAGTATGCGCCAAAAGTATGGAATAAATTCAATAAAAACGAAACAGTTATTTTTTGGGAAAAATCCCCGAACAGGTCGATTTTTAATTTGAAAAATACATATTTTAGCGTAAAATGCGATTTTCAAATGTCATTTGTTTTCGAGTAATGACGTCATCGATTTTTTTTTTTAAATGGCAACACCATATTTTTTTCCTTGATTCTGAAAGATCGTTTAATTCTCTATCAGACAGTACTAAAATTTTGCCCTCTTACATAGGAAAGTTTTCGAGTAAATGACGATTGAATGTTAGAAAACGTAAATTTTATCCATAAAAAAGTAACAATTCTGAGGTATGTAAAATAAAATACAATTGATTAAATTTTATACTTCAATTAAATGTTCGAATTGCCATCCACCAACTTTTTGACAATGCGCAAGTCTGTGAAGAAATTCTTCTTGCTCATTATGAATGATTTCTGGGGTAACTCTGCGTATTTCGTCCCGAATGCGATTTTGAAGTTCTTATAAATTACGTGGTTTATTAATGTACACTTTTGACTTCAAGTATCCCCATAAAAAATAGTCAAGAGGTGTAAGATCTGGCGATATTGCAGGCCATTCTATCGGTCCGCGTCTGCCGATCCACCTTCTAGGAAAACAGTTGTTCAAAAAATCTCGTACAGGGCGCGCATAGTGCGGAGGTGCACCGTCTCGCTGAAACCATATGGTATCGTCAGGAATCTGAGGGTCATTATCGTTAGGAAAAATTACTGCAAGGGCTGGAACAAGGTCATTTTCTAGAAACTAATTTCTGAGGGTGTTGGGTATGTGCCTCTGCCATCCAATGAGGATTTTCCCGACTCTAATATCTGCAAGTTTGATGGTTTACTGTACCATTCAGACAAAATATGGTCTCATCTGAAAAAGTATTTGCCGGTGTAAATTTCTATTTCCTTGACATAAATCCATTAGAATTTCGCAAAAGTGTAAGCGGCGATCGGGATCATCTTCATTGAGTTCCTGCACAAGTTGCATTTTGTAGGGATGATATTTTTCCTTCCTCAAGATACGTAGCACTGTGCTCTGACTAGTGTCATTGTTTCATGCAACCAATCGTGAAGAATTATGAGGATTATCCACCATACTTATCAAAATGTTCTGTTTCTGATTTTCATTAATGCTTGGACGTCCAGGTTTTGGAATATTTACAACATTGCCAGTTTCTCTAAATTTAGACTCTACCTTACTGACTGTTGATTGGCTGATAGGGCGATCTGGATATTTTTCATTAAATAAATCGCAAACTTCCTGCTGAGTTCTAGTCGTATTCCCGCATCCGATAACAATTAAAATTTCAATTCTTTGAGTAACAGTTAAATGTGCCATAATACTTTAAATTGAATAATAATTTCTATGTCGCTTACAATACTTATTAGAAAGTCGGTGTGACAATGACACTTTGCAAAGATTTTCACCTACGTGATCCATAAAAGAACTATGGAATTCGAAAAACTAAACTTGATAACGTTTTCGCTTTATTTTAATTGATTTACGTTTTCTAACATTCAATCGTCATTTACTCGAAAACTTTCCTATGTAAGACGGCAAAATTTTAGTACTATCTGATAGAGAATTAAACGATCTTTCAGAATCAAGGAAAAAAATATGGTGTTGCCATTAAAAAAAATCGATGACGTCATTACTCGAAAACAAATGACATTTGAAAATCGCATTTTACGCTAAAATATGTATTTTTTAAATTAAAAATCGACCTGTTCGAGTATTTTTCCCAAAAAATAATTGTTTCGTTTTTATTGAATTTATTCTATACTTTCGGCGCATACTGTATAAAGCCCCCTAACCACTAATTCTCGCGCGCAGTGTGACGTTAAAAAGCGATTTTCGCGTTCAGAAGAAATTGATAGGTCTTTTGGGTTTTCCACATATAACAATTTTTTTTTCATTTTTGTAAAAATTTGCAAATGAATATTTACTATGTATTCTGTATGATGTAGTGAATTTAGATATCAATTTTTTCCGTAGTCTCATTTAACTATAAATTTTTACACGTTTCCGCAACAGGCAAATGATCATGAAAATGAACCTCCACATGGAGGAAATACTTGAAAATATCTTTAAAAAATCGGGCTCATGTCATACACAAATAATTTGACAGAACCAATACTTTACAAGCAGTGGTTCGTTTTCTTAATTAAATCTTGTCGGACGTGGACAATAACCAATTATATAATACTGAGTAAACTAATATATGTAATTATATGCTAATGGTACTCTGTAATTGTAGTGTCAGAGAACTTCAATGTTCGAAACTGCATCGCAGACAAACGGTTTTCGTTGCCTGCATTCGCGCTCGCATAAATAAAAGGAAAGTTCTTGGTGCGGGCTTACCAATGGCACAGGTACATTAAGAGCGACACGAGGAGGAATCGCCGGCTGGGACGCGGCGGCCACGGAGGCAGCAGCAGGAATAGGTGCGACTGGTGCCGGCGTGCCCTTCAGGGCGGTCGTTTGCGTTCCTTGGACATGCAGCCGATTTCTTAGCGTTACTAGTTCCGTGCTCAGGCTCCTGAGGCGTTGCTGCAAATGCACTGCTTCGTTGGAAGATGATGCATCTGCAAATTCACAATATTATTACTTGGAAGATATGTGCAAGGTGGTAGAGTTATTGTTATACAGAGTGACCCTTACCAAACAGGGTCAAATTAACATACAAATTCTTCTTTCAAGTATGTAGCCAGAAGAGATGGTTGGCAATGCTTTATTGTTAACGTCTTCTAAACCACATGTAGTAGAAGTATAAAAATTGGCAAATGTTTATATTACAACTTATGACTTCTGTTTATACAACCACAAAAACATGGGTTGCGTGGGACCTACTTATTCACATATATACCGAGTGGTCCATTTAACTTGAAAAAGTTATATATTTCGAAAACGACGCATTTTATGGAAAAATGTGTCAAGTAGAAGTTAGTCAGTGTCAGGGAGCAAATAAAATGGCATTACAGTTTTTTTTATCTTGACTATGTTTTCAAGATCATAGCGAGATTAACTTTAGATTTTCAAGTGGGAAGCTATACTTTTTTCCTCTAAACTTAATAAAGAATAAAAAACTAGCAGCTTTTATACGAAATATTTTTTTGCATCTTAAAAACAATAACGATCAAATAGATTGATAATAACAATACAATTACAGTTGTCACTGTCTGAGCCTACTGAGGCGGATTACTGAATCACAGTGCATATTTAACAGTTGAGATAAAAATTCACATGATTTTAATTGAATGCCGAAGAAGTATTGTTAATGTTGAACGGGAACATATACTTTTTTCTTCTAAACTTAATAAGGAGTAAAAAACTAGTAACTTATAGACGAAACATTATTTTATAATTTAAAAATAATAACGCTGAAGAAAATTAAAATATGAAAGAACGGATTAGAAATGATTGCAGAGATCTTGAGAGAGAAACTCTTTTACGGAGTCATGAATCTTTTGTGAGGCGAGTTGACAAGTGTATTGAAATTGATGGTCATTATTTTGAACATTTATTGGGAACTTTTTTATGTAAAACCTGGTGCTCATTTGCTCAAAAATAATAAGTGATTTGTTAGTTGATATTTTCATTTATTATAATGTTGTAAATAAAATTGCAAAAAATGTTTCTTATAAAAATGACTAGTTTTTTTCTCATTAAGTTTAGAGGAAAAAAGTATAGTTTCATATTTGAAAATCCAAAGTTAACCTCGCTATGACCTTGAAAGGTCCAAAAACTGTAAAACCATTTTATTTGCCCAACACCCCCCCCCCTAAATAGTAAAAATGAAGGTTAAATAGAAACATATAATACAAAGACGCTACAATGATGACTTGTATTCTCGTTCTCATTAAACCCCAAACCCTTCTAAAATCGACACAAATAAAAAACGAAGAAGTAAAACTGTGTTTGTTTGAAACTTGATCGACAAGCATAAATATGCTGAAAATTGAATGCGAAGACTATTTAAGAATGAATGATGTTAATTTCGAATACTTCCTATACCTAATTAATAAAATAGGCCTAAGACTGCATGCATGTATATGTAGAAATGGGTAAAGTAAAGGTAGGTAATGTAACGCATCCTATAGCGTATGCAAAGGTGTTTATAAAATTTGGTTCAGGTTGGAAGTATCTAAGGTTTCCTTGTAGCTACGCTATTGGTGAAACATATAGATGAATACGTACTATGAAGAGCAATTTATGCAATATTGGATAAGAAATATTTGAAGGGTACAGGCAAAGAAGGCGATATGTCAATTTTTGCCGAAAATGAGTTACTTGCACCATCTGTTAGCCAATGATGTAAAGTTTCATTTCATCTACGCATACCTGCTAAAAATACGCCAAGTCAGGAGTTCTAACATATTTTTATTTCTCTGAACAGGCTAATAAGGTGGTATGTCCGCGCGGAACCAGCTAAAAAAGCGTTATGTCAAGTGATTTCGTGTGTGCGGTCTACAAGCTTTAACCTGTCGATACAAGTGTAGTAAACAGTAAACAGTGGCATTTTAATGAGCATTATGAGCACTCTAGAAAATGCTAGTAAGAAAAAAAAGAAGTATGGCAAACTGACTGAACTGTAAGAGGTTCAAGTGTTTCGAGCGTATACCAGAACTTTCCCGGAAAAAAATTATTCAAAGTTTTAATTTGCTTAGTTCAGTTGACGAGCAAAATATATATTTATGTGGATTGATTACGGTTGTTCCTATTAAACAACGTAGACCCAGACAGCCGGAACAAAATGCCCTCCTCCACGATGCTTCTTTTCGATATCGTGTAAGAATTTTAAATATGGAAGGTAATATCGAGGAAGTACAAGTATGCAAAAAAGCATTTATCGCTTTACATGGAATAGGCCGAAAGAAGTTAGAAGTACTGCAGACATCTATGAAAATGACTGGAGAAGCACCGAAAAATCGTAGAGGTAAGCATAACAATCGCCCACACAAACTCTCCGATGCAACACGAAGTTCGATCAGAAATCATATTAAGTCATTTAAAGGTCGCAAAAGTCATTATAGCTTGAATGATTCTGCCAAATTATATCTGCCAGAGGAGCTGAATATTAAAAAAATGTTTAATATGTATTGCGAAAAGTTCCCTACTCCCCACGCATCATATGAAACTTATAGGACTATATTTTCAACTGAATTTAATATAGCTTTTGGCTACCCCAGATCTGACACTTGTAGCCAATGTGATGAACACCTAGCTAAAATTAAAAGTCTAGAAGCTGAAAAACTAAATATACCACATACAGAAGTTCTTGAGTATCGCAAACTAGATAGAGACATACAACAATTAAACATTGAGAATAAATTGCATAAAATCAAAGCCCAACAATTTTATAAAAGAAAAAGAGATGCTAAAAACCGTAGCCAAAAATGTGTTTCCACCGAAGCAATTTGCTTCGACTTTGCAAAAAATCTTCCGATTCCGAATATTACCACAAATGACGTATATTATAAAAGGCAGTTGTCCATATAATCATTTAATATTCATGTTCTCTCTACGTCACAAAGCATTTTTTATATGTATCCGGAAATCGTAGGCAAAAAAGGCAGTGATGATGTCTGCTCCTTATTACATCACTTTTTATATAATTACCTCCACCCAGAAGTTCGCCAACTTGAGATATTTTGCGACTCTTGTGGAGGCCAAAATAAGAATTATACAATGTTTCGTTTTTTGCACTTTGTAGTGCAGAAAAAAGACTGGATTTTGTCAAGGTTACCTTTCCAATTAGAGGACATTCGTACCTGGAGTGCGATAAAAATTTTGGACTAATAAATCAAAAAACCAAAGTTGAACTTCCTGAGGAATGGTGTGAAGTGTTTAGAACGTCAAGAAATAAACCCTCGCCTTTTAATGTTGAACAAGTTAACCAAACATATTTTAGAAGCTGGACAACTTTTTTTAGTAAACGCTACAAGCGCATATGTCCTTTTCCATCCAGACCAATAAGAGAACTGAAGATAGTTAAAAAACACCCAGGTCTGATACTTCATCGAGACACGTACAATGGTATGTGGGAAACCACTGCCGTTACGAACCCCAAATTTAGAATGAAAAATAAAATAGACGACGGCGAATTTGAACTTCCTGATCACTCATATAATGGTAATATTAACATACATTTTACATGAACTCTTCTTATATAACCAATATTTTTTTTCCAGACCTTCTACCCATAAGTAATTTGAAATGGAAGAATCTCCAAGAGCTGAAGAGGTTTTGTGGCTCAGATGCTCAAAACTACTTTACCCAAATACCACATTTATAGAAAAACAAGGTAGAATTTGCGAATTTGAATTTGAAGTTGCTGAATATTAACATACATTTTTCTTTAGTGTTCATTCTTTAAATATTACTGAGAATTATTTTTACACACAGCAGTTTCCAAGTTAATGGTCTAATAGATTCACAATAAAAAAAATTATATTTTTATTTCTATAATAAACTGCCAGAGGCTCTAAACATTAAAACCCGTTTTTCTCAAAACTACTAATTTTGACATATCACCTTCATTGCCTGTACCCTTCATTTAAAACTATATAAAGATGTACTTATTGGTGACAGTGACATTCAATAGAATATTGTATATATCAAGAAGTACTAAGCAGAAAACAAAATCATTTCATATGTAATAGTTGCCGATCTTACCTGAACATGTAATGAAATCTTTTCCAAATAGTTTATCTTTCGATTTTAGATTGTACCAGTTACAAAAGGCACATAAATGGATCAACAGAAGTATTCAGTCAGGAGTAACGTTGAAAAATATTTGCTAAAGTGCTATTAAATAACTGAATGGGTTACTTATTACTACTTTCAAGAGGTTATTGCGTGTCCATTTAAATTATTGTTGATTTATGCAAGTTTAATGTTCACTCGATTTTGATTCAATATGTACCTGAATATAGTAAATAAAACAATTAAAATTTGTAGTTCTTATTTGTAATACATTTATAAATACATACAGTTGCGACAAGAATTTAGACAACTTACTTCATACCAACAAATAAATAATAATTAATGAATTATATTTTCGTCATAATATTTAAGAAACTGCAGCTGAGAAAAATAAAATTATTATATACTGCTCTAAATGTTTGCATTATATATTGAACTAAATTACAAAAAAATATTGTTTTTAACACCACAAACTATCGAAAAATCTTAATTCTTGTCGCAACTGTACTATTAATCATGATGTATTATTTCTTGCTTAGTATAAATAAAAGTTTTCTTTGTTTCTAAACAGGTGTAATAAAATTATACCGTTGCATTAATCTGCCTCCTAAGGAGAAGAAAGAATTGATGCAGTTTATTAAAATCCTTCTTGAAAAGTTATGGATAGGTATATCAATATATTTTGAAGAACCTGCATTTAGAATTATTCACTATCAAGGTTTTTATTAGATTAAATATTAACTTCCTGTATAAACTTTCTTTTTAGTTCAATATAAACGATGACAAACTATGGGAGATAAACCTATCAGTGCAATTTCTTATTTTTTTCCTTCTAATTAAATGTGTAAATAAGTCATAAGTGATTCACCATTATAGCCATAGTGTTTCTCTGAAGAAATATGGTTTTAGAAAAGGTGGGGCACCTATCTCGAACTTACCTACCCTAATTTGTACTTAACGGATTGCGTACTCAAACATGAACTTGAGGATATAAAATAAAATATTAGATTTTTATAATAAATCCTTTTAGTAAGGTTCCTTCATATGTTTTTATCTAATTCCCTTTAGAGGAGTTTCGTCCTCTTAACAGAAGGTGGTAAATTTAAAGTTCTATTTAGTATCATCCAAATGCTGTGCAATAAAAAATACTCGTCTTGAAGAAGTTTCGTCAGTCTAAATATTTCGCAAATGTCTATTCTTTATTTCAAAATAATTGGAAGAAACTAATTAAAACTTTATTTCTGTCACTTGTTAGAGAGTATTAACTCCTCCAAGGGACTACAAATTTTTATATGTATGAAGAACCCTCCTTATAATTGGTCAAACTCACCCTCAAATGTTTGTATATTATTTAAGGTCACCCTGTATAATAATATTATAATATAATAAAAAAATCTAATAGTTTTGATTTCTGAACAAGTTCATTAATTATATATTCTGTTGAAAGATGTCCCCCCTCCCCTTCCGTCAGTACGCCACTACGTTCTAGTAATGGAGTTATTACAAAACTTGAAATTCTGAATATGATTCTGAATTACATTATCTCCAACAGGAATAGATATTAACGCCTGAAAAGTACAATGACCGTTCTCGTTTTCTATAAATAAAATATCTTTTACGCTAGGTACCAGGAAACACCTACATAGTCTTATTGAGAAGTTTAACAGAAAGCGCCAAGGACTGGCAATATTAATTTTTCTATCATAAAGTGAAAATAACATTAGAAGTTAGTGTTGCACATCGCTTGCTGTACCCGTCAAGACAGTAAATACAATCTAGCGTAACCGTAACCGAAGAAAATGAGTTAAAATTTGTAATTTGCACGAAGTATTGGTAATGAAGTGTAGATGCTTATAGAAAACATTTTACAAGCGTTTTTCTGTCAGAAGAAAATTTCATGCTGAAGATAATTTTTGATAATTATTGTGGATTAAATTTTAGCAATTCAAATATCAAACATCAAAAATGATGACGATACGATATGAAATTAACATTTTTGGTGACAGAGAGAAAATCTGGAGTTTAGTATTTTATTAATTAAAACGCTAAACTACTTAATTTTACAAGGACTCTTTTACCTGTTAATTTAAATTTGCATTTAACCACATATAAATCATTTTTTCTATATTTAATGTTAAAGTTGCTTTTCATCTACAAAAATCGTAGTACTTTAACCACAAGGGTAGATAAAATAATACTTTAACATCAAAGTTAGATAAATACTTTTATTTTTTAAGTGTATACTTATAACCACTAATTTAAATCATTACCTACTATTTGAGAGGACAAATTTTAATATTACAATTAATATTTCCAGAAATAGACATTTGCATTTTAATTCATATGTGTGCAAATTTGGTCAGTCAGGTTTCTATTACAGTGATAATAACCCTAAGCCGTTATTATCAACTGATAAGATACAGAGTTGCGACTGACAACTCTGACACAACTTTGCAGTTTGGTTTCAATTTAATGTTTAAAATACGAGGGTCACTCTGAAAATTTTTGGATAAAATGAAACAAACACGTATGGGAGAAAAAAATTATCAAAGTTTTTCAAAGTACTTTCCTTCATGTTCAATACATTTGTTCATTCGATGAAACCATTTAGAAAAGGCTTCACGGTCGGGACTATAAGGTAGATGTCCCAATAATTTGATACCCGATGCTTCAATAAATTCTCGAGTTCGCGCTGTAGAGTGGTCAGTTGCGTTGTCGTGATGCAAACAAATTCCGTGCAAGCCTGCTCTAGGTCGACGTTCTAGGTTTTTTTCAAACAAAGCAGGTAAACATTTAGTGACATACCATTCACTATTAGCTGTACGTTGGTCCCCTAAAGGAATTGTAGCAATATGGTCACTAGCAGAAAAAAAGAAGCAACTAGTTTCTTTCCAACACTTCGTGCTCGCTGAATTTTTGTTGGGGCATTCTCATGTGGGAATATCCAAACAGCAGATTGTGTTTTCAGTTTAGGATCAAACTGATAAATCCACGATTCATCACTCGTTATAATGTCAAAACAGCGTTTTGATAAACCATTTGCATACGTATCCATCATTTGTCTGCATCAATCAATGCGAGCTTGTTTTTGTTCTTCAGAGAGAAGCTTGGAGACCCATCGAGAAACAAGCTTACGCACACCTAAATTTTCACAAAATATTTTATTAACTGCTGCCGATCCAATATGTACCCTCTGCTCGATACAAGCATACGTAATACGCCTGTCTTTCTTTAGCAGGCGTTGTACAGCTTCAACATTTTCGTCTGTAGCCGCTGTCCTTGGTCGATCGCTTCGCCTATCATCTTTTAAAAATGATCTATGCCTCATTTAAATTCTACATACCAACCAAAAACATTAGAAAGCGATGGACATGCATCACCGAATGCAGATCTCAACTGCTCAAAACACTGTGCTTGGTTTAACCACTTTTTTAAAGTCGTAAAAAATCATGGCACGATAGTGTTCTCTATTCAGCTCCATCTTTGCACACAAAAACTGTTAAACACAACTTGTTCACACTTCTCTAAGTCGACGTTGAATTGAAATTCCGCGATCTAACTTTAAGGGTGAACAGCTAATATGACGCACATTATGTGATGAGAGTTTTTGTTGCAATAGCGACACCAGTGGCATCACAGTGGCAGCAAAAATTTTCAGAGTGACACTTTTTTTTTTTTAATTTATTGAAAATGTATAATAAATAATGAAATGTCACTTCAACAGCATTGTTAAAAATATTGGAATTGATTAATTTAATTTTTCTATTCAATAAGGGTCACTTAAAATCCTTCAGGAGAATAAAAAAAATACAAAAAATTTAAATAAAATAATAAGTGAACATTTTAAAAGTAATTAACAAAATATTGAGTTTTCGAAAAAACGTTGTAGAGTTGTATAGTGCCAACATAAAGGTTTCCAATTAAACATTATTTACTATGACTATGAATAGGAATTTGGACCTAATAATAATTGTTGTACTTACATTTGTGATGAGCAAGTGATTAACACAATATGATACTGAAACTGGAAACCTTTATGTTGCGGTAAGTGTACTATAACTATTATGAGTAAGATCACTCTTTAAATATCTGAAAGTATGAATATAATGACTCGAGATGGTCTTTTTGGTCTTTAACTTATCCTGTTGTTTACTTATAAAGAAAACGACATTGTGGTAAATATAGGTACTATTCTTTAATTATTAATGAATTAGTTGTCACACGACAGGTTGTTACTTTTTCTTCTTCAGAATACTAGTTAATAATAGGTCAGAACAGAAACTGCAAGTCAATTTGTGCAGTTTAAACATCCCTTTCATTATTAGTTTTTATTGTTCTTATTTGACCGAATATTTGCCTACTTTTCATAGTACGTATACTAATCGCAACATAAGGGTTTCCATTACGAATCAGTATCATATTTGTAAATATTAAGATATACTTTTGTCCGTTTTACATATGCATAGAAAAAAAACAATGACATGTTATTGACAGAACCATATCATTGCTGCCTCTTCTATTCCTATAATAGTTCACCAACTCATTCCTTTAAAAGTAGTAGGTATACGTATTTGGTTGGAAACCTTTATGTTGCGGTCACTGTACATATTTGGTTCAATAAATATATTTAGGTCAGCCCTAATATCTGTTTGGAAAAAAATCTTTAGTCAAAATAACATTTTTATTTGAAATCGCACTTTAGCTATGTGCGCATCAATTTCTGAATGAAAGTCTATCAGGAAGCCACTTATAATAAAAAATTTGAACGAATAAAAGTCACCAACTGTTTGAATCAGAGAAGATGTAGTTTCTATTTTATATTTTTTCCCAAAAATAAACGATAATCAATGGAATAACATCTATTCACTAATTAAACAAAAAATGAGATGAGATGGACATTCTCTAACGACAATTTATAACTACCGTTTTCTGTAATGGGAAACATATATATTTTTTTGACTCTAGATGAAACAATAAGTGTAGATAGCTAATGTCATACAATCTTGCAATTCAAATTTAGCGGCAAGTAATTTTTAGTTTTAATGATTTTCAATATTTCAGTTCAAGTTCAGTCCAAACAGTTTAAAATCAGTTATCAATTAAAATTTACTGCTAACTAGTTACTCGAAAAGGTGAATAGATTTTAATTGTTAAAATCTAACTAATTATCGTACGGCTATATTTTTGTTATATTTTATACCTCATAGCATCGCTTACGGTCGAAAATAATGTAGGTATGCAATAGTAAACCTAAAATGTTATGTCTTAATACTGCAAAAACTTTCATTGACCGGATTTGAATTCTCATGTCATCAATCCGACAGTTCTGAATAACCTTGTCTGAGCTAACGCAACTAGTCAGTTTATCTAGTTACTAACATCATACATATATCAGCTAATTACAAATCTTTATTGTCTTCATTATTACAAATGATGTACTGGGAAAACCGATGAATTAAAAGTAACAGTTAAATTACATTCACTCTGGAAGATTCTCTTGATTACTTGATATGTACGTGAATGTTATTAAACCATAAATAAAAAAATGTGTTTCTTACAAAAAATTATGTAGGTAACCTAGTGTAGTAGTACGCCATGTATAAAGAGATAATTTACATATTTAGATTATTATATTGCATTAACTTTTGTAAAGTATACTAGCAAATTTAAAAAATAAAATATATATGAGACCTGAGACAATATTAATATTATCTTTCGTATTTAAACTAATATATCTCTGTTCATACATGCTTGTCCGTTTTTCATGTTTTAACATTGGCATAGCTGTAAAATATACAGGGTAGGTCAAATTAGAAAAAAGTAGCGCCTTTTGAAGGCCATCAAGATAAACCAAACAGATTCAAGATATCTGCTGCCGTTGCTGAAATATTTTGAAAAAAACTGAAAATTGTGATTTTAGAAAATACCATCTAGCGCCATTATTTATTAACACAAAAAGTTGAAATTTCTACGACCACTAATTCTGATCCTATATAAGTGCCTATAACATAGTTCTTAATCTGTTGTCCATAATGCTTCACAGGGATTGTAATAAATTTTATCTTTCGGACTCTATGGGATATGGACACCGTGGAGGCCATACAACAGACCCATGAGTACCAATCCAATTACATATTTGGAAAGCGTCGATTTAAATAATGGAACACCATTGTAGAATTATGTGGCTCTGCGCCATTTTGCTGAGACATTTCTAAAGTTCTAATATATTCGTAATTGAATGAATTATTAGGTATCAGTGCCTTCTCCATTTCTATTCTTAAAATATATAAATACTTCTGAGAGGTAAGGCTTTCAACAATAAAAACAAAATTAACTGATGTGGAATCATCTATGAAAATGTATGTCGATTTTTGTTTAAGATCAACTAGATTCTAGTAGAAATTTTCTTTCGACGAAAATCGATTTCTGGTATATTCTTACTTGTACCAAATTACAACTCTTTCTGTTGATAAATAATTACGCTAGATATTTTTTAAAAACGCTATTTTTTTCACAACAGAAACGGTAGCAGATATCTAGGATCTGTTTGGTTTTTCTTAATGGCCATCCAAAAATGCAATATTTTTCTAGTTTGCGCCACTGTGTATATTTTACGATTTCCGAGGAGGTGTCAAAGGTGAACAATGAAACCTGTACCACCCTGTGTATGTTAACGAGTATAGCATTTCAAAATAATAAAACTGTGAAATAAATCCGTAGAATCCTTTATAAAATTATAATAGAAGACTGGTTTGAGAGAATAAACATGAGTTTATGAGGATTCAATTTTCTCCATAAAACTACGTTTTATCATATTAATTTATTTTACTATAGCGACTAACCACAATAATTTGATTAGACTTCAAATGCACTTCTCCATAACATAAACAGCCAATAATTACACAGGTCCACAAAAAAAGTCATGTGTGCTGGGAGTTAGACTATATTTTTCTTTTGTATTTTTTTCCCGCTGAACACGAATCTGAAGTTAAAATTGGGGGTTACACAGTAAATATTTGAGAAAACCTAAAAAATCGATAAAAATCACTTTTTCGTAATTTATTCCATGTGATACCCTCTAAAACTAAAACAATGAGAAATGCTGTGAATTAGTGAATATTTACTATTTTACAGCTATAAGTATACCAAGATAGCTGTAAAATAGTAAATATTCACTAATTCACAGTATTTCTCATTGTTTCAGTTTTAGAGAGTATCATATAGAATAAATTACCACAAAGTGATTTTTATCCATTTTTTAGGTTTTCTCAAATATTAGCTGTGTAACCCTCAATTTTAACGTCAGATTCGTGTTCAGCAGGAAAAAATACAAAAGAAAAATATAGTCTAACTCCCAGCACACATAACTTTTTTTGGGCCTGTTTAAACTTTTGAGTGATTTTTATGGTTTTCTCCAAAATTTGCTGTGCGACCCCCCATTTTGACTTCAGATTCGTGTTCAGCGGGAAAAAATACATGGAAAAAATGTAATGGGACCCTCAGCACACATCACTTTTTTTGTGAACCTGTGTTATTGTTGAAAGGTATCTCGGTAAGTTTTTCAAATTAATAGAGGAATGTCTAAGTGAAACCAAGAAAATAGTTGTTGGTATACCACAGGGAACAGCTTTAGGTCCTATACTGTTCCTTGTATATATTAACAGTATTAGCTGCATAAGTAATTTCAGAGGTCACCTCATTTCATATGCTGACGATACCGCGATTATTTATACTAGTAATAACTGGTTTGATCTGTACAATACAGCAGAAATTGAAATGAAAATACTGCAGATATGGCTCAACTTTAATAAATTAAGTTTAAACGTAAAAAAAACTAAGTTTTTGGCTTGCAGTTTAACAAATACGGATCAACCAGGTACTGATATTTTAAAAATTCATAATATCGACTGTCCTAATAACAACGATTGCCGGTGTCCTCATATTGAGAAGGTATATAAAATTAAATACCTAGGCATCGTGCTTGGCCAACACGTGAGATGGGATGAACATGCTCTCTATATATCAAAAAAAACTTAGACTACTATCACATAAATTGCATGCTTTAAGAGAAATTTTATACAAACAAAATTTTATCATGTTATATTATTCCCTAGTGAAATCAATAATACTATATTGTATAACGGCATGGGGTGGTTTAAATAACAGTATATTACGTAGTCTCCAAGCTACTGAAAACACTATTATAATAAAAATCTTATTTAAAAAGAATAAATTATATTCATTTGATCTATTATATAATGAATTAAGATTTCTTAATGTAAGAAATACTTACCACTGCTTACTGTGGACTTTTAATAATAAAAATACATTTACTGTTCAAAAATATAAATACACTAGATTTCTAGAATATTTATCAATAAATTTGCCGTTATTTAGAAAAAGTCATACACAACATTCTATATTTTTCTACGGACCTAAACTCTGTAACATGCTCCCGTATGAAATAAAAAAAGTCGAAAATTTTAGAAAATTTAAAAATGGTGTAAAATTATATAATCAAACTTATTTCAGTATATATAGTTAAATTAACATTTTATCTGCACATAAAATCCTCTATGTTCCATGTTGCCTGCCTCCTCTCTCTTTACTCTCTTTACTCTTTTGTCGTTACTTTACTCTTGTTATTATATTCAATATTTAGATATATTTATAATCATATGCAGCTACTTTTGCTGTAAGATAATTAAAATTTTTCTTTTTTAGATTTTAATAAAAAAAGGTAGCATCACAAACACGTTCAGTGTTTAGGCTAACCTTGTAATTTCTTTCTGTAAGTATGTATACCTAAGAATATTGTATTATGTATTGTTATTGTATTGTAAATCTGCATTAAATAAACATTTGACATTTGAAAAAAAACAAACACCTTATATATTTTGAATCAATTAGTGAATACATTGTATATAGGGCGTTTCGAAAAAAAGTTACAAACTTTGCGATATAGTAGAGGAGGTTGACATGAAAATATTAGACATGAACTCTTCAGCCTTATAAGTGCTAAACATTTTTTTATTCTCAGTGCTGATTATACATCTTTAAAAGAGTTTTTGACACCATGCCTTGCTTAGAGAAAACTCGTATGAAAACGACGTGGTTTATACAAGTTACGTAATGCTAGCAAATTACTTTTGATTTGACAGAATCAATAAATGATATACCATTTGATAAGTTGATGATCGACTACGAGATACTGACTTAAAGTATCGCAAGATTTTGTTACAAGACCTTTTATTGTGCATTCTTCAACAAACGTGAAATAAATCTAACTGCACTCTGTGCATGGAGAAGTCAGAGGTAATAGATTTAGATCATCATCATCCATCGCATAAAATGTTTGCCACAGTTCACCAAAGACTTCGAGAAAAAGACGGTTTCAAACGTGATAACGGCTCAGGGAGTCCACGAACAGAATCCCAACTACAAAGTTAAAATTCATTAAAAATATCACAACGCAACTCGAATCTATTATATATAGTATACATTAAAAAAAATGGTGATCTGGCTAAGATCGATCGATCCATTGGTTCGAGGAGCATTACAGTAAAACAGCGGTTACTGCCTCAAATTACCGAGTAGTTCATGAAGTAAATTTTACTTAAAATATCTGAACAATCAATCTTATGGTTCAGGATAATATAAAGGTCACCGATCAAGGCAATATTGCGTCGTACTTGAAGTGTTTCAAATCTAAAAATCGATTAAGAAAATTAGCATGATTGAAACCTATGGGTGGATAAATACCCCTGCAAAAGAAAACGAATTTTTTTAAACTGCCACTGAACCGAATTCAGCCTTCGACTATGCACATTGTATATCGAATTCCATATTTCATCCTAGAACGGATAAGAGAACAAAATATAATTTTCAGTATGTACGTCCTACAATTACGATTGATAAAGACATAAGTCTCACTCGATATAACATTGTTAATATCCGGAACAAAACTGAGCTTCCTGTCAAAGTAAATTCCTAAATATTTCAGTAATTCAATAGTCGTAAGTTATAAAGTTAATCTTGTGACAGAAAGACATAGCCCTGTACTTCTGCAGTTAGATATGTTAAGGGGCAACTGATTGCGTTTACACCATGGTGACACTCGATTAATATTAAGTTGACCAGGCAGGCAACAATCTGTCAATGAATGGATCTTAGGATACTCCTTAAAATCATCAGCGAATATTAAGTTTTCACATGACGCAACATCAGGAAAATCGTTAATAAAGAAAGAAATAGCAGTGCACCTAGATTAGAACCTTGGGAAACCACTTAGGAGGGATGGAATGAACGAGATGTAAAGTTTGAGTATCTGACTTGAAACTGTCTTGGTTAGATATGATTTCAAAAGCGTAATTAATGATTCGGAAAAGCCGAAGCTATATAATTTCTATAATAATACGTTTGGGTTAATTTGATCAAAAGATTTCTAGACATCAATAAATATGATATCGACCTGACCTTCACCATCTAAAATCTCAGGAATATACTGTTAAAAAATGGCAAGATTTAAAATAGTCTATAAATAATCCATGTATTTTTATGGATATTAATTAGTTAGTAACCCGATAGATCACACTGTACAATGTTGCTTCAAAAATTTTCAAAATATTGTATAATAAAGAGATGGCTCTATAATTTATTGTATCGCTCCGATTATCCTTTTTGAGAATAAGTCACATATGTCTTTTTCCAAAGAGACGCAAAAATAGAGTCTTTTAATATACAATTAAACACAGTACACAAAGGTTCAACCAGCACAATCCTTCACAACAAAACTCGGAATACCCTGTACACCCATAGTGAAAGAGTTCCTGGATCGCCTAAGTATTTCTAAGACGTCATCCTGCCCGATGACTGACTTAACGATAGAAACACTGAAACTATATCACGGAAACTCATATGAAGAACTAGGTGATATCATCGATTGGGACTCTATAAAAACACTATTAAAATATTCACCAAAAGCATCAACTATCTCAGTGGACTTAGAAATCTGAATATTATCGAAAACCATAAAATGAGGAATGCGTGATTGTCTTTTCTTTTTTTGAACAAAGTTCCAGAACTGTTTTGATGTCGTTCATAACATTTTTATAAACTTCCTCGATGAGATGTTTACAGTTGGAGTGACTAAACGGATTGTAATGTTCAACAGTTGCAAGTTTTATTACTTTTGTAAGCAGCATGCTTAGAACGAATGTACTTGATGCTCGTACCCTTAAACTACGCGGAATAACGAAAACGCCGAATTTGATGTGATGACAAAAACTTAAGAAGCGAATGTCGTCATTTAGAGTGAATCTTGTAGTCGATCAATTACATAACTTTTATTGGCATTAAAATTATGTAAGTCAAAATTAATTTGGTAACTTTATCAATTTGTATTGACCCACGTTATTTTCTTTCGAGTTTTTCACGAGTAAGCATTGGCGTAAAAGCTTTTAATGATGCATAACCGGCATTGAGAACAAAAAAACTTTAGCACTTATGCTCTGATGCCAAAACGGCACAATTTTAATGTTTTTACTTTATACACACAACGTCAAAAGTCTTGGACCCCCTGTATATAAACTGATTCGATTAAACCTAGTGGTTTCTCTTAATGTGGTACAAAAGTACATGCACTTAGAAAACAAAAAAAGACAATAAAAAGTTGCACACCATGATCCTTTACTTTATCACTAATGTTTTTACAAATCTGGTCAGTTTAGCAGTGTATTCAGCCAAGTGTTCCTTTAAATTTTTGTACATTATAATACCAGGACGTGAAATTTCTGCGTTTACCCGAGAAAGAATGACTGCTTTACATGATGCAGGACGTCCTAATCATCAGATATCGAACACGCACAGATATGAAGAATTTGATACAGTGGAAAAGAGACCACGTAGTGGACGTCCTCGAGTATCTAATGAAAGGGAGGATCGGTATTTGGTGCAATATGTCCGTAGACATCGCACATCTTCAGCATCAGCTTTTAAGGCCCACTTTCAAGGTACGTTTCGCCGTTTTATATCGACACCTACTATTCGAAGATGACTCCACAATGCAAATTTCTTGGTTTTTCTGACAAAAAGATTTCTTTAAAAAGAATGAGGGAGGAGGGTCCAAGACTTTTGACGTTGTGTGTATTTTTGACTGTCCAAAGTTTGTAATCCTTTTTTGAGACACCCTGTACATATTGGCCGTTAATGTGTATATAGGCATAAGCTGTTGGTAACATTTTTGCACGTATATCTAAAACTCCATAACACCTGTTTTCTTTTGCAATTAGAAGAATAAATGGTTGTTCACGGTAATTTCAAATCTATCAATTTGTTACAATAAAAACAAAGATTATTACTGCGGTTTAAAAAAAATGTTACAAATTGGATGACAAATGTACGTGGTAGGCAGCTTTGCTTATTTCAATTTAAAATTTTAATTTTATTTGCTGGCACATGGCACACCAAACAACGCAGACGCTGACAAGAACTGGTTTCGGCTTTAACGAATCCGATAAAATATTCCTCAACAGAAAGGGTTTCAAAACACATAAGTGTGTGTTTGAGAATGAATAACGCAACACAAATAATTTATTTGATTACATTGTAATTAATAATTACATCTGAATGTTTTTTATGTTCAGGAAATTATGCAAATATTTTCTATTCAAATTAGGTGTGCGTATTTTATGGAACATTTGCATTTTTATAGAGAGGTTCTTATTAATGATATATGAATATCATATATTGAGCATAATTCTAATAGAAAACATATTTAAAATAAATTTACCGTTTTATCAAATATTTTCCAATGCTAACCTAAATGTTGGCTTTATTTCCGCTTCACGCTGATTCAGAATAATTAGATGAAACATTAATATTAAATTCCTATAGCTTTATTTATTTTTTATATTTTTCTTAAAATTTATATGAATTCACGTTGTGACATTATTATACTTACCAGTTCTTAGTCAGTCTCTGAATGATACTATTTTTTGTTATTTCAGAAACAGAAAATCAACTATAAATCAAAACCTATTAGTCAAAAATATGTTTTCCATAATAGAGAGTATAAGCCTATTTTGTATATACTTACCTCGATATTTGCATACTTGGATTTTATTAATATTTATAGAAAATGAAACATATTCAAAATTAATAATTAAAATTAAGTCACTGAATGATTTACTTCCTCATTTATGTATCAAACTGCACAGGTGAAAGAAACATGCCTGATGTGTTTCTTTAATAGTTACAACTATGTCTTCAGGAATTTTTTAGTAACTTCTATAATAGAATTAGCATTTAAGTAAAATAGTGACTATTTCTACAAATGTAACTATATTTTGTCAACTTGCTATATTTCTGCAGTAGTGCAAGATTTATTTTGAAATACATATTTTGGTAAGTCATCTTACAAGTTTTGTAATGAATAAAATTATTATGTCTTCCACCTATTTTTTACAGATAAAGTAGTACAAGTAGGTGAATTTAAAAAATGTTATTTTAGTTTGTAGATATAACAAAAATCTATGGTGCATACTTGGATTTTATTAATATTTATAGAAAATGAAACATTTTCAAAATTAATAATTAAAGTTAGGTCATTGAATGATGTACTTCCTTATTTTTGTATGAAACTGCAAATGACAGAAACATGCTTGAGGTATTTCTTTAATAGTCATGCAATTTCTTACTAATTAATCATCAATCATCATTTCTACTATATTTTTATTTTACTTTAAAAATTATTATATTTTTTAATTTGTATTTGTGGCTTTAGATTTTTCTCTATTTATTTGAGCATCATCTGCTAAATCGCGTCGCCTTTGTAATACTTGTCCGTCGAATCCTGAATTTCAATACAGAATTATGTGCTGTAGTGTGGCGACACCAACGTTAGTATTTGAAAACATACACATCATACCATAAATGTCAGAATTTGACATTTAGTATTAACACTATAATAGCTTCTGTTTTAATAGAACCTACTTGTTTAATATGGTTTATTTTCGGTTGTATCAATTTATAAATTTAAAAATGAGACGTAAACAGAAACGTACACTTTAACACAGATATTTGACATTTGTCATAATTTCTATGAAACAATTGACGACTATGTCCGACTACGTCATTTGTGTTGTAGAGTGCTGCCACGCGCGGTGAGTCATTGCAAACGGGTAAAGGAACAGGAAAAAGCACGGCTGCTGCGGTTTAGCCAACGATGATTTGAGTATTAAGGTTTACGTTAAAAAGGACAGAGTTTTTATAAAATTATTATTGCTCCAAAATGAACAAAATAGATAAATATGTTTCCCAATTAAAATCGTTTCGAAAGCTAAAGGAAATCGCATTTTATTTACTATGGTTTTGCGGATTATTAAGCCGTGGCCTAGGTAACTGGTTCATGCCAGTCAAAGGATTAATGTACTTTTTATTTTAAGACATTTCTAACCTCTTCTTATTATTCTCGGATGTAAAAATTCATATTTCACACCATGTCCTATTTAAGAACATAAATTTGCCTTCTTTAGAAAAATAAAAATATCACATATGAAACAGTTTATCTTAAATAAATCAGAGTATCGCGATAAATTAGTCCTTTTCTCTAAAAAATTGGGCCCGTGATACCTTTTTTATTCCTCGGGAAACGAGAAACCCTCAAAAATTTACAATGTATGTTGTACGCATATTAGAACTATATGATTACAGTTTTTGATACTACCGGCATCTACCTAGTACATGTTTCAGTAAAAGTGGATGGTTTAGTTTTTGATAGTAGTCTCATCTATATCTTCGATATAAATACAGGGTTAACTATGACTAAGTACAAATATTTTAAGAGGGGATAGAAAAAAATAAGAATTAACAGAATTTCCTTTCAAAAAATTTCCAAACTTATTTATAAAGCGAAAAAAAAATTTTTTCGATATTATATTAAATCCTTATTTAACGCCGCCAATGCGAGAATCAGAGTATGCAACCAGCAAGCTACCGTCATGCAACAGTCGGCCACAGTCGGCAGTCGGTCCAGTCGAGTCGGTTCGCTGTCATGTTATAATTTAATTCCTGTGTTTACGTTGTAGTTTTGTGTTCTTCTTCAGTTTTTAGTGCCTTATTTTAATTTAAAACGTTTTATAGTTAATAAATAAAGGAATATGTGTCGGGTACAGATATTTTCCCACAATATAGTTCGCCGGTTTGTTTTTCTAGGTTATGGGACAAGACTGCCGTGGGTGTTAAACGTTTTCTGTTATCTATTAGAACCTACCTACCACCCCTTTCTTCGATTTTGCTGTAATACATAGGCATTGTATCTAACAACTGTACCTACGGGAAGTGTGTTTATCGGTAGTGAGTGAAAATATAGTTTTACCAGTTTGTAACCAAATAATGAAAAACGAATGCAAAATACTGGAGCTAACTGGATTAACTGTTACCTACCTATCAGGTATTATTACTAATAAGAATGCTATTTTTTGCCGTTTCTGCATTTAGAACTACTGCAAACGACCGCATGGTAGTTGTTGACAGATGTAATGCCAACTATATATCTAAGCCATAAGCCATCTCAGTCTATACAAAAAGGTTTTGCCCCATTTTTTAAATATCGAGGTAAAATTCTGGAATAATTTTTTATTGTCCTTTAGGGCTCCATGAGCACGTGGTTAAAATTTTTGTACTTAGTCATAGTTAACCCTGTATATGTATAATGTATAGATATGCTCTAACACTACGTATAGTTGCTTTCATCTCAAATTTATTAAATAATATTTCTCATAAGTGACAATCTCGAACAAGTTTAAAATAGAAACTAACTTAACGCACATATCTACATATGTGCCAATGTAGTATAGTTTGTAGATCAATCTGAATGCGCATAACTTAAGGCTGCTTTACACGTTGCCAGTGGTTGACACGCGACAACTGGAATTCCAGCTTATTGGCACTTTATCGTTTACATAATAGTGTCAATGACTGGAACAATCTAAGTATCAGAGATATTTACATAGCAGCATGACTGGCGGGCGATAGTTGCTGTTTACACTGCGCCTATCCGAGAAGTGCAAAACGCCAGCAAAACAAAAATATTTGTTTAGCTGGAGTTGGCAGTTGGTGGCGTACCAGTTGCACACTGGCTTCTCCAGTGACTAGTAAGACGCGATTACGCGATACCAAGCATTGGCATCCAGTGATTGACAACCTCAACTGGCACGTCGACTGGCATCGTGTAGGTCAGCCATTATTCCTTGTTGCTTATCGATGGCATTCACTGATATTACTTAATAAATAATTATGTCATCAACATCTTAATTTAAAGTTTACTTTTTATTTATTTGTAATTGAGCATCGGTGTATAAGTGGAGTAAATTTGGCGTCCAGATAGTACCCAATCTTGGATGAAGTAAAGATTCTGCCGTAAATTTAAAGGTAAATCATTCAGGTAATGAACTAAATAGCGCTATAGGAAAATAAAATACAAGTCATGTGGTTGAGGTGGTTTCCTCTAATTCTACACCACATATTTATCTTGAATTCTCATTGAAAATGACGCTCGGTGATTACGTAAAGATTTTTATTACTGTTAGACTATTGTTTTACTTACACTCCTTGACCCAAAAAACCTCAAAATTTAGTAGGGATATGTGCATTTATTAAGAAATAAATGAAAAAAAAAAGAACTAAAATAATATTTTACGTTTAACACTATGCGCCTCTCTAACTTTTGGATTAAAGTAAGTTTTGTTAAATCGCAATATGTTTGCTTCGGGTATTTACCACTGAATTTTGACCCATTACTTCGGTGTCACCCTGTAGAATAAATTCAGTATCTTAATTATTGCGCATATTTTTCAAATATCATATTCAATTTTCACTTTTGAAATGACATCCTGCAACGTAAAACTTCATCTCTAATTTCAACCCTTTTCTAGTGACAGTTAAAACCTCTAAAATTTTAAATTGAAACTAGGTGCTTATGATACCTAACTAAAATAATATTTTACTTTTAACACTATGCACCTCTTTAAGTATTAACTTTTGGATTAAAGTAAGTTTTGTTAAATCGCAATATTTTTGCTTCGGGAATTTACCATTGAATTTTGACCCATTACTTCGATGTCACCCTGTAGAATAAATTCAGTATCTTAATTATTGCGCATCTTTTTCAAATATCCAGACACGTAAATTTTTACTTTTGAAATGACATCCTGCAACGTAAAACTTCATCTCTAATTTCAACCCTTTTCTAGTGACAGTTAAACCTCCTAAATTTTTAAATTGATAGTAGGTGCTTATGATAACTCATTTAAAATATATTTCCATTCTCTATTCAAAAATGCTATGATTTTAACATTTTTATTGTAAAAAATAAATAGCCAAAATAATTAAGTTAATCTTGTTGACTAATTAAATATGTTTTGTTCTTGTAAAAAAGGAAAAACAATTTCAGTCGCCGTAGCAACTTGTCTGATTATAATGCTGTCACAGTCAGACGGCATATTGCTACGACAAATGGTGGTTGTCAGTGTTGTGCGTATTGTTTGTATTTTGAGGGCAAATTTTAACTTTTCAAAGTTCAGAGTCTTTGAGGAAATACCGTAAAATTGCAATTTTTCGAAAACGAGTTATTCGCAAATATATATTTCTAGAACATTTTACGGTTTTTTAAGTAAATCCTCTCTTAGTATACGGATTTTAGACACTAGCACATTCAACATTAAACCTTATTATGACGCTAAATCTTGAAGTCAATATCTATTGATTTTAACACAATATTATTCTAGATTCACTAAATCCATGAGTGTTACAAGAGAACTAGTTTACATAAATAAGTTATTAAGTAGCCTAATGTTCTAATTACAAAATACATTATTTACATTTACTTACCTATTATTTGTTAATTCTTGCTATTAAATAAATATTATATTGATTTTCTCTCGTATTGTTTAATTTTGGATGAGACAAATGGATAATTTTACAACTCTGATTAACTTTATTCGGTATGATCATTTTATAATGTTGCTTCTACAAGTAACGTTCCCCTGAAGGAGTGGCTTGTGTAAGTTATGACGTTTAGTAATTTGTGTAAGTGTTATCTGGCTAGATATTTATCTGATCTTGTTTATGCTCACCGCCTACTTTGCATATTTTTACAATTTGAGGTTTTGAAAGAACAGTAAGAGGGTATCTACGACATTCTTAACCATATACTATATGTTTTCTGAAACTTCTCATAAGTCGGATTTATTAATTATCGTGAGCGATTTTCTATGCATTATTTTGATAAATGGTATATTAACCGTAATATGAAATAATGCCCACTGCCGCAACTACCTACTGCAAACAGAACATACTGAATATTCATTAATTCAATATTACCTTGGTTTCTTGCTAAGTTTAATTTTATGTTACTTACTGCGCCAATATGTTTTACTAATTCTTGGTGCCCTATTTCTCAACTACTAAAACAGTCATAGACAAGAATGCACAATTACGATAATCCTCGAAGACGACCGACCATAGTCTTAGAAGGTTAAGGCTGAGTCGTTAGATAAGGACTAGATCTGCACTTGGTACGGCTTTGGAGCGGTATTTTTTTATACTGGCAGTGAAGAAACTAAAAACGTATCTCCTTCGCTGATTTCACCTTTCCCGCTCGGCACTTGGTTGGGTTCTGTCTTGAGAACACCGTAGTGAATATTTGGGAATAGTAAGAATGCGTCCGCTAGCACTTTCTTCAGCTCCGTTTTTGTTTTTCACTCTTTCCTCAAAATTCCATATCAACACCTATTAAACATTTCTCCTGGCAACACTCTTCGACAAAATACTAACAAACTAACATTAGCAAAAAAAAGGACGCGCTACAAACTGCTCCAAATTGCTCCATAATGTTAGAGAACATTTTGAACAGTGTCTCTATCTAATACTGCATAGGGGTCAGTGGTGGACAAAATCTAATAGAGTAAAACTAGGATGATCTGAATTTTTTTCTTTAAATTTCTCTAAAATTAGTTATCTAAAATTAAAAATAACTAGGGGCGTTGACATGATAATTGAATTATCTTCAAAATGATATATCACACAATATCACTTCATATTTAAGATTTTAAGGGAAGACCGAAACTTAGGAGTAGACGTCTGGAGAATGTGTACATAAAATATGACTCTCTCAAAGCAAAAGTTGACGAATCCGATAGTTATTTTAGTTTTTTCTTTAAATCAAACAAAACCTGGGTGGCATGTTTTTGGTCCTGACTGTATAGAGTGTGCGCCAAAAGTATGGAATAAATTCAATAAAAACGAAACAATTATTTTTTGGGAAAAATCCTCGAACAGGTCGATTTTTAATTTAAAAAATACATATTTCAGCGTAAAATGCGATTTTCAAATGTCATTTGTTTTCGAGTAATGACGTCATCGATTTTTTTTAAATGGCAACACCATATTTTTTTCCTTGATTCTGAAAGATCGTTTAATTCTCTATCAGACAGTACTAAAATTTTGCCCTCTTACATAGGAAAGTTTTCGAGTAAATGACGATTGAATGTTAGAAAACGTAAATTAATTAAAATAAAGCGAAAACGTTATCAAGTTTAGTTTTTCGAATTCCATAGTTCTACATATTTTAATAAGATTGTTCACTTTTATTTATGCAAATGTGAACATAATTGTTAAAATGTAGGGTTAGAATAGCAAAATAATGTGTGTCTTACAAACGCTTTACTCATTTTATTTGAGTTTAATTAGTAACAATGAATAAATAAAATATTTTATTCTTGATATTACTTTTGATCTACATGTTGTATTTTTCGAGATTTCTATATCTAAAAACACCACAGATTTGATCAATTTACGAAAGCGGTTGCTAAACTTGTCATTATTAATTGATAACTGAACTGAGACAATTTATCAAAATAATATAGCTGCAGGTATAGAGAAACATAATACACTGATTCTATGATTCACATCGACATAATCTCTAAACTAGATTTATTTCCCATTCCTTCGTAAAAAATACGTTCTGTTACAAATTTAACATTTGTAACAGAACATTTGATTGAGCTCTTTCCTAGTCCTGCATTTAACTTTTAGAAAAAGCAAATAGTTATACAATCTTATCGTGTATTTATAAACTTGTATGTATATTTTAGATTCATTTCCGAAGTAGCGAATACTAGTTTTCGAATAACATGTTTATTGTATTTCTTGGCGAAAGTGAAAAAGTTGTTGAAAACAAACATGAATGAAACCGGACCTCTAAAACATCAATTTCATCAAATATGAAGTAGAGACTGTGAGTAACTTTATAATAAAGAGTTATTAATATTCAATTACAGTACGTTAAAGAGAGAAATAATGTTAGTAATTTACAAAAAGCCTTAAGCTGTAAGTACCAAAATAATAGTGTCTATTAAAAATAACTACTGTCAATAAAATGGGAAAACGTTTTGCAGTAACAATATCAGAGACGACCATTTATCTATCTTCTTGATATCTAGATAGAGATCCCTTAATACTCGGGGAGAGTTTTCAATATAGTAGATATGATATACGGAACTAATTATATTGAGAAATAATTAATTTAGAATATACAACAGAACTAAAGCAGGATTTCCAAATATTCAATTGGCTGTTAGAATAATGTGTTCGAAAGTAAATCTTTTAGTAGGTACAATCATCTGAAGCTCTGCATGCACCGATTCTTTCAATTAGATGTATTACGTGACTTCTGACTTGAAAAAACTATGATATTTTCATACTTAATATTAGAACAAATTTAAATCCTAACGAAATTATGAGCCTACTATGATTGTGAACCACGTGAATTTGATTTTATACTCTTTTAGCAAAATAGTAACCTAGAAGTTATATTGTCGTTCAACGTATAGTGAGCTTAATATTTAGCAAGAAGTTATCTGCTCGCGGTTAAGATGAATTCATTTGAAACCTGTATTTTTTTAAATTTCAGTTTGATGTTACTTTTGAAACAAGACAATGAGAGATGGCTAATACATGCAATATAAGAAACTATTGAGCTTTATATGAAATATTTAGTATATTATGTGAAGTTATAACACTTAGAGTTGCCACCCGTCATATTTTTTTAGTACTAAAAAAAATTTAGTTGTTCGAGTAATAAATTTCTCCTATCAAATATATTTTTTAAATTAATGTATTGGGTACAATCTCGGTAATTAGTAGTTAAAAAGTGTATGTATTTTTAAAAAACCCGAGTGTGCTGAACACGCAGTTATAATTGGTTTTGTGCTAGTTATAAAAAAAAAAATCAAAATTATAACTTCTATGTATACTTTACATTAGGCTGAAGTTGTAATATAACTCCTCTGCCATCTTGTTTGTATTACGTCATATTGTTGTCAAAATAAATAACCTACCTAATATAATGTGTATACTCGCGTCAAGAATTCAGACGTCTTGCGTCACGACTGGCGTTACTCATTTGTTCTTATTGTCAACGTAATTTTCGATATTTGGTTGCGTTAAAAACAATCATTGTTTGCAATTTAGTGCAATATATAATGCAAACTTTTAGTGTAGTATATAGTTTTATTACTATCAGCTGCAGTTTCTTAAATATTTTGATGAAAATATAATGAATTATTCATTTGTTCGTATGACGTAAGTCGTCTGAATTCTTGTCGCGAGTATACATAGAGGCTACAATTTTGATTTTTTTTCGAAAACTAGACTTGAGTGCACAAATTTTAGATTCGTTCGTACATTTTGCGAGTAATAAATTTTAATCAGTAAGTAATACGGTAATAAATGATGGACGAAACTAATAAATCTATTACGATAGTAATGACGGTGGCAACACTGATATAACACTTAGTTCCAAATTATTATCATGTATTCACCTTCCTAGAAGAAGCATTAAAGGGATTGGAAGAGATAGAGGTGGCAAATACTAAATTTGACTTGCGCAAAGGCTACCTGTCTCCCACGACTGGGTGACCTAGGTGGGGGAAACGTGAGGGTTGTATTTATAAATTTGACTAATGATTACCCGATTACCCATGAGTAATTAATGATTTAAAACAGGCATAATGTACGTAATAATAAAACTTTTTTGGCCAATAACACAGACTTTTCGCATTTATTACCTATACAAAACTACAATTTTTATTCAATATCGGTTATTAATATGCCCATTTTTATTAAGTTATACTGAATAAAAAAGGAAGAAAGAAAATTATAGTATGGGCCTTACATTTTTAGTAATTCATAAACTAAATCAAAATCTCAACGATTACGATTACTGATTTGTGTTAATTTGTATTAAATTATTTGTTCAGTATCATTTATTTTCACTTAAGACTAAACGGTATCATCATGAGAAATGCGAAGTATATATAGTGACCCTTAAATAGTAATTATTAAACTTCTACTTGTATCCATTACATTTATATTGTAATAGTGAATAAGATTCGAGTAGTAAATACATTTTATTCTTTAAAGACAATATTTTAATTTTGAGTCTATGTGAAAGTGGCACAATATTAGAATTTTGAAAAATATTCTCTTTCCTTAAATTTAGTGTCGTTATCCTGCAGAGCTCTTTCTTTTCTAAATCTAAAATTATAACTCTAAATAAAACTTCCGCAAATAAGCAGCAAGTTCACGTAAATAATTTCACATTTTATTTTTTTATTCCCAATGACATTATTTTGTTACTCGGATATTAATTAATAATTACAACATTTTTATTTGCACCAAAGGTAGTAGTAAATAAGAAATGATATTAAATACGGACCAGAGGCAGATACGTAGGTAATGTAAGATGGTTTTATTCAAATTTATCTCTGTCATTGGTGGGTGAGAGGAGTGGTAAATTGACAGGATGCGTAAGCGCAACAATCTTTGGCATATTTCTCTCTCTCTATAGCAAAAAGCGCTTGTTGCCTAACGGGATGGAGATTATTTTAATGCATGTGTTTTGAATCTTACCGTATATACTTTTTTAAGAAAAAAAAAAGAAAATGGTTTCGATTTAATTCGTCAATTTTGTAAAATATTCTCAGGGATCCTATGATGAATTACTTGCCAATAGGATCGTTTTGATTGCAACACTATTAGAATGTAATGTATTTGAATTTAGATGGTTAGTAATGTAACAATCTACAATATTGAGTCTTTGAATTGGAGACGCATTCGGGATTTCATGATTCATTGGACACAAAATTAAGCGATGACGAAATAAATTTTACAGAGTGCAAGGACAACTCAGGTTATTTACTTCGTTATGCTTCTGAAAAAAATGTGTATCGGCAATATTCGTCATTAATAAGTACCATAGACAAATGACAAAGACGGGGTAACCTACTTTAAAAGTAAAAGCATGTTTTTATTATTCACTGATTTTGTCAGTCTTATCTTTATCTTTTGATTCTAGACAAAACTGATGTACTGATTCGGGACAAATCATTACCTAGTATATGATAGCATGTGTTCTTAATGATACTATTATAGGATATAGTTGAGTATACCTATTTATGGAACCGTAAAGGAACATTCAGTTCGGCGGTGTCGAACTCAACTTCAATCTTCCTTCTTATACATTATTAAATATTAAGCGACTAAACTGCAAGTCAGACTTGACTTTCTGTGTTCTCACAATACAATTTAATGCTAGAAAGTTTTGAACTGGACCTTGTTTGTTCTATTCGAACTGTTCCTTCGTAGTCGTTTTAGAATTTTACCTGACCCAAGACAGAAGACGGCCTATCCGCCCCACCCAAAACATCAAAATCATTTATATTTCCGTTACCTAACCTTAAACTTGTTTATAATGGTTGATCGCGTCTAAGCTTATTACGCGTTAAGCTATACATGGTGTCCCGTATTTCAGTGTTTGCTATTAAGATCTCGTGGTATGTAATAGTAAACAGTAAACAACGACTCACGCTACCCAACAAACATTTAAAGTTAAAATTAAGTTAATTTGATCTCTGAATTAGTCAAAATATTTTTATGACCTAGTATAGGAAAAGTTTACCTATATCTTAGAGTATATATAGTCAAGGTTTATATTCGTTGGCCTTTTTCGTTATGTGGGGAAAAAACTACAGTAATACTTATGGAACTTAGTAATTGGTATGCAATAATTTTATTGCAATAAGGTAATTGGACCTAAAAAAAATACAGACCAATTTTATTGTAAAAATATCAAAATATAAAAGACATTATTACAAAAATATACCCTTTATATGACTTACTTGTGTCCCAGGAGACAACATTATACATTTGATTAAATGCATATTAATAGCAAAGGATAGGAAGAGAGAGAGATAGAGACTGTAAGTCAGGCTACAAAGCTGCAAGTAGAGTAGGAGTAGGTATATGGGAATCTATAGATATTTAGATTTTAATATAATATAAAGTCTGTATTTTTGGGATTTCATTTAACAAATTGTACAACCAATAAAATATTTTCATATAATGTGATGACCAAACCTTCATAAAAATAACGCGCCTTATCAATACACATTTTTATTATAGCTTCTTAATAATATTAATATCCTGAAAAATAATCTAAAATAAAAACTGAATATATATCGTGATGAAATGTGTTTAATAATGTTTCATCATAAATGTATTTACTAATATTATCTTTATTAACTTAATTTTAATAAGTAATTAATTAGAAATAACAAACAAAAAAATCTAGTGTTTCTTACAACATGGACGCTCAAAAAAAATCAACTTTGAAGTCAATTTGTCTGTAAGTTTTAACCTATAGGGCAGATTGCCTATGCTAATGTTGACATCACAGCAAAATATTACCTTTGTGATTGATATTTTCTCTAAATGAAGATATTTTATGGTAATTTATCTAATATATAAAATTCTCGTGTCACAGTGTTAGACGTCATACTCCTCGGAAACGGTTTGACTGATTTTTATGAAATTTTATATGTATATTCGGTAGGTCTGAGAATTGGTCGTAATCTATTTTTCATACCCCTAAGTGATAAGGGTGGTCCACCCCAAACAATTTTTTTTATTTTTTGGACAACATTTTTTACTTTTATTTTTTTATGATGAGGCATTAAAAAATACATACAACCCTTAATTTTCATCTTTCTATCACAAACCCCTATTTTTTAATAACCATTTTAGTAATTTAATCATTTTTAACCCTGGTCGATAACTGATCGATTATCTCTAGATCAGTTATCCCCGTTAGGCATCTACCGGAGTAGGGATGAGAACGAAGCTGGTCTCCTGTCTCTCTCACACAATAAGCCTTCTCTCACTCCCTACACTGTTTTCGACCATTGTTATTGTGTATGAATGGAGCGTAGTAGTGACGTTTACAATTATCATTTTACCTTCTAAGTGTAATTCTCAAGTAAATTTATTATTAATTTACTGGGCCATAATTATTTATTTCTTATTTTGTCCATAATTAATAAAATTATTAATGTTAAGTGTAGTTCTCATTATTAGTTAAGTAAGTGATCTACATAACCTCAAAAGTACGCAACACGTGTCTCGAGCTCCCGCCAACAACGGCTATTATTTTACTATATGGCTATTTTTTTTGTACTGTGAACAATGCCAACAAGACGTAAAGGGGCTAATTTGGGTCGTCAAACAAGTAAAATTGCAGGCACGAGAAATAATTAAAAAAAATTATTGTTTCGTGGTTTGTTATTCTTCTAGGCCGTCATCGTTCACAGTGCTCCATTCCTCTTTTAGTCATATACCACATCTCCACACACTTATAATAAGTTAGTTATTTTTTATTTAACTGCCAAAATATTCACTAGAAATAATTCATATGGCAAAACAACGTTTGCCGGGTCACCTAGTTATCATATAAAATTCTACTCAAATTGAAGCCAATAATATTAAGTGTGGATTATACAATCAAATAAACAGAAACAAAATAAATATTTCGGAACGGAACTGAATTAAAATTTCAATTTACATACACTACTGAATTCATCTGAGATGATAACAGTGTTATCGTATGGAATACTTATGATGTATTTATTGACATAATCTGCAGTGTTGGCTCAGATTTTGAGAGGCGAAATATGAACACTATAAGTATTTTTTTAATTCGTTTTTTACAACTCTGTAATACTGTGTGATATGCCGCATGTAAGGCTTTATATCTTTTCATTTACCGGTACGACACAAGTGTTGCTTTCACTGCAGATCGCCAAAACACAAAATAACTTCCATACCCTATTGCATGAAGATCTGCCTGAATGCATATAACAAGAATCTTGCATCTAAAATATCTTTTTAAGACACATTTACATCGAAGTAATAAGTAAATTTGTACCATAATACAGGACAATATTTCTATTAGGTTAATTGAAATGGTCATATATCCTTAGAAGTTATCAACAAAGTTGCAAATAAGTTTATACTGTAATAAAAGTAGAACTTAGCAAACCCAAAAATTTAATAGAGCAAAATAACTAGTTATTGCCTTATTTTTATGTAAATATTTACCTACTGCAATAATTTAAAAAATCTCTGGATATTGAAGACATATTTCAAGGCGAAATTAAGTAAATTATAATTTCGTCTTAGGCGTTTTTGACATGCTAGTATTTGAAAACACAAAAAAGGTAAACAGTTAATAATTTCGAACCATATAAATTGACATATATTTCATTTTACTTGTAAGTCAATATATTACTCTTGGATAACAAATTTTTTACTACAATTTTGGTATTATAAGATTATGTAACATTGAAGACTATTTTTATGGCGGACAGTAGTAAATTTGGATCTATTTAGGTTTATTTTTCTTGTGTTGTCACTACGAATAATTCAATTCAATTTGGAATTAATAAGTAAAGTCTAGATTAATAATGCAGTGACACTGTAATCAACTGTTATTTTTAGTACAGTAGGATAAGTTTGTATTCAGTATATTTCAAAATAAGGTTGCAAACTTCAGTAGTAGAAGCAGAGATGAAGAAAATGTGCCATTTCGGAACAATTAGCTTGTAAGTGCTAAACATTTTGCACCCTTAAAAGGCTTTACGACGCAATACTCACTTGTGGAAAATTTGAAAGAAAACGATTTGGGTGAAATCCCCAAAACACAAAGTTAGCAAAGTACTTTTGATGTACAGAATTCTAATGACAATAAAATACTTACCATTTGTTAAGTAAATGATCGACTAAAAGACTAACTTAAAATGATGACCTTGCTTAAAATTGTCCCTTAAAGCGATTATAAGCAAAATATGAATTTTATTTGGGAACAAAGTCAATTGGAAATACAGCAGGAATCCGAGAATTGTCTGCTTCATTTGAATGAGATAAACACTCGCGCACAGGCCTGGCGTTATATGCTCACTGGCCCCCTTGTGTCTAAAGCGTACCCGCGATTTACGTGATGCGCTCAGTATTATTACGTAATATATATTCCAAATACTTTTCCATATCTTATTCTAGCTATAAGATTGTAAAATGCAATAGGTATTATTTACTTTTAATGATACAACCTCTAGGTATATAGGTTCAGAATCAGATATATTAACATTATTAACACAAAATAATCTCCACAACAGTAAAAACTAGACAAATAAAGCAGATGCTTTTGTAATATCTTACCGTACGGCTGCAAACTATTTTCTACAATTTATTACTTGCTTTGGGACGTTTACAAATATATCTTAGTTGGAGTATTTGTTATTGTGTTTGTGCATCCCGGTACAAAACACCTTGTTTGCTATTATGAGTATTTTAATACACTTTTGTTTATGCCTATCAAATTTCATCACTAAGATAATCAGTCTGTAGTTAGTAATATACTACAAAGTTAACGCGTTCAATGTAAATTTGTAAATTATAAGTAGCGTCCGCAGTCACCTCAGAGATCATGTGACGTCACATGTATAGCTTCTTGAGGGAACGTTTCCAACCTCACTCTTATAAGGTTACCTATTTTTACTATGAATTCTAATATGACTTATTGAAAAATTGTCTCAGTTTTTGTCGCAAGACAAAAACTCTTAATCGTGCATTCCTCAAATCGTCAATAAACGTGAAATGAAAATTTTTGTTAATAAAATCGGATATTGAGCTAACTGACATGTATTTTGTATGTGGGGCGGCCAAGGGCAATGATCCGATGACATTATCCATTACATAATATTTTTCCACAGTTCACCAAAGGCTTCAAAAACAAAGCAGTTTCAAGCGTCATGGATTTTAGGGAAGAAGAAGCAGAAGTTCAAGTTCCGAAACTATCAAACACTACACCGTATGGCATAGTTTTTGCACACTTACCGTCTGCAATGAGACCAATGTGTTGGGCTTAACTTTACTTATAATTTTATCAATAATAATCGAATAACGAAGGCTGATGACTATAAAGAAATTCCCCTATTTTAAGCAAATTTGCAAAGGGAAATAGGGAAGCTCATGCGAAATCTAAGGATTTTTCCGATGTAATTAAAAACTAAATTGTACTATTTTAACTTTGAAATAACAGATCCATTTATGTATAATTGAAATTATATTTAAATACATCTTTATTATTTTATGTATGGTATTCTTTTATATTTTAATACTAACATTACGTTTAGGTATTAATTAGTTACTTTTGTTATTCGGTCCATATCATATTTGTAAAAATTGCATATTGTTAGTATTGTTAATGTAAAAAGTTAATTTTATTTTTTTATGTAAAATTTAACTTGAAAAAACAACTATTTCAGTATAATGAAATGAAATGTTATTTGATCTATTACGGTTTTCCGGGTTGTTAGACCTCGGCCTAGGTAAGTGACTTGTCGCACCCAGTGACATAATTAATGTTAACATTTCTAGCTTTAGTTGGAAATCTTTGACTGGTCCTTGTTGTTCTCAGGCTAGGCTTTGTGTGAGCGGATCCGCCATTAGTACTCCTGTTCATATGTTAATTTAAGTTCATACTGTTGGTACTATAGCTACTATGGTCGGAACTATTCCTCGGATAACTGTGGTCATCCAAGACGTCCCTATCAGCCTCTGTAACTGGTCGCAACTGATGCTTCTAAAAATGTCGCACTTCACTGGCTGTATCTCTAGTGGTAGCTCCGCAAAAGCTTCGCGGCGACTGAGCAAAAACCACTAAAAAAATATTTCCTTCCATATATTCATTTCACATAGGTGTTACGTCATCACACTTTCGTATTTGGAAATTCAAGACAATTTTCTCATGTATCTAATGATTATCGAGTAACATTTTCCATGAATTTCGATATAATTTCTTAAATAGAAGAGTAGTAGACATGAAACAATAACTTTTTCGTGGAGTTTACGAGTGTGATGGTCGTCAGACTCTTACATTCCCACTTAAACGTAAATGATGATTGGCATTCACGTAATTCGCCGCAGGACACACGCTTGTACTCAAGCCAGTGTCTTAAGTGATCAGAATACATTCCTTAATATCATTTGGAATTGGTAATGTTATGTCGCGTGTGTTAATTTTAATTTCATACGGAACGTACAAAAAGAGGCACTTCAGTGCAGTTATTGTAGGTATCACAATATATTCCAGTAATGCCTGCTGTACATGCAATTGTAATTTTTACATTACTTATATATATTTTTTTATATATGACATTGTTTCAAAAGTATGAGTTTGATATCTATGATAATTGTAACATTTTCAATACAAGTTGTGAAATCATGGTGTTTTAGGCACGCGACATGAAGTTAAGTGCCTAAAACACCTTTTACACAACATATATCAAACAATATTTTTCGTAAAATTGTCAAAAAAATATTCAAAATAGTTTCGACATAATCTTCGATTACATTTGCTAATATGATCGCTAGACTATTTTATTTAAACAATTTTAACTTAATTGCCTATAAGGTTGTTGTAATGGAGCAGTTGCTATGATACGATGTGTATAAACTAAATATACAGGGTGGGCCAATAGTGTGTGGACGGAAGATTGTGGTTATACTGATACATATTTTTAAAATCTGCTGTTTGTGGGGGGTGGGGGGTAGTAAGAGCTACAAACTAAAAATATTTTTACTGGACATATACAGGGCGATTCATAGTAAAGTTACATTTTTTTAAATGAAACCCCCTGTATATTATTGCATATTTGGATTCCTCGGTCAATTATAGTGTGACTTCATGTACCATACTTGGTGCCTAAAACGAAGCGTTTGGGAGTTATTTGATATTTTGTCAAAAAGTTGATATCTAGAAACAGTAGAATGTCAGAGGGAGGCGGCAACATAGGATGCTGTGATTGGGGGAAACTATTGACCACCCTTCATACTACCAAGAGCTAGAAAGTCAATTATGAACTCTGTTTGTAATGGCTGATATCGTCGCTCTAATTTTGAAAAATTCAATCATGGATAACTTGATTTTTTTAAATGGAACCCCACATATTTTTTTCACGTCACCAGATAACACATTTCATTAGCTTTCATCCGATATAAACTTATTTGTATTTCTCTATTACTTTTCTTCTTCTTCTACACATGTACGTGCCCTTTTAAGTAGCGAAAACCTTATATTTTGAAAGATATTCTCTTTTTGTTTTAATTAGCAATTATTCATTCAGTAAGTATTACGATTTGCTAAGTTGCCAATGTATTGTAATAATAGGTATATCCACAAAATTTCAGTTTCACTTGAAAATGGTAGTGAATGATAGATTTATGGGCACTACAAATTGCCGTTGTTCTTCAAAACGGAGCAAAAAAATACAAAAGAGATAAAATGATCAGATGAAAATTCTATGATATTTCAATAAAAAGCTGCATAGGCGTACTTAGAAATAATTGGAGGGGATAAAGGGTACTGCAACCCTCAGTTACCTCCATTCACCCTTCGATTTCTTTCACCAAAATTACATGATAAGTATGCCGGAATAAGATAAAAGTACGTGTAAAATTTCAAGTGTGTATCTTACAAAAACAATGGGATTATTAACAAAATTAGTTTTTTAAAATGTAACTTTAACACCCTGTATATTGAAACAGGGACGCCCAAATAAAAAATGGCATAAGGAAAGTCGCATTATTTTTGTCCAAAGAATATGTGGTTAATGGTATGGCCTTCTATTTTGGGACACCCTGTATACATTGATTTCTCAAAAATCGAAGAAATTGTGCTAAAAAACTTATGCAAAATTTGATATATTCTATTCCGAAAAAAGGTATGTAATAATTCGGAGAAAGTGGCGTACTTGTCCCAGTTATCTTTAAAATGTGCACCCTCTACATAATGGAGTAATTATTCAATGCTGCGAACTACAACTTATTTGAATAAAAATATGGATATTAGTAAATATACCAATGTTATTGCTTTCCACAAAAATAAATCAAGTGGTTATAGACCCTAGAAAATCCAGAATATTTTCCAAGAAACAGGTTGAAAGGTTTATCAAAGAGGCAGATGATGAAAAGTACTTATTCCGAAAAGTTGTCTTAATTGTTGGTATACATGCAGTCTATAGGAGAGAACTTATTTATGTACAGTGAACATTGAAGATGCTAAGTCGTTCATTAAAGTGACTCTTCCCAATACCAAAACCAATGTCTAGATTATTTACAATAGCAGAGGGAAATATAAGAGCCAATTTTTTCAAGTCTGCTTCCATCCACCATTGATCACAACCGATTTCTTAGAGAATTCAAAATCTAATACACTAGCAGTGGGTATACATAACATAGGTTCAATTCATAAAAACGTTGCCGAATTTCTTATATTACCCAATGTTACTGAGTATGCTGGGCACTGCTTTAGACGATGTTCTGCAACCTTCCTTGTAGATGCAGGAGTCAACATATCGATGCTCAAGAGATACGGAGGTTGCCGTTTGAGTTCTGTAGCAGAGGGGTACATAGAAAATCCCATTCATAATAAGCAGGCGATAGCAAGGAAAATTCTCGGGGACAAAGGAAATACTACTTTCAATCCAAAAACACATCTCATCATTATCTTCTTCCAATATTGAAGTTATATGAAGTGAAGAAAAAAATATATGTTCACCTTATGTCCAATTAGCCGATTTAAAAGACTGTGTTATTAATATTTATAATAAATAAATAATTTAGAATTCAATGATTTTACTTTTACACACATGTGCGTAAAAGAGATTGTTTTAAGCACATGTGCCTAAAAGTCATTTCGATACTGAAATGACAATCGAAATGCCATTATTGTATAACAATTTTACGAAAGTATTTTTAAAAATGGTTACGCCTACTGACTTCAGCAAAGTATACCTTTTTCAAATAAAACAGGTAGGAGAATCGATTGTTTCGATAGTCAGATGGATACATTAAGATGCAAAAAAGTTCTGCCATTTAAAAGAAACATAGTGTGCCACAAGTGGCGCCCTCAACTAGTGACGTCAAAAATAGAAACATATTTGAATTTCTCGTCCACAAAAGCCCTTAATTTACAAATTTTATGTAAATATTTGAATTTCTTAAGAAGTT
Organism: Monochamus alternatus; assembly: GCA_037114965.1. Lineage (NCBI taxonomy): Eukaryota > Metazoa > Arthropoda > Insecta > Coleoptera > Cerambycidae > Monochamus > Monochamus alternatus. The sequence continues at coordinate 57,840,039 of CM073426.1, read as the reverse complement.
ATTTACAAATATCGAAAATAAAATTTTAACTTTAAACCCTGTAACTCCGTTAATAATCAATTTTGGAAAAAATGTTATAGAAAGAGGTAGCATTTATTTTCGGTCTAGAATTATCCCCTGAATTTTTTGCTCATCATTTCCGGGCACCCTGTATATACTTATTAATGTATCGTAAATTAGGTATTTTATTTTTTAACCTAATCTATACTTTCGTTCAAACTTTTAATGAAGTAATTTACTTTATAAACTTATATACATACATTTTTATCATCATGCTAAGTAAAAGAATATAACAAACTTACGATTGTGCTTTTATTTCTCAGATTTCAGTGTTAAAACAGTCACTTAATCGCAGAAATCCCATGAGGATAAACGCATGTAAGTTCGGCAAATTATCGCTGTATGCCTTTACAAAACTGCTGTCTTCCATTTTTGCACACTTAATAATTAGCAATTCTACTACTGATTTATTTTCTCTTCCATTTTTAAAAAATCATAATTTATTACTTTTGTTTATTATGTTATCATATAATGATGCAGCCGCGTACGAATCATTCCCATATCTCAGGAGAGATGTTAAAAATTCTGCTAGAATTGATTATAAAAATTATGTGTCAGGTATTGAGGGTAATATTAAGAATAATATAAAGCATTTTTGGTCATTCATTTCTAATAAAACTAGATTTATTAGAATTTTTATTTTTATTTATTTATTACTAGTAATAAACGTTTTCCAAGTGTTATCAATTATAACGGTCAAGAATTGTCTAATGATCAGGATATCTGTGATGCCTATTGTCAATACTTTTCTTCAGTATTTGAACCAAATGACACCTCTTCTAACGTAAGTAATATATCTATCTTAACTGGCAGTCAAAATTTTAGTGTAAATATTAAACATATATCTGTTGAAGAAATCGAGGAGGAATTTGACCGACTTGATATTAATAAAAGCGCTGGTCCGGATGACATTCCTCCTATATTTGTAAAATCTTGTAAACAGTCTCTAATTTTGCCGTTGTTCATTATATTCAACAAATCCTTAACTTCTGGTTGTTTTCCTAATTTTTGGAAAAGAGCAGTAGTAATTCCAGTTTTTAAAAGTGGTTCTAAGGATGAAGTCAGCAACTATCGTCCCATTTCTTTACTGTATTTGGTAAAATTTTTGAATCAATAGTTACTAAGGAACTCTTTTTTAAAATTAAGCATTTAATAAATGATAATCAACATGGCTTTTTTCGGGGCAGATCTATTATTACTAATTTAATGCCTTTTTTACAAACGACTCTTGAAGCTATGGACAATAAAATGCAGGTGGACGCTATGTATACCGACTTTTCAAAAGCGTTTGACAAAGTACATCATCCGACATTATTAATATTAAACTTGAAAATTTCGGTATTCATGGGGAACTGCTTCGTTGGCTGAAGTCTTATACTTATCACTAACAGAAGCCAATGTGTCAGATTGAATAATTATTTTTCTGAATACCATAGTATTAGCTCTGGAATACCACAAGGTTCTCACATGGGACCTCTTCTTTTTTGTCTGTTTATAAATGACACTGGTTCCTGCTTCAATTATTCAAATTATAATTTATTTGCCGATGACCTTAAATTGTCAATGCCTGTTCAATCTGTGGATGACTGCGTTAAACTTGAGGAAGATCTGTCCAGATTAAATGATTATTGCAAATCTCATAAACTTTTCCTTAATATTAATAATTGCCATAGTATAACATTTTCCAGAAAAGAACTTAATATTACTTACAATTATACCATTGGCGGTCGTACTTTGAGAATCGTTAGTGAAGTTAAGGACTTAAGTATAGTTTTAGATAGCCAATTATCTTTTGAGACACATATTGACTTAATAGCACAAAAAGCTATGAGAACTCTAGGTTTTATATTACGCAATACAAAGCATTTCACTAACCCTTCTTCTGTTAATATTTTGTATAATGCAATAGTTAGAAGTAAATTGGAATATGGTCTTTTATGGAGCCCGTTGTATTATAAATACATAGATCGACTTGAAAATGTCCAGAAAAGATTTATTGATGAGCTGAATTATAGAAATTTATATTATGAACCATATGATGTCAGATTGTAGCACTACCGTTAAAAAAAAAATAGCTTCTAGAAGAATAATTTTTTTCGTTATATTTTTGTTGTATTGTAGATATGTTAATCTTTTTTATATTTCATCGTGTCGGACTAATTATGCAAGTAATTCTCTAATACGTATGTTACATAATAATTATACTTTATTCATCTAGATCTTTTTAATTCATCATTATCAAGTTTAAAATCATATGTTAATTATTTACTACATTAGTGTTAATTGTACTCACTGTTTCTTTAGGTTTAATTAAGTTACTTACCACGAATTTGTATTTTTTTTCTCTTTTGTGTAATCCTGTTATTGGGCATTGAATTGCTTGTTGGATTACTTATGTCGAAATAAATAAATGAATAAATAAATCATAATAAAATAGACAATTTAATGTAGTGAAGCCGGATAGCAAAATTTTATAAATACCTCAAATATCATTCTCCATCTCGTAAATGTTGGAGTACATACAGAACATGTTATTTGAAACGAAACGCTGGATACAGTAAATGAAAAAAAAAATGTAAGTTTGCTTTACCATTGATTTTCTAAACGCCCTGTTAATAGAAAAGCTTAGTTGATTTGTTACAACTTTACATTTTAATTTTTTCGATAAACTTAAACCTACTTACTTATGTATTTCCAATTAAACTTAAAATGGTCTTCACAATCAAACAATGTAGCAATGCTGGAGATATTAACGTTTTCCTTTCGTTGCGCTTTATTGTCCTACAGCACATTTATCTTTTCATCTTTTGCCACAGTGAAATATTTTTATTAGGCGCTGTATGCTCTATTTATACAAAATTGCCCTATGAGATACACTTTCTGTGTTGATTACCATTACCAATATCAATGTATATTTAACACAGTAAAACTTAATATCCTTAATGACAAATTAAACTCTCTAAACGTATGCACTGCGTTGTCCGAAAATGGAAATCGTATACAGACTGATATAAAGCACAACGTTGTATTAGGTACGAACGTGAGAACGCCGTCTGATTCAAAATATTTTTAATATTTTCCAACGTTAAGCTAAAAGTCGTAGAGATACACAATTGAGCACCGAATGTTTATAGATTAAGCATAAGCCTTACCTATACTGTAATAATTTATGTTGTTGCGTTAAGGTGTCCATTTAAGTAGTTATTGCTATTTAAATAAAATATTACTGCATCTAACAACCAATAAAAATCTTATTATGCTATAAGGAAATAAAAGATAACTGAAAGATTAGTTTATTGTAAATCATATTTCACTGTCAAAATTCAACAATGTATGTATACATATACAATAATTAGTTGCGTAAAAGTGACACTTTATTATTCCAGAATACGATAGAGAGATCTAAATAAAAACCAGTAATAGAATAATATATACAGGGTGTCCTGAAACATCGCGCAGAAAATATAGGGGATGATACTACTCAAAAAATAATGTGTCGCATCCATTCAACATTTTTGGAAAAGTCGATATTAATGGAGTTATTTTACCTTAAAGTTATTGTTTTTTCTTTGCCTTAATAATTTTAATAATGGAATGATTTTTTTTCAAATTTAGTACACTTAATACTTTTTATAGATATGTAGGTAAAATATAAATAAATTAATAATAAAATAAGTAGAAAATATAACATTCGAAGTATACTTTGTAAAAGAAACGGAATTCACCAGTATGTGAAAAAAGTTAAAATGTCGATTGTTAATTCTTTTCGACTACAAATAAGGTATAATTTTACATTAAGCATAGAATTCAATTGTTTAAGAAAATCAAAATTTCAATCAAATTAAAAGTAAAAATGATCATTTTCTCACCTAGCATATGCTAGCTTCTACACTTTAAAACACTATAATCGGAAAGTTGTATGGATTTTATATTGGTTTGAAATGTATAACAGGATAATCTTTCAAATATATTGACAGGCCAGAACTTGTTTCTGGCAGCAATAACCACATAATAATTAAAATATTAATATTAATAAATTGGCACGGAATCTAAACAGAACCACACAACCGAAAATGCGATATTATAGGTGTGACGTAAGACGGCGTTCAGCGCGGTTTATATTTTCATAGATACAGGTGCATTCTTATGGTGTTGGTAATGTAAATAGGAGCTTGTTTATTATATTTTTGTGGCATTTTTTGCGTCATGAATAATGTGTAGGCAATGCTGTGTCAATTCTACGATAACAGAAGCAGATTGTGCGTAAGCCAATTTGCCATGAGTGGATTCATTTATTTTTACATTTATTTATTTGTATCAACCCCACTTTCATTCGTACAGAAATACGATGAGTCAAAGCAAGCAGGTATCTATTTTTCGTTTTTAACATTACCATAATTATTAGTAGGGATGTAGTGAACTTGCAGTATTATTAAACGTAACTTATTTATTTGTCTATAATATAGATCTGCTTGTGAAAAATACGGCTGCAGTGCTGTTGGTTACGTATTGACAAAAGGCTTGAGGCAGTTATAAAATTATGCCATGTGACTTCACATTAAACTACTTATAATAATAAATAAACGTAATAAATGATATTTAATATTTATTGTCATTACTTTTTAATTAATTAATTATTTTTTATTTCTATTTACTGCTGATTTTAGTTCTCCTTAAACACTTTCAAACAATTCTTATTTAGGTATTACTTTTGTTTATTATGTTTTCAACTTTCAATAAAACAGGTAATTTAATGTAGTGAAGTAAGATAACAAACTTTTATAAATGTCTCAACATTTTGCATCTCGTAAATGGTAGGAGCAAATACAGAACATGTTATTTGGAATAGGAATGAAGCACTGAATACAATAAAACGGTGAAATATTTTTATTAGGTGTTGTATGCTGTATTCCTACATAATGGCACAATGCAATATTTCTTCCATTTGCCCGGTGATGATGCACTTTCTGCCTATTTTGCAGCTTTATTCAAACCGATGACTATTTAACACAGTAACACTAAATAATACCACAAACGACAAATTAACTCTTCTAAAGGTATGTAGTGCATTGTCCGAAGGCATGGAAATCGTATACAGATATAAAACACAATACTGTATTATACACGTGCGAACGTCTGACGTCACAGGTACTCGTTGTGGCGGTTACCGTTTTCTGGGGGCGTGGCCAGAGTAAAATTTTAAATACCATTTTTAGGCTTATTTTTCCATGAAACTGTTTAGGACAAACACCATTTCGTTTAAAATAATACATTCTGACTTCTGCACGTATTTGGAAAAATCATGCAATTTCCCCATTACATCAGAAATATTTTACGTACACCTGTATCTTTATAAAAGTAGCACATGTGCCAAATTAAAAAAATATATACACGGTGATCGCGATGTAATGGGCCAAAATTGATGACTAGTGTCCTGACGTGAAAATATTGCGATTTAGACAAACTCACCTTAGTATAGAATACTTTTAATAAGGCACGAATAATACTGTAATATTACTGACAGCACTAAGATAAGTGGAAAATGTCAAAATTGGATTTTAACAAAAGCCTGCTTGAAAATTTTTGCCGATTTGTAATTGAATGAAAATACATTGGAATTTTCAATGGCAAATTTTACGAGAACGGTGCAAGATAGCGACTATCAAAAAGTATAGCATTTTTGTGTAAAAGAAGTTGTAAAATCAGAATTTGCTACCTGAGAATTAGATTTTTGAAAGATAAAAAATTTCTATCGTTTTCAACGCATTCGACCTAGTGCAGGTGGCGCTCTCTATGAGCTACAAGCAAACCATGGATATATTTCAATCTCTCGCCCCATAAAACCCCTAACACCAAAATTTCATCTCGATATGAGCATTTATTAAGAAATAAATAAGAAAAAATATATATAATAATAAGTATCAACTTTTGGACTAAGGTGAGTTTGTCTAAATCGCAATATTTTCACGTCAGGAATCTAGTCATGAATTTTGGTCCATTACATCGCGACCACCCTGTATATATAAATTAAGTATTGAAAAGTTAGGTATAGCAAAAAAAAACAGATTAAGAAACAATAGCTTTAAGGTTATGTAGCTCCATTAATAATGATAAAATAATATTTTTTCAAGACTGAATTTTCTGTACGAAGTTTCCAGACAAATAGGTTTCTATAAGCGGTATGTAGAGAATCGAAAAACATTAGCAGTTAGCTATAGGTTTGTTCCTACATAGCAATCACTGATAGTTTACAGCACTGTTTTAATGAGCAAGCGCAATTCATGTACTAGTTTGAAATCAGTTTCTAATTCCTTTGTTGGAACGACACGCTTAGTTCAAGCAGTAACCGATAGGGGTATTAGGTGAATTCATTTTTATTTTTCAGTCACTCATGTATAAGGAAGTGATCAATCTCATCATCACTAGAATCCGAGGTACTGCTGTAATTGCTAACTTGCTCCTCTTCACTAGTCACTCATTTTGAAAAACTACAGAATTACGTACTTAAAAATCTGCAATCTGCAATCTAATTGTGCAACTATAATAACTTTCTGAAATAGCATTATTACATAAAACTTTAGTTACGTTCATTACCTAGCCTGCCAATAGTTGACTTCTGTTAGCGGTTAGATTCTATCTGCGCATGCGTCTGACTAGTGGTTTCCTAATAATCGTCAAACCGATTTGACTGTCAGCCAATAGTTTCCACATCATCCACTTTTGTGTTGGAACAAAAAATCTTACAACTAGTTCCCGGATTGATTGTATTGGAACGGTTAAATTCGTACTGCGCAAACTCGTGACAGTTTGCTGCTAGTTTGATGCTGTGTAGGAACAAACCTATGTGGCATGACTTCATTTTCTCATTGGTTATATCAGATTGTAAATAGTATGGTTCAGTTTCGTAAAAAAAGTGTTTTAACACTAATTTCAGCAATAAACTGATACAACTTGATGATCAAATAAAGCAGGTTAACTTTTACAAACATTCTTCTGGAAGATGAAATAGATTAGATGTAACTTCTGATACAATATAAGAAATTATTTCTACACAGTTAGCAGCCATAGTTTTTCTAGAAAACGACACTAGCTACAAAATTGAAACTGATGGCATAAATTGGCAACAAAATATCCATCATCTGCTTTTGGCGGGCGTATTTAATGTTTTGTTTTTAGACAAGTGCATGGTCATTTTTTTATTTTTGAATAAAAATATATACATTATCTGAAAGTACTCAATGAACACGGCTAAATCGCAGTAAGCGTGCTTTATCTACTGTGTGAGTCTATACCATTGTCCGGCTGCAGTGATGTACCCTGCGTACATCATAAATTTTAATTTATTAATTGATGCAATTTAAAATAATATGTTTTTATTTCATAGTGAAAGAACAGCCCATTACTAATACGTATGTATTAGTTTTCTTAAATATGTAAAATATTTAGACAGAAGCACTTTGTATGGAGTAATAATAGTATCAATTGCGTAATTTTAGTCTTAAAAGAGTAGATACTGACATTTGCTACACATTTCTAACTCCAAATAGCAACACTGAAGTCGCCACACTACATTACTGAATTTTATATTCGGCTGATTCGAGAGACAAGTATTACAAAGGCGCGCGATTTAATAGACGATAATTCGAGTCTGCTAACGTGATGTTTTTCTTGAAAACGGCACAAGCTATAAAACTGCAACAAAATTTCTACCACTTGTTTTTGGTGGCCGCTGAAGTTGGCTTGCTACTGTAATAGAAGAAAAAAATCTTGAAGGATGGTTCAGTTGTCTACTAGATAGATAATGAGAGAGCAGAACGAAGAGCGGTACTCTAATAGGACAAAAATGATATGAAATTAACGATCTGCACTACAGTAATACTTCAAGGAACGAGAATGAGAATGTAGATAAGTTATTGAATACTACCAGATAAATACCTCAGATAATTTTACATACAACAACACTCACCAAACTCGTTCCGCTACTAATATGAACCTTTCTGTTGATGTTTTTAAGAGGCAGTGACTCAAAGGTCACTATTTTTGGACCTAAATTATACAATTTAATCCCAGTACCAGTTTATTTCAAAGAAAGGTTCCAAAAATGAAGTTAAACATTGTATAGCTAATCATGGAAATACTTTCTACAAAACTGTGACATAATTATATACCTATATCAAAACACATTGGTTTCTTTCTTTCTTAAATTCTCCTCTGGCAGATTGCCATGCTATTATTGTTGTATTATTTCTGCAATTATTATTAAATAATTGAAATAGTTCTGTAGGCCAATGCTTTTCTCTTCATTCATTATATTATCACATGTACTTGATCCTAGGAGGAGGATTATGAGGTAGGTCGCTGTAAAACAGGCAATATTGTTGGTTCCTCCGGGTTTTTCTTTATTGTATATCAATGTTACTCTGTTCTATTTTATGTACGTATCTGGGTGTCAGTACTTGAATCGATGTGGCTAGACTGGTGTGGGTTCGAGCCCGCAGCCGGTAAACATACGGTCTACCAGCTATACCAGCTATATTCGTGGAGAGAATTTGTATCCTTTCTTCGGGCATGGTAGGGTGGAAGAATGTTAGCTTGGGTCAATGTGAGAGATTGATACCAGTTGACATTTTACTACATGTTTCCCTCATTCCTGCACTGAATGGTGGTTAGGGTCTATCAACGTAAGTCGTTCCTAGACGCAAATGCGGCCAGCTTAATAATAATATACCGCCCCTTCTCCCGCATAAGTCTTCGACTTCTTGGCTAATGATTAAAATGAGGGATGGATATAATAATAATAATAATAATAATTATTATTATTATTATTATTATTATATAACATTATTATTATTATTATTAAGGCTGCTACTTCTGCTTGTGACTATATGATGATGTACTGTACAAGTTTTGATGGACCAACACTATTTTTCTGTCACTGCACTCTATTGCTATCATACTGCTACACCATTTAGAGTTATTTTTTAGTAGATGTCTGTTTCTCTTCCTTTCCATTTTCATTAGCTACAGTTGTAACTGTAGTGCTTGCTTAATTGTTTTATTCAATAAGTATTAAATAATGCCATGAATGTGGATTGCGAAACGTAATTATAAGTGTTTAAGTAACTACAATTATTATTATAAGAAGTGCAAATCTGTATAGCCCCAACGTTTCCACAAGTATATGTACCTAGGCAATATCCTGTTATGGCATTCTTAAGATTAATAAAAACAAATTACCTGTTCATGGATGATCGACTTTATTATTGAGCAATTCTGACAGCCCATTACAAAGAAGAACCAAAATGTATCGCTATATCGTGTGGTCTTACAAGTGCACAAAGACGGTTTTTTAGTGTTTCAAAGAAATCTGTTCGGTGAATTTGGCAAAGAATAGAAATTTGCACGCACAAAGTATAAACTATATTCTACTTATTCTCCTTCATCTTAAATACCATAAAATAAATTTAAAAATCTACAATTTTTTAGTAAAATAATATATTGTCACAAATTACAAGGTTTCTATAAAAATTATGGATAATATTAAGTATTTTCTGATTTATGTTATATAATAATTTTGACATAAACATTGTCAGAATTATATATTTTATTATCTCTTCAGGTAAAATAAAAATAAGTTAAATGTTCAGAGAACAGTTAATTTCTTTCATTCTGTCTCTTTATAGGAGCGACTTATTTACAAGGCGGTTCAAATTTATTTATTTATTTATTTATTTATTTAAAACTTTAGGGGTACAAACGGGATTAACCCCATGAACAGTATCCACAACTAACATTAACAAACATAAACACCATAGTGATAAAACAAATCGAAGAAGACAAAACAACAAATTATAAGCCTAAAAATGAATCAGTCAACAAAGATTCCAGTGATTTATCAGAGACCGCGAACAAATCAATATCGGAACAAAATCTGTTGGAAGAATGCATTATTCTACATATAGGGGAATTACCAGTATAATTTGTTCTTCTAAATGGTAAGTAGAAAAAATCATAATGCCGGGTACCATGGGTGGGCACATTAAAATGTATTGAAGATAAAAGATCTGGACAGTTCAGTTTATTATTCAATACTTTATATAAAATTAGTATGTCATTCAAGATGCGTCGGTTCTCCAATGACATAAGCCTAAATTGTTTCTTAGCTGCATTGTAATTACTATTTTCAATTATGAAATGAGTTTTAAAAGATATAAATCTAATAAATTTATTCTGAACAGCTTCTAAGCGACTTACCTAAATGTTGTATTGTGGATTCCAAACCGAAGATGCAAAATTTAGTTTACTAAACACGTAAGCATAATATAATTATTTAATTGGCTTAATATTATGAAAATCTTTACACTTACGAAGAATAAACCCCAACATCCTGGATGCACTTAGAATAATTGAATTAATGAGATCATTAAAAGTTAATTTGAAATCAAAAATTACTCCAAGATCTTTTATCACGGATACTTTGTTTAAAATTTAATCAGAGACATGATACTGAAAAACAACTGGATTAATGCTACGACCAAATGTAATAGCGTATTTTGGTGAAAATTTTTAAGTCGTCAGCGTACATAAGAAACTTACAATGCTTAAAGCAATTTTTTATATCATTCACATATATCAGAAAAAACAAAGGCCCTAGATGGGACCCTTGCGGTACACCTGATGTTGTTAAAAATGTATTTGAATTATGACCGTTTATTGAAACAAACTGCGATCTATTTTTAATATAGGATTCGACCCATCTTAGAAGAACACCGCTCACACGACTAAATTACTGCTAAATAAACTAATAAAAAAATTTACTTATTATCTATATGGTTTAAAATGAACCTAAATTTTAATATAAAAATATTTAAAATGGGTTTTATGATAAAAAAACACCTATAGACAATAGTTTTTGAAAACAAGACAAATAAAGAAAAAAGTATGTAATAACAAATTTACAAACTGGAAAGAAATTATAACAATTTTAGTGAATAGCAAAATTTAGGTCAATAAAATTTATCCAGAAAATTGCAGAACTTCTTCATAATAAAAATATGTTTGTCGTTAATATTGTTTAGGGAATTGTGAAAAAGTATAGATTACGGAAAATTAATCTCATTTAGTCCAATTTGAGACCACAGATGCAATTTTTCTATATGTACTTATTTGTTTTCTCGTAAGAAAGCCAAGACTTTAATGTTTAAGATCAAGAGCATATACAGTGTGGTGACTTCAACTGGAATAAATTCAATAAAACTGGATTGGAATTTTTCTTGCAAAATTTATGACAGGTAGATTTTTGTTTATAAGTTGTCACATTTTAGTGTGGTTTTTGCATTTTTTCTCCTAGGGAGGGAGAGCTAACCTCCACTTTTTTTAAGAATAGCTATGTCTTGTGACCCCTCGATGAAAAGACATTGAATTGAAAAGAAAATGATTTAAAAAATACACTTCTACACGGCACTGGAAACTGGTCTAGTTTAAAACCTGATAAGGCGGCAAAGATGCAGTCGGCGACCGGATAAAAAATAGAAAAAAAATACGAAAGAAAGAAATAAATAATATTTTATAACACTTATTTTATACAACAAATTCAGTCACTGCACACCGCGGTTAAAGTAGCTGCAAAACATTTTTTTTACATCTATTCCCAGTTTTTTAAATAAGTTCTAATCACCCTGTATAATGATATACTATGTTTTAGAGAAGTTTTAAAGGAATGAACTGAAGATTCAAACAGCTTCAGACAATAAATGAATGAAATGCACCTTCAAAAATTCTAAATTTCTGGCTCTTCTTCTTCCACAAAAATGCTGAAATTTATTAATTATATTTATTATTTGTCAGCTTTTGTCATTCATCCTTATATACTTATGTAAAATGTATTATAAAAATGTCAATACCGTAAATAAAAATAAATAAATTATTCTGACCGCTCAGCCCATGTAAATAAGATGGTACCTATTTAAAACTTGATGTATATGCCTGAAAGTCCATTTTTTAATTTACGCTATTGAAGTTTCAAATGTCTATTCGTATAAATAATTCAATATTTCGATTATGCCTCATCTGGACTATTGACACCCGGTACATAGTTTGCATGCAAATGGAGTGAATGCTATATGTATATGCAGATATGTTATGTGTTATCGGTTATTTATATCTACCGATTATGTTTGAAAATTTCTCAATCAACTTCGTAATCTATTGGTTATTATTTAGATTTGGTAATGTCGATTTGAAGAAAGAAAGGTGGAAAGTAGAGCATGAATTGGAGAAAATTAATTTATTAATGAAAATGTCATGTGAAATGAGTAAAGATAGTAAGTAATGTACCTAATGGTAATAGGTGTAATAAATGATTTTTTAATAAAATTTCCTTAATATTAAAAACAGATAACTATAAAAATATCCTCTATTAAAAATAGTTAATAATTTAAGATATAGCATGCCAGTAGAAGATTAAAATTGATATAATATATTATAGGAGAGTTTTGATTAGATATTGTACGGTAGATGTGCACATAAGCACATAGATTTAATGGACGAAACCGATCTAAAATTATTGCAAAATCTGACAATAAAACCAAGCATTTTTTTTACTTTTTAAAATTATGCAGTCAATATGAGAAGATAAACTCATTTTTCTATCGACAACGTAAAGATCTCTTATTCATCAACTGGACTTATTCTTATCAAAGTTAGAAATGTTATGGTTAACTGAAGCTTGTTTACTTTAAAATAATATTAATATAGATTAAAAGTAGTAATACTCCCAAATATAGTTACCAGGTATATGATGTACACCAATGTTAGATGTTAAGTATGTCATTATTTATTTTATCGAATGTTTTGCTGAAATCAGTATACCATCCACCTGAATTTGATTATCCATAACACTTGTATTATATTGAAAGTATATTACTAAATCGCATTCAATTGATCTATTTGAAAAATTCCTGTTGCTCGGGAATTATTAAAAATTTAAATGTGTTAAGTAAATAATTATAACATATACATTCTCATTTGTCAGCCAGGAAAATAATACTTCGTCTACTGTTACAATACTTATCTTGATTATAATAGAAAACTGATCGTAAGATTCATAAACACTGATTAAAATGATCAAAATGCATATAAATGGCATCACTATTGAAACTAAATTTATCGTCATGTTTGATATAATTAGTAAACTTCGACCTTTCTGAGAGGAAGGGGCATATTGACAAAATTATTAGGATTTCTAGTTATCGTAGTAACTTCCACATATTTCATGTAATTAAAATAATCTTTACTTAGTTGTTGTGACCTATACCTTAAAGTACTAAACAACATTTTCACTTTCTGAGATTGTTTTTTCTTTAATAACCCTAACAGAATTATTAGAGAAATAGAAGAGACCTCATCATTACAAATTTATTACGATTTACAATATATAAATTAGTGGGAGTAATGGTAAACAATGGGGGAGAATATAACTATTCCTGATTTGTCTTGTATTTTGTTTATCAACATTTTTTAATTGAATAAAAGTGCTATAAGTTTATACAGGCTGATCCGTCAGTAATAGATCGTGGAGACATACTATATTTTTCACTTCAAAATATCATTTAAGTGGTTTTTTTTAGTGCGATAGACCAAGAAATAAAGCGAAAACTACAGTTAATTCATGCCAATCCCAGTGTAATTTGTGTACGTTGGCAATGAATTAAATGTAGTGTTCGCTTTATTTCTTGGTCTTTATTCCACTAAAAATAACTACTTAAATAACTAATTAAGACCACCAATTGAAGAAAACGTTATTACGATTTAAGCCAACATGTCTTAATAATATGTCGATAATAAAAAAGATACAGTATATCAAAGTTGGAATTTAAAACGTTATTTTTTACCCACCACGGAACGGAGACGGTATATGTGTTTGGGGTGAGAGAATGTGTGTGCAAACCAATGTTGCCATTTATCTCCAAAACTACTAGTCCGATTTTGATGCGGTTTTCAGTGATGGGTTTGGATTTGATTGGTGCATATTCTTAAATAGGTGTTACAGTGACAACTCACCAGGGGGCACTGCAGTTAACATTTGTTTGTACAAACCAATGTTGCCATTTATCTCCAAAACTACTACTAGTCCAATTTTGATGCGGTTTTCAGTGTTGGGTTCTGGTTTGATTGGTGCATGTACTTGTATATTTGTTACGATGAAAACACCAGGGGGCGCTACAGTAAATATTTTTTGTGCAAAACCAAAACTACTAGTCCGTTTTAGATGCGGTTTGCAGTGAAGGGTTCGGGTTTAATTGTGGTCCATATTCTTATATATGTGTTACGGTGACAACTCAACAGGGGGTGCTACAGTAATCATTTGTTTGTGCAAAACCAAACCTACTAGTCCGTTTGGATGCGGTTTTCAATAATGGGTTTGTGGTTGATTATTGAGGATTCTTAAATAGGTGTTACGGCAGTAACTTACTAGGTGGCGCTGCAGTAATATCTAGTCCGATTTTGATGCGGTATTCAGTATAGGGTTTGTGGTTGATTACTGAAGGTTCTTAAACAGGTGTTACGGTGGTAAATCACTAGAAGGCGCTGCAGTAATATCATTTAATAGCAGTCCCCGACGGATTTTCTTTGGCTTTTTATTAAGTTCGTATTGAGTTGAATATGTTGTTGCCATATCTACATCTACGAGAACCAAATAAGTACATAGGGAAGTGCTATGAAAACTGATACTCTATTGTTCATATGTCCGACTCTGCGAAAGATTAAATCTAATTATGAAGAAAACCTTTTTACGTTTATTATTTCTAGTTACATAAATTCTTTAAGTCGGGTTTTTTTAAATTATTTTATCCTTTTTCAATTACATTTTAACCGTCGTGGGTTTTTCAAAATTTTTAATTTTGCTTTTATTGTAATAATTACTCTGTGTTTGACTGTATCAAAGTTGGGAATATGAGAAATCATGATCCTTTGTCTATTTCAACGTATTTCCTAGAGAGTGCCACATACGCCATATTTTTACCCTAATGTCATCACGTTTTTTTATTAATAAATCTCAAACCTACATTGTTTTTGGCCATTTTCCTGAAAACACTGGCCATTTCCGAGAAACAAGCTTTTCAACAATCAGCTGCATATTTTCATCGTATATTATTTTAACATAGTAGGTGACAAAATTCCCTTGCAAATGGGATATTTTGAAGGTAAATGGACAAATAATAAAATTTACACTGATGTAAAATGGTACGGATAGTATTTTTCAACATGGAACATTTTTAAAATAGAAGTCATACTGATTCTTCAACTCCAGATAGCCGTCCAGAATTAGTTTGTGGAATCCGCAATGTGAACAAATTTTTCGGTTTTCTTTTTCTCTAAATTTCTAACAGATCTTTTAAATGTTGATTAACAGGTTGTAATCTATTTTGAAATTCTCTTAAATATTTTCGTTGCCCAGCACGTCTATTGAAATTTAATTACCAACAAATAACAGCCACATCTCTCATATTATCTCAATATGAAAAATTATTAGGTCTCAGAATGTTTCGATTTGGTAAAGTAATTGATTTTAACCAAAACTGGATAAATACTTACATTTATGAATACTTATTAACTTTAACATAAATTTTGTCCAATAATTATTAAAATTTAACTAACTTTGGTGCTTACTACGTTAAAATATTGCACAAGGAACAATGCAGCTGATTTTTGAAAAGCTATCAACTCGAAAAGGGTCAACTTCTAACACTAATGACAAGTCTACCTATTTTCCTCAAAAACAATGTAAGTTTACGATTTTTTAATAAAAAAACCTGATAACATTAGTTACAATGTCACAAATATGGCGAATATGGCGCCCTCTAGGCAGTACATCGAAATAGATATTTCTTATATCCAAACAACATCTATTGCCAAATTTGTAAGTTGATAGCCACACTGTAATTATAATAAAAAATCACTTTTTAAATTTCAACTTTGACACTCAGTATCTTTTTTTATTATCGACATTTTATTGAGACAATTTAGTTTAAATCGTAATATTTTAAAGTGAAAAATCTAATATGCCTCAATGGGCCATTACTGAGGGACCTATATCATCAATATAAAATTTGTTTTACATTTTCCACAACTGCATAAATTCAATTTCTTTAAATGTATTTTGTTATGAAGTGTATATTTTCTTTGGTATAGTAAAACAGAGTCTATTACAAAAACCAACAGTACTTAAATTGTCTTTTAATAAATCTACGTGCCCACTTTATCAAACAGACACAAGAACATTTGAAATTCAAATGTTTTCGATTTGATGAATACATAAAACCTTAATAGGTCGGAGGTGCTCAGAAAGGAAGCAGTGGGTTGTTAAAATCCATTAAAATATATGTGAACTAGAAGAAAGTAGATTTGCATAATTCTTTTTGCATGATCTAATTTGTTTTCGTATTTTACAATGCCACTACTCATAAGAATGAGATAATATTTAATATGTGACTATCTATTAGTAGATATTTACCAAACATGAAAAATTGATTTAAATTATCCTCGATTTTTTCATTAATTTTAATAAGAGCCCAATTTGGCATCTAGCTTTAAAGATAATCAGTTTTATTTTTAGTCATAAATTGTCATAATTGGTAGGTACTGTATCAGTTAATCTGATCTATACGTACGATAGAATACAGACAGAATTATGTAATAGCTTTTTATGAAATAGCGCCGTTGACTAATGCCGTCATCTTGTCCAAAATTCACTATAAAAATAATATTTGCTGCTCAAATTGTGAAATATAAACATATTTTGTAATATATTTAATTTTTGGTTCTTACTTGTTGTTATTATAATAAATATCTGCTTGAAAAAAAAAAAGGAAAATGACAATTACTCAACACTATTCGTGTGTTAATTTAATAACATATTTATTCTCTATAAATGAAATTAAGCTAAAAACAGTTGCTAAGATGGAATATTTTATGTCATGGTATTGTGTATCACCTTCCACAATTCGCTGGTTTTCGAAGCTGTTGAAATTTACTAGAAAACTTTTAAACTAGAAAAATCTGTGACATTTGCTCTGTACGCGAGGTCAAAAAAAATAGTAGAGATTTATTCATTCACAAAACTTACATGAGTACGGAACGTTAGGGTTGCACGGGATCAGATTGCATAGGCGTGCCACTTGAGAAGGGTTCAAATTATCAAAAATCAGTTAACGCTGAATGAACCTAATACTTTGGTAGTTTATTCAAAAAGTTTATAAACTCACAATTTTAGAATGCCGTCCCATTGAACGGCGATGACTCACCACTGCCCACTTACACCTACCTGATGCACACTCCACGGATATCACATTTCACGTATTACTGTACTATACACTACTGGTTAATAGTACTGTCACTATAACGGTAAGAAATTAACACTTATCGATGGATATTATATATCATTTACAACTAAAACACCAGGTTTTATAGTGACAAAACAGATTCAAACCATCTTTCAAATACTTTGCTATCCATATCCTTATGATAGTGTCTTGTTCGTCGTGCTCAAAAACAGTAAATCTTGTTTCAAAAATTTTGCTGTACTTCCAATAAGCGTTATTATTAGGCACCGTCCTTTTCCAGAAGGTGGTTGGTTATCTAATTAAAAATCCTTCAAGAAATGCCTGCCATTTGCATTGAATATTGCATTCATGCCAAACTTTTGTCACCACGGCCTTCATTTATCCATGTCGGTGAAATATATTTTTCGATTCAGGTTTCGACCTTTTAATATTAGTCTTAGATAGTTTATCGCCATATCATTATTTCGCCTTTTTCTAAGTATTTCGATGTTTTATAAAACAGAAATTCATGTCATGCATAATTCGCAAAAGCACCTTTCTAGATAGCAACTTGAATGTTTTTATTGTTGAAACCATCACCACCTAATATTTTACCTAACATACTTTATGGACACCCTTATATTATTGAACTGTTTTGTGTTGTTTTCCACATTTAATGCTTAGTACCAATTCCAAATTCCAGGGTCCGTAGGTATGTCTTTTAGTGAAAAGAAATGAGGTAACTTATTAAATACTAACGAAACATGCCGTAAATATTGACAATTAAAAAAGAGAAGTATATATTCCAAGTAATTATTGGCTTTTTATCTATTACACGTATATCTTGAGTAATAAATAAATGAAACACGAATGTTATATTTGAAATCAGGTTATATCCAAATTTGCCATTAATGTTAAAAAAACGTTTTTTCAGGGAGGTGAAACCTCTTAAATCGCTTTCACTGATTAGTTTTGATCAAAGTTTTATATGAACGTAGCTATAATTGCTGATTGGATCATACCAAAGAAATATATACTTCCAATGGTTCTTGAATATCATCCATCTTTGAAGAATCTTAAGGCCCTTAGCAATTATTTTAGAAATAATCAGTACTTTTATTTTTTATTTGTTTTGACATCAGAAATCCACCATGACAGCTTTAGTCGCCTCAAATTAGCATGAAAAAAGTGAAAATGGACAACTTTTTGCGGAGAAGTCCGATTGAGATGCGGTTTTCTGCAAAATGTTCAGGGAATTGTTTATAACAAAAGGTACATCTAAGCTCTGTACGCTCGCAAAATTTTAATTGTTTATTTAACAAATGACCCATTTTTTTAACATATGGCAAATGTCACACACGTTTCAACAAAAATGTCTGGAAAATGTTCTCTCGGGGGTTTTCGAGGTCCCTCTTTATCACTTTGGTGTTAGCTTTATTATTTATTGCTAAATTGTTGTAACTGGGCTAATTAGCAAATTAAAAACTCCACCCCCGAAATCACTAGAGAACCGGAAATTTTTCCAGGATTTCTGGCTTATTAAGGCAAACCATCGGCACAAGATTTTTGCAAATATAATTGTTTATTGTTCGATTGTTGCAACCTAGCTAATTAATAAATTAATAACTACTCCCGGAATCGTTAGAGAACCAGATATTTTTGCAATAACTCTGGGATCATGGGGAGAACCATCGGCACAAGGTTGTTGCACGAAATTGTTTATTTTTCTATTTTTGCAACCTGGCTATTTAACAAATTAATAACTCTACTCCCGGAATCACTAGAGACCCGAAATTTTTTCCGGGATTTCTGTCTTTTTATGGCGAATCATCGGCACAAGATTTTTGCAAATATAATTGTTTATTGTTCAATTGATCGCAGAATTATTGCAAAAAAAATCCAATTTTCTAATGATTCCGGGAGAACAGTTATTAATTTGTTAATTAGCGAGGTTGCAACAATTGAACAATAAACAATTATATTTGTAAAAATCTTGTGCCGATGGTTTGCGTTAATAAGCCAGAAATCCTGGAAAAAATTCCGGTTCTCTAGTGATTTCGGAGGTGGAGTTTTTAATTTGTTAATTAGCCCAGTTACAACAATTTTGCAATAAATAATAAAGCTAACACCAAAGTGATAAAGAGGGACCTCGAAAACCCCCGAGAGAACATTTTCCAGACATTTTTGTTGAAACGTGTGTGACATTTGCCATATGTTAAAGAAATGGGTCATTTGTTAAATAAACAATTAAAATTTTGCGAGCGTACAGAGGTTAGATGTACCTTTTGTTATAAACAATTCCCTGAACATTTTGCAGAAAACCGCATCTCAATCGGACCTCTCCGCAAAAAGTTGCAAGTGAAATGCTAATTTGACGCGACTACTTGGAGTAATGTCGCTGTTACACCATGTATCATTTTAATTCTTTCCCGTTATCTCTTGAAACTCTGTATTCAGTGAACTTTAATAATAGTTTAGTCGCTGAAAAGTGATACTGAAGTTCTGTTAAAAATAAAAATGAATATGTCTAAATATTAAATTTATTTTATGTAGGTACTCGTAGTTAATAAGAAATGTTAAGTTAGGAAAAATAAAAGTTTAAATATTAAACTTCTTTATGTATTCATAATTAATAAGAGGTGTTATGCAACAACATTTTGGAAACAACATATATATTTCTCGAAATGTTATACTACAAAATCCCAACAAAAGTCGTCCTTTCCCCATCTGCTTACTGCATGAAAAGTATTTGGGGCTCAGCCGCGGCGAATTTTTTGTGGAGTCACCACTGAAAATGCCGACAGTGAAGAGTGGCGAAACGTTTGGAAGCATGAGATGCGATCAGTTACAGAGGCGGCTACGGGGCGTCTCAGAAGACCACCATTATTCGAGAAACGATTCCGACCGTATCAGTCGTAGTATCAACAATAGGAGCCAAAATCAGCATATGGACGGGCCCAGAGATACCGACAGCGGGTCTGTCCCAAAAGAGCCTAGCCCGAGAACAGACAGGGCAGGTCAAATTATCCCAGCTAATGCTCGGGATGTGTGCTTTAATTTTGTTTCTGGTTAGCGACCAGTTACCGAGGTCACGGCATGTTGAAATTTGGTACAGCTATGTTTCAGATAAGTACAAGCTTGACAGTTTTTTTGTAACCCATTTGTATCGTATTTTTGTTGGTCCTATTCTGAGACGCATGACTGAAAATAAGGAAGAAAAAATTAATTTTGCGTAGAAAAGCTTCACCTGTTCCATGTTGATACAATGCACCGTTTCCGATAAAAATGCGTTTGGAAATTTCCTCACATTTACCAAAAAAATACAATGAAATAAATTTGACTAAAAAATAAGACCTTATTTAAAAATGATTTTTTATCGTTTTTTAAAACTTTTATGTTTTATTTGTTTCTCTGTTCTCTGTATGTGTTCTCTTCATAAAATAGAGACAATTTTAAACATAAGTATAAAAGTTGCCCAGACATCATTTCCCAGATGAATATCTCGGTAATTTTTTAAGTTAACAATAAACAGCCCTATACAGAGCGTCAGGAAAGTAATGGGACGCAGCTTAAACATAGCACCCGGTGATCAAATAGAACCGATTTAGACAAATTTAGCTTAGTCTAAAAGTGCCTCAATTAGAAGCTACAAGGCTTCAAAGAAAAAAAATATTTTCTTGTTATAGGCATAATCAAGAAGCGAAACGTCCAATCATGTTGAAATTTGGTGCAGTTATGTTTTAGATATGAGATGTGTGCTCTTCGCAGTTTTTTTGTAACTCATTTTTATCGTATATTTGTTGATTCTATTCTGAAAGTAACTTACAAGGTCTATTCTCGAAATGATACAAATAAAAAGAAATATTAATGCTTTTAACAATAAGTCTGATATTGATAATTTATGACATGTATATTTTGACGTAATAAGTACTTAATATATCTGTTTGCAGATTCTTACACTTCCTATATGTATGATTAATAGTTGTTTTCGGTTTTACTGTATATTTCTCCCTATTAGACTTTGTTGTAAAAAATTTGTTTCAACGTTCTTGGCAAATGCCCGTCTTTGGTATCTAATATTAATTGATAAATATTAATCTTTCTGCTTAGAATCACATAAATTGAAACTTTGTTGTCAATTTCAGTTAAAAACATTCAATCACCATTACATTTCTATATGGAGATAAACTTCTATCTTTGGAATGTTTGTAATTCAAAAATTATATTAATTAAAATATGAGTATGAATGCTCATGGTATGTAGTTGTTAACAAGATTTCTGTTAAATTATTATTACTATTATTTTGGTTTCGTGTTTTTTACTATTAAGGAGTTTTTCTGAAGATGGGTATTAATAAAAAACCCGAAACGTACGTAAAAACAAATATATTTGTTTCAATTTAAATTGACATATAATCCCAGGATATTATTACTATATATATTGAATATTAGGTCAGGAAAATTCTACAAAATTATGTAATCTATATTAAAATAAGTAAAATATCTTATAAATATCATATTGCTTAAGAAAGCTTGTCTAAATGAAATATGAGAAAGGGTCATTTCACCCGATTTAACCCTAGCCACGCCCGGTTTCGCCAATTACATTTTCGATTTCTAAACGAGACGGCTCATATCCTTTGTCTCGCCAAATCATAGCTTGCAGCAATACTACTGCGTAAGAAAGTATGGAATCATATTCCCATAGTCTAAAACTACGGTAAAACACGTTTTTATTGAAGGTTATACAATAATTATTATGAAAGAGTAGATAACATCAAGAATAAGTCTTTCACGATGTTGCCAATCAATTAAATTTGAAACTTAACAATATTACCTGTCGCTTATAACTTAAAAAAATAAAGATTAATGGAACTGGAAAGTTAAATCATGGTAAGAAATTATTTTAAGCAATTTTTTTAAATCGTATTCAATTCTGTGCACTGTATTTGCTCTATATGTAAATGGGAAACATGAATGAATTGTCGAGTACTTCTAAATACAGGGTGTTAAAAATAGAGTATAAAATATTTCAGGAGGTAATAGTATGAACCAAAATAAGCAGAAAAGTCTTAATAACATGGGTCCGCAAAGTAACGGTTGCGGAGATATGGACCACTATTCGTTTTTCAAACATTTTATTTTATTAGGAATAAACCGACAAAGGAAGCTTTTAACAAACAAAAAACAAAGTTACAGAAGATGTTCAAAGTGCCCTCCGTCCATTTCTAAGCAGGCATGACATCTTCGTCTCAACGATATTCGAACTCTTTCGAAAACACCCTCCTTGGTTTGGATTTCTTGACACTTTTGATTAATCCGTAGCTGCAATTCTTCCAGGCTATTTACAGGAGTACCATACACTAATGTCTTCAAATATCCCCAAACAAAGAAATCTAGAGGGTTCAGATCAGGCGATCTTGGAGGCCATGAAACAGGTCCGGCCCTTCCTACCCATCTATGTGGAAAAGTTTGGTGTAAATGGCCTCTAACGGCATAAAATGAACTGGAGCGCCATCATGCTGGAACCACATTTGTTGCCTCTGATTCAAAGAAATGTCTTCCAAAAACTCATATAGTGTGTTCTGCAGAAAGTTGAGGTAAGCAGCGTCTGTTAATCGGTTTGGTAAAACAATAGGACCTAGAACCCTGTCACCTACAATACCCATCCAAATGTTTGATGAAAAACGTGCTTGATGCCCAGATTCTATTAGAGCATGGCCGTTAGAGAGCATTTACACCAAACTTTTCCACATAGACGGGTAGGAAGGGCCGGACCTGTTTTATCGTCTCCAAGATCGCCTGATCCGAACCCTCTAGATTTCTTTGTTTGGAGATATTTGAAGACATTAGTGTATGGTACTCCTGTAAAGAGCCTGGAAGAGCTGCAGCTACGGATTAATCAAAAGTGTCAAGAAATCCAAACCAAGGGGGGTGTTTTCGAAAGAGTTCGAATATCGTTGAGACGAAGATGTCGTGCCTGCTTGGAAATGGATGGAGGGCACTTTGAACATCTTCTGTAACTTTGTTTTTTGTTTGTTAAAAGCTTCCTTTGTCGGTTTATTCCTAATAAAATAAAATGTTTGAAAAACGAATAGTGGTCCATATCTCCGCAACCGTTACTTTGCGGACCTATGTTTATTAAGACTATTCTGCTTATTTTGGTTCATACTGTTACCTCCTGAAATATTTTACACTCTATTTTTAACACCCTGTATAACATTTTTTATGTAATGACTCTGAATTTTAAAACTTTTAAACGGTTGTTAGTTAAAATTATAGGGAATTAACAAGCCTTTAATCCACGAGAAAAATGGACACTCGAAGCGCAGCCGAAACTTCTATTTTTTCGAGACGATTAAAAGCTGGTTAGCTTCCCAAATGTAATTCAACGTTTTATCCACGACCATGGCTAAAACCGATTAATTAGAAGAGTGAAAGCCGTGTGAGAGTAGGTGAAAAATTTCCTGAAAACCGTCTTCTTTGACAAATTTATTTTAATCAAAAATATTGATTGTCAGCTGAATACTACAAAGTTTTGGAATTGTATCTATGACATGCGTTTGTTTATTTGTCAACAAGAGTGCAAAATCGTCACAAGATAAGATAAGTGAGAATGCTGAGAATTTCTTAATTCCGGCTGAAATCCAACAAGAAGCAGCAATACATCTGTTACCAGCGAAAAGCAAAAGTGTGTACGAGAAGGAATTGGTGAAACTCGATAACGAAAAAAAGGGACATCGGGGGAGAAGCAATTACAGAAGAGGTGCTACTATCCTGCTTTTTCAATGTGGAAAAACAGTGCTGCCTCTTGGATGTGGGCAAAATATTCCATGCTAAAATCAATGTTGAAATTGCACAAAAATATTGATATTTCGAAATATGGTAAACTTGCTTTATATTTGAAAGTAGAATCAACAAATTATAAAGCAAAAAAGACAAAGATACTGGAAAGAAACCAAATCGAAGAATTTTGTAAAAAATCACAGGATGTGGAATATTTACTCACAAAAACGGTACACGCTACAAAGAGTAATCGAATTTCAATATTCGGAATCGCCTCTCTAGAGACTACAGTAGCCCAGCGATGTAAAGGTTGAAAATACTGCAACTTCAATAATTTTTTACTTGGAAATTATAAGAATTTTACAATTTTTTTTTATGATATTGACGCATCTATTTCAAATTTTGTTTAGATAAGTTCTAAATCACTCTGTATATTATATTTTCACAAATGTTCAGTATTTTATAATACCAAGGTCTCACATCATTTTTTCACTTATTATTTCTTCATTTTACATATTTACAAAATTTATAACCATTTATCATATAAAATGAACAGATATTCCCACATAATGTAGGATTGGATTACTTAACAGTGTTGCCTATGAACTTATATATGAGTAATAGTATTTAACCGTACATCACTGAAGTATAAAAACTGATTATCCGCTCCCAGTTAAATCGCCACGTGATGTGGCAGCGTAAGCCGAACCAATTAGAAATCCAACTTAATTATTTGTGCTTGGATGTCTACGAACCTGTGATAAGCTATGTATTATATTTAATGATTTCCCGTTAAAATAAATTATTGTTCCGAATGAAGCGACTTTTTGCTCCAATGGCTTTGAAAACATAAACATTTTCCCTAAGGCTTAACGAGATCTGTATTGGTTAATTTGCAGTGCCATGAATATACATATGTCGTGAATAAATTATTTTTTATGGGTTAAATTTTTAACGAAGGCGTGACAGAGAAAGCTTTTAATTCATATCAGAAAAAATATTATTCTTTTTTGTTAAATAAATGTTAACTACATTTATGTAATGGGTAGCTATAACTCATATATTAGTGCAAAAAAGGAATATTCTGCGTGTTGCTCATTTAGTATATTTATTGCCACAGTTAGAAAGACTGGCATTGGTTCGTTGTTATCATAGACCTACAAGCAAGGGAGAGCAAACCGTTCATTCACAAATTGCCATTTATTTTGTATCGAACATTGTACATATGTATGACAAAGAAATCCGATAGAAAGAACGTGAAAATTCCGACTCCGTGAAACGCAGCATTCTTGCTGCAAAACATTTTCGAGTGTGTGCTGACAATACGTTTGTTCACTATTTTTAAATTGGAATAAAAAATGATAGTTCTAAGGCTATAGAAATATATACTATTATAATGCCAAAAAGGAAACTAAAAATAAAAACATCGAAACAAGAGACGCGAATTTAACGCTTGTGACGTCACACCGTGGAACAGATCGCCACATTTATTTTCTATTCTTCAGTAAAAAGATAATAAAATTACAATGTATTTCAAATTAATTTCTAAATAAAAAATTAAAATATACTATGGATGTGGGAAAGTTCACAATAAAACTCGGTAGTCACTTCAACATTCTTTGAATCTGCTTTATAATTCTTAATGTAGATCGTCTTATACTAATAGTCTATTACATGATAACTTAACCACTAATTCTCGCGCGTTTAGACGAATATTGGTATTTCTCTTGGATTTTTTTACCCATACAACTAACTTTTTGGTTTTAATGCAAATTTGCAGATGTGATTATAAGGCAATTTTCAATCATTTTATGACGTGTAAACACATGAGATTGATTAAACTACCTATGGAAAGACTATTCCGGATAAGAAGAATTTAATATTCCTCACATTTAACATTGAGGTATTATTTTCTTGACAATTTGAATAAGTTTTATTTAAAAAACATAAACAACACATTCCGACTAACAGCAACACTGTACACTGAAACTTACAATGTGTATATTGCCTATTGCCAGAACGTATGGAATATTAAAGGACAGTTAAGAAAAATGTAGAGTAAACCTAACTACAAGAAAAAAAGAGGAAGATCGAGGAAGCGATGGAGAGAGTCAGTGGCAATAGATCTAAAAACGAAAAATGTAACGGATTGGAAAAGAAAGGCGAAGAACGGAATGGAGTGGAGAAGAATGACACAGCTCTGGGCCTAAAAGGGCTGTAGATAGCTTTATATATATGCCAAGCAAATTGCTGTATAAAGCAACTGCTGAAGCGCAATCTCCGTAAACCTTCCCCGGATTAATACGTATAGAGTGGACACTTCTGGTTGCTTCGAAATAGAAACAATTGTATTTTGCTTTACTATAATAAATCTATGGTTGTTATCGTTGGTTGGAAGGACCAACTGAGATAATATTTTAGCAGTAGCATGTAATTTCGAGTAGAAGACGTTAGTCTTAATAACATGTATTTATGCATGAAATTTAACCATTCTGAACATTTCTATATAAGATAACATCAAATTATTTTTAAAATTATGATAATTCGAGTAAAATATATTTATTTTGCCACTGTACAACGTGTACATTCAAGTAATGACTAATGATAACATTGATAACAGTATCTACCTTATTTGAGTATTTCTTTCATGACAATTAACAAAAAATTGTACTAAACTTTTATTCCATCAACATAATACTAGTTTTTGCATCTTATTTGGAACATGATAAGATTGCTAAAAAATATAAAAATGTGAAAACAACAACAATGATTAGTAAAAAAATAGTTACTAGCTAGTGAAAATAATATTGAAATAAACTACAGCTTTCAACAAAAGATTAGTGAATTTTTTAGAATCTCAAAACATTTTGGACCTGCTATGGAAGAACTTAATTTCGCAGTGTTATGTGTTAAACATAATTTTAGGTGACAAAATTGTTGCCCCGCTTTTGTGTTGTTCTGAGTATTAATTCTGTAGTGCTTAAGTTGCACTCGCTTCTTATCCCCTCCCGCCTAGCGTTAGAACAAGACAGGTCAAAGATTTCTAAGGCTATAGGTAAGTTCATATTAAATCTGTCACTGGCGATGGCATAACTTTTTGAACTATGGTCGTAAACAGTTAACTGCAGTATAATTGTAATCCACTCTATAAAGGATGTTTTAAATTTGCAAACCTTGAAGATCAGCAGAACTTTGAAAAATAATACCAGATTGTAAAAAACGACCGCATGGTCTGTCAACATCTAAGCCATCTCGGACGATGATTGTTATTGTTACGCGGATGTTCCGGGGGAAAAGAGGGTTTTGCCTCATTTTTTAAACATTCCGAAATAATTTTTGGAGACAAAACATATACACACATTTTCCTGTTTTGGTTATTTACCTTTAGACAACAATAATAATTATTATTAAAAGTGTTTTTGAAACGAATGGTGAAAAAAAGGCATATTTGTCATTTAACCGTAACAAATACGAAAATATGACAAAATACGACATATATCGATTAGTGGTCGCGCGGTTTAAGGAGTCAGTACTTGAAACGATGTGACTAGACCGCAGCCGGTAGACCGTATATCAGCTATATTCGTGTAGAGGATTGGCAACCTCTCTACGGGTGTGGTAGGGTGGAAGAAAGTTAGCTTGGGTCAATGTGAGAGATTGATACCAGTTAATGTTTGACTACCCCCCTAATTAATGAGGTTTTCCATGTTTCTCTCATTCTTGTGCTGAATGGTGCTTAGGGCCTACCAACCTAAGTCGTTCCTGGGTGCAAATGCGGCCTGCTTAATAATAATATGAGGGGTAGAAATAATATAATTGTTATTATTATATAACATATTAACTAGTTTTACTTTATATCAAATATTGCTTAAATATTCGCACAACTTTAGTATCTACAACAAAAGTCTATTTACATTTTTTTGCACCGTTTTGCAACTTCAGCCCCGTGTATCAGTTTTATAAAAATCCAAAATTAAATAATAATCAAACTGCCATTATTTTTCGACTCTACCGACTCTCGAAGTTTGTTCATTTAAAACTGAATCACACTGTATATGCATAAATCAAAAGAGAAATTGAATAACTATCGAAATTATATTCGGAAAAGCATTATTTATACAGTTGCAAAATTCCCATAAATATAATTTCATTTAATAGCCTATTTCAAAGCGTAGGCGTTGACTGCATTAACATATAATTAACAACGAATTATTTATTTGGTGTTTGATGTCTGCCAATCTTATTTGTTCTATAAATAAATTTCATTTAGACAATAACAATAGCAGATAAAGCAGATACACAGGTCACATGTTATTGTGATTTCAAAGAGATGCAGAAAGAAGTAATTGAACATATCACAAATAAATTGTCTCATGGCAATATTAAGTTTATCCATTTTATAGGGTCAGCATAATAATAAACCAAAATGTTATGTAAACTTCAGAAGCAAATAATTTGATAAATATTTTGTTATTATATAAATAGAGAGAATTATAAGTAATAAAAGAAAATTAGACATACAGGGTGTCCCGGTTTTTGGAAAAGGATAGAGCATGAAAAAATAATAGAGATCTTGACACCCTATTTTCCTGATACAGGATGTGCAACCAAATAAATATTATATTATTTAAAAGTAATAAATATACATATATTATTATATAACGACTTTATTATCGACTAATCAAATAAATATTTTTTGTTCAATCTTAGTATGCTGTAATCATAATAAAATGTTAATATTTTGATTTGAACTAAAGCTAATGATATAGGTATGGAGGTTTTGTTCATCTTTGAACCCCCTAAACTTCTATACTAACGTCAAAAAGTATTTTTTTAGTGCAAATATTAAAACTTTTATTCTATTTCCTGAAAAAAGTGTTCTTGAGGAAAATTACTAAGTAGTTTTGTTTTTCAGATATTGCAGCTTTTTCTAATCAGCATTATCTTATAGGATTACAAAAATCTTATAAAAATTATAGGATAAAGTAGGCATTACTTGTTTCTATGATTGTATTGACAGATATCATGTCAAATAATTTTGTTTGATGTGCAGTTAGAGCATGTTGAAATTATAATTTGGATAATACAATATATAGAAAAAAATAGATTGGTCGAGGTGGTCCAGTTGTTTGACCAGCTCGATCGCAGGATCACATTCCACCAGATTTTTTTCCCATGCGGTTTTTAAAGGAATAAGTGTATGCTGCTCAGCTATATAATAGACACAATCTATTACATACATCGTATTCGAAGAGCTTGGGTTGAAATAAATAAGAATTTGCTAATTTGGACAAGACCTTATATAAACCGCTGTTTATATTTGTTTAAAAAATGATTTCATAGGATAACCGTTGTTAGAAAAAGTCAAAATATCTGAAAAACAAAGCTATTCAGTGAATTTACTCAAGAGCACAATTTCCAAAAAAATTGAATATATAATTTTAATGTCTACTAAAAAAATACTTTTCACCCATGGCGTAGAAGTTTAGGGAGTTCAAGGGTGAACAAGATTGCATAGCTACGTCACTGGCTTTAATTGAAAAAAGTTATTCTCGTCATTAACAAATATTAACTTTTTCTTATGATTACTGCATATCAAATTTGAAGAGAAAATATTTATTTGTTAAGTAGATAAAAAAGAAAAAATATATTTTTTAAGTTGAAGGCACTGAATCAGGAAAACTAAATGTCACAGAGAAAAATATTATAGGAGTGACCCCTATTATTTTTTCATGCTATATTATTTTCCAAAGTTAAGAACGAAAAATCGGGGACCCTGTACAGAGTGTATTTTAAAAAACACGTTTTATTTATATATCAGGAACTCAGTGGTTTTTTTATGAATATTGAACATACATTTAAATTCAGGTTTTTACTAAAATAAAGTTTGTTGTACATTATACAAATTATATTTTATTAGCATCCTTTATTGGCTTTCCATCAAGATATTGTATAATTTCTATTCAGTAACTTTATCTTACACATATATTCTTTATAAGTACTGTTAAGCGTGCAAGCAGAAGAACAATAGAACCAACTGAGAATAACATGTACGCGTGCCTCAACATTTCAAATCCATCTTCCCCAGAAACGACGGTTAGGCAGGAAACATTTGAAATTTAAACTTTTGTACGTCATCAACATTTCTTCGTGTAAAATAATGTGTTCGTTATAACTTGAATTTCTATACTTATTCTTACACTTGACTTAAAGGAGGAAGCGAAGACTATTATGTACGTATTTCATGAATCTTAAGCGCTTATGTACTGGAAAATCAATAAATTTACGACTTTGACTATCAGGTACACTATGCAATGCAATTAATTTAAATCCTAGTGCAATGACTTGGAGGATTGTGCTTCTTTCTCCAAGATTTATTATTGTCAATATATACTTAGTTTCAGTTGGTACTGGTTTATCAAAGATACATCCTCTAGAATCAAACGGATTAAATATCATTCATTTAATAGAATTTTGTTTTCCTTTAGATGTCGTGTATATAAAACAGTTCAATTTAGTGTTTTGCTAGCTATAAAATTAGAAAACAAATTTACTTAGTCTAAGAAGAAATAAACAACTCTGATATCATTGTTCCATCATCTGAGTTACGTAAACTAATATTTACTTCAAGTCCATAATATTGGTCTTACTTTTTAACTTGTTAAAAGTATTTATGTAAAAGGTCATATGTCACCAAACTTAGGACTTAGACATATTATTTTGTAGTTTCTTTTTTTTGGGTATTTTGCCACACATCAAAGCATTTTAAGAAATTCTTAAGTCACAAATTGTGCTTCTTTCTCCAAGATTTATTATTGTCAATATATACTTAGTTTCAGTTGGTACTGGTTTATCAAAGATACATCCTCTAGAATCAAACGGATTAAATATCATTCATTTAATAGAATTTTGTTTTCCTTTAGATGTCGTGTATATAAAACAGTTCAATTTAGTGTTTTGCTAGCTATAAAATTAGAAAACAAATTTACTTAGTCTAAGAAGAAATAAACAACTCTGATATCATTGTTCCATCATCTGAGTTACGTAAACTAATATTTACTTCAAGTCCATAATATTGGTCTTACTTTTTAACTTGTTAAAAGTATTTATGTAAAAGGTCATATGTCACCAAACTTAGGACTTAGACATATTATTTTGTAGTTTCTTTTTTTTGGGTATTTTGCCACACATCAAAGCATTTTAAGAAATTCTTAAGTCACAAATTAATCCAGGGTTGTTTTTAACTAACTTATATTTGACTATTCACAACGAAAAGTAGATAAATGTTCACATCACTAAAGCCACTTTGCACGCTATAAGTTTCTCGTACCAAAAATGTCTTTTTTGTTGCAGTATGGCAAAATACTCAAAGAAAGAAAAACTACTTGAGAAATGCCACTAACTATTTAACAACATATTAGGTAGTTAAAATTAATGATGTAGCTGTGGATTCTTTGAAATCGTATCGTAGAAAAGTGGGGTTATGTTCTACAATTTTTTTATATTATCAGCGCAACTGTAATACTATATGCCTTCTAAAATTTTCATGTGGATTGTAAATTGGCACATTACATCTGGGGGGGAATTTTTGGGCAATCACTCTGCACGTTACGTTAAGTCCAGTTTACTATCATCCACAAGCACATTGATGCTCGGATGTCTTTAAGATCAGTTGTAATAAATGAAATTACGCTTTGTCGTTATTGATTATCGCAAACTGAGATTAATTTGTGGAGTACATACTACTATTTCTATTAGACACTTCAATTTTCAAGTGGAAACATAACCAACACACTCGGAGTCACACAAAGGCTAACAAAATGAACACACCTTGAAGCTTTTTCTCAGTCTCCCAGAACTTCTGAAGTTCCGTGAAATATTTGTCCAATATGAATACTTTAGAGAGGCCTAGAGTAGCCATATTGAAAGGTCAGGACCAGAAAGCACGTTCAGCCATATTCCAGGCATATCACAACACACGCGAAACGGACAAGAACAATCGGTGGCGAGGTCTTCAGTGCACTGGCTTGTTGAGTCTGTGGTTGAAGCTGCGGCTACCTGCGAGCCGTTCACGTGATCCTCCCCGCTCACCTGTGTCCTGTGTTACACCTGTAAGGCCTTAGAGAATTCGGGATATCATAGGACGAGCAGCCCTCAGACCCCGGACTCAAAATCTCGTTTTGTACTTTTATAATAGTCTGGCTAGTTTCGAGAAGGTCCATTCTGTTTTACATTGGCAAATAGAAGCGCTTCCTAGAAATTTGATGAAGAAATTGGTAAAAGTCATCAATTTCCTTATTCATGGTGTTTCGTTAAAGATGATTAAGCTTTATAATAGCAATAAATTTAACGATCATTAATGCCACTGGTGATTAGAATTTAATTTGTGCAGCTCTTTTGACGAAGTTACGAACAAAAATATGCATGTGTCTAGCAATTACCAAAGCTCATTAACAGCAAGTAAAATGCGCACTGAGAATACATGTTTCCATCAGGAAGTTTACGAAATATGAGAAATATTATTTACTACTGTACTATTTCTTTAAAAACTCAAGACAACTTACTAAACTTTGCTCAAGTGAGATATTTGTTGCTATATGTATATGTTATTTCAGTTATGGTCGTTTTAAATAAACTATTTTTAGCTGCTTCCTGTTCTTATACAATCTATTTAATTAAGGACAACGTCAATCCACCTAATTTTTACCACTATTACTTTTTTGTTTATAAAAACTTGAAATGTGTAAAACAACGTGTACTACTATACCTATTATAAAAACCTGTGATTTTTTAAATATTTATAACTATCAAAAACTATGGAAGGAATTTGATTATTTTTAGACCACTACCATTACCTATTATAGAAATACACCTTCATATTTGTCGAGTCTAACCTATAATAATTGAAAATCCGATGTCACTGGGAAAATGCTTACAAAATTGACAAAGAATAAATTATTTACTTATAATAATACTTTATTCTCAACGGATTTACACCCAATTATAGAGAAAATTATAATCTAAGTTATACATAGAAAAGTAGTAATAAAAATTACATAAATAAAAATATACGTCTTCAGTAACGGTTCATACATCGCACACAATAGTTTCGTTAAAACACATAACTACATAAAAAAATTGATAAGCTGAGAAAAACAAAGCAACGGAAAGAAATATAAACAGTAATATACGTCATCACAAATCACATCTTTAAAGGTCTTAATAATGAAATCCATTTTATCATGGTGAATATATATATATATATAACTATATAGAACTAAATAACTGCTGCTTAGTTTAAAAACTTTTTTCATCATAAATATATGTTTTCATATTACCTAACCTATATAAATGTTTATTATGAAAAAACACCCTGTGCATAGAAATATTTAACCTAAATATTTTATTTCAAAAATCAGATTAGTCTTTATGAAACAAAAATTGACTCAAATACTTTAGACATAAAAATTTAAGTCAGTTTAATGGTTCCACGCCAGTTTGATCAAAAGTGATTAACAAGAACTTAACAAAATTTTAACAACTCCAATATAATAATAAGGAACAAGGTCTTATCATATGTAGATATATGTATATAAATTTAATCAACATATGAAAAATTAAATAAGAGAAGATTAATACATACATGGGACAATATTTATTTTAAAAGAAATTGCAAGTAAAAAATAATAAACTGTTAATACTCACCAAATTATAGGCCCTTCATTTTTACTAAGTATAACCAAAGTTTACAGAATAAATATATAAGTTTTTACTGAATTAGAAAGGTATTTTAAGCTAATAATAAAGAATATATGGGTAGATATTGTGGGTGTAATTCAACGCTGGTTGGGGCTTTAGTTCACAGAGTGGTTAGTTTCACACAATATTATTACCTAAAAATATCTAAAAATATATAAGTTGTTTCACTCTCGAACACGCCCCGCTCTACCAATTCCGCTCTCCTCATCCGTCTCGGGGACCGTTCGGTACCCAGGATCCTACACGGTGGTCGATGCTAGAACTGTAACGTGTTGAGTGTGATTAATATAGTGTGAGACAAAAAACCTTGAATATCTTTCAGTGTTTATTTTATTTTTCTTCTAAAAATGTCCGTGATATATTGTACTATGAATAATTGTTCCTCATGACGTGGTTTTTCCTCTTTCTATTGTTCAAGGTATGTATTTTATACTTCATCAGCTAATATGAAGAAATAAGTTACAATATAAAATTTTACGCGGTACGCCGATAAAAATTAGAAAAATGAATTTGAAAGATGGTCCTGTTCAATGCTATAAAAAATTAGAATTTGAAACAAATATTTTTGAAATGAAACATCAAACATTGTTTTTGTATGAACCAAGTTCTTTGTACTGATATTTATTAAAAAAAGAGTAATATGCAATAATTATGTAAGTAGGTACTTAATTGTGTCATGTAAATTTTACACTCAAGCATTTTTAATACGAGCAGAGTTTCTGATAATACCTACCAAAACTATTTTGACCCAAATCATTAAAATAATATTAAGTACTAAAAAATTACCTGAACATACTTATACATTGGGTTTTGATTTGAGTAATTTTTTTACTGAAAAGAATATATAGTTTATTAAATTACAAAACGTCACAAACACTTTCATGTAGGAGTCCAAGAAAAGCTGCATTAAAAAAAACAAGTAAAAACCTATACAGCAGCATTTGTAAATTGTAAACAATATAGATTATATTATTTCCTATTTTAGTTTTATACTAATGTATATTGTTCTTTTAAATAAACATTTTATTGCAAATTTTCCTCATGGCTACATTATTTTTTATATAGTAGAGTACGTATATATTTTATTTTCAAATTTACAAGTGAATATATACGACTTCCAAGATTAACTAACACAACTTTATACATTTGCCTATAGTCGTTTTATAATATTTATATTTATTACATTACAAGTATTTTATTTATACAATAAGCAGCCTTACATCACATTTTTGGAATATCCCTCGTATATAAATACTTCCCAATTGGAAAGAAACTACTTTTTTAAGTCCCCGGTACTTGGCCATTTTTTGCGACAGTATTTACGTGCGGCGGTACGGCTTTGATCTCAAAACATCAAAGTGCCGACAGAGAGTGGTATAACTTATATTTATGCAGTAAACTT
This sequence comes from Monochamus alternatus, assembly GCA_037114965.1. Lineage (NCBI taxonomy): Eukaryota > Metazoa > Arthropoda > Insecta > Coleoptera > Cerambycidae > Monochamus > Monochamus alternatus. The sequence continues at coordinate 57,804,709 of CM073426.1, read as the reverse complement.
TGGTAACTAAGCTAAATTTACATAGTAATGACAGCAAAATTACTAACGCCTAAAAAGTAACGCATTTGTAGAAAACAGAAATATTTGCTAGTATTGTTGTACCTAAGAATCTAGCAGCCCCAATAAAAAGTTTTTAATAGGGTAAAAAATTACAAAAGTCTAGTTTAACAAGAAAATGAGATTGCAACAATAAATACACACTAGTTTGTTAAAAAAATTCTTCTAGCCACAAGTAGGCTCCTATCATTTATTATGGTAGCAATTTAACTAAAGATCTTTGTAAAGTCTATTTTACTCAAATATATTTGCTAGAGATAATCAATTTCTGTTGAAAAGGTTGAAAGACATTTTCCTCAATGCATTTTTCAATTTTCAATACTTCAGTGGTAAATATTTAAATAATTAAAGATGCAGAAAAACATTTGCCAAAAATAAAATCGATTCAAATAAACTGTCCATTAGACATAATCAGTCATCTTCACCTATTAGTATCTTATTGGATGCTGCGTGGTAGAGACTTCAATGATGGCTCATAAAGCGAACTTTAAATATTTTCGATCGGTATATCTACAAATAATTACTTGCCTGTTTTATATTTGGGTTTAGTGCTAGTATTAGTACTACCATCTATTTTGTAGTTGTGTAAAGCTTAATGTGCAAGTACAAAATATTTAAATCAAATGAATAGTATAAACAAATATGAAACTAGTCTAAAAATCTAACTGAACCTACCTATTTGAAAGTCGATATGCATAAGAATAACTATAGTAAAATTGAATATAAACTTTACTTTAATTTTTGTTTGTTTATTTGTCTAGGTTCAATGTTGTTCTACAATTAGATATGCACACCTACTCATTGTAAGTATAATTTACTTTTTAGTTTTAAATTAACTTTATATTCGATAATAAGTACCTACCTATACTTTTAAACTACCTAACTTACGTATTTAGGCTATACTGATCATGAAATAAATATAGAGTTTGAGAAAATATGTAGGTAGATCTATCTTTCTCACGTAACATAGTGGTTTTAAACTCAAAAGGTTTTTCAACAGTTAAGTCGGTGCACTATTAATGGAAGGCATAAACATAATAATTATTTTTATGGGACATGTGTCAGACGGTGCAAAAAAATGCAAACTATCGTATAAGTACTTATGTATTATAAAAAGAGTAAATATTTTGTATCCATCTGAAAAATACGTAAGTATTTGAAAGTATTGTGTTTTGTGGAAATATCTTCTATCGTAGGGGACTCGGCTAATGGTCGATAGTCGGCCTTTTTTCGGTTCCCGCTGAGCAATTTCAAAAAGGGCCTTAATGCATCTTTTGTTAGAGATATTAAGCACAGCACAAACAGGCCAGTATGATCACTTGAGACGAAATAGTAAGTCGCGCATGGCAGCTCCATTTCAGACAAGGACCTCCGCTACCCGGCAGTTTGTCTCGAACTCTGACATGCGAACATCGTTTATGCAGAGGCGCATTTAAAGCCAAATGAATCTGAATATCGAAGAACGAGTCGCTGCGTAGTTGTTAAATTTTTAAACACATCTTGTAATAACAATTTATTTATGTTTCTTTAAATTTCCTAAAGACATAAATAGGTAATTATACTGCAAAAATCATAAGTGATATTTTACTGAATTATTTTGCCTATAAATACTTTTGATGAAATTGAAGTTTAAAATATACCTACATATTTTCCTTTTTGACAAACACAAACTTTATTTTAGAGCAAGGATTTGGGCAGTAATATGTAATAGAGAAAAGTTATTAGAAAAGCTGCACAGGATTAGTAATAGTTAATAAAAATTGTGTCGAAATATATTTTGAAAGCAATACGTTTTGTCATTACAAAACGTATTGCTTTTGACGTACTGCGTGAATCATTATTCACGCAATACGTCACACAGAGAGACCGTTTCGACAAATATTTCCGGGATGAGGGATCATTTTCAAGTTATATAGATGGTAGGTATTACTTTTAGTAACTGTAATGGAGTAAGTCTAAATTACTTTCAAGTATGTATGCTCATGTGAAAATAGTTAAATTGTAATTATATCAACTATTATTTTATAACATATATATTACCATTAACACAAGATGAATGCAATAGAACAGAAGATAAAGGTATTTTAAGCTAATATTAATCAAATCTCCTACAATTCCTATCAATGAAGTCATATGTATGCTCTCTGATACCAAACATGTAGGTATGCTAATGAACAATTCTACAGACAAAGCTCTATACAATAATTATCTAAAAAAATTAATCTAGCTAAATTTACTAACCTGGTTTACTGCAAACACTCTATAAATAACTAAATTCACTTTTGAAATTGTGGGAACTCGAAAATTCAACCACAATAGATCTGACCTATTTCTGCATTTTTAGGATTGCTTCTTCAGATGGCCTCCTTTAAGTTGAGTCGAATATTTAACTACAAAAATTATTATACCAATAAATTAAAATTATTTGAAATTAAATATCGACAAAGTGATTTTAATCTGTCAATGAATTTTAAATTAAACATGACAAATACCTACTTAAATAATGTTTACCCTTTATGTAATCGTTTTTTATATATTTTTAGGTATTAACAATATTGTGTGAAACTAACTACTCTGCGGACTAAAGCCCAATTTGAAAAGTGAACTTAGATATTTATAGAGTGTTTTCTTTAAACCAGGTTAGTAAATTTACCTACATTATTTTATTTAGATAATTATTGAATAGAGCTTTGTCTGTGGAATTGTTCATTAGAATACCTAGATGTTTAGTATCAGAGAGCATACATATGACTTCATTGATAGGAATTGTAGGAGATTTGATTTATATTAGCTTAAAATACCTTTCTAATACAGTAAAAAAACAATAAAGTATTGCTAGGAGAATATAGACAAGCGGCTAAGCAGTAAAATTTAAATAAAATATGATTTTAGGTAGTAACCTTTATGTTGCGCGACGAGTGTACATACTAGATTTAATTTAACAGGAAATGAATCTCAATACTGTTTTTGTTTGTATAGGTTTAATAAAAATTTAAGTAAAGTATGCATAAGGACGTACACTATTTTAAGACAATTATATTTAATTTGTCAAGCCAATATAATCTGAATATCGCTCTATCCTTCAGAAGACACTCTGAAACAATTACAATTTTTGATATTTAGTGATCAATTTGGAACAAAAACGTTAGGTAGTTTCTAAAAAAAATAATCCCAATTTTTGTATTAATTTTTAAAAAATTAGGTACCGCAAATTTTGACTAAGTATCAACTGTTAGACGGATGTTCAGCTGTGAAATAAATTTGCTATATTCTTTTAATTATTCATACGAACATTGACGTATCTACAGAACCTGCTTTGTAACTTTGTTTAAAAAATATTGCCGATTTACTTCAATGCATCCTCTATTCGTTTCACTAATGATCAGTAAATCTCAGATTATCAATCGCTAGTTACTCAGTAGCTTCCTTAATTGCTTGTGTCAAGAATTCTCTGGTTCCACTTAATTCTCTGTTTCTCTTCTCTTAATTTTAAATAAAAATATTAGAGACTGAAGCCAGTAGATCAAGCAATGGTTCATTTCGCATGAGCTATACTATAAAAAATGTTATTGGGTAAATGAGATTTCCCAATGCGTAATTCAGAATTAGTACAATTTTCTTCAAATGCGTAGATATTGCGGATAATTCAACGCTGGTCGGAGTAATAGTTTCACACAATATTGCTAATATCTAATTAAAAATGTATAAAAAAAAATACCTCGTAGTGATTTATAAAGTACAAAAAACGTGTTTGTATATTTATTTTAATTTATTAAAAAATAATAATAAATTACAAAAACAAATTAGTGAGAAGTTTGGGAAAAAATTTTCAGTAATCAGTGTATCAATAGTAATAATATTTGTTGTTGTTGACGAACGAAGCAATTGAGTAAGTTACTTATTAAACAAGGAACAAATATATTTTGACTTTATAATTTTCATCTTGGAAAAACTGCTTTCGCAGACATACGTGCTTCCCAGTATTGATCCCATCATAAAGCTTAAGTTTTGAAAGTTGAGGTAACGTTTTTCTGGGAGTAAATTAAAAATGTCCAATCCTATTTCGAGTCTTCTCTATTAAAAAGATCTAATTTCAAATGTATTTTATATGAATCAAATATAAAACTTTATCAAAATCCCTCATTTCAGTGCTCCTCCACTGCCATTTACAGCTTGGAAAAAATTAAAAATCATGTTTTTCTAGTGAAGACTTGAAAACCATTTTATTTTTTAAATCCTCTTATGTGATCATATAAATTGGCAAGATTCTGTTGCCTTTCCGGTAGCTTTAAATTTATTTTGTGAAGGTGAGATGTTAGGTCTGCTAAAAATTTCTCTGAAAGAAATTTTGCTATATAATTTGATTTTCTAGTTCCGTAGTGTCAGACTTCACTTTCACTTCCCACTTCATATTTTTAAGATAAATGGTAATATCCTTGCGTAGAACGAAGTGTATTGTCAAAATCACTACTACATGAAACGGTTTTATTACGTGGAGGTAACTAAAGTGGGGGACATTTTTTTGGAGGCAGCTACGTTCCAACGACATTTCTGCATCTTATACAAATACGTTAGGGACACGTGGCGAAAGCGAGAGGATGTGGTTGCCGCCTCTAAAACTGAAGAAACAGAGAAAGATTACTAGATATACGTGTCTTTGCTGGCTAAATATTCGTATGTGGCTCAGTCTCTTTCCTATAATGGTGTCCCAAAATTAGCCTGCCAAATATTAACTGTGGCTTCTAATCAAAAATAAGAAATAGTACATTATACTATAAGGGAGAGAAATGCGTTATTTTGGCAAAGGTGCAATTTGAAGCCCGAGGGCTACAATGTACCGAGGACAAAATAGCATCTCTCCCGAATGGGAGAGAAGCTATTCTGTATATTATTTCTGCCTTTATCTCTGCTCTTCTCCTGTTATATTTAGGAAAATAATACTTTCTAATCCTAAGGTATAAAATTCGAATGATGGATGTTATAGTCCGAAATATAAACAAGCGCCGCTGAAAAATTCGATTCGCAAATCAAAAATAATGGTATGTATGTCTCAAAAAAATTTGTATCAATCTTTTTTACCTCAAGCCAATAATTAGGCATGAACCTACGAAATATTTTGTAGTAGGTACTCATGAGTAATAATATTTCTATTATAAAATAGCGACCTTACACATATATCTGTAAACACGTCTGCTTTTGATAATAGAACTTTGCAGTGATATACACCTATCTACTTGAAATGGCAAAAACTAAAAATATCAAACTCTTAGGTTACATTCATCAAACAAGTGGCCAATGGAACTAACCGATCAACTTTCCGACCACTTAAAGGTGGTAGCAACGCTATAATAACGTTGTTTCGCCACTTCACCTTAATTCGTCATAACCTCAAAGTTTCAGCATATGTAGTTTACATCAACATCCCACATCTTTTAAAATAGTGCCTACAAGAGAGAAAAAGGTATTTGTTTTTGTTTCGTTTCATATCAGAGGCAAAATGAGAGAGAGAACTCAAAGAGAACTTTAAGACGTAATCCAATAAGTGCTTCCGAAGATACTCGATCTTCGGTTAGGTGCTTTTTAAAATTCTCATAATTAGGAAATTTTAAAGATGCTCTTCAACTCGAAAAACAATATTGTTTAAGAGTTGTAGCACTCTCTGTTTTAGTTTTCTATAAAACGTTGTCGAATACTGAAAAGTTTTCTTTCTGTCAGTTTTTTTTTGTTGTTATCCATCTTACATACAGAGACAGGATAAAACCAGTAATAAACGAATGTATTATCTTTAGCGTTAGAAGTTCATGTAGGAAGCAGGTCACTATGGGATAAAGGTTACTCCATAGTGGATTTTGAAGATATTAGCAACTACTATTAGTAATTAATGACGTGATGACAACTGCCACAACTGGATAATCAAATGCCGCCACATTAAAGGTTTGTTAAAGGTTTTCAATACGTTACCAAAACTATTATAAATACTTTAAAGCTACTGTCACTTCTAAGTAATATATAATATCCACTTCAAAGTTTAGGCAACTTTAAGGTGCTTCTGTTTCATAACGTTCCACACACCCAACCTCTCACCAAAAATTACAAAACCGTGAAGTGATTTCCAATAGCAAGGATTATATAATTACAACTATGCAACATAAATTGGAGTAAATTGTTTGCTATATTGAGGTTGATTTAGTGTTTACTACGTAATAGCCGCTTGATTGAAGTTTCGGTACCAGTTTTCGTTACTATAATGTTATATACTTGGGAACAGTTTCCGGCGCTTAACCAACGAATATCGGTGCAGTAACAAGCCTCCATATGTAAAAAAATACGAGAGTTTCTGTGAGTTAAAGCGTGATTGTCTTCTCTTATAATATTAGTTATTTTAATAATCACATTCATAGATATAAAAAGGGGCGATTCTGCTAAATTTTGGGCGTTTATTAATAATAAAAAGGGTTTAACAAATATCTCAAATCTGATGCATTATAACGGAAGGTCTCTGAACTCTTAAGATGAAATTTTGAATGCTTTTGCAAACTTTTTTAGTGGTTCATTTACGAACGATGATGATAACACTACAAACAATCTACATATTCATTTTAATAATTCGATTGTTCAGGTTTTGTGTTTTGATGAGATAGATGTCAAGCGTGCAATAAAGAAGCTTAAGAACAAAAAGACTACCTGGAAGGGACCTGATGGTGTCCCTTCTTTTCTGATTAGAGATTGCGTTTATATTTGTTCCTATCCATTAACAGCTCTGTATAATTTGTGTCCATCTACTTGTACTTTTTCCAAAGTTTGGAGGGAATCTAAAGTTTGTCCAATATATAAAAAAGATGATAGATCTGACATTTCTAATTTTAGTTTCTATAATATGTAACTTTGCAAAAGTTCTTGAAATATTATTACACGATAATATCTACTTTAGTGTTAAAAACCAACTATCTATCTATCAGCATGGATTTATGAAAGGCCGATCGACGAACACCAATTTACTTTGCATTACTCAGTTCCTTTCCGAATCATTGGATATGCATACACAAGCGGACATAATTTATACAGATTTCTCAAAAGCGTTCGACAGAATGAATCATACACTATTATTACACAGGTTACATGAATTTGGCTTTATCGACTCAGTTTTAAATTTATTTCAGTCTTACTTGACTTCTCATAGCCAATATGTCATCAACAACGGTTTTAAATCATAGAAATGTTTAACTTTTTCTGGGGTACCACAGGGTTCGGTTCTGGGACCACTATTATTTAATATATTTGTTAACAGCTTACCTGACGTATTAGATGTGCCTTGTTTACTTTACGCAGACGATTTGAAGATTTTTACAACTGTCAAAACCATAGAATTTATCTAGATGGTGCACAATTAATAAACTACCCCTTAATGTTGCTAAATGCATTGTCATGGCGTTTACAAAAAATTGTCTTGTGTTACTTTTGAATACGACATAGATGGTATAAAATTAGAGAGACCAGCCACGTTCCGAGATCTCGGTATAGTCTTTGATCCAAAATTGACCTTTTCATCGCATATTCAAACTATTGCTGGAGAGGTCCTTCAAACACTGGGATTCATTATACGTAACAGTCGTGATTTTGTTAGTGTAAATACTCTAAAAATTCTTTACTGCTCCTTTGTTAGAAGTAAACTTGAGTATGCGTCGCTTGTTTGGTGTCCCAATTATAATATTTATATAAATATGTTAGAAAATATACAAAGAAGATTTTTGAAACTTTTGTATTTTAGGTCTCATGGTGTTTATCCACCTGTGGGGTATTCACATTGTAATTTACTCAATGAATTTGCATTTTCGTCACTCAATGCTAGATGTGAATACTTTTCGCAGATTTTTCTTTACAAAATTATACATAATAACCTAGATTGTTCACCTATTCTGACTAAATTGAATCTATCAGTCCCACAAGAAAATTCTAGACAAACTAGAACCTTTCACCTAGAGCTTGCATGGACGAATTTGCTACAAAATTCACCACTGCATTTTATGTGTAGAATCCATAATAGGATCTGCAGCAGCGTCGATATTTTTAACACCAGCCTTAGTAATCTGAAGTCATATTTCAATGGATTTCAATAGTTTATGTCAAACAGTTTTTTGTTTCTTTTTTTATCTTGTTACAATCATTACAACATAATATTATTATCTATATTTTCTCACATGCTGTACCCACCTGTTCTGTAATTGGGTGCAAACCTGTAGAACAGTGTATATAATAAATAAATAAATAAATAAATAAACAAATAAATAAATAACATTCATTTGGAGTAAGGACTTTCACCCTCTTGGTGAACAATGCAGTGTACGGCAATTGATATTGTTTTATTTTGTTTTGAGAGTCCTGCAAATCCAATTTTAGTTCTTATTATAGCTCTGGCTCCATCAGTGACAAAATAGAGGGACATTTATCGAATCTTCATAGTTTGATACCACCTTATTCACAACTTCAAAAATATCCGTATACTTAATTATACCATAGAAAGAAATAAGGACAAGCAAGCGTTCTGCTACACTGGAGTCCTCTTGAATAGTTGGAAAAAAGTTACAAATTGACTGATGTCGGAAGTCAGTGCTTTTGTCCAGGCAGAGTAAAGAATATTTACATTTGTCAATTGTGTCGTGCAAATTCTTGGATACATATTAATTAATGTAAGTTATACTTCTTGCATTTGTTTGATGTGACACTGAGACTGTTTCGATTTTTTCGCCAATTTTTGTTTCATTAATTTGCTTTATCGTTCTAATTGCACAATTCTTAATAAGCACTCCATCACTAAAAGGTTTTTCACTTTGACAATTTCCAAGGTTGTTTCATAAGAAGTGGCAACACTGCAATTGTTGTCAATGTCAGCCTTTTATCAAAAAAAGTGTTTGGTGTTTGAATTTTTCTTATAATTCGTAATAATAGTATTTGTAGACTACGCTGTATACTGCTGAAACTTTTTCTCGTCTAACGCAGTGTAATATCGTTTCATATTATATTCTTTAGGAACTGATAGTACTTGCAAACTGTGCAAGTTTATTATTGTTATTTGTGAATAAATAGTCTGATTTCCAAGGGTCGTTATAAATTCGATGTTCATTGCTTATTATCACATCACATCAAAACAAAATAACTATAATTATAAACACTTGACTGTAACAACGAACTTCGCAAACCGTATTCTGCACTATTAACTATTAACTCTACTTGTCAGCTGGCCTCAACTTTGTTATATACACGCTCATACTATTTTTTATAGGACAGTAATAGATCTAAGTAGTCTAAGTGTCAGAAATATTTCGTGCTATGATAACAAACACTGACTGGGTACAACGACGCAGCGTAGTACATTAACTATTTTGCCAAGAGGACCGTAAACCAAACACACTGGGGGGAGCGGAGGGAGGTGATAAATGATTCAACCTACATTTGCTGGAAAATAGTATTTTTTCAAAAGGTACCAAATTTCACAGCTTCTTACGGGATTGGTACATATTGACCGTAAATACAAATATCTAGAAAACTGAAAAAGGTGCATAACGCGTACATGAAACACTTTAATTTTATTTTCTTCATAGAGTTATCATAGAACCCATGGATATAAAATAATCAGAAAAACATATAAGGTATCACTGCTAAGGGCCAACCTACATAATATACAACTTTTAATGCATTGAAAACAAACAGCTGAATTTAATGCATTTAAATTGTCTAAGGCGCGCGTTGTATTATCCATTGTAAATATATCCATACGTAGGAGGGAAATTGTTGGGTAGAACATTAGCTTGCATTGCATCATATATAGCTGTACAGTTTTATTTTCCAATTGATTAGTCTGGCATATGAGAAATACACGTGTGTGAAAACTATAAATTAATTAAAATGTCGCTACTAAATGTGTAGGTAAATATTGTTTGTGAAATGTGTTCATTTGCATTAATTATGAATACTAACATAGGTAAACCTTTTTAATTACCTCGGGGAAAATACTTAAATTAATGTTTTTCATTAATGAAACAACGTAATAAAGAAACATTCTGATTAATTTGTACTTAAAACTTACCTACCGTAGGCACGTAGATTTAATATTTTATGGAGCTCTAAAAATATTTTTATCTTTATTTCTAATACCATTTTCAGTTGATACTTTTATTATTTTATTAAATATCTACAACATACAGATAATAGCGAAATGTAGCTTCAGTTTCTGAAACCGAACAAGTTATTTTAAGTTTATTTTGCCAAAACAGCATATGCTGCAGTAATATGGAACTTGAAATGATTTTAATTTAATTGGATATATCTAACACTGCGAAAATGTACACAAGAACACCATAGAAGACATACCGTTATAAATTATGAAGAAATAGTCAACATTATCGAAAAATAACCTACGACTAGCATTAGACAAAGTTTTTCTAAGGTTAATGTATTCCGCAGTAAATTTTTTAAAAACTCTATATACTACTCAACTGTATTTGTATTATATTCTTCGACTACAAGTACTGCAGTCAAAGAAACCATCCTGTCATGATTCGATTTTGCGAATTATTAAGATTAACTTTTATTTTAGACAATTATTAAATAGAGCTTTGTCGATTCAATTGTTCATTAGCATATCTAAATATTTTATATCAGAGTACATGCATATGACTTCATTGATAGAAAATGTAGGAAAATTGTTATATATATATATATATATATATATATATATATATATATATATATATATATATATATATATATATACAGGCTGTATCACATAAGAGGGCCACTCCCATGTATCTCGCTTAATATGCGAGATACGTCAAAAATCTTTAATTGTTTTTTGTTGCATTTTGGAGGCCTTCATGCTTATAAAAACAAATTTGAGATCCATGGCCAACTTTATGAGTAATAACAAAAAAAACCTGTTAAGTGCCCAAACTTTAAGGCTGTCTAACTTTTTTATTTTAAGAGATAGAGAAAACTTATTGGTAATACATTTTTTTTACAAAATAATAATAATAATAATAATAATAATAATAATAAACACATTTATTGCCCAACAGATTTCTCCAATAATAGGACAATATTATTACACATATAGTTTAGCAGATATAATAATAATGTAACACAGGACATAACAAAAAAAAAGAGAGAAAATAATCCGTACAATACTACGTACTAGATGCATAGAATGGAATTGATAGGTACATACAAAATTATTGAATATTACCAGAAATAGTTAAACACAACATGCAATATGCAAAGCTATTAGCTACTGTACCGAAGCCACCAATCTATCCACTATTACATTTAGAGTATCAATATTAATATCACATGTCTCAGAAATTCTATTAAAGTTAAGCAACATATTATAAATGGGTGATTTAATTAGAAGGTTAGAATTTGCATGAGGCAGATAAAAAGTAAAATTACAGCGAGTTGCAATAGGTGCAAAATGAAAGGATATTTTTTGTAATAAATTAGGCGAATCAATTTTATTATGAATTAGGAAATAAAGAAATTTCAAACTAAGCTGCAGTCTACGAATCTCTAATGGGTGAAAATCAAATTCATTTAAAAGCAACTGGTGATCACAACCTCTAACCGGATAAATTCCATGCTTCTTAAAGTACAGATACTTTAAAAATTTCCTCTGAACTCTTTCCAAACCTTGTTTATATATGTTGTAAATAGGAGACCATACTACACTACAATATTCAAGCCTGGATCTGACATAAGATAAATATAATGTCTTTAATGCTTTGATGTTATTGAAGCTATTACAATTTCTAATAATAAATCCCAGCTGTTTAAATGCTGATACCTTCCACCTAATATAAACAGATTTTTGAAATATCGTATGTGGTTCGCTGCGCCCTCTAGGCGGATAAAAAAATTTTTTATTGAAGCAGGTTATGGCCACAAAACATTGCCTGCCCTTTTTCGTCTTTCATGCAATATACTAAATGTTGCCCTTATCTTTTGTATTTATTACATTTTTTTCAATTTTAGTTAAAAAAAATGTACCTAAATATTTTCGTGTTGCTCAAGATAATGTAGAACCTGTTTTAAAGACGTCAACTGCAAAAAAATAATAAAAAGAATGTACTTTTATATGCAAAATACAGATTTTCTTATAATATTATTTTATTGCTTTTCACATTCATTTCAAGCAATTGGGTTTTTAAAATTATTTTGACACAGACAATGTAATAAAGTAATATTATAAGAAAATCTGTATTTTGCATAAAAAAAGTACATTCTGTTTATTATTTTTTTGCAATTGGCGTCTTTAAAACAGGTTCTACATTCTCTTGAGCAACACAAAAATATTTAGGTTCATTTTTTTAACTAAAATTTAAAAAATTGTAATAAATATGAAAGATAAAGGCAAGATGTAGTATATTGCATGAAAGACGAAAAAACAGACAATTTTTTGTAGCCATAGCCTGCTTCAATAAAAAATTTATTTATCCGCCTAGAGGGCGCAGCGAACCACATACGATATTTCAAAAATCTGTTTATATCAGGTGGAAGGTATCAATTTTGCAATAAAAATTTATTACTAATAAGTTTTCTCTATCTCTTAAAATAAAAAAGTTAGACAGCCTTAAAGTTTGGGCACTTAACAGGTTTTTTTGTTATTACTCATAAAGTTGGCCATGGATCTCAAATTTGTTTTGACGAGCATAAAGGCCTCCAAAAATGCAACAAAAAAACAATTAAAGATTTTTGACGTGTCTCGCATATTAAGCGAGATACATGGGAATGGCCCTCTTATGTGATACAGCCTGTATATATATTAGTTTAAATATCTTTACAATACAGTTAAAAAAATACGAAAGTTAACAATAAAGAATATATAGGTAGATATTGTGGGTGTAATTCAACGGTCATCGGGGCTTTAGTCCGCGGAGTAGATCGTTTCACAAAATATTGATAATGGTTTGATTTCTTTTATTGGCCCACTTTGTAAAACCAGAAATTAAGCTATCTATAAACTCGATATTGAAAATACTAATAAGCTACCTAACTTAATACGTACGTATGTTTTATAGTTTTAAAGGTACGTAGGTTACACATATACTTTTATTTGTGTACAAATCCGTAAAAACTTTATTCCTCAACATAATCAAATCTGCTATGAAAAAATAAGTCACATAAACGACATTGTGTCTAAGCTAAAATTAGGTCAAACATTTATTAATTAACTAACAAAATAAATAAATACATATAATTTATTTATTGGATCTTTTTCCACCAAACCATCCGCCGACCACATTATTTTCGTTCATAATATTTTGACATAATTCCATGGCTCACACTTCATTCGTCTAGTGCCTTTCAAATTCAGTGTTTTGTTAGGGAGGGGGGGAGTTTGTAATTAATCCCACCTTATCAGATTGTAAAAATTCGCGCTAAACGTTTATATTAAATTTCGGGGTATAAGAAATTATAACAGAACTTGGATCGCCATACTAGGATCAAAACAATCGGTTTTGATCCATTTAAAACAAAAATTGTTGAATTATCTTGAAGAATAAAGTTTTACGAATTTGTACACACATAAAACTTTGAGAACGTGTAAAAGAAAACACTGTGTATATTTTTTGTTCAAATTTCACATTTCACACCTTATCAGATTTTAAATAAAATATTGCTAAACGTTTTTATTGAATTCATCTTAAGCGCCGTGATAGCATTAGAAGTGACGGTTTTCTATGACATTTAAATCAAAAACATATTTGTTGCGTCATTTTGAAAAATTTAACTTTACGAACGTGCAGAAGAAAACAATCTGTATAATTTTTTTTCACACATAGGGGTTTTGAGGGGTCCTGATTTACTCCACGTTATCAGTTTATAAATAAAAAAATCGCTAAATGTTTTTATTGTATAAAAAAAATCATAGCAGGTCTTGGATCGCCATCTTAAATGCCGTGGTAAGGTCAGAGGGAGCGGTTACACAGTGGTTTATGCATCCATATTCTCATATTTTATTTACTTTAGAGGCGTCAGAAAACTATATATTTTTTTTAGACTGCACTAAAATTTCAAAATAATTCAGAAAATGTAATAAAAAAGCTAAATGACCCCATTCCAGCAGTTCTAGAACTTTTTGATCAAGCCTCGTATATTTATCATCAATTTTTTATTATGATGACTTAATATGTATAACATATAAATGCGTTAATACGATGGTAGGTAAATTTATGTTTAACGATTGCACGGACTATTATTGTTGATAATATATAACTAGTGGATTTTTATGAAGAGTAGGTACTGCTTTCCGTGTTCTTTTGCGATTCACAATGGCCGTGTTAAATCAAGAGTAGACCACACACAATCTTATTATGCTCTACCTTCCGGCAAATTAAATTCTTGATTTTATGATATACAGTTATATTCACGTTATTGTTTGAATTTTCCTCCTTTGCGCAGCAACATCTCATTATATTTTTAATAATATTTGCTTTGAATTTATACCTAATCAGAGGCTAGTTAATTATTTGATAGGTATGTTAAACATTGTGGTAATACAAAATTAAATTTTTGTTTACTGTAACTGAATACCCTGAACACGTGGAATTCCATAAGTTAATACGCTAGGTTTCTCAGTCATAGTGGTCACTTCTGACACTATTTTTATGTAATTTCAATTTTCATATGAATGAAACGTTTAACAGAACTAAACACTTTATACAGGACGTCCTTGAAATACGTGCACCAGCGGGCCACTCTAAATTCTTAAGATAAATACAAAGATTTATGATAATTTACTTTTATACGTTAATGCATCGTTAGGACGTTTGGGGTGCCAAAATGTTTGATAAAGTTTTCATAATCGAATAAACGGAAAAGCGTTGAAAATGAAATTTGGCATATAACAAATATCAGTGGCAGCCGACTTGCAGAAATGCCTTAATAGACCAGGGTCGATAATTTTTGAAACCAAAAAAAATAATAGTAGGATGAAACCCATTGGAAAAGGAAGAGAATACAACAAAAATGAAAGGAAAAATAATTTACGGGCGATCTGTGGTCGGGAAGTGGAAGGGGGTGAGTTTTTAAGAGTAAAAAACGGTTTACCTCGATTTCTGGCAAAACTACAAGTCCTATGGAAAAAAGTAAAATAGCAAAGTTGTCGGTAATAAAAAGATCTACAACTTTTATATTTACACTTTTTTCACATAACCTCAAAATTTATGTGAAAAATTCAAATAACCAAGTTTTTGGTTTTTTATTTTTCTTTTACAAAAAAAATTTTTTTTCACGATATTGGGTGAAAATTTACCTTCTTATGTCCCAAATACACTGTAATTTTTTTGATTTAAAATATTTTTTTTTTTCACCTTATTTTGACTTAATATCGAAAAAGCACCCTAATTTTCAATCGAAAATTCTCACGTCAAAATATCTGCTTTTTTTAAAAAGTCGGTGGGCTTTTTGTTCGTTGAAATATCTACTTTCTGATGGTGTAAAAAAATATACATTATTTTGGTAAACGTTCTCAGAAAATGTAAAGAAACGAAAAAATATTGTAGATGTTTTATTAAATTAACTTTATTAACTTATTTTTTGCAATTTTTTTGTTTATCAGTGCAATATGGAATCTTACGTTTTTCGAGTAGTTAAAGTATACATTTTAATAAATAGCTCAATATTGTACATAATGATTAAAAAAATTTTCGGATTCGAGTTTGTCGCATCATTTCTTTGTTTTTTCTGAGAACATTTACCATAGTAATGTATATTTTTTTACGCCATAAGATAGTAGAGATTTCAACGAACAAAAAGCCAACCGATTTTTTCAAAAAAGCAGATATTTTGACGTGAGAATTTTCGATTGAAAATTAGGGTGCTTTTTCGATATTAAGTCAAAATAAGGTGAAAAAATGTATATTTTAAATCAAAAAAATTACAGTGTATTTGGGACATAGAAAAGTAAGTTTTCACCAAATATCGTGAAAAAAAATTATTTTTTATAAAAGATAAAAATAAATAACCAAAAACTTGGTTATTTGAATTTTTCACATAAATTTTGAGGTTATGTGAAAAAAGTGTAAATATAAAAGTTGTAGGTAGATCTTTTTATTATCTACAACTTTTTTCTATAGGACCTTGTAGTTTTGCCGGAAATCAGGATAAACCGTTTTTTACCCTTAAAAACCCACCCCCTTCCACTTCCCGACCTCAGTTCGCCCGTAAATTATTTTTCCTCTCATTTTTGTTGTATTCTCTTCCTTTTCCAATGGGTTTCATCCTACTATTATTTTTATTCACTTTTTACCATTTTCAAAGGCTTCAGCACTGGTCTATAAACTAGATACCTTATATAAAAATATTCATTTTTTGTTTTGTTTTTTCTGATTGTTACAATTTTTCTAGTAAAAACTTACGCTTTTCTAAGTAAATGCTTTCTCTTACAAAATTTTGATAACTTGTGGTCGCGAAAAATAATTTCTTCTCTAAATGACATTAGCAGCGGGTTATTAATGACACTTGGCAGGCTTAAAAGGTGTATTTTTACTGCGTAGGCAGAAAAGTGGATTTTTTCTGGATAGGCAGAAAAATTTCGTGGCTATGCACCTTCCAGGTAATAATTTAAATCAAACTGGCAATTAAAATTGACAATGACATTAGATACACAAAATGATGTAGTTTTAAAAAAATACACATAACTTGTTTCATTAGATTACAACTACAATAGGAAATTTTTATTCATTAGAAACATTTATGGGGAATTGTGAAAGACTTCTATCCCCCATGTTGCTTCAATATTGTTATATCCCTACCAGAGTGCACCAGCAACGTCGCCGAAGTTCTGCGAAATCAGTGCCCAGTATAAGCTTTCACATGGGCTAGTTCCAGAAAAGTAGCAATTTTTTGTGGCATTTTACCGAACTTGTGGATGCCAATAAATTGTTGATGTGCTTTACCGTTCGCATATCAACTTGTTGAAGAAACGCCGATTAATCGAATTCGAGGGTTTGGAGCCTGCATATTTTCTGTAAATGCTTAAATATTCCGTTACTACAAAATATCTTAATTTTTTAGTCTTAGTATTTGGTAGCATAATTATCAATTTGTCGTTTATATCATTCGTTTTCATTTGCAAATGCTCATCACATCTACAAGCCCCAGAACCTGCAACAATAAGTAAAACCTAAAATATAAATTGAAAAATAGCTCCTTAATTCATAATAGATAATTTTCGGTGGATTGCTACCTTCGCGCTCAAATACAGTTCATCTGGAGTCTCTGATAAAAATTTCTCGATTTATTCTCTTTGAAAAACTTTTTTTACATGGAAACCATCTGACTGCCGTTTCAAAAAAGTTCGTAACCTCAGATATTTTGCCAAAACAATGTCGTGTTTTATATTCCGGGTAGCTTTCAACACCGAATAGGTAGACTATAACGTTTAAGGCTTCATTTTCTTTGAAATAGCGGAAAAATAGGCAATCAACATATTTTCAAAAAATGATCGTACATTTTTCTTCTGTCTATATTCAATGAATCTGCTGAATGTGAGTTCCTATACAGTGCTTGACTTATCCGGTAATAGATTCAATTCCACATCTCGCGCCAGGTATCTTATTTCAGGTGGTGTTAATGGTAAAACTCATCCTCACTTTCAATTATAGTCTGTTTGGAAATGAAAGAGAGTAATAAAACCCCGAGATAAGAACCGGCCATGGGCGTGGTAATATTTCGTTTCAGGTAATTATCGGGTAACACTAATGCTAACAGGTAATGGGTGTACATTAGTATATTTTGCTGGATACATCATAGGGCAGGAGCCATTGTATTGTGACAGATTAATCAAGTCTTAGAGCTGAATATACGAAGACGTGCTAGTGCAGTAGAGTAAAATTCGACTTGTCTTTAGTGACTATTGTGCCAGTGGATATAATATTGTTTGGGTAAAATGTCGAGCTTATCAGATTACGTACCTGCTAAACGCGTGAAACGATATGCGCTGTCTTAAAATGAGAGGATTATTATATTAAATGTATTTAATGCATTGAAACACCAAAATCCTACCAACAGTGTTGACGACATCGTGGAAAAGTGTTCCAAAATGACAGGGATTGTAAAATCGACTATCTACAGACTTTTAAAGGAAACACAAAGTGAACAAGATACTGTAAATCCCCCAAAATCATCTACAGGAAGGTCAAAAATCGTTATAGATGATTTCTTCAAAAATATCATTCGCAGAAAAGTACACTCATTTTATTTTAAAAAAGAAATACCGACGCTAAACAAAATTTTAAGCGAACTTTCAGAGGACAACAATTAGCCAAAAATCAGTAGAAGCAAATTATTGGTCGTCTTACGAGACTTGAATTTTTGCTGGAAAAAGTAGAACAGGAAGTCAGTTCGTATCGATAAAGATGAAATTATTTGTTGGCGAAGATCCTACCTAAGATAAATTAGAAAATTCTGTGACGAAGGGAGGAATATTTATTATCTAGATGAAACTTGGATCAACGAGGGATATACTGTTACAAAAGTATGGCAAGATAAAAATGTAAAAAGTTTTCGGCAAGCATTTTTGGATGTACTTTCAACAGGGTTCAAGGCACCTTCAGATAAAGGGCGAAGATTAACAGTCATATAGGTAGTGCCAGTGGTTTTGTAGATGGCGGTTTACTTTTATTTGAATCTAAAAATACAGGTGACTAGCACGAAGACATGAACGCAGATGTTTTAGAAGAGTATTTTACACAGATGTTGGATCTGATTCCTCCGGGGTTTCTAATTGTCATGGATAATGCCAGTTACCATTCACGGTTGACCGAGCGGACGCCTACGACTGCTTGGAGGAAAGCCGATATAATTCAATGATTATCCGGAAAAAAACATTTCTTTTGAAACAAATATGGTAAAAAAGGAACTTTGACACTTGTTAATCTTAATAAAGATCAGAAAAAATATGTTATCGATGAAATGGCAACAAATCACCAAATAACGGTACTACGGTTACCACCTTATCACTGTGAACTTAACCCAATCGAATTAGTCTGGGCGCAGGTCAAAGGAGATGTAGCGCGAAATAATACAACGTTTAAATTAAGTGGCGTGAAAATTTTGTTAAAAAATTCCTTGCAACGAGTAACTGAAAATAACTGGCAAAGATGTATACATTATGTACAAAAAGAGGAGCAGAATTTAATCGATAATTTTAATTGACGTTACTGTGGAACCTATCGTTATCAATCTAGGAGACAAAGATAATTCATCAGAATATGCAGAGGATGAATTTTAATATACCTACTTTTTTATTTTCTTTATAGTACATTTATACAACACTACATTTACTCACCATAATTTGAATTTTCAAAATACATATATTTTTGTGTGGAATAAAAGTCTACTCATTAAATTTAAATAAATATTTTTATAATAATATTGAATAACTTTATTTGAATTACTAAAAACCCCCTTAACCCGGTTATGATGCTTAAAGTAGCCTCATATTTTGAAATGCTGTCTTTATATTGTTTACTTATAAGAGAAATGGACCGAGAAATTGAAGCGGCATAGACAAAGACGGATTATCGGGGATTAAATTTTAGCTACCTTCTAAAATTTAGTAGAACCCGGTCACACAAAGTTTTTTTAAAAGTACACCTCATCTATATCGATAATACATAATATAAAAATATTGAATATAAGCACCAGTTACATTTATTTACGATTTGCATACATAATAAGCTTTTATTACTCTCTTTCATTTCTAAACAGACTATACATCCATTTCGAACAGCTACTTGACATTTTTTTTTAAATT
Source organism: Monochamus alternatus (assembly GCA_037114965.1). Taxonomy (NCBI): domain Eukaryota; kingdom Metazoa; phylum Arthropoda; class Insecta; order Coleoptera; family Cerambycidae; genus Monochamus; species Monochamus alternatus. The sequence continues at coordinate 57,784,842 of CM073426.1, read as the reverse complement.
GACAACGGCATTAAAGTAAACACAAACTATTCAACAAACGTCATCAGCGGTAAACATAGCTGCCTTACTTATCACACCAGGCACGATATTTAATCTTGTGCTTTTCTGCCTAGTGAAACAAAACTATTCACGTAGATGGGTTACCGAACCTAACGTAACGTATATTATAAAATGAGGAGAGGTATCATAGAGCATAAGCTTATAAATCCTAATTACCAAAAATAGAGTTGGCAGCTCTTTCCCCCTTCAAATAAAAAATAAACTTTTAAACATTTTTAATAATCGCTGCCTTTTAAATTAAACGACGTACGTGTTAGAGTTACCGCTTCCGAGAAGCGCTGCATGGTGGCCTGTGTGAAAAGGCTTTTAGGAAGGTGGGTATCAGTATTTTACTACTTACATGCCCTGCTATAGTAGATGAGTTAACGGTATCGAGCTAACTTAATAGATTCTCTCTTTGAAATGTTTCTTCATTAATAGCTTATTTTTACTTACTTGATCAGGCTCTAGAATTTGCTAAGTATATTTATCTATTTCTTTAGATTACTGACAGTAAAGCAACCAAATTTAATTAATTCTTAATTAACATATAAGTAGATGCAATGGCAACTAATTAATGTTCAGTTACATACATGATGTTCCAGATTGGATAGAATAATAATTATTATCTCGGAACTCTTTAGAGAGATGATGAGTTGCTATAAATTTGTCACTTAGCAAGTACCAAACAATTTTTCGCAGAAAATAATGAAAACCTTCTGATATAATTTTATCTTTTACAGATTAATCGGAAGAATTAAAATCTCTATTCAAATTTGTTGAAAATGATACAGGATTTGTCAGCCACTTCCTGCAATTGTTAAGGCACATGCACATTGCAGATACGTCACGTGTGCTCACATGACATTAGAAATAATAATGCATAAAAAAATTTTGTACAGGGTGTCTCAATCCTTCTTTGACGATATAAAAAATTTAAATAAAATTTGGGACACGTGGTGTTAAATAGGATGAGGTGAGCTCCATTTTTAATCGAAGGTATTATCTTTGGGATTTGACAGAAACGACTAATGACATCAATTATATTTTTTCCAGAAACATTCCCAATTTTGTTCCTGTTAAAAAGCTCTCTTTTTTCTAATAAACTTTTATTAGAGACATTTTTCTGTATTACTTTTAAAAGTTATAAGCAATATCCTAAAGAGTCTCAAAAGAAATACTACATAAAAATCACATTAACGGTGAAAGGATCAAATTGGAAAAAAAATTGAATTTTCTTTTTTTAAAGAATAAATAAAAAGAACTTGATAATTCTTTAATACAGTAAAAACATAATGTGATGATAACAATAACTAAACAATAAAATAACAAAATGAGGCAAACCCCCTCCTACTACATACATAATATTACAATCTATTCTCTATATGACCTCCTCTAATTTCAAGACGCATATCCAATCTTCGCCTGCCTTCTTTGTGGGCTGCGTTTATTAACATTTCTCCGTTTAACTCATTACAAGCGTTTGTGATTTTTTCTTTCAAATGATTAATATCTCGCGAAGGTGTTTTGTACACCTTGTTTGTTAAACCCTTCATAAAAAATTGAGGGGTGTTAGATCTGGTGACTTCACGGACCACTGAATGGGTCCATTGATCCATTTATTTTTCCAGGAAAGTGTCTTCTAAATATTGCAGCACAATCCTGATCTTGTGAGGTGGAGCTCCGTCATGCTTAAACAATAGGTTTCTCCTTAGCTGCAAAAGCACAGTCTCTAGGAGTGCAGGGAGTTCTTCCTGTAGACAATTTAGGTAACTCACGCTGTTCAATGTATGTTAATAAAAATAAGGCCCAATTAAATGCCTACCGATGATGCCACATCATACGTTTACTCCAAAATGGACTTGGACTTGAACTGGATTTACAATGTGGGGATTTTCAATAGACGAATAGTGTTTGTTGCGCCTGTTTGGGAAACCATTACTGACAAACTGACTTTCATCGGTCCAAAGAACGTGCCGAAAAAGGTTCTAATCCACAGTTTCTACATTTACTACAATTTGAGGTATAAAAATAAGTCTGTTTTCAATGTGACGGTCAGGCAAATACTCCAAATTGTAAATTTTGTAGTTATGATACCCATTGGTATTTAAAATTTATTGAACGGTTGATTTATCCAAATTCGATTTCCGGCTAGCCTGCCGTATAGAGTTCCGTGAATCATGTTCGAAATACTGTAAGAGTCTAGCTGTATTACCATTGTTTCTTACTCTTCGATCAATTATTTGATTCTTCTGAACAGAAAATGCATCAATTCGTCGCAAGGTCACTTCCAATCTTGTAAAGGTTCTATGATCAGGGGCACTGGATACCTTTCTCAATATATCTCTACAACTCTTCTTAGACGTTTTTGTGACTCGCCGTAAATTAGCAACATATCAACTTTTTTTGAATGAGAAAACATTTTGTAAGAACAAAACTTTTACGTTTACGTATTGAGAAGTATTTTGTGACATTTAAGGAATTTAAACAATGAATATTCAATTATTTTCCAACGACTACTTGATCCTTCCACCGCTAATGTGATTTTTAGATGGTAGGTATTTCTTTTGAGATTCTTTAAGATGACATTGCGTATAACTTTTAAACAGGAAGTAATACAGAAAAATTCTCTAATACAAGTCTATTAGATAAAAGAGAGTTTTTTAAAAGGAAAAAAGTGTGGGTATGTTTCTGGAAAAAATATAATTGATGACGTCATTAGTTGATTCTGTCTAATCCCTAAGATAATACTTTCGATTGAAAATGGAGCTAACCTCATCCCATTTAACACAACGTGGCCCAAATTTTATTTAAATTTTTTGTATCCTCACAGTATGCCCATAGTATCGAGTTTGAGACACCGTGTATATTTGGTTGCTATAAATATTCGTATATTATTTTATACTGCTCTATATGATTTATCACATCCTACTATTAACTCACGCGTGTTTACTACATTTTTAAAACGATTTTGATGTTAGGATTTCGAACCACCATTCCAAATTCCTTAATACCTAATTTTATATGTTGCATGAGTACACGTTAATTCAAGTGGTAGCATGTGAGTTGAAATTGTGTCTGTGTGTCTTTTGTTATATATATCCTTAAATTTTTATTAGTTGTACATTGTTTGTGGTATTATTTATCTTTCATGAATCGTATGGGTAAGTGCATCGAGGTGAATGATGTACATATTGAAAATTTACATAGAGATATTTAATTTTGCCCTTACGCAGTCAATTTTTTACTTATAATATCCTTGATCCAATCGTAGTTTTATTTAATTAAATTTTCTCTTCAACTGGTTTTGTGAATAAAATTTATTAACTTGTTAATTTGTATTTTAATTTATTCAATAAGATTACGTTTAGTTGCCAAAATTTATTTTTTATCGCATACAAATTTCCGTTAATGAAATAACCATCACATTGTTGAAATGGGATTTTCTCGAAAATGGTTCATTTCTAGCGCTAGTGGCAATTATATATTTTTTTCGCTAAAAAATATAGGTTTAAAAAAGTTACTCTCGGATTTATGTCATAAACTCTTCTCAAATTTCTGCGTTCATACATTTAAGAACGTTATAATTATTAATTATATATAACGTTTTTTAATTATATATTTCTTTTCTTTTTTATTATCAATATTTTATTATCATGTTAGCACAAATCGTAATATTTTGAAGTAAAAAATCTAGAATGTTTCTATGGACCATTACTTACAACCCTATATAATAGAAATTTATAAGGAAGCTTAGTCACGGCGAAGCTTTGGCGGAGTCACCACTGAATATGCTGAGAGTGAACAGCGGCGAAACGTTTGACATCATGGGATGCGATGAGTTACAAAGGCGGCTATAAAACGTCTATTATCCGAAAAACGGTTCCGACCGGTACCAGTCGTAATACCAACAATAGGAGCCGAAATCAATATATGAGCGGACCCAGAGATACCAATAGCGGGTCTGTCCCCACAGAGTCTAGCCCAAGAACAACCAGTGCAGGTCAAAGAAGTCTGGCTAATACTAGAAATATACACTTTAATTCTGTTTCTGGCAGCGATCAGTTACCGTGGTCACATCATAACAACCTGGAAACTCAGTATCTATCAAATAATCAAAGGCTGTTTCAAAATAACAAATAATTTTCAAAAACTATATATCCCTAAAAAATATCTGAAAGGATAATAAAATAACGAAGGCGCTCAGAACGTCTTGTATATTTTAACTGAAAAATCAATTAGATATTCGTGTTTATCTCACCAAAAAACTCTTGTTTTCCAAAATTTTAATACAATTACCGATCTAATAACAAATCGATCGGACTTCTTAAAGACTAAAATTGGTTGATTTAACTCACATGATGTTTGCCCAAGGAACATAGCCTTAAAGTATAATCCATTATTTTATTGAACATCCTGTATTTACTCATAGTTTGCGGATACCCAGCAATCAAATGCAATCATTTATGTAATACCTAGGTACATTAATGAAATAGACTCTTGAAAACTCCTCGAATAAATATTCGGAACTTTTAGCAATGCTGTATTAAAATGAAAAGAATACAAGCGGAGTCTAAATATGGAAATAAATAAATTAATCGCTTGGAAGTTCAATGTAGCTCCAATCTTGTTTTCGAGGTTATTGCCTGATCTTCAGTTATGCGTAAACGTTGTTTACTAAGATGCTTTATCCGTATGCCAAAGGAAGAAACAACTATATACTACACTGATTAGAGGTATCTCTAACTGGCACAGTAAATCGTAGTAAGTATGTAGGAAAGATGTCTACCGTCAAAGATTTTATCTGAGAATTAGAATTTTTATTTTAAACATCTGTACGACGGCATCCTGAATGAAAATCTACTAAATCTACGGTTACCTACTCTCTGCTTCGCCTTTAATTTTTGTGTTTTAGAATTTTGGAGTTAAAAATAATCACTTTATTAATTACTAAATTCCTTAATTACCGTTTTACTACGTTTTGCAAGTTTTATGACTTAAGAAATTAAATATAGTCTTCCATTCAACTGAGATTTTCGGTAAAACGATACATTTTACCGGTTTTCAACAAGGATACCTTTTTATGCACAATTGCCCTCGAAATCTATAAATTAATCACAACTGAATATTAGGCCATTAGCGTAGAAATTGGGGTAAAAACATCCTGCTTTCCTACCCATCTCTATGCCACTGATCTACAAAAATTTGTAAGTTTTACAGTAAATTATGCACACACCAAATTTGAATCAATTTAATATAAGCACACCAGAGATTTCATAAATAATATAATTTTAAAAATCGCGAACACAGACAGTGATACCCTTGATTTATAAAGCAATTCTAAATTGTTTATCGAGTTATATTTGTTTCCGAACTGAAATACCCTGTATATACATATAATTTAAAGCATTATTTTCTAAATATATTTTAATTAATTTTCAGTTATTATGCTTCTATTTTAATAATTCAGTTTACTTATATCATAAGGCGTCCAGGGAAAGTGGAAACAAAATTCTGCGCCTTCTAGTTTCCCAAATTTTGGGAACTTTTGATTTTCTTATGGCTGATTTTGATATAGCGATAAAATACGAATTTCCACCTCCACTGGAGAGCTTATGTTGGGCAAAATAGATGTACCAAATGGGGATATTGCTTGATTTTACCAAATATGTTCAGAAGAAAGAATGTAGAAGATTAGGTATTTTAATCGAAATGTTTGTTCTAGACAATTTTCGTAGAAAAGTAAGCCAAAAAACGGCGACCATTTTCAGACAATCCAGACTACCGACGTTTAGAAGAATTAACTTCTCATATCAAGTATTGTGTCACAAAGACATTGCTGTTGAATAAAGTTACAAAATAGACTCGTAAAATGAGCACAGAAAGTGCATCTCATCGGACAAATAGAATAAGTATTGCATTATGCTATTATGTACGAATACACCATACAATGCCTTATAAAAAATGTTTCACGGTGAAAAAAAAAGTGCGGCGAAAGGAAAACGTTAAGCTCTCCAGCATTGCAACATTGTGAAGACCATTTCAATATATGTAAGTTTAATTGGAAATACATAAGTAGGCAGTTAAGTTCATTACAAAAGTTAAAATGTAAAATTGTAAACAATCCATCCAAAGTTTAAAACATTTCTTAAAAAATGTGTTACATGTTTTCTTATTCTTTTCTGTCCTTTTATTTTAGATGTAATTGTTTTCATATGTTGTTATTATAGTTATGTAACAATTTATTAAGAAATGTTTTAATCTTTGAAGATGGGTATAATCCCGCAACGTGCGTAGTTTATACTGATGTTTTTTGTGTAATAAATGACCAATTTCCCAGGAAACTTGTTGATGTATATTTATTTAATTATTATGTGATTATTGCCTCCAGGCACATGCTCTGACTTTTCAATATGTTTGAAAGATTACCCTGTGTTTCAAACCAATATAAATTCATACAAGAAAGAAAAAGAAAATGTACTTTTCTACTTTTCAGCCATTATTTTAGGAACTACAAAAGTATCTTGTATTGCTTTCAGAAAATTAAAAGGCATAAAAATATGCAACTTTTCTTTAATTTAAGTCACTCTGTATACATCACTGTTTCAAAGGTCTCTGTACTGGGACTACGGGGCGTGGTTAATGTAATTTTGTATATTGTTTTCAGTACTATATTATGCTAATATAATCAGAAGCTTTCCATGTGTAATTAAAAATATACAATATATTTTTCAAACATTTGTTATTTATTAACTAATTTTGCTACTACTCTTTCTAAAAGACACAATAAAAAACTAACTTACAATTATAATTATATCTAACCCATATTCCAGATATTGTGACTTTTTTATCGAAAAGTAGTAATTTATGCATGCAGCATTTTATGTGCATTCTATTTTATATAAATACTGTATCAGAGAACTTACCCTTTTCAGAAGCCACGTTTTTCCAAATTACAATTAGTTGCATGCATTATGGGTACCCGTTACTAAACTATTTTATTACAAAAATAAACACCACCGTTTAAAATTTGAAATACTATGTGTTCTGATACTAACCCCATCTGTTTATCAATTTTACAACTGAAAAATTACAGGGATGTTATAAAATGCCTTTTAAAAAGAGGGTAGGAAGATACGTAAACATTATTTTATAGCATTTTTGCTTTATTTGAGTTAATTGATGCAGTTCTTCAGGATTATTGACATCATTGACAAATAAAATTTTTTATGACATCATTGAAATAAGACCACTGAACGTATAAGACCAAGTACTATACTAGTTCCAAGAATATAATGGGATAATAGCAATGCAAAATTTTACAATAAATAAAAATAGTTAATGGGAATAATGGAAAAGCCAAGTACTGAAGGCGTTATTAGAGACACTAAAAGAAAACAAATAGAGATTTAGATATTGTGTAGCAACTAAATGTCCCAGTACAACGATAAATTATTTATTAGTTACCCCGGAATTCTAATACGAGAAACTTTTGCAAAAAGCAATTCCTTGAAACTAAAACAAATAATTACGTGTTGTATAATTCATATAAAATCAGGTTAATAATAACTTATAATAGTCGTATATTTATGTAGAATTTATTCTCGATTTAAAGTTTAAATTCTTGGGTACATATACCATCATATCTTTAAAATTAAACAACATACCTACATATTAAGTAAGTACCTTATTGGTCTTTTTTATATAGAGATTATAGATTGCCTAATTTTTGGTTTTACAAGGTGGGCCAATAAATAAAATCAAACTACTAAATTCCAATAAAGCTACTAACATTAATATGTAACTTAAATTAGAATAATAAAGTTTATAAACCAAATATCTAGCAAAGTATATGTTTTGTTTTATTATAGATAGTTCCTATCTATATAAAACTCTTCTTTTAGAAACCAAAATATTCCATTTTATTATTAGGTAATGGTAATTTTGTAACAATAAATAGACAATAAATATTTTTACACCTCTGCCACAATTAAATCTACCATTAGTAAATTAAATGAATCTGCTTTTAAATAATCACGTCCATACATTGCAAACTTTAAAAGGATTATAAGCTTCTGCTAATCTGATTTAACCATAAAAATCATAAAATATATAGAATGACAAGAGCCTTTGCATTAGGTACTTAAAAATAGTCAGACTATGTAGGAGCTTAGCTGCTATCTAGGGAAAACTTAATATAAGCTGTTGGTTACACTGCATTTTAATCCTAGCGTACAATTTAAACCAAAACGGAATGTTGGTAAATGGACTATTGAAATCATATGTAATTAGATGTAAAATTTCTCGAAATCCTGATTTTTCATTCGGCACTCTAGAACCTAGGAGCATAGCAAGGTGTTCTACATTTAATAAAACACATGTATATCATTTTTATGATAACTTATGGGAAATAATATACAAGTATCACTTACAAGAACGTCAAGATGACATATTTATTATGGATGAGACTGGTGTTAAAACATCAGCACAGAAACCCAAAGTTTTTTCTAGAAAAGGAAAACGCCAAGTAGAAGTAATAAGTTCAACTGAGCTTAGGGTTAGCTCGCTACAGTCATATGCTGCTGTAGTGCTGCTGGATCATTCATCGCACCTTGTCTAATATATGAAAATATAAAAAAACTCAATGAAAGATTACTGGATGGAGGACCGGCAAGTTGTAAAGGATGGTGTTGGATTCTGGATGGATTATGAATCTCCTGTATTATTGATTTTAGATAATCATAGTTCTGACCAAAACCTAGATGCCCTTATTTAGCCAGGGATTCTGGTGTAATTCTTCTTTCTGTTCCACCCCACTCACAAACTGCAACCACTTGATGTGGCTGTGTACAAACCTTTCAAGATTGCTTTTGAAAGAGACATACATGTACCAGAAATACCACCCCGGAAGAAGAATAACCCAATTTGCAATAGCACAACTTGTGACAAATGCCTTTGAAAAGAGCGCTACCCTTGAAACTGCAATAAATGGTTTTAAGTGCAGAATATTTCCTACAATAGAGGCATTTTTGCTGGCCTAGATTTTACTTCAGCTGAGATTCATTACATGATTCAAAACTGATACAGAAGAACCCTCTGATGACAACATTCCGCTATCATCTCAAGCTCAAAGAAAAGGAAAAAACTTGTTCTGTAGCAACTTGTAACACGAAAAAGTTGCTTCAATCTTTATGCTTAGCCATCACGCACCCAGAATCTAGCCCATCAGGAATTTCTTTACATCCGGACGTACAATTGTCAGAAACAACTTTATCTACCACACAATTAGAACCTGATCACTCTCGAACAGAATTAACTCCGCCACAACCGCCAAAGAAGACTGAAGTTTTCATCTCGCCGAACAACATTTTGTCGTTGTCTACAGCAGCATATTCCACATATACCATTAGGAAAAGAAAATGCCAAAAAATCTCAAATTCTGACACCTTCGCCTTGCATGTTAATGCTAGAAGAAAAGGAAGCCGAAATGTAACCTTTCAAAGTCAAGCAGGCGAAATCTTTCTAAGCAAGAGAGTAAAGAAACCCTCAACAGTACACAAAAATCTTCTAACACATTTTGTTTGGTTCGTGGCGAAATATGCACTATCTCTTACTGAAACCTGGATTCAATGTTTCGATTGTGAAGGATGGGCCCATGAACTATGCGCGGATCTCACAGATATGAACATTAGTTTTGCGACAATTGCAAGTGATTGCTATTAATTATAAGTTTTTTTTATGTAATAAAGTGTTTCACTATATTTCCTGAAGAGGATCAATATTGTATGAATATTTTTTAGTAGTAAAAAAATCTTTGAATAATATTACCGAGCAAATATATTCAATCAACAGTCAATCCTATTAAGATCATTTTTAGGAAATTTCACATTTCTGAAAGGTCATCTTGACGTCATTAAAGCCAAAATAGCTAAACCTTTCCACTTTGCCCTCTCTTCTCCTACATGTTAACTTATCTTTAGTTTGTTAACAGGATTTTGAAAATAATATTTTAGGAGCAGAGAGAATGTTTGGATTAGTTTTATTAAATATAGAGATGTTATACTTCTGTATCAAATGTATTGTAAATTGTTGGCATGTAATAGAACAATGCTTTTTATCTACTAGCCATTTTCAGTATTGCTGTGTTGTTGTTTTTTTCAAGCGTATGTGTAACAGAATTACTCAATATTCGTTCTTTTTTGTTTTATTACAAAAGTATTTAATAAAATTATTCATGACAATGAAAGTTAAATATTAATTAAAATTACGAGTATAAACCAAATATTAAAAAAAATAAACAATTTGGAAAAACCAAATAAGAAAGCTTTACGATAGTAATAATACACCGTAATGTAAAACCAGTCGGCTAGTTGTGGAAATATAAAAATAAACCATTCCATCCATCTCTAGAGTCAAATTTAAATAAAATCAGAATATCTTCAGAACAAGAGGTTAGACAGGACTATTACATTTACTCGAGACGAACTGGTCACAATACAGTTTTCCAGGAACACAACAATAAAAACCGGATTAAAAAAATCATTTGATTATAATCAGCTGACCTGTTCATGTTCAGTGGACTTTGTTTATATGAAGTTGTGGTTCAGTTATAAAACTGAGCTAAAAGTAGAAACCACAGCAAATTACTTTTATTACTAAGTTTGTTGAAGATTTTTATGTAACTGGTACATTTCAGACAATAGTAGTTATTTGACGCAATATTCTTTTAAAGATATTTGATGCATCATAACCTGCTCCATTAAAAATATAATGCTTAAGCAATTACTGAAGGATTATGGAAACAATATATTTACTTTTTACATTTTTGAGAAGCTTTATTTCATGATAATAAAGACATAATTATTACAGCAAATGTCACTATGCATAATAATTTTTCATTATTAGAAATTGGATCATGTTATCTATTGTTTATACTAAAGAATATGATGTACATAATACACACACATTTTGTAGTTTATAGGTTAAAAGTTGTATGGGGTATTTTTTAATGCAAGAAATAGAAAAGTTATTTACAACACAAGTGGAATATATGCATTATTACCGTTTATAGTCGTAATCACGTAAGTCTGTTAATAATGTAGTATCCCACATATTGCGTACAAGGTTTTATCTACAACTGCCGAGGTTATTAATAATAATAATAATTACTAGTATCATACATAATTTATATTCCATTACGACATAATGTAAGAATCGTCTATTAAGAAGTTGTCACTGAATTATTTCTCTTAATTATTGTGAAAGTGTAAATGTAAATTCAAGTGATGATTTGCCATCAGATACTGAGATTTAAGCTTCCTGTGTTGTTTCCAATATCGTGCTGGAAAAATCACGGAAGAAATACGCATTTGGTTATTTGGCTATGAAAAATGGTGTAGAGAAAAAATATATTTAACATAACTAATAAGAAAGGATGATTAGTATATTTCAACGAACTAAGCAAAGCACAGAAGCTTTCATCTATTTGCTGCCATTACTTAATGATAAGAATAGAAATTAAACTCAAGAAGAATATGAATGTCAAAAACTACTTAAATATGAATGCATTCCTAAAGTGAAAATCAGAAAGGTACAAATCTAAAATTTCGAAGGTATTAACAAAAACGGAAATATCCAGATTTTTAATGAATGCGGACGATGATGAATTTCTGCTCATGATAATACCACAGTATAGGGAGACCAGTAGAAACACTCGGGCCGAAATAAAAAGTCGCGCATAGCAGCTCGCGCATCAATTTCAAGCTGCAGAGACCTCAGTTTACATCCAACTCTGGGAGTGCGAACATCGGTTATACAGAGCCGAATTAAAGCAATATTTTGAGTCTGATCGAGGAACGAGTCGCTGCGCAGCAGTTAGGTGTTTAAATATATCATCGATAAATAGTAATTTAAGTTTCTTTAAATTTCCTAAAGACATAAATAAGTAATAACTAATCAATAATATACTGTACAAACCATAAATGATATTTTACTACTATTGCCTTACCTATTAACTTATTTCTTAAGTATAACATTGGAATATAAATACTTCTCATGAAAGTGAATTTTAAAATATACATATTTACATTATTCACAAATACAAATTTTTATTTTAGAGCAAAGTTCTGTGTAGAGGCTTCTAATAGAAAAGATTTATTAGAAAAGCTGCTCAGGATTAGTAATAATTCATATAAACTGTGTCAAATACATTTTTAAAATAATATGTTTTCTAACGATTCGCGCAATAGATTACGCAAAGAGTCCGTCCCAACGTTTCCTGCACAAGACGGCTCATCTTCAAATTATGTAGATAATCATATTTCTTGTACTCACTGTAATGAGAGTAAGTCTCAAAACAAAATAATAAAAAATATTTTTTTTCAAAATTTACATTTTACTGCACTTTTATCTCCAATTTAACAATTTTCAAAGTTAAGTAAACATAATTTTTCTGTTCTGAAAAATACTTTTGGTTTACGTAAATCATTTAAGACGAAAAAAAATCATAATAAATTATTTGTCCACTAAACTTCAAACGTCAAATTTTAAATTTAAAAAAATCCCAATAAAATGTAATTATCACTAATAAAAAAAAAAATAAGTAAATAAATAAAAATGTTTTGTAGTGCAATAATATATATTTTAAACTCTTTTTTTTAAAGAGTCCAAAGAAGTAAATCGAATTTTCACAGTGTATGTTAGTAGCAGTAAATGATAGTATATAATACATATTAAATTACCCATTTATAACTGTATAATGAATTATTACATAATGTGGATATAACGTAAACTTTCATGTGAAATAACTACGCTTTCACGCGCAAATAAAACATTCTTATTCCGGTCCTGATAACCGATTCTGTAAATTCTATCGGATGCGCTATCGCACTCACATTTCGAGGTCACCGCAGAAAACTGAAAGCAGTTCAAAGTGCCGACAACGGAGTGAAACTGCTGGTCTACCTATGCTGTGATAATATTTTATTTACCTATTTGTGAATTATTTTTTTTTTAAATCATTTAGTCACTGGTCGAGCGGTAAGAAGCCAGTATTTGAATTAATGTGGCTAATCCAGCGGAGATTCGTATCCCGCGGCCAGTAGACCGTATGTCAGTATGGTAGGGAGTAAGAATGTTGGCTTGAGTCAATGTAAAATATTGATACTGGTGGGCGTTTGACCATACCCTAATTAAAGGAGCGTGTGTAATTTTAAATAGTTATGTTATATCATTATATTTTTAATACTCTTGTACACCCTTGCTCTATGTTCCCTCAACTTTGACATGCCTATCAATTAATTCCCAATGCACTGACTAAAAGCGGTAGGTACGATCAATATAATTTTTATTTCAGTTTTTGCAGTAACCATAACTTTTTACGTTTAGTAAAATTATCTATTTTTTAAAATTTCTTCTTAAAATTTCGACGTAAATACAAATAAGAAACTGAAATAACTGTAAATAAATATAACAGTACAATAAATGGTGTTTCTTAATATGTGATCCTGACGTCAAAAACTGAATGGGCACCGCAAAATAAAAATAAATATCCCTGTAAACTAAGTCCAAAATTCATTTGTTTTCGAGATAAGGAGAGATAAAAATGATACTAATGTTAATGTTGAAGTAGATGTGGTTGTGGATGTAGATGTAGAAGTTGATGTGAGTGCAGATGTAAATGTGTATGTGAATTTTTGCTTTTTGATAATGATGGCAATAACGATGTTTATGGCGATGGCAGTGTTGATAGCCAAAGCGGTGACAACGCTGATTTTAATACTAATGGTTGTTATTAATGAAAATGATAACCCACAAAAATAAAATAAAGTCCTTGTTCGATAATATCCCCTACAGGGTGATTAAGAACTTGTTTAAACAAATTTCGGAATATATATGTCATGAAAAATGGAGTCAAGATCGTTAAAAAAATGTTTGAAAACCCCTTATAGTTTCCGAGAAAAAACTATTTTTTAGTGTATTAGAAAGGTATTTTAAGCTAATATATATCAAACCTCGTACAATTCCTATCAATGAAGTCATATGTATGTTCTCTGATACCAAACATATTGGTATGCTAATGAACAATTCCACAGACAAAGCTCTATTCAATAAATATCTAAAGAAATTAATCTATTTAAATTTACTAACCTGGTTTAATGAAAACACTCTATAAATATCTAACTTCAATTTGACAGTGGGAACTCGAAAATTCAACCACAATAGATGAGATCTGACCTATTTCTGCATTTTTAGGATTGCTTCATCAGGTGGCATCCTTTAAGTTGAGTCAAATATCTAACTGTAAAAATTATTATACCAATAAATTAAAATTATTTGAAATTAAATGTCGACAATGTCAAATTGATTAATCTGTCAATGAATTTAAATATCATAACGACCTACTAAGTTATTAATAAAATTTTACACTTTATGTATCGTTTTTTATATATTTTTAGGTATTAACAATATTGTGTGAAACTAACTACTCTGTGGACTAAAGCCCCAACCAGCGTTGAATTATACCCACAATATCTACCCATATTATTCTTTATTATTAGATTTTGTAACATTTTTTACTGTATTAGAAAGGTATTTTAAGCTAATATATATCAAATCTCCTACAATTTCTATCAATGAAGTCATATGTATGTTCTCTCAAGTTATATATAGAGTGTTTTCATTAAACCAGGTTAGTAAATTTAGATAGATTAATTTCTTTAGATATTTATTGAATAGAGCTTTGTCTGTGGAATTGTTCATTAGCATACCTAGATGTTTGGTATCAGAAAACATACATATCACTTCATTGATAGAAATTGTAGGAGATTTGATATATATATTAGCTTAAAATACCTTTCTAATACTGTAAAAAATATTACAAAAGCTAATAATAAAGAATATATGGGTAGATATTGTGGGTGTAATTCAACGCTGGTTGGGGCTTTAGTCCACAGAGTAGTTAGTTTCACACAATATTGTTAACACCTAAAAATATATTTAAAAAAATTAGTAGTTCTAATAGTTTCAAGCTTTATATCGCTGAACTACTGTAGTCTTTTCCCAAGCAATTTAAAATATCCGATTACTTATCGCATTAACTTTTGTAAGGTAAGTATTTACATTAGTTTTTCAAATATTAAAAATGGCTTACGGGTATAGCAACTCGTAGTTGATGGATATCGTTTTAATTTATAGTGAAGTGAAAATACTTTAGCAGAACGGGAAACATGTGCTAAATGCAGCTACTTTTACAACGGTGTGCAGTGAGTACAAGTGAAGCACAAACGCTGACGTGACCCAGAAAATTTGCAACCGAATCATGAAAGGGATGGAGGTCCAGGGCATCTACGGCCCTGGACCTCCATCCCTTAATTAATATTAATACCAAAGGATTGGACGAGGAGAACCGATACCATGGCCGCCATGATATCCTGACTTTAAATCATTTGGACTTATTTCTGGGGAGGTATTAAAAATTAAGTATATTGCACCGAAGTGAACACTATTGATGATTTAAACGTAGAAGTTGAGTCTTGTTGTAACATTAGGTATGTCAAATTATTTTACTAATAGAAATCACAAATTAATTCCATTAATAACAACAGCGGGAAAAGCAGTTGAATGTGCTGTATAAAAATAAGTGTTGTAAAATGTAATTTATTTCTTTCCTTAGGATTTTCTTTCAATGTTTTGTCCGGTCGCCGATTATACGCCTTATCAGGTTTTACAATTGATTTTTAAACCATATTTGAACTGCTCTTTTTGATTTTATTTTTACAAAATTATATTTGTAAGAGTCTCCTGTATATTAAACAAAAATCTTTAGATAAGTTCTGAATCACCCTGTATATGATGCCAAATAAATCTGATGCTAAATTTCCCCTTTCAGTTTTTCGTAAGTTAGTAAAATGATCGAACAATTTTAATAAAATTCAACCAAACTATTTCGATATGTACAGGGTTACACATAGCTTCCTCTGATCAAATAGATCCGATTTAGACAAACTTATCTTAGTCCAAAAGGGCTTCGTTTAGAAGTTACAGAGCTTCAAAGAAAAAAAAATTGTTTTCTTGTTATGGGCATAATTAAGAAACGAACCGTCCAATCATATTGAAATGTTGAAATTTGGTACAGTTATATTTTAGATAAGTACAAGCATTATGAAGGAGTAAGTAATACCGCATATAGTAGAGGGCGCTCTTGGCAGATTTTTTGCAATTAATTTTTATTGTATTGTTTTTGTTGGTCCTATTCTGATACGCTTGACTGAAAATTATGATGGAGAAATTAATTTTGCGTATAAAAGCTATACTTGTTCCATGTTCATAAAATGCACTGTTTTCGGTAAAAACTTGTTTCGCACATTAAAATAGAAATAAATTTTCTAATTCGTTCAATTTACCACTTGCCAAACTGACGTTGATACATTTAAATTAGATAAAATTTGATCAACAAACATACCTCGACATAATCAGTTTTCGAACTCAGAAACGGTAGATATGATCGCTGTTTATTGTCAAAATCAGTTTAATGAAGGAGTTGCAGAAAGAAGGTACAGTTACATGGAACTGGTGTAGCTTTTCTAAGCAAAATTAATTTCTTCATCATAATTTTCCGTCAAGCGTATCAGAAGAGGACCTACAAAAAAGATAAGATAAAAATGAGTTACAATAAAAACTGTCAAAAGCGCCCCCTACGATATGCAGCACTACTTACTCCTTCGCGATGTTTATACTTCTATAAAACATAATTGTACCAAATTTCAACATGATTGGACGTTTCGTTTCTTAATTATGCTCATAATAAGAAAACAATTTTTTTTGAAGCCCTGTAACTTCTAAATGAGGCACTTCAACTAAGCCAAGTTTATCTAATCGGTTCTATTTGATCCTATGTGTAAGCTGGGTCCCATTACTTTCCGGACACCCTGTATTTAGTATGAAGAATGAGAATCGAATATTAATTAAATCCAACCAACTACAACCAGCTGCTATGCGACCTAGATGAAACCTCTCCTCCCTCCAATTTATCAGGAGCATCAATCATCCACATTTGTGGAGCAAAATTTGAAGGGTGATGGGTCAAATTTCATGCTGGGTATCTTCGGATAAATACTTCTTTCTGTTTTGCGTGCTAGTGTAAAGATAACAATAATGGTAAGGGCAAGGGTAATGCTAATGATAACGTTAAAGATGACAATGACGATAGTGATAATGATCATGGTAAAATAATAGAGTAAAAAAATTGTTAAAAATTAGTTATTTATCACAATAATTTTTGAATATGATAAAGCTTTTGGTAAATTTTGGCTTCATTGACTTGGGTAACAAAGAATTATATGTTTTGAAAACCGTCGGTGTAACAGATAAACTATTAGAAAGATACCGAAAAAGTGACAGTTTTTGGAGCAAAAGAATTTTCTATACCTCAATTTAATCGCACCACTTACGAATTCTCCATTCATGCATTGCCATTACGCAGGTATGCAATTCATATTTTGGCATAAACAGTTCTCGGGTATGTGTTTATCTCGAGTTGTTCGTTGTCGGCGAGAATAAGGCAGGGACGTAAGGAAGAGGTAATGGTGCTGGTTTGGTAGCTATTGTAAGCTGGGTCATTGGCTGCCTCGTGTCCCAGGGTCGCTCAAACTTCTAATGTGGGTCGCCTAGCTTTACATACTCACTACCCAGCAAAAAAATATGGCTTAGAAAGCAAGCACAAGCGGGGCAGGCAAAGCGATGGAACCGCCTGTCGTTATATTGTTAAAATGAAGAATTTTAGTCCGTTAAATAACAAGAGAAGCCAATCAAATAAAAAATACATAAAAAAATTGAGCTGGAGGAAATAAACGGAAACCGAGCTTAATAGCATGACATTAAGTTTTTAATGAAACACCTCGCAACATGACCTTGGCATTGAACTGTGTGCACATAAACAAACGCACAAACTAGTTATATTACATTTTAAAAATATTGAAAATCGTGTATTTCTTTTATTGTTAGTTATATACTGTGGACATTATAGCCATTCTTTTCATTTTAATTAGCGTCTAGGTGATTTCGTCTGTTAACTTTCATATATATTTGTGTAATATATTATATAATGGATACGGTCACAGGTAAGGAATAGTAAGATATTATGATTAATGTATTAGGGTGACCCAATATTAGCTGCCAATATTTTAGCTAGTTATTAAATATAGGTATACAGGGTGTCCGGAATTTTGCCATATGATAAGTTGTACTAAATAAAACATATTTGACTTAACATTTTTTCTCTGACCAACGGTAACAGAATTATGGCAGCAGACAGTCTTGAATATGTGACAACATCGCTCACATACTATCATCTTAGGATTGCTATATATTTATACATAATAATTACAAATAGGTACACGTAAACATACATACTTACTGCGAATGGTATTTTAGGGCTCTTTTCACAACATAGAATAATAGTTACAAGTTTTTAAAATGACTTTTGTCCCTTGCAAGAAGCATTTATCATACAAATTCGTAGCCATAGCTTTGCCTAGATCCGCTGTAAATTAACATGTCATACAGCTGGTTATGGTTACTATAACGTTGTTGGACGTTACAGTACGTTATAGTTTTAATGAGTTTCTCGAAAACCTCAATTGTTTACTTCATTAATATTGATTAAAAAAAAACAATTAAGGACAAATTATGTTACAGGCGCTATTACTTACCCTTAATTGAACTTTAATTTGTAATTTCGTATCATAGTTTTGCATGTTATTGCAGTTGTATTTTTATTTTTGAAACATATTTGTAGGCAAACTATTGGTTTTTTACATTTCTTTTATAAAAGTTTTTTTATTGCTTTTAGTCAGATATACAGGCTCTTAAAATTACGGCACTCATATTCCAGACAGCCTGTATAGGTACTTATACTATTGTCAATAATACAAAAGTTTCCACAGGATCTAAAACCGACAAATTTCGGAACTAACTCCTCTTGAAAGAGGAAAAATACAAGAGTAACATTTATGTATATGAAAAATTAACTATTTTGATAAAAGAAAAGAAAACTCAAGTTTTCCACGTAGGCAGCACTTTAAATGTTATTGTTAATGTGCTAGCTTCGAGAATTATACAGTTGAGAAAAAATTCATTAGGTATGTTTTTCATTTCGGAATAACAAACATTTTTATGGATATTACAGTCTATGTTAATCGTTCTGAACACTGTATAGTAGAGAATATTCCGTTTCTCGGAAAATACGAAAATGAGTTTTCCAGCTTCAGTTTAGTCAGTACGGACGAGCAATCAAGAATAATATTATAAAGCAAAATTTAGGAAAATATTCACGTCTCTTCCAGTGACAGATGGTGAAAATTAAAAAGGAACCTAATTATAATACAATATTGGAAATAGAGCCCATATTGTTTGTTAATGAATGATACCTGTTGTCACAAAAAGCACTTTTGTGATAAAAAATAGTTGATGAAAAAGTTAAATAGGGGTCGCTTCCATTGAAAATTCGAAAAAAGTGTTGCACATGTATACATAAAAAATGTTCTATCCATAATCAGGTGTTTGATATACTTTTCAAAAAAATACATATTCCTTAATATTGTAACATTAGGAAGTTTTAAAGGCAGAATATTAGTATCAAATTAAAATTTGAAAAGATACCTATACATAACTGTTAATGTACTGGATAAGAATAATTTACAATTACGGCTTGTAATAATTATTTGCTTTATTATCCATGCAATCATTACAATTCCTGTTCTCGAATATCGACAATTATACAGGGTGTCAAAAAATTAGCCTGCCAAACGCCAAGAGAAAGATCTATTTTTTACTGTATTGGAAAGGTATTTTAAGCTAATATAAATCAAATCTCCTACAATTCCTATCAATGAAGTATGTTCTCTGATGCCAAACATCTAGGTATGCTAATGAACAATTCCACAGACAAAGCTCTGTTCAATAATTATCTAAAGAAATCTAAATCTATCTAATCTTGCTTTAATGAAAACGCTCTATAAATATCTAACTTCACTTTTAGTAGTTGGAACACGACAATAATTCAACCACAATAGATGAGATCTGACCTATTTCTGCATTTTTAGGATTGCTTCTTCAGGTGGCCTCCTTTAAGTTGAGTTAAATATCTAACTATAAAAATTATTATAAAAATTAAAATTATTTGAAGTTAAATATCGACAATGACAAAAGTGGCAGCCTGTCAATGAATTAAATA
Source organism: Monochamus alternatus (assembly GCA_037114965.1). NCBI lineage: Eukaryota > Metazoa > Arthropoda > Insecta > Coleoptera > Cerambycidae > Monochamus > Monochamus alternatus. The sequence continues at coordinate 57,764,570 of CM073426.1, read as the reverse complement.
TGACATTACCTACTTGAATAATGTTTAGATACCCTTTATGTAAAAGTTTTTTTATATTTTTAGGTATTAATAATAATGTGTGAAACTAACTACTCTGTGGACAAAAGCTTTTTGTCCACAGAGTAGTTAGTTTCACACAATATTATTAATACCTAAAAATATAAAGAAAGATCTATGTTCAAAAACAGGAAGAAAAATTTTAAAAAGCATGGATCGGAAAATGTCACCTAAGGCCCCTTAAAGCGGAGATCCTAAATGAACTTTTAATAAAATTTGGAAGTGTGTATCATTATAACATTACGAATTTGATAGCAGTGGAAATACCTTCAAAATTTCAATCACTGATAAAATACTTCGCTACCTTTTCTGTTTGAAGGTAGTATCAGATACAAAATGTTTTTTTTTGTGTGAAGATATATATAAATTTTATTACCAAATTTAAAAAATTTTAATTTTTGGAAAAGGTACACTTCGTTAAAATGCTCGGTTTTTAAATAATCCCTATTTCAAAATTTTATTCTATACCGTAATTTGTCAACAAATAAAAACTTATGTTTTTCATAGCTATATTGATAGCCCTGTAAATTTTCGAAGCGCCAGTGCTGACAATGAAGAATTTGAAATAATACTGGAGAATGTTTTTCATTTAAGGATAATCACTCGGACAGGTCAATTTTGTTTTTAAGAAACGTAGGGGAGACCGGGGTTGGTTGTTACAGGAGCAGGTAGTTTAAACAGCGCGCCAAAAATGATATAGCACCACCGTCATCTTAGTAATTCCTTGTATACCGACAATTTGTTTTCCTGTGACAAAAATATAACTGAAGGATATTTGGCAAATTTTGTGAAGATACAACTGCATGTAAGTAACATTTTTGTCCCTTGCTTATTTCGGTTAAATTCAAGGTTAGATAGAGGTGTTGCATTTTATTGAAACAAAGCGGTTGAGGCAGGTTGTTACAGAGTCAACGGGGCTGGTTGTTACAAATATAATGATAATGTTAATTTATAAATATCTTATTTAATTCAGGTAATACCATGAGAACGTACAAAAGAAAAACAGAAAGGGGTAACATACCAGCCGATACATTCCGTTTGGCTGCACGAGAAGTACTGGAAAATGAAAGGTCCATTAGAGCAGTTGCAGATCAATATTCAATAAATTTTATGACGCTACATAGATATTGCAAAAAGGTTAAACATAAAAGTAGGTAGTGTGACAGTGATATTGTCTAAACAGTTTGCAATATATCTATTCTCTATAACTTATTTGTGGCGGTTCTCTGTATTCCATACTTTTTATCGAAAGTTTTGGCTTCTTTTTGTCTACTTTTAATTACAGGTGGCATAAAATCCCCCCAAAAAAAGTATGGAATACAGTTTGCAATATGTTTTCAATTTTAGTAAGTCTGTCATCTGTTTTGACTACAGGCATGTCAAGAGAAATAAATTATTCCTATAATTTATTTGAAATTGATGACAAGGACTTTTTGTTTGCAGAACCGAATGAACCGGATCCTACGGTCGGATATAAAAGAAATCGACAAGTTCTACCAGACAAGTTAAAAGCCGAACTGGCAAACTGCTTAGTGGAATGTTCCAAAATGTATTTTGGAGTGTCAACTAGAGAAGTTCGGAGTTTAGCCACTGAGTAGTTAGTTTCACACAATATTATTAATACCTAAAAATATATAAAAACTTTTACATAAAAGGTGAACATTTTTCAAGTAGGTATTGTCATATTTAATTCATTGACAGGATGTCACTTTTTGTCATTGTCGATATTTAACTTCAAATAATTTTAGTTTTTATAATAATTTTTATAGCTAGATATTTGATTCAACTTAAAGGAGACCACCTGAAAAAGCAATCCTAAAAATGCAGAAATAAGTCAGATCTCATCTATTGTTGTTGAATTTGTCGTGTCCCCACTGCCAAAAAGTGAAGTTAGATATTTATAGAGTGTTTCATTAGAAGGTTAGTAAATTAGTTTATTTTCTTTAGATAATTATTGAATAGAGCTTTGTCTGTGAAATTGTTAATTAGCATACCTAGATGTTTGGTATCAGAGAACATATCAGAGAACATACATATGACTTCATTGATAGGAATTGTAGGAGATTTGATTTATATTAGCTTAAAATACCTTTCTAAAACAGTAAAAAAATGTTACAAAAGCTAATAATAAGGAATATATGGGTAGATATTGTGGGTGTAATTCAACGCAAGTTGGGGCTTTTGTCCACTGAGTAGTTAGTTTCACACGATATTATTAATACCTAAAAATATATAGAAACTTTTAGCCTTTGAGTTTGCAACTAAAAATAAAATTACAGTTCGTCAAGCCTGGCAAGACAATTCAATGGCATCGGCTGACTGGTTGTCCTCATTTCTTAAACGCCATCCAACTCTATCTATACGAACTCCTCAACCAACCAGCCTCAGCAGAGCTGAGTTATGGATCGGTACAAGTTTGAATGCCAAGATATTTACAATGTAGATGAAACTGGGATCACGACGGTCCAAAGACCAGACAGGATAATTGCCAAAAAAGTGTGAAACAGGTAACTTCCGGAGGTTCCTTGGTTACACTGGCTCTAGCTGTAAGTGCTAGTGGAAATACGATTCCCCCTATATTTGTCTTTCCGCGCAAAAATTATAAAAACTACTTTGTTGCAAACGGCCCACCTAGATGTATTGGATCTGCAAATAAATCTGGTTGGATAATACAAGAAGACTTTGTAATTTTCCTGGCACATTTTATTAAACACACGAGGTGTACAAAAGAGCGACCTGTTCTGCTCCTTTTGGACAACCATGACTCGCATGTTTCTATTAAAGGCATAGAACTTTGCAGAGATAGTGGTGTGGTAATTTTATCGTTACCGCTCCACTGTTTCCATAAGTTACAGCCTCTCGACAGGTCTGTCTGCGGTCCATTAAAGAAGTACGTAAATAGTTCTTGCGATTCTTGGATGAGGACCAATCCAGGAAAGACTATGTCAATATATGACATACCAGGGATTGTGAGAGAAGCTTTGCCGTTAGCTGCGACCTCAAAAAACATCCAATCAGGATTTCGGGTTTCGGGAATTTATCCTTTGAACAGACATATTTTTAATGACGATGAGCTTCTTACAAGTGCTGTAATAGATCGGCCAATTCCTGATGTTACCAGCCAAGGAACTAATCAGTTCGACCAAACTACCAATGAACTCGAATATACTGTCAATACGGATACAGTAAACATAGGAGGAACCTCTACGGGTGCCTCACAAGCTCCATGTGATTCACCAATGATACAGATTGATAAAGAACCCATTTATTCTAAATCGCCAAAGCCTGGTTGTCCACGTGATGCACTATACGGAGATTCATGTTCCATGCCACCACCTGTATCATCGACGCCATCAAGTGTCAAAATGTCAACTATCGCTATTCCACCAAAACCTGGATGTTCAGGTGACACATTGTATTATAGTCCATTATATTTACGACCATTTCCAAAAGCCAAAGAACGCAAAACAATTATTAAAATGCGTAAACGTCGAAAAGCGGCTATATTAACAGACACACCAAATAAAAATGAACTACAGGAAAGACGAAATGCCAAAAAAAGAAAACTGGAAGTAAAACGAAGTGGAGTGAAAAAAAATATCTCGGCAAAGAATACAGGAAAACAGATAAAGAAGACTACAAAACCTATTGAACTTGACAACGAATCAAGCGACGATGATGAAGATGTATTCTGTTTAGTTTGCGTTGAAAATTTTTCCAATTCCAAATCTGGAGAAAAATAGATAAAATGCACTAAATGCCATGGATGGGCTCATGAAGATGTGTAAACGTCGATGTATACTTTATATGTAGTAATTGTGATTCTAATTGTGATTCAGATGGGGATGATTAAATTTGTAACAACTAACCTCAAAGATGTAACAACCAACCCCGCTGTGGGGCAAGTTGTTATAATTGACGTGACCTAATAAAAATATTTGCAGGACAATTTGTGTTTAATATTAACAAATATTACTTTATTTTTTACTTAGGATAAAGTACGAACTGCATGTAAACGCTATAACTGTATTTTAAAGTTTAAATAAGTAATCATAAAAAATGATTTGGTAACAAATGTAACAACCAACCTCGGTCTCCCCTACTTCTACTTCTCTCTATGACTTACTTCAAATTTTGCATCGTGACAACGGACTGTGACGTCATTGATTGTTTTTTAATGGCAACCTCATAGTTTTACGGTATGCGATGCGAAAAATAGCTTTAGAGCAGTACTTATATTAAATAATATTTAAAACGAAGTGTAACAAGAGTACAAAGAGTGAAAAAGGTTCCATGTAGAAAACAACTGAGTATTTTAAAAATATTATAAAACATTCTCCATCGTGTTATTTTCAATTATTTCTTCTTTGTCAATACCGACGCTTTGAGAATTTACAGGGCAATCACGGTAGCTATGAAAAACAAAAATATGGAATAAATATATTTAAAAATTAGATGTTCGTTTTTGGAAAATCGCCCAGACTCAGTTTTCACGTATACAGAGTAATACGAAATAAATATTATATGGTCAACTTTTTGAAATGTAACCCCCCGTTTTTATTTAATTTGCCATACAATTTTAAAATTTTTTTATATAACATACCTCATACCTATCTTTAACCGTTTTCGAAAAAATAACATCTGAAAATCGATATCCACGTTTCGACAATCGCCACCTCATTTTGCTCGGCGAGTCCAAGATTTATTTAAATTAATGTTTTAATAGCCGTTGGATTGGAAGAGGCAGACCAATAAAGTAGCCTCCAAGATCATCCGATCTTACATCCATAGATAACTTTTCATAGGGTTATTTAAAATTCAAGATTTTTACAAACAAGCCTCAAAACATCAATTGCTTGAAATACCGAATGAGGCAAGAGACGAGGAAAATTGACGAGAACGTATTGTATGTTCAAGATTTTGTACAAAGGCTTACGTATTGTCAAGAAACCAATCGATGGCGTCTTGAACATTTAATTTGTCGCTTTTTGTTTTAAGTGGTTTATGATCTCGAAATTTCTTGGCAATTATGCTTACAGTGGTTTGATTGATTGGATGATGGTACTTGTTAATTTTTCTTCGAAAACTGTTAAATATAGGAAAAGGGTATGTTATATAAATTTTTTTATAAATATACAGAAAAGAGAGATTTCCGTACATGAAAACTGGTTTTAAAAATGCGCAACTAATAATAGAAATGGACGGGTTCGATTTTTCTGATTTATAAATAAATTTATTCTATACTTTTGCAGGTCATTTTATAATGAAATTTTGGAATACTAGAATACCTGAAACTTTGATTTTTTATTAAATTTGGTAATAAAATTCAAAAATACCTTCACATAAAAAAGCTGATATACATTTTATCCTTCAGCGTCCTATCTAGTACGTCTGATTGAAATTTTGAAGGTATTCCAATACTATCAAATTCGTGATAAGTGCTACACACTTTCAAGTTTTATGACTTATTTTAAACCATTCCAAAGACATTTGAAAAAAACTTCTATTAGGGGCTCTCCTTTAAAATTCGTTTTTTCCTTTGGGGAATCGAATACATTAATTTTGAAAAGTTTCATTTAGATTAAAGCAAATGTTTTTTCGTTCGTTTGTTGTACAGACTTTGATTGATGTTAAAATTTTATTTTTATTGTATATTGCCAATTATGTACTTCAAAACATTTTTTAATTTGGCTCAAAATTATTTATGGTTGTAATATTGATTTAAATTTTGGGCATAGTTATTACAAGAAATAAACGTTAATTCGTATTGTGAAGGATTTAATTGAATTTTTGTTTGGTTTTCCAATAGGGGAATTGTTTTAGATAAAATGGTTAATTGTAAATGATGCGAAAAATATGATAATAATAATAATAACAATAACAATAACAATAATAATAATAATAAAAGGTCTTTATTAGTGTTTACAAAGAAAACACAACATCTGGGCGAAGTCTAGCTTCCGTGATAGTGATGGATTTTCAAGGAGTGATTATGATTATTCTGTAGGTAAGAAGTAATATTCTAATTTGAAGATAATATTGGGTTAAAGAAAAAATGAAATAGGGAATGAATAGCGATTTTAAGGCCGTTTATGTAAGCATTTCATTTTAAGTAGAAATATATGTAGAATTAATTTGTTGTATGACACTATACAGTTTTTTAAATAGAAATTTATCATAAAGCATGCGCCCGAGAGGTATATTTGTGTGATGTGTGATTATGTTGGTGTCGACTGTCGAGGTCAAGATCAAGTCTCATTAAAATTATAGATGCAGTCTAGTGTTATTTCCTGCAAATTGTAAAATTTTACGTCTTTGCGTCTACAGAAGTATACAAATTGCTAATAAAATGAGTAAAATTTGTAGTGAATGTACACGAGTCATAAACAGCCGATCGCCAGGACTTCAATGTAGCAGTTTTTGTGGGCTTTTTTATCACGCTAATTCAAAATGCTGTGAAATTTCCAAGTTTCAGCTATCAACTATGAAGTCCATGCCAGGAGGAAGATGGGCGTGCGCCGCATGCCGTGCTAAGGCACCGCCACCTATCATGGATAATGTAGAGGATAGTGAAACCGAAATTGGTGCGTCTCAATTCAGTCAAGCCGAAATTCCTCAATACCTCTCAGATTTTATGAGAGAGATAAAGTTAGAAATTCGAAATCTCCGCGAATCGGTAATGTTTGGTTCCGATAAAATAACAGATTTCGATAATAAATTGAAGAAAATGGATAATTATTTCCGCATTACAGATCAATTAAAATTGGATAATGAGCAACTCAAGTCTGAAATTGTAAATCTAAATAATAAAATAAATAGTATGGAACAACATTCACGATTAAATAATTTGGAAATTCAGAATATTCCGGAGAAAAAAAATTAAAATTTATTCAATATATTAGATTCAGTGGGAAATTACATAAATTTTAAGGTAGATAAGAACATGGTTGACTCAATTGTAAGAGTGCCAACAGTTGTTAAGGATAAGCCAAAAAATATTGTAATCAAGTTTATGTCCAGGTATTGTAAGGAACAATTTTATGCTGCTTCTAAGGCTAAAAGAAATTCTGAGCGCCAATCTGGATTTAAGGGTGGTCTGAGAATTGATGGAATATCAAACTCATTTTTTGTTAATGAACATTTATCTCCCTTAAATAAGCAAATACATAAAGAGACTCGTTCAGTTGCAGTTTCTAAGGGTTATAAATATGTATGGATACAAAATGGTAATATTCTTGTCAGAAAAACTGATACTTCAAGAATCATTAATATTTCAAGCATGGATGCATTAAATAAGCTCCAATAATAATAATAATGCTTCCCAATTTTATGCGAATTTATAGTTTATAATGTTTAAAATGGCTTTCACTGTTTTAGTTCAAAATGTCCGAGGTTTACGGTCTAAATTAACTGATTTCAAAATAAGTGTGTCTGCTAGCAATTTGGATATTATTTGTGTAACCGAATCTTGGTTGAATTGTAATATATTCGATCACGAGACTGTGGATCTCAATAATTAACCGATCAAATGAACTTACCTGTGAAGTTCGATCGTAATTATATGAGGGTCCAGTCCGAAAATATTACATAATTGTTTACATTGTAGTACATGCTTCTTCCACTCTCGAGCACAAGTTTCAAAGAATATTTTTTTTTAAAAATCAACCCTGTCCCGTTGCCTAATCTGTCATCTATCTGTCATCATTTTGTTTAAAGTATGTGTTTTACGGCAGACTGGGATATGGGGGGGAGGGATGTAATATTTTCGGACTGGACCCTCATATAATTACGATCGAACTTCACAGGTAAGTTCATTTGATCGGTTAATTATATTTCGGGTCCAGTCCTCCATATTACATAATTGTTTACATTGTAGATGTTCAAAGAAAGAATGCCGTAAAACAAATTGGTTAAAGACATAATATATTTAAGGTACATATTAAAATATACCTATTAACATTACGACCAGTAAGTATTAAAAGAAAGTGAACAAACGAATCAAAATTCCTAATGAAAATGAAACATTTTCTAAACTAATCTTTATCCGTTAATACAATATTAAGAAAACTATCGGCATTCACTAAAGGCCTGTTGTAAAATTTTCCAAATGTATTGGATTTCGAGCTCCAACCTGCTGATTTTCTTACTACATCCATTGAAAGACCTTTTCTTACGGCGGCGGACGTGGAGGCGTGTCTAACCGAATGAGGTTTAAAAACATCAGACTTCACACCCGCTGCTTGAAGAATTTCCTTGATCCAACGACTGAGGGTTTGCTTACCAACTGGAACATAAGGCTTCCTGTAGGTTAGAAACAACTTATTTGACTGGGGCTGTCTTAAGGGTCCAGTCATATCTAAATATATTTTTAAAATTGAGGCTACACATAGCCGAGGATCGTCTACGAAATACGGGAGATCTAAACAAGGTTGTAATGACTTAGGACCAGAAGTTTTAACTAAGTCCGGCACAAAAATTCTTGCGCCTGTACTAAAAAAGTGTATATTTGGAAATGTTATTAATGATATAGTTTGTATTCTCTGCCCTGTAGCTAGAGCTATAAGAGTAACTAATTTTTGAGATAACATTTTTAGGTTGCTGTCATCCGAATTTTTCAAGTATGTGAGAACTAGTTGCGGATCCCACGTATAATTATATTTTGGTCTAGAAGGCCGAAGTCTAAAAATGCCTTTTAAAAAACGTTTCAATCGCAAATCGTCTCCTAAATTTTTTGACGTTATTAAGGAAAGGGCCGATCTGTGCGAATTAAATGAACCGTATATATTTTGAGTTTTGTCAAATATATCTTGAAGAAAAGATATTATATGTATTGTATCCCCTTCAAATGGTGAAATCCCAACACTGTTACAGTATTCCCACCAGCATTTAAGGGTTATATTATATTGTTTTATTGTGTTGTCACTTAAAGAATTTTCCATAGTGATTATAGCGTTCTCGGGGATATTACTGCGCCGAAACGCCTCCCTGATAGCCTCGCGGCAACCAGGATAAGTTCGTTGGAGAGGGGATGTTTCCTTTTGCTGAAAGGACAAACCAACATATTATCAGAAGGACCAAGAAAGATTAAATTACTATCTATCAATTTTAAGAATTCCATCTAACGACTAACTGGTCGTGTAGTGCGATCGCATTAGTAGATGTTTTTTCTGGATCTTCCCCTAGAATTTCCAGAACATCTTCTGGCAAAGACACATCATTGTGAATCACCAGATCGTCAGCTTCAATGTCATTTATGGCAACGCTGCAAGCGTCCATATTTTTCTCTAAAACAATGCTACAGGCATCGCTTCTGGTTTCTTGCGGATAGGGATTTTCCACTCCAAGTGGCAAATCCACATCAGAAGAATGCGCTCGATCCAATCGAGTGCTGTCAGCTGACATCGACCGCGCGCGCGGTCGATGGGTGCGGGAACGGCTGTAAGAGCGAGAAGGAGAACGCTGTCGACTCACGTGGCGACTGCGTGATCGAGACGATAAACAAGAATGGCGTCTAAGTAATTCCTTCTCCAGTTTTTTTAGACGCTTTGCCAACTTCTTGTTACTTTCAAACTCACTACTACTAGATGACCTACTGCGGCTCCTTTTATTTCTCTTGGATTTACCCATATTTTGAGACTGAAAAGATTATTAGTATGATAGGAGCTGCCTCTTCCAAGAGACTGCTTCTGCATGCGTTTTTAAGATTATTTAGAAGTATATATCAAGTATAAATGTGAATATATTTATATACTTACAGAAGGTACTTTTTCCTTTGACTATAAGACGCTATAAGTAATAGCAAATGCGTTTTGGCGATTGGATAATCTGAACGGTATTCGAACACGTGCGACTGCTCGGAGCACAAGAAACACAATGATGACAGATAGATGACAGATTAGGCAACGGGACAGGGTTGATTTTTAAAAAAAAATATTCTTTGAAACTTGTGCTCGAGAGTGGAAGAAGCATGTACTACAATGTAAACAATTATGTAATATGGAGGACTGGACCCGAAATATAATTATTCAATTTTTCGTCGAGATCGTGAATCTAGTGCTTCAAAAAAATCCGACGGTGGTGGAGTGATGATTGTCCTAAAAAATAGCCTCCATGGAGTTCTAATTGAAAAATTTCAAAGTGATGCAGAGGATTTGTGGGTGCATTTTAAAATTGATAATGTGAAAGTGTATCTTTGTTGTGTTTACATTCCCCCCAAGGATGATTATGCTTTGTCCAGTTTTACCACTAAATTGATGTCAATTAAAAATGATATAAATGACCATGTTGTTCTGATTAATGGGGATTTTAATTTGCCTTCAGTAAAATGGGTTTGTAATGAGCAATTAGGATTTTTTGAACCTTATGATTTCGATAACAGGAGCTCAGACTTATTGGATACACTTTCTTTTGGCGAGTTTATGCAATTTAATCATATTTTAAATGACAGTGATAATATGCTCGATTTAATTTTTTGCAACAAACATAAAATAAAGCATGTAGTACGTTCCTCTAATCCACTTGTTACCCCTGAAGATAAGTTCCACCCATCCGTAGAATATATATTTGATATTTGCCGCGTTAAAAAGCTACAGCTAGATAAACTTGTTTTTTATAATTTTAAGAACGCTGATTACCAACAGATTAACAATGCGATTGCTAATACTGAATGGAGGGAAATTTTGATTAATGGTGATGTAAGCAAAAATGTAGAATCATTTTACAGTATTTTAAATAGGTTTAAAAATCAATTTGTACCTCAAAGATCTATAAATAAAAAATATCCCTCTTACTTTTCATATCAAACCATAAAAATTCTAAAAGATAAACATAAATCGCACAGAAAGTGGAAACGATTTTTGAATTTGAACGATTACAATATATTTAAATCTTTAAGATCACGAGCAAAAGTTTCTATAAAGATTGATTATAATAATTATATTGCAAATGTGGAAAATGAAATACAATTAAATCCTAAGCGTTTCTGGCACTTTATTAATAATAAAAAACAAAATTGTAAAATTCCATTTGAAATGTATTTAGGCGATACTGTAGCTAAGCAATCACAAGAAATTTGTAATCTTTTTTCTACATTTTTTGAAAGTGTTTTTGTTCATAATGATTCTATCAGAGACAATTCACAATCCATTAACTCTTATCCACAAAATTGCTTGAGTTCCATATATTTGTCTGAGGAGGAAGTATTGCTTGCTTTGGAAAATGTGGACCCCACGAAGGGTTCTGGTCCTGATGACATACCTAGTATATTTTTAAAAAAATGTTGTTCCACCCTATGCATTCCCCTCACCTTACTTTATAATCAGTCTCTTTCTTCAGGTAAATTTCCATGTGCCTGGAAAATAGCTGCAGTAGTTCCTATATTCAAGTCAGGTAAAAGGAATTTAATTAATAATTACCGACCTATAAGCAAATTATCAGTTTTTGCAAAATTGTTCGAGCGGATTATTTATGATTATTTATTTAATTTAACTAAAAGCCTCATTATTCCGGAGCAACATGGTTTTTTAAAAAGTAAATCAATTGAGACTAACTTATTAACCTACTCGGAGTATCTTCATAGTAGCTTGGACGACTTTTGTCAGGTGGACACTATTTACACCGATTTCAGTAAGGCATTTGATAAGATAGATCATGATATTCTCTTAATTAGACTTGCTGATGTCGGTGTGCATGGAATACTTTTGCGATGGATTGAATCCTATATAAAAAATAGATCTCAGTTTGTGGTGGTAAATAACTGCAGGTCTACATTATTTAGAACGTCCTCAGGTGTCCCGCAGGGTTCCCATCTGGGGCCATTACTATTTATTATTTATATAAATAATATAAAAAATTGTTTTAGACACTGCAAATTTCTGCTGTACGCTGATGATCTTAAAGTTTACTCTAGAATCGAATCTATACACGATTGCCTGCTTTTACAATCTGACATAAACAACCTTTATAGCTACTGTGAGGAGCATTCCCTGTTTTTGAATTTTTCCAAATGTTACACTAATTCATTTAGCCGTAATATTAACCCTCTTGTTTATGATCATAATGTTTCTGATTCAAATTTGAACAGGGTCAATACGATAAGAGATCTGGGTGTTCTGTTTGATTCCAAGTTAGTTTTCTGTGATCATATTAATTCGATTATCTCTAGCGCATCAAAAATGCTAGGCTTCATACTTCGTAAATGTAAAGATTTTCATCATATTAATCCAATTATTCAGCTATACTATGCATATGTATTTAGTAAATTAAATTTTGCTTCATCAGTTTGGAATCCCCTGTACAATGTTTACATTAACCGTTTGGAGAGTTTACAGAATAAATTTATCAGATTTTTATCTTTTAAAACTAATTTCACCATTTTAAATAGTAATTATAATGATGCTAGAAAACATTTTAATCTTATATCTCTTGAGAAACGTCGGGTTATAAATGACATATTAATTTTACATAAAATATTAAATAATAATATTAACTGCCCTGATCTCTTATTCGCAATAAACTTTAATGTACCTAATCACTTGTTAAGACATCATGAGCTATTTAATTTACCTTTTAGAAGAACTAATTATACGAGCAATTCACCCATTTGTAGAATGATTCGTTCGTCTAATAATTTTTGTTCTGATATGGATTTTTTTTATGATTTCTGTTATATCACTAAAATTTAAATTAAAAAAGTTATTTTTAAGGTTATAAAATTGTTTAAGTAGGATACGATGTTAGGTTATGTTTATCTGTGGATGCTGTTTATGGGTTTATCCCGTTTGTGTCCCTAAATGTTTGAATAAATGAATAAATAAATAAATAGATATTATGAACATAAATTTTAATTACAACTTGCTTCTGTTAACTTCATCGGCAACAATGATATATATAGCATCAGTCATAAAAAAGGATATAAGAGATAGAAGAAAAGTGAAGAAAAAGTGGGCAATACAATGGCTAAGACGCAGGGAGAACAGTAGAGGTGTTTTGAATATGTTGCACGAAGAAATTCTGCATGAAGATCATAATGTGTATTGTAATTTTCTTATTTTAAGAATGCCAGAATATGTGTTTGAGAAACTTTTAAGTCCTATAGAGGATGACATAAAGAAGCAAGACACTAATATGCGTCAAAATATTTCTGCTAGAAATAGCCTTCAAGTAACTTTGCGTTTAGCAACTGGCTCACTTATGTATTCCGCCAGAATTGAGTGAGATTTTTTGGTTAAGCAAACTTAGTTTCAAATATAACCCTTGACCGATCCATTTGGGCAAGGGTTTATTTAATTAATCTTTATTTTTTCAAAAGTGTGGCAAAAATCCTATGCCACAAATAAATAGCTTCAGAGAATACCATTTTTATATTAAAACAACAGTAACAATGTATTATAAATGTCTCAACAATCAAAATTAGACTCAAGTTCAGTTTTAAAAGACGAACTACAAAAATTAATAAAACAAAATAATTATTATCTGACAATCAAAGCCTACTAGAGGATTTTGAAATCCGGGTTTTAATTCAGCAATTTAATTTCTTTTTTCGAAAACGGCTGAAGATATGAAAAAATTACAAGAGGCAAAAAAGTTTCTAAATTAAACACGGAATTACTATCGATATAGAAAAGACCAGTGACGGCATACTGGAAGAAAGTTTGTGGAACTGAAAGGAAGCCCGACTACAGAAAAAGTATCATATCATATTAGGCAGGGCTAATGATGCAAATAATCGAGTAGTCGAATAGTCTACGTTCCAAATTTGAGGTACATATCTCAAAAACTGTGGGAGATACAGACAAATTATTGAAAATATAACACCCTGTATCATGGTAACGAAGCATTTACATATGTTTATATGAACTCATGCGCATATTTATTCCCTGTATAAAGGCATACTATTATGAAACATCCTGCATACATATTAAACTATATATATATAACTTACACATAAAAACAAAGGCATTGCATATTCTAAATCCATTTGCATATTTTAAAATTTTCTTACTACCCTGTACATTCACGGTTAAAATTATAATTATTTTAACAAGATGCGAAACTTTCCATTCTAACTATTGGCATACCTACTGTATATAAAATTAAAACAACCGAAAACAGTATTATTGTTATTATATTATACATATAATTATTTTTTACAGTCTAAATCTCGCACGTGATCTCCATTTATACCCTGAAATTAATAAATAGTTTGATGTGAAATTTCCTTGCCGAATAAACCTACTACGAGCTTATTAATATTTGCCAGTTGTTGAACAATCCAGGGTTTCGGCGGTTTTGTAAAACTTTTCATTCAACTTCTTACAGAATTTCGCACGTACTACTGAGGGATTTTTTCCTGATAAATATATTTAAATAATCATTTGAAAATATTCGCGGCCTCGGAAATAATTTAAGCACTAATGATATTGTCACGGAATTTGCCCCACTCACACCTAAATCAACGACTTTGGTACCGCGAATTGCTAAGATTGCCCCGATCGCCCCTACACGCTTCTGTTAAACAAACAAAAAGCCGTGGATCGAGACGGGACTAGAAAATTAGAGAAACGACGAGAAGCGTTCGAGAGATGCTAGAAAATAGATCTAGAGATGCTAGAATATACCTGGAATATTCGTTGGGTCTATAAAAGAAAAATAAACGGCCGATTAAGTTAGTCTTGTATAAGTCTTGTATTACAGTCTGAATTGAAGTGTTTAGTTGGAGATATCAAAGTGATTTAGCTAGCGATTAATTAAATAAGTGTTTAGTTGAGTTTTAACTAGTGTTCAGTAGTGTACTGAGTATAGTTAATAAAGAAGTAATTAATTAACGGATTGTGTTTTTTTCTGGCAATAGTAAAATTCGGATTGGAAAATCCGTGACAATTTGGTGTCGGAAGTGGATTTCACTGGAAGTTTTAAAGAGCTTTCTGGAACCCTGTCCACAAAGTGGGATTTAGCTAGAAGTTTGAAGAACTTTCTGGAACCCTGTGCGTAAGTGGGTTTAAGTGGAAGTTGGAAGAACTTTCTGGAACCCTGTGCGTGGGTGGAATAAAGACCCAAGTGTGACATATCACCGCACTCGTTGAGACTTGAGGAAGTGAACGGTGGTATTCGCGAAGGACAATCTCGAACATTCTAGAACTTTGTACGGGAGTGAAACAAAGACCCAAGTGTGACATATCACCGCACTCGTCGTGACTTAAGGAAGTGAACGGTGCTATTTGCGAAGGACATTCTCGAACATTCTAGAACTTTGTACGCGAGTGAGACAAAGATCCAAGTGTGACATATCACCGCACTCGTCGTGACTTAAGGAAGTGAACGGTGCTATTTGCGAAGGACATTCTCGAACATTCTAGAACTTTGTACGCGAGTGACACAAAGACACAAGTGTGACATATCACCGCACTCGTCGTGACTTAAGGAAGTGAACGGTGCTATTTGCGAAGGACATTCTCGAAGATTCTAGAACTTTGTACGCGAGTGAGACAAAGACCCAAGTGTGACATATCACCGCACTCGTCGTAACTTAAGGAAGTGAACGGTGCTATTTGCGAAGTACATTCTCGAACATTCTAGAACTTTATACGGAAGTGAGACAAAGACCCAAGTGTGACATATCACCGCACTCGTCGTAACTTAAGGAAGTGAACGGTGCTATTTGCGAAGTACATTCTCGAACATTCTAGAACTTTATACGGAAGTGAGACAAAGACCCAAGTGTGACATATCACCGCACTCGTCGTGACTTAAGGAAGTGAACGGTGTTATTTGCGAAGAACAATCTCGAACATTCTAGAACTTTATACCGAAGTGAGACAAATACCCAATTGTGGCATATCACTGCACTCATTTCATTGTAAGGAAGGCAACAGTGATATCTAGAAATACATTCGTGGACATTCTAGAACTTTCAAAATAGAGTGAATGCCTGTAACTAGAAGTCAAGTCAACATGGATGCACAACTAGCAAAGCTGTTAGAAATGATGCAAACGATGCAGGAACAGGGACGGATGATGCAAGAGAAATTAGAAGAACAAGGACATAAAATGGAAGACCAAGCGAAGACGATGCAAAAGAAATTAGACGAACAGGGACAGGCGATGCAAGAAAAATTTGAAGAACAAGGGCATAAAATAGAAGATCAGTCTCAAACGATGCAGGAGAAATTAGAAAAGAAATTAGAAGAGCAAGGGTATAAAATGAAAGATCAGATACAGACAATACAACAGGAAATGAGGGACCAGACGAAGGAAATGCAGACAAAGTTAGAAAAGTTGGAGAATACACTAGAAGAAAAACTAGAGGAGCAGTCTCATAAAGTAGAAACACATGTAGAAGAGAAACTGTTGGCACACAAAAAGGAAATAGACGAAGAAATAAACCAGGTTAGAGAAGAACTTAGACATAAATTAGACAAGATAACAAAGGAAGGCGTAATCAAATCAGAAGGACCTGTTATCCGAACTCAGAAAACGAAACCCCCCGAATTCGACGGCAAGGTCTCCTGGAATGTCTATCTGCGTCAGTTTGAAGCAGCAGCTGCGGCAAACGAGTGGTCTGATTGTGAAAAGGCTACTGCTCTAATAGTTGCTCTACGAGGGGAAGCTCTTGACGTCTTACAAGGAGTACCTGCGGGGCAGCAGAATAACTACGACATTCTAAAACAGCATATGGAAATGAGATATGGGGATAAGCACCTGCAGCAAGTTTACCAGGCACAATTGAAAAATCGTCACCAACAGAATGGAGAGAATTTACAGCATTTTGAGACCGATGTTGCCCGACTGGTTCGATTGGCTTATCCAACAGCCCCGTCCGAATTCTTAGACCAGCTGTCCATCCAAGTTTTTACCGATGGCCTAAGAGATTGCGAAACCCAGCAGGCATTACGACTCGCCAGACCTAAAACGTTGAACGACGCTCTTTCGCATGCACTGGAATTCGAGGCAGCAAAGATGGCATCTGGTAGGCATGTTAAAGTTCGGACCATCAGTGATAACAGCGATAGTATGGCAAATGGAGACATAATAAAAACGCTAAAGGAGATTATTGATAAATTCAGTCCATCTACTAGGACAAAGGAGGAACAACCTGATAGTCGAAGGGATCGCCTTCTCAAATGCTGGAACTGTGGACAGACAGGACATCTAAAAAGACAGTGTAGGGCCCCAGTCGCAGATCAGCAAAAGCGCGACTCCCAGGCTGCGCAGGAAAACTAGGTTCAGCCGGCTTGACGGGGCAAAAGCCGGCTGCGTCCTCCTACCATGCCCCACGAGAAGAAATTACGTTGTCACGTCTCCAGGACTCTGACTCCTTGCTAGTAGAAGGCAGTATTTTTGGTCGTACTTTCCCTATGATAATCGATACTGGAGCGGCAAGAACTATTGTTCGGCCAGATATTATTCATGCTTGGCGTATTAAGAACCCTGCCAAACGTTATGTCCTTACAACAGCCAATGGACAACAACTGCCAGTCAAGGGGGAATGCGAGCTTGAAGTAGAATTAGGAGACGTCAAATTCAAACATAGAGCCCTGGTAGCAGATATATCGGATAATGTCATACTCGGACTAGACTTACTACGAGCAAAGGGGGTGAATTTAGATTTGAATGCTGGTACGTTACGGATAATGGGTGAGGAAGTAGTGCTAACGACCACCACTGAGAATAACGCTGTACGGAGACTCGTTGTTAAAGAAGATGTGGTACTACCTGCTCAGACCGAAACATTGGTTGCCACTGTAATGGATGGGGAAATGTCTTGCAGTGTAGGAGTGGTGGAACCCAGTAATCCGGATTTGTTCAATAAATCTATAGTCACCGGACGTACCCTGATTAAACCTGAGAAAACCACAATGGTACGGGTAGTTAACCTGAAAACGTTTCCACAGAAAATTACAAAGGGAACTGAAGTAGGAGTCTGTGAACCTGTTACCATCGTGAGAGCACTCAAGGAAATCAACGAAACGGAGAAGAAACCAAATAAGACCAGTCTACCAGAATGTTTAAGGGACATCGTGAATAGGGCCAAGGAAAGATTAACAGAGGTGGAGGTGGAACAACTCGAAGAGCTGCTAAGTGAAAATGAAGATGTGTTTGCACTTAAACCAGGCGACTTTGGGAGAACCAATGTAGTGAAGCATCGAATCGATACTGGTTCATCGTCTCCTATAAAGCAGCCACCACGAGGACTTCCACTAGCGAAGCGAGAAGAAGTTAACAAGATGTTAATTGAAATGCAAAGCCAAGGCACCATAGAGCCATCTCAGAGTCCTTGGGCTTCTCCTGTAGTCTTGGTCAAGAAGAAAGACGGCTCCACCCGATTTTGTGTGGACTACAGAAAATTAAATGACGTCACCAAGAAAGACAGTTACCCACTACCAAGAATTGACGATACTCTGGACACCTTGGCTGGTGCGCAATGGTTTTCCACTTTAGATTTAAAGAGTGGATATTGGCAAGTCGAGGTCAGCCCAGAAGACAAGGAAAAGACAGCGTTCACTACCGGAAATGGATTGTGGCAGTTTAATGTAATGCCATTTGGTCTATGTAATGCCCCTGCCACTTTTGAGCGACTGATGGAAACTGTACTTCATGGCCTGCATTGGGAGACCTGCTTGATTTACTTGGACGACGTGGTGGTGCTGGGACGCTCTTTCCAGGAGCACCTGAAGAACGTGTCCGAAGTGTTCAAGAAGTTGAAAGCAGCGAACCTGAAGTTGAACCCGAAGAAGTGCAGTCTGTTCCAAAAGGAGGTTAGATACCTAGGCCACATTATTACTCCAAATGGTGTGAAAACAGACCCGGAGAAGACAGAGTGCATAAAGAACTGGCCGGTTCCTAAAGACAAACATCAAGTTCGAAGTTTTCTCGGCCTATGCACATACTATCGACGATTCGTCCAAGGATTCTCAGACATTGCCAAGCCTCTTCATAAATTGACAGAAGACAGCATCCCGTTCGAATGGACTCCGAGATGCCAGCAAGCCTTTGAGACGCTGAAAGAGGCTCTCTGCACTACCCCGATTTTGACATACCCAATACCTGGACAACCATTTATAGTAGACACGGACGCAAGCAACATTGGAATTGGCGGAGTTCTTTCTCAAGTACAAGATGGCCAAGAGCGAGTAGTGGGCTACTTCAGCAAAGTCCTATCAAAAGCCGAAAAGAACTATTGTGTGACTCGGAAAGAATTACTTGCCATCGTCAAGAGCCTAGAACACTTTTATAAATATCTGTATGGCCAAGAATTTCTCCTAAGAACGGATCACGCTTCCCTTAAATGGCTGCTACAGTTTAAAAACCCTGAAGGACAGATGGCAAGATGGCTGGAACGGCTGCAAGAATATCACTTTGTTGTTGAACATCGAGCCGGCAGGAAACATGGAAATGCAGATGCCCTTTCGAGGAGACCCTGTCCTGTCAACTGCAAACACTGCAGTAGTCTTGAAAGGAAAGAGAACATCTCATCAGTTTCTTGCAAGGTAGTAGCAGCCCAACCTGAAGACCGTTGGAGTTCAGCGGCGATTCGGGAGGACCAGCAAGCTGACTGTGACATCAAGCCTTTAATAGACTGGAAAGAAGCCAACAACCGACCCTCTTGGGCAGAAGTCAGTAGTAAAAGCCCAGCATTAAAGAGCTATTGGGCTCAATGGAATTCCCTGGTGTTGGAAGACGGTGTCCTAAAAAGAGCATGGGAGAACAATGACGGAACGGAGGTCAAGAAACAAGTACTACTCCCGAGGTCCCGGGTCAAGGAAGTGCTGCAGGAAGTACATGGAGGTACTGGGGGTGGACATTTCGGTATCAATAGGACTCTACAGAAGATTAGGGAGCGTTTCTACTGGTTGAGTTGTAGGACGGATGTAGAAGATTGGTGCCGAAAATGTGACACATGTGCAGCCAGCAAGGGACCGAAGACCCGTTCCAGAGGCAAAATGCGCCAGTACATCGTAGGAGCGCCGTTTGAGAGGATTGCCATTGATATCGCTGGCCCCTTTCCGAAAACCCAAAGTGGAAACCGATATCTGCTAGTAGCCATGGACTACTTCAGCAAATGGCCGGAAGTATACCCCCTTCCCAATCAAGAGACCACGACCGTAGCAGAAGCTCTAGTCAACAACCTGTTCTGCAGATTTGGTGTGCCTATGGAACTACATTCAGATCAGGGCAGAAATTTCGAATCAGGCGTGTTCCGAAAGGTCTGCGAGCTTATGGGAATCCGGAAAACCAGGACCACCCCACTGCATCCCCAGTCAGATGGTATGGTAGAACGCTTCAACGCCACACTAGAAACCAATCTGAGGATGTTTGTGAACGAGAACCAAACAGACTGGGACAAGCTCATTCCACTCTTCCTGTTAGCTTACCGCTCAGCTGTCCATGAAACTACTGGGAAGACTCCCGCAAGGATCATCTTTGGAAGAGAGCTTCGCCTTCCTGCAGATTTGGTATTTGGTCGTCCTGCGGAACAGCCCACAGAGCCAGACACTTATACCCATGAGCTAGAACGAAGACTAGCAGCCGTACACGATCAAGTCAGATCTCGAATGCGACTAGAGAGCGATCGCATGAAGACTCGATACGACGTCCGGGCCAATACAGTCGGATTCCAACAAGGTGACCTGGTGTGGCTGTACAACCCCACGCGGAAGAAAGGAAAATCGCCTAAACTACAGAACCGTTGGGAGGGCCCCTATACCGTGATTAAAAGAATCAATGACGTCGTCTACCGGATACAGAGGACTCCCAGGAGTAAGATGAAGGTCGTCCATCTGGAGCGTCTGTCCCCGTATAGGGGTGTATCCGATCGGGACGATCGGTCCTAAGGAGGGGGCAGTGTCACGGAATTTGCCCCACTCACACCTAAATCAACGACTTTGGTACCGCGAATTGCTAAGATTGCCCCGATCGCCCCTACACGCTTCTGTTAAACAAACAAAAAGCCGTGGATCGAGACGGGACTAGAAAATTAGAGAAACGACGAGAAGCGTTCGAGAGATGCTAGAAAATAGATCTAGAGATGCTAGAATATACCTGGAATATTCGTTGGGTCTATAAAAGAAAAATAAACGGCCGATTAAGTTAGTCTTGTATAAGTCTTGTATTACAGTCTGAATTGAAGTGTTTAGTTGGAGATATCAAAGTGATTTAGCTAGCGATTAATTAAATAAGTGTTTAGTTGAGTTTTAACTAGTGTTCAGTAGTGTACTGAGTATAGTTAATAAAGAAGTAATTAATTAACGGATTGTGTTTTTTCTGGCAATAGTAAAATTCGGATTGGAAAATCCGTGACAATATTTTAGGTGAAAATATATATAATAACCCTTAAACACAATTATCCTTTAATTTACACGAATATATTTTTTACATGTTTATTGGCATACCTAAAACCTATTCAGACATTTTGATATATTCTCACAAAATATAGATTAGCTACAAAATACTATATGTAGTAGTTGACCTTTCGTATTGAAATGTTGCAATGAAAATTATGAATTCTGTTTCCTGTTTGAACTGGGGCACTATTTTAATTACTAAAATAATATTTTAAATCCAAAGTTGTTCTGGTTATTCATGTAAATATGAAGAAATTTCTGATTAATATTGAATCGATATTATCAAATTGTGACAGAATATTGTAATACTTATATCGTTATATAAATAAAAAACTGGCAAATTTCAACATTCCTTTAGTTAATGATATTATAGACTTATGCTTCGACATAAAATTTTGATTTAATATATTATCTACTGAAATTGAAATGTTTCACTATAATTCTTAAAATGACATACTTTACTTATTAACGCAAAGTTTACCAATCAATTTGTGAAAAAGCTGTACAACGACATGAGAAGGCCAGTTGTTTGACCAGCTCGATCTCCGGATCTCAAATCACTACATTTATTTTTGTGGGGCTTTTTATAAAAAAAGTGTATGCTAATTCGGACAAAACGTTACCAAGAAATCGATGCTATCATTGCATTAATGAAAATGGATCACTCTGGGCTCTATTTAAATTAAATTGTTTACAAGCCGTTGTTTTTATTTGTTTAATAAATTATTTGAATGTAATTTTTAAAATTTCATATGATAACAGTGATTAGTGATTAGAAAATGTTAAAAATCTGAAAACAGAACTTCTGAAGTTCTTGAAGAGTACTCTTTTTTCAGGCAATAGAAAAAAATAATATTATTTGTACTGGAAAAATGCTTTCTACTATTCACGTAGAGTTTAGGAGGTTCAAGACTGAACAAGGCCCCATACTAATGCCACAGGCTTTAGTTGAAAAAAGTAATTCACGTCAAAATATTCACATTTTATAATGATTACTGCACATTAAGTTTGAACGAAGAAAAGTACTAGATAAGAAAGAAAATAAAATATTTGTTTTAAAGTTAAACCCCCTCTATTAGAAAAACGGACTGTCATAGAGAAAAATGTCATGAAAGGGCTCCTATTATTTTATCATTCTCTATCATTTCCCAAAGGTAAGAACTGAAAATCAGGGACACCCTGTACCATTATTACATGTTTTTAAAAAAGTGATAAAAATTATATTTCTGTCATTTTTTTAATTAACATGAAAATTTTATACAAATTTGCTTTTCAGAATCTGACAAACGCGATTTTTTGTCAATGATGCGTACTTTGTACAGGGTGTCCGGAAATTATGTATCAAGACTTCAGGAGGTGATTCCTCACACAAGAAATTAGGGTCACGAAGTCCTATAACAATTTTGCGAAAACTCAATATTAACGGAGATACAGGGTGTTAAAGTTAAAATTTTATTTTTGATATTTATACGTAACTTCTTAAGAAATCCAAACATTTACATAAAATTTGTAAATCGGGGGTTTTTGCGGATGAGAAATTCAAATAAGTTTGTAATTTTGACGTCACTAGTAGAAGGCACCACTTATGGCACATCATGTTTCTTTCAAATGACAGAACTTTTTTGCTACTTAGTGTATCCATCTGACTATTGAAACAATCGATGCTACTACCTCTTATATCTGAAAAAGGTATACCTTATTGAAGTCGTTAGGAGTAACAGATTTCGAAATAATCTTATTTGAAATATTCAGTGCACCGAATAGAAATTGTTTCGGTTTCAGTTAAAGTGCCTTTTCTACTGAAAATACAGCAAAATGTTACTTGAAAAAGTTGTTCTGAATGGTAAATTATGGAGATGTGCAAAATGTTTAAAAAATCGGCCTGCTTTGCTAAAATCTTTGTGCTTTGTTGTAAAATGGTTTCATCAAACCTCGTCGACCTTCTTGAAATTTTGCATGTCTCCATAATTTACGATTCTGAAACAATTTTTTCAAGTAATATTTTGCTGTATTTTCAGCAGAAAATGCACTTTACCTGAAACCAAAACAGTTTTTACTCGGTGTACTGAGCATTTCAAATAGGATTATTTCAAAAATGGTTACGCCTACCGAGTTCAGCAAGGTATACCTTTTTCAAATAAAACAGGTACAGTAAGATACAAAAAAGTTTTATCATTTAAAAGAAACATGATGTGCCACAAGTGGCGCCCTCTACTAGTGACGTCAAAATTAGAAACATATTTGAATTTCTCGTCCGCAAAAAACCCCTATTTACAAATTTTATGTAAATATTTGGATTTCTTAAGAAGTCTTGACGCATAATTTCCGGACACCCTGTATAGAAAATAATATTTCTTACAGTAAACTATAAAAAATACTTAGGAACGTTGGTAGATGTAAAGTATATAGTATTTGTGGCCAGTTAAACAACACAAAAGCAAACATTATTCATGCAAGCATGTTCTATTGTTTGGGATTATACAAGGTGTTTATGAAATAAATGCAATCTTTGAAAGGGATAATACACGGAAAGAAAGCTATACTAATAACAAAATTGATACACTTATTTCAATGTTAGCTTAGTTTCACTATTTCTCAAGTATAGTAATACTTTAATAAGATTATATATTCTTCATTTAAGAATAAAAATTTAAAAATCTAGAAAACTGGTATATTTAATATGAGATAAAGTTATGTTTGTTTAATGAATTGTTTTGTTTTAATTAGATATCAATTACTACAAAATGGAAAAGTTGGAACTCATAGTTGCTGAGCAGGACTCAGATGTAGTCAGTATTGTCGAACACTGGTGTTGCCAGGACGAACTCTCTTCGATGGCTATTCCAGGTTACAATTTGACTAGCAGCTTTTGTCGTTCAACTCGTGAGCATGGTGGATCAGCGATCTACGTTAGTAAAAGAACCAATGCACAATCGATTGACGTTGAGAACTTCTGCATCGAAATGCATTTTGAGTGCAGTGCAGTGAAATTGTTATTGGGCAGTCGAAAAATACTAGTGTTAAGTGTATATAGACCGCCTGACGGTGATTTTAATTTGTTTATATGTCAACTTTCCTGTACTTTAGAACTGTGTAGTAAATATGCTTTGGATATTTTTCTTTGTGGCGACTTAAATATTAACTATTTAGAAAATAGTTCTCACAGATCAAATTTTGACGACTTGCTCCAGTGCTATAACTTGAGAGTCACTTCTATGGTTCCCACTAGAGTTGTAAGTAATTGTAGAGGAATAACAAGTAGCACAAAGGTTGATTATATCTTAACAAATGTTAATCTAAGTCAATGTGCATCTGATGTTTTTGAAGCACATTTCAGTGACCATAGGGTTCTTTCATTAAAATATCAAATATCAGATAATAATATCAATAATGATAATCGACCTATTTATAGGCGATTTAGAGATCTCTCCGAATGTAATCTTAACAACCTGCTTTTGTTTGTGTCAACTTTACAATTTAATGAAATATATACGGGAAATGCTGACCTAGGCTTTACTAATTTCATAAACATTATATCTTATGCAGTGGACTATTGTTGTCCAGTAAAAACTTATAAAAGTAACTATAAAACTCAGTCAAAATGGGTAACCCCTGAAATTATACTATCTAGCCAAAATTTAAAAAACCTGTTCTGGTTGTGGACAAACATGAAGGATAGTGACTCTCAAGCTTATTACAAACAAGCTAGGAATAATCACAATAGGTTAATAAAGGATACTAAGTTGAACTTTCACGATACGCTCATATCTAAATCAAATAACAAAAGCAAAACTATTTGGAACCTTGTCAACAGAGAGACGGGTAGGAAAAGGAAAGAAGAAAAGAATATCGCTCTGAATGTGAATGGTAAGCTTTGCTCAAATTCTAATAAATTGGCTAACGTTTTTGTCAATTATTTTGCAACAGTGACTGAAGACACCTTACAAAATCATTTTGGACATCTTAGATCCACAAATTGTACTACCGATGTAATGTTAAACAACACATTTTTCTTTATTCCTGTGGTGGCAAGTGATATAAATTCAGTAATATGTAACTTAACAAATAAAAATACCACAGGTTTTGATAATTTGTCAGTAAAATTGACCAAAAAAATATCCGTATGTATAGTTGACCATCTTGCTTATTTAATTAATTTATCTGTTAACAGTGGCCACTTTCCAGAAGTGCTAAAAAAGGCAATAGTTGTTCCCGTTTATAAAAATAGCGACCCTGAGGATATCGTTAATTATAGGCCTATATCGTTGCTGAGTGTGATCTCCAAAATATATGAACGAGTAGTCTTTAACAAGGTGTTTGCTTTCATTGATAAATTTAACATAATGACAAGTTGCCAACATGGCTTTCGAGTAGGAAGATCTACCCAATCAGCAGTGTGTAATTTTACGGAGCATATTTATAAATTGCTAGATGAAGGTAAACATGTTGCAGGAATTTTCTTTGACTTAACACGTGCGTTTGACTGTCTAAATTTTTCATTTGTTGAGAGCAAGCTATACAACATTGGATTTAGAGGGATATTCTTAGAGTGGTTGATCCACTATCTTACTAATAGATCATTTTGTGTTAAAATAAATGATTGCACTTCAGAAACTAAAAATACTGACTTAGGGGTGCCTCAGGGATCCGTGCTGGGTCCACTAATTTTTTTGTTATATGTTAACGATATGGCAAAACATGTAAACTCATCATCATTAACTTTGTTTGCTGATGATGCGTCTCTTGTGGTCTCGGCTGGGACCCCTGAGGAACTCAGTGCAAATTGTGAAAACTTTATTACTTGTTTTGTAAGATGGTGCGAATCTAACAATCTCATTGTTAACCTTAAAAAGACAAAAGCCCTGTACTTTCGCTCCTTTTGCGTACCTGAGGCAAAACTTAACCTATGTTACAACAATTTCGTGTTACAAACTTCCGAAAGCACTAAGTTTTTGGGTGTTTATCTCGATGATCAATTGAAATGGTATGAGCACGTGAATGTACTTAGTAATGTACTCAACAAATCGTTTTACGCAATTTCTCGTGTTAAAAATACAATGCCCCTGTGTGCACTATTGAACGTTTACTACAGTTTAGTATACTGCCATATTTCTTATAATGTTATTTTGTGGGGTAATTCGGCCAGCA
This sequence comes from Monochamus alternatus, assembly GCA_037114965.1. Classification (NCBI taxonomy): domain Eukaryota; kingdom Metazoa; phylum Arthropoda; class Insecta; order Coleoptera; family Cerambycidae; genus Monochamus; species Monochamus alternatus. The sequence goes on along the minus strand of CM073426.1, from coordinate 57,738,024 downwards.
GTAACCGGATTTTTGTGGCGCAAAAACGAATTCTTAGAAAAATATTTGGTATTAGTCCTCGCGAAACATGCAGGAATATATTCGTTAAATACAAAATATTAACATTTCCGTGTATATTTATCTATAAAATACTGCTGCATGTTAGCGAAAATATTCACCACTTTACCAAAAACTCTCACTTTCATGGATATTCCACGCGGAATTGCGATTTGCTGAGTTTTCCTAAACATAAAACTAAAAGGTTTGAAATGTCTGCTATGTATCAGGGAATTAAATTATATAATAAATTACCACCTCATTGCATATCTAAAGACAAACATACATTTAAAAAATATATTAAGGAATTGTTACATATCAAATCTTACTATAGCATAGATGAGTATTTAGATGACAATTTACAATAATTAGTGTTGAGAGTGCAGATACTTTCTGTTTTGTTTTTGTTGACATGTCCTATACATCTGTATGTGTTAAAGGATCAATAAATATTATTTATTTGTTATATTTATATGTGAGTATATATGTTTGTTTGTATAATATATGTGTGTGTATATGTTCATATATTTTTATGTTTGTGTTTGTATTATTATGTTTGATACTTGTACTTTGTAAATTGACTTGTCCTATACATTTTTATGTCAGAAAGGATTAATAAATATTATTATTATTATTATTATTACTTGAGTCAACAATTGTTATTTTCAAAATAAGGTTATGTTTTATTTATTTGAAGTTTTACGTGACTTGAAAGAATTATTGCAAATATTTGAAATAATATTAAATAATTTTGAATAAAGTTAGTAATAACATTGCATTAAGAAAAAATAAAATACGTAACTATTTCAGTATTATTGTTATATTATATACCTTTCTAGAGTAGTTACTGCTCTACTCAGTAGTATTTAATTATTTATATATAGAAAGAAAGACTTATAGCTACAGCAAATAGTCATAGTCATTTATCAGCGACACACTAGACGTATACAGCTTGTTCGTGTTCCTCAGTTTGTCATAGAAGGCGAGGCAACCGATTGACGGGAATCTCAGTAGACGTGGTGCAACTACATCTTGTGGCCACATGCTAAACCTGACGATCCACCTCCACCTTTAATAGAGTTTGTAGTAAATAATACTACAATTGTGTATCTATAGTTTCAGTATTGGTCACCACATGTGTTGTATTAATATCATATATAAATATTATTATTTGCACTATAGACGCATTTAAATATTAATAACTTTAATTCGTGCACTATTCGCAACTATTCTATAATTAATATTTTATTCATATTTTAACCAAATATTATTTTTTTAGTAAATGTTAAATTTAGTGTCATTTTAAGAAAGAAAAGTGTTAAATTAAGTGTAAGAAAGGGATGTCAAGAATATATAAATATTTAAGTATATCAAATATACTTACTATATTACTGATTACATATACGTTTGAATAAAGTTTAAAATTTCAAGTATATTTAAATACAGATTTTTTCCATGTGGAGGACGTAAAAATAACTAATTTTCATTAATCAACCTAGGATCTAAAATATCATCTCCATAAAATTGATCGTGAATTATGAAGTGAAACTTAGGACGACTTTGCATCACTCTATTCAGCTGTGTTTAGATTTTTGCCAAAGTAGGCCTAGGAGGACATTAAAATCTTCTTCTCATTCTGGGAAATGTTCCTTAATAGCAGTTTATTGTATCTCACAAAAAAAATAATTTTACTAGTCAAACAATTACATTTTTTTTAAATTTGAAATAAAAATCATAACACAAGCAAAGCAAATTCTGCGAACAAGGAGAGCAAATTCCAGCAGACCATATTTCAACACTAACTGATTTTGTCTCTTATAAGATCGAATTTATCTATTTGAGGGCACCCTGTATACTTTCATATATGAAATAACATTAGCATAAAAATCTAATTTAAAATAATTATTCTAGAAGGAATGTAACAATCACAAGCCACAGCGGAAATTTTTATATGATTACACATAATAAATGATCTTTTTAATATTCTTCAAATACTCAACACGACTTCCGCTATTTTTGGTTTTTTCTTAGAAATCATCAAACAGAAACTTCTTGTAGGTAATTATCATTTCCTTTTAGACTATAAAAGACTTTTGAAAATCAAAACAGAAATACTAATATGATAGCTACAAATGATATCAAATTTATTATGCATGGGGTCAAAAATCAATTGACTGTGGAAAGAAATTGGAAAACTATGGTCAGTGAGTTATCGAAAGAGTATTCAGTTAGTTGGAATGTATACTTTTGGAAGTGTACCAAACAAAATTGTTGACTATCTGCATTCGCCAGAACCATAACTTTATACGGAAAATTATTTTCGTTGCACGTCCGCCACTCTCTTTGCCAAGGCAGGCGGCAATGAGAAAAATTTAAAACATCAGGGAGGGTGGAAAAGCGACACTATTGCAGAATCCTATGCTAAGGATTCTGTGCTCAACAAAATTAAAGCAAAGACGATTTGAGATGAACGTCAAACTGAAAACATAAATATTACCAATGATTATTGTACTAAAGATTTACAAATTGTCAACATAGATAATAATCCTCAAATATCTTCAATTAAAACTCCTCCGGCTTAACTTTTATAATGCGTCAGGGTGTACGTTCACGTTTAATATCTATATAACAAGAAATAAGTATATTTGTATTTGCTATTATTTTTCTGTTTACTTTGTACTTTTTAATAAAATGTGATGATATATAATTTCTCCATTTTTTTAAATTATAGAATTTTATGGTAGCGATAAAATTAATATTCACCATGTTAGTAAAGGGTCTTTATCGAACTCGCCTTTTACTCGTTACACTCGCTTGGCTCATAATCTTAGGCTCGTTCGATAAAGAATCACTTTACTAACTTGGTGCATAAATAACTATTACATTCCTGAGATGTCACCAGATTTTAAGTTGTAACGTCATGTATTTTTATGAGGCGGTATATTTGTATGGCGTGTCTGGATAGTAAGTAGTAAGTAATTTTAAAGGATCTGTTTCCTGACACGCAGTTAATATCTTTAACAATTCTTGAGATATCAACATTTTTGAAAAACAATTATAATATCAACATGCACAAACTGTAAAACCTGTGATAAACTTTATATAACGTTACCTTGTTCAACGTTTATATAACTTGTTCAACGTCCATCAACTTGACGCATTTCCAACCTATGAAAGAAAGAAAGAAAGAAAGAAAGATCTTTTATTTGTTCCATATTGTCCATAGTGACATAGAACGTGTCAGGTTACAATTTCAAATTTTTTATAACATTTTTTAAAAAAAAAATTATAGAAGTTGACATTGCCAAAAACAGGTGTTTTCCTTTAAAGACATATATAAGTAAAGGACATAAAACAAATAGTAAAAGACATTAAATAAGTATACAAAATACTAAGTAAACATAAAATTTACAGTGATAATATCACAGTGTTTACATAATGATAGCTTAATTATCCTATAATACAGATTAGAAATCACTTTCATATATGCTATCAAGGAGAAAATCAGTGAGGGTGTAATAGGCTTTATCTAACAGATATTGTTTTAATTGCAATTTAAATAGCCGTTTGGGGCGGTTTCTTACAGCTTGAGGTAACTTATTCCAAATCTTTACTGCACAATGTTGGACGTTGTTTTGAATGTACGAATAATTAGTCATTTCAGGTTTGAAGTTTTCTTTATATCTGGTATTATGAGTGTGACTGTAGATTTCAAATAAGCATTTATTCTCAAATATAAATGCAGCAGAATCGTATATGTAAAGACAGGTTAAAGTAAGTATGTTTTGTTTCTTAAATATTTGTTTGCAACTTTCCCTTCGTTTCATTTTAAAAATATTTCTTAGGCAACGTTTTTGCAGGACAAATATTCTCTGCACTTCTACAGAGTTTCCCCAGAAGATAATGCCATACTTTAGTCTAGATTGTACAAAAGCATGATATGCTATTAAAGCTTCCTTCTGTCCTATGCTCTCAGCCAACACTTTCAGAGCAAAACAATATTTTGCTGTACTTATAGCAAGTTTTTGTACATGTTCCTTCCAGTTTAGTTGTGAGTCTATATAAACACCTAAAAAAGCGACGTTTTCTGTAGATTTAATTTCATTTTGTTTATAATTAATTTCAAGGTGTTCTTTAGAGTGATGTCTGAAATTGATTATGTGCGTTTTCTCGATGTTAAGTAGTAAGTTATTAGCTGAGAACCAGGCATCAAGAGCGTCAATTGAATGATGAATGCTTTGCTTGGATAGTTCTATATTATTTTCGCTAAATATAACTGTGGTGTCGTCCGCATACATAACCATATCTTGCATCACAATATTTGGTAGTTCGTTTGTGTATAGAATATACAACAATGGCCCTAATATTGAGCCTTGCGGCACCCCCTTTTTTATATCGACTATACTAGACTCAATTATATCACCATTTCGGTCTACTTCTACTACACGCTGTTTTCTGTTTGTTAGGTAAGATTTCACGAGATCTAACGACACTCCCCTTATTCCATATAGATTTAATTTTTCAAGTAATATTGCATGGTCTACGCTGTCAAAAGCTTTAGAAAGATCTAAGCACATAACTTGAGTCTTTTTGTTATTGTTTAATGAATTGAGCACCTTTACAATTGCATCATATATAGCTTTTATAGTTGTCTTGCCCTTTCTAAAGCCATTCTGACAATGTGACAGTATGCAGTTCTTTTCAAAAAATTGTATTAATCTGTTGTAAATAATTTTTTCTATTATTTTATTGATGTTGGATAGCAGTGATATTGGTCTATAGTTCTTAATTTCACCCGTTTCTCCCTTCTTATATATAGCTTTTATATGAGCCATTTTTAATTTCTCTGGGTATACTCCTGTAGAGAAAGCTAGGTTGATTATATGTACTAAGGGGTCAGCTATTATGTCTGCTACTGCCTTTAATAGATCAACTGGTACTTCATCCTCACCCGTAGATTTCTTATTTTTCATTTTTTTATACATTCAATAATTTCTTCCTTGCATGCACCATACATAAATATTGAGGGCAAGCACTTTTTTATAAGCTTATAATCGACCTCGCTATTTGCTTTTACATCTGGACATGCATTCAGAAAATAGTTGTTTGCTTGGTTTAAGATCGTCACTGAATCCGAATCGGCACAGTGGATATTCTCAAGTATTGTGTTCTTACAAGGATTTTCTTTGTCTGACGTTACTTTCTTAACTAGTGCCCAAGTTGCCTTACCTTTATTTTCCGATGATGCTATATAATTAATATTGTACATTTTTTTGGCTTGTTTTATAACTTTGCTTAATATATCAGCATAAAGCTTGTAAGTTTTTTTTGATGTTTGACCAAATCTTACTTGTTCATATAGTTGACGTTTTTTTTTACATGATATTTTTATTCCCTGAGTGATCCATTTTTTTGTAGAGTTTGTTTTGTTAAGGTTTTTCATTGGAAACACCCTATCCATTATATCTTTTATAATTTTTATAAAGAAATCGTATGCACTGTTTGTGTCTCTTATATTAAATAACGGTTCCCACTGTACAGATTCCAGTTCCCGACGGTACTGTTCCATTTTGATTTTACTAAAGATTCGTTTTTTTATATTTTTAACTTGGTCTTTTTTTACTGGTATGGTTAGGATTTGTGCACGATGATCTGATAGTACTGAGACTAAAACTGAGCTATTTCCAAAATTGTCAAAATTAACAAATATATTGTCTATGAGTGAGGAGGTCGCACTAGTTACTCTGGTAGGCTGGAATATTGTCTGTGAGATATTATATAAATTTAATAAATCTAAAAATTCTTTTGACTTGCTAGTGTTAGTTAACAAATCTACATTAAAGTCTCCACAAAGCACCAACTTATACGTTTTAAATTTTGAATACGTCACCTCAAGCACCTCCATCAATTTCTCAATAAAGCTATCAAAGTCACCCAAACCCCTTCGATACACGCATATTACAATTATTTGTTTCTCCTTGCTTTGAACACAGGAAATTTCAGCATGACCCTCTAAACTAATTTCTTTTATACACGCCACTTCATCAAAGTCAAGATATTCATCAGTATAGATACAAGTACCACCATGTTCCATATCTGTTCTTGAGAAACACGAAGTCATAGTATAGCCATTTATTTTAATAGATTCTTCTTCTGATGGTTCCAACCAATGTTCAGTAAAACACAGTACATTTGGTTTTTGGTCAATAGTGCTGAGGAAGACCTCAATTTCTAGATTTTTGTTTCTTATTGATTGTATATTTTGATGCATAATTATTAGATTGCCGTTATTACTTTCACCTTCTTGGTCTTTTATATCATTGGTAGGTCTTTGTGGATTGTTATCATTCAAAGTATTTAGTTTTTTGAATAGTCGTCCCTTAACTTTATTATTTTTGGTGTCCCGTTAAAGTACCTGATTTTAAGGTTTGTTTCGCCCTGTTGCGTTCTCTGTACAAGGATGGATTTCAGCTGTTTATATTCTTTGATTTGCATTGGAGTCTGATCAAAACTTAGAGATATGGTACCAAATTGTGGATTTTTTCTTAATTCTCGTGCTTGTCGAATAATTCTTTTTACATCATCAGCTGACGGCAACATTACTTTTAGAGGCCTAGGTTTTTCATCGCTTGCACGTCCTACTCGTAACACCTTTATATTCTGTACATCAACATCTTTGGATACGACAGATATGATTTCTTTTACCGTAGTTAGATCCGCTTCTGCCCCATTTGTTCCTGCTTCATTTAGGTTTTCAATGCACCCAAATACCATGAGGTTCTTTTTACGTATCCCACGCTCATTTATCTCACGAATAGGATCAAGATCACCTCCACTAACTTGCTTCTGCTCACTAATTTGTTGTTTGATTGCAAGTATTTCGGCACGAAGTTCTTCGTTCACCTTAACTTGAAATTCATACTTTTGTAAGAGTTCATGGTACTGGAATTCCATTTTAATTAGCTTCTCCATTACATCATTTATCGTGTATTGCTTGTTTTTCTTCGAATCAATTGATGAAATTTGAGGGTTGGTCAGCATAACCTCATTTCCTTCACACGTGTTGCACGCCCACCTTTTTCCGTTTGAATTTTGCAGTTCTTTTTGAAAATTATTTAGCACACTAACTGTCATGCTTATACATTTGATATGGTGCCACTTTTTACACTTATTACATAAAATTGCATAGCAATTTTTAGCAGACTTTGAACACACGTTGCAATTTTCGGCCATGCTGGAATTTCATCTATGTCGGTTTTCATGTTTATTCGTTCCTTTAAAACATCTTTGATATTGTTGCCTTCCCTATACCAATTTGAAGCAACTTGTGACAAATGTTTGGAATCAGTTTAGCAAGGGAAATTCGAAAATGAAGAATCGACCTATTTCGAGAATTTTTAATATTGTTTATTTACCTAATAATGAATTTATGCCTTACTTTATGGACTCACTGTATAAGAAGTGTAAGAATGAGAAAAATCTGAGAAAGCTTTATAGGCGGACGATCAAATGTCGTCTAGTATCAATTTCTCATATTGATCCACGGCAACATTTTTCTGCTATGAAATATTTCCCTCCTTTTTATATGAGAATTTCAGTTAAAAAAAATATTTATTTTCTTAAAATAAAAGAAAAAAACAGTATATATAATGACAGTTAACCACTCTGTTTCAAAACTTGCATAAATTACTCCATTCGATTTGATAAACTTCAAATAGTAGATAGGTACCTGTTTGACAATAAGAACTTAATAATAATTAAAAAATGCTCGTATTTATAGCGGGTCTGGTTTCATAGAGTCCAACCTGAGAACAACCAGGGCAGGTAAAAGAATATCAGCTATTGCTAGGGATGTGCACTTTAATTCTGTTACTGGTAGCCACCAGTTACCGAGGTCACGGCATAACAACCCGAAAAACCATGTATCAAATATCCTTAGGACGTCCCTAAATGTCAAATCATTTACCATTGATGGACATACCAGGCATGTTCGATTGTGTGGAAAACGGACGTCCTAATGTCCAATGGACATCCTGAGGATATCCTTGGGGTGTCTTGGTGTTATATAGATTTTAATAATAATTGTTCTGTCATTTAAAACATTTAAAAGAAAATCATATTAAACAAGTACCTACTTGATTACTTGGAAAAATACTTCCAAAGATACTGGCTAAAAACTGCAAGATGCAAAAGTTGTAAGTACAATCGTGCAATAATAATGACACTCTTTAAAATTTTGTGTTTTATTTTGAACTGCTAACGTATTTATAATGAAATATACTTTCAACTCTTAACATTAGTAATTGATTGTTTCACTTTACCAATACAGATTTAATGAAATTTCCATTCAGAACTTTCAGAAACTCAAAACTGTTTTGAAGGTCATTATTATTGCAAAAGCATGTACATGTATGCATATTACAGTTTTAACCAAATAAAAACTGTAGTAAAAATACTTGTTTGACAATAAGTAGTTAATAATAATTAAAAAATGCTCATATCACGTTTGCAACTGTAATAGAAGTGACAGTACTATATGAGACGAAATACAGGATAAATGTGTGATAATTTTAAGAGGAGTACATATGCAGGATGTTGGTTATAAGTAAGGTACGTAATTAATTCACTCCAATGTAGTAAATTTTTCAGGGAAGCTTTCACACGTGTTGCACGACACATTCGTGCAACGATTTATTACCGCATCTATAAATAACGTTTCTTAGAAATTACTGCATGTATATGAATTATTCTGTATAATTTTACCTATTTCTGTTTATGGAATAATCGGAAATACAGCCGGCAGTACCCTCAACAGTATATAATATCAAATACTTAAAACGCTTAGCTGCAGCCTTTGATTTTCTTTAACTTTGTGCTTCTTTTCTGTAATAATAATTAGACAGGATTTCCCAATATTGACAAACTAAGGCCAGTGGTAGAAAATTATAAATTAAGATATATGTCCCTTAAACGCAGAAAACAATATGAGAAATAGTTGCCGGCATTGAAATTTTTGGTGCATATATAGATACAAATAACTATATGAGGCTGCACAGAATTTTCTATTTTAGAACTTTTAAGGCACGAATACATTAAAAATGTATTGCACATAATGATTGCGTGCTCCACTCGAAAATTAGACATGTCTCCGGAAATTTCATACCAGTTCTTGAAATGATGATTTTACACATGAAAGAATTATTGAAAGAGTTCATATTTTATATTTATACAAGCTAATTCACGGCGATGAAGTTTCATGGTTGTACTGATTATTTTTTTTATAGAAAATTTGACTCCCTCTATAATCGAGTATGACCATTTCAATGATAATATTCAAGAAGCTGTCACATCCAGTTATACCAGAAGCCCTCATTAACTTCTTCCTTCCTCTTCCACCTTTCAGGTAGTCTCTGAATAGACAGTCTGCATACCTGCTATTATAATTTTTAATCAAAATTTTATTATTGTCGTGTCTGTGATGAAGTATAGTGAATTGCAATATCCTGCTTGTTTAAAAGAATATAATATTTCTTTCTGTACGGTAAGTTTTAGTTCCAGTAAACCCCGATACTTCTTAAGGATGTTCTTAGAACGTCTAGTAATGGATATTAGACCGTCTAGTAATGGACATTAGAACGTTCAGTAATGGATATTAGGACTTCCAATGGATGTCAGTTTGAATACGTTAGGCGTCTAACTTCAGACATGTCCTTAGAAGGTTCTTGGTACGCTATAGAATGTCCCATGGACGTCCACAACTGATCCTCGGATGTACCGATATAAAAAAATCTCTTAAAATGGACGTCCCATGAAAGCAAAACGATATATTTATTTATTTTTGTATAACTAATTTAGAATATCTAAAGAGATACCTATAGTGGGTCTGGCCCCACAGAGTCTAGCCCGAGAACAACCAGGGCAAGTCAAAGAAACCCAGCTAATGTTAGGGATGTGCACTTTAATTCTGTTACTGGCAGCAACCAATTACCGAGGTCACGGCATAACAACCCGAAAAATCAAGTATCAAATATCCTTAGGATATTCTTAAAATGTCAAATAGTTTACCATTGATGCTCATCTCGGGTATGTCCAATTGTGTGGAAAACGGACGTCCTAATATCCAATCCTTGTATTATATAGATTTTAATAATAATTGTATGGTCATTTAAAAAATTTAAAATAAAATCAGATTAAGCAAGTACTTGGAAAAATACTTCCAAAGATACTGGCTAAAAACTACAAGATACAAAAGTTGAAGGTACAATCATTTGCAATAATAATGACACTCTTTAAAATGAATTTTATGATTTATTTTGGACTGCTGACGTATTTATAATGAAATCAACTTTAATATTAGTAATTAATTGTTTCACTTTACCAACAGAGATTTATTGAAACGTAACAGATTTACTAAGAATTTCCAATAATTTATAGATAAATTGAAAAAGGGATGTGTTTGATGTTATCATCGTCCACGAATATTTAAATTACATATTGGTCATTCCAGTAGAGTCTTCAGACTTTATGCAAACAGGTTAAGTTTTCATATCAAAATTATTCCATTCATGTTTTTTTTTTGAGAAACAAAACAAAATTTCTCAAATCTTATAGGTAACATTATTGACAGGTAACATTTATAAGTAAAAAATAATTTTAAATAGATACATAATATTAAATACCACTATTGGCTATTAATTAAAAATTGTTTGTATGAAACCAAATATTAAATATAACAATAACTGACTTATGTTATATAAGAAATTAAAATGATATTATATTATTTTTTTTAATCAACCCATAAAGAAACATTAAATTACAAATTATTTAATTGATTTATAGGACCATATATACACATCAATTCAATTCACCAGTTACTGGCTAGCTAAGACTAAAAGTTCCTACCTTACATGAAAGTAGTGAATCTCTTCACACTAAAGTGTATCGTTGGTTGCATATCTCATATCAGTGATGGCAGCAGATCTGGTACAGGAATTTTATTGCTCATTTAGATACATGCACAAGCCCGTTTTCTACGGGCCAACACGACATCAATACAGTACTAGAATGTTAACAGCCAATTACCAGTTGGAAGTAATTAAAACACTCAGTTCGAACTATTATATTAACATTAATCGGTGTTATACCGCTGTCGTACTGGTTCGTTTGGTAGTGAGCTTGGACCATTTTGTAGTTTTGGTCTTATTAATACTAATATTAATAATAATAATTTAGTAATAGGTATGTATATCAAATCTGTTAATTTTGGGAAACTGTTAAAAAGTCATAGGATGGATAGGTACAATTGTTTGCAATAATAATTACACTATTTACAATTAATTTTGTTTGATTTTATTTATTTATTTATTTGCAATACACTGTCCAGACAGAATCCAATTACAAACGAGTAATAACACAGATGTTGTGTGTTCTTTGTAAACACTAATAAAGACCTTTTATTATTATTATTATTTATATACATATTAAAATTAATGAAAAAATGCATTTTTATATTTTATTTTAATAATTGTAACACATAACAAACATTGGACCATTATTACGAACATTAGTTTAAATTTAAATTAATTTAATTTAATTTAAACTGAATATACAGTATGTGCCAAAAGTATGGAATAAATTCAATAAAAACGAAACAATTATTTTTTGGGAAAAATCCTCGAACAGGTAGATTTTTAATTTAAAAAATACATATTTTATCATAAAATGCGATTTTCAAATGTCATTTGTTTTCGAGTAATGACGTCATCGATTTTTTTTAATGGCAACACTATATTTTTTTTCCTTGATTCTGAAAGATCGTTTAATTCTCTATCAGACAGTACTAAAATTTTGCCCTCTTACATAGGAAAGTTATCGAGTAAATGACGATTGAATGTTAGAAAACGTAAATTTTATCCATAAAAAAGTAACAATTCTGAGGTATGTAAAAATTGATTAAATTTTATACTTTAATTAAATGTTCGAATTGCCATCCACCAACTTCTTGACAATGCGCAAGTCTGTGAAGAAATTCTTCTTGCACATTATGAATGATTTCTGGGGTAACTCTGCGTATTTCGTTCCGAATGCGATTTTGAAGTTCTTCTAAATTACGTGGTTTATTAATGTACACTTTTGATTTCAAGTATCCCCATAAAAAATAGTCAAGAGGTGTAAGATCTGGCGATCTTGCAAGCCATTCTATCGGTCCGCGTCTGCCGATCCACCTCCCAAGAAAACAGTTGTCCAAAAAATCTCGTACAGGGCGCGCATAGTGCGGAGGTGCACCGTCTTGCTGAAACCATATGGTATCGTCAGGAATGTCAGGGTCATTATCGTTAGGAAAAATTACTGCAAGGGCTGGAACAAGGTCATTTTCTAGAAACTCTAAATATCTTTGTCCTGTAATGGTTCCTTCAAAGAAGAAAGGTCCTACTATTCTGTCGTCAACTATTTTAGCCCACACATTTAATTTCTTAGGGTGTTGGGTATATGCCTCTGCCATCCAATGAGGATTTTCCCGAGTCCAATATCTGCAAGTTTGACGGTTTACTGTACCATTCAGACAAAATGTGGCCTCATCTGAAAAAAGTATTTGCCGGTGTAAATTTCTATTTCCTTGACATAAATCCATTAGAATTTCGCAAAAGTGTAAGCGGCGATCGGGATCATCTTCATTGAGTTCCTGCACAAGTTGAATTTTGTAGGGATGATATTTTTCCTTCCTCAAGATACGTAGCACTGTGCTCTGACTAGTGTCATTGTTTAATGCAAGCAATCGTCAAGAATTATGAGGATTATCCACCATACTTATCAAAATGTTCTGTTTCTGATTTTCATTAATGCTTGGACGTCCAGGTTTTGGAATATTTAAAACATTGCCAGTTTCTCTAAATTTAGACTCTACTGGCTGTTGATTGGGTGATAGGGCGATCTGGATATTTTTCATTAAATAAATCGCAAACTTCCTGCTGAGTTCTATTCATATTCCCGCATCCGATAAGAATTAAAATTTCAATTCTTTGAGTAACAGTTAAATGTGCCATAATACTTTAAATTGAATAATAATTTCTATGTCGCTTACAATACTTATTAGAAAGTCGGTGTGACAATGACACTTTGCAAAGATTTTTGCTTTATTTTAATTGATTTACGTTTTCTAACATTCAATCGTCATTTACTCGAAAACTTTCCTATGTAAGAGGGCAAAATTTTAGTACTGTCTGATAGAGAATTAAACGATCTTTCAGAATCAAGGAAAAAAATATGGTGTTGCCATTAAAAAAAAAATCGATGACGTCATTACTCGAAAACAAATGACAATTGAAAATCGTATTTTACGCTAAAATATGTATTTTTTTAAATTAAAAATCGATTTGTTAGAGGATTTTTCCCAAAAAATAATTGTTTCGTTTTTATTGAATTTATTCCATACTTTTGGCGCATACTGTATAGGTGAAATCTCGTAAATGCACATATTACCTATCATCCTAATAACAAAATTAAAATTTATGTTAGATTATACCATATAAATACATATATAAAAAAATATCCCATTAAGATATATAAGTACAGAGTGGAAAATGGAACAGCCAAGATTCAGAAATACTTACATCCCAACGTCACGTTGACGAATCATGATGTGAAATAGTGTTATAATACACAATTTGTTTTAACCGCCGGTTTAAAATCAAATTAATATCAGGCAAACGACGGTTCAATTTGAGTTTTATAAACTGGCTCTCTTGGCGTAGAAGTTTAGGGGGTCCCAGGATGAAGAAGACTTATACCTAAGCCACTCGCTTTAGTTTAAACAAGTTAGTTACGTCAAAATATGAACATTTTATTTTGATTACTGCATACCAAATTTGAAGCAAACATATTGTCTGACTACTTGTAAAATCTTCTAAGTCCGGTTTTCGGAAATTTTGAGTTTTTTTTACGGATATAATTAAATAAATTCATCCTGACATACTCGTGAATCCATTCTAAGTCTATACCAATCAGAATGGATCCATGGACAACAGAAGGAGCTACTATGTCTTATTTTTGCCCAAATAAATCAACAAAAAATTTTAAAAGTCCCGTAATAATACAAAAATATATAAAAATTGTATTGCTCGTTTAACTGAAATTACATGTGCTATTTTATGAAAATTTCGTAAGACATGATCGTAAAATAATGGTTGTGGCAGTTTTTTGTCTTTTTGAAATGTTGTGCTTTTCAGACTTAGAAGGCTTTACAAATAAGCCGACGATATTTATTTGTTTAGTAGATAAAAGATAAAAGTAACGCCCTGTATCACGAAAACGAAGTGTCATAGAGAAAAATGTTATAGGAAAGACAACTATTTTTTTTCATGTTCTATTTTGTACCAAAGTTTAGAACTAAAACTGAAGACATCCTGTATTTGCACTTCAACTCATTTATTTTAAATTATGAAATGCCCTTTCAATCAGTTTGACAAGACGTGATGATAGTAACTGCAGTCTCATAAAAAAATCCGAAAATGTGTTTTTTTTTTCAGTGGACATCAAAATCAGACAAGCAGTTCTAGAGAAAAAAATATTTTTATTTTTTCATAAAACACCAAAAACTCCCATAAAAAACTTATTTCTAAAATAACTTTCTGGATAATTTGAGCTTATATTATTGCTGACTACTACATAAAATTTGAAGTAAATCTATCGGGGGGTAGCACACACACATACACTCATCCTGCCAAGTTCTTTGCTGTGACAGTTACATACATGCTTCTGCAATAATAATTAGTCATGAAATCTCTATTGGTGAGTAAAAGAACTAATAAGCTAATGTTAAAAATTTAAAGTAGATTTTATTACGAATACGTCAACAGTTAAAAAAAATCATTTTTATGAATGTCATTATTATTGCAAACGATTGTACTTGTAAATCAGCAGATTTTAAAAATTACCTTTGAGTGGGCAATATTGTATTTAACTTATTTACCCATTCCTAGAGTTAATTCGGTTCAAAATAGCAAAATAAAATACTAAACTGAGGGAAGTAATTAGTGCTGAAACAAGATCAACTGCTACGCAAAGTTATTTGCAACTAGAAATTCTTACGAAGACCTTAAATTAAGTATTGCTATATATTTATTGTATTTTACATCTCACATCCTGTCCTGTCACAACAATTTCAATAATTCAGTCCAAAATTTATAATTATTATCCATATTATTTCTTGTCAATTAATAATTTTACTGCTCAACAATTGTCATCAGTTGTCGCTGGTTGATGATTGACTTTAAAATTATTTGAACAAATCGTAATTACATGCGCTGCGCTTACAAACTATGCAATATGACATATGTATGTGAGGATTTTTTTGGGAACTGTACATATGTTATCAGTGAATACAGGACATCTAGGAGGTCTTAAAAACCTTGTCCCTGATGGGTCTAACCATTGTCATTACCGATATACAGGGTTTTACCGATTTTGGATATTTCTTTAAATTGCCATGAAAAACTAACCAACTACTCTATTCAAATGCCTGAACATATTTATAAAAATTCTGTATTCAGAGTGTTGTTTTTGCGAATAAACAAAATAAAAAAATATATTATACAGGGTTATCTATGACTAATTACAAAATTTTTAACCATGTGCTCAGTGAGGTCTAAAAGACAATAAAAAAATTATTTTGGAATTCGATCTTTAAAAAATGGAGCAAAACCCTTTTTTCCCTCGGAAAATCGGCGCCTATGACAATTAATCATCGTCCAAAATGGAAAGATACGTCAACAACCGTGCGGTCGTTTTTTGCAATGTTGTCAAGTGTAGAAACGACGAAAATAAACATTTTTAATAATAATAATGCCTAAGTACCTGATAGATAACAATTAATCCGGTTAGCTGTAGTATTTTATATTCGTTCTTCGTTCTTTCACTGCACACTGTCAAAACTACATTTTCACTCCTTGCAGATTCGTCATAATTATCCATTAACATATACGGCATAAAATACTTTATTTAATTACTATAAAACATTTAAAATTAGTCACTAACTGTTCTAAAATAGCATAACATAACCTAAAAGAACATCGCGAAACTTAGCTACAGGGTTAACTACTAAGTACAAAACTGACTAAGTACAAAAAATTTAACCACTTGCTTAAATTAATTAAATTATTCCAGAAGTTTAGCTCGATATTTAAAAAATGGGGCAAAACCCTTTTTTCCTACGGAAAGTCCGTGCCTATGATAAGAATGGACTGAGATGGCTTAGATTCATAGATAAAGCTTACATCTGTCAAGAATGTCAACTACCATGTGGTCGTCTTTTTGTAGCGTTTCTAAAGGTAGAAAGGACAAAAATTAACATTCTTATTACTTACTTACGTCATACGAACAAATGAATAATTCATTATATTTTCATCAAAATATTTAAGAAACTGCAACTGATACTAATAAAACTATATACTAAAAGTTTGCATTATATATTGCACTAAATTGCAAAAGATGACTGTTTTTAACCCGACCAAATATCGAAAATTACGTCAGCCGTGACGTAAGACGTCTGAATTCTTGACGCGAGTATAGATAGGTAACAGTTAATCCAGTTAGCTCCAGTATTTTACATTCGTTTTTCATTATTTCGTTATAAACTGGTAAAACTACATATTCGCTTATTACAACCACTCACTACCAATAAAAGACACTTCCCGTAGGTACAATTAGGTAAAATGCCTATTTATTACAAAATCGAACGAAAGTAATAGATAATAGACAAGTTTTAATGTAACCCCGGCAGTCTTGTCCCATAACCTAGAAAACCAAACCGGCGAACTATATTCTGTGAAAGTATCTGCACCCAACACAAATGTCTTTATTTAATAACTATAAAACGTTTAAAAATTAAAAAAGGCACTAAAAACTGAAGAATAACACAAAATTACAACGTAAACACAGGAATTGAATTATGACATGACAGCGATACCGCATGCATGCTTGTAGAGTAGGCAACCAACTTGCTTGTTGGTTGCCTACTCTACATTGGCTGCGTTAAATAAGGATTTAAAATGATATCGAAAAAAAAAAATTTTTGGCTTTATAAATAAGTTTGGAATTTTTTTGAGTGATTCCATTAATTCTTATTTTTCCCTATCCCCTCTTAAAATATTTGTACTAAGTCATAATTAACCCTGTATATTCTAAGACCTAAGAAACATTTTTACAGAGCACTGTAAACATCTTGAGATGTTATAATTTAAAATAGTACTAATTATTTTATGCAAACATCGTCGAATACTGTTAATATTGTTGCTATTATCAGTATTAACGGAATTAACAGAATTTAATTCCTCAACAACACAAGAAGTTTAAACATTTATCGGCATGAAGTGCACCTTGCACTAGTGGCCTACAGATGGCGTCTGCATCAGATGTCAAAAAAATATTGCATACGGTACTCTGATAAGTTTGAAATAATTTGTCAGTACTTGCTTTTCGCAAATTTAATTTTTTGCATATTGTTTGTGTATTTACAAACATGTCGTATTCAAATGCCTAGATGACGGGTAAGGTGCTAATTTATGGGAGTGTGACAAGTGCTCGGTATTGGCAATGGTTAGACCAGACCCTTCAGCAATAGATATTTTTAAGTTTCCCAGATGCCTTGTTTTTACTGTTAATCTATGTACATTTCCCAGTGAAACACCCTGTATAAAAGGCAATCAACTCATGTATCATATGTATTTCTGGTAAAATTCCTACTGATACTGGAGAAGATCTGAAATTCCTTCCGAAACTTTATCTTTATTTATTATCAATTCCTTAGTTTAGCAACAACATATGTACCAAAGTACAAAAGTATGAAGTACCTAACGATTTTTTATCGCTGCCAAAGGAATTAATATTGGTTCCTAAATACATACTAATGGAGATCCCAATATTAAAAATTAAATTTTTTTGTATGATCAGATTTGGAACTATTTCAATTTTTTTCAATTAATCCAAACGTTCGTGCTAATAATGTTTTTAATATTTCAAATTTGATACCGAAGCCATTTAGCATGCAGCAGATATTAACAGTGTTACTTTTAAAGGCAGTTGTGTAAAAATACTGTTATTTTAATTTTCCATAAAATATTCGTACAAAGTACTAGTGTATAGTAATAACCGTTTATCTATTTACAGAGGTAAGTATTTACTTCTTGTATTTTAATCCTTCTGTTTATACACTGCTCATAAATTAAGTACAGTGAAGTAACATTCAAATGCCAGTGTTATCTACTTTTGAAAATCTCATTACAAATGTTTTTAAATCATCTCAATTGATAATGCATGGTTTGATATTCTATTACACATTACTTTATACCCAATCAAGCAACATAATTTAAAAGTTTAAAGGAACGAGTTTTTCTCCCTCATATTCCCATCATATTTGAATGCAGCTAAATAGCGCAAGTATCGCGTGAAGGAACGCCTTTGTTGCTACTTAATAAAGTTGCATATTTTATAATGAATGCATGATGTCGGATATAATACAGATATAGATACTTACCACGTATTAATAACATATTTATAAGCAGAAACTCGTGCTGGAATGTGGAGCTTCTTGAATTCAATTATATTTAAACCCAATTGTCAGAATGTAAGTACAAATAATACCACTTTTCTATATACGTTTCTATGTTATTTGAAAAAAAGAAACAACTTCTTTTATTGGAATGACGATAAGATAAAAATTAAATGCAATTAATTATTCATACTTGAGGCAGCAGCCTAAATTAACACAAAAATGTCACTATTTGTTTGATCTCTAAGTTGGGAACCATAAATTTGTTCCTGCAGTACTTGGAAACTGTTTCAAACTATCAGAAATCCGTCGAACTACTTCTTGCGTTAAGTTCACTAATAACTCGTTCTCAGCTAAACTGGTTGAATATTTCTGATAGTTTCAAATTGTTTCCAACTGCTGTAGGAACAAACCTGATGTTCCTGGAATAAAAACTATTATCGCAGCTTAAGTAAGCTGTACCTCAGCAAACTTACCTTAGTGTCCATCTATCCGCAGATAGAGAGTTATCATGCTCGTCTGTTTCGATAAGTTTTTGAAACGATCAGATTTGATCTTGACATTGTTTACAGATTGTTCGCAACCACACTGATTCGTAGTTTTCAAAATAGTTTTTGTTTTGTTTTTTCCTTTAAATATCTCTTAAATATGTGTTACTTAAATTTAAAGTTTAAAAGTTTTTATCGAAAAACAAACCATTTTTTAAATAAATTAAAGTAAACAAAATATGTACAAATACTTACTAGCATCCCATCACATCTCCACTATCCGCCTTCGGCCAGGATTTTGGTCCATGGTAGGCCTCTCATGTCTTTCCTTTGCAGCTCCTCGGTATCAAAGATCCTATGTCTTAATCTTCCAAGGGCCGCACAATATCCTAGAAAATGAATAGGGGTCTCCTCCCGCTCTCCACAATCCGGACATAAGGGACTCTCCTCTATGCCTATCAAGTTCAAATGCCTTCTGAGTCTGCAGTGGGCTGTCAGGTAAAAACCACCAGGTAAAACATTCATTTGGTTCAGGGACCTTCGAGGCAAACCAATAGTGTCCAGTTTGAATACCTGTCACCAGTCGAAGATTCGTTCATGGCCTGGTACTTTTTTTGTTGTATCCTCGAAGGGATACTCTAAGAATTCTTTCGCAAATTGACAGTTATTTATTTCATCCCACAGTTTTCTGAATTATCTGTGGGTGTTCTTAATTATTCCAACAAAAACTGACAGCGGAAGCATACTGGAGAGACCAGGTCCAAAAATATTGAGATTTGATGCACTCCTAGCGGGTTTGTCAGCTACTTTATTGCCATTGCACTGCTCGTGTCTCTTTATCCATCATACAGATATGATGTTGTCGGTTAAGGCCACTATCAGTGCTTGATGGCATTCCCATGCTGATCTAGTTGTTATCTTATAATTAAGTAAGATCAATGGTGAATGTCTACTATCTGTGTAGATTCTGATGGTTTTACTCGTTGTATACCTACAGGAAATTTCTTTGGTGGCTATGGCTATACCTATTAATTCCGTCTGTATCATTGCCCACTAATATCGAATACGTAGGGATCTGAAATAGATGCCACATCCTGCACCTTCCTACTCCTTGTATTTTAGCGTATCGCATACAAATTAAAGATGCCTGAAGTTTCTCGTTTAACATTTGTTATAACAGTTGTCTCTCTATTTTTGTTAACACTTTATTTATTTTGCGGTATTATTAAAAACCTTTCACAAAAATGTGGCGTTTCATTTTAAATAAGTTTAAAAAGTCTCCTAACTGAACAACCTCAGAGGATGGATAAGTTAGAACCAGAAAATCTCTATAAAATTTCAAAGATCCCACAGGTAATACATTCAAATTAAATATAAAGTTTATTTATTCCTTATAATAATAACGCATCAAATTACAATAGTCTGAATGAGCTAGTTACTGAGCTCCTGAGCTACTAGTTCAGACTAAAGCCGGCGTCAGAGAACGACGTAGTAGAGTATTAAGTCACGTGACTTTCAGGGAATTAAATTAATTGTATTCGTTGTCGAAGTCGAATTAAGTTCAAAATTTCCAACTTCCGGAGGAGCAACATTTTTACATAACATAACCAACAAAAACAAAACCAACTTCATAAAATCTTTATTTCACTGAAATCAAACTGGTGGTGGGGATGTTGCCAGCTACGTTGTTCTGTGAAGCAGGCTTTAGTCTAAGACAGAGGTTGGAACAGGGAAGCGCGGAAATAAATAGACATGTTGGCGAGAAATGAAATAATTGTGGGTATCATTAACGAGGTGGATATAAAAGTAGAGGAATGTCAATGCATATGCATATGGAGGCCCAATTTTGGCGGCCATTACTGTTAATATTGAGGCATGTAAAGTTATTGGCTATGGATAGTTGTCTAGAATTGGGAAGTTCATGTAGTGTAGAGAATACTTTAGATGCTGGAGCTATGGTCACATGAGTGAGCAGTACAACACGAACCGTACAGAAGTGGGGTGTGTTGACGTTCACCAGAATGTATGTCAATCAAAATGGAGGGGTAGAAATCAGATGTAAGACAAGATTTTCCAGTCGATTTGAGAAAATAATATATTTAACCATAGTGTATGGTTACATGTATGTCTCTCCGAATATATAATTATGATTCATTGCTACTCAGAGAAAAATCCTCGGGCAACTCAGTACCAACAAAACTCCACCCAATACTCTCTTAATACAAGAGATGAGAATATTGTATACTCGGAAGCATGGATATTTGTTAACAACGAAAAGAAATGTGATCTTGGAAAACTGACAGGAGTGCAACAGTACACGGGTACAAAGCGCAATAGACCAATAAACTGATCCCAGACATCGTAAGCGTAAGCGACAATATGTGTTCAGAGGCCATTAAAAAATCCAAGTTCTTTCTTAAGATGATTGTTTACCTATCTGCATAGGATAGGATGCTACGTGCTCAAACTCTTCCGAAAATTGTGTGATTTATTGTGGTTCACATTCAAAATTAAATTCTAGGTTTAGCCTTTTTGTGAAGACAATAACCTTTATTGAGCGATATTGTACCCAGATCTTCCAGCAAGAGGTGCAGCTTGCAAAGTAATAAACGTCTCGTTCACTGCTCTGTAGAATAGTGAAATATGTTATACGGGCTTCTCACTTTCAAGACGCTGTCGATACTCAGTCTTTTCGATCAAGTACAACTTGTGTAGGCCAATTAAACTTTTCGGATGCATTCTATTAAACCCATTTTAACCTTTAGCTCTGTTTCTATATAGGTTTGTGGGTTAATAGTGTCAGTTCTTGTCAGTATTTACATTTTGTTCCCGCTCAAGTTAAGAATTTATTTTAGCAGTAATTGGTTATTCTAGAGCCACCAATACCAATACCAATAAAATTCGTGGTAACGCCTTCTGCAGCTAACTAAAGAGTTGGATCTCTCATTCTTCTGAGTATCTCTGCTATATAACAATATTGGCGGTGCCATAGCTTTACCACTGTTAATGTTTTAATGAATAATTGTAATGCATCAAAAGAGGAGTTCTTAAATGCATCAACTGTTCTGTTCGAGTATTTTTTATCAAATTCATACATTTACTTTATTATATCTCTGAACACTAAGAAGGATATTCATGATGTGTGATATTTGTAAATTGTGATGTTGTACTGTACGTAAATATCTGTTTTACCTTTATGCTACCTTAAAAATGTTAAGAACCCCATGGTTTTATCAGTTGTCGCTAGCTGCAGTGTAAATAAAATGCATCGTGTAAATTATCTGAACGTTAAACAAAGAATTTTGTAATCATACAGTTCTTTCTTTTCAAATTAGCTGCTAATTAACCGTATGGGTACTTTTTTATTAATTTGATATCCTTATAATGTTTTCAAATTAACTATTTAATGGAGCGTATCGAATACCTTGAATTTCTTTAACTTAAGTACTTTGTCTTCTTAATACATTTTGTCAAGGCCAATTAAAATGGTAGGTATCTACTGTAATGGGACAACATTAAAAAATGTTAATTGCAGTGGAAGACAGACCAGAAGTAAATTCTCTTGAGGGAATATTTGAAAAGAATTTATTAAGAACTTAATTTAGTCTAAATCCCTAACAGTAATATTTTAATACAATTTCAGTAAAGCGAAAATGTTTTCAAATATTTACGAAATCCATTTAAATTTTATTGCAAAGTATTTAAGGGGTAGGTATTACTAGAGAATATTTTCAAAACATTTTCATGTTTATAATATTTTTTAAATAATAAGATTTCATTGGTCGTGCCCGAAAGTAAACAGTCATACTTCAATTACGGATTCCACATCAAAAATAATACTAGTTTGCCATAGAAGCTATGCTTCTTTATGAAAATAAAAATATGTGTTAAGGTTTCATCTAAAAAAATTAAATTTATTCATTTTTTAGGCTTTGATACTTATAAAAAGTCCATACTTTACAATAAAAATATATTCTTAGTCCCACCAGTGGCGTACCAGAACGTCACTGGATGTTTGTAACGAAAGAAGCATATATTAATTTAAAATTGTTTGTTCAGTTTTGAAAAAAAATCGTGAATTTTTTTCCATTTTTTTGGGTTAAAAAAATAAATCTATTTTAATATGCGCCTTATTACGTAAGTAGCATCAATTACTGCAAGACAAAATTTTTGCAAGATTATACTGCGGTTAACTCTATAATTAGGAACTCGGAAGCGTGCATTACAAACAGTTGAGACAATTCTGAGCAATTTTTGTAGTTACCTACGCTTCTTATATTAAATTTAAAATGCAAATATTTCAAATAATGTGTATGTTTTTTATAAATAACTGTAATGCAGAAAAAACTCAATATATGAGATTTCGTAATCGTCAACAAATTTGTAACCCATTAAATATAAAAATTGAAGACCATTATTTGGCTAATAATAAGGGAACAAAATTTGTAGAAATAATTATATAGACTGTGACATATTTAATTCAAAATATATAACTTAGTGTAATCAAAGAGAATAGAGATATTTACCACATTGACACGAGAGAAAATAACGAATATCGCATACTATTTTATAAGTATAAAACATTAAATTGACCTGCATACCCTGGTCTTAAGATTTTTAAACGTGGATGGGTGTTCATATTCAATGCGCAAAAATGTAAGAGCATTTAAAGTTATTATAAAAAAAAGTATTTAATTGACAATTGTTTTTATTCACTAGATGATTTTTTAAAGTTATTTCGATAATTCGATGTATTTTGTGTTAAAGGAAGTAAAGATTATTATTAACCAAGAGTTTTTTTTCGGTTTTAATGTATTTTTTTGTTTGAAAATAAGATCCAGATACAATAAAATATGGCACATTAGGGTGCTGCCCGCAACAAAAATTCCAACCTCGAAATATTCTTTCTACAGTTGATGTAGTATTTAAGTACTTCCAAAATATTGTAGTACCTACTATTTTAAAACATAAAAGCTTTATTGAGTACCAATATAGTATTAAAATATTTTGAAAAAAAAAGACATAGAGATAAAAATACTTATATATTTGTAGAAAACCTATATTTGCATAGCTTCGATATAGCTGGAGCTTATTTTGATAAGAAGTTATTGGAAATTTATAAATATAAACAACACACCATTATTAAGTATATTAAATTCATAACAAATGAAGATATATGCCTAAGTTGGTGGAAAAATAGTGTGCTTTTCCAATAACAATTATTTCATTTATACATACTATGTTGCGATTAAATTATATGCCTAATACCTTTTGCTATTTTATTTGTATTAATGTACTAAAATAAGAACAAAGTCGGAATCACTTCCTTCCAAGACGTTCAAATTAATTTTACCATATGATTAAACATCTAGTTATATTTAGCTTATGAGAGATTTACTTGACTAATCAGGTAATTTAGATTATCTTAGTTAATTCAATTTATGATTAAGTTGCGCATCGGTAGCTAATGACAGATCAGTTCACTAACAAACAAGTAAACTTATTAATTTTAAGTACATTTGCATTTATCCGGTTTCTGGAGAAATAGAAGAGGAATTTAAAGGGAAAAACACGTTGGGATAAATATTCAATGTAGTGGCATGCATCGACTGCATTAAATCTTTAAAGATCATGAATAGCATAGTAGATGGTAATCTGGTAAAAAGAGAAAAGGGAGCATACGTCTCGAATTGAGGTTTATAATAAAACACACGGCATCTGTCACCGTTGGTTGAGATGACAGAATCCTCTCATTACCAACCACTGGCGAATCACGATAGCAAAACGGCTTGCCAGCTGTCTGATTAAGTATTGCAAAACTTGACATCGCAAAAACAGTAACAATGCCACATTGGTAACTGGGCAACCCAGTGACTTTTGATTCAGGACTACATTAATTTTAATATCCCGTTTTACAGTATAAGCCGAATATAAGTTTAGGTTGGTTTCGTACCGTATATTATTAAAAGTATTCCTGGTGCCAGCTGCATTTTGAAGTCACATAAATGATGTAACTAAAGATACACATATGACAAAGATTAGATTATCAATGCAAATGCATTTCAATAATTGTAATATCGTATATCTACGAATTTTATATACAGACTGTCTCACATAATAGGGCCGCTTTCATGTATCTCGCTTAATATGCCAGACTAGGGGTGGGCGATAACGGTTTGGAACTATCGATTATCGATAAATAAAATAAACCGATATTATTAAATTATCGATAAAAAAACTATGTTGTGTAAACGATGTATCAACATACGTTACATACTATTTTTGTTGGTTGTATTACCAAACAAATTTCTATCTGTTGCTTAATTTGTTATAAGGAAATTAATTTAATAAGTACTTATTGTACTTGCTCTCTCTCTTCACTAATGTACTACATGTGTTTTTTTTTAGCCAAATTCTTTTATCTGTCAAAGATCGTCAGTATAACAAAAGGCCAAATATGTTGTTTATTTAGGGTCAGTGTTCTGACAAAGAGAAGCAATAAATAAGGAATAACGCAATAAGGTTTTCAAGTAAAATTGTCAATTTAAGAGGAATATTTGGCCATCCAAAAGATGAATTTATTGCTCCTCTCAAAGATCCTTTCAGTCCATGAGCTCAGTTTCCTTAACTCCAAAAATTAACTGTATATTAATACAGCTAATCATATAATGAGTAAACGACGGAATGAGACTAGGGATTCTAGAAAACAAGGCAGGTAATGTCAAATATTTTAGATTTATGTAGGCTCAGATACAGCTCTCGTCACGTTATGTGGAGATACCCAAGAACTAGTAAAAATTAGGCAAATTAGGAAACGACGGTACCACACTCTTGCTGAAGTCCCTTTGGGGTCTGAATGTCGGTACTTTGGCGTCTCAGTTAAATAAATTGTAATTGTTCATAATTAGAGTTAAAATTATAAATTCACGTTTGAAGAATATTTTCCATATCTTGGCGCGGCGCATAGAAATTAAGAGTATATAAAAAGTGTCCAAAAGCACCAAAGTAGCACTAACTGAGATATAAGAGTGTGCCAAATTTGCTACTTTATTGTATAAATAACTTCATACAACAAAATTACACTAACTGCTACGTATTTTCTACTACTTATGGTTCCTCTACAGTTATGCGACTTCTAAGTAGCTCTTCTGGTTTTTGAAACGTCTTAGTTACCAGTGGAGCCACCTTTAACTTTTCAGAACTTGAAAGTGGCAAATGATCGTAACAGAGACTGACTCGTGTTACTGAAATATGGCTTCAAAATTAGAATCACTTTTAAGTTGCCGCGACGATTAGGGAACTTTAATTAGTTATTTAAAGTCGTGAACTTAGTAGTTTAAAGTATCTACATAGTTGTAGTTACGTTTCAACGACTAATTGTGCTAGTTGCAAAGTATCCTAATTGAGTGACCTCGGAACTGTGAATTATAAAAACCAAATATGAGTAAGTAGAACAATTAGATATTGTCTCTACAATATGTCCGCAATGACAATTAAATAATAACTTCTTACACCAAGAAGCATGAGGATCCCATATTTAAGAAGTTTAGTATAATTAATTACCTCACGATACATAATATCCTTTTAACAACGTCAGGATTATTTTCCTGCATCTTTTCCTGAATTTAAATATAGGGATCATGGTGACTAGTAAACAAAAGCATTTTGGTCTATTCCAAGTCAGAAGATGGATAATAATTAATTAATTGAATTGACGCATGTTTCTACCCTAACCAAAAATACCTTTCCATATTATTGAGAGAGCAAGAACAAATTTAATAACTCATTTTGATAGAGAAATTGGATATGGTAAAAAATTCACTCATTATCAAAGTGCATGCCATCGTGGTTATGAGTGAATATTTGTCACTGCATTTCAAGTAAACGTTGCCTCCGTCTGTCAACAAATTTCAAGCAATAGACTTCTTAAATTAATTGTGGCAGAATTGAGTAATTTAAAATGGCGCTTAATGAAGTGTGATTGTTCTACAAAAAATAAAATTTTGGAAATTGATTTTTATATTTTTCCTTACGTTAATTGAACAGACAGCTTTAAAGTAATTGGATTATCTCACTGCCGTTTTTATACAAAATATTATTAACAGTTTTTGAGTGTAATGGGTGGATTTTCCCAGTTCATCATTATTATTTTTTTTTAATACGGACCTGAATATTTTATTTATGTAATAAATTACAGCTGCCAACGAAACCATAGCTATTATGTCAACTTGTGTTGATATTATGGATAGTTATTAAATATAATTATGTATTTTTATTTTGTTATCATAAATACGTAACATATCCCATTTTTCATGTCCATGAGAACATATGATATAAATATATGATTTAAAATAAAAACCGATTTTCAAAATTTAATGTTTTTCTCGATAACTCCAGTAGTACTTAAAGAGAGATTCATAGAGAATTTCGTAACTTTTATAATTTCCGTGATGTAATATTTTTTTAAATATACTTTAATTATGAATGCCTCTTTATTAATGCTAAATAAAATATAATGTTATCTTATATATAATTGGGTATCTAATTGATATTATAAAAATATGAGACTGACTTCATCTGAAATCAAAAGTGACTTGTGACATTAGTTTCAAGGATATTTCAAGGGACTTATCATGTATCTTAAATTTTGTTTATGTTCTAGATTAACTAAGCAGATAATTGTTGTATTAAAAAATAAATTTAATTAACAGTCTTAATTTTTTTATACTAGGGAGTGGATGCCTTTTTATATTATACTTGCAAAGACGGCCCGCAAGTATTAAATTAGATAGTTAAAAAAATCAGATAAAGAAAAGAGTTTGTAATTGTTTCGTTTAACTTTAATATCAATAACTCCTTAATTAAGTGCATTAAACAATGCTTTCCATAGTAGCGGAAAAAGTCTAAAATATTAAATACATACTCGTACATAATAGATTAGATACCTATTTAAAATTACTATATCAACAGCAGAATTTGAGTATTTAAGTGATTTCAAAAACTGATTAATAACTTCAATGATGGTCTCTTGAATTCTCAGCAGCTGTACATATTATTGTTGCACATAATATTCTTAAGATAAAACAATACAAAACAATATGTAAATACAGTTGCATTACACAGGTACACATTTATGTATACATGATAATTCATTTTGCAATGCCAATTTTTGAATAGTGATTTTTTACATTTTAAGTAAATAAGCGACTGTGCTTTAATTTACTTGAATAGAAAAAAATACAATTATTAGTTACTCCTCTATAACCTAAAGAAATATATTATGTAAAATCCAATGATGGAACACTTTCCATTAAAAAGTATTTTTTAACAGAACTGAAACTCTTTGTTTCTTTACTGAATCTA
Organism: Monochamus alternatus; assembly: GCA_037114965.1. Lineage (NCBI taxonomy): Eukaryota > Metazoa > Arthropoda > Insecta > Coleoptera > Cerambycidae > Monochamus > Monochamus alternatus. The sequence continues at coordinate 57,709,593 of CM073426.1, read as the reverse complement.
GGATATGATGAAATCTTTCCCACATTAAATTGTTGGCTTATTAATCATTCTAATTAAATCATTTGATTTAGAGCTAATTTAAGTTATTTATGAATGCTAGGTGAAAATACATTAACTCTTTTGTTGCGTGTAGCTTTATAAACTTTTGCATTAAATCGGCTGAGAATATCAGCATATTTTATGTGAATTATAATACATTATTATCATATATATTGAGTAATAAAATTTTAACTGTTTATATTTAGTCAAGTCTTGTAAATATTCAATACTTTTCTGTTTAAGGAATTTGTTGTAGACTATCGGAAATTGCAAGGTGAAGCATTTTTAACAGATGGGGTTTCAAATTCTTGGATGGTACTATTAATGTAAAAAGAAAGAATGTTGATGAATTATTTAAATTTTGTTGGTGGTGATTACGTTGCATTAGAAGTACCTAAACCATAAAATTAACTAAGAACATTTTATTTTTTAGATTAAATCACAAGGAATTAGCGAATACAAACGCAGTGTAAAGAACAACAACTTATGTAGACATGAATATATTTCTGCTGAAAGTATAATCAACTATCCCAAAGGATGACTGCTATTCCTAAAATTGTTTAAGGAATGAGCAAAACTAACAACATAAATATAAAATTGAACAGTTTTAGAATAAAGATGTAATGATAAGTATTAATTTTATACCTAAAAATAATGTAAATGGTTACAGTTTTAAGATATTAGATAGTTATTAGAAATCCTTTTAATACTGCCGAACATTGTTTAGTACGACATTATTTAAATACTCTGCTTACCCTTATTTTGTTCACAAAAATATGGTTATTGGTCTATAATTTGTTGGAAGATCCTTTTATTTATTTCTCTCAGTTTTTGTCAATTTAATGGTGAATGAGAAAAAGAGAAAAAACATTTTATTTTTATTTTAGATTAGAATGATATCACCGATATCACATCAGGTATGCGCGATTTCGACCGAACGACCTGATATAACAAATAAGGGATTCATCGACTTTATCTTAATCATGCATAAATATGGTTAAGCAGTATCCTTATTACTGCTACCTTAATAAAACAGCATATATGCGCATGCTTAGATGTCAATATAAGGGAAACCTAAATACTACTTAACCCTATGAGACGTCGTCTATTTACCGATATTTTACAGTAATTCTACCAACAACAACCATATATTTTGAGAATTTTTAACGGAAAACGAAACTTTTTGGCTATATCTCAAGATAGACCATAATATCATAACTTTTTAAAAATACCTTGTTTAAAAAGATTGTTCAGATAAAAGTTTTCTACACCATTGAGCTGGTTTCGAAGCTAGAATTTTGTAGCTATACCAACAAATATAGATTTCTGAAATGACACCATACTATTTTTTGTTTTTAGTTACAATCAGCTTTTTTGCAAACGAGCATATAAAATGAATAGGGGGTTGTATTATAATGTGTTTAAAAAACCTAGCATTTCACTAAAAATGTAAATATCCAAATTCAAAACTTTTACAGAATAGAGGTAAAAATTGAAAATTTTAATACTTTTGCAACTTGCCCACAGATAACATACTTGCCAACATCGAGTAATTCACAACAGAAAAAAGCAATAACTGATGACGAGTGCTCTCAGTATGCAAAATGATATTTGTGATCTTTTGTAATTCCCGTATCCGACTATTGTTAAAACTTGGATTATTTCTGTATATGTTAAATGGACCATTTAATAGTAATAATTCGATATTCTCTATAAAAATATACAGGATGTAACAAAAAGCAGATCATCCCATTAACACAGTATTTTTTATGGCGAAATATGATGACTGAACCTTACTTACCTATATTTAAAAATGCCTCCATTAAAAGATACAGGGGGTTGATGTTTAACTTTTAAAATAGATTTTCTGCAATAACTTAATTTTTCTCATACCAGAAATTTATTTCTTGTGTTTTACCAAATTCTTAAGGACAACTTTGTAATTGACGTAAAAGCGAACATAGGCATTGGTTTTAAATGTTCTAACTGATTTTATAAAGAGTGCCTTTGAATAATAAGACTAATCATATTTTCCACTTTTCGTAAACAAATGTTTTTTGCGATTGAATTTCAATTGCTAAGAGAAATGAAACCGGAAACAGATTAATTAAACATATTTATACACTGCAATTTAATTTAACATGGTAATATTACTCACTAATTATTTCATATGTCCTCCTGCTTACGAAATGCATTAATGGGCTTTTCTAATTTCTAGAAATGTTATGTTTTGAAAAAACTGTGGTTGTTACCAAAACTATTCAATCGCATTTATTAGACGCTTTTTTCAGTTGATTAATATCTCCATCCAGAATAAACATCGTTTTACATAAACCCACAAACTGAACTGAAATCCAATGGATTGAAATTAGGGGAGAGTAGTGGCCACTAATTGCGTCTCATACATATTGACAAATTTAAGCAAAAACATCAGATTTCTCTAAATATAAAAAGCCGGTTATGCATTGCTAGGACAGGCGGAAATGCATAGAAATTACTAGGTATAAGTGTGTTTATCTAAGTTTTTGCTTAAATACTATTTTAATTTTTCTTAGTAAACGAAATTACATAGTTAAAAAACATTTGTTTGCGTAAAAATGGTAAAGCTTGCTAGCCCTATGTTCAGATACACTTTGTATAAAATCAGTTATCAGATAAGATTATAAACTTTGGTTTTTTCCCTTGAGGGTACTACTAAGTATAAATAATTTAGTTAACCGCAATATCTCTTTTACACTTCAAGCTTGTAACTGAAAAATTGACAAAGTTATTACTACACTGTAAAAAAAATAATTACACATTTTAACACAAAAGAACACAATCCTGTGTTAATCGAGGTGACATGGAATTCTGTATATTTTTACACATTTCTCTGTATGTAGCAGTGTATTAAAGGTTTAACGCAATCCACTGTGTTAATATAACAAATGTGATGTGCAACTTTTACACATTTCTGTGTTATTTGTATCATTGAAGGTGTAAGCTTTACACATTAACATGTTAATTTTATTGTATAATAGGTATTGATATGGAAGACATAAAGAATTTTGTGAATTATGGTGTAATTATAAAATATTTTACTTCTTATGATTTTATTAAAAAAAATAAAATTCTGTTAAAATGAACAACAACCAAGTCTGCTAACAAAATATGTATGTATTAAAATTAACAGTATAATAGTACATATTATAATAAGGGACTAATAATGTTCTAGTAAATCATAAACAATGAAACAACAAACAGATGTATTTAGGCACTACATAATAGAAGTTTCGAAAATTAACTGGCAGTGATCTGAACATATAATTTTCTTTCTCTAAAGTTACAAAAAAGTTAGATTACAGAGTAATCTAAAACGTCAGAGTAAACTCCTAATATTTTTAATAGTTATATTCTAATTAATTGGGTCGGTCAGTGGTCGCGCGGTTTAAGGCGTCAGTACTTGAATCGAGGTGACTAGATCGGAGTTGGTTCGCGCCCAGCTGCCGGTAGACCGTATATAAGCTATATTCGTGGAGAGGATTGGCACCCTCTCTGCGGGTATGGTAGGATGGAATAATGTTAGCTTGGGTCAATGTGAGAGATTGATACCGGTTGATATTTGACTACCCCCCTAATTAATTAAGGTTTTCCAGGTTTCCCTCATTCCTGCACTGAATAGTGGTTAGGGCCTACCAACGTAAGTCGTTCCTGGGCGCAAATGCAGCCTGCTTAATAATAATATGCCGCCCCCTCTCCCGCACAAGTCTCCAACTTCTGGGCTAATTCCTGTGATTAGAATGAGGGGTAGAGATATTATTATTATTATTAGTTTTAGCTTTAGTACAATTATCAGTAATATTTGTTATAGTTAGGTTAGTACTTACCATTTTCCTTGATTAAACTTCAATTTAAATTTAAATATTCTCTATTTGAACACAGTGAACGAGAGGTAACTGTACACAATATCGCTACATGACGTAGTAACGTGTGTTGGATCAGATGATATACTGCAACTGCGCAGTTGTGCTCAACCAGTCAGGAGTAGGGATATAGAACACAATTAAGTTGTGTGCGTGTTAAGTTTACACAAAATGGTGTACTTTTAACACACAACTGGTAAATATTACACAAATTCAGTATATTTTATTATAATATAAGTAATTTTAACACATTTTATGTAAAACGTACAAAAAAGACATAGTGTGTAAAGCTATTAACACGGATTTTTTACACATCCTAAATTACACACTAGAAAATCTCGCTTATACAGCAACTTTTTTTACAGTGTAATAAACAATTTTAAGTTAAATTTTGGTACCCTGTATATTTTAATGGAGGATAGTTATAATCTGTCGCCAAAAATATGCAGTTAATGGGATGACCTGCATGTTATTCTGCATAGATTTAGTTTATATATCCGAAATTGATTCTATTTCTGTAGAAAAGAAAATAAATATTACAAGAGAGGTAGAAAGTTACATGATTATTCATTCTCTGTACAAGAATCTTAACCACAATGTTTAAATTTTAATTTTCTTATTTTATTATACATTTGAACATTATATTTCGATATGAAATGTGAAATATTATTAAAACACCTTATTGTGTTCTACATAATACATATTTTATAAATATAAATATGATGTAATTCGATGTAATTAAATTCAGATAAAGCTGTCAAAGATGAGGCTGTAATAACTACATTACATCAGAGAAGTTAAGTGTGTACTTTATTAATACGATTAACGTCCACTTGTTAAAACAATGGTGAATAATGTAATAAAACTTAAAAGCTATAAATTATTTACCAAGTTAACAAAAACAGGGATAGTTTTTCATATTTATCGTCTAGCAATTTGTAGGCATAAGCCAGTTCTAACGGTATTTGTATATGTGACTTCCAGTTCAATTGCATAAATCTTGAAGCAAAAGAAATAACTTATGGAAGTAACTGATAATGCAGTAAGTCAAACCGCAATAAATTTGAAGATTAGACGGGGCCACGTTCTGAACAAAATAAGTATCTTATTATATTGCAAAATATTAACTTACCTTTTTTATTCACATTTATTCTTTGATTTCTGGAGGAGGTCACCAATTTAGTTAATCGTTTTTGCAGTGCTTCCTTTTCGCGATGTCTAAAAAAGATACCATATACAAAGTATAATATGTTTTGTTTTAATAAAATGACCGTAGTAAAAAACATCAGGATCATCCAGAACCTAGCCCTTGGTTTGTTTTTAAACAAAACCTATTAAATTAATTGACGATGTAGAGACTTAATTATAAATATTAACTAGTTTTTCTACAATGTCAAATATGTTCCCTAAAATGAAACTTTTATATACTCTTGGTAAACAATCCTCGACGCTTTCTCTTCTTTTTCTCAATCATAGTAATTCAGTAAAAGTTGTAGTGTTTATATACTATACTGAAATCCGATTTTAGTATTCGGAATAGTAACGTTTTTGCGATAGTGTTTATTGGTTTTTCAAGTGTCAAATATGGCTTACGTGTATAGCAACTCGGAGTTGATAGATAGATAGACAGATAGATAAAATGCTTCAGCAGCTTTTCATCAGTACGCAGAACGATTTCCCAGTAGACATGTGCCAAATGCAGCTACTTTTACCGCGGTAGTGCAATGCGGACCTAACACAGGAAATTTTTAATCAAATTGTGGAAGAAATAGAGGTCCAGGGCGTCCACGGCGTATTGCAACAGCTGGGGAACACATTTTAGAGATTGTTGAAGAGAATCTCCGAATGTTCCAATCAACAGCGTGGAGTATCCCTTACGAATTATATTTTGTGAATGGCTGCTGAAACGAAATGCTCAGAATGCCAGATTTACAGCTCACGGGTTAGTTCCAGATGAAGATTTTTTTATGTGTTTGGACAGGGATTGTTGATGATCGATTGATTGGACCATTCATATTACCAAATTCAATGGATGGGGGTTCAGTATCTCAAATTCCTTCGAAATGATCTGCCTGAATTTTTGGAAGATGTATCCTTAGCTGTTCGACTGGAAATGTTGATTTTTGGTATTTATAAAGAACTTAGACGACGCTTAATTATGGTATATCTGTAAATTTAAAAATATTTTACCAAACGTTTTATAACTGGCTCTGTTTGAGCAATTTAAATCCATATAAACATACGGAATATTGTCAAATTTGCCATATATACAGGGTGTTCCAGTGAAGAATGAGCCAAACTTCAGATGTGAATTTGGATAAAAATAAGCTGAATTAACTCAACTTACCTTAATCCAAAAGTTGATACTAATGGAGCTACATGGTGTTAAAGTTGAAAAAATAAATCACATTTTCTTTATTATTTTTCGATCGCATCGACCGCATTTTATGAAATTTGGTATAGGGGGGTTTCTTGGGACTATAAATTCGAATGTCATGACGATTTTCGTGTATCTGCTAGAGGGCGCCACCAACGATGGTTTGGACGCCTTTAAATCACTGCAACTTTTTGGGCTACACTGTATATCATTTTGGACTAGAAAAATTTTCTTCCCTATCTGTTCTAGTTAAAAAAGGTACACCTTGTTGATGTCGCTAGAAGCAATGGTTTCTGAGAAAAATGCATCTAAATCTCATGATGCATGCAGTTTATCTAAAAGTAAAGTCAAATTGTTGCGTAAGTAATGGGCCATACTGGAACAGCATAATACTGCGACCAAAATAAGTCGATTTACTTTAGCTTATCCTAAAAAAATCCAAAAATCCACCAAAATCAATAATAACAAATCAAGGCACATGTGAGAAAGATTCGAAAGCGTTGGAATTGAAAGCGTTGGCTTGGCGTTGGTGTTCGGTAGCGTTCGGTACTTCAAAGGGATATTTTATTTTGTCTGAATAGGCTTTACAATCTGTTTCTAGTAGTTCTAGTATTCAGTGTGTTTGTAGTTGATGAGAACTAGACTTGTGACTTAATAATAACAATAATTCCATATTTACAACATATTTTAGTTGTCTTCACCCCAGAGACTCTGCTTTGTTGCTAAATTTTAACATTTTTTGGATCAGTATTTTTCCTTATAACGATCGAAGCAGTTCCCGGTGAGACACCTTGTACAAATGACTTTGCTAAGCTGCATGGCTTTCACATATTCACAAACGTATAAGCTTCTATTTTGAAAATGGCGTTGTCACCAACGCCTAGGTCACCGGTTTTTCTCTTTCTATGATATTACGTTCGCCGTATTTCTCGCTGTAAAATTATCAAATTTGTGATGTTCTTTAGGTACTGAATATCGAAAAATAAAACACGTAGAGCAAAAGTAGTATCTAAAATAAAATTACTGATGTTTTGTTTATCCACTTTTATTATTTAAACTCTCCTCAAATAATATAATAACTTTTAAAATGCATTTGTATGACACACACTATTTAGCTATTCCAACCCCATACTTTAATAATTATTTTCACATACTTATAAACAAACGTGAACAATGTTATATGCAGAACTATGTAAATATATGTTATAACAATGCCTACATCTATAGTGGAATTTAAAAAAATACGCATTTTGAAGGATTTCAGTATCTAAAAATTTACTGGATAGAACGCTTTTTGACATTATATATTGATTTTACTTCGGTACCTTTGAATATTCGCAAGTGGCATGAGATAACATTCTTGTTATTTGCTAAACTCTATATTATTCAATTCTTAAATGTCTAAAATTACTTGTATTTGTAGAAAACACTATATCAAGAATACGGCGTCCTTAAGGCATATAAGGCACTTTTTTATGTATGTGAAAATACTTATAGTTTAAATAGTAAAATAAAAATTTTATTTTTGATATTACTTTTGCTCTACGTGTTTTATTTTTCGAGATTCCAGTACCTAAAAAACACCACAATTTTGATCATTTTACAGCGAGAAATACGGCGACCTTAAGAAACGCATTACTATTAATCCCGCGAGCTCCACATTTCAACGATATAGCGTCGGACCTTTACCAGGGTTGTCGAATTCCAATCTTATTTTTGGTATGGATCAGTGTGGACGAATCTATTCCAATCACTTCCAATTCCACAAACCAACGCCACATGTGCCATCGTTGGCATTAATTTGCATTGGAACTTGGTCTGGACGCGGCATAACACTGCTTCTATGGGACAATTTCACTGTGCACAAAACACAGTGAAAGAATTCGTTTGAAATAAAAAGTTATAGCTATTTGAACGTAAAATATGTAACGACAAGAAAAAAAAAACTTGTTGGGATTTTTTTTTAAATTTATAGGTTATATACAACAATATAGCATCATCTAAGTTCTTTACGAATACAAAAAATCAATTTGTGATCTGTTTCCACGAAGCAACACATACGTCAGTTATTTTCTTAATAAATTAATATCACAAAATCTACAACGCCAAGATATAGGAACTGTTGTACAAAACGTATAACAATTTTTCGTAGAATGCAATAATATATAGAGCGTCACAAATTGGTGTCGACTTCTGGTATAACTGGAAGTACTGGACAGATCCAGATATTTTAGTTGTCTTCACCCCAGAGACTCTGCTTTGTTGCTAAATTTTAACATTTTTTGGATCAGTATTTTTCCTTATAACGATCGAAGCAGTTCCCGGTGAGACACCTTGTACAAATGACTTTGCTAAGCTGCATGGCTTTCACATATTCACAAACGTATACTAGATTCTGGATAACCCTCGTGTTTGGTGTTGGTATAATATTTCTAAAATAATCAGATACTAATTTTGTGCGATAAATTATAGCTTATTATTTTTTATGTTTAAAACTCAAGTACAAATTTTAAAATTTCAATATAGTAATGTACCTAAATTTCTGCTCTATGTTCGAAGATAAAAGTGAAGAGCAATACTATTTCTAACTAAAATAAAATATGCGATGAAGTAGTATAGTAGTAGTATTTAATATTTTAAAACTTACAGTAAAAACGAAACGAAACCGACAAAAAACGAAAACTTTGTAGGTAGGTAGGAGTTTTCAATTTGTGATTTGTTTAAATATAGCATTTATGAAAGACCATGCAGAAGGCCCTACCTAATTATTTACTTAGTTGTACTGGGTATACATATCGATGCTGGTTAAATCTTGTTTTAGATGTTTCTAAGAACATAATAACATATTTCTTAAAATCATTGTAATCTATATAGGTAGCAACCAGATTAGGAATCATTCATTATTGAGGACATCTCTAACAAATACAAATCTGTAGTTATACATAAGTGAAAATTAATGAAAATGTTACTGATGTAAGATTAAGAATATTTAGCTATCTACTACCTACCGCTAAATTAAGTAAAGTACTTACCTGCAAAAAAAATCCGGTCGTATTCTATAATATGACAAAAAGTCATCATATGTCTTGAGAACAGCCAGTATATGACCTGCCCCCATAACATCTTGCTCGTAAGTTTCATCGGGTAAAAGCATTTCCGATGCATTTTATTTCGACCTATAACAATAACCAGTGTCAGAAAATCATCTGGAACCATTTTGATAAGAAATGTTACTTATGGTCTGCTTATTGAATTTATTGTTTTAAATAAATGGTACTGACCTACATGATAGCAGCAAATCGATAGAACTCCTAGATGATACTAAAAGAATTTTTTTCATGATGACTTTAGAAAGTGATTTTTCGGAATTACCCTTAACATATACGAAATTCCTATACGAAAATTTTTAAAATTCGATTGAAACAGTTAAGTTAAATAAAGTCATAACTCATAATAATTGAATGCTAGTTTCGAATTTGTAGTAATTTATTTTTTAATCTTTTGTGGTAAGGTCAGCTAAGAAATTAACATTTGGTTTAACATTACTAGCTTTTACTTTACATTAAAATTAGAATCAATCGCAAATATTTAATTCACGTTAAAGTGAAAACAATATATTTATCTCAGAGGCGATATAGAAACTTCGCCTTCAGCAGATCATATGGCTTATTAGGTTAAGTCAGTGCTCTATCTGATTAGCGGTCCTCAAATCTTGGTATTTCTTTTAAATTAATATCATAAATATTTGAAATTTAAAAAAAAATGACTAGACTCATCTATATGAGAAACTACAGTTGCAGTTAAAATATTTGTACTTTTTTAAGGTTTACATATCGGCATCATTTGCATAAAACTGTTCAAATTCTTATTTGATGGAGATAAAGATTCGCGCGTCTAAGGCACGCTTCTGCGTAATCACGACAAGTGTTTTCTGCCTCTTCTGGTGTTAACGAAATGAGCATTTTCTAATTGAGCCAACGTCTGATCTTACAGCAACCTTATATTGACTCACACATTTGAAGATATTCTAGGAAATTAGTGCGATTTTGTTGTAAAATGTCTAAGTAGTTACTACCGTTAGGCGGTCTGGTAAAATAAATGTTTCAAGTGATATGTAGTTTACCATGGCAATTGACACTTCCAACAGCGCCGCACCCTCTATACCGCTCAACCATTGATCTCAATAATTTTTCTTATCAGCACGGTCACAGCTTATTCATTACCAGCTAGTTATCTTGGTGTTAAATGTAAAGTTCGAATGTTGCCTGCTGCGCATTAGGCAATAGAGCTCTGTCGTTCCAAAGGAACGATACCGGAGTCGGAATCAAAGGATTTGATTGCTACGGTGTTGAATTTTTCATCGAGTCCGAGTTTTAGCGGTGTCAATGTCGACGCGAACGAAATTAGGTGGTCATTCCGATTCGCTAGCCGATAGCAGGCTTTATATCGCATAGTTTTGAAGGTAGATTTTATGTTTACCTATGAATCAAGATAGTTGACTACTTACTTGTGGCTTCAAACAGATACGAAATTCAATTCAACAATAAATATATAAGTAGTTTCCTCAATCTTAAAATTAACCACTATCGGAGTAAAAAGTCCAGACCCCTAAGTTTGAAAGCCGATATTGCCAAAACGTATGAGCGAAAAAAATTGACATTTGGACCATAGGTAGTCTCAATATTATTGTTATGCACAATAAAATCGAAATTTGTTTTTGAATATTCGTTTTTTTAGTTATTAGAAAAGAGACTTACACAGATCGAAACAACACAGTTTAATGTACTACCAGTTATAATTACATATTTTAAAGCCTATAAATAAAAAAACTATGACGAGTTGAAGTGACAGGATTACGTTTCGCCGGCCGAAAATCGTGTGTTATTTCGAATAACTAAAAAACAAATATTCAAAAACAAATTCGGATTCGATTGTGCATAACAATAATAGTGAAGCTATGGTCCAAATTTCATTTTTTTTCGCTCTTACGTTTTGGTAATATCGGCTTTCAAACCCAGGGGTCTGGACTTTTTACGCCGATAGTAGGTTTATTATAAATATTTGTTTGATGATAAGCACGTTATAAGTAAATAAATATACTAAAAAATAAAATTTAAATTCCTAGGTAATTATAACAATTTCATATAATAAATGAATACTAGATTTTCTGTCTGTATGTAAATAAATATTAAAATATACATTATTCATTTTTATTAAATATTAAATTTAAAATATAATATTTGTCTTTGATGGTTTGCTATATTTTAAATGGATTGTGTTTTTGAATTACACACTTGAACTGCCCGGTTAAGTATAGAAGTCGTAACTGACAAAATCTTCATTCTGAAATACTGCCTGGATTGGGTAATTTTGCTGTGCTATCAAATTTTAAATTTTTAATAAAAATATTATTTAACATATTACTATAAAGGATGATTTAGAACTTATCTAAAAAAAAATCTGAGTGTACAATTTTGTAAAGAAAAAAAATCAATAAGGGCAGTTTGAAAATGATTTAAAAATACACTTCTACACAGCACTGAAAACTGGTCCACTGTAAAATCTGATAAGGCGCCAATCTGCGACAGAACAAAAAATTTAAAGAAATGCTTAACGAAAGAAATAAATAACATATTAAAAAATATAGATACGATTTTTATTCTTATTCATTCCGATTCCAATATCGTGCACTTGCGACTTGCACACTTACACTATCAGTGGAGTTACTTTGGTATCTTGAACAAGTTCGAATATTCTACCGGCAAGGGATTTGACTCCGGTGATTCGAATCATCAAAAGGCACGGTTTAGCCCAGCTCTATTCGGCAGCAGTTAGAGGAGAGAGAAGCCTGCCGTCAGAGCTTCGGCCCGCTATTACAAATGAGAAAGAAGCCAGATATGAAACACGAATATCGACCTAAGTGGAATCACAAACTAAAACTGATGCCGCCGGGAGAAGTATAGCTGGTAAGCTTGAACCTGTTGAAGTTCGAACTTATTGAAGGTGGCAGAAGATACTAATTTTCATGGAAAATTATTGCACTAAATTCAAAATTTGTGGCTCACATTGCCGTTTCTAAAATATCACAGTCATCCTACGTGTCTTCTACGACACTCTCGTTTATCAATATTTCTAACCCTTTAAACCACTCTTCAAATTTCTTAGGAAGAGGGTAGACTCGACTAGGGAAGCATTAGACATATAATCACTGAGACATTCATATTACCGTAAAATGGGGTGAATAGGATCATTTTTGAGTTTTGAGCAGCCATAACTTTCTAGGGTTAAGTGATAATTTTTTTTTTATTTGTACACAAATATGAGTTAAGGCTAGTACTATCATATTATAACCCCAAATTTTATATAGGGTGTTTCCCTTAGCTCATATATTTTTTTTTTGTTTGCTGATCCTATTTACCATACGACTGGGGTGAATAGAATATGCCTTATAATTTTACGTTAAATCGCATTCGCCGGCCTTTGTGGCGAATAGGATCAATATACATTTTTTTTTAAAATGTATTTATTAATTATAGGCATATGGTATAAATAAAACAGACCATTTTAATAAAAAATAAAAAATATATTTTTCTTATGATAACACTTAAATAAACAGAAACTTAAGTTACAAAAAACAAAAACTAGTATTCTTTGGCAAAACATTTAAAAAAATCAGACTAAAAGTTAAGGAAGTTTACAGAAAATTTTAAATAGCCTCGTAAATATTTTATGGGGGGCTCCACTTTTCCCACGACTTGATCGAATGGAAACTCCGATATTTCTTGTTTATCGGGAAACTGAAACACGTTTCCCAAAAAATCTCTTGTTTGCTTCTCGGGAAGAAAATTTCCAGAAATGTCGGTGTCAGTTTTATTAACAACTTGGCATACATAAAAACGTAAACTGCGGCATGAGCTAGTTTTTTTAGTTTCTGTAGGAAAACCCACTATAAGCCAATCAATAATTTTTATTTCGTCTCGTAGGACTGCACTAACATTTTTAAATGTCTTTCCATATCTGACAACCACATTTTTAGCAGAGCTGTTCCTTTCTAGATTTGGTTCCTCTTCTTCGGATTCGATTGGTAGATTATCGGAAAGGTCATTATTTTCTGTTTCGGATGACGAAAACTCGATATGTTCATGATTTTCTGAGCCACAGATTCAGAACTTTTTTCATATCGAACACTTTTTCCAGCTTGAATATTTATTTTCTTTCCAGATTTTTTCTTTTTAATGTCATTATCACCATAGCGCATTTGCTTAAGCAGGTCACAAAAAGATCCATCTAAGTTGTTTGTTACAGTTTGTTTGTATTTCCTCGTTATCATCGCCAACTTTAGGAATCATGGAGAGAACTTTGTCTCTATTAATGGGAACTAAACCAGCTTTGCAAAATCCAGACCTTATATTGTTTGCTGAATTAGGCTCAATTTCCTTGATGAGTTTTGTGAGAAGCCGAGGAAAACAGCTTTTTGGAACTGACGGCTCTTTCATTCCTGTACCCTGTTTCCATTCACGCAAAATTTTACGCCAGGCAACTTTTAAAGGCCTAAAGAAGGCAATATCAAGCGGCTGAGTCAAATGTGTCGAGTTGCCTGGCAAGAAAATAAACCTTATGTTATATTGACTACAAAGAGCTTCAAGTGCTTCCTCAGATAGATGAGATGAGAGATTGTCGCCAATTAATACTTTTTCACCATCAAGTTTCTGCAGATATGGAATCGCAATGGTTTTTAACCAATCTGTAAAAGTTATATTGTCATACCAACCACTAATGGTTGCGTTATATCTTGTATATTTCGGGCCTCCTTCAACCCAAGTCGAAGATAAATTTTTAGCTTTATATACAACATAACAGGGTAACATTTTCCCATCACCTGTTGCAGCAAACATTATAGACACTGCTGATTTTGACGCGTTCCGGGTATTTGCATCCTCGTTTTGCAATAATTTTATTCCTGCCTGGGTCGTTGCTTATATTGGTTTCGTCATAATTTGTAAAGTCTTCTAAATTATTAAAATAGTCATTAATCGCTTCTAGAGAATACCCAGCCCTGGCACGTTTAATATTTTGGCATAAACGAACAGCAAGTTTATTTTTATGCCTCTTCATAAACTCGTAAGCAAATTCTTTTCCTGGCACATTTTCTTTAAATTTTGGTATTGTTTTGCCTAGTCGATCTAAATATAATTTTATTATTAGGCGTAATCCATACATATTCAATGGATATTCCCATTCTGCGCACAACTGTAGTTTACTGACTATCGCGTTTTCTTCAGCTTCGGTAAGCACAGTTTGCCCACCGCGCTTTTTTAAATTTGGACCCTTTTTTATTCTACTTTGCAGCATCGTGTAGGGAATTTTAAATTGAGCTGCAGCCTTTCTAATACTTAAGCCTTGCTGAACTGCAGCGATAGCCTTAGCCACGATGTCAGCACCGTATTTCTGGTACCGCTTGGAACGCAGATCTGGTTTGTACGTACGTGGCATCGCTGTTTCGCGTCGTTTTTCGGTGATCCTTTTCACCCCACAACCTAAGGCAACTCGTGGTTCACAGATTTAATTAAAAAAAAAACAAAAGTGACAAATATTATGAAATTGCCCATTTAGGTAGCAGTAGTCGGATGTCTAACGGTCACAAAAAATCACTTACATGTTTTGTCAAATATTGCCTTCAGCACTGTTCAACTTTTTACACCGTATAAATTGACGTTAAATTTGCTTCGCCAGTTATGCTACACCTGATGCGACGTTGCCATATTTTTTTGTTCGAAAGTACAAAAAAGTTATTTATTACACCTATACTTATAATAATATGACTAGATATCCTGATAATTTTCAAAATTGTTAAAGCAGGATTTTTTAAAAATAATTACGTAACTTTCGACCTTATTCACCATTCACCCCACAGATCCTATTCACCCCATTTTACGGTACTTATATCATATTTACTAATTCATTGTTATAATAACTATGAGAATTTCTAATAAACAATCTACATAAATAACACGTGTAAAGCTGATAATTATGTTGATTACATAGTCGCGTCTACTTGAACTATCAGTTTCTTTCTTGTACTCAGTAAACGACAGGACCTGACATAAACAATTGTTTTAAACCTCGGAGGGCTGCTCGTACTTTATTTCTCTTGAAATATTAAATCAAGCAGTTACAAAAAATCCTTCAAGTATTATATCGTTAATAAATATCTCATTTTCTATAGAAGTGTCATACTATTATATGAATCTCAAGTTTGATCTTTCAAAATCTAAAATATACGTCCTTTGTTAGAGATGTATAATGGCATAATAAATAATTTACTATTTGAATTATAAGCATGTCAAATATTTTCAGGAAAATATTATTCTCCAAAAATCATTTCGTAATTTAACTCAGATAATAAGGACAAGTTTAGATGAAGTAATATTCATTAAAAAAAAAAACAAGAAAAGCTGATTTATGCAGCTTAATGTGATGTGATTAATTTTATATGCCACAATGTACAGTTGCTGTTCTAAAATTTCACAAATAATTTGATAAGATTGGTATTAATGTCAATTGAGAAATTAGATATATTAGTAACTGGAATAGATATTAGTACCAAAATAAATAACTAATTTATTAGTATTAAAGAATGAAATAAAATAAAAAGTTATATAGCTACAGATTATGTTGTATCTAATGGTGTCGCAGAATACTTTTTATATTTGTCTTCTTCAGTTACCTAATTAAAATACGAGTTAAAATATTTGTTCTACAAAAAAATTTGGAAACCCTTTTATCAATCTAAAAAAATAACAATTGATTTACTAGGTAGGTAGATAATAAAACAATAAAATGCATTTTATTGTTCAAAATCGTTACTTTATGATAAAAGTAAATTATTCTGTATTTTAAACGCATTTTAGGAAACAAATTTGTTTAAATTTCACACATTTCACACAAAAACGAAATAATGCTTTCTGAAGTTAAGAATGTTCTTCCACAAAAATTATGCAAATTATGAATATAATGCTTTTCAGGTAAGAATAATGAAAGATAATATTATAATTTCATCAATTCAGTTTATAAAATGAGTTGAGTGCTCTGGTTATTATTACTTTGTTTTAATGAATTATACTATATTACTGACAATGACAGTCATTTCCTCTATTAATGGATTGGTGGTGATTGATAAAATAATTCATTTCCTGAAAGGCGTTCGAAATACTAAAAATTTGTGAAAAAGGAAACAAATCAAAAGGAAACATCGTTTTTTGGCAAAATAAGAACTGCTGAAGGATTAGTGTCAGCCGCAAATGAATATGAATGAATACAGGGCTTTTACGACGACGTTAGATTAAATGTATATAGAGAATCAGATGAGATATAGTTGCTATACAGATGTTTTAAAGAATTTGTTTAACTTTTGTCTACATTCGAAAATATAAGAAATAGTTGTCAAAAAGAACGAGCTATATTTTTGGAAAAGGCATGAAATTTTGAATTGAAAATATGTATCATACCCCATTCTTAAACTCAGCCATTTAGGAATTATGCGACATTTCAAAAAGCTGACTTGATGAGGTTTGTTTTTCGTGATACATTTCTCATTAAAGTTGCTACTATATTACCCATGAAGGTAGTAAATAGTTAATATAAACCACATAGTTCAAGTTAATCTCTCTGCCATAATTTAGTATTAGGTAAGATGTGTTAGATGTGTTAATTGAGATGCTTATATTCATGGTCATGATTAATATGATACAAATTTAACGAGAAAGAAACCGCAAACATCCCAAAAAAGTAATAAATCTTATCCCACACAAAACCTATACAAAGGAAAATTTAATTAAATTTTGCTCAACTTGAAGCAAATATATAAGGTATTGTATATTATCTAATATATAAGATTCTCGTGTCACAGTTTTAGACGCCATACTTCTGGGAAACGGCTTGACCGATTTTTATGAAATTTTATATGTATATTCGGTAGGTCTGAGAATCGGTCGTAATCTATTTTTCATACCTCTAAGTGATAGGGGTGATCCACCCCAAACAATTTTTTTTTATTTTTTGGACAAAATTTTTTATTTTTATTTTTTTATGATATGGCATTAAAAAATACATACAACCCTTAATTTTCATCCTTCTATTACAAGCCCCTATTTTTTAATAACCCTTTTAGTAATTTAATCATTTTTAACCCTGGTCGATAACTGATCGATTATCACTAGATCAGTTATCTCCGCCAGGCATCTACCGGTGTCACTTCTCACCCAGTAAACAGCACGAAGTAGGGATGAGAACGAAGCCGGTCTCCTGTCTCTCACACAATAAGCCTTCTCTCACTCCCTACACAGTTTTCGACCATTATTATTGTGTATGAATCGAGCGTAATAGTGACGTTTCCAATTATCATTTTACCTTCTAAGTGTAATTCTCAAGTAAATTTATTATTAATTTGCTGGGCCATAATTATTTATTTCCTATTTTATCAATAATTAATAAAAATTATTAATTTTAAATGTACTTCTCATTATTAGTTAATTAAGTGATCTACATAACCTCAAAAGTACGCAACACGTGTCACGAGCTCCCGCCAACAACGGCTATTATTTTACTATATAGCTATTTTTTTGTACAGTGAACAATGCCAACAAGACGTAAAGGGGCTATTTTGGGCCGTCAAACAAGTAAAATTGCAGACACGTGAAATAATTCAAGAAATGAATATATGTAGATTTTTTACTGTGTTGTAAAGGTATTACTACAACTCCTATTAATATATACTCTTTGATACCAAATATCTAGGTAAACTAATGAACAATTCCAAGATTGGATTTAATAATTATCTAAAATGTAAATTAATCTAGCTAAATTTACTAACAAAAAAGACTTACCTGGCTTAATGAAATCAAATACCAATAAAAACTCAAATTGACTTTTTAATGCGAACACGTAAATCCAGCTATTTCTGCAGTTTTAGGATTGCCTCTTCAGATGTCCTCCTTTTTATTTGAAAAATTAAGTTTTGAAACGACAATATCAAAAGTGTTCTTAATCTTTCAACAGCATTTGTCAATTGTATTATCGTTGGTTATACCTTAAGATTTCATGGTATATCAAAAATTAGATGTCTAATTGTAACACAAACCTCGTCAACTGTATGTTGTATTTTTTGTTATGTTAACATATTCTACTAAATATTTCATGTTAAAAAATGCAATAAATATAGGGTGTTTCAATTAGAAAAAGAAATTTAACGACTACTTCATCCTACGTACCACTTATAAATGCAAATAACATTCTTATTCTTCTCATTCTTATTCTTGAAATAGTGTTTTCTACAAATACAAGCAATTTTAGACATTTAAGAACTGAATAATATAGAGTTTAGCAAATAACACGAATATTATCTCATACCACATGCGAATATTCCAAGGTACCGAAGTAAAATCAATATATAACGTCACAAAGCGATCTATCCAGCAAATTTTTAGGTACTGAAATTTTTCAAAAGATATATACATTGTTATAACATAAACTTACATAGTGCATATAATATTGTTCACTTTTGTTTATAAGTAGGGTAATTGAGGGTATTATGGCCATGGTAAGAATAAATTGTGGTAACTAAAGTTTTATTTATTCAAAATGTTTTTTGTTTATACACAAGTTTGCAAGATAAACTTTCAATTGACAACATGAGATAAACTAAAAATTCATTGTTCTTAGCAAAAAAATAAACATTTGTATAACATTGCAAATGGCCATATTATACCACCTAGCGGGAAATATGGTCATCATGGTGGTATAATTTGGTCACATTAGAAACCAGTCACAAACTCTTTGGTTCAGTCGTCATAACTGCTGACCGTGGTTTGCAAATACTGGGTGCAGAGTCCACAGTTAGCTACACTTGAATTATCACGTGTTTCGTGGAATCACACTCTACATTCAAGACACTGAAACCATTCACCTTTGTTTTTAGTATCATAGAAGTAGCCACCGCAGTCGCCACAGTAATCAGATGACGGCATTTTCTTCTTTCTCACTTTTTTGTTTTCAGTGTTGCTATGTGCTGGCCGAGGTGCTGGCCTTTTCTTTTGCTCTTGCGAAGTACTAGGTGTACTAATGACGGCGTCACTAAATAATCTTGTGACTACCACTGCCTTGACGTTCAAAGATTTCCTGGCAACAGCTGTAGATTTTCTCTGAATGTCAGGTGTTGGCATTAGAGAATGGAAAGAGATGTCTGAAGTCGATGGGATATCTGTTGCATCAGTCAATAGGGATTGTGGTTCCCTTGAGGGTTCCACTGTTTCAGTTCTTGGTGGAGCGCTCTTGAGAGCGTTCAAAAATGGTACTTGGGGCAAACGCTACTTCTGGGATGGCATCAGGATTAAAAGGAAACATGCCTTTTCCATGAAATCCTGAAATTGCATTATTTGGGGTTGCCGTTTTCATCCAAGTTTGCAAGAAAAGTGTGAGAAATTGCATTTTAGTGATGGATCTGCCTGGGTATCGTCTCCGAAAACTATCTAATGCTTCATTCCAATACATTTTCAATGGTTTAAACTTTTATCAAGAGGTTGTAGTTCATGACTGCCTTGGACAGGCAAACATAAGATTTCAATATTATATTCAGTCGCTATTTGCACAACAGAGTAATCCAAATGAGTACGGTGTCCATCCAAAATGAGAAAAGCTCTTCCAGGAATACGATGTTTGTGAAAATGCAACAAAAATTGAGAAAAGTGTTCTTCTATGATGTACCCGTTCGGCGTCATCGCAAAAATTGTCCTGGTGGAAGATTGTCGCCCAGTTCCGGTTTACTCCTAACACCCTTGTGGAGAATCATTGGTGGCATCCAATTCGTTCCAGTCGCGTTCACACAGGCCGCAACGGTGACGGTTTCTCTCTTTTTGCCATGTGTCGCTGTATGAACACGTTTGCTGCCTTATTTAGCCAACACTTTAGATTTACAATCATATGACATCTGCAAGCCTGATTCGTCAACGTTGTATATCAGATGAGGTTTGTCATTTAAATCCATTTCATCTAAGAGATTACCCAGTTTGAAATAAAAATCTCCTACTATTTCTCTGTTGAATCTCATTAATCTACCGTAGCTCAAATTTTCTGATGTTCGAAGTACGATATCTCTATTGTCTTCAAGAAATTTCTTAAACCAATCCTTTCCTGCCGCCTGTTTTTGCACATTGAATGGATTTTTTATTTTTTTCACTGCAAAATTGATACACTGTTTTATGTAACTCCGTAGCCGTTAGCCCAAATCCAACTTGCTGCAATCGAACGATTCGCCGCTTCAGCTCTTCTGTTTGCTCCTGGTTTAAAACTGGACGACGTCCCAATTTACTTTTCTCCACTTCAACGTCATCTTTTTCTAAAATTCTTCGTAACTTTCGTCTTGGAATTCCATACTCCCCTGAGGCTCGCTTAACAGCCTTAACGGTGTTTTTGAGGATGTGGATTCCATTTTGAATGCTGAAAAACAGAAAAGTTTAGAGGTACGTGGGTAAAATGGCCACTGGCTATATTAGCCGCCATGCAGTGTTTTCCTATTTTTGGCTTTATTCACCCTTCGTAAATTTATATTGCTACGAAACATGCAGCACACTCTTCTACGGCATCTATACAAAAGATTACACCATATTTCATCTATTGATAATACTTGGAAAATGAAAAATCGACTTACCTTAGTAAGCGTAAACACTTTGTTGGCGCACTTTCGCGAAGAGGTTATGTTTGTACAAGACCTTGACTGCCTTACAAGACGAAATTTTACAGATATCTGTATCAGATTCGATGCAGGAAACTGCACTCCTCTGCGGTCTCCATGTGTCAAATATTCAGTCTTATACCGGTAGATGTCAGATGTAAGAATAGAAATGGTGGCCATATTACCTACCTGGCCGTAATAACCTCAGTTACCCTATGTGAAAATAATTGTTAAAATGTGAGATTACAATAGCAAAATAATGTGTATCATACAAATGCATTTTAAAAGTTATTATATTATTTGAGGAGAGTTTAAATAGTAAAAATGGATAAACAAAACATCAGTAATTTTATTGTTGATATTGCTCCACTCAATTAGTAATATTATTGTTATTAAAGACAAATTAAATCATACGAATTGTTAAATATTTTATTCAGTCTGACAAGAAGTTTTTCTTCGTTTTAGAACTATCTCTCAAGCTTTGATAGGCGTTGTGCCATCACCTAACTCAAAATTTGAAAAATATTAGTGCTCCATTTAAAACGAGAAAGGTGACGTAATTATTAGTATTATACAGTAGTAATATGTAAGGAGACGAACGGGACTAATAAATCAACCGTAAAATTATATTATTTTTCTTCATGTTCCTACTGGTAAAATGCCTCGCCAATAATTAATTCCTATTTACCATAATACCTAGATTACTGATGATTTATTGCCTAGTTCGTCACCATACTTTACGTAAGACTTCCTATGTGAATTTTTCAGAAAATTAAACCAAAATCTAGATTTATTGAAAAATAAATCTAGAGCTTTAAAAATAAAGTCTTAAAGTTCTTTGATGCCGCTTTTCAATTACATCTAGTAACAATCATGGTAAATTTACATAAATATTTTTTTCAGTATTGATTACATTATTTTGTTTTTAGCTCCAGATTATAGACAAATATTTTATGGGTATACTGGATTTACTACTACTGTTATACGCTTTATTTTTATTAGTCATATAATTTTGAACTTGATCTTGCAAAGAATGCATCAAATATTTTTTTCTACGTTCACGCAGAAAACAAAACTTTATTGGACTATATTTAGTGGAAAAAGTGGGTCTTTATTGCACTAGTGCAATAAAACCTTTATTGCATTCATCTGTTATTCTACTACAGCGTTTTGTCATCATGACAAACATAAACGTTCAAATCGACGTCATATTTTCCTACACTTAATGTCATCTAAATAAAACATTTGTATGCAACTCGTACAAAAAGTGCTTATTGCACTCGACTTGTCCTACTTGGCCTGACGGCCTCGTTAGACAATTTTACGTCGCCTAAAACACTTAGTTTTTGTACTTGTTGCATAAATAACTATTTTATATCTGATTCCCACAATATTAACGCTTCATCATCGGCCATAACTAGGATTTCTTTTTATGAATTGTTGCCTTAATATATATTATTGTAATAAACTTAACCGTTACTCTCTGAGTAAAAATAAATGTATGCTAATCATAAATTTACAATGAAAGAGCGTAGAACTTCTCCAAGACGCGTTTCTTAAAAATTTACTTAGATAATACTTGACATAAATAAAATTGTTTATCTTGTCAGTTCCTGAAAACAAGTACGGCTAAGCTAAATTACGTCTACAGGAATTGTAAAGTGATTAGAGAAGAATGTTATTTGTATGTTAGGTAGTTAATCCCGAATGCACTGAGGGACTCATAAATAAATATGTCCTAATTAAAATGTATAAATATAATACGTCTACTACCCTGGCAAACCGATTTCAGTAGCCACCAAAGAAAGTGGTTCATATTTTACTGCTAATTTGTGCTATCAGTTTCACTTTTATGTTGTTTTTGTGGCTTGTGCCGTTCTTCAAAAAATGGTAGCTGCGCATAGTATTAATCTAGCAAAACAAACAACAACAATAAACAAAAAATGGCCATTAGTTTCATACAGTCCGTTAAACATTTGATACTGCCTTGCGCTTGTTTCAAAACGAAATATCAAATACGGCCACCAAAAACAAGTAATTGACATTTTGTTGCTGTTTTGTTGCTAATTGGTGTCACCAGTTGCAATTTTGTAGTTTGTGGCGTTTCCTCAACTAAGATCGCAAAGTGACTTTTGCACCATATTTTGTTACTCTTCGAATACTTTTAGAAGGTGTATAGTTTTTTTGAAAAATTGGCAATTCAATTTGTATATATAAAGCTATTTACAGTCCTTTTAGGTCCAGAGCTGCGAAATTTTCCTCCACTCCGTTCTATTCTTTGCCTTTCTCTTCCAATCCGTTACATTTTTCTCCCTTAGATTTATTGCTACTGCCTCTTTCTATCACGTCCTCGGTCTCCCTCTTTCTTTCCTGCAATTAGGTTTATTCCCTACAATTTTTTTGTTGGCCTCAAAATTGTACATTCTAAATTTTACTCCTCCGGACAAATTTTTTGATGTGAAAAATAACAAAAGTACAGGGAAAAACAGAATAACATGAGAGAACATTAAGTACTCAGGAGAGGATTTAAGAAAAAGAGTATCTGAAATGATCCTAAAGATTTGGAGAAGAGAATGTATGCCTGAAGATTGGAGAGATGCTATGATTATACCAAATTAAAAAAAGGAAATGCAGACTATAGGGGTATATCATTGCTAGATATAGGGTATAAAATCATGGCAATATTAATAAAACAGAGAATAGAACCTATATCAGAACTACAGATAGGGGAGTATCAAGCAGATTTTAGAAAGGGGAGGTCAACAATGGACCAAATTTTCATAGTGAAGGAAAGAAATGGTCTTATTAGTGTACTCCAGTAAAGCATATCATTCTGTCAAAAGGAATAAACTAAGTAAAATATTGAAACAATTTGGGATATCAACCAAACTCGTTAGGCTATCGAAAATTACTTTAAAAAATACTAAAAGTCAAATACGAATAAAAGGTGAATGTTTGGAAAGTTTAACTATTGACACAGGACTGAGCTAAAGAGAACCACTCTCAACGCTTCTTTTTAATTTAATATTAGAAAAGGTCATAAGAGAGAGTCAGTTGAATAAAGAAGGACATATATTGTTTAAAGGTCACCAAATAGTAAATCATGCAGATGATGTGGCCATAATTGTAAGAGATAATAGGGAATTAGAAAAAGTAACGAGAAAACTTGAGGAGAAAGAATGTAAAGTGGGATTGCAGATAAATCAAGAGAAAAGTAAGCTTTCGAAGATTGGAAAACAAAAAAGATACCAGTTTCAAATTGAGAACGCAACACGGAGAGATAGAGTTTGAAAAAGTTCAAGAATATGTATATTTTGGGGCGCTGATAACAGCTAAATGTTATATGAGGAGCATGAAAATAATTGAAGAATATTATAAGCAAACAGGAGTTCCACAGCAGTCAATTACTTAATTCAATTTATAGTCAGTTAAGGTATATTAACACTAGAACCCCTGAAACGAAAAAAGAGCTTATGTAGGTACCTCACAATTTTGTGCTAATGAGTTGCAATATTTTTTATTTGTATGCGCAAATTGTTTTGTAGGGATCTGAATAATAAG
Organism: Monochamus alternatus; assembly: GCA_037114965.1. NCBI lineage: Eukaryota > Metazoa > Arthropoda > Insecta > Coleoptera > Cerambycidae > Monochamus > Monochamus alternatus. Next base: position 57,684,986 of record CM073426.1, on the reverse strand, counting down.
TGGGGAGTTGTTGTTTAATATTAATCTACAAAAAATTCTTGTCGTTACTATGTTAGATTCTAATGTAAACATTGTTTCAATGCCAAAATTATAAACGTAAAATTATATTGTAAATAATAGGTACTTTAATATTGGAATTATAAGAGCAAAAAAGTTGTTCAACGATGTAGCAGTATATTCGAGTGTCTTAACCGCAACTGTATAAAACCAAAAACTATATATTTAGATGTTTGAAAGGTAACAATAAATTCCAGTTTAAATCATTTTCTATAAGTTGTAATGTAAAAAATACTTAGGGCTATTAAATATTTTTGTTTTCGTCAAATATATGGTGCTACATGTCAGCAAGAAATTTGTAGAGGATGAAAAGGACAAAAAAATATTTTCTTTGTTTTTTTTTTGTAGAGTTTGCCAAGAATAGTTTCCAAATTCATTTATGGTGCAAAAAATGGTGCAAAAAATGACTAATATTATTGGATATTGACTAATGAGTCCATAGTGTAGATGTTTTTGAGGGCGTTGCTTTCCGGAAAAATAAGCCAAAAGAATTTTCTCAGATACCACCTTTATCTTGTTAGCTTTGCACCAACCTTTAAACTTTTGGTACTCTAACTCATACCTGCGCCTTGGATTTTGTCGGATTTACACTGGAGATCGTTCCGTTTGCCGCTGCTTCTATATCAGAGAGCAAACTTTCATCATAATCACTAATTCTGAAAAGCACTTTTTATATTTAACGTTAAATAATTTTCTTAACAGTTGAAATCTTGACATACTGGTAGGATGCACAGTGACTTTACCATGTCATTTCTATAAAATGCTGTTTATGTACATTTAATATATGCTCACAATACAAGTGCAAATCCTTCACAATAATTATTATTTGATTTTTGGTTTTTAGACAAACATAAGGCAGCAAATTCTTTAATTTTTGAAATACTATACATCTTCTGAAAGTACTCGAGGAGTAACAAAAATGGCGCAAAGACCGCTTTGCTATCGTTGCGGAACAATTCGATGTCAAAACGTCACAAGCTACAAAATTGAATCTTGTTCTAAAAATTAATTGCACCACTTGCTTTTAGCGGCCGCTGAAGTTGGCTTACAACGATAATAGAGGTGAATGTGATATAATTTTGTATTGTGTATATTTTGAAAATGAAATTTTAAATAACAGTGTAATTTTAATGAGGATATTTACGTCTTGACTTAAAACAAATATTTTAACCCTCTTTAAAAAAACAAAAAACATCGTCGATCACTACATGATTACTTCCATTACAAACTGACAGTTTTTAGTCCGAGAGACATTCTTTTCTAGATCTAGCGATACATTTATAGTAACATATTTTCAAATTGTTAAACATATTTTAACAGAACTGCCATTCTGCCCTACTTATGTGTTAGAGTTGCATAAATTTTCATGACAATGTTTATCTCCGCATGTATTCTAAATTATTTATTCCTTTGTCATTATAATTTTAGTCGCATACTTTCATAGAATGTGTTTATTCATTGCGTCAATATAAGATTAAATAATAATTGATTCATTAATAACATTGTGATATTAAAGGCGGTTTATGTGTAAAGAATCATTTAATGTTTAATTTTGTTTTGAAAATGGTGAAAGAAGGAGTGTATATTACTGAGAATAAACATCGTATCCAATATTAAGTATTTTGCAGATATGAAATAGCAAATAAAAAATTCTGAAACAAATAAAACAAGACAAAGAAAACTTTTTGCTAACATTACTTATTGTCTGTTTTTGATTGGTAGGGTAGATGCACCATTAATTGACAAGTCTCCAGTAATCGACACTTCAAGGGAAAATGTTTTAAAATAAGAAATTTACGATTCAAGTTGCCTAAATTATGCCATCTAGGGCTTGCTAGATATGTTTTCTAATTAAAATGACAGTTTTCCTACATACCGACACTACTACTCCAAGCTGTTGGTGATTTCCATAGACCGAGTCAGTAATGGTTATAAAAACTACGAAGTAGTTGTGTTGTAAGTTAAGTTTAAAAGTTTTTAGTCATACAAATGAATTAACTTTTGCAAGGAGATTGAAATATATGTTTTGTTATATAAATATGCATCTTAATAATAAATATAGTGAACTATTACCGATTTGGTTCATATATTTACAAAAAATAGCATGTCAATTACTGGATAAGAAAATTCGAGGTAATTCTAGTGATTGACAGGCGATGTCAATTACTGGATTAATTCATTTTTTTATTAAATACTAATATTCAAATTTTAATGTACTGAATATTACCTTTTAAATAAACCTGTTCATATTGAAATAAATCATCCAGTTATTGATATACATCGTCAATTATAGGAATTACTGATAATTTTCGAACCAAGTAATTGACATGCTCCTTTTTGAAGTATATCTGGTCATTTCTGTGCACACTTTTGAACAGATACTTTAGATTACAGATTACATTAATGTACAAGGTCAAAGGTAAAACACCAGAGGAAAGGCGCATGGGTCCCAAAACCATTTTAACCAGTAAGGACGAGAAGCAGTTAACCAAATGGATCAAGGATATAGCTAAAGCAGGATTTCCATTGGTAAAAGATGAGCTGTTAAGCACAGTTGCAAAAATTGTAACGTCCGATAAACGACCAAACCCTTTTTCAACAATCGACCAGGGAAAAAATAGTTTGACAGATTTCTGAAAAAACATCCAGATATAGCCACCCGTGTCCCCGAAAATCTCTCGTCTGTTGGAGAGGAATAAAAGTGAAAAATTTTCAGATGAAGACAGAGGTAACTCAGATAATATCCTTCTGAATGAAATAATCATGCAAGAAACGCCTGAAAATATCATACAAAGTAGCGGGCAACCTTGTAGAAGCCATGATATACAATGTGATACATCACTACTTATACAAGAGCAGATTGTAGAATTGGGACTTATGGCGTCAAAAATCAAATTTTTAAAACACATTGCTCTAAACTAATACACTGTAAAAAAATAATTACACATTTTAACACAAAAGAACACAATACTGTGTTAATCAAGGTCCACACGGAATTCTGTATATTTTTACACAATTCTCTATATGTAGCAGTGTGTTAAAGGTTCACCACAATCCACTGTGTTAACATAACAAATGTAATGTGTAATTTTTACACATTTCTGTGTTATTTGTATCATTGAAGGTGTAGGCTTTATACATTAACATGTTAATTTTATTGTATAATAGGTATTGATATGGAAGACTCACCTTTTTAATTTGTTAATTATGTTCCTGTTTACTTTCGAAATAATTTTTAATAAATATAATTTTTTAAATACTTTTATTTTGACATTTTCTAGAGGTTCTGCCTATCGTCGAGAATGCATTTAATACAGTCTGGAATGTTCTATTAAACGGCAGAATATATGTATTAAAAATTATAATTTCAAAAGCAAACAGGAACATAATTAAAAAGGTAGGTGAGCTTCCGTATCAATATAAAGATTTTTTGAATTATGGTGTAATTATAAAATAAAAGATATTTTAATTTTCATGAGTTTTTTAAAAAAATAAAATTCTGTTCAAATGAACAACAACCAAGTCTGCTAACAAAATATGTATGTATTAAAAGTAACAGTATAATAGTACATATTCTAATAAGGGACTAATAATGTTCTAGTAAATCATAAACAATGAAACAACAAACAAAGATATATTTAGGCACTACATAATAGGAGTTTACGAAAATTAACTGGTAGTGATCTGAACAGATAATTTTCTTTCTCTAAAGTTACAAAAAAGTTAGATTACAGAGTAATCTAAAACGTCAGAGTAAACTCCTAATATTTTTAATAGTTTAATAGTCTGATTAGTTTTAGCTTTATTACAATTATCAGTAGTATTTGTTATAGTTTGATAAGTACTTACCATTTTCTTTGATTAAACCTCAATTTAAATTTAAATATTCTTTGTTTGAACACAGTGAATATGGCGTAGTGACGTGTGTTGGATCAGCTGATATACTGCAGCTGCGCAGTTGTGCTCAATCAGTCAGGAGTAGAGATATAGAACACAAAAAAGTTGTGTGCGTGTTAAGTTTACACAAAATGGTGTACTTTTAACACACAACTGGTAAATATTACACAAATTCAGTATATTTCATTATAATATTAGTAATTTTAACACATTTTGTGTAAAACGTACAAAAAAGCCAGTGTGTAAAACTAGTAACACGGAATTTTTACAGATCCTAAATTACATACTGAAAATTCTTGCTTACACAGCAACTTTTTTTACAGTGTATCAATGGCTTCGAAAAGAGGATATTGAAAAAGTATGTCACAATTTTGTATATTGTGGTCCAATATAATTCGATGCCATAAGCTCTAATTTTTTAGAGTAAATGATTTAAGACTCCAGGAAAAATATAATTTGAGAAACATCATGTATGTATTTAATGGTTAGAATAACTTTTGCTTTACGGGTAACAGAACAACAATATTTGAATTTTGAATTAATCGAGGTAGATATGAGCGGTACAAGAAAAAAAAATATAAATAATTTTGAATTTTTAGTCTTATTAAAATATACAAAATATGTAATTTGTAGACCAATGTTGCATTTAATACTGCAATATGCAACTTTATCCACAAAATGACTAACAGTTAAAGAACATCGTATACTTAAATAAAATCAGTCATTAAATATGAAACCTGTTTTCGGTTGTACTGCAACTGATACTATTTTAATTATATTCACGACCTTAATTAAATTTACTCCAATTCCTGTGAACTAATGAAGTAAAGGATACCAAATATTGCATTGAAAGTATTTGTGGAATTTATTATTATTCATTTTTGTACATAAAAAGAGACATACCAGGAAAAGTAGCACTAAAGGTGAAGTTGAATTTAAGATATGTTAAGAGTATTTTTCTATTAAGATTTACTTTTACTACTATTTCATTCGTACTATACGGGATGGTGCAAAAAAGTAGGCAAATCACTAACCAAATCTTCCTTTGGTCTGATTAATATTACATCTATACTTTTTTTATCGTATTTTATTTAGACACTACTCTTTTAAGTGATGTGTGAAAGTTAAATTTGAAAATAAAAATATGTTTATTAAAAACTCTGAGAAGGAACTGAAACTTCGTACAAACTTGTAAAAAGTGATGCATGTACAGAAACACACGGTTATAGTATTTTTTACTGTATTAGAAAGGTATTTTAAGCTAATATAAATCAAATATCCTACTAATTATTATAAAAATTTAAATTATTTGAAGTTAAATATCGACAATGACAAAAAATGACAGCCTGTCAATGAATTAAATATGACAATACCTACTTGAATAATGTTCACCTTTTATGTAAAAGTTTTTATATATTTTTAGGTATTAATAATATTGTGTGAAACTAACTACTCAGTGGACAAAAGCCACAACCTGCGTTGAATTACACCCACAATATCTACCCATATATTCCTTATTATTTAATTCATTGACAGGCTTTCCCTTCTTGTCATTGTCGATATTTAACTTCAAATAATTTTAATTTTTATAATCATTTTTATAGTTAGATATTTGATTCAATTTAAAGGAGGCCGCCTGAAGAAGCAATCCTAAAACTGCAGAAATAGGTCAGATCTCATCTATTGTGGTTGAATTGTCGTGTTTCCACTGCCAAAAAGTGAAGTTAGATATTTATAGAGTGTTTCATTAAAGCAGGTTAGTAAATTAGATTAATTTCTTTAGATAACTATTGAATAGAGCTTTGTCTGGAATTGTTCATTAGCATACCAAGACGTTTGGTATCAGAGAACATACATATGACTTTATTGATAGGAATTGTAGGATATTTGATTTATATTAGCTTAAAATACCTTTCTAATACAGTAAAAAAATGTTACAAAAGCTAATAATAAGGAATATATGGGTAGATATTGTCGGTGTAATTCAACGCAGTTTGGGGCTTTTGTCCACTGAGTAGTTAGTTTCATACAATATTATTAATACCTAAAAATATATAAAGACGGTTATAATACTTATTGGCTCTAATTTTGAAATAAAGTGAAAACTTATGCCACTGTTTCGAAATGTTGATGTTTAGATTGGTAGATTGGAATATCGTAACACTTGAATTTGTGATAAAGTTTTAGTCAAAGAGAGAAATTAAACAACAAAAGATGGATTAATATTTCATTTTCATGGTTGATATATTTCGTAAACAAAGTCAAAAAATGCATCAGCATTAAAAAGTCTCTGAAATTTTAGCCGAGTACCTACATTTAAAGCTTTAACATGTAGCTATCTCTAAAAAAAAGGACTAGATAACAACATAAAAATTATTTTCAACCAAAAAATTTGTGTGAATTGTAGAACATTTTCAAATTATAAAATTCTCGTATATTGATGGAAACTAAATTAACAGTGTTGTTCGTAATTACAGTGAGATCTTTTTCCCAAATGCAAATATAAATAAACTATTATGTACTATGTATAATCTACCCGCAAAAATGTCTTGGTTGCTGACTGTGTTATAATAATTATGACATTTAATATAAGTAATTATACCTACATTTTAAACCCATTTTAAGTATACTTAATTAATTCAAGTGAAACACAGTTTTACTGATTTCAATAAAATTCAAACCATAGAATTAGTTATAATTTCCTGTCTAGATTTATTATCACAACATTCTAGAATTTTCATGCAATTTTATTTATATTTGTTAAATATTCTATTAAATAGATTGCACTGAAAAGTAAATAACAATATCATTTTACACCAGCCGTTATTGAAATAAATATCAACACTGGTTACGTTAATATCAAAAAATATATTATTTTCCTTATTTATAAAGTGATTCCAAATCCCCAGTTTATTTAGGTTTCTTGTCATTTAAACACAGAGGAAATAATTAAATATATATTTTGATTAAAAGGCTATAATAGTAAGAGCTAAGTTACAGGTATATGGTGTGGCCCACTAAGAACCAACATATAGATTTTTAAGGTTTTCACACAAAAAGACTTAATCTCACAATTCTTTATTTTTTGTACGAAATTTTTTACAAAATATAAAGCATTGTAACATTGAGTCTTTTTGTTTGCAAAGCTTAAATATTAACTCACATTCAATTCTGAACTTATATATTTTTTTATCTCCACGACCATTAGTGAATATAATAATTCCGAATCAATTTTTTATAATATAATGTAAAAATTCTCACTCTTGAGTTAGAATATTTATTCTGAAACATTTACTTCTTATGTGTTTTGCATGTATTTTGATTCTATAACAAGGTACAGAATGAATATTCCGTAATATTTTTATCAAATTGAGGGAGGTAAAACACTACACCATACAAATTTTTAAGTAAAATTTCACTCAAAATCAACACAATTGGTTGTTGAAACACACACCCCATTGTGTTAAAATAATAACATAATTCGTTGAGTAATGTTTATCAAGATTACTGAACTACTGTGTTAGTACAAACACAAAATTGAGTATTGTCAATATATTTCGTTGTTTCTTTTCACAAACTCTGACCAAAAATTGTGTTATTTTTTTTGTTAAGATGTTTACTTACTCAAAATTTAACACCAAAATAACTTCATAAATGAGTTTGAGGTTACTCAATGTTATTTTTAACTGTGTATATTGAAAGTTATTCACATTTTTTCATTGAATATTATTTACAGTTCCTTAGTTACTATTGTAATTATTTTATGCCACCTTCTCCTACATATGTGTGTTTAATAACAGTGCTAACTTTGCTAACTTATAAGGCTATCACGGTTTGCAGTATGCGTTTATCATTACTGATTTTCAACCTACAAGTTAATTGCTTTACATCCCTTAAAAATATGAGCCAATTGTAACATTCAAGAACATGCTGCAAATATAACAAAATAAAGTTTAATTTCCCAATTTATCATTAGAAGTAATCGTTTTAGACACTGCTGGAGACAAATTTGATTACAGTTAATTTAAGTGCAGGATGCTTCTAAAATACGTAAGCTTATAGATAACGAGAATTTAAATGCTTTTTTTTATTGATATTTATTTTACTGATGTTTTCATAAGTAGTTTATTAAGTAATGTAGTAGATATGATATTTTATACAGAAGTAGATGAGAAATTCAAGTAGGTATCTGTCCTTACCTCTAATTGAAATCTCCTAATAATAATATTCTGTTAATCCTGACGCTAACAGTCACTTATAACAAGAGTATATCACGCACTCGCGGATGTTAAACCACCAAACATTTTTATTAAGTAAATCGATTTTTCATTATCATGTCCATTTAAATTGTCTCTACCGTCACTTCCGATGTTACATGTGATAAGTGGATACATCCACCACACATCACTGACGACCAACATGTGCTGCCGTTCTGGAGAATCAAAACAGCGTGCTTCTAGACGCCTGCGCCCTATGCACGAAAGCACGCGGTTTGATATATTTCTCCATTTAAATTTTGTTTGTAATTATTACACAAGGAATATTTATGTTGTATAATATCTTAATTTGTGCGAGTAGGCGTGACCAAATTAGTGGAAAAAATGTTGTTTTTCTGTATATAGAGTTTCGGCAACGTTTAATATAATAAAAGCCTTTAATTAATTATTATTATGCGTTATTGTTAACCGGACGACTTTAGTAATTTATTTTATCAAATAATAATATCCTCTCCCCATCTACGGTTTTTAGATTATGAAGTGACGGATTAATTGTAAGTGTTGTGTTTCCATTCATATTTTTGCCAAGCACACTTAGTTTTTTGTTATCTTCACTAAATGGTATCAAGTCGCATTACACTGAAAAAAATTTCACATAACTTTACGCTATATATAAATATATATATAACAAGATGCAATAACGTCCACAACTGTTTGCACAATGGTTTTTCGACTTACTGAGAAAACTAGACTGATAAATGACGTGTTTTTACATCATATTGTGAATTTGCAAACAAGATTCAATAACGTCCAATTGTTTGCACAAACACTGAGATAAGTACACTGATAAGCGATGTGTTTTTACATAATATTGGCAATTTCCATACAAGATGCAATAAAATGCAATTGATTGCATAATTGTTTTTTGACTTTGTACACTGAGAGAACTACACTGATAAATTATGTGTTTTTACATCATATTGTGAATTTGCAAAGAAGATGTAATAATGTACAACTGTTTGTACAATTGTTTTTCGACTTTATACACTGAAAGAACTAGACTGATAAATGATGTGTTTTTACATCATACTGTGAATTTGCAAACAAGATGCAGTGGCGTCCAATTGTTTGCACAATGGTTTTTCGACTTACTGAGAAAACTAGACTGATAAATGATGTGTTTTTACATCATATTGTGAATTTGCAAACAAGATGTAATAATGTACAACTGTTTGTACAATTGTTTTTCGACTTTATACACTGAGAGAACTAGACTGATAAATTATGTGTTTACACCATATCACAGGTGGCAGAGAGAGTGAGGTGGGAGTTACATTTACGTATATGTTATTCTTAAGGAAGCATTGTGATCGTTTTTGTGCTGTTGTGCTATATTTTACGTGTATACACAAATGACCTAACATATATTATTTTATCTACACTCACTAATTAAAGTAATGTTTTCTGCTTGACAGTGACAGTTGACGCCTATTATTGAGAAGTGTCACTTTGTTGCTTACCGAACGATAAAATCTAGCAAACGCTCGTAAATATATATATAGGTATATATAACGTAAAGTTATGTAAAATTTTTTTCAGTGTAATGCGACTTGATACCATTTAGTGAAGATAACAAAAAACTAAGTGTGCTTGGCAAAAATATGAATGGAAACACAACACTTACAATTAATCTGTCACTTCATAATATATATATATATATATATATATATATATATATATATATATATATATATATATATATATATATATATATATATATATATATATGTAGTAATTTTACTGAATAGATAATTTAAATTTTCTTATATTTTATACCCATATAATTACCTTTATAACTAACATTGAACAATATGCACATGTTAATGTATATACCAAAGAGTTCAATCAGTTCAAATATTTTCATTTTGTTGAAGCTGAATATTGTAACAGAAACCAGTTTAATATATTATTTTGTAACCGTATAGAGAGTGTGTTGACAGATGAGGAGGGACTTACTTTTATTAATGTCATAGAAAAAAAATTGCTCATTAAAATGTACAAAAGTACAGGTTTAAGCTAGTCAATATAATATGCATCCTGGATACTCTCTTACTAACAAATTAGTACAGTAGATTTTATTATTAGAATTCAATAATAAATACATTATGCGAGTCACATTTGTATTTCTAAATAGTTAAGAAGCCCTTGTCCGGATTAGAAATAACTTATGTGTAGGAAGATTTTTTTAGTGGAATTTGTGCATCCATCCTCTAAATGTGTTCTTTATCCATCCTTCTCTGTAAAAGTGTATTTTGTCATCTAAAAATGTATTGCCATATAGGTATTCCATTCGCAGTAAATGCTGCATAATTATTGTTGAAACATCAGTATATGTAATATTTCTTGGTTTTTGTAAATATTTGTCGACAGACGTACCTTACGTATATATACGTATCTGTGTGAACATATGTTTAACTCGAATTTTAGTTACAGTAAATTTATAATTAACGTAACTCAAAGAATGTTAATATCTGTTGTGAGCAATTACTATTTTTACTGTCACAAAGATAAATATTATGTTGTTTGAAATGAATATTGTATGCTTTAAACACATGTTATGGCGTAGTTTTGATGTAAACATATAATAATTTTGATCTAAACAACGTACCGTTTCAGTTACTATGATATTAATGAATTGTAAGCTGCAAGTACACACGTAACAAAATACAGGGTGTTAAAAAAAGGGTGTAAAATATTTCAGGAGGTAATAGTATGAACCAAAATAAGCAGAAAAGTCTTAATAAACATGGGTCCGCAAAGTAACGGTTGCGGGGATATGGATCACTATTCGTTTTTCAAACATTTTATTTTATTAGGAATAAACCGACAAAGGAAGCTTTCAACAAACAAAAAACAAAGTTACAGAAGATGTTCAAAATGCCCTCCGTCCGTTTCCAAGCAGGCACGACATCTTCGTCTCAACGATATCCGAACTCTTAAGATTTACTACTTTCCTCCATAAAAATAGTCTTCAATGTTACAAAATCTAATAATACCAAAATTTTAGTCAAAAATTTGTTAATTAAGAGTAATATAATGACTTCTAAGTAAAATGAAATATATGTCAATTTATACAGTTCGAAATTACATATTGTTTACCTATTGTATGTTTTCAAATGCTAACATTCCAATAACGTGTAAGACGAAGTTATAATTTATTTAATTTTGCCTTGAAATCTGTCTTCAATATCCAAGGATTTTTTAAATTATTACAATAGGTAAATATTTACATATTTATTACGAAATTGTAAAGCTTATTTTGTCTTCAGCTAGTAGTTAAAAATAAGGTAATAACTAGTTATTTTGCCCTATTAAATCCTTTAATTGATTAAGTTCTATTTTCCCTATTTTCCTATTTACCTATTTTCAACTTTGTTGATAATTTCTAAAGAATATTTAACCATTTCAATTAACCTAATAGAAATATTGTTCTATATTATGGTACAAATTTACTTCGACGTAAATGTGTCTTATAAAGTATGTCTTATAAGATTGTAATTATGATGTTATAATTTTAACAGAAACCTATAAAATTCATAATCTAAATTTATTTAAAATACCTGAATATAACATACTGTACAATGAGGGAGATACAAACAAAAATGATGGGGTAATAATATTTATTAAGAATACATACAACTATGAAAAATGTATTATTAAATGGGAGAGTACAAAAGTATTACAAATAAAAATTCTGTTAAACAATCTAAAAATAAATATAATGGCTATATATAGATCTCCGGCTTAAAGTCCTTCTGCTTTCAATAATAATCTTCAATTGTATTTTAAAAATAATAATAGTCAATTTTCAGATATAAACATTTTAATAGGTGACATAAACATTGATCTGGATTCTAGCTTAGATTATGTCGAAGAGTATTTAAATATACTAAGTGAACAAAATTATACTTCTTATATCAATAAAAGTACCAGAATAGAAGGTTTAAGTAAATCATGCATTGATCATATATTTATTAAAACCAGATTTGATCACGCAAAATTCACACCTGTAATACATGACACAAAAATATCATAATATGCTAATAATAAGGAATATATGGGTAGATATTGTGGGTGAAATTCTACGCAGGTTGGGGCTTTTGTCCACTGAGTAGTTAGTTTCACACAATATTATTAATACCTAAAAATATATAAAAACTTTTAGATAAAAGGTGAACATTTTTCAAGTAGGTATTGTCATATTTAATTCATTGACAGGATGTCACTTTTTTGTCATTGTCGATATTTAACTTCTAATAATTTTAATTTTATAATAATTTTTATAGTTAGATATTTGATTCAACTTAAAGGAGACCACCTGAAGAAGCAATCCTAAAAATGCAGAAATAGGTCAGATCTCATCTATTGTGGTTGAATTTGTCGTGTTCCCACTGCCAAAAAAGTGAAGTTAGATTTTTTATAGAGTGAGTAAATTAGATTATTTTCTTTAGATAATTATTGAATAGAGCTTTGTCTGTGAAATTGTTCATTAGCATACCTAGATGTTTGGTATCAGAGAACATACATATGACTTCATTGATAGGAATTGTAGGAGATTTGATTTATATTAGCTTAAAATACCTTTCTAAAACAGTAAAAAAAATATGTATTCAATATTGAAGCACATATTTCTATATGACGTATATTCATAGGACCTCCCTCTCTACTTAATAATTATAATTATAATTAATATTCCTTTAACAAGTAGTAAGTAAATACTTTAAAAGGTTACTGTGTTTATTTAGTTTTCCACATATTGTATATGTGTATATATATGTATATGTATATACGTGTATAATCATATACTAATTTTGTATATCAAATTTGTAAATTTTGTGAAATAAATAAACCTTTATTATTATTATTATTATTATTATTATTATTATTAAAGGTTTTTTAGGAGACAAGCTTCTTGTTATATGTATTCCGACAGATCTTCATGTAATAGCGCGTAGAAATTGTTTTGTGTTTTGGCGATCTGCAGTGAAAACCAAGCTCTACACAATATTACAGAGTTGTAGAAACAAATTTAAACCAACACTGCATATTATGTAAATCAATCTAATGATAATATATCGATAAACACTTCATATATAAGTATTCTTATGACTGTTATCGTGTCAGATGAATTCAGTAGTGCACGTGAATTGAAATTCGAATTGAATTCCGTTCGAAAATATTTATTTTGTTTTTGTTATTGCGCATACATAATATTATTGGCTTTAATTTGAATTTTCAATCACAAATAAATCCAAGAGTAGAATTTTATATGTAGGTACCTAGTAATAATTTAATTGGTAATAAATTACCATAAAATATCTTCATTTGGAGGACATCTCAATCACAAAGTTAATATTTTCCTGTGACGTCAACATTGGCATAGGCAATCTGCCCTATAGGTTAAAACTTACAGACAAATTGACTTCAAAGTTGATTTTATTTGAGCGGCCATGTTGTAATAAACACTAAATGTTTTGTTCATTATTTCTAATTGATTCCTCATTAAAATTATGTTAATACAAATAATATTAGTTAATACATTTATGACGAAATATTGTTATACACATTTTATCACGAAGTACATTCAGTTTTTATTTTAGGTTATTTTTCAGTATAGTAATATTATTAAACAGCAATAGTAAAAATGTATATTTATAAGGCGCGTTATTTTTATGAAAGTTTGGTCATGACATTATACGAAAAAATTTCATGGGTTATACAATTTGATGAATGAAAACCAAAAATACAGACTTTATTATATTAAAATCTAAATATTTATAAATATACTAACTCTAACTGTACTTGTAGTTTAGTAGCCTGACTTATAGTCTTTCTTTTTCTTCCTATCCCTGTTCGCTATTGGAATGTATAAAATCAAACATATAATGTTCTCTCTCTCTGGCAAAAGTATGTCATATAAAGGGCATAATTAGGGTATATTTTGGTAATAATGTCTTTTACATTTTGAAGTTTTAACATAAAATTAGTCCGTATTTCTTTTAGGTCCAATTATCTTATTGGAATAAAATTTTTGCCGACCAATTATTAACTTCCATATTACTTTAGTTTTTTCCCCACATAAGGAAAAAGGCCAACGAATATAGGTAAATTTTCCTTATACGGAATTGGTCATGTAAAGTTTTTAATCAATTCAGAGGTCAAATTAACGTAATTTTAACTTTAATTGTTTGTTGGGCTAGGTCCTGTTGTTTTACCAAACCGATTAACAGGCGCTGCTTACCTCAACTTTCTGCAGAACACACTGTATGAGTTTTTGGAAGACATTCCTTTGAATCAGAGGCAAAAAATGTGGTTTCAGCATAATGGTGCTCTCTTGGGGATATTTGAAGACATTAGTGTATGGTACTCCTGTAAATAGCCTGGAAGAGCTGCAGCTACGGATTAATCAAAAGTGTCAAGAAATCCAAACCAAGGAGGGTGTTTTCGAAAGAGTTCGAATATCGTTGAGACGAAGATGTCGTGTCTGCTTGGAACTGGACGGAGGGCACTTTGAACATCTTCTGTAACCTTGTTTTTTGTTTGTTAAAAGCTTCCTTTGTCGGTTTATTCCTAATAAAATAAAATGTTTGAAAAACAAATAATGGTCCATATCTCCGCAATCGTTACTTTGCGGACCCATATTTATTAAAAGTTTTCTGCTTATTTTGGTTCATACTATTACCTCCTGAAATATTTTACACTCTTTTTTAACACCCTGTATAATCTTATACTTACTGTTTTACAAATATCTCACAAGAAGTCTTTATTAATAAACCGTATATGTTTGTCTACTATACGGTATAGGAAAAAAAATCTATATTTTTTTACTATACAGGATGAGTCAGTCATAATGTCATTAATTTTAAGATGAGGCAGGGAATAATGAGTATAATACCAATACGCGATTTAAAAAATCTAAATGCATATTTACGCAGAAAAAACTATTTTCAAATCATTATTTAAACCCCTTTTTCAAACTGTCACTAACCACTCACAGCCTTGGTCGTTTACAGCTCACAGTTCAATTCGAAGTCAACCTGATGCGATGTTGCCAAATTGAAATATTTTCCTAGTACCTACCTAGGTATTAGACATCATAAATAAACGGTTGTACCGATTATTTTAGAATCTCATATTTTTTCTTGCTTTAAAATGTTAATATCCAATGAAATCAAAAAATTCTATTAAATATTGCAAGTAACGCGGTCCATTCAGATTTTTCGGTAGAAAATAAGGTCCAATCGAAAGATCCCCGTACACTCTTGCCCATACGTTGGCAAGAAATCGCATCTGAAAGCCGACGAGTAGCGTGTAGATTCTCGTAAGACCAATTAAGGGAAGCTGAAAAGTGTTTCGTGTTTAAATACTAAGTAATAAAATACCCTCGTGTTGGCGACACAAAAACTGTCCAAGAACGAAGTGAAGTGAATCTTGACCTACCGTATTATTAGGTCAATAACCTAGTTACCTAGTTTTTGTACTATTATTTAATGACAAGGAGTAAAACTAACTTTTTTATCTAGATACATAAATGAATTTTCCTTAAATATTGAATTATTTTTTAATAAAAACAAATGTAGATAATAAATTAATGTTTTCAAATGTTAGGTTATTACAGATTAATAATAATGATATTACATTTTCACTACTTTTACAATTGAATATGAATTTTTAGTATTACTCGCAAGTACAATTAATTATTCAATTTGTAGTTACGTACATCTAGTCTAGAAATTTATTATTTTTTAAGTAATATGGTACTAATCTGTTTAAAATGCCAGTTTGAGTAAAGCTGCACTCATCCGTTCATAGCACTTTATTAATAAAGTTAGGGTCAGCTGCTATTTTGAAGCCAATTACAAAATTCAAGACGGCTGGGGAAATCAGCAGATTCTAAAGCTTGCACTTTCTGAAAATGATGCGGGTTCAGTGAGTTTTCTCGTAATATTCTGCAGACCGTGCTTTGGAATATCTCCAATCGCCTTGAAATGGTTTTTATAAAAATACTAGGCTGCTCCTCAACTAAATTTAAAACGGCTTCTATCACATTTATGTCATTTTGCCGATGTCCCGCAAGTTCCCGACGCGATTTCACAGAATCCGTATCGCGAAGGCGTTTGAAGCACTTGCACAAAGGTTCGCGCACTTGAAAATTGTTAGGGAAACGTCTCTGTGATCTTTAATTTTAGGGGAAAAAATACGAAAAATGCGACTAAATGGTGGTAAATTTGAAAAACACGCTGAGGTGAAGACGATAGTATGTATGTAATCCTGATGTGGCCACGATCTTTCCTTCGACATTCGATTGTCATATGCCTGCGTCATCAGAAAGTTTGTAGCGTACCAGGAGGTTACCGATTTGTGTAGATTTTTTTCTCTCGACTTTCTGACTTTATTAGGCCTTCCGAATGATAAAATTAATGACATTATGACTGACTCACCCTGTATATTACATGATGCAGAGACCTGATTATATTAAGGATTTGGGAGTTTATTTTAGCATACTAATTACTCGTTTGAATTCCTTTAGCTTTTTTTCCATGACACTATTCACATACCCAACAACAAAATCTTCGTCTTTCAGTCCAGTGCACTTTTCACCTGAAATGTATTTCAAAATTCTACCACCACCAACCAACACCACCCCACACCACACAAAAGCCTTATTTTTTATTTATTATCTATTTGTTTAAATAAAAATGCATTATTTTTTCCTTGCTTATTCCAGTCTTCAACTTTTAAAGCAGTCGCTATCATATCATCTGCATTTCTTCTTTTATCAATATTGAATTTCCTAATTAAATATGTCAGATCTCCTCTTGTTATTATATTTATCCTTTATAATTTGTCGTTTTCAATAATCCGGGAATTTAATATTATTCTTTTCTTTTGTTACTCCTGCAGTCAATTGTTCCACAAGGATATTCTGCTGAGTGTTTGATTTGAACTCTTAATGTATTCGTAATGAAATCTATTTTCAGTATTAGTTTTAGTTGTTTCCACTTACCAATATAGATGTAATGAAATTTCTACTAAGCTTCCAACAATTCAAAAACTGATTTGAAGGAGTGATATTAACATTGCAATACACTGTTCGGGTCAATAATAAGGAATTTGTGGAATATTTGTAAAAGAGTAAGTATCAGATTATAGTACACTTGTGGCTTATGCCAATTTAAATGTTATACAGTCATAAATGTAACAGAAACGGTACGCTGTTTAGATGCTTGCTTTCAAGCTGCACCATTACCTGTGTTTCTAATCCATACAAGAACATTAATTTCAACCAACATATTTACCTTTGTAACAGTAAAAATAGTAATAGGTTACATCTATTAACATTAGTTATAGTTACGTTAACCGAAAATGTATTGTAACTAAAATTCGAACTAAAAATATTTACTTGCAATAACCAGGAAATATAAATGTTTCAAGAATAAGATGTCATTTTCAATGAAAACATTTTAACACATTTTATAATACGAATTAAATACATTATAATACATTTTTAGATTCCTACACAGAACATATTTCAATTTCTGACAATAAGGCCTTTTTGGAAATTGGAAATTGGAAATAAAAATGTAACTCGCAGTGTATCTATTACTGAATCCTAATAATAAAATCTATTGTATTTCCATATAATAATTTGTTAGTAATTCCTGCATCCTGCATATTACGTATATTAACTCATTTAAACCTGTACTGTTGAACATTTTAACAAGCAGAATTTTTTAACCCAAGCAACATTTTTGCATGACATTAAAAGTTAAAAGTTTTCTCCTCTTTTCAGCTTCATCTGTCGACACACTCCATGTGGTTACAAATATACCTATAAATACATTTTTAAAGTGGCTACTGTTACACTATTCAGGTTTCACAAAATGAGAATATTTGAACTGATTGATGAATTCTTTGGTATACAGGGTGATTTTGAATAGAGGAGCACAAACGCTACCAGTGCATCTAGATGAAAAAATAAGGCGAATGAACTAAATATACCTTAAACAAAAGTTGCACTCCTGAGGAATTACAGGGTCTTGAATATTGTAGAGCCAACCAATATTTCCTTCAATTTATCTTGAACGATGTGGCGTAAATCATTTATATTTGTCCAGTGCGGACACATACTCTCTATTAAATTGTTTATACATATATATATATATCCACCAGAGGCGCTGCTGTCGACTACATGCAACATATCACTCCAAATAATTTTTCACCCTGTATAAAAATACATATCCTATTTACATTTTTGGACGTAACAACTAAAAACAAAAATTTTTCTCTTTTGCATTTTTTCGATAAACGCGATAGTTTTTTAAATAATTTACAAAAAGCAAACTTCGGAAATTGTACAGCGCCAATGGTTGCAGTAGCAAACATATTAACACACCATTCTGTAATAGCAAAAAAAAACACCTTTCTCGTAAAGTAATTTTAATAAATTTAGTTAGGAGTATTTTTTATGTAACAAATAAAATTATTTTAAGTGTCTAATTTAAGTAATAATATCTAATTTAATACTATCTACTGTAATCTCGAATGTAATACTACAACATAACGTTATTTTAAAGTAAAAATTTTATAAAGAATATTTTAAAGTAGTTCCCACTTTCCTTTGAACACAATCTCACCCGATTTGTTTGAGAATTTCCTGCTTAAATTGATTTGTATGGGAATATTTCGCCAACATCATAGTTGCTCCTGGTAAATCGGAAATAAATTTTCTGAGTAAACAATTTGCAATTTTTGTGTTGATGTGTCAGTGTCATCAACGATTTCAGATAATAGTTGTTTAATTATGGCAAATTTTACTAACAATGAGTATGTTTGCCAATATCCTTGGCAGGATAAATGACCTCGGATGAGCGGGGTCGAGAGGGACTATCTCTGTTTACCCACTTCATCGCTGTAGGCCTGGACGCCTCATAGAAGTGGGTTCCCTTCTCCGGTCAGCCTCGACCGCAATTGGGGCCGAGGCCTGCGGCTCTGGGAACCTCCTGCTGTCCTGGCAAGCCCCGTCGGCAAGAGCTTATCTTCTGGCTCTCTTCTGTCTCCTCTTCTTTCTTTCCCACAGGAAAACTTTTTCAGCTGTGGAAAGAAGGTTGCGAGAAACTGGCCAAATTCAACTTAAGCATGAGGGTAATGGACAAAGACGGTATATCAAAAATGTAAACCTTGAAGAAGCTATGTTTATCAATTTAGAAGAAAATCCTCAAACAAGTACAAGAAGGCTACACAGTACAATGTTTCGCAAAGCCTTGTTTAGAACTTGATTCATGATAACTTTTTACGTTCTTTTCACCACCAGCCGATTCAAGAATTAACTGCAAATGATTTACCTGCAAGGATTGTTTTCTGCCAGTGGTATCTTAACATGTCCAGACACGACTTAAATTTTTTATCTTATGTTCACCGATGAGGCATGTTTTCAAAGACATAACTTAGTTAACCATCGTAATATACATGGTCTGATGAAAACTCCCATCAAATATGTCCATCAAGATTTCAGCACAATTTTAGTGTAAATGTATGGTCAGGAATTGTTGGAGATGCTCTAATAGGTCCATTTATTCTCCCTCGTCGACTGGCAGGTCTTGAATATCTTCGATTTTTAAATGAAAATCTCCCAATATTATTGGAGAATATACCACTACGTGTACGACAAGTTATGTGGTACATGCATGACGGGGCTCCTGCACATAGTACCTCAGCTGTCAGGCAATGAATTGAATTTTAATTTTCCAGGGCGTTGGATAGGTCGTGGTGTCGATGCACTCGTTAGTTGGCCTGCCCGTTCACCGGACATTACTCCACTTGATTATTTCTTATGGAGACAACTGAAAAGTCTTGTTCATGCTACTCCTGTTAATACTGTTGAGGAATTGCGTCAAAGAATCTTTCTCACAGCTGACGATATTCATAACAACCCAGAAATATTTGAGTACGTCATAATTTTAATCATCGTGTTAGATTGTGTTTACAGAAAAATACTACTTTGAAAATATTCTTTAGGAACTTTTTACTTTAAAATAACGTTATGTTCCTTAGTATTACATTCGAGATTACAGTAGGTAGTTCTAAATTAAAATTTATTATTTAAATTAGACACTTAAAATAACTTGATTTGTTACATAAGTTCCTTCAAAATAAATTTATTAAAATTACCAGAAAAGCGTTTTCATTTAGCTATTAATAAGTCGTGTGTTGATGTTTTTGTGTTACTGCAACCTGACTGCAACCACTGGCGCTTTAAAATTTCCGAAGTTTGTTTTTCGTAAATTATCTAAAAAAAACTATCGCGTTTATCGAAAAAATGCAAGAGAGAAAAAATGTTTGTTTTTAGTTGTTACGTCTAAAACTGTAAATAAGATATGTAGTTTCATACAGGGTGCAAAATTCTTTGGAGTAATATGTTGCATGTAGTCGACAGCAGCGCCTCTGGTGGATATATTTAAACAATATTAATAGAAAGTATGTGTCCGCACTGGACAAATGTCTGTACCAAATATAAATTGTTTACGCCACATGGTTCAAGATAAATTGAAGGAAATTTAATTTACCTACTCAGTAAAACTACATATTCATATTTTGCAATTCCAACCTAAAAATTACAATGTATAAATTAATACAAATTATAGTGTCGGCAATTTGCAACAGAATTTAGCATATTAATTGTAAAATTGCCTAATATAATATAATAATAATACATTAATAATAATTTTATACATGTTTATATCTGTAATATTACATTGTATTTATTTCATTTAAAAAATTGTTATGAAATTATACATAATTTTACGTATCGTAATCGTATCCTATGGTTTTTAAATTATGAAGTGACCGATTTTCCACTAAAAGGTATCAAGTCATATTACTTTAAAATTTATATTATTTAAATCGATCGTGATATAAATTAATAGTTTGTAGTAAAATGTGCATAAAAATTAAAAAATAAACTAACAAAGTCCTGATCCAATCGATATAATCATTAGGTAAAATCATTGATTTTAATTACTGTACATTTTCACTTATAATTTCCATAGCTTGTTTCTACTTGTAGGTATATAAGCTACAAAAGTAGTTATTATCCTGTATAATAAATAGCATTCAAGATCTACATACATTTTTAATCTTAGCGGATAGATACAAATTCAGAGATAAAAAAGTTTATTAGATTTTATGGTTTATAAATAAACCAAACAAAAAATATTATTATTATAAATATTATTTGACATAAAACAATAAATAATAAAAAGTACATATTGAATCAAAATCAAGTAAAAATTAATATTTGCATAAATTGATTTACGCATTAATATTAAATAATAATAAATTTATTTAAAATTTACCTTTCTTGATAAGGTATTATTTTCATATAGTGATTGAACATAATTTTACCTCTGACGCTCTAATAATTATCCCGTTGAAGCATTGCCACTTTGACTTCATAATTTTATGTGCTCTTGGTAACCGGTAGTAGATACCTACCTTAAAAATTGTGCTGTCAAGAGATAAACTATGTTCTGAGTAAGGTTTTGGTATACAGTATGGTGCAAATGCAAGGAATACATTTATTATTTCTTAGATAAAAATCCTGAAACGGGTCAATTTTTATTTTGAAAAGAGCATTCTGCAAGATATTTGTTTTATTTATGGCGCCGTCTATGTAAGAGTGAAGACGTCATTGGTGATTTCTTTTTCAATACAACTTTGGATCATTATATCGGAAGACATTGTCTAAGTAGTTTCTAACCAAAACAGTATAATGTTGGCGTGCACCATCTTACTGAAACCACAAATCATTTATGTTTGGAAAAAATAATTCAGTTTGGAGAGTAAATCGTCTTGGAGAAACTGTATATAAACATTCGGAAATCTTATTTCGAAACAAACATTTAGGCACTTTTTTTGGGTGTAAATTTTTATTTGCCAAGTACCAACAAATATTTTCAGTATTAACAACAATATTGTGTGAAACTAACTACTCTGTGGGCTAAAGCCCTAACCAGCGTTGAATTACACCCACCATATCTACCCATATATTCTTTATTAGTAGCTTTTGTAACATTTTTTACTGTTTAAGAAAGGTATTTTAAGCTAATCTATATCTAATCTCCTAGAATTCCTATCAATGAAGTGATATGTATGTTCTCTGATACCAAACATCTAGGTATGCTATTGAACAATTCCACAGACAAAGTTCTATTCAATAATTATCTAAAGAAATTAATCTATTTAAATTTACTAACCTGGTTTAATGAAAACACAATAGGTATCTAACTTATGACAGTGGGAACTCGATATTCATCTACAATAGATGAGATCTGACCTATTACTGTATTTTTACGATTGCTTCATCAGGTGGTTTAAGTTGAGTCAAATATCTAACTATAAAAATTATTATACCAATAAATTAAAATTCTTCGAAATTAAATGTTGACAATGTCAAACTGATTAATCTGTCAATGAATTTAAAGATCATAGATATTGTGGGTGTAACTCAACGCTGGTTGGGGCTTTAGCCCACAGAGTAATTAGTTTCACACAATATTGTTAGTACCTGAAAATATATGAAAAACTACACATAAAGGGTAAATTTTTTATTTATTTTAGTAGGTCGTTATAATGTTTAAATTCATTGAAAGATTAATCAGTTTGACATTGTCAACATTTAATTTCAAAAAATTTTAATTTATTGGTATAATAATTTTTATAGTTCGATATTTGACTCAACTTAAAGGAGGTCACCTGATGAAGCAATCCTAAAAATGCAGAATTAGGTCAGATCTTATCTATTGTGGTTGAATATCGAGTTCCCACTGTCAGAAGTTAGATATCTATAGAGTGTTTTCATTAAACCAGGTTAATAAATTTAGATAGATTAAGTTCTTTAGATAATTATTGAATAGAACCACCTGATGAAGCAATCCTAAAAATGCAGAATTAGGTCAGATCTCATCTATTGTGGTTGAATATCGAGTTCCCACTGTCAGAAGTTAAATATGTATAGAGTGTTTTCATTAAACCAGGTTAATAATAATAATTTAGATAGATTAATTTCTTTAGATAATTATTAAATAGAACTTTGTCTGTGGAATTGTTCAATAGCATATGTTTGGTATCAGAGAACATACATATGACTTCATTGATAGGAATTGTAGGAGATTAGATATATATTAGCTTAAAATACCTTTCTTAAACAGTAAAAAAAGTACTAACAAGTCTCACGGTTTACATGACAATCTTTTTAGAAACATTGAATTGCAATTATTTTTTCCGTTTAAATTTCACAAAATCCGACTCGTCTATCAATATCGTCCAAAAGCTCCTAAACTTCATTTTTTTCATTTCATTCAGTTAATTTTAAGAACTGTCGAATTATCCATATTATTATCTAATGTTACTTGTCGTGAGCACCAATGAGGATTTTTCTTGAAATGCTAATATAACTTCAAGCTTCTTATTTTCAGGTATTTGTTTTCTCTACCTTTAAAGGTAGGGATCCTATACATGACCCGTTCTTCTAAACTTCTTTTTAATGTTGCTTACTGTAGTCTAAGAAATTGGTTCTCAGTTGGGGTATTTATTATTGAATATAGTACAAACTACTCTCCGAGTCCTATCTTGTCTCCCAACCAATCACTATTAGAAGTTTTTCCGTTTCAGTAAGCTTCATACTGACAGAAATATGAATTACGTCGATTTCATAAAACATTTAGTTTAGTTTGAAACGGCGAAGAAATATTCAATCCCCGTAGCGGTTTTATTTACCTTTGGGTAGGTAAAAATGTGTTAGATTTTTTACCGGGAAGCTTAAAATGCTACGTAGGAAAGACAGTTTACATTATTGAAGTCATGCGTTAATTGTAATTCTAGACATTTTCTTTGGCACTATTTAAACTTTTTTACTGTATTAGAAAGGTAGTTAAGCCAATATATATCAAGTCTCCTATAATTCCTATCAATGAAGTCATATGTATGTTTTCTGATACCAAACATCTAGGTATGCTAATGAACAATAGAGAATAGAGCTTTGTCTGTGGAATTGTTCAGTGATACCTATATGTTTGGTATCAGAGAACAATACATATGACTTCATTGATAGGAATTGTAGGAGATTTGATATATATTAGCTTAAAATACCTTTCTAATACAGTAAAAAATGATACAAAAGCTAATAATAAAGAATATATGGGTAGATATTGTGGGTGTAATTCAACGCTGGTTGGGGCTTTAGTTCACAGAGTGGTTAGTTTCACACAATATTGTTAATACCTAAAAATATAATATATTTAAACTGTTATTACCTAATCTTAATAATATGATTAAACAGACAAAATGTTTCAAAAGAGCTACCGCATTACCCACATTTGCATTTAAAAAATCATCGATGACACAAAAAAATAACTTGCAGAACGCATTTTTTTAAATAGAAATAACCGATTTGCGAAATATTGAATGTATTTCTTTCATTTGCACTATACTGTACATGTAAATACAAATAAGGAAACCATCATCAAATAGTATATTATGCAACGATCATGTAATGATGGTTATCTCGCATAAACCATACGAAACTCGCCTTCGGCTCGTTTCGTATCCCGGTTAATGCTCGTGTATTAATAACCATTACATGAGAGTTGCATACACTATTTTTTCTACACCCGATAAATAATCAAAAACCATAAATTTTATATTTTTATTGAACACAATAGGTAACAGTAATTATTCGTATGAACTGCATTTTCTGCTTTCTCCGATATGTGTGGAGGAGTCAATGGTAATTCTTCTATATCGCTGATATCAGACATTTTGATAAATTATCGAAGTTTAGCTAGGTATCTACGAAAATTTAATACGTACTGATTTTGACATCTAAAATAATTACATAAGAATCTAGGATAAACGTCAAATGCACAGCATGCTTGATTGAAAAATTATGGGTTTCTATTGTTTAAAAATCTGTATCGTAATGAAAAATCTGTATCGTAATGGGTATCATTATGAAATGGATTATGGACATTGTGCATTGTGCATTGTTATAATACGGGTGTAGAAAAAAATATTTCAAACCTTGTAGTGGACTCCCATATTTACTGACTATAATATAATAATATATAACTACTGCAGGAATGGTTCTAGTCTCTTCTGAGCTGGGAAGCTCTAAGCATGGCTCTCAGAGCTGACAGAGCTTGAAGCTGTTTTGATTTATTCTCTCATCTGGCAATGTCACTCGAACTTCTACCCGTCAGACCATTCAAAGTTGCAGGCTTCGCTTAGCTTTGGGTTTTCTGCTTCATCACCTCCTTAGGAACGCTTTGAATAGTACTTGATTAGTATCGTGACTTCGCACTCCTGCAATCTTCCGTATTGCCTTTCTGTACTCAAAAGTCTTTCCTTCCTTTCCTTTCAAACATTTTTCTAACTTAATCTTTAACAGCTACTACATTTATCAAATAAAAGAGCACACAGCATAAGCTCTCTATTAAACTATCTAAATAACTAGCACCAACTGATGATGGTATAATATTTACAGTAGTGCTAAACTTCTATTACAGATTTAATAACTTTTTTAATGTTAACAATATTTTGAACTTCTAAGGAAGGTCATGAAAATTCTCATACGAGTTCGGCTTTTATTAAATATGGTCAGAGATACATTATTTATTTCTTTGTGCATCTGAGGATAGCTTATAACATCTAGCCATAGTGTTATTACGACACATCGCTACATCCTTTATACATGGAGACCATTTTAGCAAATTGGTATTACCGAATAAATATCGATTTTGCGGTTACAACATTTATTCTTTTTATCCTGTGAGTGGAAGTATGATACACAGTATTTTTATCTTGAAAAGTATCGAGCCAGACATTTTTCCAAAACTGCTGCAAAAAAGTGTCCTTCAAAATGAATTCAAAATACTTTGTATTTGAGTGACAAAACTGTAATTTCGACAAGAGCAAGTTAAATATTTTTAAAAACAATGTCTTTGCTAACGCCCCACTTCGTTTCATTTTTTAAATAGTTGAGTCAGACGTCACGTAAGATTCGAAAAACTTACTGCATACTACGCACAAAAGAATAAAACTGCAAGCTAGTGCAAAGTAGTGCAGGAGAATGAAAAATATCTATTTTGGACCAATTCTGATATAGAACCGCAGTGTTTTAGAAGTTTGCGTTTCCTGAAATATCAAACAATACTTAATTGTTATTTAGCTTAAGTTTCATTACTATGGCATAGTCAAGGACAGGTTTTTTTTATATGATATAGTCTTGCATTTGGAATATGATCATATGTAATTAATTATTACTACAAAAACATTATATTTTATATTTGTTACTACATTACATGTAGATTGTACTTGTGTACATCGTATTTTCCTATTCCATTGCGATCAACCATAAGTATGTTGTGGATTTACATGACCCTAATGTTTTTCATTCATATTTAGTCTTTTAATTAAGCTCTAAGCTGACCGAAAGAAGATGTTAAATCTTTGCTAGGATTTTATAATTAACCTATGGTCTGTATTTCTTCCTGGCAGAACCCACATAGGTTGTTCTTTACCAGACCGCTGTATCGGAATCTGATATTTGAATCATAGCTGTCTATATTCCAAAGATTTGAACTCCTTGACCCACTTTTTCTTTGTTGGTATTTTTATCTTAAATTGTCGTACTTTACATTGGAGCTAACTGATGAGTTGCATTTCTGATATCGGGTGTATCAACTTATCGTACAGTTTTTGATCCTTTGGCCTGATTCTAGACAACTGATGGACCTATAATCTAGATCTTGAATGATGATGGCCCTCTTGATATACAAGTAAACTAACCTACCACACAGTTGTTTGTATATTTTAAAAATGGATTCTGGTTTTGTGAAGTGTTGAGTTTTCCGATAGCTTTTAGTCAATTCTTAAGCCTTGTAAAACTTTCCTGTCAGTAAAAGCAACTAAGGTAGTTTTGTGAAAATTAAACGGCAGTTATTTCTTTATATACTTCTGTTGTTCTTATTTATCCGAGGCAATAAATAACTTATTCTAATAGTTTAATTCACCCTGTTTAAAATAGGAGGACATAGGGAAGCTGCCTCCCTATCTCTGTGGTAGTATTTAAAAATGGAGTTAGTATAACGATACTCTAGTTATAACTTTAAATATATTGTACCTAAATGATCAGTTTAGTTAATATTTAATTTTCCTATTTTAGTTTTAATGGTCACTTACGTAAGACTCATTACCAGCTTTTACGATCACTAAATAACATTTATTCTTGTGTCGAGGTACTAATTCTACTAGTTGATACTATGTTTTACAGAAGATGTTGACATATTAAAATTTATTTGCTGCAATAAATAAAATATTATAACATAAAATGATGCAGCCACCCACATTTACAGTTTGATAATATAGAAACAAATCGTTAAATCTATTTTTTTGCAAAACTAATTGGTACATTAACAGTCGAATACTTTGATAGTATACATATACGTTTACATAGTTAGCAGAAACAAATATACAAGAATGTAAGCTAATTTCTAGCATAATAATATTATAACATTTACCCATTAAAAAGAAATAAGTAAACCGTATCATTGGCAAGAAATGACTGTTTAAAAAAAATGTAAATGCAAGCAATTTGCCAGTAAAGAAAATGTTAATGATTTATGTGTTCACACACCGATAATTATCCACCTTCTTCGATTTTTGGCCAGTCATTTATTCTTTGTCAGAAGAGGATATAAGATAAAATTTAAATTTCGTCCTAATCGATCCCATTAGTGTGACGTCACAGTATGAAATTTCATTTCAATCAAGTGTTATTGTAATGACCCTTATGGAACCAATATTTAAGGGTCAAACTGAACTGAAAACGAGACATTGGAATTTGGTTTATTTATCTGTTAATAGAAATATTTAAGAAATGTCTTCACTTGAATTCGATAGAAGAATGTTATTTGCTAGTTTTGGACTAACTATTATAAATATTGTAACCTCTAAATTGGGTTCGCATGTAAACACGTCACGTAAACAAACTTTATTTTGATTACACAAGAAATATCCTTCAACAAATTCACAACTGTCAAACTCTTTACTTTGACGTTTCAGTCCTTCGCGTCTGACTGCTCGATATAAACTGACTCCAGCGGCGAAAATGATCCGCTTATATAGGTTTTCAGGATTCTAGTTTTCGGCGGTCTCGAGAATCAAACAGAATGTGGTCGAGAATGTTCCAGAAAACGTCAAAATAAAGGCATCACAAAAATTATAAATTCTAACATAAACAGAAATGTAATTTACAAACTAACGAGGTAGGTGAGCTTCACTTATAAATTCTAACGTAAACAGGAACACAATTAACACACCAAAAAGGTAGGTGAGCCTCCGTAACATTGCCCCACTCTTAGAACTGATTGTCCCGATCAGGTTACCCCGTTGTCCGCATGACCTTCTTGATAATGTGTCAAACGATCGGTATGGACAATCTTCATCTTGGCTTGGGGATTCCTATGGATTCTGTAGACTACGTCATTCAATCTTGACACGACAGTATAAGTGTCTTCCCACGATTTATGCAGCTTCGGAGATTTACCCTTGCTTCTTTTTGGGTTATACAGCCACACTTTCTCACGTTCTTGAAAACCAGTGCTGTTGGTACGCAAGTCGTAGCTGGTCTTCATTCTGTCACTTTCTATTTTTATCTTTTCTCGTACTTCTTCATGTACCATCTTGATTCGATCTTTCAAATGGCTGAGATAATCATCTGAGTTTTCCTCACGTTGCGGTCGATTCATAATTATATCTATGGGTAAGCGCAATTCTGTGCCGAAAATCACGCTGTGCCGTGGTCTCATGAATTGCTGTTCGGTATGCCAGTAAAAATGGAGGAAGGCAGGTATCCCAGTTGGTCTCTTTCTCGTTGACGGCCGTCCTCAAGAAGTTTTCAATGGTACGATTGAATCTTTCCACCATTCCATCTGACTGTGGGTGAAAAGGTGTAGTTCTGGTTTTGTGGATGTCTAACAGCTCACAGACATTCTGAAATACTTCAGATTCGAAATTCCTCCCTTGGTCGGAATGGATCTCTCTAGGGACCCCATAACGGCATATCCAATTTTCAAATAAAGCTTCGGCTACGGTGACAGCTTCTTGATTAGGTAAGGGATATTATTTCTGGCCACTTACTGAAGTAGTCCATCACTACTAAAATGTAACGATTTCCACTGCTACTATGAGGAAAAGGTCACGCTATGTCAATAGCTATTCTCTCGAATGGAGCTACAACATTGTACTGCTTCATATGTGCTCAGCTTCGAGTCCTGGGTCCCTTACTAGAGATACAGGTATCACAACGTCGGCACCATTCTTCCACATCGGACCGACTGCCAAGCCAGTAGAATCGTTCTCTAACTTTATTCAAAGTTTTGTTTATTCCAAAGTGTCCACCACCGACCCCACTGTGCAGTGCTTGAATAACTTCTGAAATTCTTTTCTGGGGCAGTACTGTTTGATAAATCTTTTCTTTGCCGCCGTGACTCCTCCAGACTCTTTTTAATAGGCTGTTCTCTTTGGTTAAAAAATTCCATTGCACCCAGTAGCTTTTTAGAGAGGGTGATTTATCAGAAATGTCCTGCCAGGTGGGTCTGTCCATGTTTTTTTATCTTTCATTGGAAAATTGGTCCAAAATCCCCGTCTTCGCTTTGTCATCGTTTATCATCTGGGTCCTGGATGTTAATTTTTCGGCAAAGAAATTCATCTTCTTCTCTAATTTCTTGTCGGAGACAGTGTTTACAGTTTGGAGGGCATGGTCCTCTGGATCAGCATTCCGATGGTTAGATCCTTTCCGGTGTTCAATTTTGAAGTCATACTCCTGCAACCGTTGAAGCCATCTTGCCAGTTGGGCTTCCGGATTCTTGAACTGCAGTACCCACTTCAAAGAAGCATGATCGGTCCTCAAGACGAACGGCTGACCATAGAGATCCTTATGAAAACGCTCCAGAGTTTTAATTATGGCAAGCAACTATCTTCTGGTTACGCAGTAGTTCATTTCTTGGTTAGAGAGGACCTTGCTAAAGTAGGAAATGACTTTTTCGTGCCCATCTTCAATGTGTGATAATATCCCTCCAATTCCAGTATTACTAGCATCCATGTCCACGATTAATGTCTTTTCCGGCTTGGGATATGACAGAACTGGAGAAGAACATAAAGCTTCTTTTAAGCTCTGAAAAGCTTATTGGCATTGTTTCGTCCAGATAAATGACTGATTGTTTTCTGTAAGTCGATGTAAGGGTTTCACAATCTCGGCAAAATTTTTCACAATCTTGCGACAGTAAGTGCAAAGCCCCAGGAAACTCCTTAATTCATATTTGTCTTTCGGTACTGGCCATTTCCAGATGATTTCAGTTTTCTCTGGGTCAGTCTTCACTCCTTCAGAGGAAATAATGTGTTCTAAATACTTGACTTCCTTTTGAAAGAGCATGCATTTCTTGGGACTTAGCTTGAGCTGGACTTCTCTCAACTTTTGAAAAACGTCTTGGACATTTTTCAAATGATCTTCAAAGTCTTTTCCTAGTATTATTATGTCATCAAGATAAACGAGACAAATTTTCCAGGTAATTCCTCGCAGAATGGTTTCCATAAGTCTTTCAAAGGTGGCTGGTGTATAGCAGAGGCCAAAGGGCATGACGTTGAAGTGCGACAACCCTGTTCCAATGGAAAACGCTGTCTTCTCTTTATCATCTGGGTGAAGCTACACCTGCCAATAGCCACTTTTCAGGTCTAATGCATTGGAATCCAGTGTATCCAGGGTGTCGTCTATCCTTGGCAGCGGATAACTGTCCTTCTTAGTGGCATCGTTTAATCTTCTATATTCGACACAAAATCTGGTAGAGCCATCCTTCTTCTTTACCAAAACAACCGGTGAAGTCCATGGACCTGGGATGGTTCGATAACTCCCTGCTGGTGCATGTCTCAGCATTGACGATACCTCTTCCTGCTTCGCTAAAGGAATACGTCGTGAAGCTTGTTCAATTGGAGAGGAGTTGCCGGTATTTATACGGTGCTGCACAAGATCAGATGTCTTCCGACATCATTTTCTGTCAATGAGAATACATTTTGGTTGCGCCTTAATAAATCTTCCAATTTTTGGACTTCATCGGCTCATAATGGGGACTTGAATCGGTCAACAAGGCCCTGAAGAACTTCAGGTAGTTTTTCAATACTTCGAGATGCTGTTGATGGTTCTATATTGCTGAAGATCGATGCAACTGTTTGACAAACTCCCAAAGGTTCACATTTCTTGATCTGTTGTGGGTAGTCTTACAGATTTAGTATTCTGACCAATACCAAATTGTTTCTCGTTTCTGTTAATGTCATTCCAGTTAATATGCCCTTCCTATAAAGACTGCTCTCTGGTTCTGGTTCTACAATTACAGTTTCTTCAACTGCCGAAGGATTGCTACAAATAGCTTCAATTACCACTTCTGAACCTGCTGGATGTTGTATGTCTACTGACGCCTCAACAGTTCTAATAGGAAGGCTTGTGATTTGATTTCGGGCATGATTATTTCTTCATCTTTGTATTCAATAGTCTTCGTGGAAGGTCCAATACAAAATTATGTTGAGTCATAACATCAAGTCCAAGAATGACATCGTCGATTATATCTGCTACTAATGTGTTTGAAAGTGGTTGTCCCCAAGGTTATTCTAGCTAGATGGATGTCTTTCACTGTTATGACTTCTCCATTTGCTGTCTCCAAGATGTAGTTCCGATCTGGCTTTTGTATTCTGCAGTGAGCGATGACGGTCTTACTATGGTATGACTAGAGCCCTTTAGCTCCATAATTCCAACACTGGATGGATCTTCGTCTGTTGTATACCGTAGAACCAGTCCGATCCTGTCCCTTCTGCAAGGTGTCCAATAAATCTTGCAAATCCTTCACAAATCCTTCGATGTTCTTATCACCTCCTCGTTGTTCGACAGTCTGAAGCTTTACTTGCCGTATTCTGCCTTGACTACTTCTAGAACCCTGCCGCGACAGGCTTCTATTTCTAGCGCCTGGGTCAATATTTCATATATATTTTTATGTATGGCTTAACGCCTGACTGACCTTGAAATCTCGCAGACCATCGATGAAACTACTCACTGCTAGCTGTTTTTGGTAGGTGCGGTGGGGTAGGCCAGTTTAGCCAAACGCGTTACATCTGCCTTAAATTGTTGCAAATTTTCTTCGAAGCGTTGTCTTCGGCACAATTAGTGCCCGATAAATATATTGTAGATGAGCCTCGCCATACCTCATTTCTAAAGCACTGTTCAGTGTTTGATAGTCCTCTTGCTTATCCTCAACTAACTTAATATTTCCATAGCTTCACCCCGTAAAGCAATTATGAGTGATGTGGCTTTTTCTTCTTCTGACCAATTTGCCAAAGCACCTGCTTCAAATTGTTTAGACTAAGTACTCCATGACACCTTTCATCTAATGTGGCTGGTTTAATCCTTGCAGATGAAATGCAACTGTTGTCGCCTTAACAACCTGCTTCGCGCACCATTGTGACTGCAAATTTGTAACCTTATGCTATAACTTAACTAGGCTTTCTTCTATGACTTGAACTTTGACGACTTCACTCTGTAATTTACTAACACTTTCTTCTATGACCTGGACTTTACCTTGCACCTCATTCCTCAATAGATTAATTCTTCTAAACTGTTCCTCATTTCCTCTTGACTGTTCTTCATTTCATCTTGACTGTTTTTCATTTCTTTTTTTAAGCCTTGTTTCATTTCATGTTGGCTGTTCTGCATAGCTTCTTGACTCCTCTTCATATCTTTTAACATCTCCATTAACTGTTTGAATGTTTCCTCCATTTCTGTTGATCTGGATCTCGTTACCGACATTCACTTGTCTACTCCAAACGTCTTCTTTGTCGAACGTCGCACTTCTGACATCAATGTAACCTTTAAATTGGGTTAGCGTGGAAACACGTCACGTAGACAAACAAACTTTATTGTCACTCTTGATTACACAAGAAATATCCTTCAACAAATTCACAACTGTCAAACTCTTTACTTTAACGTTTAAGTCATTCGCGTCTGACTACAAAAATGATCCGCTTATATAGGCTTTTAGGGTTCTAGAAGTGTTCGATATGACCAAGAATGTTCCAGGAAACGTCAAAATAAAGGCATCACAAAAATTATAAATTCTAACAAACAGAAACGTAATTTATAAACTAACGAGGTAGGTGAGCTTCAGTTATAAATTCTAACGTAAACAGGAACACAATTAACAAACCAAGAAAGTAGGTGACAATATTTTAAATACATTTCTTCTACGTTCATGAAAAACAAAACTTTACTAAACTATATTTAGTGGAAAAAGTGGCTTTTTATTGCACTAGTGCAATAAAATGTTTATTGCATTCATCTGTCATTCTACTACAGCGATTTGTCATCATGACAAACATAAACGTTCAAATCGACATCATATTTTCCTACACATAGTGTCATCTAAATAAAACATTTTTTGGTTTTTGCATTAACGTAGAAAAAGTATTGTATGCAACTCGTACAAAAAGTGTTTATTGCACTCAATGTGTTGTCCTACTCAGCCTGACGGTCTCGTTGGACAATTTCACGTCGCGTTCAACAAAGACTTACTTTTTGTACTTGTTGCATAAATAACTATTTATGTTCTCTATCTACACCAACAGTGAAACAAAATTAATCTCAATTGAATACCTAATTTCATTTGGCTTAACTGTCATTTGTCAGAAAATTTCACCTTGCAAACTTAGACAGCAACCAACAGACACCAACAGTGAAACAAAATTAATCTCAATTGAATACCTAATTTCATTTGGCTTAACTGTCATTTGTCAGAAAATTTCACCTTGCAAACTTGTATATTGAGATTATGTTGACTTTGTGTGTTTTTAGTGCTAAATCTTTTATAAGTGAGTTTATCTATGCTTGTATATGCTTTATAGTATTAAATATATGGTTGCAATCATCAATGTTATGTGTTTAGTGCAAATAAAGTTATATTCACATTAAAATTAATAGAGCTGTTGTTCAAGTTTTATCTGATTTAATTAAATTTATATTAAAATCCAGACTAATCAAATTGTGACTTAATCTTTTATATACCTACAAGATCTACCAGACGATATTTCAGTATTAAGGGTAGAAATTGAATAAGAAAAGGAAATGGTGTTATTTTGTTGATTTTATTATTATCCTCAAATCACCTCCCTTAAAGTCGAATTTTCAGGGAAGTTTTCATACCAATTTTCTTGTAACGCTGGTTGCCTAATTTGTGATGCGGTCTATTTGATTCATGATAATTGAGTAAGTACATTTCCATGGTTTTACAATACATTTTTGTTTTAATTCATCTAAAATATTTTTTTTACTTCCTTTTAAAAATAAGAAGCAGAATCATAAAATTTTTATGCAATTTCTTATAAAGTCATGTATTAGATTGTTATTATTAGATTATTCCTTAATGCCAAATATTTGTGTGTATGTATGCTCAATTTAAAAATTTTATGATACATTAAACGTACCTTCCAAATGAAGTAATAAATGCATAAAGCAGGATTTTAAAAATTATTTATAAATGTTAGACATTAGTAAAAAGTTATAAAACAAATAGTTTTTTCACTTTTATTTTGTTATATTAATTCCTCTTACGATGGGACAGCCTATCTTCGTATTATTTTTGGAATAGGATAATATTTCCCACAATATTATTACCTCATTTGGACGGTAACAGTACAGAGAAGTTTTCCAGATGGTTAGTAATTAATTGAAATAGATCTACAATTTAAGTAATAAAAAATACCTATTTTGCTTTAGTTTAAAGATTATACACTGAAAATTTTTTTTTTC
The DNA here is from genome assembly GCA_037114965.1 of Monochamus alternatus. Classification (NCBI taxonomy): domain Eukaryota; kingdom Metazoa; phylum Arthropoda; class Insecta; order Coleoptera; family Cerambycidae; genus Monochamus; species Monochamus alternatus. The sequence goes on along the minus strand of CM073426.1, from coordinate 57,649,853 downwards.
CAGCAAACAAATCAATTTTTTAAATATAATTTATTCTCAGAAAATATTTTTCTTTGATGTACTTACCTAATGCTCACTTTTTTTCAAAAAATAAAATTTTATTTTTTAGTTAAGTACTTATTTAAGTGAAACAAATAGTTATTCCATTTAAATATCTTATGAAAACTTAAATTTAAAAGTTTCTTGTGAAATAAATTTATTTTGTTAATTTCCCTAAAGATTTTTTTTTCAATCTGTATAAAAATAACGTTTTAAAATAAAGAAAATATTTTTAATTGAAACTAATGTGCATTTTGTATCAAATAATGCGTTTATTTATGTGGAAAAGGAAAATATGTACTTAATCTTTTAATCCTTTGTGCAAAGTTTATAAATGAAGTAGTATTGGTTTAGATAACCTTTGAAAGATCGTAAATTAAAAAGACTCAGTTTCCTAATATAGTGGTGTAGTCCTATAAACAAAAAATAATTGTCAATAGGTGGCTGCTAGATGTAGCAGTGCTATATTTCGCATATTAAGGTCGAGTCGAGTTTGACAGACATAAACAGCCGGAGCTAGTCGTCAGTTAATTCACCACTCACCTGTGGTGTACTGATGAGAGCTAATAAGCCGGTATATATTGACTATTTGCTATAGATTTGTCAGGTGAAATTCAATGCTGATCGGAAATTAGCTCGCAGTTTCCTGAAATTCCTGAGCAATAAGTTACCGACTTAAATAAGCAGTTTAGTTGGAAAAAATATACAAATATTGTTTTTTCATAGAATATAATTAAATCAGCACCAGAAGTGTAACATTGAAAAGGAAATAATGTTTTAATGGAAATGGCAGTTTTCACACAATAACAAAATTTTTGCATTTTCAAAAAAAAAAATGATTTGGTATCAGGAAATAAATATTTGTTTGGCCTATACAAACAAATATCTTATTTCTATTAAACAACATTTTTTTACAGGCACCAAATCTTTTTTCCGAAATACTTTTCAGAAAAATTGTTACACTTGTCGCATTTTGTTTATTTTAACAAGAGAAATCAAACCAGTAAAATGTTGTCACAAAGTTTTTACTACATTTTGTTCATAGTAGTTATTCGTGCACAAATAAATATAGTAACAGTAAAGAGTAATTCTCTGAAAATAATTTCAAACAATATATCCACATTATAGGATAGATTGTCACAATTTCTCTTGCAATTGCTATATTTCAGATCTAATGATCTTCCCTTCGACAACCGTCTCGTCATACTTTTTGAGCCAAAGACTTAACGTACTAATTATAGATCACCTATATAAGATGCTCTTATAAATTGCAAACAATCACTGTGTGTAAGGCTGTTTATTTCTCTTTTAGAGACAAACTCTTGTCCTCCGGGGGCCGGTAAGGTGCAGAGAATCGAGTTCTCACAGGTATGGGGGCGTGGAAGAACACGCCGTATTTGACCCGCGTAATTAGAGCCCCCCGTTCGTGCGGAGGTCATCCTTGGTTCACATGTCTAATTACGGAACTAAAAAATTCTAAATATACAGCGCAATATGATTGGCGCACTGTTAGTTCTTCAGTCATTAGTCCAGCTCCATACTTGCGCTGTTCGTGCATGAATATTCCATATTCGGGCAAATATTCGATTTATATGGCCTTGTATTTGTAAATCAATAAAAATCTCAGGTCCACTCATGGACTTAGTCAGGTTTTGAGCAGGGGTGGACAAGTCTTGATCTATTTATGGTGTAGTAGATAAATAATCCTAATCTCTGCAATAACTGTGCGAATAATGGCCGGTTTCTCAACATTTGGCGCAATCGATTCGATAACTATCGAGTACATAAATTTATCAGACCGATAACTTTATATTGGTTTCTCAATGCATGCCTTCCAAATTTTGTTGAATTCATAACAGTGGAATGGATATCTTAATATCTGCAATAATCATAGAGGGAGCTAGCAAATGCACAACTGTTTGCAGATGCCATTTACGGAAGTAAGACACTTTCAAGAAATAATTGTAGATGGCGCCACTATCGGCTACCTAATGATATCACAATTTCACATCACATTAACTAAATAAAAATATATACAAACCTGTTGCATAAAAACGAAGTTATTAAACCCTTTTCTAATACTGATAGTAAATTTTTTCTAGTACTAGAGACTTGAATACTATCTCCTATTAAATCTATCAGTAAATTTACAGTTTCTTTCGTTAAGGTCGCCGTATTTCTCGCCGTAAAATGATCAAATTTGTGGTTTTTTAGGTACTGAAATTTTGAAAAATAAAACGCGTAGAACAAAAGTAATATCAAAAATAAAATTGCTGATGTTTTGTTTATCCACTTTTACTATTTAAACTCTCTTCAAATAATATAATAACTTTTAAAATGCATTTGTATGACACACATTATTTCGCTATTCTAACCCCACATTTTAACAATTATTTTCATATACTTATAAACAAAAGTGAACAATGTCATATGCAGAAATATGTAAGTTTATGTTATAACAATGTTTGCATCTATAGCTGAATTTAAACAAATACGCATTTTGAAAGTTTTCAGTACCTAAAAATTTGGATAAATCACTTTCTGACGTTATATATTGATTTTATTTCGGTACCTTTGAATATTCGCTGGTGGCATGAGATAACACTGTTGTTATTTGCTAACCTCTATATTATTCAGTTCTTAAATGTCTAAAATTACTTGTATTTGTAAAAAACACTATTTCAAGAATACGACGCCCGTAAACCTCTCTCGAAATTCTGTCGCTTTATTTTTCATACTGGTTTTCTCTTTCACGATAACGTCTTGGCGGTTCAAGATATCTGACTATATTTAAATATTCTTCATCTGAAGAGGCAGACGAATCAGAATTTTCCATTGCACAAAGTAATCGTCACGAAAATATCACAAAAGTTGGGTTAAGCCTTACAATAAAGATGTAAACAAGCAACAGCTAAATCGCTGCGCGCATGCGTTAATGTTTATTGGACAGATATCTTGCCATTTTTCTTTGGATATCTGTTCGATAACTTATGCAATAGATAAGCATTATCGAATGGTTCAGAAACCGAATTCATGGGATATCTCCAGTTTATGGAATCGATAAGTTTATTTAATAGATATCTACTAGTTGAGAAACCGGCCATAAGTGACACAACTCCTTCAAATTTTTTGCTGCGCCTTTTATATGCAATATTTTCATTGGAGAGAATAAAAATTTATGAGTTTACCTCCATATACAGGGTGATTTTTAACCTATATGCATAAACGTGGGAAATTATAGCTGTAGACAAATAATGAAAAAAAAAAAATGTTTTCCAGATACGGAAATATCAATTTATTTTAAATAAAAATAAAACAACGAGAATTTCATAAAATTGAAAATGCATTTCATTTATGCTAGTAACTGTTCGAAATTGTTTTTATGATTTTCAATACACAGCTGAGCCTGCCGAATCCATAAGTCTCCATATCGACGACACAAACCAGAATGTAGTCGAATTGCCTCAGCAGCATCATGGTATCAGAACCAAAATTCAAGCGGATTTAGGTCGAGCGATCGAGAAGGCCACCGAATTGGACCACCTCGACCAATCCAACGTTCGTGAAACACATGATCCAAATGTTGTCGGCCTAGTCGCACAAAATGTGGTGGAGCACCATCGTGAAGAAACCACATAATATGCTGCCATATGCTGAAATTAACTTCTTCAAAGAGTACCGGTAAATTATTATGCAAAAATTATAAATAAGTTAACCGATTTTCCAGAATGAAAGGGTCAATAAGTACTCAATTCCATTTTTTTCTGTATTAGAAATGTATTTTAAGCTAATATATATCAAATCTCCTACAATTCCTATCAATGAAGTCATATGTATTGTTCTCTGATACCAAATATCTAGGTATGCTAATGAACAATTCCACAGACAAAGCTCTATTCAATAAATATCTACAGAAATTAATCTATTTAAATTTACTAACCTGGTTTAATGAAAACACTCTATAGATATCTAACTTCTGCCAGTGGGAACTCGAAAATTCAACCACAATAGATGAGATCTGACCTATTTCTGCATTTTTAGGAATGATTCATCAAGTGGCCTCCTTTAAGTTGAATCAAATATTTAACTGTAAACATTATTATATCAATAAATTAAAATTATCTGAAATTAAATGTCGACAATGTCAAATTGATTAATCTGTCAATGAATTTAAACATCATAACGATCTACTAAGTTAATCACAAAATTTTACCCTTTATGTATCCTTTTTTATATATTTTTAGGTATTAACAATATTGTGTGAAACTAACTACTCTGTGGACTAAAGCCCCAACCAGCGTTCAATTACACCCACAATATCTATCCATATATTCTTTATTATTAGCATTTTTACTGTATTAGAAATTTATTTTAAGCTAATATATATCAAATCTGATACATATGAGCAATCCTAAAAATGCAGAAATAGGTCAGATCTCATCTATTGTGGTTGAATTTTCGAGTTCCCACTGTCAAATTGAAGTTAGTTATTTACAGAGGGTTTTCATTAAACCAGGTTAGTAAATTTAGATAGATTAATTTCTTTAGATATTTATTGAATAGAGCTTTGTCTGTGGAATTGTTCATTAGCATACCTAGATGTTTGGTATCAGAAAACATACATATGACTTCATTGATAGTAATTGTAGGAGATTTGATATATATTAGCTCAAAATACCTTTCTAATACAGTAAAATATGTTACAAAAGCTAATAATAAAGAATATATGGTTAGATATTGTGGGTGTAATTCAACGCTGGTTGAGGCTTTAGTCCACAGAGTAGTTAGTTTCACACAATATTGTTAATACCAAAAAATATATAAAAAAATACTCAATTCCAGTCCACATATTTACTGAAAATCGTTGTTGATTTGATAAATTTTTGTAAACATTCAAAACTAAAAATATTTTAATACATTTTTTTCAGCATTCGTCATTATTTGCTTCAGCTATAAGTTCATAGATGTATGCGTACAGGTTAGGAATCACCGGAATAGTCGCGGCACGAATTCAGGTAACCTACGTCATACGAGCAAATGAATAATTCATTATATTTTATCAAAATATTTAAGAAACTGCAACTGAGAGTAATAAAACTATATACTACACTAAATGTTTGCTTTATATGTTGCAAAAATGATTGTTTTTAACGCGCCCAAGTATCGAAAGACATCAGAATTCTTGCCGCAAGATATACTTAAAATGTAAAATATTATGCAAACACAATTTTCATTCTGTCTTCTGAAAATCGTGACAGAATCTTTTCTTTGAAGTTTTTGTCATATTCTAATGATTTTGTGTGCAAGCTGAGCATGTATCATGCAAGATTTGAGGTGTGTCTTCACATGCCTCAAAGTATGAAATATGCTCTCAATCGTTGCTGTCGTGCAGGGTTCTGCTTCCACAAATCATCAGTGACTACTTTGTGTGACAGAAGAAGTATTCTGTTTTCTACAAAATATCAATAAAGTGCATTTAGGTTTTTTCCTAAGATCTTTTCTTTCCACAACTTGGTCTGAATTTGTAACAGATATTGAAACAGACAGCAATGTCATTTGTTGCTATTTTTAAAACTTGTCTGTGTTTATAAGGTACGGGTGCAATAATTACAATGCCAATAATGCAAACAGCGGCGTCTTTTCATCAGAAAAACGAATTTCAAGCGAGTTGCGGAAAGAATCAAGATATAGAACAAACGTCACGTGCCTTCTCACAAGTATATGCCCCCCCCCCCCCCCAACTCGTAAGACCTTCACCAACTTTCATCTCTTCACTCATTTGCATCTTTTAAGAGATATTTAGGCAGTCAGGAAATATGCCCTGGCAAATACCAATATTTATTAATGCTGTGATAGGCTTCAATATACTACATGCAATGAATTTCAAAATCCGGCTATTTATGTCATAAGCATATTTGCCCTTTTTATTTTTTAAGTTCTGAATAACCGAGTCTATGATATCTTCAGAAAGATATGGTAAGTCGGGAACAGGTTTTGAAAAAATTCATGTAATCAGTATATAATGAATGCATTAGTAAGGGTTAATTTTTCAGTTATATTTGCAGCAATATTTGTATAATAAGAATTAAATTTATAGGTAGATATTGTTCTATCGATTTTGTTACATATCGGTCTGTTATTATTGATGATTTTTCACATTGTTTGGGTTGGATTACTATGATATTTTATATAATTGTCATAGGCTTTCTTTTTACTTTTTGGTAGCGCCTTCGTGTAATCTGCTTTATTACTAAATACTTTATTACTAAATTATTATTAGGTGAAATATGTGCTCTTACGTACTCCTCAAGAAACCTTAAATGTTCACGCATATGCCGAAGTTTATCTGTAAACCAATGAATTTCCTCTCGGTCAGTGTATTGAACATACTTAGATTTTAAAGGAAAAAAAATGCTGATTGCCTGTGATATCATACCAATGAAATCTCAGAATTTTGTGTCAATATCAATATTCGTATTATACACAAATAACCAACTTAGGATCGATAAATAATTCCTTAATTGAATTAAACCGCTATTAGACAATGAACTCCAAGATGGGAAGTGATAATCGACTTAATCTGCTTGATATGCAGCTTGATATGCGAACATCTTACTAAGTCAAGATATTTATTATTTTTATTGCAGTATATTTACTTCTGGTTCCAACAAGGCATAGTATTTTGCTATAAGAATTCAAAAACACTTTTTGTGGCTGCCCAGTGCAGCTGGTTGTTGTGTTTCCTTCAGACAGTTTCTGAAACCCTTCTACAAAGTTTAGCTAGAAAACACCAATACTTTTGTATTTTTTAGACTACTTTGTTTCACAAAGAAGAGAAATATTAGTCACATATTTTTTCATAACACCGATTTACGAAAGAAGTTGATAGTGTCGTTGAAATCGTGTGCTGCAGTAACATGGTTGAGGTTAGTAATAACAAGGTTTAGCTTGTGGCTAAAACAGTGTAAATAAAGTCCTTTAGTAAATTTCTCTTGCAATATTTTATATACACTCCGTTTTTAGCAGCCATTGCTGAACAACCGACAACCCTTATCCAATACACCTCTCAGAATCAACACCTAGATCGTAGTAAATGCTTTTATTGCAAGAGCAACAGTGTTAACATCTGTTTGCCACAAATATTGTTACCTCCTCATCAAGGAAATTAATATAATATTGAATGTTACTCATTTCCTGATATGTCTACACTCACCTAAAATGCTGAATGAATGCGCTTTTCGAAGATCTGCAGTAATTGGTACATTTATTACATTTGCACAGTCGTTGATTATTTCATTTTGTGGTAACATCTACATTGCGTGTTTCTTCCCTTTATACATGTGCATGTTTAAAGTCTTATTGCCAGTTTCAATTTTTAATTGTATCAAAGAGAAGAAAATGCCTTTCTCTGAATTTTTACCTCTCAGAAGTAGATCTTGAGTTCCGCAAAGCAGTACCGTCGAAACTACTGATGATGTGACTGAACTGAAATGTCTTTGCACCTCAAAAGGAACCTCGCAATGAGTGATCCTAGATCATCATGTTCTATCTTGAGACAGAACACAATAAAGAAAAAAACGTCCTTGAAGTCTTTTGGCAACCGAAGACTGTAGATCTCCAGACAACTCGAAACTTTTTTTTTAAGTGTTTACTATCTCCATCAAACTTCTAAGCAGCGTTGAAGCATTTCCATTCATTGTGACGTCTCAAAATTGAAGATCTAGCAATAGATTTCTAATGTCACTCTCAGGGTAAGAATTTGAACGAACATAATGTGCTTGCAATGAAAGAATGAATACTCAATCATTTATTGATTTCAAAAAATAATATTTATTATGCCTGTTGGGAAATTATCAATTTGTATAACAGATTGTTTTCTTCTTCTATGTTATATATGCTATGTAATTTATTACTTATGTTTAGTTTATTGTCCTTTAGTCATGTCTGATGATGTAAAGTAACTAATTATTTCTGCTCACAAAACCAGTAGCATAAATTTGTTTATGAATTTTGTGAGTACTGGACTGTTGCCATTCTTTCTTGGTTTCATTTTACTTATTAAAAAACATTATGTTATCAATGTTTAAGATATGATATTAGTATAACTACGGTAAGAATTCAGACGACTTACGTCATGGCTAACGTCGTGGAATTGTCAATATAATTCTCCATAGTTTGTCGCCTTAAAAACAATCATTTTTTGTAATTTAGTGTAAAATATAGTACAAACATTTAGTGTAGTATATAGTTTTATTATTCTCAGTTGCAGTTTCTTAAATATTTCGATGAAACTATAATGTATTATTAATTTGTTCGTATGACGTAAGTCGTCCACAAAATACATACATTTACCTCTATTATAACTATCATGCCTGTCACGCCATGCCACGCCAAATCACGTGGTCATTATGCTTAAGCCAGAGGTAATAGAGACGTTTCAAATACATGTGAAACTAGGTAATAATAAGTTTTTTGACTCAGCTTATCCACGCCTTTATTGTGGTCGCCGATAATACAGTGTGTACTTCTATTATAATTTCGGTTAATTGTGAAGTAAATACCAATATAATAGACTAACCAAGTCTTATGTCATTTGCGATGTCGATGTTTTCATTTTCTGTTACCTTAAAATGTATATATAGCTATTTTTTTGTCACTTTAGCAACATTAGACCATAAGATAGCAGTGGAGGGCTAGTTCTGGGCCCACTCACTTTGGCTCATAACCACGGCTCAAGTTTCTAGAGCCGCAAGATATTTCTCGACCAGAAGACTGCAGACGGTGATTATTACATCCATAGACAATACATTATTTTCAACTAGAAAATATGAATTTACAAAAAGTACGTCAGTGAAAAGCGCCGGATAAATGGATCTTAAAGTATGCGATATGTAAAAGTCCATAATACTGGGTATCAACAGCCACAAACAGACCCACTATAGTGTTGGAGCTACTGAAAGTCCCGACCTGTATAGCTATTTGCATTTAGGATATTCACTTCGGAACTTCAGAAATGCTTCATGCTTCAATCAGCATTAGAATTACACCTGGTAAATTATAGCAAACAGTTAGTTAGTTGTCAGCGGTGCCAAACATGTACCGGTTTTGAGCTTGTTGTTGTGCAAGGAACATTCTTATTTGTGAATCTAATGCATTGCTTTTTTAGCGATATATATACCATCAGTTTCTGTCGTTCGTTGTCATTTATTTTTTGGAAGAAGTATATATGTAATTGTTGTTCGCTCCATTAAAGATCCATTAAATTTTTGGGAGACGATTGTGTTAAATGCTTTCAAATTTAGAATTTACTTTGTTCCCAATATCTGCATTTGCTTTGACAAATAATGATCTTAAACTGGGCCCTTTTGAAATAGTTCCAATTAAGTTTTGTGAACTTGAATCCCTAGGTTTCATATTAAGTTCCAGAATTTTAGAAAACTTATATTGATAGAAATCTCAATATATCAGATTTAGGCCTACGTGTTTTTGCTATGAGAATTCGGTCTATATCTATCTTCAAACTGAAACTGATATGACGACAATGTGATGTCGGTACTTCCTAGTACCTATCTATAACTACCTAGCTACAATTAGATTGTGATGTATGATTCATGACAAGACAGCATGTTTTAAAACAACTTGCTAAATGCAAACATTTACTGAATATTTCAGTAAAATATATTATTTTGTGAGAAGTACAGAATATTTAGTAAGATTTGCTAAAGATGATTAAAAAATACAAAGTAGACAAGATAAAAATGTCCCAGAAATGCAATATTTTAAAATCTTGAGATTTTCAAACATGTTTTGTTCTTCAGGCTGGCACAATTGATCATTTGTTGTCATATTTCATATTTATAGATCCGTGTTGATCTCTGAAATTAAGAGAGAGAAAAATTGTAAACAAATAAAGATCTGAACAATTCTGTTACTATCTTAGTGATGCTGACAGAATAGTTTTAGCTATTTCGAGCAGAAGAAGTAATTTTGCATTTAAAAAATCCACTATAACTTTTCTGTTTGTACAAATTTTAAAAATCTGTAAAAATATCTATTATAACAACTCTTCAAATAATTTCGCAGTAGGTTTTGATTTCAATACTCGAATATGAAATCGAATGAAAGAAAGATGGCTGACAGAGGCTAGACGTGTATACGAACGCTCCGTTTTTAAATTGTTTTTGGTTAATGCAGACAATTTTTTGATCATCGTACTTAGTACAACTAGTTATTCGAACTGTGTAGTGCTTGTGGATTGCAAAATTTGTCCATAAATTGCAAAAATAGCCATATTATTTAAGTTGTGAAGTAACAATAGTTTACCCGTCCTAGTATAGTCGTACCAGTGTGTTAAAATTGTTCATCAATGGCTACCAGAAATAAAGGTAAAGCTATGGAACTTTCCCCTGAGGAATTAATTACAAAAGTTTGTTCAGAATTCATTGAAAAATTTGAAAATTCTATGGACACCAAACTTGTGTTTTTATCGCATTGGTAAAGCAGATGCAGCCGGAAAATCGCCTCGAACTATGCTCGTTAATTTCGTAAGGTATTCTAAACGTTGTCAGGTCTTTAAGGCTAAGAAATACTTAAAGAAATGGAACATATCAATTTTCGAAGACCTTACCAAACAGCGTTTTAAGTTACTGAAAGCAGCAAGAAATAAGGTGGGTGCTAAAAAGGCATGGTCATCCGATGGAAATATTTTCATTTGGTGTGAGAAGGAAGGCAGAGCTGTTAGAATAAACTGTGAAGAAGATCTGCAAGTTTATTAGAGTGGTAGTGCTAGGTTTTGTATGTCTTATCTACGCTATAGGTAGTCACTTTTTTAGTTTCAAGTTTTTTTGTTGTATCTCGATAGTTTTTCGATTTTAAATTATTTTCATGGTTTAATGAATGCTTAAGAATTTGAATATTTTTAATCCAGGTTTATATTATATCGGGAATATGGTCAATATTATTGTTTTTTTTAATTTTTTTTCTTTGCTATAATGTTATATGTAATTTGTTAAAAAATATATACTTATGTTGTCTGAATTAACTTTAAATTGTTTTTTTTTCTTTTTTTAATTAATGGAGCTTTTCAGTATAACACATTTATGTACAGTGATGTAAATCTAAATTTTTCACATTTTAATATTGGTCCTGTGTTTACTAGCTTTGATTTGTTTTCGGAATTTTTATTGGATAATTCTTTAGATATATTAGGTATTTCAGAAACATGGTTAGGTCCCTTGTTTCCAGATTATGGCATAAACATAGATGGGTATAATTTGATACGTAATGACCGTCCAACGAGAGGTGGAGGTGTGGCATTTTATATAAAACAGGAAATAAAGTATAAAATATTGCAATGTACTAATTTACACAGTCTTCTTGAGAGTCTTCTTAAGAGTCTGTGGATAGTAGTCAAAATATGTGGTAAGAATATTTGTTTAGAGGCACTATATAGACCGCCTTCGGCAAATCTCACTTTTTGTTTGGAGCATTTAGAAAATATTCTTGTTGGATTCATTCCTGAATTTGATTATGTACTTTTTGGTGGCGACTTTAATGTTAACTATTTAGATAAAACTAGCTTAAATTACTGTTGTTTTCAAAAGTTTTTGCAAAAATATAATTTAAAACAAGTAATTGCCGAACTTACTCACAAATTACGCAATTCAAATACACTTACAGATTTAATAATAGTTAACGATTGTAATATTATGAAAGATACGCAGGTTATTGATCTAGAATTAGTCTCGCATCATTCTGTTGTTAGATGTGACTTAGAATTAGAAAAAAACTAAACAAACTCCGAAGATATTAACTTTTAGAGATTGGTCAAATTTTAACTATGAAATATTTATTAATTATTTAAATTCTATAAACTGGGATGTACTGTATTCTTTCACTGATATAGATGATTTACTTGAATTTTGGAATTTTAACTTAACGTCACTTTTTAATTTGGATTCACCATTAAGGACAGTGAGAGTCACTAAGAAGCCAGCCCCTTGGCTAACACCAAATACTAAATATATGATTAAATTGAAAAATGCAGCATACAGTAAATATAAAAAGCTTAAAACTATTGAAGCTCATAACTATTTTAAAACTTTACGAAATTTAGTAAACCATTCTGTTAAAGCTGAAAAGAAGGCTTATTTGCAATTTAAATTTAAAAATTAACCTAAAACTTTTTGGAATACTTTGAAGTACCTTAACATAACGCATGATAAGAGAAACGTTTTTGATATTGATGTTGATTTATTTGCTAATTTTTTATCTAGTAACTTACCTAAACATAAAACTGGTGCCTACTCCGATACGATCTTAGAAAAATATAACACTGTCCCTCCCGCATTTGGAAAAATGAGTAATTTTAGTTTAGTTACTGAACAAAAGGTAGAAAAAATAATTAAGGGAATTAAAACTCAAGCAAAAGGGTTAGATGGAATTAATAAAAAAATGTTAACCTATATTTTTCTCTCGTTAAGTAAATATTCTACCTTTATTATTAATAAATGTTTATCTGAAGGTGTATTTCCTTCGGTTTGGAAAGAATCTAAAGTTGTACCAGTTCCAAAGAAAACCAATCCTGTAAACCTGTCCGACTTTCGTCCAATTAGTATTTTACCTGCAGTATCTAAAGTTTTGGAGACCATTGTTCGTGAACAGCTACATATCTATTTAAATGAAAATAAAATACTTCCTACAATTCAATCTGGATTTCGTAAAATGCATAGTACCACTGCCGCGCTGCTTCACGTTACAGATGACTTGTTCCGTAATAATGACAAAGAGTTATGTACTGAATGACGATATTTTATTAAAAAAGTTACAATATTACGGTGTTAATAGTTTTGTTTACTCATTTTTTATAACTTATTTAGCATACCGGGCACAAAGAGTCGTTATTGGCAACCAAAGCTATAATGTTCATTTAATTAAGCAAGGTGTTCCCCAAAGGAGCATACTTGGTCCAATTTTATTTTCTGTGTATACGGCTGATTTGTATTCATACATAAAGTATTGTACTATCCATCAATACGCTGATGACACACAATTATACTTTGCATTTAAGCCTGAAGAAAGTGTTATAGCTGCTGACTACATTAATTCCGATTTAAAAACAATATCTCATGTTTCTAACGCACATAAATTAATCTTAAATGAAACCAAAACTGAACTTTTAATTTTTGGAAAAGATAGGAATAGAATCTTGTTAAACATAAATGATTTTAATATAAAAGTAAATGATCAAGTACTTAAGCCAGTTACTGAATGTAAAAATCTGGTACTCGTTATTGATACTGATCTCAAGTTTTCCTCACATGTTAATAAGCTGGGCCAAACATCTTATAATAAACTCAAAATATTATACATGCATAAGGAGTTTTTAGATACAGCCACAAAACTATTATTATGCGATTCATTTGGGTCGGTCAGTGGTCGCGCAGTTTAAGGCGTCAGTACTTGAATCGAGGTGACTAGATCGGTGTTGGTTCGAGCCCAGCTGCCGGTAGACCGTATATAAGTTATATTCGTGGAGAGGTTTGGCGCCCTCTCTGCGGGTATGGTAGGGTGGAAGAATGTTGGCTTGGGTCAATGTGAGAGATTGATACCTGTTGATATTTGACTACCCCCCTAATTAATGAGGTTTTCCAGGTTTCCCTCATTCCTGCACTGAATAGTGGTTAGGGCCTACCAACGTAAGTCGTTCCTGGGCGCAAATGCGGCCTGCTTAATAATAACATGCCGCCCCCTCTCCCGCACAAGTCTCCGACTTCTGGGCTAAGCCCTGTGATTAGAATGAGGGGTAGAGATATTATTATTATTAATCTTATCCCAACTTGCGTACTGTGATATTGCTTACTGGCCTGCCTTGCGTGTAAATGATAGATGTACTTTGCAAAAAATTCAAAATGACTGTCTCCGATATTCATTAAATCTACGCAAATTTGACCATGTTTCTCCTGTGTTTCCCCGTACCGGGTGGCTTTAATGAAAGATTCGAATATCATATGTCTTGTTTAATTTATAAAATTAATAAATTTAAAATACCTGTGTATCTTTACAATAAGCTAATTAGACTTGGTGACTTCCATGAACGTTTTACACGTAGTCAAGATCTATACAGTGCTCCTAGACACAATAAGACTGAATTCAAACAATGTTTTACCTACAATGCCATAAAAATATATAATAAAATTCTACCTCATATCAAGTCTATATCTACTATTGAGTCATTCCGAAAACAAATCAAAAATAATTTACTTCAAGAACAAATTTGCTGATAGAAAATAATTGTTAAAATGTGGGGTTAGAATAGAAGAATAATGTGTGTCTTACAAACACTTTTTAAAAGTTATTATTTTATTTGAGGAGAATTTAAATAGTAAAGTGGCAAATAAATCATCAAAAATTTTATTTTTCGATATTCCTGTACCTAAAAAAATACCACAAATTTAATAATTTTACGGCGATCTTAAGAGAAATTGTAAAAGTATACCTACTGTTAATTTACAGCTATCTTTGATGATAAAACATAGTTTTATCTAGGAATAAATACATATATACATCATGGTCACGTGTTACATATGAAAGAAGAAATTAAGCAATAAATATTTAAATAAGTACTGTTTATTCAATATAAATAACAGGGCAGAAATAATAAATATCTACATCAATTTTTACATAATATACTTTCTACAAAAACTTAGTCAATATCATATCGGGTATAACAAACTATGTACAAAGTTTTACATATGTATTTACAAGTTGTTAAATAGTTTCATTAATAAATCACATTATATAAAAACCTACTTACTGCTGAAAGGTATTGCTAAAGGAGTAGGATTTCAGTCGTTTCAGTCTAAGTTTATATAAGTAGGACAAATAAGCCTAGGCTCATAATATTCACCAACACAATAGTTACATTGAACGATCCCATGATAATGTTATTTAAGAAATATAAATAAATAAATAAATAATTTTATTCATTGTAGCAAATATATAATTTCTTCGGTTCTATCGGAATACGTTTGCTTAAGCTATTGTATTAGAAATATTAGCATACATTTACATAAAATTATTCGGTAATCTATTACGACCATTAAAACGCCTTTAAACTGTAAAGCAATTATGATGAATTGACTAAAATGCATATTAAGTACCAAATATCTTGCAAACTTATTTTTTGGCACAAGAACGTCTACAAAAAAGTTAATTATACTAAAATTTTTGCAGAGGTTGCGTATAGGAAAGAACTTATATATAGGTACATACAATTTTAAGACATAGTACACACGGACGTTATTTTATCACTGTTTTTAACTTTAAATAATGAAACACAGAGCAGAAGCATATTCTTTATGTAAAAATAATGTAATTTGGATTTATGCTATTGAAAAAAGTAAAGGTAATACATATATGGGGTGTTAAAATGAACTTCCTGTATTTCGTTTTTCTTTAATAACTTTAGCAAATTTAATTCAACGAAACTTGAGAGATAGAGTGTCATTTATGTGAGAAATTCAAAGAAATTTCTAATTTAAGTCTTACTCTTATAAGGCGCCACCTGCAGTACTACCATTATATTTAACAGCCTGTAACTGTTTTGTCTCTCAGTAAATATTTATTCATTTCTTTCATTTAAAATTTAGGTAGGTCAAGACTTTTTAAGTAAAAACACTATACTTCACTAAATAATCAAATAACTTGTCAATTATTTGACACTTCGAACTCGTGAATTACATGAGAAGTAAGAAGATACGTGTTAGACTTGTAGAACGATTTTTTGTTAATTTAAGTATCACAATACATTACAATTCGATTTATTGATCAGAAAAACTAACTAACTAAAGAATAACAATAATACATTTAAAGTTTTGTTAACAATACCTACACCTTTTTGTTCCAATAATTAGTAGTAAAACCTTCTCTGAACAATAAATGATCAAAGTGGCTGCTATTTCGATACATTTTGTAACTCTTAATGAATGACTGCCTAATTGTAAATAATTATTCATTCAGAAATAACTGTGCTGCCGTATTATGAACACAGTTCAATAATTCGACATATTTATTACATTTTCATTTTAATAAACTACAAATTTCATGTACCATACACAAGAGTCTATATATTTGAAGTCGGGGCTGCGCGAAGGCCAAGATATCGAAGATCAACGGTTGGAAAAGAGTACATTTAAAAATTTTCTATAAGGACGAAAAAAACGCAGGTGCACCATCTTGCAAGAAAAAATAAATTGTCTTGTCTTAAATTCAGGAACAAGTTATCACAGAAGTAGGTATCTTGGTTGATTTTGGCGGAAATTTAAGTATAATAGACTATTCAAATTGGTTGGTAACAAATAGGGTCCTTAAAATAAAATTGGCAACAACTCCACACAAAATATTGAATTTGAATTCATGTTGAACGTGAATTCAGTAACTTGGTGTCTTTACATGTTTGTTTCGAAAGTTAAAAATACCTCGAAAGGTAAAAGTTGCTTTAAACAGAATTAGAAACTTTAAAGTTGTAACCTGGCTGGAAAATCGGCTTAAAGTAAATTTTGTACTGACGTAAACTGGTAGGGAGTTATTCTTTGTAGGCGCTACTGATGTTTACTTATTCTTACATGTGCTTTTCTGGATTATCAATGACGCTACTAGAATTTCTTCTTGTTCTAGTGTAATTCTCGGATGTGTCTGGTTATTTCTAATCTGTTGAAACGAGCTGAACTCACCCAATTGATTTTATGCATTTTAAAATTAGATTGTCTTCTATTAGGATAAGTTTTCAAATAAGGTCGATGGATTTGATGCCTGTTATAATTTTCATGATCTTATGTAGCTCATTTCTACATTAGAAAACAAATTATGTCCAGCACTTCGATTTTCGAATTTAAAATTTACTTTTGAAACAAAGAATTTACGTGAATTAATTACTATTTTCCAGCTTATAAAATTTAATTTGACACCTTTCTTTTGAGTTTACACCTCACAGTATGTTAAGATGAAGTCACGAGCATCCAAATATAAAACAAATCATAATTTGACGTAAAATATCTAAAGAAGAGTAACCCTTAGCGCTATTTATGAGGTATATCATTTTTACTTATACCTGCATTTTAAATGAAAATAAGAATTTACTTACGAAGAGATAAAAAATTTGTAATTTCACATATAAAACTCCTATATGACAATTTTCGTCGAATTAAATTTATTTTTGCAGAAATTTATTCATGAAAAACGATAAAACAATTTAACTGTACACACTACATCACAATTACCTTTCATTTTTGCAATAGCATAAATATAGCCCAATTGTGTAGAGAATAAATACGCTACTATTATGTGTCTCATTACGTAAAGTTCAATCTGTATATCGAAGCTGTGAAAAAAAAACACTCATGTGTACTAGTTCTAGGGCCGATCGCGGACTGGACGTCGTATACATATGTTTCCGATAAGCTTAAATGCTTGGCATATAAAAATGTTCTAAACAAAACTATGTGCAGTGTTATGAAATGTATCGAAAACGATTATGTGTGACATACTGCAATATGCGACCGACCGAACAGTGGCAAGTGACGAATGCATGAAATAATTTATTTCGCTATTAGTCAGTTATTATTAAACCGTTTTTACATATCTGAGAGACAAAATCAATTACAGAATATATGTTTAGGCAGTGATAAAAACGATGAAATGATTTAACGTTCATAAAAAAATTGGAATCATTATTTACGTATAAGATGATTGTTCAGTTGCAGTAAGGTAAGTATCGTGTCTACTGTTACATTTATTTTTCTATACAAAAATAAAATGTAATATTTGATGGAATAATTTTGAGAGTATACTATTACTGTCATTTTTATAAAAAGAAAATTGACTTTCTAAATTAGTTAGGTACACACTTTCACAATTCTACACCATTAAATACAATATGTGTCATATCATAACCTAATTTCTTCGTCTGATGCTGCTTACAGTTTTCGAGCTAATACGTTTAAAAAAAAAACGAATGTTAGGGACACAAAACTCTGTTCAAAATAAATATAAAAATGTCTCCTGTTATCTAGCAATATACTAAAACAAGGAGACATAAATTTTCCTTACTGGTAACTAATAACTAGGACTAGGAAATCAATTCATTCGAAGGCTTAGGCCTTATGATATGCAAGTACATTTTTGTTAACAATGCACTTGTAGTTAATTCACAGATATGTAACTCTGTTTTCAAATCACTAAAAGCCTATGTCAACTTAATAAAAATTACTTCACATGTTTACTCATCTGTTGACAATGAGGTATAGGCCTAGGATTATTCGACGGACCAGCTTCCGCATAAAGGCAGGAAGATTCACTACAGGAACAGGTAGTATCATGACTACTCGTACAGGAATGTATATCAGTCTCACAATCAGCATCACCATCTTCCCAGTTGTGCTGATTAAACCACGGTTTATCACAACTGTGGGGTATATTATTGCAATGTCCTCTATTAGATCTATGTCCGGAGCTGCCACTTGCAAGGGAACAGTGAGCGTCGCAGTTGTTGCAAGATCGAGCTCTAGGGTACTGAATAACTTTATTGCATTGAGGAGGAATGTGTACTGCATAGCACCCATAACCTCCACTGCTGCAACTGCTACCCCCACCTCTAGGTGGTGGTGCTGGGGGATTTTCCCGAGGGCAATCTGGTGGAGGGTGATCTGGTGGTGGGGGAATAATTTCTGACCAATTTGGAGGAGGTAAAAGCATTGTAGTAGCATAGGGGGTGGGACTTTCTAACTTTTTACAGTTGTAGAAAGTTGACAAGCTTTTAGTATCAACTTCAGCATAGTCGGCAGGTTGAGATAGTGGTATAGATGAATCTTTATCACAGTCTGTAGCTTTCCATCCTCTGTCAATCCAAAGACTTTCTTTAGCATTCAGTTGTGAGGCGTTTACAACTGGCACATTTAAATGTCCTAATTGCTTACTTAGAGACTTTCTCTTTTTCAGATAAAGCAGTCCTCCAAATACGGCAATAAGTACAAGCACCACAGCGGCCAAAAGAATTATAAACCAAGTTTGATGCACTAATGGAACTAAAGGTCCCAAAGTTCTAGGACTTTGTGCTCTTGGAGCAGTCAACAAAGGAACACTATTTGAATAAGGTCCTTGTCCTGCTACAGTCAAAGCTGCTACCCTAGCATTGTACAGTCCACCAGATGTAAGGTTGCTTATCAATATTGAAGTAGTAGTAGCATTCATTGTCATTGTTCGAATGACATTACCTTTAATTTGTATCTTATACCCAATAATAATTCCATTACAGTGTTGTGGTGGAGGGGGAGACCATCGTACCCAACCAGCTGTATCGTTAAACACTCCTGCTGTAACAGTTTCTGGTGGTGCTGAAGGAACATCTTCCAGTGTTTGAGTAATTCTCGAGTTAGAGGGTTGCCCTTCGACAGATTTATAAAAAGGTGATATAAAAAATTCATATTTCGTAAACTTCTTAAGGTTTATCACAGTGTAACTTTTGGAATCAACATCTAAAACTGTCAAGATGTTATAATTGTGTGATCCTCCAGATAATTCTCTGAATCTTATATAAAAGCCTTCAACGTAATCATTGTCAGTTAAAGTCCAAATTAGTTTAACTGAACTAGAAGATTGAGGTTTAGCATCCTTCAGCTCCATGAGTTTGGTGCTTAGAATTGTCCGTGCTGTGTCAAGTTCTGAGCCAGGAAGTGACCGAGAATTAGCTAAGGTACGAGCAGTGGCCGACACTGAGCTAGCAGGTGACAGACCATGAGCATTCTCCGCCCTCACAATAAAAACATAGGAACTATCTGGTTTCAGTTCATGAACCACCATGTATGGCGTCTGGACCCGATGAGCTGCAATCACCCATCCTGTCTGTAAATCGGGACTCCAATACTCCACAGTGTAGCCTACAATTCCATTTTCTTCGTCTTCGTTGCTATCCCATGAAAGGCTGAGGCTAGACTCTGTAGCGTTTAAAATACGTGGTGCATTGGGCGCTTTTGGAAAAGTGGACGGATCGGGACTTCGATGAAGAGGTGTTGATGATCCCTCCACGACGTTCAGAGACGCTGACCAAGAACTCTCTCCACTTTCAGACACTGCCGAGCAGGTATATAAGCCTGAATCTTCCAGACGTAAGTCTGAAAAAAAAAAGAATATTTGTAGGAATATATTTCGCTACATTTTGTTTAAAAAATATTAGTTAAAAATATAAAATTAAAAAGTACATTACAGTTTTTAAAACGCCAAAGCATCTTTTAATATAGAAGATATATATGGATAAACTGAATTAAAATATTAAATTATTTGTTTATTTTATTTTGACTTAATTGCAGATATCACAGAAAGCCTTAATTTCTTCTTGCCGCACGATTAACAGAAATTAATTATTTTCTAATAAAGCTCTAAAAAAATTTATATTGCCAAATTGTTATTCACAAATAAATTAAATTTAAATGAGAGATTTATTTATAAATTACTATTTTTATTCATGTTAAATGAGAAGAAAATAACATAACCAAAATAAATAATAAATATAACCCATTATCATTTTCAGAAATTGTTGAAATGCTAATCAAATGAGGCCTAAAATATCTTGTATCTCCATATGTCTTATCAGTAAATATTGACAATGGAACCCATAATATAAATACAATACCTAAATCGAACAATGCTGTATTAATTCATTATATATTTTTATTTTACCATTTGCAAGTACAAGATATTTACAAGTACCTATATATTGTACTTTAAAAACACTAAATAATCTACATTATAGTTAAATCAATTCAGATACCTAAACTGTTTATGGAGTGACGAGGTACTAAACTGCATTAGTTTATTTAAAATTGTGCCTATAAACGAACGAAACATAATAAAATTAAATAAAGTAAAATGAAATTAAAATAATTAAATTTATTGCACTCGCAGATAAAAACTTATGAACTAGGTATTTCACCGGAAAATATAAACTAGTAAAATTTATTTTCATAAATAAACGTTCTAGTAATTAATTTATTAATCAAACATAATATTCATGCTACTATTTTTTCAGCCTCTTACGAATATTTATATAGTCATAATCGCAAAATAAAATGCCAATTATTAGTGTTATTTCCAAGATGATTACGAATTAATTTTGCTGTTGCTAAAGTAGTCTAAAAACTACTTACTACCTACTTTTATCTGTTCATAGACATGTAATATAGAAATAGTTGAAAGCTATATATCTATCACTTAGCACTTCTATAGCTACAGTGAATGGATACGTTGTCAATATTCCTTTAGGCTTCAGGAATAATTTATAATCTAAAGAGAAGAAGGAATGCAATGTTTTAAAGCCATACAGGTAACGAAATCAGCTATCTGTATAAAATTTTTAGGCAATTACGCTACTGAATAAAATCCTAATTTACGTGTATCAGATACACATACATTTTTTTAAATTCAGACTGTAAACTCTGAATTCAGACCTTAAATTCTAAATTCAGACTTTAGTATCTGAATTCAGACTTTAATGTCTGAATTCAACCCATTGTACTCACATACTGTGGGTACGATTGTAAACCTTAACCTATATCGCTATCGGCGATAGAACTTTGAATTTAAAGTTTAAAATCTGAATTTAATAAAATCGTACAAATAGCCTTTATACGGCTTTGAATAAGTGCATTACGTTACGCAATATAAAAAACGTGACAACCTGTCACTAAAAGAATCCGTATAAAATCACAGTTATTCCAGAACTAACTAATTTGTAATATAGTAACAAATATTACTCTCATTCGGTCATTCACTCTGCAGTTAGATATATATGAAATTCGTGTTCAAAATTTATGCTGCGGATATTTAATATATTTTTATTACAGAGAGACCACATTTAAAACTGATTATAATGGGTCCGCCAGATAACTTTTTTTTTTTGAAAATGCTATAAAAAAAACTACTGAATATTTTCTCAAATTTCTTTTTTTATTTGAAAGTACAATCCTTCCGGTTAATAATGAAAAATAATTTCATTCAAATGGCTGCCTCGGCTGGCCATGCAGTAGCCTACACGAATGGTCCAATTTTTAAGCACATTATCGATTGTGTGCAGCTGTATTTCACCAATGGCTTCACAAATATTGTCCTTTAAAGCGTCAATTGTCTCTGGCTTGTCTGTGTAACACTTATCTTTGACGGCACCCCCCAAATAATAGTCCAACGGTGTCAAATCGCAGCTCCGAGGTGGCTAAACGACATCAGCTCTGCGGCTGATAATGCGATCTTCAAAAACAGGGCGCAAAACATCGAGTGTAGCTTCGACTGTGTGGCACGTAGCGCCGTCCTGTTGAAACCAAATGTTGTCAATATCCTCCTCTTCAATTTTTGTGAACAAAAATTCGTTCAACATGGCCCGATAACGATCGCCATTGACTGTAACGGTCACTTCTTGCTCATTATGGAAGAAAAATGGCCCAATTATGCCTCTGGACCAAAATCCGCACCAAACAGTGACTCGTTTTGGGTGCGTCGGCTTTTCAATGTATGCGTGCGGGTTTTCTGTGCCCCAAATGGGACAATTTTGCTTGTTTACATACCCGCCAAGATCAAAATGAGCTTCATCTGAAAAGATGATTTTTTTGGCAAAATCGGCATCTTCTGTAAGTCGATCGCAGGCCCACTCAGCCAAGCGAAAACGCATTGGATGGTCAGTTGGCTTCAACTCCTGAACCAATTGGACTTTATATGGCGTTATACCAAGGTCTTTATGCAAAATTCGTCTCAATGATGTCTCCGAAATGTTCAATTGTTGAGAACGACGGTGAATTGAACGAACATACGGAGCTGACGGTGCTTCTCTTCTTCCAAAATCCGTACGCAATTTTCGCACACATTCTGTAACATTACCATGATTTTCAAAGTAATGTCGCAATATTTCCCAGCGTTGTTCAAGCGTATACACAACCATATTCGTTCAGCGGAAGGATAAAACTAATTATCTGTCAAATGCTAAGACATGAGCTAAGTGTTACCATTCACGAAATAAGCACTAGTTGAACAAAACAACGTATAAAATTTTTAGGCAATTACGCTACTGAATAAAATCCTAATTAACGTATATCAGATACACATACATTTTTTTAAATTCAGACTGTAAACTCTGAATTCAGACCTTAAATTCGAAATTCAGACTTTAGTATCTGAATTCAACCCATTGTACTCACATACTGGGGGTACGATTGTAAACCCTAACCTATATCGCTATCGGCGATAGAACTTTGAATTTAAAGTTTAAAATCTGAATTTAATAAGATCGTAGAAATAGCCTTTATACGGCTTCGAATAAGTGCATTCCGTTCCGCAATATAAAAAACGTGACAACCTGTCACTAAAAGAATCCGTATAAAATCACAGTTATTCTAGAACTAATTAATTTGTAATATAGTAACAAATATTACTCTCATTCGGTCATTCACTCTGCAGTTAGATATATATATGAAATTCATGTTCAAAATTTATGCTGCGGATATTTAATATATTTTTATTACAGAGAGCCCACATTTAAAACTGATTATACAGCAAAAGAATAATGAATGTTTCCTGTTAAGGTGGGAATTACAACAAAGTTTTAAAATTAATTCTAATCAGGTTTATAATAATTTAGTATGTAAGGTGTAATCTTAGAAAATTATGAGAGTATTAGTAGTCGTCTGTATTTCTCCTCATTTTTATTTGCTTACTGCCTTAAAGATATTTTAAATTCGATAAAATGTAATTTAGAATGAAGAAGAAACACAGAAACTGGAAATTAAATCATCTGCTCGTTAGTTATACATGGTTAACTATGACTAAGTACAAGTACACAAATTTTTGGTCTTTTTTAGGTACAGAAATCTCGAAAAATGAAACACGTATAGCAAAAGTAATAACAAAAATAAAATTATTGATGTTTTACTATTTAAATTACCTATTCTTAAATAACATAATAACTTTTAAAATGCATTTGTATGACACACATTATTTTGCTGCTCTAACCCTACATTCTAAGAATTATTTTCACATATTTATAAATAAAAGTGGATAATCTTATATGAAGAACTATGTAAGTTTATGTTATAACAATATTTAGGTACATTTATAGTTGAATTTAAAAAAAATATGTATTTTGAAAGATTTCTGTACCTAAAAGTTTATTGGTTAAACCGTCAGCCGTTATACATATTCGTTTTACTTCGGTATCTATGAATATTGGCAGATGGAATGATATAACATTCCTGTTATTTGCTAAGCTCTATATTATTTAGTTCTTAAATGTTTAAAATTACTTGTATTTGTAAAAACACTATTTGAAGATTACGATGCCCTCAAAACTATTGAATTTTTAAATTTTAAGTATTCCTTCACCAGCTATGAGTTTTATAAAATCAAGAAATTTTTTTCGTTATTCAAGTTATCGCACTGAGAAGTTTTATGTGATCACTATATATACTTCAAGTAGTTCTATGGCTTCACTTCAATGGGAATTATTTATATTTTTCGGAATTTCTATTAGGTGCACCAAAAAAAAACTAAACCTACAACGGCATGCATGACAATTACTAAATCATTGATAACTGCCCTAGAAGTCATGTACGTAAACTTACCCCTCCATTATTTGATAAAATAAAAAATACTATGGATTTGTGTTACATTCTGCTGTTTAATTTTCATATCTATTTCTGTTTTCCGGAAACTTTGACATGACCTTACTGCGCCTCACATTTTTGTGCTGAATTGTGGTACAACGTTCTAGACAACTAGTAAAATTCAATACAACCATGTGCTTTAATTTTCAAGGAAAATGGGAAGTTCAGTACGGTCATATTAAAATTTCCAGTTTTTCCGGATTTTCCGAATAATGGAGATATATCAAAATTCTTTAAACGGCACAATGTTCAGAATAACAGAGTAAAACTAAACAAATTTGAGAGATGCGTCCCCTATCTCTCTTTTAAATATCAGTAATACAGTTTATATGATGTAAAAAATAGGCAATTTTGAAATAGGCTATTGAAAAGCAACTTTTTTGATAAAATTAGAGATAGATATCAAGAAGCTTGATAAAAGTTTCCTAAAATTACGCCTGCATCTAAAATTTAGATACTAAAGCGATATTTCTATTGCTTATTAAAAATAATATAGAAAACAATTCCTTACCATCTATATCTAGAGTCCCGCTGGAACTTAAAGTATATCTGCTGGGTAATGTGTCACGCTGCAACGTTTTCCCATCCTTGAGCCATCGAATCTGCGGTGGATCTCCTTCCGGACTGGAAGCTTTGCAGTGCAACGTTACCATGCTGTGTAATGGCAAGGTCTGATTGGCTGGTCCAATTTGAATTATGGGTGGCGGTAAATCCGCAACTGAGGTTACCTATAAATTATCACATTATCATTCATCATTCGCTCTGTCTGGCAGCGCAGTGCCTATTATCGTCACTTATGTTAATTGCCCTCACAGAATCCGCTTAGCATTATCTACAGGAAATTTTGATGTATAACTGAGCTATAAGTTATGAAATCAGCTAACTATAGTTTCCGCAATTGACGACGAACAATTTCAAAACTACGCTAAACTATAAAACAATAAGCGTCTCAAGCATTTGATAAACACCATTTTCTTGTTAGACATCACATAATTTTGCATTTAATTACCGACAACCAATTATAATAATATAGTAAAATACTTATATAATGCTAATGCTAATAACATATTTGAAGCTGGTAAAATGTAGATACGTATAACAATTTATATGATTATTTTCGGTATCCAATGATATGTGTACACATACCTACCATAAAATTGAATATAAGAGAAACTTACTTAGATTATATTCTGTGTTCAAGATAGAATAGGGATTTTAGAGAGCTTCTTTTTAGTATAGCATGTTTCTCAATATATAGATTTTGATTAGTAAATATAGTAACGA
Organism: Monochamus alternatus; assembly: GCA_037114965.1. Classification (NCBI taxonomy): domain Eukaryota; kingdom Metazoa; phylum Arthropoda; class Insecta; order Coleoptera; family Cerambycidae; genus Monochamus; species Monochamus alternatus. The sequence continues at coordinate 57,623,832 of CM073426.1, read as the reverse complement.
AAGAATATTAAATATAGACCAGTTCCACTACAATATTGACTTCATCCATTGTAGAGGCTCGGTAAATAAACTTAAATGTTACCTAGACGTTAGGAGAACAAAGGATTCAAAAACGAAAAATATGCAAGGACCAATAAAGACCACAAACTTATCTCTTAAATTCAAAACCCAACTGTTTTTTTATGTATTTCTACTAAATTGTAAACAAAGTTCTGACTTTTTAGATAAATAAACAAAGAAGATAAAAGAGTATATGAATACCTCTAGTGAATATTCAAGTGCGAATTTATCCAATATATTCATACACTCACTTTTACTATACCCATTACAGGAATCTCGGAAACGGTAATGTATACAGGATGGTTTAAATTAAGAAGGAGTTGCGCATTTTTATTACTTTCAGAAGGAAAGAAATATTTTCTGTAGTTTCTGAAATAATCACCGAGAACAAAACTCTACCTACGAGATAACCAAGTTCTCATAGTTAGCTTTTGATTTTATTATGGCCGCCATATTCTGATACGACTAAATAAAAAAGTCGACAAGTCGTTAAAAGCGCAAAAAGTTAATCTTTTGTAAAAATATTCACAATTTTCTCAACTTGAAAAATTACCAATGCACGTTCTTTGTGTAAAATTGTGGATTAATTAAGTTTAAGAATTTTATTTTATTTTGACATTGCTATTTTGTTACTTTTATAATAAAAAAATGGCTATGAAAATTTGAGTAGGCGTAGAATTTTTTTTAACTTCATTGGAAAGTTTAAGTCTAATAATGGGATATTTTATAAAATTAACATTAAAAATGAAAACTTATGAGAGGAAAATTAACTTTTTCAGTTTTCCGTAACTACTTTATGAGCTATACAGAATATGTCTATTCAGAAAATTTAATGGCATAAAAATGATCCACCCCGTGTATCTATATTAAAGGCGACTTCAAAAATGCTTTAAATTTAGTTTCAGGAAATCAATATAGGGCAAATGAATCTTATTTCACGTTCAGAGTAACTTTGAAAATTCTTTTGATAACAGATTTCCTCATATCAAAAAGTCCTCTAATAAATATTCAAAAATCAAGTTATTGTTTTGTTTGAGGTGTTAAAAACAAGACTTTCTGGAAATAAATTTCAATAGCATTTTTGAAATTGCGTGCAAGCAAAATCTCTTTAGGAGAGTTTATTCGAAAACGGTAAGAATTATCAAGTTCTATACACGCGACAAGAATTCAGACGACTTACGTACAAACAAATGAATAATTCATTATATTTTCATCAAAATATTTAAGAAACTGCAAATGAAAGTAATAAAACTATGTACTATACTAAAAGTTTGCATTATATATTGCACTAAATTGCAAAAAATATTTTTTCTAATTTTGACATATAAAGTGACACTTTTTAAAACTAATTGACATTATGAAACGTCTTACTTTTTGTAACTAGTTGCATAAAGTAAAATTTTATGCAATTGGTGACGAAAAATGTATTTCAAAATTAGTGACAAAAAGAATTATATTAAAAACATAAATTATAAATTAATTAATTATTATAAATATTGATAACACAATTATTGCAATTATTCGAATTAATTCCCGACGACATATTTTTTCATTGCTCGAACTTGCTGTTATTTGGGAAGCGGCGCACATTGCATTAGATGTTTCACCAAATATTTCTTGCGCTATAAGATTTTTATTATTCATGGAATTTTCAACATATCCCTCCGCCACAGAGCTAGATTTCCAACTTCCGTGCCTCTTTAATTTTAAAATATCAGAACAGGATTTGAAAGACCAAGAAATTGTGCAATAACTTTTGGCAGACTGCTAAATGTGTTAATTCCCACAGGATATCTGGTACATTTTCCATTCGCATATTTTACAAAAAATCTGTTGTGTTTAAGAACCTGGGGACGCAACTTAATAAATTTTCTTAATATTTCAACAAGATTCGTATTTTCAATGTCTCCAGTGGTAATTGCAAACTGCCGTATAACTTTTGTTTTTGAAGGTGGGATATCAACACGAAAATGGCTTCCTTCGTCTATAACATTTTCAACTGGAAGAAATGTTAATTCTGCTTTTCTGCATGCTCCTGCCATTCCAATTATCATTGCAACCTTAGCCATTAACTATTCTTTGTCATCAGCTTCCACTAAAAATTTGGCAAAATCTTCTTTAATAAAAACTTTTGACTTTTTAGCACTGTACCCATCCGCTTGCCTTTTAATATATGCTACCAAATTTGTATATTTTTTAATATCAATATTCCTTTTCAGATTTACTTCAGACCTTAACATTGAGTAAAGTGTCCATAATGTGGAAACTTTTAGATCGTTCTTACCCTCAAAATATGCAAGTAAGACTTTCTCATTAACATGTTTAATTTTCTTCTCATCACACCACGTAACAAATTTTTCGTATGCCAAATCATAAACTGCCTTTGACTTTTTGGGAATTACTGATAATAGAGCATTACCTGCTGCCTCTTCAATATCGCTTGGTAGCTCTTCAGAACTTGAATCACTCATTTTTTAAAAATAAAACTAAAAATATATCCATCTCGCTAAAAACCTTCCGTCTAGACTTTTTTACAAAATGTCAAACTGACAACTAACATGAAGTAACAGCAACAAACTAAATTTATGTTTTCCAAATGTTTGTCAATTATATTAAATTTTATTTTTTTATTACTTTCTTCAAAATTAGAAAAAATCTTGTATGCAATACGTTACGAAATGAAATTAGGCATTTCGTAACTGATCGTATAAATAGCTAGTTTTTAACGCGACCCAAAATCGAAAATTACGTTGACAATAAAAATAATTACGTAACGTCAGCCATGACGTAAGACGTATGAATTCTTGCCGCGAATATACCAAGTGTACCTTTTTATGTAGAAATGACGCTCGAATAGGATTTTGTAGGCAACCAAATCAGAACGTTTCGTCAACAAAAAATAAGATGAACCGAACCTGATTTAATACATAAATTTATTATTTCTTTTCTTAAAAAATGTTTTCCTACTAAATTTGGTGACAATCGGCTGTGCGGTACTCGAGTTATTACAAAAAAAAGAAAAAATAATTTCAACTTTGACAATATAGGTATATTTTGAAGTATGATTTTATAATCAGTTTTTTGTTGCTTTGTTTCATAAAAATTATCTTGTTAAATATCTGAATGGAACAGAATACTAACCTGAACAATTAAATATATTATTATACTCATTCTGAGCCCCTGTAACATGTCTGGTGTTATGTACGTTGTTTTTACATTCCAGTGCGGCAGAGGATTTTATCTTTGTTAAAGCTACAGCTTGAATTGTTCATAGGATACAGCCTCCACTGATTACTATAATCAACTTTTTTGTTATTAATCCCCTATTCCTCTTTATCGCGCTTTGCAGATAGTATCTATCTTGGGAGCGTGTAGGAAATAACTGTTTAACTCTACCATAAAACTAACAAGCGTAAAAGCTATAAAAGAGAAACTTAAGCTGTTTAACAATGTTTGTGTAAATTAAGTTATTTCGATTTTGATAAAATCTAGAGGCCAAAGTCTGCCCGTAAAAAAGTTGGTTTACGATCACATCACTGAAACAACTTTTTGTGGGGTGTGTTGTAAATATATTTCAAGTTAAACCGAAAGCTTTTGTTATCTCAGTCAGAACTATCTGGAATTAATACCCAAACCCATGAATAATAAATGGATACTTATGGTAAAATTCTGAACATCCTAACAACATTAATACGTTCACATTTGTAAAATAAATGTTAACAAATGGTGGCATGACGTGACAAAAGTAGGTATCCCAATAATATTTTTTTCTGTAGTTTTTGACTAAAATTATGTTTATAGGATGTTTTTAAAATATGGGCCAAATTGAAATAGAGGATAGGAAATGTCCATATTATTATTAATGTTTCCTGCGTATATATGTGCCTGACAAAAACTAATTCAGACTCAGTACAGATCTTTAGATTATCAACTATAATGATTTCATGAACTCTTAATTAAAGGTTTTCTTAGCTACTAAAAAAAATGCCCGCGATATTTTTGATAAGAGTGCATTTTAGTAATTTTAGAGCCCTATAACTCAAAAATGGCAGCAGTTTAGAGTATTACACAAAAAGGGCATCGTTTCCTGAATTTTTGAAAGTCTTTTTCACTAGCTTAAAATAAGTTTGAATAAGTTTGAATAAGTTAGAAATTTCTTATACAGGGTTAACTAACACTAAGTACAAAAATTTTAACCACATATTCTGGAAAACCTAAAAGACAATACAAAATTTATTTCGAGCCCGATGTTTAAATAATTATTCGAAACCTTCTTTTCTCCGGAAAATCGGTGCTTATGACAATAATTATCGTCTGAAATGACTTAGATGTGTCAGCTACCATGGGGTCGTTTTTTTTGTGGGTCAAAATTTGTATTAATAATAATACCTACTTGATAACAGTTAATCCGGTTAGATGCAGTATTTTGCATTTGTTCCTTCGTTTGCAACTGCCAAAACTACATTTTCATTCACTACAGGTTCTTCAGAATTACCCACTAACAACAGAATACACAGCCCGCGTACAGTTTAATAAAGTACATTTATTCTAAGAAACACGAAATTTAATGAAAGGAATATCTACTAATAGAAAACTCGAAATACATCGGCGGTAATCGTTAATTTTAAAATCTTATATTATATCTCTGCTGGTTGTACTAAACTCTAGAAGAACAAACAGCATATAGCATAGGACCATATTATAGAGAAATATATGTAACAGACACAAATTCCATTATTCAATTATTATAAACTGAAAAGACAAAAAATTTTTGCATTGTTGAATACCTTTTAGTCTGTTTATTAAAGAATACTGACCAAAGAAAGGGTTTATATAGTCGATTATTGTTAATATTATTATTCCTATTCACACTTTAATTCCCCAACAACATAAGTTTAAAATATAGCGGTGTGAAGTACACTTTGCGCTAGTGGCTAGATGACGACTGCATCAGATTCTATCAAAGACAAAATATCGCAGAGGGTATTTGAAATAATTTTTCAGTATTCATTCAAACGCCGAATGACGGATATGGTGCTTATTTATAGGAAGTGCGCCTAGTGCATTTTATTATATAGCAGCGTAATACCAAAGACGTTCTCCGAATAAACAAAATATGCCGAATCCTTTTTACTTGCGTTTTTTTGTTACCCTTTACATTTTTTTCGACGGAGGGGATTTGTCTGGTCGTGGTAGTCGGGATGAGAAATATAAATTCGCGGTTGACGGGCGGTTAAGTCGTCGATAAATAGGAGTTTAAATGGTTTAAAAAAAAATCTTATTTTTCTCTATCCTCTTAAAATATTTGCACTTAGTCATAGTTAAACTGTATATTATGGTTTAATGGTCTCGAAAAGTGTAAACGTTCTGATCTTCAATAAAAAGCGATGGAATAAAACTTGCTAATCGGTGCAAATATATGACTGATTGATTTTGTACATGCATAACTTTGGAAGTGGAAGTATACACGACTCCGTCCAAACAAATTCTAATAACTCGGTCCACTCTCCTCTTTAGTACGAGGTCAGTTTTTCAGATTTTTTATTAAAAATAGATTAATTTAATGACTGACAAATGTTTAATATAAGAAAGCACTAACCTAGTTCTTAAAAAATAATAAATTTTATCGGAGGAAATACCATAAGAGCTCAGATTTTGCCGGATATTTTTTTACGTTTCCTTTCGAGTACTTACTGTCGTGGCAATTTAACGACAGCTGTTGCGACAAGATAAATTTGTGATTTTGACATCTAACAATTTTAAACTGACGTTATTTTTAATAAATAAAGTAACATAGCGTTGCTATAATAACGTAATTTATCCGCTTTTTTTATCCACCACGATTTTTACGTCCGTCAATGGGATTTTCTATACATGAATGGAATTGTCCTCAAAAACTATATAAGTATTTTATTATTCGGAAAAACAAAATGATATTCCACATTTCCACACTTTCCTCTATTATATGACTTTCAAATAGCTAGCTAGTAAATCGATATACTAAGAGACTTATGTCTCACTTGAAGTGGTTTTCAGCAAATAGGTACCTGCAGAAAGGCGCGGACGCTGTTCGATCCGGCCACACTGAGAGCGTTGCATACTAAAAATCCCGCGTCTTCTCGTTGAACCCCTTGAATTCTTAACGTTCCATGGGCATTAACGTGCATATGTCCATTCGAGTTGTCGGAGAACATAAGTATCTGCGATCCTTCTTTGCTCCAGAACACAGAGGGTGGAGGATTACCAGTTGCTGAACAGTGGAACTCGACGACGCCATTTAAGCTGACCTTTTGATCGCGTGGACGTTCGATGAATGTCGGTGGAGCTGAAATTAATAAATTCATTTTACTGAATTTACCACATCGGGATTATTATAAAATATATACAGGGACATTTAAAATTTACCTTAAAAAAAATTGGAAATAGATGTGTCATGAAAAATGTAGTCAATATCGTAAAAAAAATTGTAAAATCCTTTCAGTTTCCGAGAAATAAATTACTGAAGTTTCAGTAATTTCAACATTTACATCGCTGAACTACTGTAGCCTCTAGCCAGGTGATTTAAAATATCCGATTACTTAAGTACTAACTTTTTTGTGATGCAAGTATGTACATTAGTTTTTCAAATATTAAAAATGGCTTACGTATAGCAACTCGCAGTTGATGGGTATCGTTGCATGTTACATGTGCCAAATGCAGCTACTTTTACAACGGTGTGCAGTGAGTGCAAGAGTAGTGCAAACGCAGGCGTGACGCGATAAATTTCCAACCGAATAGTGGAAGAGATGGAGGTTCGGGACGTCCACGGCGTATTACAGCAGTATGGAGTAACATGCACGAGGCTTAATTATATCCGTGCCATGTACACCATGTCCAAGCATTAATACCAGGGAGTTGAACGAGGAGGACTGATACCATGGCCGCCACGACCTCCTGACTTTGACTCTCCTGATTTGGACTTATTTTCGTGCGGATATTTAAAAAGTTAAGCATATTGCACCGAAGTGGACACTATTGATGATTTACGCAAACGTATCATAGCTGTTGCCAATAAGTTACAAGTTCAAAACGGACAAGAAGCAGAAACATTTGTGTTAATTTGTGGAAACCAAAATTTTGTTGTAACATCAAATTATTTTACTAATTAAAACCACAAATTAATTCTATTAATAATTAATAACAATAGAGGCAAAAGCAGTTGAATTTGCTGCATTAAAATAGATATTGCAAAATGTAACTTATTTCTTCCTCCTTATCTATGTATGCATTTTGGTTAACTTGGTGCAAACTTTATGTGTGATTATTTTTTAAGTTTAAAATATTAATTAATTATTTCAGTATACCAGATGTGTTTTATAATTATATAGATTGCCCAGAAACTCTATCCTCAAATGATAATCTCAAATGCTGTGGATACGTATTTTTAATTGGATTTGAATAGTCACAGCGTATGAAACCACTTCCTAAGGCATTTGAATATGAGGTCTTGAATTAAAGGCAATTAGTAAAGAAAAGAACAAAATTTATGTTATTCATTAATTTTCAGATGTTCAATCTGGTCTTGAAAACATTAATATGTAGCTGATCATAAACCTTTGGGAGGTCAACGGACAATTTTAACCATATATTTTTATCTACTTACTAATACTTATGCCGTCAAATTTGAAAAATGTATATTTTAGGTGGTATTGTGTACTATGTATTATCACTATAAAGCACCGGTTTAGAAAAAGATCCAATGACGAAAAAGTAAATACAATAAATAAACCAAATCTACAAAAGATGTTCATGACGGCTATTAGTTTCAATGCATATATTTATTTTTTTTTATTTAAAGATCAACAAATTCTTGCAAAACTTCACCTATTGTTCCTGAATTTGTTGCATATATCTTGAATTTGTGTCCAAAGCTGATCACATGGTTGTACTGGATGGGAATATTCTAACCATTTACAGTGTACACAAACAATCGTGAAAATTTAAATCTGCGGTACTTGCTGGCCAAGCAACTAGATAGAAACGTAATACAAAAAAACTATATAACTGTTTAACTTACGATTACAAATATTTTTATCTCGATTGTGATAATAAAATAATATGAATAAACTCAAAAAGTATGAACTTAACAGATCCGAATTCAGATAAGTAACGTAAATATTAACAATAATAGTTTTCAAATTGATATGCAAATTATGGCAATCCAGCAATGTTCTTATTTTTATAAGATTTGAATGTAAAATTTAAGAAATGTAAAACAAAACACACGAAGGTTCACGATAAAAATAAAAACCGAAAATTTTAATTTTTGTTGTGAAATTACCAGCTTAATGATTTTTAATGTAATATTTAATAGAATTGTAAAATAATGCTTCGTAATTAGGAAGTCCAGAAGAACATACAGATTCTGTAACTTGGCGATTCACAAAGCACAGCACAAAAGATTATTTTACAAAAAAATACAAAAATTAGAATAATATAATGAAGTATTATTTGGGCCTTTTACATACTGTTTTATGTGGATACAACTTGATTTTAAGCATTAATGTTACATATAAAAGAATGTCATAGGTAACCCTAAATAATAAGACATTACAAAATCGAGTACAAATATGACATCAATCAGTGTAGTAAGGATACGCAGGACACGCATTTTTCTTGCCATTATCATTGTACTCAAATCATCTATTCATGGCATATATTGTACATACTCATGTTTGTGCAGTTTATTTCAATACCAAAAAGAAAAGGAAGCTAGTCCATAAATCATACAGTTCACTCATCATTTTCATTGGGGCCCCAGCCAACAACACAACACACTATGGTACAGTTATGGAATCACACATCCTACTTAAACTTAGTAAATCTATACTATATTTTTTTATAAAATAATTTTTTGTGTTTTGTTATTTGTCGTTTACATTTATTGATAGAACTGTTATTATTAATTATGTATATCCACCTTTATTCTGTTTCAATTGGATCATAAAGGAAAACATATAATCGTCAAAATTTCGTAAATTTTACTACAGGATTCCATTTTTATGACTCTGATGATGAGATATATTTTATTTCTGAAACAATCTACACTTGAAATGCAAATTCAGCAAAACAAAGACGAGAATGTGGTCTTTGTTAGAGGCCTTAAGAAAAAAACTGTTATTTAGTTTCGCTTTGACGATACTTTGTCGTGTGAGATATTATCTACTAAATAAATAAATAATGTAAATGTCATGCAACATGCAAATACATATATTTAACATCAATGTACGTATTACTGAACCGAATACAATCATATTAAAATCCGCACATTTCTTCACTTTATTTATGTATATGATTTACGATGATTGCATTGCACAACACAAATCAATAATATCAACCAATAATTTATGTACTAATTGAAATTACAATTTTATTATCTGTGTAGCTGAATAAATATTTACTGGCATGAAAATGTTTGATTGCGTAACTCTTCTTATATTTTCAGATTTTGAAAAGTATAAAAATTTAGTACCACACTTTATATTATATTATATATATTTACTAATAAATCAATACTATTCTTTTTTTTTTAATAAATCCTCCTGCATATTTCTCAAACATTCTACTTATCACCGTCAATCGAGAATGTATTGTGACAATGTTAATCTGAATATTTTTTGACAGCCATTTAAATTTCGTTATTTTTTGTCATGTTACACAAATCACCCAAATATTTAAACATTTAACTGATAACAGCATTCAGAGATGTTTTCAACCATTATGACACCAGGACTATTTAAGTTTGACAGCTTCATCACAAAATAGTTTATACTCATATCAAAGACAAAGAAACTCTTATTTATGCTTCATATTTAAAATAAATTTCTAAATATCACGTTTTGACATGGCATATTTTCAATCTATTAATGTGCTAACTAAAGAAAAAAAATCCAGAAAATACAACAAACAGCCATAACTACACATGGGGAATATTTACTGAGTTTTGCTGTGTATGAAAATATGACTTAACTATGAACTGAGCATAGAAGCGTAGAAGGACTGGCATTGATACTAAAAGATTGAGCGGTCAATACGATGAAGAAAAATGGGACAGAACTCAGAGAAGCAACAGTAAAGACTATGTGGAACGCTTCGTGCAAACTTTTACAAGAGAAGTGCTATAATAGCTATAAGATTATGATTGTCCTGTTTAACAGCACAGATATGTCTGCGATGCAACCAAGAAGAAACTGCATGTAAACGTAAGACCAGATCTAAGATTAGTTCAGTTTGGTTAAGTTTATTAGAACGAAATAATAATATTGATCTGGGATGAAAATATCCCTGAAGGTCCTATGCATAAATACCATATTGGTGCTGTAGAATTAGCGTGGAGAGGAGGTAAGGCTGTTGCCTCTCGGATTTTTTTCAAGTCGAGAAAAATAACGATGGTTCTGCAAGAAATCGCATTGAACATGATTGGGTGTTCCGTAAAACTTGTCAAGACACTTCAAAAAGCTGTACAAATAACAAATGATTGATTGCAATAGTGAATCAAAGCTGTCCTGTACTTCTTTTTCATAAACTGTGTCAAAATGAAGTGAACACATTACCTCACCACGGCTGTTCTTAAAACCTATCCGACACGGGAAAACGGAAACCGATAATTGGTATGACAATGCAGACTAAATCGTCTGCTGAGGCTATTGACTTGAATGTACTAGACCGCAATTGGTGTCCAAAAAAACATTTGTTGAGAATTGCATTGTCCTAGGGAAATTATAACTGACCTCCTCATTAGTCACTTTTTATAAATTACAGGAACCTGGTTGTTAATCCAGGATAAATAATTAATAAGATATATTTTTAAATATCTCAAAAGATTTCTGAAATATTGGCATAGAATGAATGCATTCAGAACACTTATTATATTGTTTAAATAAGTTTTGAACATTCTGATGAATAATTTGATATTGATGCTTAAGCCATAAATTTGCTGCAACATCAAACTTTGTGTTGTAAGTTGGGTTGCATAACTCGATGGCGTCACTAGTGAAGTATCCGCAAGTTATGTGGTTCAGAAATGAATGCAGTAAATACATGTATTAAAGCATTTAGTATTTAATATTTAACTCCATAAGTTGATTGAAGTATAATAACCTACTTATGCTATAATTTATACTTCTCTAAAATGTTGGTGCACTAAACCGACCACTATTATTAAAGTCCTCATCATGAATACATCTATCATTGGTAGATTATCAGATAAATTTCTGACAAATCTATATATAACCATTATAATATGTCAATCGACTATCCTTTTTATATGCCATACATGAAACTCCACCTTTCACTACATCAAGAAGTGGGTCGCTAAATTGTCAATTAGACACAACACTACATCCAACATCTTAACGTAATACTAATAAATGATATCATCCTAAGTGAAACTTATCATTTTGAGCGTTGAGTTTATGAAACATATTAATAAATTATTTAACAAAATAATAATACGTATGGTACTTATTATGCAAGCAATAAGCTTAGATGCCTATTAATTAATTATTATACAATATTCTTAATAAAAGTAAATTGTGAAAAATCAAAAATCAGTACAGTTCCAAATTTCAGTTTCTTCATCGTTAAGTACTTGAATAATTTTACATTCTTTTAAACTAGATTTCAATCGATAACATTCAATGTTTTATAAAACTGTTAGGTGAATGAAATGATCTCAACAGTTGATGTAAAAAAAATGACGTAAAATGTATAGCGAATCAGTCAGACTTCGCACTGCATATTTAATTTGCAATGTCGACTGAATTTCATGAAATACTTACAGTTGACGACTAGAGAAGCCCTTGCGGAAATGCTTCCGACCAAATTTTCTGCATCGCAAATATAAAGCCCCTCATCCGAAGTTTGGACATTATCTATCAGTAATGATTTATCGTCCAGTATCCTTGCGCGACCGATTGGCATTTTTCCATCTTCTCTCCTCCATAAAACATTCGGTGTCGGATCTCCATCGACAGAACATTCGAATACTACTTTCTGACCAGACAATGCCACTACGTCTTGGGGTTCTTTGTTGAATATTGGTTTCACTGGAAATAAATAGAAGCGGCGTATGAGAAATGATTGTGGATTTTGTTATTTAACACTGATAAAACATTATCTGCCATATTTCACAGAATGAATAGAACAACTTTTGAAATCAACTTCTGTTACTGATATTCTATAAATACATAATTAGGACAGGGTAATTTTAATATCGTTTACAATTGAAGTACAATTATACAGGGTCTCCGGAAAGTAATGGAATCCAGGTTAAACATAGCTTCCTGTGATCAAATAGACAAACAATAAATTCAAACAAGATCAATTTAGACAAACTTAACTTAATCCAAAAGTGCCTCATTTAGACGTTACAGAGCTTCAAAGAAAAAAAATGTGTTCTTGTTATGGGCATAATTAAGAAACGAAACGTTCAATTATGTTGAAAATTAATACAGTTATATTTTAGATAAATACAAGCATTGCGAATGAGTGAGTAGTGTCGCATATCATAGAGGGCGCTCTTGACAGTTTTTTTTTGTAATTCATTTTTATCGTATTTTTTTGGTCCTATTCTGATACGCTTAACTAAAAATTATGAGAGAGAAATTAATTTAGCGTAGAAAAGCTATACTTGTTTCAGTTGATACAATGCACCGTTTTCTGTAAAAACGGGTTTGAAGATTTCCGCACATTAAAATATAAATAAATTTTCGATCAAGGTACCACTGGTCAAACCGACCTTGATATGCTTAAATTAAATAAAATTTGATCAAAAGCCTGTCAGATGAATATTAATTGTTTTACTGAGTTAGTAATTATCGTTGCGTAAAGTGTGAATTTTTGTCCAAATAATTTCCAATTATTAGTATTATTTTGTTAAATTTTGAAAACATGCCTCGACGTAATTAGTTTTTCAACTCAGAAACGGCAGATATGATTGCTGGGTATTGTTAAAATCAATTTAATGGTGGAGCTGTAGCAAGAAGGTACAGTTTTTACAAAAAATTGCATTGTATCAACAGGTATAACTTTTCTACGTAAAATTAATTTCTCCATCATAATTTTCCGTCAAATGTATCAGAATAGGACTAACAAAAACGATACGATAAAAATGAGTTACAAAAAGACAGCCAAGAGCGCCATCTACGATATGCGGCACTACTTACTTTTTCTCAATGCTTGTACTTATCTAAAACACCAAATTTCAACATGACTGGACGTTTCATTTCTTAATTATGTCCATAACAAGAAAACTATTTTTTTCCTTGAAGCTCTGTAACTTCTAAACGATGCACTTTTGGACTAGACTAAGTTTGTCTAAATCGATTCTATTTGATCACAGGAAGCTATGTTTAAGCTGGGTTCCATTACTTTCCGGACATCCTGTATAATAAAAAAAAATCAAAATAAGTCTATTGAAATTAATTGACGGAAAATTTTAATCGACGGTACATATGCAACATTCTGCAACATAAGTCAATAATTATTTGAGCTTAGAATCATTATAGTTACTAACAAATTAATCTTAAAATTTTGGTATTGCGTAATAAGAAACCGTAATGGAATTTTTTAAATATAATATTTTAAGATACATTATTTTTTATACGATAATATGTTATTTGATTGTCGACCGAAAAAGATTAAGGGATGAAATAGCGTTACGTTTAGTGTGAAGAAAAGTGATTTAAATTTAGGGAAATTTTTGCATAGTTGTTCTCCCAATACGGATTATCTTGTTGACTAGATGGCAGTGCACTCACAGAGTGCATGAAATACTGTATCGTCTTCGCAATCCCTACAAAGAGATGTTTCAAACTTCCTCATATAATAAATGTGCTTCTTTAACCAACACGTTCTAGTTGTAATACCTATCGAAGATTCGTCCTAGACATAGCTAGGTACTTTTTGCCTTTATTCTTACTGGAGTGCGCTAGAAACTTCTTAGCAAAGAGACAGCTATTTGTTTCATCCCACCGTTTGCAGAAGAATACTGGAGGGAGCAGGTCCAAAAATATTGGGACTCGACTGGCTAGCTTGTTGAATACCTGTCATTAGACGAAGATTCATTCTGGTCATAGCCAGGTATTTTTCGGCTGTATCTTTACTGGGGTACTCTAGGAACTCCTTAGCAAATTGACAGCTATTTGTTTCATCCTACCGTCTTCTAAATTCTTTGTGGGGGTTCTCCTTGATAATTTCAACAAAAACTGACCGCGGAAGCAATCTGGATAGATTAGGTCCAAAGATACTAAGAGCCAATGCACTCCTGGCCAGCTTATCAGCTGTTTTATTGCCATTGCACCACTCTTGTCCCTTTACCCAGCATACAGATATGTTGTTGTCGATTCAGGCCACTACCAGTGCCTGGTGGCATCCAAATGCTGATCTAGTTGTTATCATATGGCATACGTAAGATCAGAAGTGATTGTCTATCTGTGTAAATTATGATGGTTTTTCCCGTTGTATGCCTACGGACAATTTCTTTAGCGGCTATGGTGTTATATCTGCTAATTCCGTTTGTACTACGGTAGAATGCCCGTCAATTGCTTAATGATATCGAATATGTAAGGGTCTGGAATAGATCCCACCCCTTGCACCTTCCTTCCTTTTTGATCTGCCTGTGAAGATGTTGATTACACTGGCGATGTAATGTTTCTGAAAAGTGTAATGTTCTTGATTGTTTCTATGGAATTGTTAAACAAAGTCATCCCTTTGGGTTGTCATTATGGTGTATACATTTATTTCCTGTTTGGTAACGTTTTGTGTGGTTGTTAGAGGCAGAAATGTCTGAAAACGAAATAAGAATAAGTTATTTATTACCATCAAAATCTCGATTGACCTATGAAAACGAAACTTTCAAAAATAGACAACGCAAAGAACATTAAGGATCTAACTGAGAATGTATTGTTAGCATACTTTTCGGAAAAATCAAAGGAACTGCAACCCTTCCAAGTTTATGGCCGTATTATTCAATTCTCAAAAGTACCATACTGAATGAAAATATCGATTTTTCAAGGTAAGGATGAATTGAGGAGCCGCTTAAAATCACGTAGTATCAATTGAACTTTCGTTTAATGATACACCAAATTCATAGCTTCCCTAAAACAATCTAGTGGTTGCAAACCAAAAAAGTAAAACAAAAAATTAATCCAGAAGATGCGATAAAATTTCTGCAACCTGCTGTAGATGATTAATATGTTCTTGTCAAGGTAAAACTCGGAATAACTTCTAAAATAAATGTGTATACTACTCGTTTGGCTTACAGTTGTAGCTATAATGGGTTTACATGGAGCGTACCATTCAGACGAGTCACACAGATTTGAAGTTGGATACATTGTCGATCGACAATCTGTATTACTTGCTTCTCTTCTTGTCACCAAAAACCAACAAAGACCGGTACTTCTGTATTACGAATAAAAAATCTGGGGACAGCATCTTGAGGATTATACAAAAATTCATCGCCCTACGTCCTAAGAACGTGCCCCATAACAAACTCTTCATTAACTGTCAACAGAAGAAGTGTACTGTTCAATCTATGGGAAAAAACAATATTTATAGAATTGCACTGAAGATAGCTGAGTTTTTAAAGCTGCCAAATCCAGAAATGTATTGTGGATCTGTTTTCAGACGTTAAACACTAAAATTTATTTTTTTTATATATAAAATCTTTAAACTATAATTATATTAGTACACAATACGATATAAATTTTAGAAAATATATATTATCTTTAATTATAATCTGGGTAAGTTTTTCCAAATAAACTTAATCTTTTGAGTTAATAGCTGTAAAACTCTCCCTATTTTCTCTATAAACACGCTTCATTAATGTCCGCCATAAGTCAAGATATGTTATTTGGGTTGTAACTGCCACATTTTATATATCCTAAATAAAATAAACGAGTTTGTAAAATGAACCATAAAAATAAAGGATTTACTTAATTTACGACCTTTTTCGGTCGATCGCTATTTATTAGGCTGGGACTAACAAACGGCAGTGATTGAGTTAAACTAAGTGTACATAAATAATGTTATGTAGAAGTAGCCAAGTATATTTGATCTGAAAGTCATACGAGTAAGATTTAAAAAATTTGTGACACAAGTCAATTTTGATTTTAAATAGTGTCTATTTTGGAATCAATTAAAATTGAAATTGGTCAAAGATGGATCAAATGTATTTCAGTTAAAGACACTTTCTAACTTCCATGTAACGTTATTTTTAACTTTGAATATATTTTTGATAAATTATATGTATTTCATTAAACAAATAAGGAAGATATATTCACAAATGTGACAATGATTCATTTGATGTCAAAATGCGTTGTCAATTGCCCCAGCATTTCATGGGTTAGTTAAAATAAACCGGAACTGTCATGGCACACTTAACTGGAAAATTAAGGATTAAATCAAAAAATAAATTGACGTCTGAAATGTCACTTATGTGGTATTATTGTATTCAGAAAATTATGCAGAATTCAAAATTGAAAGTGGGGTATTAATTTTAACAGAGTTTAAAGTTATTGCAATTTTGAGGCCGACTCTATAACTGTAACCTACCCTAATAGATAAAAAAACTCTATTTAACAATATTTCATCGATAAGCAATATGCGCCATGTTGAGCGCGCAATCTTTGGACATTGTCACGCTCTATTTAGTTACCCAATCTTAAAATCACAAACCAACTTACATACGTCTTATAAACAATGCTATTGTTGCCATTTTGTGTGTTATATGATGTGTGCATAGTATCATTTTGTGTTAAACATAATTTGACGGCACGGCACAGTGATGTAACAATATGATAATAATGAACTTGTGTGTTATTATACAGGGTGTTCGAAAATTATGTATTTAGTATTCTGGAGTGTGATTGTATACGAAAAACTAATGCCTCAAAGACCTATAACATTTTTTTGAAAACTCAAAATTAGCGGATTTACAGAGCGCCAAAAAATTTTCTTTTATGGAATTCTAATATTTTTTTTGTGAGCTTACTGATTTTTTCCTAATTTTGTACACGTATTACTAGTGTTCTTTTGTATTCAACGGTCTCAATTTGACTTATATCCTCCAACTCCAAAGGGCCTAAACTATCCTTGGCCTTCATATAGGGGCTTAGATTTTTTCTGTTTGAACTTTTTTTTATAAACCTAGATAACGTAATTAAAGGTCGTCCAAATATCTTTAAAAAAGAGTCCTCTTCTTATCTCACGTTAAAATTAGCCGGTTTCGAGAAAAAACGACTTTAAATATTCACGTGCGTTAAATGAACAACCGCTAACTCAATTTTAAAAGTAACAAAGCACGCTTTGAAAATCAGAACGTGGATAGAAAGGAACACTAGTGATACGTATATAAAATTAGAAAAAAACAGTAGACTCACAAAAAAGTTATTAGAAGAAATTCTTTAAAACAAATTTTTAACACCCTGTAACCCCACTAATTTTGAGTTTTTGAAAAAATGTTATAGGGTTTCGTGGTATTAATTTTTGGAACAGTATCACCTCCCACAATATTGACGAATCATTCATTCGGACGCCCTATACTTTATAGTGTACGAAGAGTGTAATCAAAATACGATGAAATGCACAGAAATTTCCTTTCCTAGATATTATCCCTCTGCTCGATGATTTGCTTATTTAACACAAGTCTGGGATACCGGCAAACTGCCGGAAGCGAATATAATTCTGAACATTTACAGGACGGTGTATGCTTACACAATTTTAAGATGCGAAACTTGGAGTTGTATTTTATTAGGCTATTTTTTGCATATTACTTATTCTTCACATAAACAGGCGCATATTACCCCACTTTCAAAATCACCCTGTATGTCAAAAAGTGAAGTTTATTAAGTATGTACGGTATCTCAACTTTTCAACAAATTTTTCTTCGAAACTTCAACGACAAAAGGAGGGTATACCAGTGTTGTGTTTAGCGCTGTCCATCCCGCATTTTCCGGATCCCGGGATTCTGTTAATTTTCAGTCCCAAAAATTCCGGGATGCCACCAGTTTGCTTCCGGGGATTTTCGGGTTTGACTTTATCAATTTTACAGATACATGGCGGTCTAATGTGAAATACGAGACCACAGAATAATTAATTAATACACAGATGCTATATTTAAGTGACCATCTCTGAAAATTTAACATTTTACCAAAATAATTGATTTACAGTCTAATAGATTTTTAATACGGTTTTGTTCAGTACATAAAAGCAAGGTCTCAAAGAGTCTACTCGTATGTAGTCATTTCAACCAGGCTCAGATACAAATAAGAAACCAAAGAAACAGAATTATATAAAAAAGTACAAATATACAAGTGAAAAATCAGAGGAATGGACGGTTGGAATGTAGTCCTCCAAAATTCATTCAAGTTTCAATCCGAATGTGTCGGATGTCTCTTATGTTTTCCAAAATACGAATAAAAAATAAGTTTCATGCATATGATTACTCATATTAATTATACTCGCGACAAGAATTCAGACGACTTACGTCATACGAACAAATGAATAATTCATTATATTTTCATCAAAATATTTAAGAAACTGCAACTGATAGTAATAAAACTATATACTATACTAAAAGTTTGCATTATATATTGCACTAAATTGCAAAATATGATTGTTTTTAACGCGACCAAATATCGAAAATTACTTTGACAATAAAAACAAATGTGTAACATCAGCCGTGACGTAAGACGTCTGAATTCTTGACGCGAGTATACAATAAAACGGTATTTTTATATTTACCATTCTGTTGTTTTTCAATAAATAAAACTTTAAATTATATTAATTTTTTATCGACGTTGTCGACAGCAATCAATCCCGGGATTCGGGATTATAAATTTCTAATCCAGAAATTTCGGGATTATAAATTTCTAATCCAGAAATTTCGGGATTGACATCCAATAGCCTGTTTGGAAATGAAAGAGAGTAATAAAACCCTGAGATAAGAACCCGTCATGGACGTGGTAATATTTCGTTTCAGGTAATTATCGGGTAACACAAATGCTAACAGGTAATGGGTGTACATTAGTATATTTTACTGGATACATCATAGGGTAGGAGCCGGTGTATTGTGACAGATCAATCCAGTCTTAGAGCTGAATATACAAAGACGTGCTAGTGCAGTAGAGTAAAATTCGTCTTGTGTTTAGTGACTATTGTGCCAGTGGATATAATATTGTTTGGGTAAAATGTCGAACTTATCAAATTACGTACCTGCTAAACGCGTGAAAAGATGTGCGCTGTCTCAGAATGAGAAGATTATTATATTAAATGTATTTAATGCATTGAAACACAAAAATCCTACCAACAGTGTTGACGACATCGTGGAAAAGTGTTCCAAAATGACAGGGATTGGAAAATCGACTATGTACAGACTTTTATAGGAAACAAAAAATGAACAAGATACTGTAAATTCCCCAAAATCATCTACAGAGAGGTAAAAAGTCGTTATAGATGATTTCTTCAAAAATGTCATTCGCAGAAAAGTACCCTCATTTTATTTTAAAAAAGAAATACCAACGCTAAACAAAATTTTAAGTGAACTTTCAGAGGACAACGATTTGCCAAAAATCAGTAGAAGCAAATTATGGGCCGTCTTACGAGAGTTGAATTTTTGCTGGGAAAAGCGGAACAGGAAGTCAGTTCTTATCGACAAAGATGAAATTATTTGTTGGCGAAGATCCTACTTAAGATCAATTAGAAAATTCTGTGACGAAGGGAGTAATATTTAATATCAGAATATTCAGAGGATGAATTTTAATATACCTCCTTTTTTATTTTCATTTTTGTGCATTTATGCAACACTACATTTACTCACCATAATCTGAATTTTCAAAATACATATATTTTTGTGTGGAATAAAAGTCTATTCATTAAATTTAAATAAATATTTTGATAATAATATTGAATAATTTTATTTGAATTACTAAAAACCTTCTTAACCCGGTTATGGTGCTTAAAGGAGCCTCATGTTTTGAAATGCTGTTTTTTTGTTGTTTACTTATAAGAGAAATGGACCGAGAAATTGAAGCGGCATATACAAAGACGGATTGTCGGATATTAAATTTTAGCTACCTGCTACAATTTAGTACAACCCGGTCACACAAAGTTTTTTTAAAAGTACACCTCATCTATACCAATAATACATAATAATATATAAATATACATACATATAAATACATTTATTTACGATTTGCATACATAATAAGCTTTTATTACTCTCTTTCATTTCTAAACAGACTATAGTTGTGTTGTACCCGGTATATAGACTATCATAACTACTTATAGCTAGTAGTTTTTATTATTAAATAACCGCACATTATATGGCATTGGTTCGTAAACGTCATTGTGAGAATGTAATATATTTCATGTAAAATTTTCATATTTATTTAAAGTTACAGTGTGAATAGAAGGAGTTTTGTTCGTAGTCAGTGGAACGTGAATTTCAGATGACAAAAATAAACACAGTTCTACTAACTATGAAACTGTGCTCGTTTAAATATCTAACGGGAAAGCAATGAAAAAATATTACGAGTTGTTAAAAATCGTGACATCTGCATGTCATCAAAATGCTTTTGATGGTTCGCTGCTAAAAGCGTACTTTGTTTTAGTGCAGCCAGGAGCCACCTATAAGAACTACGTGATGCATCTCTGCACATATGAGCTGCTTTATTAATCTTTCTGTTTGCATTTGGATGGTAACGGTAACGTGCAGCGAAATTTAAATGATTTGACAGATAATGGACTCACATTAAACATTTTGATTGTCATCATATTTCAACATTTAAGCTTAATATTAAGAAAATTATCTTGCTACTATTAGATTTGCTCAAGCATGATTTTTGAGATTAATTTGAAACTATACTTAAAATTTTAAACTTCACTCAACTACATATGCATTAATTTAGTAATAAAGTATAATATAAATTTTACCTATTCTTGACATCCAAGCATTCTTATACTTATTGAATACTTTTCTTACAATGAAACTAAATTTAAGATTTACTTAAACAATAATACTTTGTTAAAATATTAATACAATATTATTGAATATAGAATAGGTTATACCTACTTGCTCGAATATTTCTTATAAATGTCATATTGTAAAATTTAAAATGTGGCTATAGTGCAAAATAATATTTATAGATGGTATTAACACGACACTTGTGGCGATCATTACCAAAACTATAAATACACAATTGTAGTATCATTTACTACAAAAAAACATGCTTTTCTGTGGAATTGTCAGGTTCAGCACGTGGCCACAAAATGTAGCTATGTGCTGGATCACGTCTATTCAAGTTTCAGTTTCTGCCGAATTGTCGGCTCTCTCACCTATGGCATACTGAGAAGAGTTAACAAGCTCAAAAGCGATATATGTATCATGTGCCGCTAATGAATGACTTTGGCAGTCCTTCAGAAAACACATGTTTTTTTAAAAGTACACCTCATCTATACCAATAATACATAATATATAAATATTGAATATAAGCACCAGTACTACTTGACTTACTTTCATATTTAAATATACCACTATAGAAAGGAATACAGTATAAGTATATTTAAAGCAAAAATGCTAATTATATACTTCAGTTTTATTTTTTCTTAATGCATTGTTATTATTTATTTTATTCATATTATTTCTAATATTTACAGTAATTCTTTCGAATTACTTAAAAGTTTTGCTATTTATTTTTCAATTATTTTTGTATTCCAGTTTCAATGGCGTTGACACCCTACTTAAATTAAACATTATTATTATTATTATTTGCTTCAGAAACGGGATTGTTTGTCATTATTATTGATAATACAACCAAAATAATGGACACGTAACTATGTTGATTATTCAATGTTCAATTCACTATTGCTTTGCCTGATGCATGCCTGAGTTTGTGTAGGTAATTTGGATGCTGCCGATATTTTCTTTTGGCATTTGGTTTTTTTGAGGAGAAATCACTAACGTAGGAAAATTTACAGAGACTGTCGCATAGTTTTGTCACTTATAAAGAAAAGGAGTTTGGATAAGTGGTTTTGAATGTAGGTAGGGATGCTTACATTCTTCTTCAAACTTAAATAGAATCTAATTAAGCAAGAGAATGTTTCACAACTTAATAACTAACCTTGATTTGAGGTCGTAAATGACCTTCATAGAAAGAACTGAAATACTGCAAATAATATTTATTTGTTTATTACATTATTGCAACCGTTTCTAAATATCCATTTCATAAAACATATTTTATGTATTAGTATACATATAGTAGTACCACTAGTACCTATATTATTATGTTACTGGGAGAGGAAATATCCATGCAAATTCTGATATTTGCTGTCCGGTCAATCGAAAATGCGTGGTTTAAGTGACACGTGGCAGTCTGATGATGCAGAAAGTTCACACTGCACCACACAGCAAAATTCATAAACCAATATAAGTCAGAAGATGACTGAAAGCTGAAGGCTCCAAGAAACATGCAAATTTATTCATTTTATTGATCAATGAATATTAATATTTACTGTAAGTACATCTTTAAAACAAGTAAAATTATTGCCTTCGAAATTCTAAGTACATTAATGTAGATGTTAATGTACTATAGTGGTCTGCTATTTGCTAAAATCACCTTATTCTGATATATCTACATTTAATGATAAATGTCGTTTTAAGGCGTTGTAATTATCTGTAACGCCTGAGGGCATTATACGAGTATTTATAACACATTAGCATAGACATAAATCAATTCAAATACAACAATTTACTTTTTGTGAAATCTTTTCAAAGTTGCCAAATTTTGATATTGATTAGAATTTCGAAATGACACTCTTTTAGGCACTAGTGTCTAAAAATAAAATTGAAACATTAAAAACAATGAAAATATTAATTTATTATAAATTTTAAAAGTACAATTATAAAAATTGTTAAAATGAATACTAGAGGCATTCAGCTTCTCTTCTCAGTAATGTAAGTACTAGTAGTCGGAATGAATAAATTACTAGTAGTGGCAATACTTCTGCTTCTGCGTGAACTTCTTTTAATTTCTTATTTGGTGTATCTCTCTGACCTATGCTTCTTTTTGCTATTCCGTTTTTCTGTTCAATAGAAATTTTCGATATAACTCTCGTGAATTGAACTCAACCTCCTCGTCGCTTTAGAAGTGTCATGTCCGTGTCATTGTCGCAGAGCTGCGCCGGAAGCATTGGCCACTGTATTCATTGGTGTTGGAGTCCAAGGAATTCCGTTATCTTTTGTTGGCATTCCTCCAATTGTATTGATTCCAACTGGCAAGGTACAGCATTTATTACGTCAAAAAAATCGCTGTTATGTCATATTGAGTGGATGAAGTTTTGCCTATTTACGAAATATGTCTAAAAAATTTATACCATCTATTGATTGCTCAGTAATGGCAAACGTTCTTGAAACATGAGTTTTTGTGGTCGGAATTTTGACACTAATAAATAACTGACAATCTTTTATGGCATCTACTGTCAAAAATGTGATTTCCTCCTTTCTACATGCTCCAAATACAACTTTGGCAAACAGGAACTCTTTATCCTCGGTTTGTTTCATAAAGCGTTCTATTTCCAGCTTTGTAAATATTAATGAATCTTTGGCTGATATCCGAAAGGTTTCCTTTTTAAACATGCAATTAGGTTTGTAAATATCTATGTTTTTGTTGAGGTAAATGGTGCGGAGCATCGAATGTTTACTCCACTTGACAGCCTTAACGTACTGGATAGCTTTAGGAAATAGGCTAGTAGGTAATACCTTTTCTGTAAAATTCTTAATATGTCTTTTTTGGTCTAGATTCCAAAGCTGTCGTAGGAGTTTTCACGACGCGCGACTTTTGAACAAGATATTCAACAATGCATAAACAATGCCTTAGAAGAAAATTGCCTGCTCGCTTTTCAAAATGTTTAAAAATACAGACAAAAGCATAAAAATATGAAATTCTCCACGCTCACAGAAAAATTTTGTATGAAATTCGTTGCGAAATCGATTTTAAGCACTCGACGCATTGTCCAACTCGGTTTTCGCTTCGTTGGATAATTTTGCGTTCCGTGATTAAAACACTCTTTTCGCAACTTGTTACATAAAATAGCTATTATTAACGTCAATACAGATTAAATGACAAATAAATCTCGTATCAGCTATTTTGAAAATAGGCGCCTCAAATACTTTTACAATCTTCAGCGACACTAAACATTAAACTAAATTAATATTTTATATTTTTTTAAATTGTCAATCAAAATATAAAAAAGAATACGAGACTAACCTTTTTCCAGATTATTTCATTAGATAGCAATATTTGAAAATGACTATAACCATAATATTTTTAAAGTGAGAAATTATAATATAAGGAAAAGTTACGTATGTTTTATTTAAATACAACATTAATGTAGTGATTAGGTCCTAATTTTTAAAATTTAAATAATAACAAACGCTTTGCTTTTAATTCTCCCCTTAATTAAATTTCAAAAGCATATTACTACTGCACTAATTCTAGCAGTATTTTTTTCTTGTAATTCTAGTGAAATTCTTAATCTAATTAATTCAGATCATATCGTAACACACAATCCCATTTGCAGTATATTTTTACTTACATAATTAAAACTGACACTAACATATAATGAAGAAGAAGAGGATCATTACATACATCAAAACCACATATTTGTTGAACTAAGCAGAAGGTGACAAATCTTTGACTAATTATAAACAGACACATATGCTTAACTGGGTAGATGCATTGCGAGAATGCTGAAATAAAAAATACGTTGCATTATATGAGAAGCTTTAGTAATTAATAAAATTAAAAGCAGCTGTACAGCATGCGCGCTGTAAAGACAAGAGGTAAAATAATTCGATAGGTGAAAGTATTTTTATACATTTAAAATGTGATTTAAGGCTTATTAATCTTCAGTAAAGTGTTTAGTTACGTTTATCATACTCTATATTCGAAGGTTTCTTTCACCTGGTACTGAGCAATGTAAATAGGTGCCAGAATCACAATGAACAGACATTTGTACGATTATTTTAATTCAAGGAATTATAGTTATTATATACAGGTTGTCTTACGGTAATGGTCATTAGAATATTTCAGAGACTACTTCGATTTGAATAATTTGAACTCTGAGGTTCTCAGAAGTGCTGCTTAAATAAGAATAACATTTTTGTAGCACGTCATCGAATAACTTCCAAAAGGGAATAAATATTCGATAGATCGAAAGCAGAACTTCCCGTTAGTAGAAGTAATTCCGTATATGAATTTTCGTTCATACGTAGATAATTTCTGTAATCATAAGGCTCCAGTTATAATTCGTTTATTAAATGCATATGAGACCACACTTGTTATTTTTTAACCAATGTTTTACCCATTTAGAACGTATTGGCTTTATCTTTGTTTCTTATACTTGTACATCTGAGTAATAATTGCCACTCTTATTAAAGCAGGATCATAATCCCAGATCATGTATATAGCGCCACTTTAATATAAAACTGAACCAAATTCAGCGATTGAAAAGTACGTGTATGCCGTAGCCGAAAGTACAGGTTTTGCGTTCATACTTAACGGCCGAAAGGCAAGCCGACTAGTGTATGGCCACCTTAAAAATTAATATCGGACTTTCAAAGGTCATTCAACTTTTCATAATTTATAGATGAATTGTAAATGTAACTAATTTTTATTGAAACCTGTTACTTTTCGGATGATTATGTTTTTCAAATAAAGTCATATGCCTATATAATAAAAAATAATATTAGCAATTTGATGCACTTATTAATGATAATGTTTCTCAGTCTCTCTAACACTGATGGTCAGATTTGAATACTAATTGAGTAAACAAAGTACACAATCTAAAGCTGCTTAAAAAGAACGTAAAAATAAAAGTTAGGTATGTTTTCCCCCAATAGGTAAATATAGTTTTCCTAGTGACAACACTACAAATTATAAACTACCTATTTATTCTGTGACCGTAATCTTAATATTGCAAGTAGCGTAGCAGCAAAGGTCTTATAAATAGGCACGTTCAAAATATTTCAAAGCTTGAACTTTTATCCTTATTCGGGGAAGAAGCTTTTTAGATTCAGCTCACTTACCGTGAACAGTGAGAGTGGCAGGTGGCGTTTCTCTAGACCCAACTAAATTATGAGCTACACACTGATAGCGACCTTCATCATGCTGTCGCACATCAGAAATCATCAAATTCCCGCTGTCTACAATGCGTATTCTTCTTCCGTCGATATCCATCTCCTTCCCGTCCTTCTTCCATATCAAATTAGGCTCAGGATGTCCCCGAGGTGCTCCGCATTGTAGCAGAGCCGTCTCCCCTGCCGCGACTCGCGTATCAGTCGGCATAACTTTGAATTCATCCCTGAGCACTGCAACAAAAAGAAACAGCTTGAGCAAAACGTACTTTCAATAATTTCGCCAGTTTAATCAGATCCCGACGGAAATACATATAATTTATGCAATGTTGCTGCAGCAGACGCTTAGCTCTCGTCTTCATCTAGGTGTTACTTTGCAAGTTTGTGTGCGTCTAGGGATTTATATTTTACCATTGATAAGACGCGAGCTTCTATCCAAAGTGGAGTGTATATCCTACATTGTGCGATTAGAAGGAAAATTGCATAGCCCCGAGGCGGAGGTTCGTAAATGGAGCGCGCCAGAGGTTTAGAAATTGCTCTCGGATTACTTCATAAGAAGTAATTAAAAGGCAAAACTCAAACAACGAAGTGAAATTGAGATATACCGTTTATTAGATTTATCAGGATCTGTCACCAATGGATTGAAATTAGTTCATTTGAATTAGATTAATAGATAACATTTGAAATAATATGAAAATTTTGCGTATAATGTATATTTTATATGAGTCAGTCTTCTTTGTCTTAAAAATAAAGTAGAACATAAATAAATATACATTCTATTTAAAAATAGAATAAAATAAGTATTTTCAGAAAACAACGATTGCTGTATTCATATATTATATTATTATTATATATGTGTTATATATGGCCTTATTATAACATGGTATTATAATAAGATATCGGCATATAATTTCTAAATAATTGTAAATTATTATACTATATTTAAAAATACAGAAAGGATCTGAACCTAGTTTCAATAGTAGAAGTATAAGTATCCTCTTATCGTTGAACAAAATCTCTCTAAGTCATCCAACATTTGAACATGCTGTTTATTATTATGTTAGAGGAAGTAGAATGTATTTAGCCTATTTGTATTGAGTTTAAATGCATTTACATTTTTTTATCTGCTGATGTTTGTTCGGAAGCAGGCATCTGAGTCAGATTAGATGGAGCAAAAGTAGTTTCTGAGGTCACATTAGGATTTAAGAGAAACTAACCTTATGCTGAGTAACCTCTGCTTCCATTGTTGAGTCATTTTGACCATACTTTAGATAAAATAATATTGTTATGTAAATTAGTAGGTATTTTTTCAATATTTTGATATACAAATGACAACAGCTCAATATCCCAGTGATTTAAAAAAAATCAGTGTATCATCAAGCTCTTTTTTGGGAGCCATTATTGTTTTGAAATTTGTTACTGCAAGTGAAATACTGCAATGGAAGTAAGACAATTAGTTTTAAAAATGTTACAAACAAAAAGAAACAATACAATCTTAGTATGGTGATAAACTATATATAACTCATTGTTAAGGATAATAAGAGATGCGGCTCAAGTCAACAGGTCTTACTACCGCAACACACTACACTACGCACTACAAATATAATTATTATGCAATATAATAAATATAGAATCATTATACACACGCAGTTATTACTTAATTCATTAACAAAGAGAATAATTATGATTTTCGCAGGACGTTTTTTATTATTTAGATGAGGAGACCGCACATTAAATAACAACATACTCTGCTGTCGATATAACAGAACGAAAAAACAATTTACGCACCGTTATAGGTTTGTCTCTCTCTATTACTATGTTTATATGCTTTATATTTTTGATTTTTAGGCTTTATTACCCGACAGGCCTTATTAGCCGCAAGCACCTTATACCATAAAATTGTAAAGCTAAATGCAACTAATTTTACTATTATTATTCTGATTACAGTTTACAAAGTTTATTTAAATCCACCAAATTGCAATAACAATGGCACTCCTTAAAACAATTTTGGCGATTTCGAACTGCTGACGTATTTATAATGAAATCTAATTTCAACTTACAACATTAGTTCTTAATTGTTCCACTCACTAATATAAATATAATGAGAGTACGTAGTTCAAAAACTTGGTTTAAAGAGTGTCATTACAATTGCAATAGATTATACACAGTAACAATACATTTGAGAATGACTGGAATGACTATCGCGACATGAAAAAGTCTGACATTTTGAGACAATATCTTGAATTGCACTAGAACATCACACAATTACGTGTGCTGGAAGACTGAAGGTAAAAGATAAGTGCAACGAAGTTATTTTTGTGAATCATAAAATTTTATAGAAAATTTTAGAGCTCTACCGAAAGCCAAAACCTATTCCGACAGTCTAAGTGCTTAGACATGTATCAAATAAAAATAAAACAAATGTACAAGAAAACACAATTCATAAAATTGCGGACAACCACCAAGACTACAAAGACTTGTTTTTATTATTTTTTCTAAATATACATTTTACAACCAATATATTTTACAACACATTCGAGAGTTTTATTTCCCATATGCACTATTTCTGCTTACTAAATTATATTCTATGACACGATTTTATGTTTCGGATTGTTATAACACTAACATTTATTTAGTGGTAGAGACAATAAATTATTTCTTAGTTAAGCCTTGCATGTTGTCTTTGGGATTATTTAGTCAAAACCTATTGTGGGGCTTACTTATTAATTCTGTCTCAGGTCGTATTCTAATAAGATATATGATCAAAGAAGCTTATGTCGTACATATAAATAATACATCAAATATAGCCTACGTGTAGCACCCCTGCCACATAATTTTCATATTATAATTATTGTTTGATGATATGTTTCAATAAAATAGATATGCAGTAGCAATATTGCATTCAGTTATTTGTTTTAGATAACTATTAACTCATCTTCCACTACTGCGTTGGTAAAATGATTAGATGTTTGTAACAAGAGGATTTACTGGGTGATTCAAAAGTTATCTAAACAAATTTGGGAATAGATGCGTAATGAAAAATGGAATCAATATCGTAAAAAAAAATTGTAAAATCTTTATAGTTTCCGAGAAAAAAAATTATTGAAGTTCTAGTAGTGCCAAATGCCAATACGTTGCCAGGGCGTCCACCGCGTATTGCCACAGTGTGGCGTATCATACACGAGGCTCAGTTATATCCGTACATGTACAGCGTGTCCTCCAAGCATTATTACCAGGGGATTGGACGAGGAGGACCGGTACCACGGTCGCCACGATCTCCTGACTTTAAATCATTTGGACTTATTTTTGTGAGGATATTTAAAAAATGAAGTAGCTACATTGCACCGAAGTAGACACTATTGGTGATTTACGCAAACGTATCCTAGCTGCTACCAATAACAAGTTCATTTGTGTTAGTTTATAGAAACTGGGTAAGACGGGCCCAACATTTTACTGTAAGGTCAGGTATGCCAAACTAGTTTACTAATTAAAACTACAAATTAATTCTATTAATAATTAATAACAATAGCGGAAAAAGCAGTTGCTGATACGCCGTCAGGTTTTACAGGGGACCAGTTTCCAGTGGCGTGCGGAAGTGTACTTTTGAATCATTTTTGAACTGCTCTTTTTGATTTTATTTTTACAAAATTGTATTTGTTAGTTCCCTGTACATTCAAAAATGTTTTTTTTTTCAAACGTTCTGAATCACTCTGCATGTATAACTTTGAAAAGATTATAATTTTTAGAATTAATTTGAATTGACTGAATATCTTTAAAGGAGAGTCAAAGTGCATGGGTTAATAACAAAAAATGTCTAAGTGAATAATATATACAGGGTGTCCGGAGAGGTCATGTAAAAAATAAAACGGTATATAAAGGAGGTAAAAATAGTTATGAAATGATCATTGGATGTTGTTTCGAGTACATTACAGATGTTTGAGCAATTACAGAAAATACATTGAAGTTCAAGGTATACATGTTCAACATGTTACTTAATAGTTTCAATTTTTAATTTTTTTTACACCTGGGAAACCTATAGCAAACAGCTAAAGTCACTCGTCAGTAGCCGACCAGACATATATTAGTTCTCATCAGTATGCCATAGGTGAGGTAACCGACGAATAACTAGCTGTTTTAAGTCTGTAGACAGTAGAAAAAATGAGTAACGCGGAGTAGCAAAGGTACATCTAACAGTCATTAGCTACTCCGTGCCGGATTAACAAATCAGACACGAGGCGTTCTACATCGCAGTAGAAACCACTAAACGCTAGCGGCCTCTATCACGATTTGGCAATAACGATATGTTGCAAACACGTAACACAGTTTTCCAGGTGTAATCCAATACTGGTCTGGACATTAGCCCGCAGAGTAGTTGTTTCCTGGAATTCCGTGTTCGCATACATACGTTATCGCCAAATCGCGATTGAGGTTGCTTTTAGAAAATTAAGAGAAGAATTAAACTATGAAGGACAATGTCAAATTTGGCAACGCTATCGAAGATGTATAATCCTAAATAAATAATTTCGTCTACTCCTGTCTAATGCAGACATATTAATGTTTCTGAAAACATACGCTTGTATTGCTAATAAATAATATGTTTTTCAATTCAAAGTT
The DNA here is from genome assembly GCA_037114965.1 of Monochamus alternatus. Lineage (NCBI taxonomy): Eukaryota > Metazoa > Arthropoda > Insecta > Coleoptera > Cerambycidae > Monochamus > Monochamus alternatus. The sequence goes on along the minus strand of CM073426.1, from coordinate 57,592,985 downwards.
GTATTTTCTTAAAGCAGATAACTTTCATTTTTAAACTTTAAACTACAGCGAAAAATTAAGGGGTCAGTTTTTGCATGGCCTGTTTGCATTGCTCAGAATGAGAACTTATGATTTAAAATAAAACTAGGTTCTGTGTTGTGTTGTTTATTTATATCCGTATTTAGAATAAAACTAATAGTTATTATATAATAATGTGTTTCTTTACTTTAAATAGAAGCCACATATATGTCACGATAGTTTTTTGTTTTCATGATCTCTTCAATTATATAATAATTTTTTATACAGAATTAATTTTCAATAAATGTTACTGTTCTTTAAAATCAAATAGTTGGGTTAGAAGGCATTGTTCAAAATGATACCTTATTTGCTATGTATCTTAAATTAAATACGTTTTAAGTGACGGACTCTGTATGCTAATAATTATGGTATGTGTAATATATGCATATATGCCCTGTATGCTGTAGCAAATTTTCCTTCTATCTCCTGTTTTGTGTGCTACCATATTTTAAAAATCTACAACATTTCACTAATAAATCTGCCTACTATTTTCAACATTTATCTTAAGTTATGCAAGAGTACTTATACAATACAATGCAATGCAATGAAATGCAATTCAAAGCAATGCAATTCAATACAATACAATACAATGCAATACAATACAATAGAATACAATACAATACAATAACTTCATTCCTTTTTGTCACACATTAATAAATATGTATACACATAAAAAAAATCACATACAATCTAGTAATACACATATATACACAATATATCTCGTCATAATATAAATCACATTCAAATAATAATAATAATAATACAAGTAATAAGACAGAAACAATATAAGTAGTACATGAGTAAAACTCATTAATGTCATAGAAACTCTTCGATTAGATACTTTTTAAGACATTTAACAAATATGTTTTTTGTACTAGAAAGTTTAATCTCCATGGGTAATCGGTTGAAAATGTCTAGACCTTTAACAAAGGCAGATTTTTACAAATATTAAATCTCTTATAAGGAAAATAAAAGTTATTTCTGTTTCTAGTAAAATAATGATGATCGATATTCCTAGCAAGCAATTTTGATTATCGTAAACATAAGTGCAAATTTCCAGCAAATATGTACAAGTAAGTGTCAGCAAATTTAACTTTTGGAAAAAGATACGACAAGATGTTTGCGTTGATACACCCACCAAACATCTTATAATACGTTTCTGACAAATAAACACGTCGGATGCCATCGAAGCGAAATCCCTAAAACATATACAGTATGTACTTCATTCTACTATAGGTCTGAGCATAATAAACAGCAATGAGTTGATTCAGACTAAGCACCTGTTTCAGATTTCGAAGAAGAAAGCAGAAAGGGGCCAATTTACAGCAGTCCAACACAATGATTTTTCCAGGTGAGAGTTTCATCAATTATTAAGCCCAAAAACTTAACATTAACCGCCGTTTCCAGGATATCAGTAAATCAGTAACTGAAATATTAATATCTAAGTCATTATGACTCTGCTGTGCGGAGTCTTAAGTAACTAGTTTTGGAATTATATAAATATAAAAAATTGGAATTGAACCAATCACGTAAATTAACCAAAGTAGCATTACAGTTGTTCTCAAGTATAATTTTATCTCTATGGGAAATAACTAGAGAAGTGTCGTCAGCGTACAGTGTTGGATATACATATACTGTAGACAACATTCAAGGACGTTACCATATATTAGGAACAACACCGGGCCGAATACAGAGCCTTGTACCTCTTGCACATTACTATTGTTTACTCGACAAGTTAACTTAATGAACTATTGTCTACCTTTTAAGAAACTAGATATCCATGTATTTGCCAAACCCCTAATACCGTATTTTTCCTATCATGATTGACACAATCGAATGCCCTGCTATGATCACAAAATATCGCAGCAGGACACATCCATATCAATTTAACGAACTAGGTCTTAAAAAAAAGAAAAAATAGTAGTTTGTGTGGATATTCTTAATTGGAAACCATGCTGGACAGTTGACAATATATGAAATTGTTCAAAGAACGACTTTAGTCAAACAAAAAGCAATGTTAAAATATTTTGCTTTTTGGGTGACATAAGTAATAGGTATATAATTTTCTACGTTCATTTTATCAAGCTTTTTATAGTTAACGCTACTCAGTTTGAGAATATTTGGAAACTTACCTTCCTGAAAAGATAACACAGAGGTTTTGCTAATAAGTATGCTACTTGTTTAATAAGATACAAGACACCATCCGGTCTAGATGATTTTTTATTTTTTAGGTTATTTTTAATTATACTGATTATTTCATTTTCAGATCATGCATGATGTCATATTTATCACACCACTAAAATTCGAAAGGGGGCTTCTTTAGACGAATTTGAGAAACATTTTGCTACTTCAGATGGATCTTTCAAAATGCACCCATCGTGTTCTAATACTATAATATTGCTCTAAAAATTATTATTGTTACATAGAGTGCTAACTATATTCCATGCAGTCTTAGCAATATTGTCAGATTTCTTTATTACATATTGGTAATAATTCTTTTTTACATTATTTACTAATTTAATATGATTTATATTTGCTTGATTGTAATTTTCACTTGATACTATGCTCAGGCATTTTAGGCTATACTACTGTACAATTTTACTGTAAATGAAAGCAACGAATTGCTCTAGACAGTAAATTATTTAATTAATATGCAATAAAAATTCAATGTGTTTTCTTCTAGGTTCAGGCAACTGCATATTTTACTGTAATGGGAGTAATACCTGGCGGTAGGTGATGAATTTCTACGACCAGCGAGGAGGCTTGTGGTAGCTTTTACAGCAAATCACGTCCGCCCATCGCCATTTGACGGACGTTAGATGCGTGATTACAAGCGCCAGTTCGTGATTCGTGCATCTGATATACAGCTTGTTTAACTTTTTACGTTGGACGTTACGAAAATAAAGAGTAGTTTCATATAGAGTAAATTTGCAGGTGTCTAAAACTTGTTTAAAAAATTCATGCGGAAAAACATCAGATATGGATAAAATATGTTTAACAAATTAATAGTGGATGTATACTCAACGATTTTATGCTGAATAAAGAGTACTGATAGAAAATATAATTAAATCTATTAATTGTAATGATATCTGCATTAAATAGATTCCAGAAAGGTTACGTTGCTGTTATATCAAAAACAATTTTACTCAAAGAACCTATTAGTAGTAACATTTTTTTTTTAATTTTCGATTTATTTTAACTCACTGTATTGCTATATCACTTTCTTATTATATCTTTAATAATTTTTCACTAGCAAAAATTTGTATTGAGGCTTCATTCTAGAATTACTAATTCTATAGCAATACCAGCAAATAATTCTTTTTACTTCAAATAAGTGGCTTTATATTCAAGACTATGTGCAGTTAGATTGGTTCAAGTATTAACTTTGTCTTTTTATTTTCTGCATTTTGAATATATAACAAAAATATTAGATTAAAAGTTAACGTTGATAATTAATGAACACTATAGACTCTGGCAATGCACACTCGTTCTCAAAAATCATGTATTCCTCTAACTTTTTATATAACATTTAGTTATTACATGTGCTAGATGCTGATATAGTATAGTCCTTGTATACAATATGTGGCGTGTACAGAGTATAGTTAAAATACAATTTTCTGGCTATATTTGTAATATTTAATAAAGTCTTATACCTACGAAAAAGTTCCATTTTTGCGTTTTTTTTTTGTAAATTAAAGTTAATTTGTTTACAGAAGATGCAGACGAACCCTGTGCTATTTATTGAATAGTCCTGAAATGATTTTATGCAACCATATTTAGTCTGTAAAATCTAATACTAAAAGAAGATCATCTATTTTCACAAAATATCTGTGCAAGCAGCGGATTTAGTATTTCATTATTAAGTTAGATCATTTACTTAATTATTAGGATTAGGGAAAACATCGACCCTTCAGTGTTAAAAAGTGTTTCAGGAACTTCCAGACGGAAGTTTTTATTTTCTAACCCTACGATAGTGTCGGTGTATTTTTTATAAAAATAAGAACAGGACCATCGCAGTGACAAAGTTTCGATGCATAATTGAAACTTACTTTACATGAAAAATAATGCATAGATAGAACTTATTCGTTTAAAACCTTTCTAATACAAATATTGTCATTATTTATACATACACCCTGTAAAATATTGTAAATGTAATGTTGGGCACAAAGTCCACGATTAGTAACTAGTAACTAATAGTACTAGTCACGAGTCCTAAATAGAGGAGGTTGTTTACAAACTACTGACTTCCTTCGCTCCGCCTGGTATGTGAAACGAAAACGTCAAATATTGCTTGCTAATCAATTTTAGCTTTTATTTCTATTTTAGAGCTGTCCCCGAGTCCCGTGTTATTATTTTTGTTACTGGAATTATTTTCGTGTTTTGGCATAGGTAATAACTGTTGTTCTGGTATTTGTTACCGTTACGTTTTGGTTGTTACTTCAGTGTTGTTGAGAATACATACTTTTATGTCAAATCTCAAATTATGTTGCGTTATAATTCTGGGGGCACAATATATTGTGGCTACTTGTACAACCAAAATGAAAAAAAGAAACTGGCGAATCTAATACTTTTCATAGTGTTCCAAAACTTTAATTAAGAAGAGAGCGGAGTGGAAGGTGCTAAGACGTAATAGAAAATATACTTTTTATCTAGATAACCAAAGATTTTGCAGTAAGCATTTTCATACAGAATAATTTAAAGGCATACGTTGTAGAATAAAAATGAACGCAGGTTCAAAGAAATTATAACCTACAGGTCTTGTCATGTGCTGTGTATTATTATATTAGATTATTTCAGCAATTGTTTGCCTTAATCTAAAGCCTACATCATACAATTGCTCTCTGAAGACTGTTTCATCCAGTATTACTATCAGTACACAGGCTCCATGAACCATACACAAAAACATATTAAGTGAACTTCCAGAGACGGAAGCCACAATAAGACAAGTTGGTCATCAGAAATTCCAGGTATAAATGTAATTTAAAATTATTTAATCAAATAAGATAAATGTAGACACAAAATCGTACAGATAATAAGTAAGTACTAGCAAATAAATAATGATCAAGAAAATTGTGATTTTTTTATTGTCTCAAATTGACTTTACTTTTCAGATCTGAGATAAATACAGATAAGGTGTACGAAAGTTCTAATTATGAGGTAAGTTTTTATTTAAATACTATTCCAAGTCTTGAACCTTTTCAAAACCAAGCATGATGTAGATGTATACATTTGTTATGAGGGAGTTTTAAAAATATTTTTTACGTCGTCAAAATTTCGATCTAGAAAAAAATAAAATTGACAGAGGTGGGCTATCATCATACATTTTTAAAGTTAAGAATTTTTATTTTTTATAGTGTTTTATCACCTATAGAGGGCAAAAATATATGGTATTTATACTATATCAGCTCAATTATGTACCATACTACAGGTATACATACTTGTATGTATAGGTAATGCTAATTATGCTACTGTATATGCACTCGATTAATTTTTTTAAAGATATAAAATATGTTGCTTTTCGTACCTACAAGGTGCCGCCTCAGGATACTTGCCCATGCTGGAAATAAGTCATAAAGTTATGATTTGTAAGGTAAACGCATCTGAACCGAAATCTTCATATTTTGTAGCAGCATCGAAAATACTTTGCATCCTCCTCCTCTTAGGGATTTTGAGTACTAGCAACATATCTAGCTATTGTTAAAAAGTTTTTACTTGGCGCAGTTTGAAGCCTTAGAATTATAGGCAAATTATTATTTTTTGACCATTAATAAATACAGTTACTTACAGCAATAAGTTATCTAGTCACCTTTGGCACAGAATATGTAGCTACGCATTGTGTAGCTATATATTCTGTCTTTGAAAATCTGTATTTATTCACCGTAGGAAGCTACTCTATTGTTTTGGCAAGAAACCAGCTTAAGGATCAGTTTGCATCATTTTTAGGACCTTTCTAATGTTTACTTCAATAATATTGATGCAGAAAACAAATTATAAAGGAATTAAGTTCCGATGGTTTTTAAACACAGCGCAGAAAATTTATTGTTGTGGTGTTTTTATTTCTGGAATGTATATGTAGAAATACTATTCGTTCAGACATTTTCATAATGGTTTTGCGTTGCTTCTGGTGAGATATATAAGCCATTTTAGTAATGACACAATTAGATCAGTTGGTCGTGATTGGTATCATGTCTGATTCAATAACTCAATTTACTAAATTAAATTTGTTACATTCTCGTGTTGGTATATTGATTTTGTCAGACTTATATTGTTTTGCTCGTAGGAGTCGAAAATTGGTACCAGGAAATTTATATTGGACTTATTTAATTTGCTTAGAACACTAAAAAGTGTTCAAAATACTATAAAATTGTCAATATATTTTGTAAAGAGCAAATTCAAACATATTTTTAGAACTAAGACTGTAGTATTCTTATTTTGTTTTTAATTGAATACAGATGTCGAACAAAGTCGAATTTTGTAAGTAACATAGGAAATATTTTGAATTAATTAAAGGACATTTTATTAAAGCATACATTTATTTGTAATTAAATGTCTGAATTACGCTATTTAGAATTTCTGTACGTTATTTTATTAAATGACATTTCCAATTACCATACCGCTAAACGTACGTATTCAGCGAAAAATGTATTAAAGGGTAAAGAAACATAATAAATATTAAATCACTAGCAGTATAATGTTCTTTTATCTTTGCTTTTATCCAATAATAGCTATAACTCATCGTTTTGCGATATTTTTATAGTACCATCTAACATTTAGATAAAATATTCTTAAGGGCTTCGCCTCCTGAACCACTATATTTTGCGCTAATCTCAAAATATGTTATTTTAAGAGACCATAAACAATAAAATCCTCTCCTATATTCCGATAATACCCTATATAACGCATAACAATAATGGTTTAATATAGTTCCACCCTAAATCTATTTCAATGAAATTCAATGATTTGGGAGTATAATACGATAATGCCACCCCATGCATCAATGATGTATTATAACCCTATTGTATTATATATGAAAATAATTCCAAAATTAGCCATGCAAGTACTGGCTGACTCAGCGAGAACAATCAGCGTCAAAGGGAAAGCGTAACTTGATAGCGGTTGTGATAGATGAAATAGGACATAAATTAATTCATTACTTTTCATATTATAAGTTTTCATATATTACATGTAATACATTTATATGAATAATTAATTTACGAGCTGGTTGTCATGTTGTTGGGATATACTTTCTGGCGTTTCGACAGATATATCGCTATCTTATCAAACGAAACTGGAGAACAGGACTACATGCTACCAAAACGTCAAGAAATCTAAATTCATGACGTGGCAATCTGTCTGAAAATGGTTTATCCATTGACAATTACCATTATCAAGAGACTGCAAATTAAGCTAACAAAATTATAATTCCACACTTCATTTTCTTCGGAATTTAACTTTGAACGTACAAGGTGTTCTAGGATCATGTGTCCATCGTGAAGTACATAAACTTGTAATCAAATGTTATTTCAAGAAAATTATTAAATATACATCATTACAAAGGACAATGTTAAAAATAGCCGATTTTTGGCTTATCCGGGGGAACGCATAAATCATAAAAAAATAAATTGATTATTGTTAATTAACATTAGAATTGGCCCAGAAATACGTTAGATGGCTGGGGAAATGTCGCTACTACCCCTAAACCTATATAAACTACCCTTAAATAGCTTTAAATGGATAATCATTAATTATTGTTATAAAATTCGTGTAAAATGAAAAAAATGCTTGAAAATGATTTGAACAGACAGTATGTCAATATAAAAAGTGATAAATGACTGTAAACATGCCCATTCAATAGCGAAATAGCGCCAATTGTTTTCACTTTGCGAACGCGTACTGAAAAAATGGCAATTTATCCTTGCGCCCATTTTTCAAGTCGCAATAGTATAAATGAACCTTAAAAGTGATTTAAGCATTTTTTTAATTCTAAACGAATTTTACAACAATAAATAATGATTATCTATTTTAAGCTATTTAAAGGCAGTTTATAAAGATTTAGGGGTGCAATTAATATTTTCCCACTTACTTAATGTACTCTAGTATCAGTTTTTGCATTTTTTGACAGTAATCTATAATTTTTTTCTTGCAATAGGCGTTCCCTTGAACATTTAAGCATTATTTATTTTTGATAAGCTCACCATTAGCTTTTGAAAGTCGTTTTTTTAATTTTTAGGGGTAGAATGGACATTTTTACAGTTATTTATCACTTTTTATATTGACATACTGCCTGTTCAAATCATTTTCAAGCATTTTTTTCATTTTACACGAATTTCATAACAATAATTAATGATTATCCATTTAAAGCTATTTAAGGGTAGTTTATATAGGTTTAGGGGTAGTAGCGACATTTCCCCAGCTATCTGACGTATTTTTGGGCCATTTCTAATGTTAATTAACAATAATCAATTGATTTTTTTATGATTTATGCGTTCCCCCGGATAAGCCAAAAATCGGCTATTTTTAACATTGTCCTTTCTGAATTCCACAATGCAATAGTTTCTTTCTGTTATCAATAAAATATTTTTATGACAAATTCAAGTGGATAATAATTGTTTGTAATTTCATGACAATCACTGTACCACATTATTTAGGATGCCTGTATCGGTCAAGATTATTAATCCTTTTTAATAACCTTGTGTATCGGTAACAACTGCCTTGGAAGACTTAAATCTGGTACTGCTTCATTGGGCGATTAGAAATTCAAGCAACAACGGTAACATACTGTAACATAGGCATAGTCTAGTAAAAGCTACTCCAAAACGTACTATCGAGACTGATTTTGATATGAGACCTGATATAATCCAAATGTCATAAGACTTTCAAAATTGAAATAAAGAATTGTTGTACGGATAACTCCTACATCGATTGTAGAATATAAACTGGAATAGTAGGATTGAGGTCCAGGTAGCAAAGTAACTATAGCCTTTCCCAACGTACTCCAAGAAGAAATCTTCGCTATCAGTACTTGTTTGATAGGACTTGCATTTGGGATATACGTTACTGTATCCATTCTGGATAGATGGGTGCAAGAAGAACACTAAACATCAAGATGAAAACAGTATAAACCACGACAAATAAATTGCGATTGTCTCCTATCAGAAGAGCACAAATATGACAGAAATCAGAATTATAGAACTTTTATTATCGATTGAAGAAGTTGATATCTATAAAACATGAACATAGTGAAGATTTCAATATGTTCCTGCACGGCTTATCGGAATGTCAGTGTTTGTGTAACTGAGATTAAAATTCTTGATGAACCTTAAATTCAAAGGCATTAGGGGCAATATCAGACTCTTGGGCTGTCTACACAGAAAAAAATTATTCAATGAAAAATAAATAATAATAAATCATAATAAGAAGTACAATATGTCAGAATTGGTCAGTGCTTCAGGATTCTGTTGTAATATTTCTATTAATGTTGCAATATTTATTGAATATCTCCACTTTCTTAAATATTTCTTTCTTAGAAAACTTCATAAAATATTATTAACTAATAAGCAGCACTGCTTCTACGAAAATTTTCCCAAATAATAAAATACATAATCTTCCGTTGCAAGATTATGTTTAATTTATACAATTACAGAGAGCACGGCTCAGAGTAAATAAGAGAGATTCAGGGAAAAATATAATGCATTTGAATTTTCATCTGTCTAGACCAATTTTTCTTAACTGCAGCTTCTTTCGTCCCTTATAACTTTATTAAACTACTTTGCTCCGTACGTACGGATACAAGACTCGAGAAATAAAATTAAAAAGCCAGATTCGCTGGCCTGGCCACACACGTCAATAGCTTTCCTACGGAAACTTTGCTAATAAAAGGAATAACTCACTCAACGTTGAAATTAAAATTTCCGACGATCATGATACTTATTGCACATCGCCAGTTTTAAACTCGTGCTGATCTTACGTTTTGTTTTCTGAAAAAGAACTGCTAACTCTTCTTTCCTTCCAGTTGTTCGTAAATTGCTTGTTACTGGCCATAAAATCATAGCTAACTTTTTAACAAATTTTGTTGAAATTATAGCGAGAATAACTTGTTTTCAAAGATTTGAAGTCTGTGATTTAGATCATTTAAAAACTTTATTTATAGTTTAAATTCTCGTAATTTACATTGTAATATAATTTTATTTATGATCCATACAGTTTTACTGAATAATACAATATTAATAACTTTAATATAGATACACGTAGAAAACACTGTAATGAACCAATAGTACATTCATTTGCGTGTTTGAATTAAGCAAATTTTCCATATAGATCGGTCAGTGGTTGAGCGGTTTCAGGCGTCATCGTCAGTAGGTACTTGAATCGATGTCTGCCACTTCGCTCGGGTTCGATCCCGCGGCCAGATCAGCTATACTACTTGTAGAGAGAAATGACACCCTCTGTACAGGTACGACAGCGTTTGAGTCAATGTGATTGATAGATACCAGTCGGCGTTCGACCATCCTCCTAATAAATGAAGTTTTCCAGGTTTCTCTCATTTTTGCACTGAGTGGTGGTTAGGGCCTATCACCGTCAGTCGTTCCTGTGCGAAAATGCGGCCTACTTAATAATAATATACCGCTCCCTCTTCCGTACAAGTTTCTGCGTTCTGGAATAATTCTCGCAATTAGAATGAGAGGTGGAGATGTTATATATGTAAAATGGAAGTACTTTTGTAATTGAATATTTCTTTCTATGTCAGTGGACAAGAGTTGTAGTACAACATTTAAATTAGGTAACATATTTTCTACTTTTCCAATATAAAAAATATATTATTGATAAGACTCGCTCTTATGTTTTTCCGTACTTGGTATTTTAATGCAACAAAAGCATTATTTAGAAATGTATTTATTAAATATTCTTAAATCCTTTTAAGAAGCATTTATTTCGTAAAATCGCCAACAATTATTAGAAATCAAGTTTCGAAACAAACGTGACAGTATTGCGTCCATTTTGTTTCGATGGGTTCCAATGTTCTTAATTCTAATGTCAAATGTAACACATCATAGTTCAAGTTTAAAAAAATCTTAACTAATATTGTCATAATTTTGAAAACTAAAATCTTCTTTATAAACATTTCGAAAGAACTCAAGTTGAATAAATTTTAGTGTGTTGGAGAATATCTGGAACTAAATACTAGACCAATAGGTAAAAGAATCGAGAAATAAAGAAGATGTTATAACCATTCCACAATAATGTGAATTCAAGAACTTAAATATCTCTAAGAGGTTGATTCCTAACTGCGCCAAATTTTAATACAGTACCTACCTCACATTTTAGAACTACTCATATGTACATGTACTTTTTATTTTTCATTATTATTATTTTTTTATATTTAAAAATGGTATTTAAAACATCATGATTTAGCAGAATTAAAATATAGTTCGCCTAAGGCGAAGCAGTTACTTTAAGGCATTAACAGTTTACCCGAAATAGAGACTATATATGTCAATTACACATAGGCTGTTCGAAACATAATGACCATTGCATCTGGCATTTGCAGTAATTGGAGTGACTGTTGGACCAGATATGTCTAATAGCGCTAATACTGGGCTTACGGGAGGGTGCAGACCCCTCAGCCACCCTCTGGACGTGTAAGCTTTATTTGCTAACACTGCATGCCCTAATATTGTCCTTGGGGATTAGGGGGTATTTTATCTAATATACCAGCAGAAACAACCGTAACATAAATAATTTTGGTGCCGTACGGATGATAATGTAATGCCGGCCAATAATTACTGGGACCGTAATTGCTGCAGAGTTATGTTTTATGTGTTAATTTACTGATTATGTATAAATGGCACAAATCAAAAGTACATGTAGAACATTGTGATATGCTAGCTACGGTTTCATTATATTCGAATTTATGGTTATAATTTTCAAAATGCTGGCATTGCTATTAATTTAATTGATATAGTAATAAATTGACAAATAAATCAATTTCACTCACACACTAAATGAAAATTAAAACATTGTTTTGAAAATAAATTGCCTATTTTTTATGAACTTGCAGACGTCTCACATTAGTATAAGTAAGTTTCAAAGTATCCAAACGGCGATGATATAGAAGTGATCTGAATTTAATATATTTACGCAGAATTCCAGATTTGGATGCATATGATTTAGGTATATAATTTTGAAGAGACCTGATCATTTGAGCTCTGGAAACACTTATTTATTGGCTTTTTTCACAATGACAGAAATATATTCAGACCAAGTGAGACTAGAATCCCCCAAACACCCAAATCAGTCTGGCTATCAACAGTTCTTAAAGGTTGAACTTGATTAAAAGTACATCTATGTTAATTTGGGATTATTTATACCTATATGTAAAACAATACACTTATCTAAATTCAGTGGGATGAGCCAATGGATTCACCAGTGCTTGATGGAAATAACATAATCTTGTATTGTTTGTTGATCGTGAAGTGCATTCCCAAATACATGCAATGCATGATGCGACTTGAACTTTAGGGACAGGTCGGCTGTATATACCAAAAACAGAACTGGTCCCAAGACAGAATCCTGCGAACCTTTCCAAAGAACTACTTGAAAAGATTCAGAATATGATTTGGCAACTCGTACTGAAAATGATCGGTTTGTAAGGAAACTATCTATCCAGGCAAAGGGTCGTTATATTCTAATTTGTATAGTGTTGTCTGTTTTTCGGGACAGTAAAACTAGTTAGCAAAATCAAAGTACAGAACGCCATGAGTTCAAGGACGACAAAAGATTTGTCAAGGTAAAGGGGCCTGGAAGAAAAATATTACCTTTTCCAAAAAAATAGCATGCAATGTCTAAGAAAGAATGAATCACTTTAAAGTTATTTAACTTGCACCATGAGTGATATATATTAAAAAAATTTTGAATGTATAGAGAACTCTTACAAACACAATTTTGTAAAAATAAAATCAAACGGAGCGGTTCAAAAATGATTTAAAAATACACTTCCGCAGGGTACTGGAAACTGGTCCAATGTAAAACCTAATAACCTAATCGGTGACCGGACAAAAAAAATTGAAAGAAATTCCCAAGGAAAGAAATGAATTACGTTTTATGACTACTATTTTTATACAGCAAATTCTACTGCTTCTGCCGCTATTATTATTAATTATTAATAGAATTAATTTGTGCTTTTAATTAGTAGCATTTTTAAAATATCCTCACAAAAATAAATACAAATGATTTAGTCAGAAAATTGTAGCGGCCATGGCATCGATCATCATCGTCCAATCTCTTGGTATTAATGATTTGACACGCTGTACTTGATACGAATATAATTGAGACTCGAGTATGATACGCCACACTGCTGCAATAGCAGTATACACCCTGGACCTCCATCTCTTCCACGATTGTAGCAGGCCCACCCTATAGAATTACAAAGTGAGTGAGTGAGTGCGGTGCTGGAGGGGGGACTGGACAAGGATAGTGCCGTCGGCGGCTGGGAAGTGTGGAGGCAGTGACCGCCTAGCTGTGAATGTGTAGACTGCTGGCCATTGTTTTCTATGTAGTAGTTATCTGTTGTCTATATATATTATAATAAAAAATATTTGTCAGTAAAGTGCAATTAGTATAATACCGCATTGCCGCCAATCACCCACGTCCCTGAAGATGGTAAAATGGCTTCCAAGTAAAGCCGATGAAAAGGTAACGCGATTCAGTTGCAAATTTTCCGTGTCACGCGAATGTTTGCATTACACTTGCACTCACTGTGCATCGTTGTAAAAGTAGCTGCATTTACCGGAAAATAGTTCTGCTAAAGCATTTTCACTTTACGATAAATTAGAACGATATCCATCAACTGCGAGTTGCTATACCTGTAAGCCCTTTTTGACATTTGAAAAACTAATGTAAATACTTGCATCACAAAAAAGTTAATGCGATAAGTAATTAGATATTTCAAATCGCCTGGATAGAGACTACAGTAGCCCAGCGATGTAAAGGTTGAAACTACTAGAACTTCAATAATTTTCTTCTCGGAAACTATAAGGATATTATTTAAAAAATGTGATATTGACTCCATTTTTCATGACGTATCTATTCTAAATTTTTTTTAGATAAGTTTTGAATCACCCTGTATATACATATTATATTAAAAACATGTTTTTAAATTCTCATAGAAATATAAGAATCTGAATTACAAATTATGACAATAGGCATATATTCCATAGCTATAAAATATAATAAATATGCGTTATACGTTATATCAAAGTTTACAGAATAAATAAGTTGTTTCACTCTCGAAAACGCCCCGCCCTACCAATTCCGCTCTCCTCACCCGTCTCGGGGACCGTTCGGTACCCAGGATCCTACACGGTGGCCGACGCTAGACCTGTAACGTGTTGAGTGCGATGAATATAGTGTGAGACAAAAAACCTTGAATATCTGTTTGTGTTTACCATATTTTATTTTATTATTATTTTATATTATTTTTCATACGGAGTTTCTAATAATACCAAAATTATTTTAGCGCCAAAATTTCAAGATGCTGAAGTGATACCTGTGCACAAACAGTATATAATAAAAATGGTATGTACAGTAACATCTTTAAATAAATTAAAATGATAATAAGTACTAAAAAATGACCTGGACATACTTATACATTGGGTTTTCATTTGAGTAAATTTTTTAGTGAAAAGAATATATAGTTTATTCAATTATAAAACAAGAAACGTCACAAACACTTTCGTGTAGGAGTCCAAGAAAAGCTGCATTAAAAGAGCAAATAAAAACCTATACTGCAGCATTTGTAAGCTTGTAAGCAATACAGATTATATTATTTCCTATTTTAGTTTTAAAATAATGTATATTATCTTTTTAAATATTTAAATAAACATTTTATTGCAAATTTTCCTCATGGCTACATTATTTTTTATATAGTAGAGTACGTGTATATTTTATTTTAAAATTAGTTGTGAATATATAAGACTTCCAAGATTAACTAACAAAACTTTATACATTTACCTATAATCGTTTTATAATATATATATTTATTACATTACAAATATTTTATTTATACAATAACCAGCCTTACATCCCACTGTTGGAATATCCCTCGTATATAAATATTTCCCAATTGGAAAGAAACTACTTGTTTAAGTACCTCGTACTAGGTCATTTTTTGCGACAGTATTTACGTGCGGCGGTACGGCTTTAATCTCAAAATATCAAAGTGCCGACAGAGAGTGATATAACTTATATTTATTCAGTAAACTTTGGTTATATCTTAATTACGAATGGCATTAATCTTAATTAAAATGGCATAAGAGTGCGTATGAAATAAGGAGGAGTAAATCGGTAACACTGAAAATTCTGTTCTTATCGCTTTTACAATATAGTGTATTACTAAGGGAAAACTATTATTTCATATTAAAACATATTTCAAAGTGTTCCAATTTAGAAGTGCAATTAATATAATTACGGTCTCTTAGTAATTCTTCAGTTATAATTTAATATTTGAATTTAGTTTAGATTTAATTGCTGCTGAAATTTAATTAAATTCCCTAGCAGCCGTCAAACAACTATTTCATACCTTATCAATCAGTATCTAGTTTTTTAAATCACAGCTTTATCGAACATTTCGGCCTATGCTGGTATATCTTTCATAATTAGTTTACTGATTGACTACATCGTTATTTTAGTGAAATAATATAATTATTGTTCCACGAAATGTATAAACTAATAATGGATTTGAGAAACATAAAAAAATAATGTTTTAAATATTTTTATTTATTTAATATAATTCGAACATTCGAATTAGGCATATGTATATTATAGAATTGTTCACTAATATTATTTCATAACGAAAACACAGTTGTAGAATGTAACACAAATTTGAACTATAACATATAAAATAAAATATAAATGGGCTGAAATATGGTGCATACTAACGTCACAAAATTTAGCATGCACAGAAAACATAAAATATAAATCATAGCGTGACTATATTTTCATATTTTGTTGGGAACTTTAGGGATAGAGTAATTATTCTGTTTGCTCTGCCATCAAATATACATAAAATGGAACAAAACATAAGCTTAGGAACAAATTTAATTAAAATATATTCAGAAAATACGTTCTATATGCTGAATGAAACGAGGGAAATGATTTACCGAGAGTCCTTTCAATTTCGCTTATCTGGGTGAATCCACCCGCATATTTTAAATTGACAATGCGGAATGTAATCAGAATTTTCAAACATGTTATATTTCAGAATAAATATATACCTTAAGAATAATCCTTCTTCCTTCCGAGAGATACATGTTTTTAGTACTAACATTTTTATGCCTCGAGCATTTTGATAATATTCAGGTTCTGAAAAAATATCAGTATGATATAACTTTTTTCATAGGATATTCAATTACAATAATATTTGCACCAAAAGAAGAACCACTTGCCCAATTAAAGAAATGAAGAAAGTATCAAAATATTACTACAGCGTATACCGAGAATTACCTCAATCATTATCAGGATTCGAAATATTCGTCCCATGTTGGCTAATTTTCAACACTTTGTATGTACAACACTTTGTGGATTAGTTGTCACGTCGTTATTTTAGTCTTACCCTTGAGTATTTACACCAAGAGAGTCAATCCTTAATAAAGACCTAAATAGTTATCATAAATCCTGTTAGATGTCGTACTGTGTAACAATACGCATTTATTCAAACGAAGGAAATAAAGCGCTACTATTTTAATCTGCAAAAAACTGTGAAGGCGTTTCGAGGGCGTGGCCGCGTGACCCTTTTTCATATACCTGCCTAAATAATAAGATTGTGGCAATATATTTATATTCAAGCCACAGATCATAAAGTTTGAAACATATTTTATTGCGTTAGAGAAGTAAGAATATGAACTGTAAATTAATTAAAAAAAAAACAGAAAAATAAGATTGTTAAAAGAGTTTTCAGCCATATGCCAAAATTTACATTTTCTGTTTTATTTCCTTTAAACATATTAAGATAATTCAAATGAATTCGACATACCTACTTCTATAAAGAGACATATAGAACTGCAGATTATAGTGTGGGTTTCTCTTACTGCATAAAATGCATTATTATTTTGCGAAAAATTTATTAGTAAAAATTCTAAAACACCAAGTATCTTTTTTCAATGTTTGATCTAAGTATAATTTTGTGATGGTGTGAAATAAATATTATTTTGCAGTTTTGAAGAGTAATTTTTAAATTAAAATTAAATTTAAATTAATTTAAAAATTCAAATAATTTAACATTTGCGCATGCAAATTTAAATAAATTTACATGCGCTAATGTTTTTAGTAAAAATAATTTGTGAACTATACAGGCCTCATCAGAAAAGAATGTGTTTCAAAATTTATTTATTATTTTAAGTATTATATAGGGAGAACCATTAATAATGTGCCAGAGTAGGAATGACAGTTTTGGAGCAAAATATGAATATATAGCTAAATATGCCTTACTAAAATGTTGCTGTGGAAAAAGATACAGGTTTACATAATTTTTTTCGTTTTTTTTTTAATAACTAGGATCGCTCAACCGATTGTCATCAAATTTGGTAGGGAAACATATTTTAAGAAAAGCAATCATAATCTATGTAGTAGGTACCTATTAAAACAGATAGACCATTGCCAGATGATGACAATTTCTATCTTATTTTTTGTTAACGAAATTGCTACCGTTTTCCAGAAAACTGATCTAAATCAACCAACGACGTGAGGAAATCTCTTAGGAGCATTAGAAAATTGCCATATTGAAAATTTTCTGTAATTTGCTGTAATAATTAGTTTAATTAATTAAGATATGTAGAAGTAGAGAGAGTTTGCTCAAGGGCTAAGTTGTTTTTACTGCTCTGTTGTTATTTTTGTCAATAAAAGTAAATATGTAGATAATTTTTTTTTCAAATATGAGTTTTTTTCCAAAGTTAATCTGGGCATTTAAAAAAAAATAAACGACTCATTGATACCTACTAATTTTTTTTAATTAAATTTCAATAGCATTTCGCGTGTAAGCAGAAACCTTTATGGCAGTTTTTTCGAAATTGGTAGAAATTATCAATTTCTACTCTACCAAGTGTAGAGTTCTATGTTTTTAAGTAGAAATGATGTTCGTATACAATTTTGTAGTCAACCGAATCAAAATGTTTTATCAACACAAAATAAGAGAAAAATTCATCATTAGCCATTGTTAGTGCGGCGCCCTTTATTAGCAAAACTGATTTAATATTTAAATTAATTTTATTTTTCTCAAAAAATATTTTCCTACCAAATTTGGTGACAATCAGTTGAGAGATACTCGCATTAATACAAAAACAGAAAACACAAATAAAAATATTTCGACTTTGACACCTTGTATCTTTTTCCACAGAAATATTTTACGAAGATATATTTAGCTATATCTTCATATTTCCTCCCAATGATGTTACTCCTCTTCTATGTCCCCTTATTAATGGCCCACCCTGTATATTTTTATCGACACGTATTGAATGACTTCTTCACTTGAATTTACCAAAGCTGGAGGAGTATGATAAAAGTGTTATCTGGCGGTTAATATATTTTAAGCTTTGACTTTCAATGATACGCGAAAGTGAATATGAACTGGATAACTGCACTTCTGTAATTTGTTTGTTTTCTGTAAATATGAGAATATTTTTATTATTAAATCGTGATGAAATTACTATAATTACTTATTAGAATTCAAAATCTATCATTATAGTCGATTTTCGCCTTGCGCGGAAAAGTTTTATTCCTGGAATGTTTCATCTAGTTTTATTACATTTTAAAAATTAACATTTATTTCCTGCCTGCTTCTTCATGACTAACACATTCACTTAATAATAAAATAAACAGAAATCCTATCGAATGTCATTAAAGTTATGAATTTTAAGTACATACAAGCTTTTGAAATAACAATAACACTCTCTCAAAACATTTTTTGAACTTCTCGAAGTTCTGAGTAGAAATTTCATTAAATTTATATTGGTAAGTGGAACAACTAATTACTAATGTTAAAAGTTGAAAGTAGATTTCATTACAAATACGTCAGCAGTTCAAAAGAAATAGCAAAATTCAATTTAAAGAATGTCATTATTATTGCAAACGATTGTACATAACATAATATGTATGAACCAATCATCTTCGATGGGAGGAGCTTTCAATATTATATATCCAAATTCATGTCATTTTAGTACCTAATATTGCGCCATCTATTAGCAAATAGTCCAAGCGTAAACGTTCTTTTTGAATTCGTTTCCCATTACGCGAGAGTTGGTTTCCCATTCAGGCCAACAAGGTCTCCCATTAGATTGACTCGTCTTAGTGTATATAGTCAAGGGTCTTACTGATGTTTTGAGATATTCTTCAGAAGAATATATGCGCGTATGATTTATCAACTATATCAGGTTAACCATTTGGTTGTGTTGATATTTCTCTCAGTTTCTTCACTTTTGGGCATAAAGTTGATAGAACTGTTCTCAGTAAAGTATTCTCCAAGCACAAACAAACATGTCCCATTCTTACTTCAACAACAATAATAAATTCTAGTACTAGTACTTCTGCTTTCCTCTAATTCCGTTGATGTAAAGAAACCATTTTTCACCATCGGTAACAATATGGGACAGCATCTAATGATTCTGAAGGCACCCAATATTTTTGCTACTCTATCAAACTCAAACAAAAAGTTATGTAGAATATGCTCGTTTTTCCTACATGATATATTATTTATAACAGTATAAATTATTTACAAAATAAAATAAAACAACCTCTACATACATTTACAAGACCAAAAACTATTTAAGTAACTACAACTTTATTTATACCTTTAAGATTAATACAGATTGCTAGTAGCTTTTTACTGTTACAGAATTAAAATTTTTAAATGATATTAACAATAAAGAACCAACAATAAAATTCACTTTGGAAATAGAAAATAATAATATGCTACCATTTTTAGATGTTTTAATTAAAAAACACGATAATTCTGTAGAAACAAGTGTTTATAGAAAACAAACTCACACCAATAGATATTTAAATTTTAAATCTAACCATCACATCGATATTAAGAAAGGTGTTGTTAAATGTTTATATGATAGAGCAAAATTAATTTCATCAAACAATGATATCTTTAACAACGAACTAAAATTTATTGAAAATGTTTTAATAAATAATGAATACCCTCCAAATTTTGTTGATAGAGCATTCAAAAATATTGCAGATAAAACTACCACTTTAAGACAAATAAAAGAAATTAATCATACAATAAAAATTCCATACATTCCTATATTATCAGAAAAGTTAAGAAGAATCGGTAATAAATTTAATATTCGAACAGTTTTTCAGACAACTAATACCTTACGATCATTTTTGTCAAAAACGCGTCCAAAAAATGATATACAAAATTCAAAAAATTGCATCTACAGTATACCTTGTGAATGCAATAAACATTATGTCGGAGAAACGTCTCGGCCTATGAATGTTAGAGTTGAGGAACATAAAAATTATATAAAAAGACGGGAATTTGAAAAATCCAAAATTTGCGAACACGCTTGGGAAAACGGTCATGTGATTCAATGGGATTCGGCAAAAATTTTAGAGAAGGAAGATAACGCGACAAAAAGAAAATTAAAAGAGACCGCGATTATTTTGTTGAACGGAGATAAGTGTGTGTCAAACTGTTCAGTAAACATCGATCATTGTTGGCTACAGTTGTATCAAGAAGAAGTAAGTAAAAATAAAATAAAAATCATTTAACATCTCTATGGAAGCAGATAAACAAATTTTAAACTGTCAAACTTGACAAACGGTTTAATATTTTACTACTATTTTGAAAACGAAAACAGAGAGTTTTTCGAAACGTCAATATTACGGAAGTGCGCGATAGTGATGTGATTTTTGTTATTTTTTACTTATCTGCTTTTTTCAGTGTGAGATTTTTTGGTTAGGCAAACTTAGTTTCAAAAATAACCCTTGACTGTTCCGTTTGGCGCAAGGGCTTATTTAATTAATTTTTATTATTTTTCAGAAGTGTGACAAAAACCCAATAAAACTTAAGAAAAATCTTTGATATTGTCTACTTGGTGAGCTATTAATATAGATTACTGTAATTTGGATAAGGTTAAAGAAATAGTTTGCATATTTACATAATACAACTTAATTACAGTTCATAATAATAACAAGTATGCCCTCCTTCTTGCGAATTAATTAATTTTTTTTTTTGTTATAGCTGTGATCTCTTTGTTGACATTAACGTTACTGTAACAGAATATGCAGATGCTTCTGGGTGGCCTCCATTATCATAATAATATGCATGCGTTCACATAATTTTCCGAGAGGTGTATAAACTCGGTGCATGCTCTATTGAATAATGGTGCTACCATCAGACCTTCGGAAGAAGCAACAATTTGTGGCTGTAGCTTAGTACTTAGTAATCGTGCGTAGAATAAATTGAATACATTAAAATTACTTTTACTGCTTATAGGAAAGTATACGTTTTCACACGTTTCTTCAAACAGCATTAAATTTTCAATCAGTACCTAAGAATCAAATGGTAAATTCTTTCAGTACATATATCTATACTAGTACAATATCTGTAGTTCCATCAGTATAAAACATCGTGCTAGATAATTATTATTATATAACTTTTCTCTATAAAATTATATATGGTATAAGCTCTAAAATGTTTAAGGGTTTTTTGCAATTGCTACTTACCATTTGATTTACATCTATGATATTTGACAGAATCGATTGTTCAAGAAGTTAAATAAAGTAGTGGGAATTCGCTAAATTTTTAATATCTTTTTACATATTATAATATATATATATATATATATATATATATATATATATATAGTTGATAGAAATGAATCCAATTTAATTTTACTAATAATTATAACAAACCACATACTATCTTTTAATATTAAGTGACTGCAACCAGTTCAATATACTATTAAATCTTTCAAACTCTCCAAAACTGGAACAACTTTCAATCTCCAATTCCTCGACCAAATTATTGAAGCAATTACCATAAGTTTTGGATTACCTATACATATTCTTATACCAGCAATTTGATATATTTATTAGGAGAAAAATTGATGTAGCAACTTTGACAGTCAGGCAACACTAGAAGCAAACAGCTCATACCAGGCCAAATTACTTTTGATATGGAGCTACTTGTATGTTCATCTACAGTTTGATAGGAGCATATTTTCTCTTACAGTACTACTGCAACAAGTTATTAAGACACCGATGTTATTAAAACACAAATGAGTGGAAGATGAATTTCAATAATAAATATCTAGATACAGACAAGTCAAGAAAAGCATAAATGGGCCATCGAAGAAGTTAATGGTTGGCCTATTAAAACTAAGAGAAAAACATAGCCCATACTGCACCATTGTGATACCAAAGGTAAAATATTTACAGTTCAAAAGAGAAAAATTGAGACTGCTAGTGATGGGACTACCGTATGGAGCTAACTAGACGGATAGGTGCCAAGACTTTGACATCATGATGATAAAAGTCCACAACAGACCTATGGTTGATCGCATTGGAAATAGATAGTGTATCTACCCAATACAAATGTATTGTGTAAATACCGTTCTACCATTTTTGAAGGAAATGATGTATACAAAATATTTATATTGCTTACAATCTCATACGTGCAGGAATATACAGATTTAGACAAAAAAAAATGTCGGTGTTAAAAAACTCCTAATAATCCACCCTTACCACAATGGTAAAGACCAAATTGCAATAAATCAGACTTTTATGAGCATGTTCTCTTAAATTTTTTGGTTTTTTCGTATTTTTAGTACAGCTTCAAGTACTTAATATCAATATTGCTATAGACATTTTTGCAATAATTAATTGTTTTCTATGTACTTCTGGGTGGTGATACTGAGATCATTGTCTAAAACTTTGATTTTTAAGATTTTTGTCTAGGTATATGAATAAAAAAGAAGGTATGCGAGTACCCCTATACAATTTTGTGATTTCTAAATATATATCTAGACAATCTAACATTTTTCTGACGTTTGCTAACAGGCACGGAACATAAATAATAGGTATTACACCGCATTCCCCAATTAGCATTATTTATCCAAGATTTCCTCGCTTTCGCGTCAGAGAATAAATTGCCTCACGTGGCAGCCACGTGCACGTATGAATCCCGGCACAATGTAGACTCTTTAGATATCGATAAATGATGGCTCCCAAGACTGCTATTTTAGAAGTATTAGTGGCGTGTAACCACATGCAGCTATCTATTACTTTGACAAATGTCGAATGCTGTTGGGCGGAATTAATTTTAATATTTAGAGGGACCAAGAAAAATCAATAGGGCCGGATATTCCGAGAAAATAATGGCCCCATTACTTATTACAAAGTCAGATTTTCATCTGGTATATCAGTCTTGTTCCTTCGCTTCTGCTATTTGGATAAAAACGATCGGAATGAAAGTAATAATTTTAGATAATTCTTTTATAGGAAACGATGGCAGACTCTACAGTAATGTTTTTTTCTTAGATTGAGAAGTATTTAATTTTCAGTATATAGGAACTGTTACCTGACAACTAAAAACTAACTAAACTAAAATAATTTTAACCTCTACCCATTGATAATAATTAACTTTAAATAACAATAAATGTGCAGCTTTTACAGTCGGATTTGTAACTACTAAAATAATAAAGACAATGTCTTATGTAATTTTTCGTTATATTTTTGAATACCTGTTGTATTATTAGTATCATCCAATTTACAATATTGAAAGACATATCACAACAAAGTATCACTCTATGTAAATAGCTGTACATCATTACGAAAATGAACTATACTAATATCAATCACTTATTCCAATGCTAGCTTACTTTCACTAATCTTTAAGTATAACTATACTTTATTGAAAGAATTACTTATTCTTGTATAATAAGATTATATATTCTTCATTAAGAATACAAATTACTTGAAATCAAGAAATGTACTATTGAATTGTTTTATTTAGATAAAATGAATTACTTAAGTCAACAATTATTAGTCTCAAAATAAAGTTCTGTTTTCTTTATTAGAAGTTTTAAGTGTAAATAATAACATTGCATTAAGAAAAAATAAATGTCATTCCTTAGCGGCACACGAGAGATATACCGCTTGCTGTACTCCTCAGTATGCCATAGAAGCGAGGCAACCGATAACTTATCTTACAGAAGGAATCTGAGTAGACGTAATGCAACATGTGACTATATCTTGTGGTCATACGATTAACCTGGCGGCCCACCTGCACATATAGCTTCAATACAATTCGTAGTAAATAATACTAAAATTGGGTTTCTACAGTTTTAGTAATGGTCACCACAAGTATTAATATCATCTATAAATATTATTATTTTGCTGTATTTTAACAAGGACAATTTAGGCCCATTGGTGTTAGAGGATATTCATCAAGAGCACTGAATATAAAGCACTAGTGATACGTGTACAAAATTAGAAAAAAAACTCTCAAAAAAGTTATTAGAAGAAATTTATATAATAAAAAATTGACAGTCTGTAACCTCGCCAATTTTACTTTCGAAAAAATGTTATAGGGGTTTGTGGCATGAATTTTTTGCGTAGAATCACCTCTATGATGCGTAAAAGTGCAGGAGTCAATAAAATACAAACATTTTCGAGGAATTTAATTATGACCGGGAAATACATAATATTCAAATGAAGTTTTTCATTTCATTCAATAGATTTGATTAATTCATCTAAATAGTCGTAAAATGAGAGACTTCCATAAATGACTAAATTCAATTATAATACTCAAAGCTAATAATGTACCTACTTGATTCAAATATTTTACTCTCGGTGAAGAAATTAATAATGCCTACGCGATGTACATTCATTTTAAATCCAAATTACAGCAAAGCTCCATATAAAATTAAATCCTAAATGAAGCTTTCAACAGTCCTGCATGAAAAGGTTTCAAGAATTTAGAGAGTTTGAGGTTAAACCCAAGCTTATATTAATATTTTTGTTTTTAACTACATTTATTTTAATTATTAAGGGAGTTTAAGAGACCTCTTTAGGTTAGGTTAGGTTAGGTCATAGTATCTTGAAGCTGATATCAAAATAACTCCCATAATATTGATCCGATTTCGATCCGGCTTGTCCAGTTTTCTTATATACAATCGGTTTCCGAAAAAATTGATAATAACTTTGTAAATATGAAAGATAAAAAAGTGTATTTTAAGTTAAAGTAAGTAACCACTTTCGTTCAGATAATATCAGGCCATGAGAGATACGAGAAGAGAAGATGAAAATGTAACCATCTTTGACTGCCTCGAGAAGTTATACGGTTCCAATGCGGTTAGTGAAATAGTCTTGGAGTTGGCTTGCATCTAGCATGGCCTATTCAAGACGTTAGTGATTATAAAAAAATATTAGTTGATTTTCTTGCTATACAGCTTAAATTTGAATACGATAAAATTGCTGCTTCGGAAACTTGTAGAGATATACAATAGTAAAATTGGATCATAGCAACAATAAAAGCCTTTAGGGAAAGTATAAATATCAGTTTTTGATAGCTTAGATCTTTTTGATTAATTTGATGTCGAACATATTGAGGGATGGAAGAACCTTGGGGAAAATCGAAAAACCCGTAAATTAAAAATTTATATTTTTCAACGGAGTAGTTGAGTCTAGGCATCTGAACACAATAAATTTGTGTTGAAAGAGCTCTTTTTATTTGATTTTAAAGGATCAAAAATTCAAACTGCTGACCTTATGCAGCAAAATATACATGACCATATTATAATAGATAACTTTCGATGAAGCAGATAACTTTTAATAAATTAATTTTTAACATGAATTTTTAGTTCTTTCCCTCAAAATATGAGTCAGGTTACATCGGCAGAACATTGCATACATAAAATAATGTTTATATGATATTCCAGTTTTCCTAGAAATTATTTTAGAATTATTCTTATCGCTTACTCGTCAAATTTGAGGCAACAACAAATTTGCGTGCTACATGATTAATTAGGATTCTGGAATGACCCGACCAGAACTAATATTTACAAAATTGTTACCACGAGACCCAGATGTTATTTGTCAAGTACGAAATTCTAACGTAAAATTATTCAGAGTATCTCGTCATCAATCATAACATAACATACGAACGGATACAGAATGTAGTGGTACATATTTTTGAGCTCATTTCAGAAAACAAGATTTATGTGTTTTAAAATAATACATAATCGGGAGAAGTAACTGTACGTATTTCACAATTCTACCTACATTAAGAAAATTAAAACATTTTTACATAAAATAACTCATTAGTTATTTACGTAAACTCATTTTAAACCCAAAATAATTCTGAGAATAAACATATACTCTTGCATTTTTGGAATTTCACAGTTTGCTGTAGTCGTCAAAATTTCATCGATAGCATGACAGTCCAATAGATATAGTTTCTTGGTACACTGAATTAAAAAATTCGAGAATTTTGATAACTTAAATATGCCTATACTTTTTTCTAATTGACACAAAACTAAAATTCTCTGGCATCTAAATAGTTAAGTAATTTTAAGGATTAGTTAGAAAAAGAATTAAGAAGTTTTATTAATTCTTGATCTGTTTTCTTATTCTTTCTTGCTAAATGTACGAGAAGACAAGATAGACATTATCTGCCCAAAATAATATAGGTATTGTATTTTCCAATTGTATTAGCATCGGTCAGTGGTCGCGCGGTTTAAGGCGTCAGTACTTGAATCGAGGTGACTAGATCGGTGTTGGTTCGAGCCCAGCTGCCGGTAGACCGTATATAAGCTATATTCGTGGAGAGGTTTGGCGTCCTCTCTGCGGATATGGTAGGGTGGAAGAATGTTGGCTTGGGTCAATGTGAGAGATTGATACCGGTTGATATTTGACTACCCCCCTAATTAATGAGGTTTTCCAGGTTTCCCTCATTCCTGAACTGAATAGTGGTTAGGGCCTACCAACGTAAGTCGTTCCTGGGCGCCAATGAGGCCTGCTTAATAATAATATGCCGCCCCCTCTCCCGCACAAGTCTCCGTCTTCTGGGCTAATCCCTGTGATTAGAATGAGGGGTAGAGATATTATTATTATTATTATTATTATCCAAAAAACAGCATGGAATCGAATTAATTGCCTGACCGTCTGATAAAAGGTAATTCAAATATATTAAGTATACAGGGTGATTCAGAACTTACCTAAAAGTATTTGAGAATAGATGCGTCATGAAAAATGGAGTCGCTATAGTAAAAAAATATATAAAATCCTTTCGAGTAAAACATTATTGAAGTACTAGTACTTACTACGTAGGCACTAAAATGTCAAAAATGGCTTACCTGTATAGTAGCAACTCTGAGTTATATCGTTTTAATTTATTAAGCTGTGAAAATGCTTTTAGAGAACCATTTCCCGGTAAACATGTGCCAAATACTACTACTTTTAGATGTGCAGGTGTGCAGTAAGTGCAACTGCAGTGCAAGGAAAATTTAAACCCGAATCGTTGAAGAGGTTTAGGTTCAGGATTTACACGGCGTATTGCAGCATTGTGGCGTATCACGAAGCCCAATTATATGCGTGCCGCGTACAGCATGGTATTAATACCAAGGAATTGAACGAGTAAGGCTAGTACCATGGCCGCCACGATCTCCGGACTAACTCCGGACAAACTATTTTACTAATTATAACCTCAAATCAATTCCGTTAATAATTAATAACAAGAGCTGCAAAATCAGTTGAATTTACTGTATAAAATAGATGTTATATGTTATTTATTTCTTTCCTTGGGAATTTCTTTGCCTGCTTTGCCTTGTCAGGTTTTACAGAGGACCAGTTTCCGATGCCGTGCAGAAGTGTATCTTTAAATCATTTTTGAACTGATCTTTTTTATTTTTTCTTTTTAAATTGTAAGTGTATATTCGAATTTTCTTTTAGATAAGTTCTGAGTCGACCTGCATTTAGGCAACCCTTTATTATTGTTACTTTTAGAGATACAAAATAAAGTTTCGAATAAGAGTTGCAGAAGTTGAGTGGCACACATAATATACTTTCTTTTTAATGGAACGCCGTGTGTATTTTTGAATTTTTCTTTTTTTTCTAATTTCAAAAACATCACATATGGCATTCCTTAACCGCTTTTAAGTTATTGGTCACTGAAAATCGGATTTAAGCTATTTATTATACGAACGGAAATTATAATTATTAAAGTAGTCTATGAAAATGACAAGTATTCTGTTATTATATAGCATTTATTTAATCAAATCAATTGATATTGAAATAAATAATTGAATGCCATTAAAAAATATATTATTGCTTCTTGTAACCCTCAATCTCTGCACGCCGCTGTTCTTTCATTAACTTATTAAAAGGATTCAGCTCCAGCCCTACAACACTTATTCGAAACTTTATTTTGTATCTTCCCTAATAACAACGATAATAAAAGATGGCCTCAATATAATGAATAACCCCGTACAAAGGGCTTTTTATAAGAAACTTCTTTCTTTTTCGTTATCGCATTAAAAATATAAATTGACGAAAATACAGTATTTATTAACGTGATACAATTACTGTAAATTTCTTTCGAACAAATCTCCCAGGGGCAATTTTCTGTCTTCCAGGTTTCACATTACTTTTAATTTCAAAATTATTCTAGTGTCAACAGTGGAAACTTAACATTACTCATGCGAAAACCCAAGCAATATTCCCCTGAATATAATAGGTGTGTCGTGACCGCAACAGTAAAATAGAAACTTCAAATGTTCTGGGCTTTAGGGATCATTATAGGCCATAAACATTAATTGCAATTCTGAAATTCGTATATAGGGTAGTTTGATATAATGTGTTTGTTATCTTATGACGTCTAGATACTTAGAAAGATTACTATTACTGCTGATAGTTATTTGTTTATAGCGTTGTTACTACTTATGGAGCAATATTTCATTCATAAACTTAGGTGATTTTAAACTATTGCTGCCTCTTACTTATACAATTACTTTATCCATAAATTCTGAATAAAAATGAATGATAAGTTTAAAGCCATTTTGGCCTCTGTAATCTTATAATAATAACAATAAATATATTTCGGAATTGCTTTAGATGTTTAAAAAGTGGAGAATGTATTAAAAATAAATATAGGTACATGCCACATAGAATGTCTACTTGAAATAAACACTATAACATCGTTAAAGGAAAATAACATCTACAACTATATTATATCATAACATTAAAATATGATGGCAGAAGAAGTTGTGTTTGCCCAAAGAAGGAGAATTCACAGTACACCCTTTAACCAGATCTGACAAACATATTAGAGCTAAACATTAAGCACACATCGATTGCAAAGATGCATAAAAAACAGTTCAATAAAGGGAGATAACTGCAAATTCCAACATCGGCTAAGTAGAACACCAAACAAATTTAGAACATCGATAATCATCATCAAATCTTCAACAAATTTTATCTGAATAATCAAAATCATGAAAAGCTAACAAGTATAGCGAAATACAGCTTTTAAGTTAGGAAAAATATAATCAGTTTCCGAGAAGTGTTGCCAGTTGTTGCCTCGATTGTGTCTAAACATTTTTTTTCACTTGTTTTTCAGGCGAAAATTAAAATTGTATTACAATTATTTAATACTTCCCCTTTTCATCTCTGTTTTATTTGATAGATACTAAACATCTTAATACTCCTTCAGACATTACTTTGCTTTTGTTGGAAATGAAGTTAATCAACTATCAAAAATTTAATGAAACCATTCAGTAGAAGACAATTTGAATGATTCAAAAGAATATTTCAATATGTCATTGAATGAACATTTGGCATGCCAAGTTCCGCATTCTTTGGAAACCCACAAAAACATCCCCAAATTTAGGAAATAAGATTATTAAATGTATATGCATTGTACATAACATAATAAATAAGATAATTCTCTCTCTACGCCATTGTTAGCGGTTAGCTGGATGTTAACGAGTAAAAAACAGCACCCAATGTAGATGATAGACAAGAGACCAAAACTTCGTATTCGGCGATATACTGTACGCATACCGACCATGTCCATGTCACAATCGACGATCTTCACGCTCGGTGGTTCCCTTACGATGGCCGGTGCCTCTCGCTCTATTCCCACGACCTCTCTGAGTCCACGTCTGGTAACACCGTACCTATGGTACGTAAGGATTTGTTAGTCCGACAAATCTGCTTCACGCAACTGAACCCCCTCTCAAAGTCACCAAGATGGGAAATTTTCCCAAATCTGCGTACTCTAGGCATAATCAGCTGTAAGAAATGTCGTTCGCAATAATCTTTACAGCACTTGCAACACAAATATGTAAAGATATTTTTAATACAGAACGCTACGTTACGTGCAACCTATGCAATCTCAAAAAAAAACCTAACAGATAAACCTGAAAATTTAATTATTTCTTAGTATCACCGAGAGAAGTTGGGGTGTTTATCTTTCTTTGTTACGTGGCATATGTAAAATAAATATAATATCTACATATAATAAATGGAATACACAAAATAAAATAAATAATTAAAGGAAAACTGCACCAGGAGATAGAGTATAAAGATATAAATTCGTTTTTTCTTACCAATTTACTCCCCAATAAGATCTATAGCGCTTAATGAAAACGATAAATGAACGAATTTCCTGACCGCGCTTCAATTGGGCACCAGTCCAAATTAAATTTTGATATATAAATTAGTATAAACAAGGCTCTAATGGTGCTGTAATAGGTTTAAGGGTAAATTTATTTGTGTATTGTCCGAAACCGCGGTAATAATCATTTCACTTTATCAAGCGACCTGAGTACATTCATTACCTGAATTAGTGACGGCCGGTAATTTGTTACTCTCTAAACTAGTGTGAGCAGATAAACCCAGCGTAGAAGGAATTAATTGGTACACTGTTGGCGAATCAGTGATTTATGAAATGAAAAAGTGGGTGGGTTTTAAGTACTTCCAATGAAACTATCTTTTCCATAAATAAAGTACCGTCAATAGCTTAAATAAAAACGATCTTGTACAAGCTTTCGAAGATAAAAAGTAATTGATGGAGCTCTTACAAGTGTTTACTATCTAGGAAAATTGAGAATATGGTGAAAGAGAAACAAAATATATGAGATGATAGCAAAACGGCTGATCTGTTTATGTTTTAGACTATTTATGGTGAAATAATATTAATGAAAATATTCCAGCATAAGAAAATAGAGTTAAATAATAATTAATAATTTATTAATTATAAGTTAATAATAATTAAAGTTAATTAAATAAGTTGTTTCAATAATGTAGAAATATATTTTATGGATAAATATACATCAAGTGAGTTAAACGAATAGGTATTTATTAACAAGAAGTAAGTTTAATTTTAATAAGTTAAGTTTTAATTTTAATTTCTTCTAGTGAATAAATTCATTTATCTCACGTGGTGTATGCAATATTTTAACAGATTATTGATATTTAACGTAATTTTATACTAGCGAACTAATTTAGAACAAATGAGCTGAGTGACTTGTGACATTGTATTAGATGTTGATTGGATACACTCTAGCAACTAATTGTTTATCAGTTGAATTCAGGTGTGATTCATGTCAAAATTCAATATTTTTATCTTGAGTTGTTTGAAAGTAAAACTATCTCGAAGTAATGGAACAAAGTTCGATATTATCAGATTGTATACCGTTCGATATTATCAGATTGTTAGAAACACAAGCGGCTTTATGCAAAGTAATTCTAGAGTCTAAGTTACTTTATGAGAAAGAGTACATTAATTTATGCGAATAGTACAACAAAAAGCAAGCAATGGATGTAAATAATAAAATAATCATGGCTTATATATGAAAAATCAAAATGTGTGAGATCTTCATAATTATGGACTTATTATCCACAACTTAAGGAAATGATGTTGTGATGACATATACACAATACCCATAACATATGCATGCAAATGAAGTATTTCGAAAATATATGGAACTGGAGCCTATAAAAATCAAAAATGCACAGTGCAGCCTGTAGCTTTGAATACGTTCTCTAAGATGCCACAAAAGATAGCAGAGTTTCTTGGAACTAAAAATGCATATGAGTATACTGGGCACAGTTTTCTAAGATTTTCGACTTTACGGCGACTGAAACAGGTGCTGATTTATCAGTATTAAAAAGACATGGTGGATGGGGCTCTGATTCTGTTGTAGAA
Source organism: Monochamus alternatus (assembly GCA_037114965.1). Taxonomy (NCBI): domain Eukaryota; kingdom Metazoa; phylum Arthropoda; class Insecta; order Coleoptera; family Cerambycidae; genus Monochamus; species Monochamus alternatus. The sequence goes on along the minus strand of CM073426.1, from coordinate 57,560,716 downwards.
GGTAATATAGAGCAGTCAATTAAAAATAAAATTGAAATTAAAAAAAATATATATTAGGCGAAGGGGCTGCATTTGATACATCTGGGCGTCGGGGCCTGAGGTGGTAATAGTTAACAGAATTAATCAAATATCAGTAGATAAGTTACAACTTTCAACTATTAAACATGAAATCATTAAAAACATTGTTTCTAACGTTTAGGAGCAAGGATCCATTCCAGTCGGTAGTGGTAGGGGAGACTGGGTACGGTTGTAACAAAGTACGGTTGTAACAACTCAAATATTATCGAAACTACGCAGAGTAGGTGAGGGCTACAAGGGGAGAGGCATGCGGCCGACAAGTCCTAACATGATTCCCAGTGTAGCGTCACCTTTCGCGCAGTAATAACGATTACAGAGAAGCCTATTGATTATTTCAACCAAAAGTAAGTATTTTTGGTGAACTTCTATGTAAAATATCTTAAATATTGATATAATTATCGTATTTTAAAGTTTGCTTATGTAATCGTTATATTTTATAGATTATAAGCCACTTATTACCGAAACAGGGAGGTGGGGACGTTTGTAACGATTTTCATGGAGACGGTTGTAACGTCAATTTTATGATATTTTTGTGTTGCAGATGCCTAAAAAACGCATAAGAAAGTCCTCTAGAGATGAATGTCGCCTTCACCTCATCATCATCATGCAAGAACGCCTACGAGGAGATCAAGTCAGAGGCTTCTTTGAGATGAGCTGCAGAAAAGTCTGGCGTTAACTATGTCTCTCTTTTGAGATATAAGCGGAAGAGGGATGCAGTAAATGAAGACCACGATCAGGTAGAAAATGTTAGCGTGAGATATGTAGCTCATAACAGAATTTTTAACGAAGGTCAAGAGCGGCAATTAGAGAAGTACCTGATACGTTGCGCTGACATATATGGTCTCTCCACAAAAGAGGTAAGAAAGTTGGCCTTTGAACTTGCCATAAAATACAATTTAAACGCGCCTTCCGTTTGGCTGGAGAGGAATGTTTCGTTCTTTCATGAAGCGCAATCCCGAACTATCTGTACGCGCTGCTCAAGCCACAAGCCTTAACAAGTTTCAACCAACATAATGTCAATCTTCAGGCCGTTATAGATAGGGATTACTTTGAACCGCAGGACATATATAATGTCGACGAAACCGGCGTAACCACGGTGCAGAAGCCTGACAGAGTTGTTGCAAAACGTGGCACAAGGCAGGTGGGCGCACTTACCTCTGCTGAACGAGATACGTTGGTCACGCTAGCGTTTGCAGCTAACGCATTGGGAAATGCCATTCCACCTATGTTTGTGTTTCCTAGAATTTGAAAGATACCACGAACATTTCATTAGAGAGGGACCAGTTGAATCAATCGGTGTCGGCAATCCATCAGGATGCAAGACGATACATTTATAGTTTTTCTTAAACATTTTCAAAAACATGCCTCTCTGCCAATAATACCTCTCTGTCGCATAAGGGATTATTGGTTCTAGACAATCATTCTTCACATGTACATATCAACTCCCTAGACTTTTGCAAGGAAAACGGAATATAGAACCTGAAAATAGGGCATCAACTGAACAAACTGCCTCACAGCCTACATCAACTAACAGAGATTCCCTTGAAATCGCCGAGCTCCAGCCAACAAAAACACCACCTAGACAAACACCTCTGGAAGATAACCAAGAGCCACAAGCTAATACACTGAATCTGGAACCGGACATCTCTCCTAGTGTTGCTTTTTTGCGTCAGCAATCAGAACCTCTTCCGTCTACAAGCAACCAGACTGTGTTCTCGCCTGAGGTATTACGGCGCTACCCTAAAGCGCCTCCCAGGAAAGTAGGAAACAGAGGTCAAAAAACCAAAAAGTCTAGGATCTACACAGATACTCCTGAAAAGGAAGCTGTTAGAACAGAGTATGAAGAGCGACAGAAAAGGTTGAAAACGAAAAAAAAGTACTTGAACCATCTACTTGAAAGACAAACAAAGGCAAAGGGAAAGGTAAAGCAAAGAACAATAAGATTAATACATCACTAGAATCATCAGAAGAAGATGAATATTATTGCCTTCTTTGCCTAGAGACGTATTCAACGAGTCGGTCCGGAGACACTTGGATTCAGTGTCAAGGAGGTTGTAAGCAATGGTCTCACATAGCCTGTACCGACGGGAGTAGATATTATATATGTCATAATTGCGATGAGTCTGATAAATTTTAAAAGAAAACATATTTTGTGTAACCTCAGATTTCGTTGATTAGTGATTACTTAAAGATTATTTTTGTTTGACGAGTCTAACTGACTTTAGGAGAACTCGAAAAAAGAAGTATTGCTATGTTTTTTTTTATTTGAATATATATATATAAATATATTTAAATATGTGATTAACATTGTTGATTTGTTTTACTAACATTTTGGTATTTTAAATTAATAAAATTGATTTAAAAACCCTAATTTTTGTTTTAATTTCGAATGTTACAACCGACCACCATTGGTGTTACAACCGCCCCTGGCATGAGGTCGGTTGTAACAATCGCACACACTCAATAAAATATCATTTTGCTATCAAACTGTTTTACCTAAGCTACTGATTTGATGTTAATTTAAAGACAAATGACTATGCTTTCATCCCAAAAGCTTTGATCGTTGTAAACAACTGTAATAGCTAAGCTGTGAGCAATTAAAGAAAAATTGTTACAACCGTACCTAGTCTCCCCTACTAGTCCCAACTTCTCTGGTTTAAAGAATTGCATTATTAATTATAAAGGTTACGTGTTTCGTTGGTGTATTTTGATAATAAAAGTTTCTTAACCAAATTGCAGTGAATAAAAATAGTAGAATGATTTAAAAAAATGTGAATAAAATATTATTTGTGGCGCACAAAAAAAATAGATATTTATATACTGATTATATTATATATTGATGTTATAAAAATTGAAATATATTGCCGTTCTTTTAAAAATATCGGCTAAGACCCTGTTGATAGAAGTATTAAAAGCATGGAACACATTCAATTTTTGTCGAAGTAGACTATAAAATCTGCCTGAGATTTATGGGAATTCAATCATAAGAATAGAAATCGATAGCCATAAAATTAGTTGCAATCTGCAGAAATAAACAGAGTGGATTTTAAATCCCTATTAATTCCATTTCAATTGCGGAATTTTTAAAGCTTAGTTTTACGGCAGCAGAATTTATTATTGTTAAAAGTGTAAAACTGTAAATAACGCTAATAGTCTGCCGGCTTTCGATTGGCAACGTTCCTAATAGGCCATTATAGAGCTACGCTTTCAACCAAATATGTTGTTAAATTTCTTTCTCGGTAATAGCTGTTTGCAGACAGCGCATTTTTAAGAAAACGCAAATAAAAACTGTCGCGGCTGAAAACGTGAAATATAGTATGCACATGTTACAAAACTAAATTAGATTATTCAATAAAGGAACCTGATAATGCGATATCCAGATGTCGCAGGCATAAATTCTCGGTTAACAGGGCGAAGAGCCGTTTTTGCACAATCCATTTACCCCTTTGTGAACAATATACGTGGCATATAACCCTTAACCATTTATTAAAGAGCAGGCCATTGTTTCTGAAAAGTTTGGACTGCGATTTTATTCCGCAATCGAGGTTTCATAAAAGGTTGATTAAAAAATGTGCATCCATTTATTTCAGTTCTATTTGATTTTTCATTGGGACGAAGAGAAATATGAAAATTAATATTATGATTTTTGAAGCTTTATAAATAATAATAATAATAATATCTCTACCCCTCATTCTAATCACAAGGATTAGCCCAGAAGTCGGAGACTTGTGCGGGAGAGGGGGCGGCATATTATTATTAAGCAGGCCGCATTTGCGCCCAGGAACGACTTACGTTGGTAGGCCCTAACCACTATTCAGTGCAGGAATGAGGGAAACCTGGAAAACCTCATTAATTAGGGGGGTAGTCAAATATCAACCGGTATCAATCTCTCACATTGACCCAAGCTAACATTATTTCACCCTACCATACCCGCAGAGAGGGTGCCAATCCTCTCCACGAATATAGCTTATATACGGTTTACCGGCAGCTGGGCTCGAACCAACTCCGATCTAGTCACCTCGATTCAAGTACTGACGCCTTAAACCGCGCGACCACTGACCGACCCAAATAAAATAATGAATCGAATAGATTGTCATGTATCAACTTTAATTATTAGATATATAGAACATTTATTAGGGGAACACATATTTTACCTAGTAAGGGATGCAATAACATATATTACAATATATTTATAATAGTCATTTGATTCCAACGACATGACATCAGTAGATTCGAAGGTAATTGGTTCGTGGAATATCAGTTGTAAAAATACTGCTTCTACCGTTTATTCAGCTACTAGAAACTATAACTTGTTTGTAATGCAATCAACTTCATTGTATACAAACTTGACTTGTAAGTAATTGTTTTCAATATAACTCGCCAGGTTTCTAATGATGATATCTTAAATATGTTCAATTATCATATTTTGCAGTGGGCACATATAATCTATTTTAAAGTAAACATTGATAAATACGACGTCATTGCCCATGTTCTGCAATAATGCAATAATCGTTTATAAATTTAAATTTTCATTTTTATCAAGAGACGTATTTAAGGTACAATATAGGTCGATTCAGTCATAACGTCATTAATTTTAACCGCCTACACTGAGAGAATTACTTTGCTACGGTTAGTAAAAATCCATTAACCGTAACAAAATATCTGCATTAAATAGGCGCCAAGCCTTCTTGCCACAAGAAAAACTGCTCTGCTGGAAAGAACTCACTTGCAGTTTTGCTAGGATCTCTTTGCTACCCCAAGTGAGTCAACTCATTAACATTAAGTGAACAGCTTTGTTGCCCGAAGTAAGCCAACTCAGACAACTGTAAAGGCTGGGTCTCATTGGGACATTTTAGTAGATACCAGTAAATTGACCTGAAATGTCGGAGTGTGATCAATAAGTTACGGTAACTTATGCAGGATAACTTTATTGGTATCCACAAGTTAACTCCACTAAAATGTACCAGTCAGACCCAGCCTTAAGTGCGAGTCCTTTGTCCAGGTAAAATAAAGAATTCATTTTCTGCTACGAGGTTGCCCACTTACCTTTGAATTACACTAATTTCTCCTAACAAAGTACTTACTTATCACAGAAAACTTTTTTCTGTCACAGGTGGATATTTTGTTACAATAGCAGGGCATATACAAGGTGATTCGGTTTTTATCAAGATAGCTTTGAGAACCAAAATAAAATTCAGCAAGATAAAGCGAAATAAATTACCAACTGTTAATCAACTTTTTGAACTTCCAAATAAAGTACCTAGGTACATAATATACAATATCAACAAATGTAAATGCGGCAATACGTCAATACAATGTTACAATTTGAAATTATCGAGCTGTTGATCTTTTTTTTTACCATAAACCCTTTCTCCTAGACAAAATTTTTGTCATTATACATCATTAGATATTGTTAGTATTAGTATAAGTTAACTGACCACTGCTGTCTTATGACATAAATTTACCTATACATAGAAAAATTTAGGTTTAGCTCACTAACAGCATGTTTTAGAGCACTTTGTAGATGGAATGTATAGATAATGCTGAAAAATTATAAGCAACAAAGTTCTTATAAAAACTTCATATGTCCTGCCACTAGTGATGAAAATATATTTTTGTAAATTAATTGTCAAACTAATGAGAATAATATCAATGGACATGTCCAACTTATTTTTAAAAAATATTTTGACCAAAAATTAAGCCACATCGGATCTATAGCTTAAAAAAGTAAATATTGTCTTAAAAGTCAAAACATCATTAAAAATAGAGTAGAGTTGGTAGCATCAAATACAAAAATGCCCAATGTAAATCAGCAGCTTTACAGTTTTATATAAATTAATCAAAATGTGAGCAAGTTAACCAGGTGTAGGTATCGAAAATTTATTGCGTTTGTCTTTTATTTTGAGATGTTATTGTAATATTGTAATGTGCTGGATGAGAAAATAAAATACCTTAAAAGCACAATTTCTGTTCATTTTCATAAAAGTTTCTACTAAAACTATAAAACTCAACAGAATAATACAGGGATAGTAGGTGTATAATTATAAAAGAAGTAGCAGATTCGCTATTTAAGTATATAATAATATATGTCTCCAATGGAGCATTTTCAAATACAATCTGCAAGATGATAACCAAATTAACAGAAAAATAACAAAAGATTTGGATTGTCGACGAGAAAATTGCACTAAAAATCACAGGAAAATTTGCAAATACAAAGTTGAAATGTTACAAACTAGCAACAATTATTGGCAATTTATTCCTAGCTAACCATTTTCAAATTTATTTTGGCACCACCCTGTCTAAAATATACTTCTATATTTATAATAAAACAACAAAAATACTAACATTGCACAAAAATCACAGGAAGTTTCATAGTTAACAAATTGTTGTGTACGAGCACAAAACGTCCATAATCCTTCCATAACATTAAAGTTAGGAAGGAGAGAAAAACACAACTGCATGCGCAACATGCGGCGCGCGCAATCGGGTATGCGCACTGAATCGAATTCCGGTTTATTCTGGTAATTATTAAGTGAGGGCTCACTTACCCCAAGTGAGCCCTAATTTGCTACAAATAAGGACTGACTAATCCCAACTGGATGAATTCTAAAAAAGTACATTGACTTACCCGAGCAAAGCAACTCACTTGGGACAGATAGACCTCCGACTAAAATAAAATTCCAACTGAGCTATCCTATAGCCACAAGACTTTTTTTGTTGTGGTAGCAAATACGTTTCAGCAAAACGTACTTACTAGCAGCATTAATTTGTTGCTGTGGGTGCAAAAATTTTACTTACTATAGCTAAAATATCTTAGCAAAACCCCTTACTTGGTGGATTTCTTTCAGTGTATTTGGAAGACCTAAAAATGGAGTAAATAAACCCACAACCCTGGTAATAGATACGGCGTTTCGTACTGACAACAATTTCCTAGTCACAACATCACAGTGTCGAGGGGTGAAACGAGCAATATCACACCTGTGTTGCCACATCACAGCTAAATCTTTGTGTTCCTAGATCTGTACACGTTTATGTATAACTGTTAACAATAGTAATAATAGTATTAGCCACGCAAAATGTTTTGGTTAAGTACAAGTTTCATACTTCCTGAAGCCAACTTTCATTAAAAGAAAATAAATAAAGCAGAAATATTTTCCTGTTTGAACTTGCATTCCAAAATTTAACATCAATCATTTATCATTTTATCCAATGAAAAGGTCAGAACACTAAATAACGCCCGAACATACAAAATATAACCTCAAATACGTGTGTGTGTATTTTAGGTTATATTTTGTATATTCGGGCATTATTTGGTGTTCTGACCTTTGAAATTTTGGAATGCAAATTCAAACACAAAGTTAGAAAGCCACGTCTTCAACATTTTTAAAGCACTTTCAGAATGCAGATATTCCAAAGCAAGGTCTGGGTCACGTCCGTACATTACGCGAAAACTATACAGAGTGATTTATTTAAAAGATTTAAGAGTAACAAGTATTATTGAAAAGTCCTTATAGTTTCCAAATATTGAAACCCGATTAGTTTTTGTAGGTATCAAGCTTTTGTGGTGTTAGTATTTACATTAGTTTTCCAATTGTCAAAAATGGCTTACATGTATAGCAACTCGAAGTTGATGGATATCGTTTTAATTTATGGCGATGTAGAAATGCTTTAGCAGAACGATTTCCCGGTAAACATGTGCCAAATGCAATATTTAAAAAATGAAATGTATCGCACTGAAGTAGATACCTACTATTGAGGATATACGCAAACGTATCATAGCTACTGTCAATAACTTATTCAAAACGGACAAGAAGCGAGAAACATCTGTGTTAGTTTGTAGAAACTGGGTAAGACGGACCCAAAATGTTGTTGTATGTCAAAGTATTTTATTAATATGAACCATAAATGGATTCTATTAATAATTAATAATAATACCGGCAAAAGCTGTTGAATTTGCTGCATAGGTGTTATAAAACGATATTTATTTCTTTCCTTGAGAATTTCTTCCTATTTTTTTCTCCGGTCGTCGACTATATGCCTTGCCGCCTTCCGGTCACCGATTGCATGCTTTGTCGCCTTATCAACTGTTACAGTAGACCAGTACCGCGCAGAAGTGTATTTTTGAATCAGTTTTTATTTTTTTAGATAAGTTCTGAATCAGCCTGTATATTGATTACTATTACGAAAAATATATGACCATACCTTGATGGCATTCTAACTTTCAGAGTGTACTGCTGGTTGCATATTTACACTTCTCTCGACTCATCGAGATACAGACGTACGAAGCTTTTGGTGAATTTTTCGTTAGATCTCTATTGCTGAGTGGTTAAATATGCATTTAAAAACTTTTGAGTCGCATAATCGTATTTTACTTATTTTTCTCTCAAAATTATAGGTCTGTATCACCCTGTATAGTTTCCATCATACTAATAATATAGTACGTTCATTTAACCAGGTATGTGAAATGCATTCTATCCTCAAAGTGAATTTACAAATATTAAGTTTGTTTGCATCGTATGGAATTTTATAGTTAATATTTTACTACAGTTTTCTTTCCACACATTAAGCAAAGTTGCACTTTTATATGTTTAATTTCACATCACCATCAGAATTATATATAACTCCATAAAACATGACAACGTTCTCGTGAAACTATATTACTAAATATTTTAAGGTAGTCACCAAAAAGTCACTCTGAAGAAGTTATGTTGGTTGCAAAATCATTCATGGATATAAAGGACAAAAAGAGGACCTAAATTTGAGCTTTGTTGTGCTCTGGAATTCACACTATGTATGTACATTTGGCGCAACAAAAGGTTTCCAGCTCGAATCGGTATCACATGTTTAAATTATGACGCCTTAACCTTGTCCGTCACAAGTTTTGAGATTTTATTAGTATTTATTTAAGACATATTATTTAGCCAAATAGGAGTGAATATGGCTTTAAAAATTATGGAACAATTTAGAACGATATTTCAAGCATAGTTTTTTTTTATTTGACACAAATTATAGTTCAAAGTATCTAACATATTGTAGTCACTAGTACCTATATCTTCTTTGTCTTCTTTCAAACCAAAATCGATTGCATGATGACCAGACAATAGAAACATTGTTAATGTTACAACATTCAACATCCATATCATGGTTTGTCACTTAAAAATACTTATACAGAAAAAATAAACATTGACTTCCCTTAGTGTAGCTTTATTTTAACATGAATAATTCATCTACAAATAGCCATTTTTATTATTTAACGTGTCGGCAAGAATATTTCTTGGAAATACTCAATGTAACTGGAATTATGCATACGCTTTTGTTAGTTCACTAGCACAAAACTGGAATTTTAGCATAATGTGACTGAATCAATCATCAAATATTCACTTTCCTTTCCCCTCACAAATTTAGTCCACAAATTTTTCTTATTAGTATGCCGAACAAGTTACATTGCTGTCATAAAAAACTGTATGTGTACAGTACATAAAAAGACGGTAAAGATAATAATTTTTGATAGTAAATATTTCATTTGGCTGTCTACAAAAATATGTTGTTCATAAATTTTACTAGTGTAAATGTGTGGTGTAAGATGGAAATGGAATAGTTGTCCAGTTATGAATGAAATTCGATTTAAAATAATTATGATTTTGAACTAGAATCATTTTGTATAAGATTTTGTACAAAAAAATATTTATACCTACATATGATTTCATTAAACTTGTTTTTGGTTTTCATGAACCAACGATATAATAAAAACAAACTATGCAGATGCATTTAACTTAAACTGATATGATATAAATTAAAATAATTATTGTTAATTTTAAATATCTACATCTATAAAATTAAAATCTTTGTAATAGTAAAACAGGTTTTACCTATTATAATTTCATATATACAATATATCTCAAAAGTCACGTGCATTTCGGAAACTGACCATTTTTTTAAATATTGCTTGTACAGGTCAATTTTGTAGACTATTATGGAGAATTGCAAGATCTCACATGCATTATGAAAATGAAATAAACTACACACAACGTCAAAAGTCTTGGACTCCCTGTATATAAAATGGTTCGATTAAACCTTGTGGTTTTTCTTAATGTGGTAAAAAAGTAAAAGTACTTAGGGAACACAAAAGACAATAAAAAATTGCCATGACCTTGAACCTTTACTTTATTACCAATGTTTTTACAAATCTGGCCAGTTTGCCAGTGTATTCAGCCAAGTGTTCCTTTGAATTTTTGTACATTATAATGCCAGGACGTGAAATTTCTACGTTTACCCGAGCAAGAATGACTTTACATGATGTAGGACTTTCTAATCATCAAATATCGAACATGTTGGGCATTCCTAGATCATCTGTTGTACGAATAGTACACAGATATGAAGAATTTGATACAATAGAAAACAGACCACGTCGTGGACGTCCTCGCGTATGAAAGGGAGGATCGGCATTTGGTGCAATATGCCCATAGAAACAGCATATCTTCAGCTCTCAGGGCCCACTTTCAAGGTACGTTTCGCCGTGTTATATCGACACCTACTATTCGAATACAACTCCACAACGTAAATTTACGTGCTAGAAGACCATTACGGGTCTCCACTCTTTCCAAGGCATCGTGCTGCCCGTCTCCAGTGGGCGCGAGGACATAGGAGTTGGCTTTTACGCCAGTGATGATGGGTCTTATTTACAGATGAAACCAGAATTGGGCTGGTTATTGATGACAATCGACAAAGAGTCTGGAGAGAACCAGGTCATCAACAGCCACTTCATTTTCCCCGTGAAGTTGCTGCTGCTGAGCGTAATGTTTTGAGGTGGAATAATGTTCAACTGTCGCACCGCATTAATTCGCATGTCACAGAATATGACCTGTCAAATGTACATGGAGCTACTTATTACGTCCATTATCTATCCCCTACGTAATAAATTAGGTGAACATTTTGTGTTTATGGACGACAACACTCGACCACATTGCGCAACAAGATTTCAAGAGACACTCGAAGCAGGACATATCAATAGATTAGATTGGCCAGCCAACTCTCCTGACATGAATTCAATTGAATATATGTGGGATTTCGTTGCTAGAGCCATTCAAAATCATATTCCTCAACCTCAGACTGCAGATGAGTTAGTCGTGGCGGCAGAAGAAGAATGGAACAATATTCCGCAAGAGATTGTTAACCGCTTGATTATCTCAATGCACAGACGTATCTATATGCTATTGGAGCGTGGTGAACGTCATACCGACTATTAGTCAGGTAGAGAACTTTCTTTGTTACTTCTTTTTGATTTAATAAATTTTGTCAAAAATGTCACACATTTGCTGGTTTATAATTTTCTGAGTACCCAGTTTATCGAACTTGTTGTTTTCACAAAAAAAGATTCAGAAAAGAATGTTACTTTTATAAATCTATTTGGTTTTTCTGACAAAAATATTTCTTTAACAAGAATGAGGGGAGTCTTTTGCCGTTGTGTGTATATCAGAAAATGTGGCCCCGACAGGATGGTATGAACCTTAGAGATATTTGAATACGATAAAACGACGTTCCGGGCTATTCTGTACATGAAACCATCGCTTTATTAAAGGAAAGTTGGAGGTTTCGCAATTTTTCGTAGTGGTGATGTTAGCTAACCACCAAGATTCTACAATTTAACGACTTTAATTGTTTTTCTATGAGGTTGTCTGAAAGCTAAAGTCTTTAAATGACTTCAGATTTAATGGATAGTATTAGAACATTTAAAATGAATAGGGACATTCACGCAATTAATACTCGTCAAAATGGTGACTTCCGGATGCCCCTATATAAATTTAATATATCACAAAATTGTCCTAACTATCTTGGTTTGAAGCTTTTCAATCATTTGCCAGAAGAACTAAAGCGAATCCAGTTTTTAAAAAGTTTTAAATGTAAATTAAAGTTATTTTTAGTGGACAGGTGTATTTATTCTGTAGATGAATTTCTATTGTCTTAGGTTAAGTAACATTGACTATTCCTATATATGTGTACACATGTCTTAAAGGAAAATAAAAAAAAAAAAAAAAAAAAAAAGAAGAGCTACTGATGACATTCTACCGGCTTTATGTTAGCGGGCTACATTTATATTAGAGTGTTACCTAGAACTGGATATTTCAGCTTCGCGCTATTTGACGAAGCTGCACAGCCATGTTCCCGACATCCTTTTTCACACGTACATTGATTGTACTTACAAATAGACAAGGAAATACAACAATATCATTTAGATACTTTGTTTTACTTTGACTGAAAAGTATTACTCCCTTACTGAAAGACTATAAAAAGTGTGAAAGCCTAATTAACAACTGATTAACAGTTTTAATGTCATCCATTCTTGATTCCTATATTTTTTTGTACCTATTACATATACCAATTTGTTTTAAACCAAACAATAATCTGTTCTATAATATTTCACAAACTTCAGCGGCGAATTTTGTATTTACCATAGAAATTAACGCAAGCAACACATGATGCAAACTGTTTTATATACCATGTGGTCCATTTTGCTGATGCATGTTTTGGTATTTTGGAAACTATAATTGATAGGAAAATGTGGAATTTTAAAAGGTTATGTTGCTAATTTAATGACGCTTGCAGACTAGTTCTAGCTCCTCAGGTTTTTGAGTTATTTTGAAAAAAGTAAATTTGGTGATTCGAATTTTTCGGAATTTCGATTTTTTAAATCTATAAACACAGCTAGTTTTTTCGAGAAATTTCACTGTATATTTAGATTTTAATTGCAACGTTTCCGCGCCCAGAAGAAAAAATAAAGTTAATTATGGTTTCCCGCAACTGATATATCGCAATGAAAATCTAAATACCTATACAGTAAAATTCCTCAAAACAAATTGCGGTGAAATAGTGCTCTTACCAACAACTGGTACGGTATATGTTCTTTCCAAGTAGTGTTTAATATAATTTTTTGCTATTACCATTAGAAGTTTGATTTTATCGACAGTTAACAAGCACTAAAATGTGTCTGGACAGTAAATTACAAGTTTTTACTACCTAGACATTAAAAGCTATATTTTATTGACAAACATCAATAAAATCGGTCCTTTTGGTTATATATTAAAATTACTTTTTTTATTCCACATAAAATAAAGAAAATATTAAAATAACACCATATATTGGATATTATGAAGATATTTATGAAAATCCATACAGTTGTAGCAGATACACAAGGAGATTCCAAAACAAGTTGAATCACAATTTTAGATTATTTTTAATATCGTGAAACTCGTAGAAATAACTATACATAATTTGTAAATTTGTACATTGTAGCGTAATTTCACATATCTTGGATTTGCACCAATACGACATATGTGCTTCAGTTGTATGAATTTTTATAACTAATTTCTCCGTGTACGTTCCGAGGCTCAGATGATCTATTTTAGTTTAGAAAAATATAGAGCTTGGCCAAAATCATCTTAGACGTGATCGTAAGATGCGCTGTAGCAAGCTGGTATGAACTCAGTGCAATACACAAGAGGGAATGTACACAAACAAGTTGTATACAGTATTCCTCAAGAAATTGATAAACCACCTTACATTATTTAGTATTACAACAATTTAAATTATGGTAAATGTAAGACCATTACGTAAAAAAGGAAATAAAATATACATATTTTGTACTGACGTACCACATTTAGATTAGTTTGAAAATTTGGGTCTGTATCTCTTGACGAAGTTCGTTGTTGCTCTACTCTGGTTTGAAAAGTGTCGAGTTGGTTTTAAAAAAATCGCGCCCATTGTGCATCCAGAACCAGCACGGACTTGCAAAGCTTATTCATGGAGCATAATACGCTAGACCTGCACCAGCAACGACCGTCAATGCAAGTCTTGCCGGGAACCTGCAATTTCTATCCTGATGGCGCTAGTCCTACTTAAGGTATGTTCCCACAAAGGTCACAGATTTGTTCAAACCGTTAAAAATATTTGACCAGTGGAGTTGTGGATGTGTCGCTGAACTCTCGGGCACCATCACTTATAAACAACCTCTATTTATTGACCTTAAACAAACTGACAAGTCTTTCGTCAGATAGCACTCCTCTGTGAAATTTTGTGTTTTGATGCCGTAGGGGAGGATGATTCAAGAGCTGGAAAAAAATTTCTTGTGGCATTCGGAAATACTGATCTCTCTCCAGTTCAGTAAATAAATGATTAATTTCACCATACAGCTTTTTTATTGGTAGGGTGAACCTATAATTTTTTTTCGAATTTATTCACAAACATTGCATTTTTCTAAACGATTTTGACACATAACAAAAATTACAATTGCTTATTTTTCGTTCCCGCTCACCATTACACGAGCATAGTCACCTATTTTATTAATAAAAATAATTATTAACATATTAGGGTTCTATGTAAAGCAGCATGGGTCGAACTCCAATATCCAACTAACTTTAAATTTATTAACCAATTAGTGCATATATGGGCTGGAATAAAGTCGTAACTATGTCAAATATCAGCGCTAGGTCGGCTGCAGCTACGTGAGTAAGGCACTGAATTGCTATTTGGTTTGTAATATTAATATTTCGATCAATCTAGTGAATGACATTAATTTTTAATATATAAGAGTATACACAGTGCCCTAAACAAAACATATTTGACTTAGTAATTTTGTTTTTTTGGTCAACGGTAACAGAATTATGACAGTAAGCAGGTTTTGAATATATGACAACGTCGCTCACATGCCATGTCAGCTGTTTGTACATAATAGTTACTAATACATCTAAACAGAGTGAATGGTTTTCTTAGTGGTTCTTTCACAACACAGAATAAAATGTTATAACTATTCAAATTGACTTATTGTCTCGTAGTTAAATAGTTTTGCCCAGTCTCGCCATAAAATCACATGTCATGCAACTGGCCATGGTTACTATAAATTGTTTGATTTTTTACACCATTTTTGATTATGTACACCCACAAATATCAAGCAAGCACTAGGTTCAGAAAAACGAAACGCACTATCCACAATACTACTATGACTAATGATACTTTTATTACTTTTAGGTTAACAGCAGCAGATGATAGACTACAATGTTGCCGTATGTTTCAATACAGGAGCTTATACTTAAGCTTAGTTGTACTGCACTTTGTAATTTCATAGCCCAGTTTAGCATTTTATTGCAGTTGTATTTTTATTTTTGAAATGTATTTGTAGAAAAATGATTCGTTTTAGACATTTTTTTTCATAAGAGTTTTTTTGTTGTTCTTAGTCAAATAAAGGCCCATTATTATCGGCACTTATATTTCGGACACCCTGTATATACTTCATAGCATAACTTCATCATAATAACTGTTATTTCTTATTGTATTCTCATTGGATAACTGTGGTATTTCGAGACGTCTCGTAGCCGCCTCTGTAACTGGTCACATCCCATGCTTGCAAACGTTTTGCCACTCTTCACTATTGGCATCTTCAGTGGTGCCTCCACAAAAGCTTTGCCGCCACTGAGGAGCTGAGGACACAGCTTAATATCAGTTTTCTAAAGTCAAAATAGGACAACCGAATGAAAAATAAAAAGACCCAACATTTTTCTTATTTGTGATTTCCAATTTGAATGTGGTTCAATTTTGACCTGCACGCATAATTAAAGTAATAATTATCTGCATTATCAAAAATTTCATTAATAATATTGCAATTTCTCGACATGAGCTGAGTAAATGAATGAAATATACATATTTTTTTTGATATAATTACGGGAAAATAATTTAATTCCTTCAACTTGAACCCTAATGTTTTGTTGTAGAGCCTCAAGGGATCCGCCATTCACTTCATTTAGATAAAAACATATTTACATAATGTGACTGGAGGATTACTAACTTACTTCGCACACCAGCTCTGGCTGCAAAAGACCGTTCTCCTCGGCGCGTTTTCATGATTTCCCATAAATCGTTGAAGAGAATCCTAAATCCTGATTACATTGCATTGCAGCCATTCTCCCATGATGCATACTCCCCAGACTCCAGTGGTGAGCAGGGAGAATGAATGCTTTTTACAATAAGACATTACAAATTTTAACAAATTTCGTTCGCTACAAATCTTTTCTCTTTCATACGCATTTCTTATTCTTGCAATCTCTATTCTGATGTTCTTGACTTTTATATAGTATATTTTAGTAAAATTCGCTTCACTAGAATAAAAGTCCAGAGACACTCAATGTTTCTACATATTTTAACACTTTGAATGCGAATTTTATGCCAGATTTAACCCATTACTCTTTAATTTTAAATGAAATCTTCTCTAGATTCCGAATAAAAAAAATATTAAAATTGCAACATTTTCAACCTGCTGAGTTACTGTAATATCTAGACAGGCGATTCCGGTTATTGAAATCCTATTATATTTTGTAGATTTTAACTTTTTTGTGAGTGAACCTTTACATTAGTTTTTCAAATGTCAAAATTGGCTTACGTGTAACAATTCGGAGTTAATAGATATCGTTTTATTTTATGGCGATTTCCCAATAAACATGTGTCAAATGCAGCTGCTTTTACCGTGGTGTGCAGTGAGTGCAAGTGTAGTGCAATGCGAGGTCCAGGACGCCCATGGCATATTGCAGCAGTATGCTGTCATACACGGGGCTCAATTATATCCGCACCTTGTACAGCGTGTCCAATTATTAATACCAAGGGATTAGGCGAAGACCACAGGTATCATGGCCGCCGCGATCTCCTGCTTTTAAATCATTTGAACTTCTTTTTATGAAGATATTTAAAAAATGAAGTGTATCACACCGAAGAAGATACTATTGATAATTTACGCAACCGTATCATAGTTGCTGTCAATAACTTACGAGGTCAAAAGAAACAAGAAGCAGAAACATTTGTGTTAGTTTGTAAAAACTGTATAAGACGGGCCCAAAATTTTGTTGTGAAATCAGTGAAACTATTTTATTAATTAAAACCACAAATTAATTCTATTAATAATTAGCAACAATAGCGGTAAAAGCAATTGAATTTGCTGTTATAAAATGTTATGTTATATTGTTAATATCCTTAAACTTGTATTTAGGAAGGAATAATCGGAAACAGGACACTATAATTAATGGTCTAGATTCTCTAACTAAGCCTTTAAAATAAATCGAAACGTTGGCTTAGAGAATCTAGACCATTAATTATAGTGTCTTGTTTCCGATTATTCCTTCCTAAATAAAATGTTATTTATTTCTTTCTTTGGAAATTTCTTTCCATTTTTTGTCCGGTCGCTGATTGCATGCTTTGCTTTGCAGGTTTTACAGTGTATTTTTAAATCATTTTCGAAGTGCCCTTATTGATTTTTTTTGGAACATTGTGTTTGTAAGTCCCGTGTACATTCAAAATATTTTTTAGATAAGTTCTGAATCACCAAGTAACAAGAGTTTTACTGAATAAAAAGATTTCATGTGACACTGGAAAATAATTTGTTGACGAGGGTCTTACTAATTTTCAGACAGAGGATTTTCAGAGCGCGAGATTTTTATTAGCAAACTCAATATATCATCGTCTGTCGGCTTTGGCGTCTTGGCTTCCACTAAAGTGCTTGTTCAATGATACGATAAAATACTCCCCCCTACAAATTGATAACTTCCCTACAGTTTTGTTATGATGCTCACATTCGACCGGTCGATACCTGCACTGGGAGGGTGTTTTATAGTGCGTATTGCGTAGGGAGATACGTAATATCCGGCTAAATATGAACGCTAAGTTCCGGTTTTAGGATGCTTTGCCCATTTGTGCCCCCACTTCATAAAATACTACGCCATTACATTCTCCCATAAAAAAAAACTAGTGGGTTGGTATTTACGATTTTTTAAGTCTATAAGGAAATTTGATAAACTTGTACGTATGTTGGTAATCATGTAATTAGTATTACATATTTATATTTAAAATTATGTCTCACAAATTTATTTTCCGATTCATTTTGTTAGTATTGTCAGAGTTGTTTATACAAAAATAATTAAAAATCACATAACAGCAATTGTTTATTCATATGAAGTAAATTTCTTATATTTTATGATGGTCACCTGCAGTATTTTTGTTTTATTTTAATAAATATCAATATGTGCCATTAACTGTTATAATAAAACTTTTTTGATACAATTTAGTACTTACTAATTCCTGATATAAGAAATATATAGTATCTACCTGCACCTTTTATTTTTCCTTTGAAAACTTTGTCCTACAGATATTTTAAAAAGAAAAGATATTCTCTCAAAGAGACTTTTTATTATTTAGAAATTATACTCACGGCAAGAATTCAGACGTCGTTCGTCATGGCTGACGTTACACAATTGTTTTTATTATCAACGTAATTTTCGATATTTGGCCGCGTTAAAAACAATTATTTTTTGTAATTTAGTGCAATATATAATGCAAACTTTTAGTGTAGTGTATACTCTTATTACTCTTATTACTGTTTGTTGCAGTTTTTTCAATATTTTGATGAAAATAAAATGAATTATTTATTTATTCGTATGACGTAAGTCGTCTGAATTCTTGCCGCGAGTATACCTTTCTCTACCAAAATGTTAGTATTTAATTTATTTAATTAAAATTAAAATAAACTCCTTCCCTAGAATTATAAAAGAACTTGAGAATTACCCACCCCTTTTAATTTCCTTAAACGTATTTGCACGACGGTTATTCATTTTGTGCATAGAAATACTTTATTTTATATTTATTTATTTTATGTTGCGTTTTTTTGTTATTAATTTACTATATTTATTTAACAGTATACGTTCATGGCTAAACTAAAAATATGTTATAATTAGGTAGAAAAAATTTATTTTATTAACATTATTCTAGATATATTGGCAACATTCTTGACATGCTTAATCGTTTCAAAATGTCAGTTTCTCTGCAAGCTGGTATTTTTCATAATTTTATTTTCAAATATTTACTAATTTCATTATTTATTATTTAAATTTTAAATTATTATTTAAATTTTGAAATAGCTATCGTGCATATTTCATATGATTTTGGAATCAATTCACCATTTTATTATTTTTTTCATAAATATTTACCTACATTATCAAATAAATAATTATTTACTTTCTTTAAATCATAAACCACATTTTATTTGAGCGTCATTCTTTTTCTACTGACTAGGTGCAATTTATGTTTCCAAAAACATACTTTATTCTGTGCAGCAAATCTCTTGTAAATATGGTGAAATTAATCTCTAACTTTGACTTCTCAATTATACTGTTAATTTCGTTAATTTTAGTTGAAATATTATGTTCTATTATAATTTTTCTGATATTTGTTGATGGATAAAAATGATCAGTAAGCGAATTCTTCTAGATTCATGGACGTATACCAACGGATTTAAAGGGGGTTTAAATATTTAGAATATTTAAATTAATTTTTTTATAAATTTAAAACGCCTTATGCGATTTTGTTAAAATTTGGTAAGTTGACCCTGCTCTATAGGACAATAAACCCCATATCAAAATTATCAGTAGTATCAATCCATTGGCGTGGAATTTGTTTTCTTTTAGTAATTACACCTTCCATAATTCTACGCTAATGAAAGAAAATATTTTTCAGTATAAAATTTAGATTAAGTAAATTATTTACTACAAAGAAGGTACTCTTGATAATACTCGATTACTGTCACGGTTTATTCGAAATTTGTAATTTTAATTATTGACAGCAATTTTGACACAAAATTAAATTAGGAAAACATGAATGCAAACAAATAAATATGTCACAGTAGTTTTTCAAAGTGGCCACCATTTACACGCATACAAAGATTTACACGACGAAGAAAATTGAAATGTACTTTTGCATAATTTCTTAGCCTCTAAGAGTATTTGTTGCATCTTCAAGACGTTGCCATAGTTGCTCTTCGTTTTCTACCGATGTCGTATATACCACGGACTTAAGATGACTCCATAAAAAATAATCCAATTTAAATCTGGAAAACGTGGTGGCCAATTTACAGGAGTGTCATTACCTCTACCTATCCATTTGTTTAGGTACTGGTGATTTAAGTGGTTATGAACAGGTAATGAAAAATAAAATAAATAAAATAAATAAAATAAATAAAATCAATAAAATAAATAAAATAAATAAAATAAATAAAATAAATAAAATAAATAAAATAAATAAAATAAATAAAATAAATAAAATAAATAAAATAAATAAAATAAATAAAATAAATAAAATAAATAAAATAAATAAAATAAATAAAATAAATAAAATAAATAAAATAAATAAAATAAATAAAATAAATAAAATAAATAAAATAAATAAAATAAATAAAATAAATAAAATAAATAAAATAAATAAAATAAATAAAATAAATAAAATAAATAAAATAAATAAAATAAATAAAATAAACAACAATTGTAAATAATTTTTTCCTAATTTAATTTTTGTGTCAAAATTGCTACCAATGATTAAAATTTCAAATATCGAATAAACCACGAGAGTAATCGGGTCCTATCAAGAGTAACTTTTTTGTAGGAAATAATTCACTTAATCTAAATTTTAAACTGAAAAATCTTTTCTTCCCTTGGTGTAGAATTATCGAAGGTGTAATTACTAAAAAAATCAAATTCCACGCCAATAGATTGATATTACTAATAATTTTGATATGAAGTTTATTGTCCTATAGAGCAAGGTCAACTTGATAAATTTTAGCATAATCGTATAAGGCGTTTAAAATTTATAAAAAAAAAACGATTTCAAAATTGCAACTTCAGGGTCGTATAGCTCCTAAACGGGGCAACTTTGAACTAAGGTAAGTTTAGCTAAATCGATTTATTTTGAGTCGCACTGTATCTGGTGGAGCGTTGTAAAGACCTTTTAGGGACACCCTGTATAATTGGTGGTGTTTGATAACGAATTGGTTCGGTGTATTTCAAAACAACCCACCATTTGACTTTGCAAAGACTGTAATTTTGAACTAAATTTTAATTTCAACAAGCTTTTTAAAACCGACATCATGGTCTCGATTAGCTTAATTTTCCAGCAGACTGGTGTAGCTCAGAGCCCAGAGCTTCTATATTCTGAATGTTTAAAATGAGATAGTTCTGTTCCACGAATTATAAGATGTAGGTTATCAGAAAGGTTAATATACTTCACATGATGGGACAAATAAATATGAAAACAACACTTGGTGCACCATAACATCTGTATTTACCAAATGTTCCGTAAAAATGCATTTACGTACTATAATTTTGACACACCTATCTATTCTATCTATTGAACTATTTTATTTACTGAAAGCAACAAAAACTTTTAGGTGGAATATGTATACTAAAGCAAGTAATAGAGAAAATATAGAAGTATAATATGAACATATATTCATATTTATTGATTTCAAAGGTTTGATCGACTGAATACGAACGGAATGAATAAAAGACTTGAAAAGCATAAAAAAACTAATAATAATAATAATAATAATAATAATCTTTATTATTCCAACAGGAATACCCAATTACAGGAATAAGTAATAAACATAACTAAGTGGTAATAAGAAATTAAAATAAATACATATAATATACACTAATAAAGAGACAAAATCATATAACACACAAAAAATGTATAAGTTACGCTAAGTGAGAAACACAGAGACACAGAGACTTTAAACTGCATTAAAAATATCACAATCCTTAGCAATTTTATTATACAAATTACACATTAAGTAAATAGGAGATTTTGCTAGTATATTAGTTCTAGGGGAATCACAGTAAAACAAACTTTGTTGCCTCGTGTACCCACGTGGTATACGAAAGTAAACATTACTCAATAGTATGAGGCAATCAACTCTGTTGTTTAAAAGATTATACAGAAAACGAATAAGAGATACGTTACGACGTAAATCCAACGACTCTAATCCGAAACGATTCAATAGGTTAATGTGATTACAACCCTGAAGTGGATAAACGCCATCTTGTCGATAGGCAAGAAGTTTTAAAAATCTTCTTTGAACTGATTCCAGCCGGTGCTGATGCGTATTATAAATCGGGTACCATATTATGGAACCGTATTCGAGTTTAGACCTGATCAGGGAACAATATAAAGTTTTCAACGTGACCACATTTGTAAAATCTCTACAATTGCGGTATATAAAACCATAAGTCCGGAAAGCACTGGATACAATATTATTAATATGTTCGATAAAAGTAAATTTAATGTCAAAGGTAATCCCTAAATCTTTATATAGCTCAACACGACTAATGATGTAGCCGTCAATAGAATATTCATATGCAACAAAATTAATCTTGCGAGTGAAAGACATAGATTTGCACTTGGAAATATTAAGTGACAGATGATTTAATTCACACCATACAACCAAGCGATCTATACAGAACTGAAGATGTTCGCAATCTGAAACCGAATTAATTTTAGAATAAAGCTTAAAGTCATCAGCGAATAATAATTTTTCACAGGAAACAACATCAGGAAGGTCATTAATGAATAGTAAAAACAAAAGTGGACCCAAATAATGATCTATCTGATCAAAAGCTTTTTTAAAGTCGGTAAATATTACATCAATCTGGCCACCACCATCTAATACTTTAGAAATGTGTTGGGAAAAAACTGTGAGATTAGAAATTGTTGATCTTTTCTGCATAAAACCATGTTGATGTATAGATATCAACTGCTTAGTAAAGTAGTAAATTTCCCTATATAAAGCAGATTCAAAAACTTTAGAGAAATTACACAACTGCAACTAGTTGCAGATTAGTTAATTATTACTGTAAATTACAGGATTAGGAATAACAAAAAAAAAAAAATCAGTAAAATGGAAGCAAAATAACAAAAATTTGTTGCTTTACACTTGACTATAATTTTCGATAAAGTAATAAAGCAACTGGAAGATGTAGTCAGAATGATCAGAAAGTACAATCATAGACATTTCGAAGCAACAATCAAATCTTCAATGATAAATAATTTAATAGTAAGAAAACGAAAATTAAGAATCTACAGAATATTAATAAGACCAACAGTCACACGTGCAACAAAAACAATGATACTAAGAAAAATGAAGAGAAAAAACTTAAAATACTAAAAAGAAAAATATGATCAATAATGTATTTCACGAAAATTTGTAAAGTCGAACAAAAGCAATTTATTAGAAGATACTGGAAAGAAGAAATATTGTAAAATTTAATAAATAAATCACTTATAATATGAAAAGAAGCCAGTAGTACTCTTAAATAAATGAAGTCCAGTGTATAATAAACATAAATAATAAACTCAAGGGAAGTATATAAAGAAGGTAGTGCAAGAAGACATTACGGAATTGAAAGTGGAACGAGGGAAGAAGCAAATAAAAAAAGAAAAGAATGAAGGAAAATTTAACACTAATCAAAACTCCCGCATTACAGGACAACACAAAGTCTACATCTTGAAGATGGGATAATCTGAGTTCTAACGAAAGAATTATGTCACATGAAATATATTAATTTAAGATAAGTAATGTACCTATCGTAAAATTGAATTATAAAATTTCCTGCTTCTGTTATGTATATAAAAATAAATTGAAGTCTCCAACATGAATTCTTTGGAATTCAAATATTATTTATTAATTTTAAACACATACTTGAACTAACATTACTAATAAATAGACAAGTTAATATTTTACACAGATTCTTTAATTAATAACTTAATTTTGACAGCTGTTTTGACTGGGAGACTTTTAAGAAACTACGATTGAAACTAATAATTTTAAAAGTAATTTTTTACATATTTTAGTCGTTTTATTTTCTGTTACAGTTTAATGATTGATTGTGGGAATATTTTAAAATAATGTTTCCACCACTGGAACACTTAAAAAATTATAAGCAACCATCAAAACCAAAATTAAATTTGTAATTACGCATATCCAAGTCCGGACGTGCAAAGAATACGTTTCACAAATGGCAAGAATCGTATCCCATCTATAATATTTTTTATAGTGACTCGCTATCGAAATTCCTCAGTTTACTTTGTCGTTTGGGATGTCAAAAGGAACCGCGATGGGCCTAGTTCGTTTAAATGCAACAAAAATACTCGTTTTTATATCTTTTCTTTCATCGGAGTGAACTTTGTGACGAATATAAACATGAGAGTTTCTCATGTGTATCGTTTCAGATAAAGCGTAAAAATGCGTTTAATCAACCTGTTTAGAATTATTCAATGTGAAACATGTATGTATGGATTTATTGCCTATACAACAGTAGACAAGATTCAGTATAATCAGTTAATTTCTTATGCAGAGAATTAAGTTGCTTCTTATATCATTTATAGGACGGAAAATGTTTAGTTTTTTCTAAATCATTCTCAAATGTATGTATGTATAGATCTCATATCTTGGCGTAGTAACTAAATTTATTATTGTATTCACAGAAATGGAATCCAGTAGCAAATATGCTTATATTTTTTGTAGATGGTTTACCACTTCAATTTTATATGCTTAAGTATTGTAAAATAAGGACTTGTTCAAGTTTTTCTGTCTTGTAAGTGCTTGGTTTTGACAGTTTTTCATCGTTGCACTTAGTTAACTGTCCGTTTGTCTCTTATCTTTATAAATTTTGTCAACTAAGTTATTTGATTTACAAAATTAATTGCTTTGGTTCAAGCAAAAGTAACGAACAGTTGGTATGCATTTGAATATATTTATGATAATTACAATTAGAAATAGAAACACTATTCATTTTCCTAAATTTTGTGCACGTAACTTATTTTCATGGTAATCCTTGTAATTGATATTCCCTATTTGTTCCTAAAGCCTTTTCTCTCTCAATAACAAATTTTGGTATTTAAATTAAAATAGGATTGCTGCAAAGGCCCCGTTTCAATATTAATAAACTAGTAACCCTAGAACCAAATAGTTTCACTGATTAAACTTAGAAGTTGGATTTTAATCAACCAACCTGAACTGTTAATCGTTTTGTCCACACCAAGTTTTATCGACCGGTTCCACTACATAGATATGAAGAACAGTTAAAGCAGACAAATGGCTTGCATGTCTGATTCTAATTAAATTGTTGGGTTTAAGCTTAAGGAAAGATGGAAGCCAGTTTCGAGTTTTATTCATTTTGTAGTAGAAAGTTATAATATTTTTATTACAGGCTACAAATATTGATATTGTAATTGTAATACCTATAATTTAACATGTTACGTAAGATCAGTAATGATTGTCTACTGTCTGTGTAGATCCTGATAGTTTTGTCCGTTGTAGGACTAATATTAATTGCTGTTTGAGATGCAGAAACAAAGAACCAAAAGGAATTCACAGTAAAAGGAGAACTTTCTTTGCCGTTATTCAAATAGGTAAATGTACCAAATAATTGGAATAAACACTAATGCTGTTTTCTATTTACTTGCACTTTTTGACTCTGTGCATATTGGATATATTTTAATCTATAGTATCAGTTATAACAATATAGGATGGAACTATTCTCAGTAAACAGTAAATGAATAGATATAAACATATAAATAGAAATAAGCAAATGTCTAAATTACCACTTTTCTGAATATCAGATACTCTCTAAAATATACCGGCAACTGCTTTCGTCAGCTAATATTATAACTTTAAAAAGATATGGCGGGTGCAAATGTTGCGAAGTTGCAGAATGATGTTATAAACGAAACAAAAGATATAGTCTTACTCACGGTATCTGTTTCGTTGCATGCCTTCAAATTCGACATTTTACAGAAAAATTTTGCGGTATATTTCCATAAAAAAAATAAAAACATCAAGAGATATATTCTATTGAGCACTGAAGACAGGTTTACAAAAAAATATATGTGGAATTGAAAAAAATAATGGTGTACATATTTTCCAAAACTGTATGGATCTCATTGGTTATAAGAACGTCACTGGCGCGAGATCAAGTTCTAATTTGTCGTAAAAATTATACGTTCAATAAATTTTCTCAAATTTGGCAAAGAGTTAAATTATACGAGGCTCTTCTCAATATTACATTCCAGTGTTTAAAATTCTATGTAACCGCGTTCTCCACATTTTAAGGCAAATTAATTAGATCCCAATCTATAGCGTGCGCTCCACTGAAGATAAGTCAGGAGATTTAGACGCCTAAATGTGCCTCTATATTAGAATTTCTATAGGATGTTCCGTCGTTTAATTTCCTTGAATTCAGACCCTCAAATATCGCTTTTAGGTCATTGCGACCAATTAGAGGCATGACGCCTTCTCTCAACGGCAACCCAGCTTTTTGCATAACCGCAATTTCAAGCCAGAATCTAGGTACAGCAGGCTAGCTGACTAAACTAATACAGTTTTCCACCTAATTTGTTTCTTACTGGAATATCTTCCAGAAAAAAGTGTCGAATTTGTTGTTGAACAAATGGTCCATTTAAACTAAAATAATTTTAATTAACTACAGAAAAAAGTAGTTGGATATTTGCTATTCTCTTGAAATTTTAATTTAAAAATATGACTAAAGGTATCACACTGATGTTATCTCTTTGACAAAAAAATATAGATAAGTGATTTGAAAATGATAACATTTCACAAGGGGGGGGGTACAGAAGTGATTATATTGTCTTTATTACTGCCGCTGTTAGTTATGAATCTGTTTATTCGCATTAACAATAACAACAATTAGGAACAGTGTAACTTGAACAATTAGTGCGTTGGATACGTAAAGGGTTATATCAAGAAGTCGCTGCACGACTGAATGTATCGCAAAGTGTCGTAAGTTGAGCATGGAATAGTTGCTCAAGACCGTTACATCGCCCTGACTGCAAGAAGAAGCCGAACATTCACGGTTTCAAGAATAAACAACCTCTTCAGGCAAGCTACTGAAGGAGAGGTTTCTAGTAAAATCATCAGAAGAAGGTTGCATGTTTCTAACTTGAAGGCTAGAAGATGGGCTACACACCATGGTTAACAGGGCAGCAACGTGCATGTAGATGGGCAAAAGAATACTCTGAAATTTTCAAAATTTGAGTCATATTTCGTTTGTTTGATGATCGAACATTGGTATGGAAGGAAAGATGATAGCGATACAATGAATATTTAATGATTCCAACCACTCCTTTTGGCGATGGATCATCAGCTTGTGTATGGGAATACATGTTTTAATTGTTATACTGGCCTACTAATATTAATTAATGGCTGACAGCTGTGAGATATCGGGATAGAATTATAAAGCCAATAATTTTGCTATTATTTGGTGTAATAATAGGTGAAACATTTATTTTGATCGATGATTACCGTACGAGAATTGTAAATAATCGGACAGAATATCATGAGATTAGAAGAATAGAGTGGCCGTCCTGTTTGCCAGACATTGATTGTAGTGAGTACCTATGTTTGGGGATAAATGTCTAGACAACTAAACCGTCTCCAACTGTTTTATTAATAACTTGGTTTTCCAAATAGAGTAACATCACTAAAACGAGTGAGAAGAGGTCTAACACAATTTTACATTTTTATGGGTATAGGATGATACTTTTATTATATAAGATCTTTGTACATTTATAACTTTTTTTGTAAATGTTAGGTAATTTCTCCATTCAAGGATTTTATTCGGTTTCTTTGTACGTGAATCAATTAACATTTATTTGTTGTAAGCACATTTTATATTTTAAAAATTGAAACAAAAAATTAGATATTCTTGTAATATCC
This sequence comes from Monochamus alternatus, assembly GCA_037114965.1. NCBI lineage: Eukaryota > Metazoa > Arthropoda > Insecta > Coleoptera > Cerambycidae > Monochamus > Monochamus alternatus. The sequence goes on along the minus strand of CM073426.1, from coordinate 57,533,052 downwards.
AGTTCAATTATTGAGAAATGTATACAAGGTGATTCTAAAAAAAATCTGAGTATACAGGGGATTCTTACATATACTATTTTATAAAGAAAAAATCAAAAAGGGCAGTTCGAAAATTATTTAAAAAAACACTTCTGCACGCCACTGAAAACTGGTTCACTGTAAAACCTGATAAGGCGGCAGTCTACGACCGGACAAAAAAATTGAAAAAAATGCTCAAAGAAAGAAATAAATAACAATTTATAACGCCGATTTTATACAGCAAATTTAACTGCTTTTGCCGCTATTATTATTAATTATTAATAATGATTTAATTTATAGTTTTAATTAATAAAATAGTTTGACATACCTGATGTTACAACATTTTGGGCCCATCTTACCCAATTTCTACATACAAACTAACACAAATATTTCAGCTTCTGGTGCATTTTGAATTCGTAAGTTTGTGGCGGCAACTATGATACATTTCCGTAAATCATCAATTAGTTTGTATCCACTTCGGTGCGATACACTTCATTTTTTAAATATCCCCACAAAAGAAGTCCAAATGATTTAAAGTCAGGAAGGAGATCGTAGCGGCCATGGCTTCGTCCAATGCCTGGTGTCAATGCTTGGACATGGTGCGGACATAATTAAAATTTCTCTCGCGTTGCTCTGCACTTGCACACACTGCACACTGCGATAAAAGTAGCTGCATTTGGCACATATTTACCGGAAAATCATTCTTCTACAGCATTTTTACAGCGTAATAAATTAAAACGATATCCATCAACTCAGAGTTGCTACCATACAAGTAAGCCATTTTTGACATTTGAAAAACTAATAAAAATAGTGGCGTCACAAAAACTTTAGTGCGTACAAAAAGTAATCGGACTTCAATATTCGGAAACGCCTGTCTAGAGACTACAGTGGCCCAGCGATATAAAGGTGGAAAATACTACAACTTAAACAGTGTTTTACTCACGCATCTATTCCCAAATTCTTTTAGATAAGTTCTGAATCCTGTATACATTGATTCACGGCAATGGACCGTTAGAACTTTTCATGGTTATAGTGATTTATTTTCTCTGAAAATTTGATATCCTGAATAATCAAAAATGATATTACAATGAAAATATTTTCAAAAAACTGTCACTTACAGTACTTCGTTATTTTAAATAGAATTGTATAATTTTCACAAAATTTTTGGATTCTCATGTTATTTCATCGACACGTTCATAATAGTTAATTGTTCCTAATCCTTTTCATATATTTACAATATTTCGGAAAATGGAAGTTAAATAAATAATTTTTATAGAAGGAGTAGTTGAATTTTAAAGTTTCTAACAATGTCTTACAAGTGACTTAATTTCATACAAGGTGTGAAAAATCAAATGTCGAATTTTAATCACTTCAAACCGTTATATCCATTTTTTATGGAATGCCCTGTATATTCCAGTGCAGAATTCTATTCTCTGTCGATCCATATCTAAACGTTTTTTTTGTACAAAAGTATTGCAACTAATATTCAGCATGACTTCCATTTGCTTCGTACATCTAAGTAAACATTTCTTTTGACATTGTTACTTCAACAATTTTAGAAGATATTAAAAAATATATTACAACCTATTGTATTAATTTTGACCAACCTTCTGAACCCTATAAATATAGATGTTTTTAATTGAAACGTAATAAATTTTGTCACATAAAAATGTCTATTTCTCTGAAAATTACGAGAAGCGTAGCTTTAATTAATATTCCCTTTCGATACTATTAGTTCTTAATTAATGTAATGAGAGAATTAAAACTTCCTGAAACCAGCTAGTCGGGGCTTTTGATGTAAAGTAAAATAATTAAATCTCTAAATTAATTCCCGGCATCACAATTTTTTGATCTTGAATAATAATCAGATATATATTACGCAAAAATATTCACTTCATTAAAATTCAATTTTGTATGTTATATAACCAGGCAAAGGAGCTGCTCATAATTTATTGGGGTTTGTTTCAATTCAGAATAATGCAAAACGTAATTGGTTTTCACTAAAAAAGACAAAGCAGACCGATTTATTCGTTTCCGTAGTGAACGGAAGTATGCAAATATATAACGTTTATTCTCGAATACAAATTAAACAGTTCTCCGGATCAAACACCGGCGAAACGTTTATTTAATTACAAAATATTTTCACGGCCAACTTCGCTTTGTTAGAAGAATTGAGATAAGACACACAAAGAGCGCTAAACAAAATTTATGAAGCATTGTCACACACAAATACGTTATGAAAATAACTTTACAATGAAAACAGATCCTAATAAAAGTCAGTTTTTCTTTACATAAAATTAATTATACTCTTGGTATATTAAACATTATACAGGGTGTTAAAACATTTTTTTTATATGAACATAGGTTCGATTCGTTTTTGTTTAGAAGTTTCAAGCATTTTAAAAAATATAATTTCATATTTCAATCAAAGTAGCCTGATAAATAAAACTGATTATTGCTCTAACAGTAATTATAATTTGTTATTTTGTTTATTCATTTGACACAGCGTTAAAGCGTTAAATTTATTTACAACTGAAAAGTGTGCAGATATTGTCTTTGTACAAAGGTATTCCATTAGGAACGCCAGACAAGCAGCCCAAGAATACCGACGTAGATACCCAAATAGACATCAACATACCCATACAGTATTTAATACATAATTCCGTAGAATTTCAGAAGAAGGTAATCCCATTCGTTAAATTGTTACCAATTATATTTCCGAAACATCTAATGCAACATAATTTTAATAATTTCCTAATATTTTAGATTAGTAGTAATCTAAACCATCTTGAGCAAGTCCCCTTTTTTTGTTAAAAAATAGAGAAAATTTAGAAGAATAAACCTGCTTCATTTTTGATTATTTTTTCTGACTGATTAATCCATTATTTACTGTAGGTAATCTCCTTGTCTTATTTAGACTATTTAGAATTTGTTTTTCCTTTTCATCAAGACAATGAGAATTTAGTATATTTGGTTAAAATGTGTATCAAATGGATCTTGTCCTCCTTCAGAGATCAGTTTTATGAACAAACGGAAGAAGCAACTATGGTCATACTTGTCTCCAGATTTGGCAACCATTTACATGGGAACCCTTGAGATAGGAGCATTGAAAGAAAAACTGTACCATGGATACACCAATATTGAATGAATCATCAAGAGGACGCCTAAGACCAAGGAGAAGGAAGAATATCTAGCAATAACCTATACAGCATATCGTGCACGTGGGACTAAACAGGGAAATATGTTGACACAAAGTTGAAAGAAGATAAGTGTCATTTAAAGAATAATAAGAGTGAGAAATCAGCAGTTGTGAAACAGAGGGCAGATACAAGGCATTCGATAGACCTGGACAAAATCAAGATTTTAATGACAGAAAGAAGATTCTAATGTAATGTGGAAGCGATTAATCTGTAAAATTCAAGGACCGTAACGTGTCAAGCGAGTGACTTTGAACCATGCACCAAAACGTCATGGATATGTACTAACATTAAATACCAATTAGGGAACTTGATCTCCAGTTTCAAAGCTACCTCTGAGGAAGAGAACGATATCTCTATCGACTAGCCCGGAAAATGTTCAGATATTCGTAACATTGTTTCTTTAAAGATGCAATATTAGGAAGTCCATTTATATTTTAACAACCAGATGGAGGATATACTTTAAAAAATAATTTAAAAATATACCTTTTGAACTATGAAAATTAACAAATAAATGTCAAAACAGCCATCTGTTCTAGAATGGAATGTTTTGTATATTTTTATATGTTCCAATAGAGTGCTGTCGACTATAGCAATATAAGATTTGATATATTATCTTTAACAAAAAGAATATGTATTATTAAGTGTTATTTCTCAAGTTCATATTTTACCTTCATCCATTCATCTTATTATTTAATTTGCTTTATTATGTATTTATTTAACAATGTGTGTTATTTCAAAATAACTAGCTTCAAATGTTTTAAAATCAATTAACTTACCATTTTAACTGTTACAATATCATTTTAACTGTTCCAAACGAGAAGGTTCAGCTTTATTTCACCATATTTATTTTAAAATTAATTCTATTGCTTGGGATTACACATTTTAACAACTGTCGAATATCTTTAAAGCCCTTAGCGGAAGTGAAAGTTTCCCAAGGAAGAAAGGACTTTGAGTCTAATCCTAACGTTAATCTGCTCTGATGCCAGCACCTTAGCTAAATATAGCACGCTCGCAGTTCGTCCAGAGTTAATCTTAAAATGACAAAAATAAAATTGGCAACGTAGGAACATTTCATTCGAAGGGTATTAATAGTTTGGGTCAATGGTATTTACTACAACAGTGGTTCGACAAATGAACATGCTTAGCACTATTTAGAGCCTAACATAAATCACGATGATGGGTCGCAGCTTGCCCGCCAAGCATGCGAATGTAAATAGAATAGGAGAAATTTTGCATATTTTGTAAACATAAAAACTGAATTAATTAAGAGCCTATCGGTTGAGTAATCAAAGAAAAACATTAACGCATTCCTGTCTGGATCACTACTTAAATTTTGAGGAGCTACATTGAAATAAAAAGATTTATTATTTTCAACAGATGCATTTCATCTTAATATACTTACTGAGATTGATTGGAATATATGATATATGGCTAAAATAGAGTCATGTTGCATTTGTCACAGTTGTTGACATATTTCACTTTAAATTTACACACGATTTATTTTTAAATCTAAAAGAATGTACCTAAGATAACCGGTTAAGGTTAAAAATAAACATACTCTTGTGCATCAAAAATAAAGTTTTATTGTACGGATATAATACAGAAGAAGAAAAAAGGAGAGTTATAAAAAAAATTCGGATTATTGACATTATGTGGTACATTTGCATACAAATGGTGAAACATAGACATTAGAAAATTAAGTATTCTGAAGAGTGTTGCAACTTGCAAAATTTAACAAATTGGGTATTGGCGACGTCTACACTACCTTTATATTGCAGTCCATTTTGTTAGTGGAAATAAACAACTCATTCGTCATTAGTGATTTGATCCGGAATGGTAATTAATGAAAACGTTGCTAATAGTAATTTGAAAATTGTAGCCAAAACAGAAACCACTGAGATGTAAATAAGTAGTGACATTATTAAATGAAAAATAATAATCTAAGGCAACTATGCGATCCTCGCCTTTATTAAATATAGAATATGTGATCCTCGCCTTTATTAAATATAGAATATGAAACAGTTACAGAACAGAATAAAAAGTTATTTTTGAGAGAGACATCAGATTGTTAGATTCGGCAATTTTATATGTAACACACTTACAGCGATATTTGGTGCACCTCAAGTGCTTTTCCCACTATAAACTTTTATTATGCGGACGATTTTGAAATACTTTCGGTTATAATTGGCACTTTTGGTTTTGGTAAAATATCATACGATATGTCCATCTTTGTTTAAACAAAGGTAACACTGAGTACCACTTATGTTATATTAATAACACGCCATTAGGTTTGACATGTGGGGTAGTTATGCCGTGATCTCGGTAACTGGTCGTTGCCAGTAACAGAATTAAAGTGCACATCCCTAGCTTTAGCTGCGATTCTTTGACCTGCCCTCGTTGTTCTGACCCGCTATCGGGATCTCTAGCGCCGCCCATATATTGATTTCGGCTTTTGTTGTTGGTATTACGACTACTACTGTCGGAACAATACTTCAGTTAATGGTGGTCTTCCGACACGTAGCCGCCTCTGTAACTGGTTGCATCCCATGCTTCCATGCTCTTCACTACAGGCATCTACAGTGGTGACTCCGCAAAAGCTTCACCACGACTGGAGCTGTTTGGGACCTCGTCGTTAATAATGTCGGTGCTGAATTGCTACGTAAACGCATAATCTGCGTTGGGGTTTTTATATTGATGTTACGAAAAACAACTACCCTAACCGGGTAAAAACTCGGCCAGTATTGAAAAACTCGTAAGCACGACGGCCAATACTAAATGGATACAGAGTAAAGGATATCCTTTAATAGCAATAAATTATTAATTTATTGGTATTTTAAAAAAAAAAAAAAAACTTATACATTGACTTAACTACCTTGTTTATATGGAACTACTGTAAACTGATGAAAATTAAGGTGGATTGTTGGTTATTTATAGCTTATTTGAATAGTGTGAAATAACACACCAGAACATAATGTTGCAACTGTAATGGAAAATTACTACTTATAGATATACATTTTTTTATAGTAAAACCGTGTTTTTGAACACACGAAATGTAATTTTACATGAGAGATGTAAATGTACGGTATTCACATGGACTTTCTTGTAACACAGTATGGATTTGGTATTTTTTATATTAATGTGAACAACGTATAAATTTACAATAATTTTTATCAGTGTATATTCACTGGAAGATTTGTATTAAATTTCCACTAAACATACCGAAAACACATTACTATGTACAAAATGTATAACTTTCCAAGTGGAACTAACATTCTCTGTGCTGTGTAAATCTGAAATTCTCAGGAAACCATTTCTTGCCATTCAAAGCATATTTCATTACAAAGTTCAGAAATGCTTTATGTAAGATTTACAATAAAACATCAAGTGCCTAGATAAGTACACACGTATTTGCCAACAAAATTCTAGACAGCAATAAAAAAGAAATAAAACAACGTTGACTGAAGTCTTAAGTAAAACACCGTATACATACATAATCTAATAACAATGTCATTAAAATGTAATCTCAAATCTTTTAGAAAACCGCTGTTGTTTCAACAATTATCTATTCCACAAATCTGACGTTTTCTGCGAAAATTCAAAGGCGGCGGTGACAATACTTAGCAGTACCGACTACAAAGTAATGTCTACTATCCTATCGCAAGGCTTGCCGTGTTTTATTTCACTTTTTTGCAATGTCACAGTAAAACGTTGTATAAGAAAATCTATATATAAATTTATCATCATGTATACATAGTACCAGAAAGTAATAGTTTGTATTACCATTACATTAATATATTCCATTTGATAGTTAACATAATAATATACTGATTGAAGTTGTTGTATATAGGATGATGCAGTCATACTGTCATTAATTTTAAAAGATGGTAGGGAGAAATGAGTATGATATGAATACGCGACTAAAAAATTAAAAATATTTAAATGCGAATCTTGTAAAACTGAGTTACGTATTTAACCACTCAAAGAGTTAAAATCGATAGGAGTTCGATATCGAGAACATGAAAGAAACTGATGGTGCAGTTATCGTCATACATCGCATAGCCTTCGTAATACTTGTCCGCTGAATCAACTAAATTTCAGTACAGAATTCTCTGTAATCTCCTGTAAAACTTACATTACTATATCTGAGGAATAAAAAAGATATAAAAAATTGTTCGAAACCGTTACGGAGGGGTAACCCAAATGATGTATTAACCCTCTACTTGTGATACCTTATCTTAAAGTTCTTAAAAATGCTTTTCAATTTTGATTAAGTATTTCCAATTTATTAAAGAAAATTAATCAAAATTTAATTTTTTTATTATTGATTTAATGAATGTCGAAAATGATTTCCATTATTTTGCAGATAATAATAAAACCTATCCTCAAACTCTTGATGTAAGTACACTTTCTTTGGAAGTAGTTCTAGTAACAACACCTGTAAATATCGCTTCTTAAAGTGAAACTGTTATACTAGACCTGTAATGAACTAATGCTTAAAAAACATATACAGTATGCACCAAAAGTATGGAATAAATTCAATAAAAACGAAACAGTTATTTTTTGGGAAAAATCCTCAAACAGGTCGATTTTAATTTAAAAAATACATATTTTAGCGTAAAATGCGATTTTCAAATGTCATTAGTTTTCGAGTAATGACGTCATCGATTTTTTTTAAATGGCAACACCATATTTTTTTTCTTGATTCTGAAAGATCGTTTAATTCGCTATCAGAGAGTACTAAAATTTTGCCCCCTTACACAGGAAAGTTTTCGAGTAAATGACGATTGAATGTTAGAAAACGTAAATCAATTAAAATAAAGCAAAAACGTTATCAAGTTTAGTTTTTCGAATTCCATAGTTCTTTTATGGATCACGTAGGTGAAAATCTTTGCAAAGTGTCATTGTCACACCTACTTTCTAATAAGTATTGTAAGCGACATAGAAATTATTATTCAATTTAAAGTATTATGGCACATTTAACTGTTACTCAAAGAATTGAAATTTTAATTCTTATCGGATGCGGGAATATGACTAGAACTCAGCAAGAAGTTTGCGATTTATTTAATGAAAAATATCCAGATCGCCCTATCAGCGAATCAACAGTCAGTAAGGTAGAGTCTAAATTTAGAGAAACTGGCAATGTTGTAAATATTCCAAAACCTGGACGTCTAAGCATTAATGAAAATCAGAAACAGAACAATTTGATAAGTATGGTGGATAATCCTCATAATTCTTCACGATTGGTTGCATTAAACAATGACACTAGTCAGAGCACAGTGCTACGTATCTTGAGAAAGGAAAAATATCATCCCTACAAAATTCAACTTGTGCAGGAACTCAATGAAGATGATCCCGATCGCCGCTTACACTTTTGCGAAATTCTAATGGATTTGTCAAGGAAATAGAAATTTACACCGGCAAATACTTTTTTCAGATAAGACCACATTTTGTCTGAATGGTACAGTAAACCGTCAAACTTGCAGATATTGGAGTCAGGAAAATCCTCATTGGATGGCAGAGGCACATACCCAACACCCTCAGAAATTAAATGTGTGGGCTGGAATAGTTGACGGCAGAATAGTAGGGCCTTTCTTCTTTGAAGGAACCCTTACAGGACAAAGATATTTAGAGTTTCTAGAAAATGACCTTGTTCCAGCCCTTGCAGTAATTTTTCCTAACGATAATGACCCTGACATTCCTGACGATATCATATGGTTTCAGCAAGACGGTGCACCTCCGCACTATGCGCGAGATTTTTTGGACAACTGTTTTCCTGGGAGGTGGATCGGCAGACCCGGACCGATAGAATGGCCTGCAAAATCGCCAGATCTTACACCTTTTGACTATTTTTTATGGGGATACTTGAAGTCAAACGTGTACATTAATAAACCACGTAATTTAGAAGAACTTCAAAATCGCTTTCGGACAAATGGTTCTCTATGAAGATATATGTTTTCCTGATTTTTAAACTAACCAAGTGACGTCCCAGTAATAACTTTATTATCAAACTACTAACATGACTGAGTGAATAATGGGCCACTGTTTAACTTCCCTTGGTTGAGTTTGCTAATTAACCAAGGTCGTTATAGAGTTTGACGTGGTTTTCGAGTAATTGCCATTTATAAACAGCAAAAGCCAGTAATTTCCCATATTGCCAAGTGTTATTGATGATATTTACCATGTAAAGCTTAAGCAGAAATAAATTAAAATCTGTTTTTTTTTATTAAAGAATATGTAGGTATTCCTTAGTTTTACTAAAAAAACCAATACAAATTAATTATATGACATGAATCAACAAAGAAATCAATCTCAGTGGTCTGATGAAATGAACTTTGCTCTTACATAAAAAAATATCCAAAGAGTAAACGTCGATAAATTATTAATTTCTAAAGTATGCATTATATAAATTGTGTATTTCATTCCAATATTTAATAACAATAATAACAAAACCGTTTCTACTTACAACATGCCATGAAATTTCAATCAAGGAGTCTATAAATAGATTTAATACATTATAACATGAAAAGCAAATTATTTCAGATTATAAATTTATAACGTGGTTAGTTAAAAACAACCATACAAGTATAACTAAAACATTTGAGCAAATTTTCACAACATAAGAAAAATTGTTCCCAAACACAAATTTGAAATATCAGTTTATTCAGAAGCACGTGTAATAACACATCTTTTACATATAAGTAGACAGATTTGAGGAATGAAGATGATTTATTATTTCATGGCATTTCAAATTTATTTTGACAAAGCGTAAAACACTAAAAAACTTATATAAATATAGTCCTATTACTTTTTGCAAAGCATGCCCTATTTTTGAGACCATGTGTAGATAATTATTGCTATAACATAAATCATTTTTTAAATAATAATATCTAGGTAATATTATCTCAAGAATTCACGTTAACTGTGACTTAACTAAAACATTCATTACATGACGTTACTTAATTGTTTTTGTATTTTAGAATAAACATCTCTTTTCATTAACGTTCGTTAATGAACACTCTATAACTTTAAAACGAGACGTTTGTGAATATACGTTTATAGAAATTTCTTCTTGACGTAAAATCAGTTTGTTATACCAAAGTTTACAGAATTTTTGGCTATACGTTGTGTATACCAAATTTATTCAAATATCCCAGTTCTTCACTTTATGGACCTTACAGCTTTAACCAAGTTACATTAATTTTTGGCTATAGAATACGTCCATAGGCCTTCTGTAAGCAGGTACTTAAGAAATACCTGTACAGGATCTAAGTTTAAGTTGTTAAGGTCATTTTTACAACATACAACAAAATATTTTTTTAGAGAAAATATTTATTAAAACCACGACAATTCAGGTAATGACCAAGTCTACTTTGAGCGTGTAGTATAACTTTGTGCAATATTTCAGCTGGAGTCTGTGCACTTTGTTAACGAATATTTGCCTTTAAGTCTTCGCATGTGGTTGATTGATATAGATATTACTTTTCAAGTATCCCCACATGAAAAAAATGTGATGCCGTCAAATCAGGCGAGCGTGTCATCTACTCAATATCTCCATTTTTTGAGAGCAACCTGGCAAGGAAAATTACTCTGAGAAAACCGTTTGACACGCTGTGTGGCATGTAGTACCATCCTGATGGAACCAGAAGCTTTCTATGCCAAGTTCTTCCAACTGTGGTTTCCAAAATTCACGTTTCATTATTTAATACCGTTCACCATTCACAGTAACTGCATTGTTCCTGGCATTTAAAAAAAAAGATCCATTGATTCCTTTGGAGCATATTGCACACCAAACAGCGACTTTTTGAGCAAACTGCACGTTCTCTTAAATGAGACGAGGGTTTTCTGTTCCCCAAAAATTTTAATTTTGCTTGTTAACACAACCAGAAAGGCAAAAATTTTCTTTGCCCCTCATTATCATATTTACCCAAAAATTGGATTCTGCTTCCACTATAAGTTTGTAATGATTTGTGCGTATTTTAAATGTCTTTGATTATCAAATGGCAGTAGTTTGAATTTTGTATGGTTACATGTGTAAGTCTAAATGCACAATTCTTCTCGAGTCTGCTCAGACAACCTTTCTTGTGGAAGTTTTTGGTTTGCCTAAACATCAGCTCGGACAGGCTCAATATTTTAGTTTGAACCACCGCAATGAGGTTTTCCAATATGTTTTACATTACTTACCGCACCATTTTGTAAAAAAATTGCTAACAATCGAATTATTTTTCTATGTGGAACTTTTCGATTGGGATATGCTCTCCTAAAAGTGCGTGGGTTGAAGAAAAGTTTTGGAAACATAATTTAACAATTTCTGCGCGTTCTTGAGGCGAATAACACCCCATAACAAAATTCTATATCTTTCTACTTCGGTATAACTTCACTTTTGACATCCGTCAAAGAAATAATAAAATTATAACAATACTCCATAGTTGTTTAAATATTATCGCACCCCAGATCTTATGATAATTATTATAAAATTGGCAAATGAGTCCAGTTATGTGGTACTATGGCGTAAAATATTACAAAACATACTGTGCAAAAAATAAGCTTATATTTAGAAGCCTGCTTTTTAGGATCGATCGTACAATGCATGCAAAATTAATGAAGGTATTTTGTCATCCCCTTTAAGGGGTGATCTTATTAGCGAACAATTCATTAGTCTCATTAATCATCGAAGTTTTGCAATTCCTCGTTCATAAATTGTTTGAATGGGTGGATGTCGTGCGAACAATCGGTTCTGGATTGTATATATTTCAATATTATTAAATTATAATTGTTCTATGAAGGAAATTGCGATGACATTATTTAAAATTTTAATTAGATGTAAATTATCGAATTATACAGGATGTGATGCTTACAACAAATAATATAAGTATAAGTATAAGTTATACGTTCCTGACAGTTAATTAAATAATATACTTATTTGTTGGCTTTAAACTTTTATCTTACAAGCGTTCAACGTTTTTATTGACCAATAAGACGTTTAATTGTGAGCAATACAACGTAAATCTTCCATACGAAACCAGCTTAATAATTATTTTTGGGTTAAACTGACTTGCATAAACCGATCAAAAAATTAAAACAAATTCAATGCTCAAGGTTAAGACAAAAAGTTTGTGCAAGTTTGTGCTTATGTTCAAATTGCTAGCGGCTAGCAAGCCACCAAGTAAGAAAATGGCTATTCACCTCATATAGTCACTTAAAAATTTGACACTACCTTGCTCTTGTCTCACAACGAAATACCAGATACAGCCACGAAAAACAATTAGTGGGTATTTTGTTGCTAAAATGTCAGTTTCAATTTTGTAGCTTGTGAAGTTTATGAAAAAAAAAAGAAATGGTGGCTGCTGGCGTAATACTATGCTATAACAAGCTATCCGAAGTGTGGCAAAATATACAATTAAACTAAAAAAAAAAAACCTAAAATTATGCCACAAATAAATAATTTGAGAAATTATAACAGGTTATCGAATTGCATAACTAAAAAGAGAGCAAATCCATATTTGCACTATATTTTGTTACTCTTTCAGTACTTTTAGATGTATAGTTTTTCAAAAAAAAGTAAAAATATGGTCATTCACCTCATATTCAGTTACAAATTTGTTACTGCGATTACATAAATTTAATTATCTTTTGTTTTATATGTACTATGTTAAAGAGAGTTATGTAAGATGGCTAATAGTAATCGTATTTACATTATTAATACCTATCTATTTGTAATATTAGTAGTGTTATTTTTAAACTAGAAATTTACGATTTTTTTTTGTATTTTTTAATATTTTCCTTTTTTTTATTTAATACAGTATTTCGTCCACCTGTTGGTTTCAATTTAACGTCTTATCCTTTGAACCGTAAGTATTTTGTTAGCTTTCGGTATAATATTTACTTGTTTTATCATATATTTATTATTTGTTTTTTTTTTTGTTCTTTTTTTCTAAAATTTATTTATTTTGTAACTTTATAATTGCATTGACGTAGATACTTATTTTAGATTTCTGATTGAATTAATACGTACTATAATATATATTTGTGTTACTGGTAGAAACTAGAAAGCAAATATACACTGGAAATTCTGTGCCCATTTTAGAAATTTCCTGATAGAATTTTTCTCGTTGTATTGAGAACTGAGAACATTCTAAGGTAATATGTATAATATGGCAAATCTCCTATTTCATTACATGTGCTGTTTGGATTTTGACTAATCCTATTCTATCCTTATGTTTGGGATAAAAAGCATGATTTGATGTGATGCGGGCTATTGTTTTCATAAATTGACGATTAGAAATCGAATAATACCATTTCTTCTTTAAAACTCTTGGTTCAATTTGTTTGTAAATTTACCCAATTTGGGTTTCCTCATAATTCCTTTGCCATTGCGTATATTATGCGTCTCGGAAAACTGTATTCAATGGGGGCACTATATTGTGATCAAGTTCATCTCTTGCTGTAATGGCTGATTTTACTAGTATATCCACTATTTCATTTGATTTTATTCCGGAATTACCTTTGATTCACACTATCTCCAGTTTTTTTTGTTAATAGTACAAGTGTTAGAATTTCTGCAAGGTTCCTAATGTATAAAAATACTTCGACTCTAAAATTATAGAAGCAACAAATTTTTTTAACAATATTTGCGTATATTATAAAGCAACATATTGATCGCAACTAAATAAAAGCACATATTACTTATTAAAGGTAGTAACAAACTCTGGTTTTCTATACTTTAATCCGAAATTATAACTGGAGCAAATATTTTAATCGATGTATTTCGAGATCTTAGCCCTAGGGGTCTATTCCCGAATATCCGCAGAGCAATGCGTATGCGAATCAGATACTTTTATCCTTCTTCTCATAACGGTAATTAAGAGACACAGAAGCATGTAATTCGCATATTACAATGTTTTAAAATAACCTACAAATGCTAATTTTATAGGAACAACAAATATTGTAAACAATGCATCATATTTCAAGCGTGGTTTTAAAGGTAGTAAAAATTCTGATTTCGACTTTTTCAATAGATTCTAACATAGAAAATGCTTTAATGCCCAAATTTCTAGAACAATTTGGCTATAAATTGTCTTCTCTAGTTACCATAAAATTTTTTCCATTCTCTTCATGATCTATATCACTGTTTCCCAAAGTGGGCGATAACGCCCCCTAGGGAGTGTTAAAACCATCTCGGTGGGTGAAAAAATGCGCAGCTGATTTTGGGGGGCGGTAAGTCTAACTTAGTGGGCGGTAAAAAAATAAAAGAATAGACAAGAAAAAAGTGAAAACTAAGTAGTAAAAGGGGGAAGTTAAATCTTATATCGAATAATTCAATCTATACTATAGTAAGGATAAGGATCCCCTGTGTTCTTATAGAATAGTAAAGGCAACGAAATCTCCTGCAAATAGAAAAACGTAGCGACTTAAGGATATATTTAACAAAAATGGAACCAAATATAAGCAAATTGATGACAAATCAACAAGTTTATCCTTCGGATTAAAATTGGAAGAGATAATTTTAATATTAATACTTACCTTTATTTTTTATATTTTATTTTATGTTCTGTTACGTTGGTACATATTTATTGTTTATTATGTTGGATAATACTGCTGTTGTCCTTATTTTAATAATATACCTACGATATTTATTTATATTTATTATTGTCATCTGTTTTAAAATTTTAAAATCATATTTACTGCATTTTAATTTTAACTCTATATGAAAATCAATATTTTAGTAGGCTTTGAATTTAATTTGTCAGGAAAACGCGTGACCTTGAATATTTTCAAAAAATTTGCCTATAATGTTTTGTATCTGTGCCAAGGGGGTGCTAGAAAATTCCCATTTCCTAAAAGTGGACGGTAGGTTAAAAAAGTTTGGGAAGCACTGTTCTATATGATCCAAACTTATCACATATTAAAAAAATCGCTTTCTTCATTCTATTTCGCTTTCCATGCCATGTAATGGTACCTTTAGACATTTAAAATATTAGCAAGGTTACAACAATAAAAGAGACTTTTCCATTTCTCTAACATAGCTGCTGTATCATTACGCTTCAGTAAATGGCAAACTTTGTTACCAAAAACGTTCAAGTACATATGCTTGGCACGTTGTTTTGTTGCCCTTAAAATGCCGTGAAATGCCGAAATGAGCAAGTAGAACATATAAAAGCTATTCCTTTCCAAATGTCGTTACGTACGCAATATTTTACTACTTTTTTATTTGTCTGCCTTTATAGCATTTGATACGTGTAGATGCTATCTGCAGCTCTTTATTAATTGCTCTTCGATGAGGCTTGAATTAAAATTTTATGGCTGAGGTGCTGAATATTCTATGAGGACGAGTATTTAATACGTTCATGGAATATCTGATCGCGCCTTAAATTTTAATATCCAACACATCTTCTGAAAAAATTACAGCTCAAATAAGAGCTTATAAATTGTATATTATGTATATAGTTAAACATTGCTGAGTCTCCTCTCGAAGTATGCTCTAATAAACAGCTAAAGTGTAACGCAAATAAATAATCTCAGCAATTCTTGAATAGATGGGCTTCTATGGAAGTTATGGATAGTCTTGATAGTGAAGTTAAAATCTGTAAGTATATTTGGAAGCAGATGCTGAGGGATTAATGTGGAAATTTCCGCTACTATGAGTGATTACTCAACAGGTACGGCAGCGTAATTATCGTTATATTAATTAGAGATAAATGTAATAGCACTTACTTAGAACTGGTAGTTTTGTATTCATATATATTGAATAATTAATAATCTCAAAAAATGCTAGTTATCCACAGAGTGCGAAATAACGTTGCTTAATATAGCTTTTCTTTTTATATAATACATCGGAAAACCATAACAATATCAGGACTTGCGTTCTATAGATAAATGTAATAAATATTATTATCCATTTGATTATCCTCATTGTGTTTACACCGATTCAATTATAACTATTAACCACTCTAGTATGAAGAATTGCATGTACCAAGTTATTTATACAGGATGAGACCAAAGTAGGTTCGGAAATTTGCCCGAAACATATTAAGAATTAAATGTCCAATGAATAAAAAAAATTAAAAAAATATCCAATCAATAAAATCAAGGAAATCCCACTAGATCCAAAAGTGTCAATCAAACAAGCTTTGGGAGACCTTCATTGAATATTTATTGTAGAAGACAAGGATGGTAGTAACTTTGGGAGAAAGTGTTCACCAGATTAGTCTTCTTAAGGGATCACTTCTATGAATAAATAGAAGAAGCAATTGGTTCATTCATCTCCTCTTCTCTGGCATACTTATACATGGAAGTTTTCAACAATCAGTAAATAGTCCTAAAACAAGTGTTGGTTCAGATATGTTAGCGATACATTTATTATACGAGTATGGCCTCATGACAATGTATAAGCATTACTGACCTCATTAATAAAATATACTGGAGCATCTACTTCACTATGTAATTGGAAAAAACAGTTTCTTTCCGGTTCTAACTGGACGATACATAGCATACATTTAGCATTTAGTGAAAAGTTGGTCACACTGACAACTTGAAGACTGGAAGAATCTGCTGCACACTCTACATACATCAGAATTAGATCAATACAAATACATAAGATAGCTTTTGTAGCAAATTTTAAGCTAGGTATTTATATTTGTAATGCAGTATTTAATTGATTTGTTGCTAAAAACGACTGGCCCCACCGACAGTACAACACTACGATACGTAACATCTATGGCAAATTTTTACATTCACACTTCTCAGAATATATTGATTCTTCTTAATTGTTCCCGCATCCTGTCACTGACAAATTAAAAAATCAGCAAACGACCTATTGTCACCATATTTAAACCGCAATACGTATGCATAGCACAAGTCAATATTTCACCAGTCCATAAATATTTATAACGTAAGATTATACCTATTACCATATAACAAAAACTGTACTCTAAAAAAGAGGAAGATTTATCATTATAACAGTCTCACAATAGATGATAAACATGAATTGTGATTGCAAAATCCTCGATCAAATTCTGACACACAGTGATAAATGTAAGGTATTTCATCGATTACTCCACATCAACAACGCCATCAGAAATACCTCCGCACACCAGAACACTCAAACAACGTTAAATCATCTGCTACGGCACATCTGATGTTCGGTAATGCATGTTTGTACTTTATAGAGGGTGAACAACATGTCAACTTTAATTCGACACCGTACAACCTATAAATATATGTTTAGGACGTTTCACGTTCCTGGTGAATAAATATTTTTTTATTTGCATGAAAGACGTATGATTTCATATTTTACCATGGTTTGTTGACAACCACCTTCAGATATGTCACTTTAGGATTACTGTTAGGGACATAATCTGACTGGTCGCATTAACATATCAGATGTTACAGGGCACAGGACAGTTTGTTATAAAATTGTTGAACTGCCTTTGGTCGGAAGTAGACATAGAATTTATGAAATATTTGCCAAAGATATCATTTGTCATTTAATACTCTTTTATTTAGGGATCTTTTGTGACTAAATTAGTATATATAATGAATATAATTTTACCTAATATGATGAATTTATTAATTTACATAAAAGGTTCACGACGATATTAAAAGAACAAAAAAAAACTACTGCAAACACTATTATAAATATTGTAGGCGACTATAGTGATTATATTTTTTCTTTTCAATTACAATGCATAACATATTTTTAAATTAGGTAAATACTTCGAATATTTCCGTAAATTTTGTGTGTTCATGTGTCAAAAATGGCTTATGTGTATAGCAACTCGGAGTTGGTGGATATAGTTTTAATTTGTGGCAATGTGAAAATGCTTTAGTAGAACGATTTCCCGGTAAACATGTGCTAAATGCAGCTATATTTACCGCGATGTGCAGTGAGTGCAAGTGTAGTGCAACGCGAGGGAAATTTGGAACCGAATCGTGAAAGAGATGGAGATCCAGGCATTAATATCAAGGGATTGAACGAGAAGGACCGGTACCATGGCCGCCACAATCTTCTGACTTTAAATCCTTTGGGCTTCTTTCTGTGGGGATATTTTAAAAATGAAGTGCATCGGACCGAAGTGGATACCCACGAGTACCATTGATGATTTACGCAAATGTATCATAGTTGCTGCTAATAACTTACAGACAAGACGCAGAAACATTTGTGTTAGTTTGTAGAATCTGGGTAAGACAAGTCTAAAATTTTGTTGTAACATCAGGTATGTCAAATTATTTTATTAATTAAAACCACAAATTTGCTGTATAAAATAGGTGCTATACAATGTTATTTATTTCTTTCCTTGGGAATTTCTTTCCATTGCCGATTGCATGTTTTGCCGCCTTATGAGGTTTTACAGTGAACCAGTTTCCAGTAGCGTGCATAAGTGTATTTATCAATTTATAAATTTGTATATTTTTTACAAAATTGTATTTAAAACGTGACCACTGTTGGGCTTAAATTAATTAAAGAATAATGGAAATAAACTACCAATAAATCGATATTATCCCTATTTAATACCTTCAGTGCCAGTGACGGAAAAATCCGTCGGAGTCGCTATCACTCTGGTGCCGCTGACGGAATTTTCCGTCGCTTCTCTGGTGTCATTTATAGCTGGGTTATTTACGTCAGCACTGCATTTGACGAACGATGATTTACATAGGCACAATGAAAAGGTTTTATAACATAGTTTTTTGCGTACGGTTTATAATTTTTGCTTGTCTTTTTTTAGCAAAATTAATAAATAAAATGATCAGTTATAATATTAACCCAGTAAAGATATCATATTTCAAAAAAATAAATGCGGACAAGCTGATTTTTTCAGAGTGAATGAAAGACTGTCTTCAACCAAAAAATCACTCTCGACACCTTTGTGGTTTTTTGCTATTTTGCTTTTATTTATTATACTTATTATGGTTCATTAAAGATACAACAAAAGGCTGACCACCTGGTTTTTGCAGGTTTCTTCAAGCACTGTCTTCTGAGTCTCCATCTAAAAAAGCACAGTCCAACCCCTTCGTTGTTTTGCGCAATAGGGGTGGTTTATTATTATTGCGTCATCTCTAAAATATTTTCTGTACATGTATTTAATAAAAGTCATTACTTCTGTTCCGGAGGGTCTATTGTTTTAAAAACATTAAGTATATTTAATAGGGATTTTCAAATTAAATAGGTATTTTGGGGTACGCCAGTATGAACCAATGGGATGTAATATCCAAGTAACTTTGTGTTTTCAGTGCTGTGAATTGTTAATTGAACTCATTTCCTTACCCTACATACCACCACTCTTATTGTGCAAATTTGTCCTTTTTTTGGTATCCACTCAGGAGACAGTCCTCTAAGAATCCTCAAAAAACCAGTTCCTAAACCTTTTGTTTGTATCTTTACTTAATCATAATAAATAAATATCGTTTTATTTTTTCATTTAATGGACGGTGAAGCGTCAAATATGTAAAAAAGTTAATAAGAAAGTACCCCTATTGCAAAAAACGCACAAGGGTCTCTAGTGCAATTTTTTGGTTGGAGACAACCCTCCGTTCATCCTAAAAAAATCAGGTTGTGTACATGTATTTTTTGCACTATATGAGTACTTTGTGCAAGTACGGCAGTTTATACAGGCATTCGGAAAAGGGTTTAAGAGATAGGTTTACGCGGCTCGAATTTCCTGTCTTTTTTTATTAGAATAAGACTGGAAAACTGGCAAGGCTGGTACTATATCAACCTCAAAAAGAGCCCGAATAATCCATTACCATATAGATGAAGGGTTCTTGCAATTTTCAGAATATAATTGTTTGACGGAGACGAAAGCGACACTTGGTATCCAGATGAGGAAGATGATGCAGATGATGCAGATGAGGTGAATAAGCAGGTTCTTGCAGGCGACAAAATAATGCAATTTACTCATCTTAGTCCAAAAGACACAGGATCTCATCAAATTGAAAGTTTTGAATTCAAAATTATTCAAATTTTTAGAATGTTTCCAATGAATTGCTTTGAAAAACAAATCCGTACTTTATTCTAAACGCTAAAAGGCGCTACAAAATGTACACACGGATAAAAATTGGTCATAACATTTTTCTCACTGTATGTATCAATGTTTTGGAAGAAAATTATTATCATACTAATTTTTTTGCCGCTTAATTTAACCATTTTCTGTTTGTTGTAATTTAATTTTCATGACATCGTCGGTTTTAATATACCTAATACAAATTTTACATTTTATCTAGTATCACATAACTTACTAAATAAGTCGAAACTTGAAATTTAATATAAATAAAATAATTTTACATACTCTTATCTTCAAAATTAAATTAGATAAAATGGAAAAATAGCAAATAAATTGAAAACGGTTAAATTTAGCGATTTGAAATTAGTATGTACTTATCATATTTGTGTACAAAAGCTAAGAGAATAATATTATTCTATTTTGATACATACAATGAGAAAAATGTTCCACCACCAACATTTTGTAGCGGTCACTAGCGTTTAAAACAAAGTTAAGTACAAATTCGTTTTTCTTGTCTCCCCGAATATCACCGAATCCAAATTTTCAAAGTAATTCACTGAGAACAACATTTGCGACGTAAAATACTGTCACTGGAGTATAGCTTTCAATTTAGTTAGACGTGCAGTGCCACTGACGGAAAATGCCGTCGAAATTAAAATTACAGTCCAGTCAGCAAATTCGCTATTACAACTCATATAGACATAATTTAGATATTTTTCAACTATCAAATTTTAAATTTTATAGAAAAAAAACCACTGCCATGGACAACATGTTATCGAAACTGCTACCGGCAGCGAACCTGTTAAGATACGTTGCTGTCTCTCTTGTTCACGGCCTTCATTAATTGGGTTCGATTTACCGGTGTGCTGCAGTCTTTAACCAGCGCTTTGCACCATTTTGGGATGTTATATTTGGGGATAATGACTCACATACAAACGGCATGTCAATTTTAAGTCATATTCTAACTCTTCGTAGATACATGAATACCATATCTGCAATTCTTGATTTGAATAAGACATTTTGTAATAAATGTTGACAAAAGCAAATAAGATACGTCCGCAATTCAAAGCTGGCATAATAACATATTTATTTCAAACATCCTATATACCACAAATATATCATCTTATCTACTGAAGCTATTATTTTAACTTAGTCAGGCATGTCTTTGTCTTAATGAGAATTTCACACTTCATTTATTTTTCTATTATATTTACATAAAGTGCTTCTCAAATAACATGTTGCCATTACATATTTTAGTTAATCAGTAGGTATATTAACAACTTTTTTTGATAATGGACCTCACACGAACAATGTTTAATCAGTGTTCTATTAGGTTTTGCTTCAGTCGCCTTGTAGTTCTTATGAGTAACGCCAATATTTGTTTTGGGCAATAAAAGTACTGGTTTCATATTTTAGGGTAATAGTCAATTAAGTATTCGAAAATAACCGAAGAAGATCTTTAACCTTAGGTTAAAATCGTTGATAACGGTTGTTGCAGTCAATTTGTGATTCACTTAATCAAAATGTCCAAATCCGGGTAAATGAACTAAGTCTGTAATACTGCTCAAAATCCAGGCTTTACTTACCATACCATTTCATATTAATATAAGTAAGCACCTTGGTACAGGATTACACTAAATAGTAGGTAAATATGATTTCAGTTTTCTAATAGTAAAATAAGTAGTGACAAAACGACTTTTAGAAAAATAGGCTAGCCAACAGTTTTTCCACTGCTTTATGTATTTTATTATGATTTTCTTTCACTGCTAGATAAAATATGTCTTCTGGTATGGATTCATTTAATGCTTTATTTCGAACTAAAACTGAGCTTTATTAATGTGAAGAAGTAGTTGTAAACATACATATCTGCAAGTATTTGTACAAACCTACTTCATAATGACATGAATACTTCAACAAGTAAAAAATATTATAACAAAATCATAAAAGTATGAAAAACGAAGGACAACAAAGCTTGTTTCTCATCCATGATAAATAATCTAAAGCAACATCAAATTGAATTTTATTAAATATCTTCGTGAGATGGCAAACAAACACTAACGATACATTTGCATTAGTGAGACTATTATGTGAAAGTGATCGAAGAAGGAGAACCGAGTTTTGGCGCTGGCTGCATGGTAAATGGGCATTGCACACTTAAATGTACGATGTGGAATGCTCTTAGTTCCACTGCGCATCCATATAAAGTGGCAAATCTAGGAGCAGACAAAAGGAGGTACATGAAACTTAGCAGAGCAATACTTCATTGGTTATGTATGTGGGTGCGAGACAGACAATCACCTGCAAGTACGATATGAATTGTGTTCTCAATTTCCCATTATTTTGTTTGTAAACACATCAGTGGTGTGGTTAACCAGTACATTCTTTTATCTTGTATCTCGTTAGTGTTATTATTTGTATATTTTTGTGGGTGTTATTGTTGGAACTGTAAAATTAACCAGCACATAGCACCAAATAATTCTTCATATCCAGAATTCAATTTCTTTTCAATTCACAATCAGCTAAATTTTTATTACTCCGCCATTGCTAGGAGGCACACAACAAATATAACGCTGATCATGAGTCATACATTCGAGCAGCTTCACGAGCATTCCAGTCATCATAATATAAAATTTCATTTCAGTGGCATTGCAGCATGACAATGCTCTTGCTCATACGGCACATGTTATTCGTGCTTTTAAAAATAATATAAATAATATTTCTCCATGAATTTAAGAGAAGCGTCTTGAAGATTTGGAGATTCAGTAGCTCTAAATCGATGGCTTTAGGTCACTACGTAAATTTAACCAAATTGGAACATCAGCTGCAAATTTCGTCCCTGATTTTTCTGCACGTACTGAATAGCCACTCGATATAGCATTGCATTTTAAGAAAAGAGGATTCTTCATATTTTATCGACTTGTATAATCTTTAGAGTTATTTCAATGTTTTTGTTAAAATCGTATATTTTTTTGTATTCACAGAAAAGCACTACGATGCATTTACATCAAAAGGTAAAGTAATATAAGATTTAAATAAAATATATAGAGTAGGATCGCTTAAGAATACGCTTAATTTTTAACAGGATAATAGTAGCTTTCATAGTTTTATCAGAAGAAAAAAAAAACATTTTTGTATAACTTGCGTACTTTTAGGATCACATTAGTAAAAGTACACAACATTTAAGTACCATGAAAAGTGATAATAGGCCCAATACTACTTCAGTAAATTTTAGTTGCCTCTCATTCTTTCTTTTATATTTTCTTGTTGTAATTAACTACAAATTGAAAGATTATAGTGTAGGGATACACTGAGTTACCAAAAAATACGCAGGGTGCCAAAGGGTACACTTTGCGTGCGTACTCTTACTGAGCTAAACCGTGAAATGACTAGCACGTCATAACATACCTATGTTGTAACTGTCACATAACCTCCAATACATGATTTGAAAGGTTAAATATAAGGCTCTTAGTTACACATCACATTACTTATTGAGCAACAAGTAAGTAATTGTAACAACCAACGAAGTTGAATATTATAATATTTAGACTACAAATAAATTTTGTGCTGTCAGCGTACATGCACTGACTTCCAATTCTGGTCAGCAATTGTAGCAGTCATAGCAACCTAAATCTGCATCAGGTCTTTTTGCAATTTTACCAGTTACTGAAGAAAGACTCGTTTTTTATGCTAATTTATATAGAATATTCTAATAAACATCGTTAAGAAATAGGTACATACCTGCCACTTGCAGGGTAGCGTTCCGGCTCGTGGCGGTGCCAGCAATGTTCTTCGCGACACACCAATAAACACCCGCGTCTTGCTCTTTTTTGCTGTTCATCGTCCTTAAGAAAAAGAGCGATCCTGCCGGTAGAAGAACACGATGAGATTTGTTGTCGGTTGGAGAAGTCCGTACGAGTTCACCATCCTTGAACCATTCTATTGTCGGCTCCGGCCTGCCTTCCGCTTTACAATTCAGGGTAACTGGTTCATTCTTCGCTACGATTATATCTGATGGGTGTTCTGTGATACGAGGAGATCGGTATTGGCCTGAAAAGAAATAAATAATCTATTGAGTGTCGAAAGAAACCTGAAATCTCGTTTGAGAAATGTATTACCTAACTAAATTAGTTCCTTTCATGACAAAGTTCGACATAAAAACTTTTAAATAAGTTTTGGGTCATGGAACGGGAAAAATTTGTCGTGCAACGTATATTTATAAGTACCTCGTTATTCTGGGGGAAAACGACCCGCAATTTTAAACTTTAAATAGGTTTTAATAATTTACTTGAATTGATTCCAACGTTTGTTAGCATTAAGTGGAAACTGTTCTGAAAAAGAAACAGAAGAAGGATAATTTTTGCTTTTGGTACATCTAAAAGCATATTCAAAATTCAGATTAGAAGACATCCAACTTATTATACACGCAGTAACAACATTGTAATTTAATTTGTGGCACCTTTTTAAATAATTGGAATTAGAATTTTGAAACATATCACTTCAAAGTTTTGTACATTTTAATTGGGCTAATTATTTATAGAGTATAATAGTATGGGTAATTTGTACATTCACTAATTTTGATTATTATTATTTTATCCAACGCAATTAATAAAAGTACGAATACACACACTACCCTATTTTATTGCTAATCAGTTTTAGCAACTGTTTAAATTATTTTCCTACATAAACTATAGAAAAACCTAGATATAGAGTAGACCAATACATCTCGCGTATACTTTTTCTACTGGGTATGACGGAGAACGAATAGCCGAGGTTATTCAGTCGTCTCACCTATGGCTGTTTACTATAGGTTATTCAAGTGTATCTATTTCAATGTTAATACTTACTGTTGGTCGCTTTCTGCTTGTGGCAATATCTAGCCCCAGTACTGAGCAGCTACTGATCAATACATATCGACACTACATATGGCTTAATGTGGAACTACTTTGGTAAAAAATTATGTAATGTGTTAAGATAACATTATATATATATATATATATATATATATATATATATATATATATATACAAACAGAAATTTTTATAATATAAACAAAATATATATATTTTTGAACAATAATAATACAACTTTGTTCAATATAGGTAACGTTTAAATTTATAAAAAATAATCACACAATATTAAGTTACAAAATGCATAATGACATGCAAATTGTTTCTGTCATTTGGAGTGCAGTTAATTGGAGTCGAATATTACGTACATTTATCTGTGTGTGTGTACCCTTATCGCTATAATAGGGTCAAAGCGAGGGTCAAAGCACTGATGATGATAATTAGTTTTCGAAACATACGAGGTCGCATTGGAATTAAACACTGGCCTTGGATAGCAGGTCGTCTGGCGTCATTGCCTCCTACAGCTTCTTAGTACTAGTCCGTCGCGAACTCAGACAAGGCTCATACTCTTTGAGTACATATTCATCTAATCTACCATTGATAGATTTAATTATGATGATAAACTATTTTAATACGAATCACCAATTTATAAGTGCTGAAATGAGAGGTTTACCTAATAATGCAACGGTTCTGAAACGAAATCGTTAATAGCAATTAGGTTTTTCAAACAATGCAGATAGATATTTCAGTAACTAAAAAAATATGTATTTATTATGTTACAAAATTAATAATAAAATGCACTGTTTTGGTTTCTTAAAGAAAAGTTTTATTTAGGTACGTACAAAACACTTGTTTTATTTTATATCTGCTATCTAGCGGTTTTAGTTTAATTATAGTTATGGTTACAGTTGACTTATAGTTTGATTAATAATTATACAGGGTATGTAAACAAACAAACCTTTTGAATTTATTATTTTTGACTTAAAATATTTAAAAATTAGTTTCTATTTGAGATCTTAAGATCACAAGAAAGCAGCAAGACAATGCAATGCAGTTTATGTTTAAGTTAAAGGAGAAATTTACAAATGTCTTCATAACAATAATTAAATAGATATTTGATTTATAAATCTTGTTCTCAAATTTAAAGTAGTAGCTTTATAAGAATTTAGTAGTTTGATTTCTTCTATTGGGTCACATTGTAAAACCAAAAATTAAGCAATCTATAAACTCGATATTAAAAGTACTAATAAGGTACCTACTTAATACGTAGGTTAGTTTTAAAGGGACATAAATATATGTACCTAAGAATTTAAACTTAACTAAGCTAGAAATCAAGAATAAATTGTACCTAAATATATTATACAACAGATATTATTTGTTTTGGGTCCAAGCGATATGATGCGCTTCATTGCTTTTTGTCACAAGTTTCGCATATTGGGATTCCAGGGAAAACTAATAAATAATTTATCTGGGCATCTTATCGTTGTACTGGGACATTTCGGTACAATACAATATCTAAAGTTTGATTGTTTTGCTTTAGTATCTTCAGTATTTGAATTTTCCATTATCCACAATCCTAACGACGCCAACGATCCTATGCTTCGTATTCTATTCGTAACCCGGCATGCCATAGGAGGCAGTGACGTCACCCAGCGGTAGACGCGTCAGAAAATTGCAATTTTTCTCAGATCGCACTAAAATTACAAAATTATTCAGAAAATGTAATAAAAAATGCTAAATTACAAATACTGGTATATTTATCCCATCCCAGGTTTTATTTACTTGCAATAATAACAGCTGCTTTTATGAAGTTACTTACTCATCTGCACCTACTTGCATAATTTGTTTTGTAGAAATGAACAATCGGGTCTGTAAATAGCTGCATGACAATTATCTATCTAACAAATTGAGTACACCGTATCCGGGAATAAATTTCATCCGATTAAAACAATATATCGCTACATTCAATTATGGCAATAAGGCTTAAAAAAGGCGATAACTGATTTAATTGTCGTGTAGGAAGGATGCCAGTAAAATAAATTCATTGTGTTATTATCTCGTTTATAACGGCAGTCAATGCCTTGCTCTGCCAACCGTTGTAACAGAAGCATAACTGAAATAATTTATTATTCCGGGGATTGCAATGAGTTCGAGCAATTTGTGAGTAACATAATACTTGACGAGTAACAATTGTTATTATTTTAAATGAATGCTATTATTAGTTCCATGTGTTGCAATGTTTGTAACTCTCGGTTTAAATCTTGGAATCATAAATCATTCAAAGGATATATTGTGTTTGGCAACAGTTTCTATGCTGTACTTAGAAGGAAGCAAATAATATAAAAAAGAGGAAGTGTTAGATTAAACTATTTGTAATCATGGAACATGTATATTCAGATCGGTTTAAATAATGTATAATTTAATACGTTTAAAATCCCCGAATTCTATAGCTTTGTGGATATTAAAATGTTTTACTGTTACTAATATCAAATAATAATTAGTACAAATAATTTAAATTTATTGAACAATTACTTATTAACAATAGCGTTGACATTTACAGTAATTCTCACTTTCCTATAATTGCTAGATATGTTGAGTGCATCTTTGTAAACATTTTTTTACTTGTTTGGAAGTAAAAAATTTGTATTGAATTTTTTTATCTATCTTAAACAAAGGCTTCAATGTAATTTTTTGCTATTGCTAAAGACTGACACCCACCGTCTCGTTTGAACGTTCTAATGTGTAAGTCTTCATATTAAGAAGCTTTAAAGGGCACAGTAACTCTTGATGGTATTTTTCCTATTGTATTAATTTCAATAGGTTGCATAGTATATTGCAAAAAGAGTTTGAGCATTAATAAATAATCCTTGCTTTACAATGGTAAACCTACGTGAAATGCGTTGGTATTAGGTATGCAAACCAATGAATATGAACCAGTATCTTGTACGTCATCCATTTTCAAATTTGACAATTCATAAAATCTACATCCACCTGCAATTTCCATTATTAATGCAATCCGAAATAATTCAAAATTTATACCTAATAGGTACCGTCTTTTGACAGGTTTATCTTCATGGGAATTTTCATACTAATCTCTACTAACACAAAATACTGCATCCACATTAACGAAACTGTGTAATTTTTGTTGATATTTAAAAAATATGCAAGCATACTTTTCCCTGATATTTAAAAAAAATATATGTTTGCCTTCCTTATTGACTGTCTTTAATAACTAGCTCTTTTTCTTTCCAACTGTTAAATTTATTTGAGAGTTGCTTCTTCAGTTTCTGCAGATACTTCTTGAAGAATAAGAGAAATACACTCAACATTTACCATTTTTAGCAGCTCTTCGAACCAAGCTAAATGAAAAAATAATCAATCTACTATAACAACCAACGCGTCTCGTCATGACACTTTAATTCTCACCGAGTTTTTGAAGGAACATTCTTGACATTAAAATTTTCGTTTTCTACTCGACTAACTTGAGCTTGTTATTGTGAATAAAACGTTGTATTGCATTCGTGTTTTAGTCACGCTTTATTCACTTAAGAAAACTAAACGCTCGAACTGCATTTTAGCATCTAAACTTTCTTGCACGAATAAAATGCTGTCTTAAGTACTTAAATAAATAACCATTATATTTAGTTTATCACTAAAAGAACGTAATTCCTTGAAGAGTCTGGTTTTTAATATGCGATATTTGTAATCTAAAGAGTTTGTTGATACTTATAGCTAGATATCATTTGACTATGAAAGAAAATAGACTCCTCGGATTAATGGTGCGGTCTATTGCCTGACGAATCTCTGAAACAGTTCTGAAACGAATACCATGAAGTCTCATTCATGTTAGGAATCGCAAGAGTTTAAGTTCGGGTAGTATGGTATAATACTTCCCCATCGACTGAACACCCATCCATCATTTTGCATGACAATGCTTGGCCTTATAAAACGCAGGCTGTGGCTGATTCGTTCTGGCGATGAGCTTGGGAAGTGCTGTACCATCCGACATACTCCCCGGACTTAAACCCTTTTGATTTTGGCTTGATCTCTAAGATGAAGGAGTAAGACACTACACGTTTCCATTCGAATTATCAACACAACAAGCGCTGCTGAAGCCTACGACTTTTACATCGCTGGCAACGGGTTGTACACAATGCTGGTGACTACATTGTAGGACACTAAAGCTTTGTCACATATATTATATCTCTTTTGTATCCAGTCATATGCTTAACGAACACTGAAATTGATTTAATCTTGAACTGATTTTAATAAAAATTTTACATTTTATCTTAAAAAGGTAAGTAAATCTATCAATAATTGACTAAAATAGATAATAATAATTTTATTGAGTGTTTTTTCTCTCAGTATAGAGCTTAATGTAGTTAGTCATTCAGGATTAAGTACATAATGCTCTTATAATTAACTCATGATATACAAATGGCCGTCGAAATAAAACCGTTTCAAAATGCACACATATCTATATATTAAACGGATAGGAGAGATTCATGAAAACTCGAGTTTGTAGTTTGCAACGAATTAATAATCGAATCCAATAACGCAATGTCGATTGAAATTTATCTGTCGAATATGCCATATTTTAATCTTCCAGAGTTATATTTTATGCTTTTAATTTGCTGCATTCCATTTGATTCGAATTTCAAATGATTTAATGCAATAATACATCATTTATAAATTCAGATGTGTTACCGAAAGGTAAAAAAAATATGCAAATGTAAATAGCCGGGACTCCTGCAGCTCTTTCATTTAGCTTGTTTTATATTCAGCCCACAAATTCATTAGGAGCTCTCGTTTTCAGGCTTACTTCAACAAAAAAAGCGAAATCGAGGTAATATTTACTCGTTGGAAAAGCTAACAAAGGAAACTTAATAGGCCTCTGATATTTTCGTGCGCTGCTCCCATGTTACCTCAAAAATTGATATATGTATTTATTAATTCCAAACACTGTTCACTAAATCAGTTGAAAATATATTTTGCTTCATTTCATGCTTATGTCACTTGAAAAATTTTAAATATACTAAGTATATACAACATGTTTACAAATTAGACATAAGGATTTTATAATAAAAATATAAGTATAATTTATAGGGTATACAAAACCAATAAACTTCAAGCGGATGTAGAACTTGGAATACGCCACAATTATTTTCTAAAATGCTTTTTTGAAGATGTAATCCTTTATCACTTAATAATTCCTATGGTTTTTAGGTTGTTATGCCTTGCACTAGGTAACTGACCACCGTTAGTCATAGAATTAACATGAATTTCCCCAGCCGTATCTGGAAATCTTTAACTTGTCCTTGTCGTTCTCGAGCTAGGTTTTGTGGAAGTACACCTGCTATCAGAACCGTTAGGCTCACTTCTGTATTGATATCAGTTACTAATGTTGGTATTATAGTCGCTACGGTCTAAAAACCTCTCTTCAGATATTTTTTCTGAGTAGGCTCAGTAACTAGTCGCATTCAATTTAGGATCCTTTGCAACTAGTCACATCCAATAGTATAGGATCCCACTATAAAACGACCTTCACCAAGTTGGTTAATGGATGAAAAGTATTTTATATTCAATTAAATATGTCAATAAATACATTGCAAATGGGTTGTCTAAAAAATTTCAGTCCAGAATATGATTAATTAAAAATTAAAAATTATTATTTTTTTAAACATTTCACTGGTTTGTTTAATAGACAAATTCCATACCAATCGAAAGTATGCAGCCCATAGAAACGTTAGGTTGACTATTTATTTCCCGTCACAACTCTTGGGTAGGCAGGTATAAACAGGTAAATCAATACTAGTAACTAGCACCGGTGTGGTTAATAAATTAAAGTTAAATTAAAATAAAGATTATTTCATTACCAACACGGTGGTATAGGGTTGTCTGCGAAAAATCAGTCCTGAATTCCGGTTGTCGAGTTTTAAAAAGTGAAATATTCCCCAGCGAACCATTCCATGCGATAGAAGAGTACACAGCATTGCAGCTGTGTGTAGTTCATCCATACCGAAAACGAAGATGATCCGTTTATCCGTTTCTCCAAAAAACTAATAAAGTCCAGGGTCGGTGGTATTTTGCCGCCCAACTCGTAAACCGTTGTTTGTACAAAAAATTCTATAGAAGCATTTTTTCATATTTTCATAAAAACATTGGAATATGTATTCGAAATGAAACAGAAAAGGTCGATTTCTCGAACTCGTGACTTCGAAACTCCACCCCTCAGTTATGAATTCGGGAAACCTCCGGTGTCATCCCACAGCCTCATGTTCGTCGTTAGGAGTAAAAAAAAATTCCACACATCTCACGGCCACAAATCGAATCCGATCGACCTCAAATTTTATGTACATATACCTCGCGATAAGGCTGGGGCGCATCCGGTAATGTACCGAAAAAATTTTAAAAAACGGGATGCCGCCCCCCAACCGATCGAATCGAAATTTTAAAAACACGTACTCTTTGAGATGCCGAATCGAAAAAATTAGTCCGTCTTCGCGTTGGGGGTTCCTAGGGGCAGATTAATAATAATACGGCCGCCCACGGACTTTATTCGATTTTTTGCAGAAACGGATAACGGATCGTCTTCATTTTCGATATGGACGAACTACACACAGCTGCAATGCTGTGTACTCTTCTATCGCATGAAATGGTTCGCTGGGGAATATTTCACTTTTTAAAACTCGACAACCGGAATTTAGGATTTTTCGCAGACAACCCTATACCACCGTGTTGGTAATTAAATAATCTTTATTTTAATTTAACTTTAATTTATTAACCACACCGGTGCAAGTTACTAGTATCGATTTACCTGTTGATACCTGCCTACCCAAGAGTTGTGACGGGAAATAAATAGTCAACCTAACGTTTGCATATTCTATGGGCTTCATACTTTCGATTGGTATGGAATTTGTCTATTAACTAAACCAGTGAAATGTTTAAAAAAATAATAATTTTTAATTGTTAATTAATCATATTCTGGACTGAATTTTTTTAGACAACCCATTTGCAATATATTTATTGATATATTTAATTAGATATAAAATACTTTTTATCCATTAACCAGCTCGGTGAAGGTTGTTTTATAGTGGGATCTTAGACTACAACTCTGACAAACGTTTAACCGCTCTCCAATATCACCATTTTCAGTTTCCGTAAATGCTTCGACGCAACTAGAGGAAATAATGATAATTTGACTATTATATTAGAAAGACTAAACTAAGTAGTATCAAGTTTTGTTATTTTCTTTAGAGATATCTGAAAAAAAAACATTTTCTGGAACTGTCTTAGATAGTAGTAGTAGAAGGTATTTCTGCTACGTTCATATCGACGAATTTTTTTAATTATTGATCCAATAATGCAGACTAATTGGCGCATTATATATTTTATATAAAAAATAAAACAAAACTGGTGGTATTAAATATAGCTAATGATTTTTCTACATATACGTAAAAAAAATTTATAAGTTTCCTAAAAGTATAGTTTATTAGACAATTTTTTTAAGTTGTTCTGAATTTGAATAAAGTATTATCTTTCCCTCCCAAGTACTAGGACATGCTGTACATATACACAAACTTGTATTAAATAATTAACATTTTTTACCTGTTCGTATTTTGTAGATAAAAAATGTAAAATTAACACAAAACAGAAACAGTTATAAATATTAAAATAAGCCGTCAGCACAAACAATAGGCTATTAAAAGTGTAATGTTTTGACACCCATACTAAATAATTCTGTGTGGAAACGGCTGTGGTTCTAGTGTTCCCTTGGAATACTGATAATTTTGCCCGATGTAGTCCTTGATAAATCCTACCCAGGTATATCTTGTTCAACATGATTATAAAATATAATATTAATGTTGTTCAATTCTGTTTCAATGATCTTGAAGTTATTCTACGGTACCCTTATATCAAATAAAAAATTATGCATGTGTCTTCACACTTTTCAATTTGTTAACCCATATTAAATGAAGCTAGGTTAGGATTCTGTAGGTATAATGTTTAAATGTGACTGTTTGGCGTCTCTTGCATGCTGGTCAAATATGGGTGTCCTACTACTTAACTTTGGGTGTAAATTTTACTAGATGGTCTCTCCCCTCTAAAGACAAACCAGTCATCAGTGCAGTTTAGAATTTAGATGTGCAGAGCAGGTCTTATTTTCGTCCGATTTATTTTTTTGTATTCAACTCATTCATGTACGACTTCTTTAAGTATAGTTTCTTTCAATACCAAAAAGCAAAAGAGACGAAACATTTAATCATACAATCGTAATGAATTGCAATTTTTAGGATTCGTCACTTTAAATAACTCAGAAACTGACGGAAATCAATATTTTGTTCCTCATTAATAAGTGGTTGATAGTACTTTAACTTGTATATAGTTAGCTAGACAAATGCTCAAATATATAATTTTTAATACTGCGAAAAATATTAAAGACAAAATTCTAATTTTATATACCTACCTTCTACATGGTGTTTTTAAATGAAGTAGCAAAAATGAGACACAGATTCCTTAGGTGAAAATAAATCGACTTAAACTAACATGCCTATGTCCCAAGTCGCATAATAAAACAGATACAGGGTGTCAAAGTTAAAACTTTATATTCGATATTTGTAAATAACTTCTTAAAAAATCCAAATATTTACATAAAATTTGTAAATCAGGGGTTTTTGCTGACGTGAAATTCAAAATTGTTTCTAATTTTGACGTCACTAGTAGAGAGCGCCACTTATGGCACATCATGTTTATTTTAAATGGTAGAACTGGTACCTGTTTTTTCGGAAAAAGCTATACTTTGTTAAAGTCGTTAGGAGTGACAGTTTTCGATATAATCCTATTTGAAATATTTAGTGTACCGATTGAAAACTATTATCGTTTAAGGTACTCCTCTTCTACTGAAAATACAGCAAAATGTTACTTAAAAAAGTTGCTCAGAACGGAAAAGACATTATGGAGACGTGCAAAATTTCAAAAAGATCGACCTGCTTTGATAAAGTCTGTGCTTTGTTGACAATGGTTTCATCAAATCTCGCCGATCTTCTTCAAAATTTGCACGTCTCCATTTACCATTCTGAACAACTTTTTCAAGTAACATTTTGCTGTATTTTCAGCAGAAAAGGTACTTTACCTGAAACCAAAACAGTTTTTACTCGGTGCACTGAGCATTTCAAATAGGATTAT
Organism: Monochamus alternatus; assembly: GCA_037114965.1. Lineage (NCBI taxonomy): Eukaryota > Metazoa > Arthropoda > Insecta > Coleoptera > Cerambycidae > Monochamus > Monochamus alternatus. The sequence goes on along the minus strand of CM073426.1, from coordinate 57,498,804 downwards.
TTCAAAAATAGTTACTCCTACCTACTTTAGCAAGGTATACCTTTTTGAAATAAAACAGGTAGGAGAATCGATTGTTTCGATAGTCAGATAGATACAATCAGCTACAAAAAAGTTCTGCCATTTAAAAGAAACATGGTGTGCGCCCTCTACTAGTGACGTGTTAGAAACAAATTTGATTTTCTCGCTCGCAAGAACCCCCTTAAGAAATTATTTACAAATATCGAAAAAGTAATAATAAAATTTTAATTTTGACACCCTGTGTCTTTTTTATTATGCGACTTGAGATATAGGTATGTTAGGTTAAATCATTTGTGGTACTTCATTTAAAAACACCCTGTATATGTAAGATTTCCAAAGTACGGAAAATCATTTACAAATCCTCCTCCAATTCTATTGCAAAACGGTTTTTCAAAATTATCCAAACTATTGCAGATCCTCGTCTAATATGACTTAAGTCAGAACAAAATATATTCATATATTATAGATATTATTTCCTCAAAACGCTTTATTTTCATAAGTTCAACCATATTTATAATCTAGTACATATTTAGTGTTACAAAAATACAAATGTTTTTTAGATTTCTAGATTTCATTTTTCAAAAATGACATAATTGAAAATAAGGAAACATAATTTATTTTCTGAATTTTTCAAATATTACTTGTTTCGACTCGACTATCGATTGTTATTGCTTGACTTCAGTTCAATTTGATTTCAAGCAAAATCAAGAAACTTGAAAATCAAGTAAACCTGTGACTTCCTAATTATTAAAAGTCAGCTCTTAGTTTGATATCATTGAAGATGAAAATACATTTGTTTATAAAATTGACAGTAAACTTAATCTTTTTCATGTAGTGCTATAGAAGTTGTCAAACATTTAAAAATTGAAGCCGACATTCTGTAAATCTAATAATCACATTTTTCATACTGCCTAAAATAACAGATTTCCCACTGGCACAATGGAATAATAAATTTATTTTACCCTCAAGCAAATTCTGCGTTCATTACCAAAAGTTTGTGGCATATCGAAATGTTGTTTTTGCCGTATTAGTCAAAACAATATTAATAAAATTACTTTCTGAAAAGTTTGTTTTTTATTTTTTGTCCAGAAAATCTAGCGCACATAATACAAACGATATAATTTATCAGATTTATCTTTTTGCACCTCCAATAAAACATCTAGAAAGGTAGGTAAAGTGGTCTAGGCAAGTATATTTCGCCCATATGTTTAATTGAATCGTCAGGAGTGAAATATCTTACACTACGACGATAACGAGAAATTCCAACAACAGTTGAGAATTACACTATATTTTTGTTTATGAAGCATAAAATATGGCTGTTTTGTAGTGATACTTATCTTTACGGGTCATATAATTTAGTTTCATACAAACTGTTGGCTTTAACTAAAAGAGAAAGCAATATCGATTCATCATCTAACAACTGGTCAACTAAAAGACTGAAATATGTTAATTGAAGATATCAGTATGCGCTCATGCCTCGAGCTGTAATAATCGAAATTTATTGATTACTGGTGTTTGACTTGGAATGTGTGGATTTTATTTTGCCATTATCCTCGCAGGGAAAAGCTGTTAAAATGCATCTGTATGTGACTGAGAAGGCGTTATTGTATTAGTCGCAAGGCGTGTGCTGGTGGGTTTCAATTCCATTATTCTCATATTTACCACGGCTTTATCTGTTAAACGTTTTACAATTGCATGTACCGACTTTTTTCTTTTGCTTCAAACGTGATTGATGATGCAGTTATTAAAAATTTTAAATATTCCATTGTAAATCGCATTGTTTACCCGCATCGGCTTTGTGACTAATTTTTAAACCGATAAGAGAATTATTTCCAACTTAACGTTGAACGAGGTATTGACAAAATTTATAACTATTACTTTACTTGTACAGGATCATATTAAACCCACATCCAGTTGAAAGTTTACCAATTTCAGGTTTTCCTAGAAGTTGATTATGACTAGCTGAAGTATTTTACTACCTTTATATCTCTGGGCTACTGTAATCTCAGGCGATTCCGAACATTGAAATTCGATTACTTATAGTATTCAAATTTTTGTGCGAGTGTTTACATTAGTTTTCCAAGTGTCAAAAATGGCTTATATGTATAGCATCCTGGAGTTGATGGATATCGTTTTAACTTATGGTGAATGCAATACCTCTTATCTCGTTGTGCAATGAGTGCAAGTGTAGCGCAATGCGAGCTTGATACGGAAGAGATGGAGGTCCAGGTCGTCCGCGACGTATTGCAGCAGTATAGCGTATCATACATGTGGCTCAATTATATCCACCATCTACAGCAGAAGCAGAATAGGTATGATAGCCGACTGTGTTGATTTAAAACAAAATAATTATAAATCGACATAGTATCAATATCTCTGTGTGTATATTTTTTTGTTTTTAAATTAATCGGTTTAAAATTTGTTTTAAAATAAAAATGTTTGTGATTATATGACGAAGATTTGTCTAGACATTTCCTTGAGAGTAAAATCGATACTTTACAAATCTTTCCTTATCCTTATAAGATATGACATTGATCGATATGTGAGAATATATAATCTGACAAAATAAAATTCAAATTTTTCGATTTGAATAATGTCTAGAAATTGTTTGTGGCTAATAATACCTTATAAAATTGCCTTGAAGCCATAGTTATAAGTCCATTAAATGGTTTTATGAAAATATTATTTTATGTATATTAACTAAGGTAACACCTTTTTGATTACATGTATTGATATGCAGTTTTGTTTAAAAAGATAGGTATTAAAATAGCCTTTAAGCGAGTTTTATGCACATAAGCAGTGAATACAATCTGATATTCTTATTATATACCAGTATTATTAAGACATAATAAGTAGAGATTGTGAAGGGGGTGTAACAATGGATTCCAATAAAATGCTTTACTTTTTTAAATAAAATGTACACTGTAGTTGCCGTGGTTTAATGCGTTTCTTTAAAGATAATTGCTCAGCGCATACATTGCAAGAAAACATTGGAAATTGAAGAGTTAGGTACTTGTTAAATACTGTTTTATGAAGTTGCAATTTTTGAGTTAGGTAGTTATTTAGTTATCATAACGTATTATCTACCAGCTTAATTTAAAAAATTGTTTACAAGCAATTGACTAATTATATGGAATTAATAGAAACTAATAATCTATACAAGTAATTATGAATGATGAAAATAGTGAGAAAAACACATTGGAAATTAATACAAAAAAATGTAAATACAGCTTATAATAATAATAATAGTAATAGATACAAAATATTTATGTTAAAAATAAAATGAAAGGTAAATAAAAAGTACGAATCAAGACACATAGCTATACAAGGTGTTTCCTAAGTACGGTCCGTAAAGCAACTATAGGGAATTCCTTACGTTAATTTAAGAAAAAGTGTTTATACAGGGTGCGGCGTATATAATGTATAAAAATTGAGTTATAGCTCCCTGAAGATATTTGTAATGGAAAACTCATACGAAAAAAATCTATCTTTGCGTTCTTTTCATGTAAATTATATTTCAATTATACATCGAAAAATTATTACTAGGATGGTCCTGGACGCAACGATTATTGCTGTGGTATACGGCATGCTATTTTTTTTTTACTTTATAAAAAATGACTGGCAATATCGTAGAATTACAAAATAAAAACTTTTGCCTGGAACCTCCTAAACACTTTTTAACTGTGAAACTGTTGACAAAGGTATTAGATTTGTTCCTGCAGCAGTTGGAAACGGTTTGAAACTGTCAGAAATATTCGACGAGTTAAGTTGAGAACGAGTTACCAATGAATTTAAAGCAAGAAGTAGTTGAACGGATATTTCAGACTGTTTCCAACTGCTGCAGGAACAAACTTGTTGTGGGAATGTTATAATCTAAAATTCTATTAATTTGTTTAAAGCGTAAATATCGTAAAAAAATTGTTGTACGTTATCACATTTATTTATGATATTTCTTAGCTTGCGAAGGGCATATGACAGATCAGTACCTATCCAAATCCGAGACCCACTAAGGTATTATAACATTTTTTACATTATTTAGATTATTATGAATTTCAATTATTTAGAGGCAAATAACTGCTTATATATTTATTACTGTTTAACAATCATTACAAGATTTTTCTCCGTTTCCAATTCGTTTCTATTCATTATATAAGAAATCTAATTGGAATAATGTTGTTGTTGTACCTGGTAAAGTATAGAACATTTTTTATATTAAAATCTAATATGTTACTAATAATAATGTAATTGAAAACGGCAGTATCGTATCAAACACATTTAATTTAACACTACTTCTGGCAAATCATAAATAAAGCATAAAAATAGTAGAGGCCTTGGATTTGAACCTTGGGGAGTTCCGGAAAATGTTTTAAATTTGTCAAAATACAACTGCTTACATTATACATAAAGAAAATAAAATGAGCGTTAATAAGAAAATAAACCACTTAATTTAGCCAAAATTGTAATCAAAAACGATATATTACGTGAAACATAACTTTCTTTTATAAAATAAGACTATGCCAATTATTTTCAAAGTAGAGTTAAACTTAATAAGCTTTAATCTATTTTAAACTTTTAAATTTCTCACTTAAGTATTTTTACAAAGTCTGAGGCGTCTGGTTTCTGTCTCGGAGTGGTGCCTGTAATTCGATGAATGCTTTATCGCCAAGACCCGTATAAATGCTTTCGGCTGGCTTTTTCTTCACATCCATCTTACCCCTGCAAGTGCGAAAAGCAGTTATCTACTAATATTTCAACGAGGACTCTATTTTTATGCGAAGAATTTAATTCTTGGAACCAGACATAAAATGACTAATGCCATGAAGTTGTACATTCTTTGTGTTTCTATATCAGAAGTCGTTTGTTTCAATAAAGTTTACGAGACATCTAGATAACAGAATGAAAATGCGTACTTATTTCGTATGGGTAAGAATATTTCGAAATTTATTAAATCGATAGAGCTTCAAATGTTTGGTATATAATAATAATACATTTATTATTTATCTCATAATTACACAATTATTTCACATAAATCATACATAAGAACATATAATGGAGATAAACAATAGGCTTAGTGGTTCAGAGTATAGACTTTCTAGTTTAACGTTTTTCGTTCGAAAGCTTAGGTCTTTCTATTAAATTTGGTGTGTAACATATTGGGGATTGATAGGAAAAATTTTGGAGATATTTCGAAAAAACTGTAAACCTGGAAAATCTTTATTAATGAGATAGCTTAGTGTAACAGTTACTGGAACCCCTTGCCATCAATGCGAAGGAGTGCGTGTACGCAGTCATGGTAACCAATAATTTCTATATCTATCGTTAAATTCGCAGAAAAGAGAAAACTGAGTTAGAGGCAAAATCTCCTCACCACATTAATCAGAAATACCTGGACTTTCATACGACGCTATAAAAAGGTGGTTGCCATTAAAATAGAACATTCTGATTTCCTTCCAGTGATTACCTACATTTTTGAGAATTGAACTTCACCAAAGTTCATGCCTCAAAAAATATAAAAATTGACCTGTCCGTGCGATTTTTCCAAAAATTATCAGTTTCAGAAGAACACATGACTTTTGTGACACACGGAGTAAGTAATATAGTTTCTTGATTTATTTTTCAAGCTACATAATTTACCTTGATTTAACTTGACTTGAATTGAATGTCACGTGAAGTCATCTTAGGTAGGAAAAATCATGTAATCGGCCAGTACTATTACGATTTATATTCGTATTGACATGTTCATGAATACGTAACACAAATGTATATTCTAATGGAACTGTTGCTATTTGAAGCACTTAAAATAGCTCTAGAATCCTGCCTCTAAACAAGTGCAGTGCAGTGAGTTCTTCGTGTCTTTTCATTGGATCATAAAGTCAGATATAACTGACAATTTCACTAAAATCAGTTTTATTATACCGAAGTACTGATAGTAAACGTCATGTAATGATGAGACAGGTAACGCTTTTTTAAAGAGGCAACATTTTATGTTGTACAATCTATAATAATGCAATTGCAATAATAATGGCAATCCGTCAAATCAATCTTGAACTACTGAAAGTTCTGAGTAGAAATTTCATTATCTAACCTAATGCTAAGTAGAATTCATTATGAATACGTCAGCCGTTCGAAATAAATCACCAAATTAGTTTTAAAGAGTGCCACTATTATTGCTTGTATGTACCTACACCAATCTATTTGACAAATTGTTAATGCAAATGCAATATGCTTACTCATATATTAATAATAATACTAGAAAGGTGGCAAGTCGGCTATCGCCGACTTGACCTTTCTTAGGATGGTGGACACCGGATATTTTCATTAGTATAGTTTTTCTGCAGACCATTGCGAATAGTTTCAGAAAAAGAAATTTTTAAATCCATGAATTTTGAGGATTATTTGAGAATGGTTCGGTTTTTTTAAACACCCTATATTGTTCTCATTAAAATAGTTTCCATATAGACCATTGTTAAAAGTTTCATCAAAGAAATACTAATATAAAGGACCGTTATCTCGACTAGTGTAATTGATAAAAAATAATTGCAAAAATGATTACCTAACTAATACTTAGTGAGGATTTAGGATTAGGCTTTTTATTTAATTGAATCATCTTTAATATAGCATGAAATAAAAAACATAATACCTTTTACGAAGGTTACAATTACGTCTTTGTTACCCATTTGACTTGTTTAATATTTATAAGAACATTATAATACATGCGGATGATGAGTGAAAGGGTACGTATACGTAACTAGTAAATGATCTTCCTTATTTATTAGATACGACCTTATTTAAATGAGGAAGGCAGCCTGAAATATAATACCAAATAATCCTTTTGGCCTGTTAAAACAATAGCCCCACCTCGAAATTAGACCAAACTTTGAATTTAGTTAGGACTCAATATATTACAAAATTAAATTATGGTCGTTATACCTGTATAGTGTATACTCAAGTTTATTAAAATTACTATTGTCTAATTACTTCTAAAACAAATACTATTTAACATAGTCAAAACAACAAACAACATCAAAAGTTAATAAACTCCTTCAAGTCAAATTCATTTTACTATTAGTTTCTATATTCCCGTTCAATATTTTGATATAACGATTTTTCCTGATTTCATTTGACAAACACTCTAGATCATTATTTAGCTAATTACATATTTATCAGTCAAATAAAAATTATCTTAAGGATAGTGGCTGATTCATTGAATTTACAAATTGAAAAATGGTTTAAACTGAAATGCAATTAGAAAAAGTATAACTAAAAAGTTTAACTAGCAGATTTGCCGCTATGAAAATCATTTCTTTTACTTCCAGTCTCAGCATAATAAAAATTTTTTAATGCATATGTGTAAATTATAAACATTGATATACAGGATGTCTAGAAGCTAGTGGCCAAAAATGAGAGAGCATACAGGAAAAGTCATAATATCAGTCATAGATTGATTCATCTTTCAATTTACTGCAAGAAAGCTAGAAGTTGTTTTATTCGATATCTTTTACCGTTTTCGAGATAAACCAGTTTAGTAGGCATACAACTGTTAATCACAATAATAAACGTGAAATGGGTAGATAGGTATTCCTGGAGAATTTAACGCTCTGCTATTTTTCAAACTAAAATACGGTGGTGGAAGATTACGACATGGTCGAACGGAAGAATGGAATTTGATATTGGTGGATGAAGATCTTATAACAGGTACAAGAAAATTCATTGGCGTGAAATAATTCTAAATTTACGGTATATAACACACTTTAAGAACAACTATCACATCCGTACTATCTACAAAATATAAAAGCGTTGATTGAGGCTGATTATCCTCTACGTTTACAATTTTATATACCTTATAGACATGGTGAAGCTGGATTTACTCGCGATGGAGTAAACAACTCACATAATTTATTTGTCTGAAACGATGAAAATGCAGAAGCTATCATTACAACATAACATCAGCATAGATTTTTAGTTAACATATGGTTGGGAATAATTGGTTGCTGCTTGATAGGACCATACGAAATTAACGGAACATTAACGCGAGAAAAATACCTAAATTTTTTACAACAAAGTTAACTAATTTTATTGGAAAATGTATCTTAAAATCATTTATTAAAAAATTTAGAAACGGCATGTGGATAATGCATGATGTGTGCTTCTCCACACTTAAGCAGAGCAGTCAGGGATTACCTAAATAATGTATTTCTAGACAGATATATGGGCCGTGATGGTCCTTTCCCGGGGCCACATCGATCTCCTGATCTTAATCCTCCGGTTTTCTTCCTTTGGGGAAAAAAGGATTGGTCTATTCCACCCTTATTGACATCACAGAAGAACTTCTACATCGAATTGTCACAAGTTGTGATTTCATCAGAAATAATCTGAACATATTGTTTCGAATGCAGAAAATGTATGGAAACTCGAGTGATAACATTGAAAACATTTCATAATATTATTCATTATTTTATTTTTTTGCCTGGAAAGCTCAGTATTCATATATTATTATTACATACATGATTGAATATGTGTTTATTTCGAAAATGGTAAAAGATATCAAATGAAATAAACGTATAGCTTTTTTACAGCAAATTGATAGGGGAATCGAAAGGGGAATGAAAATTTTTGCAAAAACTCTTGAAATGGTATAAATTTTAAAACTTAATTTTGACCGTATCTGTATAATGAAGCATGTCTAATTTCAATTTAGATAGAAAAAGTGTATTGCTATGAGTTACTACTATCTCCCAAATTATGAGGTTGCCAAGGAAACGGTTTAGAAATTCAATGTTATGACTATGAAAAGCATTATAACACCTACAAATTTTTTGTAGCAAAATATCAACGTATTATAATTTAGTTTTACAGAATTCGTTTTTAAGTGAGTCACTTTTCAAAGCGACAAACTACTGCTGTAAGTTATTCTGTACAATTTATTAACATATATCTCATTTTAATAGCTCCTATATACAGTGTTGCAAGTTTGAACATTTCGTTACTGAAATTTACCCGATTTAATACAAGCCCAATAAATACAGCAGGGTCTGGTTAACTCCATTATAAGGAGCTACAAAATCCGCCGTGCGAGGGCTGAGAATGGTTCATGAATTACATCTACAGCGCACGCAACGCGATCCAAACTCTAGGAAAACCTCACGCACCCCAAACGCAAACATTATACCCACTATACGTTGCCAGCATCGCGGAAAATATTCGGTGTGATACTGCATGGTACGAACTAAGCAGGGGCTGATGTTATATTAATATACATAATGACCCAGTTACTTCTTAATCAAGTTCATTTAGCTAACAAACTTTTAATTATCCAAAATTTATAGGGTGATTTAAAAGGACTGTATAATTTAGTTTCATTATAAAGTTTTCTAGGGGAAAAAATAATGCCTTTAACGTGTGATTCTGGGATAAGCTGGGTTGAATAATTTCTTTTATTTAAGTTCTTTGCACATGTCCTCGTGGAATTTATAATGAATATTTCGGTATTTTCTTATCTAATTTTATAAACGCCTCGGTAGATCGTCATTAATTTACAGGACATAAAATATTCATATATAAATCCATTAATTATTGTAACATGTTGAATATAAGGGCGCCATTTTCATAAAATAATCTACAAAGATAAATTATTTTAAATATTTAAAAACTGAATTATTTATAAGGTTTAGTAAATAACTACTTTATGTCATCAACTGTATATTTTCAGGGATAAAAGGAATGACGGACAAACAACAACATTTGTGGCATAATTCTAGTTTTGTTTGTGCCACACTTCTGAAAAAATAACCCTTGACTGATCAGTTTGGCGCAAGAGCTTATTTAATTAATCTTTATGTTTTCAGAAGTGTGGAAAAAATCCAATCAAATTGTTACCTATCGTTTGTTATAAACAATAAATGTACAATGTTGCGGACGGCTGCTCTTTTAGTCGGGGCACTTTTTTATAGTCGTGGGTTCTTGACTAGCAAACTGTTTAAAAAGATGTTATAATTGGGCGCCACCTACAGAATAATCTGTTCGGTTTGCCTTTTCACCCCTGTAGGAGGATGATAAATTTTGCTGAAGTCAAACAGTTTGAAATAAAATACATACATAAAAAAAATAAACACAGTTTATTAACTTGCCCACCAGTTGATACACAGACGTGGAATTGAAGAAGTTGACATACAGAAGTGGAATTGTAGCCAGTTGACAAGTTCATCCGTTGTTGTTAACGTTGGAGATGACTCCAAGATGGGCAGCTTTCCTCTCGTACCTGGATAGTGCCGCTTACAATCTAGATTTCTAAACTTTAGAATGGCCTTCTTATTTCAATTTTGATTTTTCAACAAATAAACTTTCCAGCAACGGTTAAACAAAATATTCCAACTTAGGAAATAGAAATTCTCGAAATTCAATCGATTATTGAATTAATTGTTCATTTAATTAATTATCTGTTTAATTAATTGTTTATTTAAATTGTTTGTTAATTAATTAATTAATTATTATTGGCCTCTAAAGTTAAGAAAAATAACAAAAGAAAAGAAAAAAAAATAATTAGCATGTGCTTTAGCAAAGATCAAGGTCAGGTCAGGTATTTTATATCCTTAGTTTCAAAAAATAACATAAAATATTGTTTAAAATGAAATCTACTATCGATAATAATCTTAATTAATTAAATATATTACCTCCATCCTTATTGATGACTTCAATTAAATTCAGATTTATTTTCAAAATGTGGCTTCGCACTATAACTAAATCTGTAATATGGAAATACTTCAACCGACCAAAATCAGAACGAAAAGGGACTAGAATTTAGGTTCCTGTAGGTTTTATACGCTACAAAGATCTAAAAACTCACTGAAATCTGATTGGTTCGGTTTCTATGTAATTTCGGGCTAATGTTCGTTCGAGATCTCAGCACATTGTTCCAATAGTTCGAATCGAATTGAATTATTCTGACAGTTACCTTAACCTTGCTTTTTGCCAAAACAAAGCTTATTACAATAAGTGATACTAATTAAATAATAAACTGTTAACAAATTACTAGAGTGTTATACAGAGTAGAAAAATATAACATAACGATATACATCGATGTAACTGGTTCACAGTAATGGTAAGTAAATAAATAATAAAATATTTATCGTACAAAGTGTTTAGGCTAACTTGAAGAAATCTAAAGTTACATGGTACACTGGATATGGTTTACACTTACTTAATCTACCGACATTATACAGGATGTGCAAAATACCTTGTTACTAGACGTTTCATATTGAAATTGTGACATTCTTAATTTTATAATAAAAGGAATGTTACAAAATTAAAGAAAAATACAAAAACGGTTTTCGTCATTTCGTTCGTGCAACTGAGAATATAAAATTATATACTACACTAAATGTTTGCACTGTACAGGGTGTATCTAAATAACATAAAAAAATATAAAGAACGATTCTCTAGTGAAAATTAATGGGGGTTTTTGGTATAACATTATTTAAAAAAACTCTTGCCTAAAAAGTTACGCCCCTCCAAAAAAAAATTGTTTTTATTTTTTTATCTTTCCTGATTTTCAAGCTAAAGAACCAAACTTGGTAAATCTGTCAATAAAACTACACTTTTTGAAGAAAAAATTATGAAAGAGTAAAAAACAGTAATAAAGGACATGGGCAATTGTTTCTATGGATTCCATTGCAATGACCAGGCCATCTTTCGGCAAAAAAGTCACATTAAATAGCTCATCTTTTTAAAAATGCATACACTTATTTTTTTCTCATAAATACTTAACTTTTCGAAAAAAACTTGAAGGGATCAAGAAGTTTGTAAATGAATGGGGCTTTGGAGACATATTTTATAAAAGGAAAGGAAGAAAAAATATAAGAAAAAATGTCTTAAGGATTGATTATTTCAATTCCTTACAAAAATACTTCAGAGTTGTATGTTGTGTAGTTTGTTCACCAAGTATGGTTTCTTTAGCTTGATATACACGGAAGATAAAAAAGAAAAACAATTTTTTTTGGAGGGGCGTGTTAGGGAAGAGTTTTTTCAATAAGTTTTATACCAGACAGATCTATTAATTTTCATCAGAGAATCCCCTTTACATTTTTTCGGTGTTATTTAGATACACTCTGTATATTGCACCAAATTACAATGAATGATGTTCTTAACGAAACAAATCGAATATTATAATGATAATAAAATTGCAAAACGACAGCCGCGACGTAAGTCGCCTGAATTGTTGCCGTAACTATAATATAGTTTATGCGGTACAACAATTGTTTATGCAAGTAAACACCTGAGCATCGCCCTTTTTATTCCAAAGAGTTTTTGTAAAATTTTTGTATGATTTTGCTTTGAAGTAAAATAAATGTATTATTATTATTATTATCAGCAATTCGGCATTGACATAATTTATATGAATTTATTTATAAATACGATTTAAATACATTTGTTCGATTAACAATTAATAAAATAATACTACTATCATAGAAATTTTGAATTTCTAAAGATACTGAACTATAATTTTAATGCTATTGTTTACCTTAACTTATCTTTGACCGTGAGTGTAAATACATACGATTATTTTTCACAATGCACAATTTTTGATACGAATCAATTTATTTTATATAAACCAATCAATAATTCATTCTGTTTGTCTACTTTCTCCAAAATGGCAAATGGCAAATAAATAGAGAATACTCAAATACTTATGTCATATCTATACAATTCCAGAAAATATTTTGTGTGAGTGCTGCTGTTGTTGCTACTCCATACGTTTGCTGGTATTCCGATAAATTTTGATAAATTATATGCATTATAATTAAATTTGTGACAATACTAGCAAGTGGTTATCTATTATATGTAACATCAATATTAGAAATATTTCTGGACAATAAGCTATTTATTCACGCATGCAAGTAGTAGGTACTATAAATAGTTACAGATAAACATAAACATGCACACATAACACGTTCAACATTAATGGAAATGATGAAAGACATGAGAAAGGGCCACGAAGATATGAAGAAGAGTCAGGAAGTCAGTCAGGAAGTTTTTAAAGTCCAGATCATAGAAGAAAACCTAATTAAGTTAGAACATAAGGTTACAAATTTGCAGTCGCAATGGTGTGCGAAGGAGATTGTTAAGGCTGACAACGGTCTCATTTCATGTGCAAAGATTAAGCCTCCAACATTTGATGGAAAGGTGTCATGGAGTACTTACCTGAAACAATTTAAAGCAGCTGCCTTGGCAAATAACTGGTCAGAAGAAGAAAAAGCCACGTAACTTATAATTGCTCTACGGGGTGAAGCTATGGAAATATTAAGAAAACTAGTTGAGGACAAACAAAAGGACTATCAAACGCTGAATGGTGCTTTAGAAATGAAGTATGGCGAGGCTCATCTTCAACACGTTTACCAAGCACAACTGAAAGGTCGAAGACAACGCTTCGAAGAAAATCTGCAGCAATTTGAGGCAGATATGTCACGTATGGTGAAGCTAGCCTACCCCACCGCACCGACAGAATTCCAAGAACAGTTAGCAGTGAGTAGCATCATTGATGGCCTATAAGACTCTGAGATCAGTCAAGCATTAATGTTGATCAGACATAAAAATATATCTGAAGCATTGGTCCAGGCGCTAAAAATTGAAGCTGCACGACAGGCTTCTAGAAATAGTCAAGGCAGAACAACACAATTAAGATTCAGGACGAAAGGACGACGTGAACCGAGAAGAATAACGAATAATAACAAACTTGAGACATTGATTGGACAACTACCAGAAAGGACAAGTTCATACCGATTTTATGGTAATCAAGAGTGACAATAAAGTTTATTTGTCTACATAACGTGTTTCCACGCTAAGGCAATATAGAGATTACAGTATATTAGAAGAAATTTTTAGAAACTTCTGCATAGCCATTATCATACACTACAAATAAAGGATGTCCCTGCGTAAGGTACTCGATTGTTAGTAATTATTCGGCAAATAAATAACATTTCTATAATTTTGAATACAATTGTTCATTCAAACTATGTCATTAGACATGAAACACAATATCGTCTCTGCTTCTATGGCAGGATTAGAATCTTTTGACGAAGCTTTCCATCACCTCGCGGCATAGCTGTGTAGTTGATTAACCATTCGACTTTTTCTTGTGGGGCTACGTTAAAGGAAAAGGCTATACCAATAATCCGGTTACGATTAAATAATAAGTTAAGGCAACAGCTATGCGCGAGGTGATAGAAAACTTCGTCAAAAGAATCCACTGCTGCCGAGAGAAGCAGAGGCGACCACTTACACGATAAGGTGTTCGATGCCTAATGGCATAGTTACGTAAGACAAAGTTGGTCAAACATTTCTGACAGTTCTGTATCAGTTCTCGACGGCTGTTGGAACAGACCTAATGCTGCAGTAGTACTCTTTAACTTGTAAGTTAGCTTATGTACTTTAAGTGCACTCATTTAACAAAATAAAGGCGATAATTAGGGCACAATTCCAAAAAGTAAGAATATACATATATACATAGTTCAGAATTCAGAAATTTCAATTTCAATTTAAATATTTTTTCCATATTTATTTATACAAATCACAAAATAAAGGCATATCTACAATAAATATAGAATAATTACATAACGGTTTATTTTACAAGAAAGATAAAAACATAACACCTTACTTGTTGAATGAACTATAAATTGTGAAACTAACAAATTTAAAATATGTTTTATAATCACAACTTAATTCGTTATACTACTGGATATTTTGAAATGTTTGACAAACTTCACCTGACGGTACTGATTAACACTTTTAGTTTTTACCGCGTTGTAAAACTCATTTGGATGAATGTTATGCCGTCAAATACATTTTTATTACTATTAGAGACAAAGTCTATAATGCCGATAGTTAGATAAGTACAAAAATAGCTCCATTGCTAATGTGAAAACAAAACAGGCAAATAAAATCATACAAAAAGTACTACTTATATAAACAGAAAATAATAATAATAAAAAACCGAAACAGACGCTACCACACACGGAATAACAAACAAACTCGCGCATTCAAACTAGCCAGGTGACGGTCATATCCATTCTTGAATGAATTGATGGATGAAGTTTCATAATACTCATATAATAGAGTTGAATCCTATTGATGCAATAATAATATTTGATATTCTATAGATATTAAAATACACAAAACGCACAAACTATACCGCCTCGAAGTACACACCATAACTATACAAAATTGAATGGCAGTGAGAAGTGAACACGTTCACTTATGGCAGTAACATAATTATTTGTGATACTGATCTGTACCGCTGTACAATAATGGGTTCCAATTATGAGAATAATCATAGTTACATATTGCAGTCATTTCAAATTCGTTATAACAGATACAGACAAATTTATTTATTTCTTTACATCAAAGTTCACAAATAAAAATATAAGTAAATAAAAATGTGTCAGAACGTGAAATTTTAACCAAAAATATAGCTGAATTATTATTTACTTAGTTTACTGTTACAAACTAAGTGTTGCATAAAGTGTTATTTTTGGTGTAGTGAAGGCCAATTAGTGTATTATTTTTAAACGAATTATGCTATGGAAAGAAGCGGACGTCAAATAAAAACGTTAATTGGACGCGAAGGGATGAGGAAAATTATTCGGCATATTTGAGGCTCGGTTTGAAGTAATATTTATGGATCTGCATTTCATGAATATCGTAACGAATGTAGGCGTTATTATAGAGGTTATAACGAGTGAACTATTTTTAAAATATTATCAATGGAATTCTCTGCAGCAAAAAGAATAACAGAATGTTTCATCTGAAATTTATATATATAGTCTGCATATTTATACGGTTATGACGGTGAGTTTTATTTTATTATTTAACATGAGTAATGTTTTAAAATGTTTACCTTTAAACTAGTGCAGTAATTACTATGACAGAAAAACAAGTGAATTAAGGGTAGAAATTATGTCAAACTATACATATGCAGGATGCCCCAATGATTTGTTTACATGGAACTGCCATAGATTCTTAGGGTCACAATAAGATGAAGATTACTGTGTAAGATTTTTGGTTAGGTACTAATTATTTCATATGGATATCCCCCAGAATGGGCTTGTTCAGCATTTTTTTTATTTCATAAATCGAAAGTATAAGTGAATTATATTGGATATGCAAAATATTATAATTTTATTCGAACGCTAATTAAAATTAATTACAAATATCCAGCGAGCGAAACTAGAGCGTGGTCAGGTGCTACATCACGGCACGCAGAAGCCCAGCGATTGCGCTCGACTCAGTGCTTGTAACAAGTATTCTTGGGGTATTGTTCCTATTGCGTACTGCTTGTTTGATTCAGTATGAGTGCAAAATAGTACATTATACTATAAGGGAGAGAAATGCGTTATTTTAGCAGAGGTGCCATTTGAACTGAGGACAAAATAGCATCTCTCCCGAATGGTATATACTATTTTTTCCACGGTCTCATTAACTTAAAAACACATATTATTTCATTATAAAGTAAGTAGCACCAGAATTATTGTATTCCGATTTGAGCATTTATTTAGTAGTCGTTGAGTTATTGTCATAACTACAAAATAAACAAACAAAAATAATTGTCAAATTAAGGTGCTAGTTTGGTTTAGTTTAATGTTTGTTTAGTGCACAATGAATAATTGTGAGTCGGAGGAGATTGTGGAGGCTGCAAATATTGCAATAAGCAATTTGCTGCCTACGACGTCAAGATCTTTATACGATATAGCCTACAATCGGTTCAAAAAGTAGTGCGCCGAGAAAAATGTTCAAGTATACAGCGAGAATGTTTTGTTGGCATACTTACTGGTTAAGTCATGCTTGATAATTTACGACAACATAGATATAAGCAAATTCCCCAAGTTGATCGTATTTTTGAAAAGAACCGGTGACGGATATCAAGCGAAAAAATCGAAAATATTTACAGAGGGTGAAATCGACCGTTTTCTATCAAGTGCAGATGACAAAGAATTCTTAATGATTAAGGTAAGATTACTTTTGTTGTTAGGTATTTTAATTATTAAGTATTTTGATTTTTTATAGGTTGGATTCATTCTGGGGATTGCCGGAGCTTGTCGAACTGATGAACTAGTCAATTTTACTGTAGATGATATTGAGGATGTAGGCTCTTCCTTGATTGTAAAAATTCCAAACACTAAGACAAATATTTCACGAACCTTTCTGGTTACCGATGTGGGAAATATGATTGAATTGTTTCGAAAATACCTGTCCCTTCGTCCTCCCCACGTCAAGCATAAGCGCCTTTTTTTGTACTACAAAGCAGAAAAATGTAGTTCGCAGCCAGTTGGCAAGAATACCATGGGAAAAATTCCGAGTGTAGTAGCTTCGTGTTTAAAATTACCTGATGCTGCATGTTATACTGGTCACTGCTTACGAAGATCTTCAGCGACATTACTGGCAGATGCTGGTGTGGATATCACGACAATAAAGCGTCATGCTGGTTGGAAATCAACGACAGTCGCTGAGGGTTATGTCGAGAATTCCATTGAAAATAAGACCAAAATTGCTAATCATGTTTTATTAGGTACCACTACTAGCGCAATCACAAAAACTGTAATATTCCTTCTAATATTAATTTTGAAAATTGTACAAATGTAACATTTAATTTAAATCTCAATAAATAATTTCAATGTTATCTTTTTTTTTGCATGAAACGTTCTCCATAATGTATACTCTCTTGGGAGCATTATACTCCCTTGGGAATAATCGACTACTTCTGTTTTATTTTTGATGTCATAGAAACTGATTTCTACTCCCGACCGTAGAAAAAATAATTTTAAGCATTGCGTTGTTTCAGAATGCACAAATATAAGTACAAATGCATTCGAAAAATTCTTTATTTACTTGCCAATGGGCGAAAAGTAAAGAAAAGCATGGTAACGTGCAATACAGATATCTGATTTTGTATCAGATGACAAAGGTACGAGATTTTGTTATAAGGATCAATTTGTTTAGTAGTTTTTGTTTTAAACATAGGTTGAAGGTGATAGAAAATTATTTTTGTTTAAAACCCATGAAGTGTGGGAGAATATAATTGAAATCAGAATCGTTTCGTATTACACACCTGATTATTAACATAAAAAAAAGAAAAAGTCGTTATAGAAGAATTATTATGTGAAATATTGGGAAACTCATTTGGAATAGTGGTTTTGAAGCTTCTACGGTCGGTGCTGTTTGTTAATCTATAATGATTTTCCGTGTTGTTAAGCTGTGACTTAAGTATCTGATTGCTGCCGGTAACAGAATAAACTTGCACATTTCTAGCCTTAGCTGAGATTCTTCGATCTGCCCTTGTTGTTCTTCGGCTAGGCTTTGTGGAGAGCGGACCCGTTTTCGGTACCCATGGGCCCCCTCATATAATGATTTTCAGTTCCTCTAATCCTATTGTTGCAATTTGATACATTAAATATTTTTGAGAAAACTGTAAATCCAGTTATAAAAAAATTCATTTTGTTTTTAATATTTCTCATATTTATTCCCTATAAATATAAATTAATCAAAGATAAAGTTTAGAATCCGAAAATAACAATAACAACAAATAACATTATAAGTAAACTACAGAGTGTTCAGAAATAAATGCAATATAGAGAAAGAGTAGATCCCTGATGGCCAAATAATGCGATGTTGCCGAACTTACCTTAGTCAAAAGTTAATGATTAAAGAGATACAGGGTGTCAAAGTTAAAATTTTAATTTCAATATTTGTAAATCACTTTAAAGAATCCAAATATTTGCATACATTATCAAGACCTGGAATTTTTGGGCGAGAAATTCAAATTTGTTTCTAAATTTGACGTCTAGTAGAGAGCGCCACCTATGGCATATCATGCTTCTTTTAAATGACAGAAATTTTTTGCGGCTTAGTGTATTCATCTGATAATTGAAACAATAGATTTTTTATCTGTTGAAGCCGTTAGGAATAACCGTTTTTTAAATAATTTTATTTGAAGTATTCGGTGTACTGAGTAGAAACTGTTTTAGATTCAGTTAAAGAACCATTTCCGCTGAAAATACAGAAAAACTTGAAAAAGTTATTCAGAATAGTTTTTAAGATAATAATCTGTTGCCTTCAAAATAAGACAGTTTCTGTTGCCAGAAAGAATAATGGGAAAATGCATATTCTTCCATATTGCTCACCTCTTTCTGAAATATAATTTCCAATAATAATATAATAATTGAATATTAACCTGTATTGAATAAAGAAAAATATAAACCTGAAAACAAAATATCATTTGTAACTTTGTATATGAAGGGCCTTCTTCAACATGAATATAATTTGTCAAGTTGGTGACTTGAATAATTTATAACATGTGCGGCTTAGTGTATTCATCTGATAATTGAAACAATAGTTTTTTTTACCTTTTTTATCTGTTGAAGCCGTTAAGAATAACCGTTTTTTAAATAATTTTATTTGAAGTATTCGGTGCACCGAGTAGAAACTGTTTTAGATTCAGGTAAAGAACCTTATCCGATGAAAATACAGCAAAACTTGAAAAAGTTATTCAGAATAGTTTTTAAGATAATAATCTGTTTCCTTCAAAATAAGACACCCGGTATATTTTTTTTGTTACCAGAAAGAATAATGGGAAAATGCATATTCTTCCATATTGCTCACCTCTTTCTGAAATATAATTTCTAATAATAATTCAATATTAACCTGTATTGAATAAAGAAAAATATAAACCTGAAAACAAAATATCATTTGTAACTTTGTATATGTAGGGCCTTCTTCAACATGAATATAATTTGTCAAGTTGGTGACTTGAATAATTTATAACATGTGGTGAACAATGACAATAATTTCCTACAATTTTTATTACATTTTTATTGGCATATTTTATTACTCGAATATCAGTTTAAAACAATGAACTATAAGTTTACTTCCTTGGGATATAACTAAAGGAAGTGCTGTGATTGTGAAAAGTTTAGAGAGGTCTTTGATCTTTTAATTTGGTATTTTTGTTGCGTGGGTGGTAAAATATCAATTTAAATAATAAAATTATATTCGCGTTTAACAGATAGAAGATATACAAAGACAGAGTAACCACATTTTTTTTAATGAATATGTGTCTACATGCATTGATAATGTAGTCACTAATTATGATCAAGACATGTGTAAATGTACTGTTTTGCAGTCTTTAATTTCGGATCACACGGCGCAAAAAATTGAATTATGAACTAAACCATACATATTACCTACAAAGAAATTTTCGTAACTTTGGGTTAAAAAACAAAAATGCCTTTAAACAGTCACTGGAACATATTAATTGGAATGTTCTGTACACTATAACTTCAAACCAAATTAATGTTCAGTGGAATTTTTTTAGTAACTTAATAGAACGCAATTTTGAATATCACTTTCCTTTTGATTGAATCAAAATATGGAACAAATAAAAAGAAAATATGCAGCATTACTGATCCGAAAGTGAAGACTTGTAGGGCAGAACTGAGTACTCTTTATGTTACGAAAAATGTAGATAATAGATTTAAGGACTTATATAATGAAAAGAAAAGAAATTACAATAAGTTGCTAGAGGAAAACAAAAAACAATATTTTTCTGAAAAATTAAAAAAATCAGATAATAAAGCAAAAAGTGTATGGAAAATTGTAAACGAAATAAAGGGAAACAAGGTAAACACGGAGAAGTTCGAATTTATGGTAATATTAAAGATTTAGCATCTAAACTAAACATTTTTTTTAGATCTGCAGCAATAAACTTGCTAACAGATATAGAACCAATTCCATTTTCATCGCAATGAGTTCTCCAGGGGTAAGCATTGAAGAGTTGATAAAATGTATTAAAGAACTTAGAAATAAATGTAGCTCTGGGTATGACAATATATCTATGAATATAATTAAACATGTACTTGACACTATCATTATTCCCTTAAAGTTTATCATTGATAATTCGCTTAGTTTTGGTATATTTCCGGATAAACTCAAATTGGCTTTGATTGTTCCAGTTCACAAAAAAGGGGATGAATCGAAAATTGACAACTACAGACCAATTAGCATGCTATCATCCTTTTCAAAGATATTTGAAAAAGTTGTATCCAATCGTATTATTAGTTTTATGACAGAAACGGGACAGTGGAATTGTATACAACATGGATACTTAAAAGAGAGGTAAACATTAACAGCTCTGTTCCGATTTATTAATGAAATTTTATTGGAAATAGAACGAGGACACTTTTCACTGGGATTGTTCCTAGACCTGTCCAAAGCCTATGATACCCTTGACTATGACATTTTGTTATATAAATTAGATATGTATGGAATACGGGGCACATGTCTAAAATGGATTAAGTCGTATCTTTGACAAAGGAAACAAAAGGTTATAGTAAAAAAGGATGAAAAACAAGTGGAGTCTGATAATTTTGAAGTGAAGCAGGGAATACCTCAGGGAAGTGTCCTCGGACCTATTTTATTTATTATATATACAAATAATATTACAGAGATTACTGAGAATAATAACCACTGTCAACTTACGACCTATGCGGATGATACGAATATATTGGCTAGGGGAATTAATTTGACTCAATTAGAACAAAGATCAACTAAAATTCTTAACATAGCCAATGAATGGTTCACAAAAAATAAATTAGTAATTAATAAAAATAAAACAAACATAGTGTTTTTTAGAACCAATCGTAGTGGACTGGATCAGCCAGATTCATTCAGAGTAAACGATGTATCATTGGTTCCGCGGATAGATGTGAAATTTTTGGGAATAGTGTTAGATAATATTTTGTCTTGGTCCCAACATATAGAGTACGTAAGGCAAAAACTTTCAAAATCCACTTATACTTTGCAGGTTCTGAAAAAAATGTATATATATCCCGACACTTAAAATGATTTATCACGCTACTTTTGAAAATAATATTAGATATGGTATCATAATTTATGGAAATTGTAGTGATATTATAAAATTATTTGTACGTCAGAAACGAGCTATAAGAATAATGTTTGGTATGAAAGTAAGAGAGTCTTGTCGCGGTGTTTTCAAAACAAATAAACTACTTACTGTAACAGCAATGTATATACAAGAAAGTGTACTGTTTTTCTTTAAAAATAAAGATTTGTTTGCAACTCATAAACCACAATCTAATTATAAAACTCGAAAATTAAACTATAATTATCCAAAGCACAAACTAACTATGACAGAACATGGAGCATATTATAATTGTATTAAACTTTTTAATAAATTACCCAAGCATATTCAAGAAATTAGCGAGATAAATATTTTAAAAAAATGTTTATATAAATTCCTTATAAATTTAGAACCATATAGTTTGAAAGATTTTTTAAGTTAATATGTGAGTATGCATAGGTGTGTTTGTGTGTATGTGATATGATGGGTGTGTGCATGTGAGTGTGTATATGTATATAATTGTCTGTTTGTGACACTATTTTTGTGTTATATTGTGTAGCATACTTCTGAAATAAAGATGTATTATTATTATTATTATTATTATAAAAACTAAATTATTATAAATTGTAATAAAAAAAAATCATAGTTACATAAAAGGATTTTAAATGTAATAGAACAAATAACATTTTTGGAAATATTAAATCTTCATATTCCATTTATGAAAATATTACTGTAAGCAAAATGTACAGTAGATTTGATACAATTTTGATGCAGGTTTGGTACAGGTTTTGACAGTTATAAACTACACTGAAGTAGCTTTAAAAATCGTATTCCTGAACATTACCGGTATATTTCAATAATGCATTACGCTAAAATGAAATTATTGCCTCTGAAATTTGAGTTCGATTATAGTTTAATGGATTAGAGTGCAGTATATTAAATTTTTATCCAGACATCAAATACCATCTGGTGAATGTTTCAAACTAATTATTAGCGAACTAGAAAGGAACATCTGGGATAAAGCTGAAAATGTTCATATGCTGGTATTAGTGAGACTATATTTTTAATTAAATTTAGGTAGCTTTATACATAATGATAATAATAATTTATTTCCTTCAGACAAAGTAGTTTTATGTATATGAACTGTTAAGACTTATGTGCTAAATTAACCTACTACAATAAAAAGAAATCACTTAAAGTATAAAAACACTTATCGATTAAAAATAATTTTAATTGTCGCTTAAAATATATTAAATTGTTTGCACTTAATATCCTCGGATAAATGGTTATAGATTTTCAAACCTAAACAAATCGGTGAGTTGGTGGCCACACTATATTTAAAAAATGGAATATGAAACTTTCCATTATATTTTGCATTTAGATTGTGCACATTGAAATTGGTTCGAAAACGTGATTTATTTTTATAAATAAATATCGCTAATTCTAAAATGAGGATACTTGTTAATGATAAAATTTTCAATTTTTCATAATCGGCCTACACGAAGTAGTGCTTGACACACGGTGCAATACACCTTAAAATTCGTTTTTGAGGTACAAAATTATCATTGGCAGTGGTAAAAGTTAATCAATTGTTCGATTGTAAGTAAACTGGATACATTTCGAATTAAATAAGATACAGAATTTATCTTTTTTATTAGCTGGTTGCAATGGGGTCGCCAGTTCAGGCATTCGTCGAATGTAATTCCGAGAAATTTTACATCTTTGGTCTGAGATATACTATCATTGCCTATTTTAACATTTATATTATTGCACTCCTTTTGCCAATTATGAAAATGGACTAAATAGGTTTTATTTAGGTTCAAATTTTGGTTATGTACACTGTACCAATCATTTAATATATTTAATGTATTACATTTAACATGTAAATTTAATTCTGACTTATCCGATATAAGTAATGATTGATCATCAGTATACATAATCAGGAGAGCGTCCGTTACCTTGCCATCCAATTCATTTACATACAATAAAAACAATATAGGTCCTAGTATCGAACCTTGAGGAACTCCCATATCATCCCCTTTATATCCAGAATTGATCCTAGTTACACTACCCTTCTGCGAATGAACCAGACTTACATATTGTTTTCTACCTTTTAAAAAAGAAGAGACCCAAGCCAGGGGTATGCCACGTATACTATAGGCGTATAATTTGCTCAATAATTTATCCTGATCTACACAGTCAAAGGCCTTACTTATATCACAAAACACACCTACTCGACATTCTCCATCCTCAATATACTTTATAAGCCTTTCATAAAATACATGAATCGCCCTAGATGTTGACGTGTTACTCTGAAATCCATGTTGACTACATAAATTTATCTGTACTGAATTACATTTTGCTATATCTCCATGATAAAATTACAGTCTGAAAGGATTTATCTGCCTGAAACCTAACATGTAATGATAAAACAATATTCTGCAACTTTATAGTACAAGGATATGTCTAAGGTTAATTTGACAGAGATGGATAGTATTTTTCAGATCGCACGATAAAGTCGTGTAGGTGTCTGCATAATTTAATTTGTACTAAGGAAACTGATTTGATGATAAAAAAAATGTAACTTAGGTACATATAACATAATTAGAAGCAGTAGTAGTATCAGATAATATTTATTTGCCATTTTAAATTCCTTCTGACGGTAACAATTTAGTTAATAGCAGTTGGCAGTGAAGAAATCTTTAATTCCAATTTAGTTCTGACAGATAATAATCTAGAATTAGCCAACTGAATTGGGGCCTAGCAGAAAACGATTTATGAAGCTTAAGCACTTCACTAATTAATTATGAAATGAATTTGAGGAATTTATTGTCCTTTTCCAGTATTTTCTCAAATTTATTCATGTTATAGATCGGTTCAGAATGATTTTCTGAATTAAAATTACCTAGTACCTACAGTACAGTAAAATAATTCCCATAATAATGAGAAATTATTTAAACTATATATTTTTTATTTCCTGAATTTTAAATTGAGGAGCTATTTGGCTCTCCTGAACCTTTAAGTTGATTTTAATGGAATTTGGTAGTACCTAGGTCTGAATAGGTGGAAAAAGAAAAATATAATGGAAAAGTTTCTGAAAAATTTGTGTATTGTACACCTAATAGTAAAACCAACACATTCCAGGAAGACAATGCAATGCCTTTACTATGAGGTACACATAGGTACTATTTTTTCTGAAATCGCAAACTATATTAATTTATTAATATGAATTAAGAAAGTTTTATTACGTATCCTTGGTAATCACTGTGTACTTATTGTTAAATTCGTTTTAATACCTATAAGTCCTAAAATTTCAAAAATATTTAAAATGGTGTTGACGATATTTAGGTGTCCGGGACACAATTTACCAAATAAATCTAGGGGAAAGTAAAAATTCTCTTAGAAACGTTTCAAGATTTTGCTTTGAAAAAAATACGACCTCCTGACCCGAAAATATTACGATTGTATACTTTGCTGATTTATCTACAAAGTTAAAGGCATCTACGTTATGGTTAAATTACTTGTCTCAACTAATCATGTTAATATTGTAACACAATCGAGTGTAGACACATTTAAACAACCAATTGTGTTGATTTTGAGTGAAATTTTACTCAAAATTTTTACCGGTGTAAATATCTAGATATTGGTAGTGTGTTCCTTTTAGGTTTACCTTAATATTTGGTGCTACTGGTGTATGTCACCGTGATAAATTGTTATCTATTAAATATGAATGATATAGATGATTTGGGATCAAAGCTTTTGATTAAAATATCGGATAATAAAACGAAAAAACCGTTATGATTTATGACAAACAAAACTTATATGCCACTGTATAGAATGTATGTTGGTCGAAGAAGAAATAATTAACAGTCGCCAACTTTTCGAGTAAAGTTCAGCCAATGTTTGATAAAAATTGTATAAACCGCACCATAACAACTCTAAATATAAACAAATAGTTATAATAAAAGTTTAGTATGTGGAATACGTTCAATAAATATTATATTTATTAAATAATGCATTTTAGAAGAGAGTTGATCTGCTTGCGTGTATTTACGAGTATTTTTTATATGAAATATAGATAAAGAACCGTACGGGAAAATTAACCGGTCTAGGCCCGTACTGTTTGCTGATGGCAACGAACTAAACTAATGCTAGAATATGTTTGGAGCCTGAAGCTAGGCTGAATAAGTACTATCCCGAATGATTTAACAAAATATTAAACTAGCCCACTCTCTCTTTTAAAATACAAAATTTTAGGCCCAATTTCAAGGTGAAAGGTTAAGATTTGAGAAAGCAAAAATATTGTGTCAAATTATTTTGCGCGTACCCAATTTTTTCCTAGTATATCTGAATCACACTATATAATTGTACCATTAATACATAACACGTTAGCAAGGAAATGTGGATATTCGTTCTTTCCTCAGCCACTACTGAGTGAATCTATCGATTCCTTTGTTGCATGAGACAAATGCTTATAGATAAGGCCTGTAACAGGCGCTGGATTGCTCCTCACAACTCTTATAGTTCAAGAGTGTTTATGTCATCAAGTTTAAGAATAGCATGACAATATAATACCCTTATACTGGTCCTGCTAAGAATAGAAGTTGTATACTTGCGGCAAGAATTCAGACGACTTACGCCATACGAACCAATGAATAATTCATTATAATTTCATTAAAATATTTAAGAAACTGCAATCAAGAATAATAAAACTACATACTACACTACACTAAATGTTTGCACTAAATTGCAAAAAAAATATTTTTTACGCGACCAGATATAGAAAATTGCATTGACAATAAAAACAATTGCATAACGTCATCCTTGACGTAAGTCAACTGCATTCTTGCGACTATATCTACATTTTTTATCATTTTCAATTATGACACCTACAACTTAGTAATTAGTATATGTATGCACATGTACCAACTGAAAGTCGTATTATTATTGTTTTATGATTTATTTAAATCTGAAAGGTCGTGTCATTCAAAAATCTAATTTCCACTTATATGATAAAATAAGATTCTTGCCTAATAGAACCTAATGTGAAACATATAGTAAGTAATACGTTTAATAATATATTTGTTTAAAATTTCATGGCACAGCAAATTACCCAATCCAGGCAGTATCTCAGAATGAAGATTTTGTCAGTTACGACTTCTATGCTTAACTTTATACCACTACTGAATTACCTAATTAAAATTTGAAAAAAAATATCTGTTGAATAAAACTTCGAAGATTACTAAATAAATCTGCACAACAAACACTGTCATGGAAATTCACGCAATTGTATCAGAGACAGGAACAGTTACAATTATGTCAAGCTTTGCTATATCATTTATTGGAACTGTGACACCATCTACAATCTAAAGCTGCTGTTTTTATTTGTGCTGCAAATAGCATACAACTTTGTGATTTAACTTTGAAAAGAAACAGATGATGATGGATTACGTTTACGTTCTAGTGAGTTTATCAGTGAAATGATACCTACATTGATGCTCCGCAAAGATGATGAATCAGGAAGGTTAAATACTTTTATTTGTGTGTAACTTTAGCAGGAGTAAAAATAGTATTCTTTAAATAATAGGCGATCGGTAAGATTCTTTATTTACAACTGTCAGATAATCATTATGATTTGACATTTTTTTGAGTGTCATAATAATTTTACCCCTCATTCTAATCACAGGGATTAGCCCAGAAGTCGGAGACTTGTGCGGGAGAGGGGGCGGCATATTATTATTAAGCAGGCCGCATTTGCTCCCAGGAACGACTTACGTTGGTAGGCCCTAACCACTATTCAGTGCAGGAATGAGGGAAACCTGGAAAACCTCATTAATTAGAGGGGTAGTCAAATATCAACCGGTATCAATCTCTCACATTGACCCAAGCTAACATTATTACACCCTATCATACCCGCAGAGAGGGTGCCAATCCTCTCCACGAATATAGCTTATATACGGTCTACCGGCATTTGGGCGCGAACCAACTCCGAGTCAAGTACTGACGCCTTAAACCGCGCGACCACTGACCGACCTGTCATAATGACATTATCCCACATGTGCTTTTTTCAATTTATTAACACACTAAGTGTGATAATAACAACGTAAATTAAATTAAACATTTATTGAAACGTATGTGATATCATATGAAATAGCTATTTTAGATACAAATTGCGAAATAATGGTGTTTTAGGTACGCGACGTGAAATGTTTTTGAAATTTTCCGCAAATATGCAAGTCTACGTCCATTCACCATTGATCACAATCGATTTTTTTTTATCACATACAGGAATTGAAAATGTACTACAGAAGTAGTGGGTATAAATAACATAGCTTCAATTCCTAAAAATATTACCGAATTTCTTAGATTACCCAATGTTACTGAGTATACTGGGCTCTACTTTAGACGATGTTCTACAACATTTCTTGCAGATGCAGGAGCCAATATATCCATGCTCAAGATACACGGAGGTTAGCGTTCGAATAAGCAGGCGATAGCAAGGAAAATTCTTGGTGAGAAAGAAAATATATCTTTCATTCAAAAAACTCAGTGCACCAGCAGCACCGGGATTCAGATGTTTACTTAATGTCCAATTATCCGATTTGAAAGATTGTGTTGATTTATAATAAATAAATAATTTAAAAATCAGTTATTTTATTTTACTTTTAAGCACGTCATTTCGATACTGAAATAACAGTCGAAATGTCATTATTACGAAACGATTTTACGAAAAATCATTTATTAAATACATTAGTAAAATCTTTACAATTGGGTAAATTAATACCAGATGTCGATATGCATAACAATGTGTGTGAACATATGGAAATATTTTAAGGTACATGATTTTGATATAATTTTTATAGGTTGATATAATTACTCTGGATGTTGAGGAAATATTTTCCACTTCCAAGGGAATATTGTATAGAATTTTCATAGCTGTTCGTTTCTTGTTCTCAATAGAAGTTTCGTTGTAGCCTTCAGCTACTCAAAAGATATGCCCCACAATTGGTTAATAAAGAGGTTAAAGATTGCCGTTAACAGTGCAATCAGAGTTAACGAGGCTGCTAGGCAATTTGGTGTCCCTCATCCTACTTTAAGGAGAAGAATGAAAACTAATAATTTTAAGAAATTAACATTGGGTCCACCTAGTGTTCTTGGAACTGAAACTGAGCTCAAAATAAAACAAATAGTTGGTTTTGCAGATGGAAATCTCGTCTGCAAATAAAATAAAATATTTAGGTATCATAATAGACAGTCATTTAAAATGGGACATGCACATAAAAGAATTAATAAAAAAGTTAAGAGGTCTTGTAGCAAAATTTAAACATTTTAAATAAATTTTTGATATTGATAATTTAACGACCATGTACTTTGCATTAGTTCAGTCGCTAATTACCTATGGAATAATTGCTTGTGGGGGGCGCGGCCAACTGTTACGTAAACAATTTAGATGTTATGCAAAAATGGCTATTAAAAATTATATATAATAAACCCCGAAACTATCCAAGCGACAACGTTTTTAGAGAAACAAAATTATTCGATATTAGACAGTTATATTGTCGAACTCTGCTAATACATATATTTAAAAATAGAGCTGCCTATCCTAATATTGAGCATACTCACTCAACACGAATCAAAGATGATTCATTACAATGTCCGTCTGTTAATAAGTCCATAAGCCAAAAAAGTTTTTGTTACCTTTCTCCTAGGGTATTTAACAGGTTACCAGCTGAAATAAAGAAAATAAATTATTTCAAAAAATTCAAAAAAAAAATTAACCAGTGGATAAACGAACAATCGCGTATGATTATTCATAATATGATCAACGGAAAATTTTATTAGTGCCTAATTAAAAAAAATAAAAAATAAATAAATAAAGAAAAAAGAATTAACAAATAACAATAAGGAATAATGACGTTTTAATATACTTACTCTTCAATTAAAATCACTAAGCACATTACATATGTTCATCCGTTTTCCTTTCTTTCAATTTTCTATTTAAACAGTTGTATTGATAGATACTGGCTTATATTCATTCCTGCGCACAAGGATCAATAGGTTCTTTTGCAAGAGAGTACTGTTATCGTATCTCACCTTGTGTTTTGTATTTGGCGAAATGACAATAAATTATGTTATGTTATGTTATGTTATGCTTCCACTAAACATTATATCGGAGAAATGACTGATTTGAGTGTTCGGAAGTGAAAACGTGTTTCTTTAGTAAAAAGCCTGGATATGAACTGAAAAGTGCGCGATTATTTTGAACTTGAAAACATTATTGCAGAAAGTGAACTAATGGAAAAACCAGGCTACATCTTTAACATGGGCGAAACCGTGTTGCAGCTTAACAATAAGCCAACCTTTCAGGACTGTAGCTGCTTAAAATTTAAAGTTAACATTAAATATTACCTTGAAAAGGGAAATAAACTATCTGTGGGGGCAACCATTTAATGGTTAGTTATGACTAACAGCAAGCTGACAAAAAAACTTTCAGAACATTAACTCAGGTACAAATATACTAATTTTATTTTGAATATTTATCTAGTCAGTGTTATATTTGAATATATGCAGTGAATTAATTTTAGCATATATTATCTTAAATGAAATATTTCAAATTGTTCAATATACTTACACTACAAAAAATTGCTGTAAGGTTTTTCAGTGTGTAATTTAGAGTGTGTAAAATTTCCGTGTTAATAGTTATAGTTCTATGGTTTTTTATACGTTTTACACAAAATGTGTTAATATTACTAGTATTCTAATAAAATGTAATGAATATTTACCAGTGATGTGTTAAAAGTACACCACTTTGTGTAAACTTAACACGCACACAAGTTAATTGTGTTCTACATCCCTACTCCTGACTGGTTGAGCACAACTACGCAGCTGCAGTATATCAGCTGATCCAACACACGTCACTACACCGTATTGATCATGAAGCGGTGTTGTCTACAGTTACTTCTCGTTCACTGCGTTCAAATGGAGAATATTTAAATTTAAATTGAAGTTTGATCAAGGAAAATGGTAAGTACTTAAACTATAATAAATATTACTGATAATTGTAATAAAGCTAAAACTAATTAGGAATATAACTCTTAAAAATATTAGGAGGTCACTGTGACGTTTTAGATTACTCTGTAATCTGATTATTTTGTAACTTTAGAGAAAGAAAATTATATCTTTATACCAGTTAATTTTCGTAAACTTGTATGTAGTGCCTAAATACATCTTTGTTTAATGTTTGTTGTTTCATTGTTTACGATAGTCCCTTACTAGAATATGTACTGCTGTACTGATAATTTTAATACATAAATATTTTGTTAGCAAACTTACTTGTTGTTCATTTGAACTGAATTTTATGTTTTTAATAAAATCATAAAAAGTAAAATATCCTTTACTTCATAATTACACCATAATTTTGAAAATTCTGTATTTTGATACGGAAGCTCACCTACATCGTTAATTATGTGCCTGTTTGCTTTTGAAATTATAATGTTTATAATACATTTATTCTGACGTTTTCTAGAACATTTCAGACTATATTCAATGTATTGTTGACGCCTACACCTTTAATGATACAAATAACAATAAAATGTGTAAAAGTTACACATAGCATTTGTTATATTAACACAGTAGATTGTGTTAAACCTTTAACACACTGCTACATACAGAGAAATGTGTAAAAAATACACAATCCCGTGTGGACCTCTATTAACACAGTATGGTGTCCTTTTGTGTTCAAATGTGTAATTATTTTTTTATAGTGTACCTAATAATTTAATAAGTGAATTCATTCAGTGGTTTCGCTAACATTAAACATTGTTATAGTGTAATAATTACTCATTTCTTCATAAGAGTATAATTTTGTGGAATATTTCATTAATATCTGTACCAAAATGCCTCTGAGCCTCTGAATTCCTTTCTTAAAGTGTCGCCTGCAACTTCTCCCATCAGCCGTCCTTTGTACTAGTTTTAATATCCCTGTGAAAACAGTTTAGTCTCTACCTAATTAGTCCCATCAATAACGCACGTCAGGCGGAATTGAATTGAATCGGTACGTATCACTGAGGTACACTGGGACTCGCTAATGATAATACATGGGGTGTATGCTCGTGACACGTGCACATTTACCCACGACCCAATGAATATTTACAATCATCCACTGGGTATTCAGCATCAATGGCGGCACCAAAAATACAGGAAGCGCTCCAACGAGGAAATAGCTCATTCTTAAATTGTTTCCGCCCTGTACGTAATTACGGTCCAGCTATTAGCGCGCCTCAGACCACTCCACCCCGTGAAGATTATGTTGTTCTGGGCTAGAGTTCAAAAATTATTTCTCTTGTCAGTGCGTTTTAATTGGGCTTCGCCTGCTTTGGAGCAATTCTCTCAGAAAATTGATTATCGCTTTCGGGTTGCATGATTTGGCATCGTTACGCGAATATTAGCATCTCGTAATGTGAAATTAGCAGCTGCAAACAGCAATAGACTGTCCATACATAATCAAGTTACTAGATCGTAAATTAATTACCTATTAACACGTTTAATAGCACTGCGATGGCACAGTATTATCAGCCTATTTTGTATTCATTTTATCCAGTAAACATGGTGAAATATGACTAAGTACAAAACTTTCAACCACGTGCTCAGAGAGTTTATTTCGGAATTTTAGTTCAATGTTTAAAAAATGATGTAGCGATTATGGCAGGCAGCGAAAAGGACCTACAACAAAGTCTAAATATCTGGAATAAAGAAATGATAAATGCTGGAATGAAGATAAATAAAAGTAAAACAAAGGTGAAGTATCTCGAAGGAAAAAATTGATATAGACATAATAATAGACGACACTAAAATAAATCAAGTAGACCATTTTAAATATCTCGGTGCAATAATTGAAGAACGAGGCAAACAAGATCTAGACATTGAAGAAAGAATTGAAAAAACCTTGAAAATGTATTATGCAATGACCAACAAGTTTATAAATAAAAGAGAAATATCAAAGACAACAAAGATGAAGGTATATAAAGCTATCTACAGACCGATACTGACATATGGGTCCTTTATCCTGAATAGTAGACAAAAAAGCAAGATAAAAGCGGTAGAAATGAAGTATCTGCGAAGAGTCAAAGGGATAACGAGAAGAGATAGAATAAGAAACAATTTAGTGAGAGAAGAGTTCCAGATAGAATCAATATTAGAATTTATAGAAAAGAGACAATTGAGCTGGTGGGAACATCTAAATAGAATGGTACAAGACAGAGTAACGAGAAAAATATGGGAGGCAAAAGTAGTCGCTAAGAAGAGGAGAGGTAGGCCAAAGGAGACATGGGACAACCAAATTGGAAAAATTATAAAGAAGAAAAGAAAAACATGGAAGGAGGCAAATGACTTAACGCAGAATAAGAGGGCATGGAGTTTATTCATACATGGATAATAAGCAATGAACAAGGACACCCCCACACACAAGTACATTTTGTACTAGTAGCATACTGATGGCGATTGCAGACTGCATAAGTAACGTTTATGACGTTTGACTGTGGCCTCAGATTCATAGACCTTAGCAGTCTATGATCAGATTCTGTTAAAATAAGATATCGCATACGGTAATTAGATCAAATAAATTTTTCAGCACTTGACTTGGCAAATTTAATTTTTCGCGTATTTTTTGTGTAATTTATGGGAAGTGTGACAAGTGCATATCGTGTGGCAGCGTAATACCAAAGAGGTTTTCCGAGTAGACAAAATGTTATGCCGAATCTTCTTTTAACCACAATGAACAACTGCTGTAATGCTTTGGCGGTAAGCATGTGGCATTGTGGCAGTGTTTTATGTATTTGTGTATATATGGTCAAGGGAAGAGGTCCTCTAGGAACGAGAGGTAGCACGTAAAAAAATCTTTACAACGATAAATTTTAATGTAAACAAGTATGAAAACATTATTGAAATCTCTGCAAATATAAATTCTGGAAATAAATATCAGTAAGATATGTGCTCCCTCACTGTGCTACCATATCGTGTTTTTCATTGAATCATTAAATAATTATATACATTTTGCAAATATTTTTTTCCAAAACTGCGTAAATCGATACACGTGACAACGCGGTGTCCTGTCACTACTTTTGACACATTTGACTTGTGGCATATACCTAACCTCGAGACTAACACAGTCAGAGTCGGAGAATAATAAGAGTTTAATATATGTAGTATTGAAAAAAAAGTTTTGCTTTCTGTATAAGTTTAGAAATTTTTTGATGGACCATTCCGTTAATACTAATTGTTCTCTATTCCCTCTTAAAATATTCGTACTTAGTTATAGTTATCCCTGTATAACAAATAGGAATGTCCACAATCGATCTGAAATACAGTA
Organism: Monochamus alternatus; assembly: GCA_037114965.1. NCBI lineage: Eukaryota > Metazoa > Arthropoda > Insecta > Coleoptera > Cerambycidae > Monochamus > Monochamus alternatus. The sequence goes on along the minus strand of CM073426.1, from coordinate 57,464,515 downwards.
ACGACAAATTGAAGACAATTGTAGTTTCTTTACAGTATACAACGTATCCTGTCACGTAGAGCATTTTTTATTAAATTAAAGTTTAGTCATTTTGCTGTTAGACTGAATTTGTAGTTATTGTGAATAATAACAACATATTTTGTTATAATTGCCTAAATCCTTCTCCAGTATGTTCCAAATCGATAGTAAGTACATAAAAAATAACAGTCTTTACAAATACATTTTTTTCGACATAGTAAGAGAGATAAATACCTCCTTAGAGGAAAAGGGACATTACATCTTACGTGTAAAAAATGTTTTCTTTTGCTAATGGTTGGACCTTCGGAGACCAAAATGTCTTGTCCTTTTTTAACAGTTTTAGTCAGTCTAAATCTACTGGAATCATCGTTTAAAGGCACGTTCTCACGATTTGATTTTAGTTGATCAACATTTGTGGATCAACTAAAATTGGTCAAGTTTTTGGTTCAAGCATTTCACGCGAAACTTGAATTAACAGTCGATATAAAATGGCGACAAATGCAGCCCGCATGAACCGGATGTAATTATTTCCAGTTCATTGATTAAATAACTGAGAAAAATGATCTTGCAATGGGATAGACAACGTAAAAAACGCCGTTGTTTGGATAAAAAATTGAATTCTAAGGAAAAAGCAGAGTGGAGTTTGATCAGTCATGATACAGTCCTATAAATTTTGCCGTAGTACTCTTTGACCATTTTAATGTCATTTTGTTGCCTTAGGTCTTGTAAAATTAATAAGCGGACTATAACCACCAGAATCGGATGACACACTTTAAACACATTTCAACTCGTCTGAAAACCATTGATTCATAACTTGAACGAAAAAGTTTGAATGGAATCAACTTAACTTGACCGACAAAAATTGAAATATATGTTCTGACAGCATTTTTCCTTCGATTTTCATTGATCAACTAAAATCGAATCGTGAGAACGTGCCTTTAGATTTAATGTCGCCAGTTTTTCAACAAATTTCTACTTCTAAAAATGTTTTTGGAATCTCGGAATTTTTGGAATATCAGCTGACTGCTGCTGTCACACTTTCAAAACATTCTCCTAAACTCAAGAGTTTTTTGGTGCAGTTTGTAGAGTGTAACAAATACAGAGCAGAATAAATTCTTGACAAATTTACAATATTCCCTAAAAGAACAAATTACTATTCAAACCAACCAGAGAAAAAATTGCATGCCGTAACTTCTCTTATATACAAAATATGATATACTGGAAGAGTTCGGAGTTTCACACATACACACTTGACACAAATTTATATTCCAGAAATCATCTGGCTGACCGTAGTTTATTTGCATTTTCCTCGAAAACGATGCATTATTAGGTTTTGCAGCAGTTTTAAACGGTTTGAAACTATCTTAACTTAACTGGTCGAATATTTGTGACAGTTTCAAACCGTTTCCAACTGCTGTAAAAACAAACCTATTATCAACTATAAGAGCATCTTTATTGTGTGAAATGAAGTTTCTCTAACCTAACTAATAAAATATTAGCGGAAATGCTACCACTTTGCGCCTTCCACTTTTTATAGAAAAATTGATAATACCAGCGTGTTCAGCACTATCAAGTTACCTGAGTCAAATTTTGATAAACATGTTGTGCTTTAAAAATTTGATTTTGTAAAATTATCTCAAAAATAAGTAGCTCTAGGACATAGTTTATTAAGTAAACCCCACCTATTTTCAATATTTTATCAGCTCTACTACTTATATTAAATCTTTATAGCAATAAATTGTCATTGAAAATACAATACAGAAGGAAAACAAAACATATTTCGAAGTGCAATTTCAGTAAGTAGGATAGATGATTCAAACTCAGGATTCCTTTCTAAACTTTCGGGATTCCTTCCTAAACTTTCTTAAGCTTCTTTGGGAAAAGCTGTGAAAACGGGCTGAGGGTGAGTTTTTAATGGAAAACTAGTTTGTATCTAATTTATAAATGTTATCATTTATATTCAATGAGAATGTATACGCAAGAACAACGTCTTTTACAAAAAAATGCTGGTTCGAAATTAGAAAATATTAATAAGAATCAATTCATTTATATCACGCATGTCCAAAAACAGATCAAATTAGTTTTGCTTTATGAGTTAACTTTACAATTTAAGTCTTCTATGTTGTAAAATCAACACCTTGATCTCACATTTCGAAAGAAATTTAAAATATTGAAGAATTATTTTAAAAACATTCAAGTACGTATGAGTACTACAAAATAACTGCACTGGTTACAGACATAAAAAATATGCTTTTTGTTTCATGAAACACTGCATAATAATTTTATAAATTAATTTAAACATAGAGGAACAATGCCAAATGTATAATAAGTTCTTAATTTGAAATACAACAGAGCTGAACAATCTATTAGCTGCAACACCGCAACGTCATTTTCCATTCGTAACCTCATTATTGAACCTCAAAAATAGTTTGTTTTCCCTAACCTATCTCTAATATATTTTGTGTAGTAAAAAGCTTTAACCTAGAAATGCAATTTTTTGCAGTAAGTATGTGAGACAATAACAGTTTCTGAAAAGTTTCATAAAATTTTTCATTTACAGTGTGGCAAAATAAAAAATACTACACGGAAAAAATCTAATCTATAATTAAGTATAATAATAAACTTAAAATTTTAAACTCTATTCAAATGTATATCTATTCACTAATAAAGTATACTGATATTTACATATTCTTGACATCCAAGCATTCTTACATTTAATTCAACATTTTCTTTCTAAAAATGACACTAAACTTAAGATTTGTGTTAAAATATGAATACAAGTTTATTAAAAATAAAATAGGTTATTCTTTCTTAAATTAAAGTACCTAGTAGTTTTGTGGGAGCGTTAGGTTCAGCATGTGGCCACAAGATGTAACTGCATGTTGCATCACGTCTACTCAGGTTCTCTTCTGTTGGATAAGGATATACTAAAGGAGAACTAACAAATAATTAAATACTCAATTACTTATTACAATACTATCAAGAAAGTCATGTAATAAGTATATATTTAAAGCAAGAATACTAATTATGTACTACAGTTTTATTTTTTCTTAATGCAGTTTCAAATATTTGCAGTAATTCGTTCAAGTCATTTATAAGTAAAGAAAACATAATTTTATTTTGAGAATAATAATTGTTAACTCAAGTCATTCATATTATCTAAATAAAACAAAACAATTTATTGATTTATATTTATTATTAATTTATAAAGGCTGATGTTACATACACATAAAAGTGTTTACACGCATCAAATAACAGGAGTAAAATACATACACTATACAAATTAAATACCTTATTATTATTATACGTAAACATAGAGTAAACATAATATACATAATTAATATAAATATAGAAAAATATAAAATGATACCAATAAAAACAATCATATTTGATTTACGTCACTATTTAAAAAATCTTCAAAATTATGAAAGGCATTTTCAGTTAAGTAACCTTTTTTTAAAATTATTATCCTTAAGAATTTGAGTTCTATGACGTATTTTGTTAAAAAATTGGATGGCCCAATAATTAGTACTGTCTCGTGTTTTACTCAATCTTAGAAATGTATTGCTCAAGTGTACGCTATTTCGAGTATTATATGAGTGAATTCCACTTCTGGCTTCAAATCTATGAGTATTGTTTTTGATATATATATATATATAAGACACTGAAATATGTACATACAGGGTACAGTTAAAATATTTAAATTTATGTACTGATCTTTACAATGATCTCTAAAACCGAGGTTAGATATGATTCTTATAATTTTTGTTTGAAGACTAAATACTTTTTTCATAGACGGGACGTGGCCCCAAACTAAAATAGCATAAGTTATGGAGTGGATATATAGCTATGATAATGATCAGCACGCGTGATATTGAGACTTTACATTGGAGACTTAGGAGGAGCTAGGTATGCTTAGAGCACACATAATTAACATGTTGATATCAGGTTAATTTAGTATCAAGATACACACCCAAGAATTTAACATAAGCTGGATTATCCAAGTTTTCCAAATTTCGGAGGCTGAAAATTATAGTTTCGGTCTTTGAAGTATTCAAACTTAGTTGATTGCTGGTAAACCAGTTTTCAATAATTGTATATGAATCATAAGTTGATGTCATTAGTCGTGATAAATTTAAATTAGTTCTTGTTATATTGGTATCATCTGCAAAGAGTATATTCATTGTATCATAAGGTAAACAATTAAGAAAATTATTAACATATATAAAAAATAATAGCGGACCCAATATGGAACCTTGAGGAACTCTATGTTCAATTTTCCTTGTAGATGATTTCATAATATTTATCAATTAGTTAAATAAGCATAATTTTATTTCATTTTAGGTATAATAGTTTTCTTGAATTTTTATTATACAAGAATAAGTTGATTTTTCAATAAAGAATTACCATACTTGAGCTAGCATTGGAATAGGTGTATTAATCTTGATATTAGTATAGCTTTCTTTCCGTGTACATCATCCAGAGCTTAGACCATTATTAAATGGCAATATGTCTATATATTTACAGGAAGGATTTTATTGGAATATCGATCAATCAGCTTGCATTGAAACTTTAATCTAGAGTTTTTATCGAATGTTGGCTCGAAAAATAAGTTGGGAATGCTTCACGTTGAATTACTGAAATGGAGAGTCCTTTATTGATTCCAGGCCTCAGTATGTGGCAGGGTTTGGATGCAATATAAGAAACGCTTGCGTAGCGAGATAAGAGTTTCGACAAACCTTTTTTGAGATCATACTTTAGCCTGATCCAGTTTTTATTGTAAAAAATAAGGGGGAAGCTTCCTATATGAATACGAACAGCCGGCGCCGAACGCCATTCGCGCGCTTGTGTCAGACGAACTGCGAAATGAAAAGGGTTCTCCGAAATATCATTAAGATGATTGACATGAAACACATTAAACGATGCTTGGGATTGCATGTTGCCGCTAAGACGCACGTCAAGGTATAATTATTCATATTTATCGCTCTTTTGTCAGAATACTACAAGGGACAAAATAAGCTAAAAATCGTTTGAACACGGCTTATTTAAAAATACAAAAATAACGTTAGACATGTGTAATATTGGAACATTAATCATCTAAACAATTCCGTCGGCGACAATGTATTAACTTTATAAAACAGGCAATATCCTTGCGTTCTTCCTCTGCTACAAAACACGCAACATGGTTACTAAATAATTCAAAATTAATTTTGTTAAACGTGCGCTACAGCTGAAGCTTTTTATGTTCACTTTCAATTAAAGACTTAGAATGAACTCTCAAATTTCTATTTTCAGTGTGGATTTAGCATATATTAAACTAATTAGTCCAGGTCAGGTTATAGTTTACTGTATCGTGGCCAAGCTCCAACCATGCGATGGCTATACAGGGTCAGTCAGAAAGAATGGGTCAACACTAAACTGAAGATAATAGACACCGAAATATTATGTTTGAACTCATTATGTCTTATGCGAATGTCGCTGGTTTAAGAAATACAGGGTGCTCAAAAATTAAATTTTATTCTGAAATTTCTCAATAAGTGAGAAAGTTTTGATTTGCTAGTTTCACCGTATTATTTAAGTAAATAAAAACATTGTTTTTTTATATGTTGAGCTATGCTTAAAAAAGTTGAAAATCTAAGAACGTTCAATTCTACGTGAAAAATGTAATCTTTAACTTTATCGATTTCTGAGTTATTTGTATTTAAAAGATCAATGTAGTGGTGATCTTCTTTCAGGCGCTGATATTGCTATTTCATTTCTAAGTAAGCTTATGTCAAATTTTCATGTCAATAAATATTTTACGTGCCTGTGATCTATTATTCGTGCAAAATTATTAGCTAATGTTAAAAAAGCCATGACATAATAATTTTTTCAACAGTGAGATGCGTGGTATGATTTATGTGTTAGCTCAGGCTAATTTTAATGGACATGCATTTAAACATTTAAACCTTGAACACCCAGTATTTCTTAAACCAGCGCCATTCGTATACGGCATAATGAGCTCAAACATAATACTTTGGTGTCTAGTATCTCCAGTTTAGTGTTGATTCTTTCTGACTCACTCTGTGTAGGTAGGTTTTAAATTAATGTGCTTTAAGTCACTTTAACAAATAAATAATTATGTCTGTATATGCAGTTATAGATATTGTATTTTTAATCATTATCAATCTAGGTTGCTGAAGAGGTTTATGAAGACTTAATAGTCTTCTACCATAATGGTAGTAACGACATGCAAATTTGTGTAGCCTTCAGCAGCTTCTTTAATCATTCTGAAGTTAGATCAGGAACATATTACAATCAAATGGCAAATGTAGAAATGTAATTATAAATATAAAGCAGTTTTATAAACAAATATGTAATGGTTGTAAAGCCGCAAGAACTGAAATTGATTTTTATTTTAGAAGAAACTTACATAAGTTTCACAGATTTATATGGCATGATGTTGCTATATAGAATGCATACATGTATTTATAAAATAGTACAATAATGATGCATAGTTTTGTATAACATATTCAGTTTTGTAATTTTTATATAAAAAGACATATTCTGTTTAATAAAATAAACAATTTTTTTTATTAAATATAGGTATATATTGTGATAAAATAGAATTTACAAAAATTAAAAGCTATGAACATTTATTTAACTAACAAATATTAAAGAATTATTATTGAAATATTTATTATTATTAGTGTAAAATATAGGTAAAATGTTAGTTTTGAAATTATGTAGTATAAACATATCTAGAGAAACTTATTATAAAATGTAAAGACAAAACTTTGCAAATTTTATTAAATTTATTTAAAAAATTCTATCAAATTTGTTGGACATGACAACATATAAATGAATAGTTCATAAAGAAAATGAATTAAAAATCCAGATATAGATGCATCAATAGAAAGCTTAAAGAACAAAGATGTATGCATGTCTCTAGACAAAAACACCTATAAATAAATGAAAATTTCCAATACTATAATTAATGACAAACAGAAGAATAGAACAAATGTAAAGCTGGCTATACAATACATAATCAACATATCTGACAGGACTCAAGAAAAACCCAAATTAAGGAATATTTTACAATTAAGATTAATAAAAATTGTTATATATTTGTAAATTTAGTTTAAAAGATAAAAAAAAGACAATTAGTGAAGTGAACAGTGCTACAAAAAGAATAATTTAAATATAAAATGAAACATGTATATTGGCCTTAATAAAACCTGATAGGAATCGAGAGAGTAAAATTACATGAAAACAAAGGTATACAAAGTTTGGTCAGAAAAGAAATTTAGTTTTTAAGTAGTAAAAAATTAGTTAAACAGTATAAATTCATGCTTACCAGTTTCACATAATTAGTCAAAGTAAAGTAACTCAAATTTAACATCTATAAAGACAAAATTCAAGAAAATAATAAAAAAAATACTTTAAGGCATCAGTAATATAGAAAATATCGTCTATAAAGAAAGAGTAAGAAATTTAATGTGTACACAAAACGAAAATCTAGCTAGAGAGTATGCAAAATAACCAGTATTCAACTTCTCAACGATAAAAAGTAAAATATAACATATAAAGACTTATCTCTATTAAAATTCAAAACATATTAAAAGTTTAAACTTTAAAATTTCAATTATTAGCTGTTTCACGAAATAACACTGTTACTTAAGACAGCCATTTTGATTTAATAATAATATATAGAACATGATAGTATCTAGGCAATTTTCATTACACACTTGTATATTTCTAGTTGCCTAAATGAAATAGTATTATAGAAATTTATAAAAATTAGATGAAATATGCAGGTAAGTAACTGAAAATAAAAATAAAATTTCTTGTTTAAATATTGTTAGAAAATATTCTTTAATGTTCATTGTTTATTGAACTATTTCGTATTTAAATTGAGAATTTTTCATTTTATGCATGAATAAAAATTAATGTACAGTTTCATAAATTATTTCATGAATACTGAGTGGTAGCAGATATAAGAATATTATAAAAAAGGTGTTAGTTACTCTGCTAGAATTCACTCCTGAGATAAGAGTAAAAACATAGCCAGGTAAAGATATAGCAGGTAAAGCAATATTATCTTAAATAAAAATCAAAATTTAAATTTCCCAATAATTATATAAATCAAACATATAGAACTCACACATCAAATTTAACATAAATACACTTCTAAACAAAATTAATAAATAACATAACAAAACAAAATAAAACATTGGCGCCCAATAAAAATTAAAATCATATAAAATAAAATAACACACATAACATAATTATAGTCACATAACAATATATAACTAATAACTGTATAAAAGTAGTAAAAATTGTATATAAATTGTTTGTATTCCATTTATATACAATTTATATACAATTTTTAGTTATTCCACCCATAGAAATAAAAGTACCAATTTGACAAGGACCATTGTCGGACACAATTTGTGTTGAAAAAATCAACAGCTGTATTCTGAATTTAACAGTGTTAATATCGCAAAAAACAGCTGAAAAGCAGAGTCAATAATATTTATTTAATAATGTATAATTTAAAAAATCGATATTATTTAGAATGCAATTCTGTACTTTACACATTTTAAAACAAAAATGTGAATATATTTGCAAATATGCGTATCATATCAAGTCCGGCTTCATGCTTACATTTTTTGTGTATGCATATTCATTACTCGGGCAACTTAACGTATATATGCAAATATTGGGATTCTTGGCAAATGTTCGATATACAGAGGACAATGCCAAAAGCATACAAAAATGTACATTCAATTAATTACATATTCGTAACGGTATTATTACATATAAGAAGTGAAGTCGTTAATAGAAAAAACATTTTACAAAACATCTGTTTGATTTTATTATGCTTAAAGAGATTTTCAAAGCAACTGTAATTACAGTGTGTAGATAATTCTTTTAAGTATTTGAGTGCAAGAAATAGGAATTCAAGAATAAAAAGGCATGACAAGTGGTAAAATCCTTCCTTTTTTAAATAAATCATTGCTAGCAGTGGTTTAGAAACATCGTCATTGACGCAACTGCAACTTTCTGTAGCATGAATGACCTAAAAGCAGTACCTACTAGAATTTCCCCAAAGTGCAATGCCATACATTAAATGAATATGGGCTAAGGAATTACTATCCCGTCTTACTGTTTTCAATGCATTATTATCAACAGAAAGCCTTAGCTGTCTCATGAGAAATATTTGTTCAGGTTAGTGTCTAGAGTAACAGCCAACAGCTTTATCTCAGATTTAGAGTGGTTTTTATTAGAAGCAAATGTTATTTTCTGAGTTTTGGAAACATTAAGCTTTAACCAAGTTTCCATTTAAACTATCAATATTCAATTATCTACTCGCTCTCAACAACAAAGTTACATAATCCGCGAGTAGGATACATATACTATCACAAATATTTACTGGTAAGTAAAGTACTGGAACTATTACCAACCCTTATTAATACTGACATATTGCTGCCTGTTTGTTAGATAGGAACAGAAGTTTTAATTCATTATTATAAATATCGTAATATTCAAGTTATGCAAGCAATATGTCAACATTGACGCAGTCAAATGCCTTCAACAGATCATAAAATGAAGCATAAGTGACAGTATTATTATTAAAACCATCAGCAACTGTTATGTTAAGAAATAATTCTTAACATAACAGTTGCTCCATAAGGATCCATAAGAATGAAATGTTAGATAATATTTTATCAAATAATACTATAGTTAATACATGTTAATTAAACCTTATATTCCGTGTTTTCAAATAATTTGGTTACCTATTTTGGAGGTGAATCAATGTTAGAGACAAGTAAGATATAAATTCTATTTCAATATAGTTATTCAAATTACTTTTCTAAATAATACTATAAAATTGTTTATAAATATTTAACTTATATTTTTTGATAACAATTGATACACAAATAAATAAATTCACTGAATATGTGTTCATGATAAACAGTTTATATATTTATTTACTTGAAAAATCATGTGACTGTGATTGTTTGAATACTTTACAATGTTTTACTTTGATAAAATACTCAAATATGAATAGTTTATTGGCTTTACCTGGTTAATTTAGGTCACCTTGATGAAAAGGGTAAAATATGTTAGAATAACTACATATTTTTGGTCCTAATTTTATTGTTATTATAGATATTTAGTAATAAAATAATTTCAAATATTTTTTTATAGTTAGCATTATTTCATAATTTTAGTGTGCATAAGCATATAATTTGTAATCTGACTTCACAAGACCAGAATAATAATTATTATTCTGAACATTGTTAAGTTATGTACTATTGAGTCCTATATTGCCTATGTTACTTCTAATTTTATATATTTGTATTTTACACGGAAAACTTTTCTTGGATTGTCCTGAAGAAGGCTTAAATACAGACGAGACGTAGACTTGCTAGCCAACAAATTGGTTTTCTTTCCCCATTCCCAGTAATATTTCTGAATATTAGATCATAAATATACTTCCAAATACTTTATAATTGATACTTATAGGGTTCGTATAATTATTTTTGTGCTGCACTGTATCTCAATATCTAGAAAAAATAATGAAGTATGTATATATGTGAGATAACATCAAATATAATAGGCATATATATTCAGTGAAATAAAAAATATATCACGCAATATCCGTTATAACCAACACCCAATTTTCCTGATCGGTGAACAGTGATAAAAGTAACCCTTGTAAATGTAAAATTTTTTTTTCGTATACCTACTTCAAACGTAACAATTTTCTCTTCTGTAAATTAAATAATTTTGATTTCATAAAGGTTTCTAAAGAAACCAGTTTCCCTATAAAACAATTATACAGGGACCATAATATTGTTCCAAAATCTACCGATATTTCAGTAACTCTTTTAGACATTTTCAAAATATGTAGAAGCTTTTCTAATACAGTAATTTCTAGATTTATTTACACTACACTAACCGTAAGAGTAATTTTGTATTTCAATTACCAGTTTCATAGATACGAGAGTCAGCTTCATTTGAAAAGGGTAATTCTACGTGTATGACATATAGCTGCATATATAGCTGAAACAACACATTTAAAAATACTACGTCTGAAAAATGTTCATATTCATTTGCTTTATAGTTAATTACCTAATGATCACTGCACATTCTTTAAGTAGACATTACAACTCTTTAAATGAATTTTAGTTATTAGGGTAACAGGAAATAATAAATTAAACATAAAAAATATCTGAAAGTAGTTTAACGCTGTTGCAGCACAAATAAATTTGAAGCAAATGAATTTAGAATTTTCAAAGTATCGATTCTTTAACAAAAGGCTTATAGGCATACGTATGCAATTTATTGACATTTTGACCATCAAAAGTTTTTCGTTATTTTTTATTATTCATGCTATTGTTTATTACATTATATTTTATGTTTAACATATATTTAGTGGTTTTTGTATTATTCACTATAATTCTGTTCAGGAACTGTAGTTTCGTAGTTTTGCAATGAACTTCAAAAATGAATATGAATGATCCAAAACAAATTTGTATCGTAAACGAAATATATTTAGGTACAAATTATATAATTTCTTAAAAGATCTCAGACATAAAAGTTAAAAAAGCGGCTAACTACCCGATATCAAAGTATAGCACTTATTTATACATTAAATCAAATAATTTCAATGTATCAAATTTTGTCAAGTTATTGTTATACTTGTTTTTGTAATGTATATACTACTATGGACGCCATCTCAGAAATGGTGCTGTTTCAGACCAAAGTTTATGTCAACTTGCTTGCTGACTTTCCTGAAGAATGAGGTTGTGCATTTTTTCGTGAGTACTCTGTATATAAATAATGGCAACTTCTTTCGGGCTGATGTTCCTGAGTATATATTTTACCAGCATTTTAATTTAAATTTGAAAATAATTAGGTAGTACCTTCAATTCATAAAAACACTTAATATATAAATATTTTGCAAGAAATTTTAACCAGAATGCTTCACTTCACCAATAGCAGAAGCATCTATACGATAATAGAAAATGTAGAATATTTTTATGGCATTATTTAAATGAAATTGAAATTCTTATATGAATTTATTTTATTTTCTAAAATGTGGCTATGACAACGTTTTCTAGTAAATAAGCTGGTCATCCCACACAAAATAGTCAGGAGCCGGCTGTATATGAATTCTTATTGTTCCCATTATTTTTTTATACAAGGTGTTCAGTAAAGAATGGGCCATACTTTGAGAATAGCTTACTTGTATTATAATAATGTGATTTAAATCAATTTATCTTAATACCTACAATTTTGCATTGTTAAAAAATTAGAGGTCTGAAAAGTACTTTCTTATATCATTTTTTTATTTGTTGAAAAGGTTTTTTTTATGAGATAAATACGAATATCTGATTGATTTTTGCGTTAAATGTACAGGACATTCTGAGCGCTTGTGCCACTATATTATTTCTTTCAGATTTTTCTTAAAGGTAGAGATTTTTGGAAGTATTAGTTAGTAAATAAACTTCGATAAACTTACCTACCTGTTCCATGCCGCTAAAATGCACCGTTTTAGAGAAAGCTGTGTTTAATGTATTTGTTAAGCTTAGAAATCAATACATACGTAGGTACATAAAATTTAACAAACCATTAATTCAAAAAATTATTACATTTAGTAACGTATAGTAAATACCTGTTTGGCGTATATTTCAAAATGAATTTAAATTTTTTGTTTTTGCTATTGCGTTTTGGTTTAAGTGGTTATTTATTTAATTATATTATTTTGTAAATGTGTTTCATTCATCTTGTCATATTAATCTATGTTGTATTTTATGCTGTTTTATGAAAACACAATTACTAACTGTAATAACTTTTTGAATTAATAATTTGTTAGAATTTATGCATTAAATATTAATTTCCAAACCTGAAAAATAGGTACGTTAAAAGAAGTTTTCTCTAAAATCGTGCATTTTATCATCATACTACAGGCATTTTAAAACTAATCGAAGGTTGTTTCAAAATAACTAATCATTTTCCAAAACGTTCTATTCTTAAGAAAAATTTGAAAGGAATATAGTGAGACAGGTGCTCAAAACGCCCTGTACATTTAACGCAAAAATCAATTAGATATTCGTATTTACCTCACAAAAAATAACTATAAAAAAGGAAATAAGGAAGTTATCGTAAAAACATAAATAAAAAAGTATTTTACAGGCCTCTAAGTTCTTAAGAAAGTAAAATTGTACTAAACTGATTTAAATAACAGTATTTTTTGTCCAAGGAAGCTAGCCCATTCTTTACTGAACATCCTGTATACTACATTTTTAATACGCTGTAACTAACAATAGTAATGTGAAAGTAACAAAAAATCAAGTAGCTTTTGTGTTCGATTTTTGTAACAGTTTGAAAGATGAAAGGTATGCAGATAAAGGAATCATTTACCTGACAAAGGTGAAGATAGATAACAGTGGCATCTTTCAATTCACCCCACAACGACTTACTCACACACACACATGACATCCTAAAAATAGCGGTTGGTAGCTCATTTACAGGAAAAATGTATACCTACACTGACAGACTTCTCGCAGACAAAAAGTGGTAGTTTCATAGATGCTGAGCGTCGGCCACGGCATTCTCTAGGCACTTTTTAGGGATTGTAGACTCTTAATCTTGACATTTTTGACACTCCCACAACCTCGGCGGTTTTTGTACACACCGGAAACTTGTTTCGGAAATAGGTCTTTAACAACTAATGATATTTCTTTGAAGATATTTCTGGCCGCTTGTGTTTTACTGCATTGCGCTTAATTTAGAATTATAACTTGTTATTCTGATAACTTATGGTCATAAAATTTCCTTTTTTTGCGGAATATTTCCACTTTGAATAAATTGATAAGTAAATAGCAATTAGTAGATCTCTATATGGTGTATTTAAATTTGTATTTCTATTTTTAACTTCGCAGTAACTAGTACTTATATGAGGATGCTCAAATGTACGAAATAAAAATAGGGAATAATCTTGCTAAACACAAGTTTACTATAATCTTCTGTCGTAACTAATTTTTATTTTGTTTTACAATTGTTACTTTTCTAATTATAGCCTACCACCAGTAATCTAATCAAGTAAAGTGGAAATCAGTAATTGTACTGACTAAATTTTTTTCCAAAATAATTCTGTTAATCTGTACATAACAAATTTTAGCTACTAAATAATTAGAAAAATTAGGTATATGTAACACCATTATTCTTCAATCTTTCATGTTCCCATTTCTTAATTAGTTTAATGCAAGATTTAATATCAATCATTTGAAAACAATTTGGCATATTCTGGATATAATTCTTTTGACTTAAATACATATCTTTATGATTTTTACTGCCGCTAAATGAAAAATTTGTTTCTGTTCTTTAACGAAAGTAATTTATAGTACAACTAGAATAGCCTGTAAGGGAAATTTCTTGTACTGTTTGTTTTTAAACATTTACTTCGACTACGTAGGTTGAAATGTTTTCACTAGTAGATGGTTTATGAACTACTGAATTCTCCAAAGTTAAATTATTTAAAAAATCGCTTCCACCACCTGATTAACCAGTTATGGACTATTCAACGTAGCCTTCCATCCACTATACATTTTTAAAATTGTAATATCAGCTCCTAAATTTATTAATAGTGTAACTGAAGTTTTACGGAAGTAATTTTCAATGTATTCATGAGCATCCGTCAATTTGAGAAAGGCAGCAACTTGTTTTGGCATTTTAACCAAATGTATGAATTCCTGCTAATTGGTTATATGTTATCATTTGAATATAAAAAAATATGTTACTATATATTTACGTAGATCTTGTGGTACTATATTTTCGATATATATCTAAATATTCACTTACAATATTTTGTCTGTTTCTTTTTTTTTGTAGCTGGCAATTTTTATTTCACATATCTTCAATATCACCAATTTTTGTTTGAAGTAATTCATCACATCGACACTTTCCAGATATGGGAAAAATCATTGCCACTTAGAATAATAATAGTCGAGTATTCTTCGTTTACAAACATATTTTGTTTATAATTACCTTTGCATCTAATTACGTATTATCAGGAGCCTCAATTAGAAATGTTTTAATTTCTCCATTTTGCAAAACGCCACAACCATAATGAAGAAAATTTAATACCTTTCAAAAAAATATGCCAATAGTACATTTTCTGAAAAAGATATGGTATTCTTAGTACGGTAATCAATATTTTTTTATATCTTTGCTGATATATCTCGATTATTCTGGTAATAATTTACACTCTATTTTGCTGATTCAATAATTTCTGGCGGAGTTAATGTGAATTATACTTTCTCAAATAATAAATAGTTATTTTTATGGATTTAATAAGAACAATTTGGCGATTACTGTGTACCTAAGTTATTTACTTAATAACGCTCGTTTCATAGCAACCACAGACGACCTGATGAAATTATTATTATTCATGAAAGAAGTATACATATAATTTCTATAAAAATAGCTATGTTGGCTATTATGCTGAAATTAAAATTGAAAGAATTATCTGTTTAACTTGGCAGTAAAGTAGATTTAATCCCTTGGCTGGCTGGCTTTAATAGCTGGCTGCGCCTTGTCTATTAAATATCAGCCGCGACATTAAATCTTGTACTTTACTGCCTAGTTGAACAAATAACTATTGTTTTGTGACTATAAATTATACAATTTGTTTTAACCGTTAACACTATTAACGAGAATTATGATTAGTCTATTTCTTGTTGTGTGTTTCAGTTCAGTACGAAATTCGAAGTAATAACTTCTTTACTTATGTGCCTACCAGATTTATATCATGTCCATAATACGTGTAAACTGACAAAATTTATAACAATTTAAAGCCTACCTTTGAAAATTTTATGTCGTAAAATTTGGGGGTTGAAAAATCGAAGCAGATATATCTAGATTATTTACGATACTAAATTAAACAATAAACCAATCTTCCGGATCGGCAAACATTTGAGCGCCCAATCTGTCAATATATACGACTTTTTCTACTGGAATTTCCTATAAAATTATGAAACGTGAAAAATTAACTGCATTTTTATATTTTCAGATCCATTTAGAATTTACATTACTTGAAAAGTAGCCAAACAAAATGTTTCCACAGCAACAAGGAATATTTACAAAAACAATTTACATTGTTACAATAATAATTATATTTTTGATACAAAGCTATTTTAATTAACAATTAATTTTCGTTATTTCACTCAGGTTGTAGAATTAAAAGTAATATTTCATCTAATTCTTCCACGTACCAATAATATGTTCGTATCATTTTAGTGATAGAAGCTGAAGAAACAGCAAATGAAATCTTACATTATCAACAACAGCAATAATAACTAACTGGCGATGTCGATATGTTAGATATTTGAGCAGTATTGCTCAAGATACTCTCAAAATACTCTTGCGCTGATTTTTTAGATACACTGATTTTAAATAAAAACTGAAATTCACCGTACTTGATTATGCAAGGAGGGCGACGATTTGGAACAACTACCAAGCTTGTCTGCTACAAAAGATTTATACACACAATGCTGTTTATCTTGCATTTTGCACTCAAAAACTTTTGACCACATTTCATTATTTTACGATATGTATAGAACCCATTACTTCTAAATGGTTAAAAATTACAGCTTATTTATCCTATACAGAGTTAATTATGACACTGCATGGCTAAGTATAAAAATTTTAGCTTAAAATTAAAAATACTTCGGAGTTCTAACTCAATGTTTAAAAAATGTAGCAAAACCCCCTTTTCCTCTGGAAAATCGGCGTCTGCGACAAAAAACGTTCGAGATCGCTTAGATATGTCAATCACCATGCGGTTGTTTCATTACAGCGTTGTCAGATGTGGAAACGACAAAAATAAATATTTTTATTAATAATAATAATACCTAAGTACCTGATAGATAACAGTTAATCCAGTTAGCTGCATTCGTTCTTGATTACACTCTACCAAAACTACATTTTCACTCATTACAAGTCCATCATAATTATCTTCTAACATACTACATAGTCCGCGTTCAGTTAAATAAATTACCCATTTATTTTAAGAAAACCAAAATTGAATGTAAGGAATACTAATAAGAAACTCGGAATGCATCTGTGATAGTTTTTAATTATAAAATCTTGTACGATTACCGTACCATCAGATTGTGCCAAAAAAAAATCGCATATAATACAGTAACTGTTTTCGGAAAATTTAATTTTCTCGTACTTTTTGTGTATTTACAAACATATAGTATTCAAATGCTGAGATGACGGATAAGGTTCTGATTTGTGGGAATTATGACAAATGCATATTATTGCGTGGCAGCGTAATACCAAAGGCGCTTTTCGAGTAGACAAAATAGTATGCCGAATTCTTTTTGAACTGCATTGAACAACTACTGTAGTGCTTTGACGGTAAACGTACGGCATCAGTGTTTTTTTTATATTTTTGTACATTTGCGTGTTTTGTTGTTACCTTTGTAGTTTTCCCCGACGGAGGAAACCCACCTGGTCGTGGTCGTTGGGCCGAGTACCTCGCTTTATAGAAAAAGATCAATCGAGAATCACACGTCCCTATCAAATACAAAAATCTTTGCAATATCAGTTCTGGAAATAAATATCAATAAGGTAGGTGCTACCTCTCTGTATTACCACATCGTGTTTCTAATTAAATCATTAAATAGTCATATACGTCTTGTAAATAAAATGTTTTTTCTTTCAAAGCGGCGTAAATCGATACACATAACAACGCGGTGCACTGTTACTACTTTTAACACCTTTCACTTGCAAATGCATAATAAACCTAACCTCGCGGCTGACAGGCAGCCAGAGTCGGTGATAAATAGGGGTTTAATAAATAAGTTGGTAAATTTTTGGGTGAACAATTCCGTTAATTCTTACTTTCCTCTATTCTCTCTTAAACTGTTTGGACTTAATAGTTAATATAGGTACCATTATTTAATTAATATAATCAATAATTATAATTGACAAATTTTTATATTAATTACTAATTTAACATTGACATTTTCTTCAACGTTTTAATATTTTAATGTAATACCAGCAGAAACTCACACAATACGTGATAAAATAATTATAATTATATATTTTATGATGCGCTGTTAAACAGACTACAAAGGACTAGGCGTGCTTATATACTTAACCTCTTTTATTAATGCAACCACATTGTATATCACATATTTGTATATTTGTAAGATTCTGTATAAATAAAAGGGCTTTTAGTTTTCCTTTTCAGAAATATTGCCGCCTATTCCCTAAACATATGTTAGCGCGTAGTCTAAACAAACGGCGACACGCTCAATCTTCCATTATAGACATCTGGAAAATGTTTTTTTGTTAATATTAGGTGTATGCATGTTGGATTTCCTTTTGAATAAAACATCCGCGACCACACACGCATGAAAAATGATATTCAATAAAAGAATAAGTGCAGAAATATTGCTAGGAATATGAATAAAATATTGGCCTTCGGCGACATATGGTAGGAGTATTAGTTCCGAAAATAAACATATGCCCTTATAATGGATCACTGTATTAGACGGTTATCTGGAATTATGAGTGTAAATTAAATAAACACTTGATAACGGATAACATAACTAACGCAGTTAAGTTGATTAAATGAGGGTTGTTGTTGAACTTACTTTTAATTATTTATTATCACATCGTAAAAAACTGTTAACGATGACAAATATTTAAATCGGGTTTTCTGATTCTAATAAAACCACTAAAGATAATGAATTTTGTTAATCTTTCTTTTACTTATAAAATAAGTGTGTTGACGTCCTATACAGTGCAGCGATAGTCTGGATCACTAATATTTTTGTTACAGATGTCGAATCTAAGGTAAATTTTAAGTCAGATGATATGACACAATGCCTGTCAAACCTTGACAGATCGTTCAAAAGAAGGAAAATTTCTCGTTAGACTGAATAAATATTTTTTAACAATACGTATGATTTAATTTTTCTTTAATAACAATAATAATACTAATTTAATGTAGTAAATGATCGAAATGTGCTCCCTGAACCTGATAATAATAATAAAAGTTTTTGCACTTGTTATGGTCGCCGTATTTCTCGCCGTAAAATGATCAAATTTGTGGTTTTTTAGGTACTGAAATCTCGAAAAATAAAACACGTATAGCAAAAGTAATATCAAAAATAAAATTAATGATGTTTTGTTTATCCAATTTTACTATTTAAACTCTCCTCAAATAATATAATAACTTTTAAAATGCATGCACACATTATTTCGCTATTGTCCACATTTTAACAATTATTTTCACATACTTATAAACAAAAGGGAACAATTTTATAAGCAGAACTGTGTAAGTTTATGGTATAACAATGTTTACATTTATAGTTGTTCTAACTTCCTTCGTTATGAAGATACAGGGGGTTGAATTTTTTCTATAAATTAAAATTTTTTTTCATAACTTTTAAACAGATTAAGATATTGTTATCAGATTTGGGGTACTGTGTAAGCCGAGGATATTGCATTTGCTGCCAAAATATGGCTCTTTAAAATTAAGTAGTGGCGTAGATACAGGGTGAGTCTGTCACTTTGGGCAAAATAAATATGTGACGCCACTGGTTAAATTAAAAAAAATGATCATTTCATAATTTTACAATTAATTTCCAATACAAACGGTCTCTCTTATTTTCTTCGTGTCTCTCATAGTTTAGTCACAAATTGGATATTCATAGAAGTCTGTTTTCGACGACTGTGTTAACATGCGACAATGCTTCTGTATGCCGTGAAAACAAAATCCAATTTATTATGTAGTTTTGAATGCGACAGTTAATGTTTATGATAAATAGCGCTTATGTAGTTTATGCTTTAATTGTTATAACAGTGACATTTTAAGTTAATAGTTAGCAATATTTTAAGTTTCAATTATATGGATTACTATGGTTTTTCAATAATGGCGCAGGTTGCATTCACAAATGAAGAGTATGCAGGTATGCATTTGATGTATGGTGCAGCCTGGGGTATTGCTGTTGAAGCTAGATGATTATACGCAGAAAACTTTCGTGGGAGAAGAATTCCTGACCGAAGGGTATTTCAGGCAGTAGACTCGTGTTTAAGGGAAAGAGGAAATCGTATAAGGGCTATTGAGAGACCGCGACCCCAACAACCAAATTTTGAAGATCATATTCTTCAAATAGTGGAAAGGGGACCAACGAAAAGCACCACAAAAATTAGCTCTGAACTGGGCGTAAGTCATACAACGGTCTGGCGCACAATTCGTAATAAACAGCTGTATCCATTTCACTTTCAAAAGGTGCAAGCGTTGACTCCAGCAGATTATCCACCTCGGCAACAATTTTGTCACTGGCTACTGAACCGTTGTGCAGAGGAGCCTAACTTTGTAGTACACATATTATTTACTGATGAAGCCAGTTTTGCAAGAGATGGCATAACTCACACAACATGCATTACTGGGCTGACGAGAACCCTAATTGGACTGTCGCTGGTACGCATCAACAGCAGCTCTCGCTAAATATCTGGTGTGGTATTATTGGCGATATTTTAATCGGGCCACATGTTTTGCCAAACCGTTTAACCGGCCAAGCCTATAGGCATTTTTAGAGGAAATCCTACCAGGATTGTTGGAAGAGGTTCCACTTGCAACAAGAGTACTTGTATTGCTCTGGTTTATGCAGGACGGGGCACCTGCCCACTTCAGTTTAGCTGCCAGGAATTATTTGCAGAACACCTATCCAAATAAATGGATAGCTCGAGAGGGTCATGTAGCTTGGCCAGCAAGGTCGCCTGACCTGAACCTCCTTGACTTCTTTTTGTGGGGACACTTAAAAAGTTTGGTATACGAAACAGAGGTTCAAAGTATTGAAGATCTACAGCTACGCATACAAAATAGTTGTAGCACAATTTTAAATGTCCCAGGGATTTTCGAACGAGTTAGGTCCGTTTTGAAAAATAATATAAAATTCAGATTTAAATAATTCGACCTTCAGTTTTAACATGTGCATACATATACTAATTACCAAGTTGTCATAAACAGAAAATAATACAAAATTTAGATACGACTTCTATTTAATACAAAGCAGTGTATTGAAGGCCTAGGCATTGAGTGGCAATAGTGAGCATTTAATAATATATAGTACACTTTGTATAATATTTTATCCAACTCAATAGATGAATCTTTTGTAGGTCGTTCCATACCTATAGCAACCGATGAGAAATAATAATTTTAAAACTATTATAAGTCTGGTAGTTCTACGTATGATCTTAGCTAGTTTACTAGATATTGAGGATGATGTTATTGCAAAAGCTCACCTATTCAAGGTATTACTTAAATAAGTCCTCCATTATGTGTAAATTTATGAATTTGACATTATTTAGAACATCCCAGACTGTATTTGATTAGGTTCTAGATGTGTTGTCGAGAACCATGGATATTTTATTTTGAGAACCTAAAATATATACATATATAAGCGAATCGTTTCGACCTCCACAATCAGAATGTATTTGACAGTTGTAAATTTATTTTAAATTTATTTGTTGCATGTAATTAAGTGTACAATAAAGCTTATTTTTCTACGTGAATTACTTGAAGGTTAATTCAACATTCAACGTTAATTCAATGCTGGTGATATTTGGAAGAAATAATTTTAAATAATAAGAAATAAATTTTAAATACATTATTTTAATAAATATAGTATGTATATGGCAATCTAAGTAAATGAGAATCTAATTGATAAACATTTGCTTTAACAACAATTGCGATCGTGCAGATTCTATCTTAGGAAAAAAGTAGTTGCAATAGAACAAACAATCAATAACACAGCACCACAAAAAAGTGATATGCAACGGACTAGACCTATATATTCTTATGTATTCTCACAGGCTGAATCTGAATCTGGGGTCCATTCAACTCCATCGCCGTAGGGTCAAGTTCCAAGGTCAAAACGAAAGATATGCAAGGGAACCACACTATCGTACCTTTATGTTTATGGGCTCGCTGAATGCAAATCCGAAATTCATTTGGCCTCTTCAGGTGAGTTTCAGGGTTATTTCAAGGACAAATGGAAATATGGATACGCAAGTGAACCAGATTGTACATTTATGTTTTTGACGTCACTTAATCTGAATCGGAAACTTATTTAACCCCATCAGATTAGCTTCAAGGTTATTTGACGGTCAAATAGAAAGTGATATGTCAGACGGACTAGACCTATATATTCTTATGTATTTTCACGTGCTAAATCCGAGTCTGGGGTCCATTTAACTCCGTTGTACTAGGTCATCCCAAGGTCAAAGTAAAAGATAAATATGCAAGTGAATCAGACTATCGTACCTTTATGTTTTGGGGATTGCTGAATCAAAATCTGGAATTATTTAACCCCATTAGGTCATTTTCAAGGTTATTTCAAGGTCAAATCTAAAGATAAATATGCAAAGAGGCAAAAATCATCTAACGCCTATATTTTTAAGGTCGTTGGATCCAAATTTGAATTTTATTTAAAAGCATCGAATCAACTTAACCTAACCAACCTTAAAATTCTGATACCCAATAACGCCCGTAACTAGTCGATTAATGAATAAATTGAAACCTAATGCATGGAGAATGTCTATTGGTTTTTCTAAGAGAACCCTAGAAAACGTCCTTCTTTATAACATTAATGTATACTCCTCCATTCCAGTAGCGCATTCAATTGTTTGAAAGGAGAGTTGTGAAGATTTGAAAGTTAGCACTGTTTTATTGAGACGTCAATCAGATTTCACAATATTCGTGCTTCTTATGTGAATCGAATAGTAAAGATAGAAAAACCACTATGTAGTCCTGATTTCAACTCTTCACATCTAGTTAGGTGTTATGAAGCAATGGGTGAAAGCTCTTAATAACGAATGTGAAGATATACGAATATATAGGTCAAGTTCTTCGCACAGACCACCTTTTTTGTGTAGTAATGGTGTAAGTATGCTTTTTATGTATAATTTTAAAAAAGTTCTCTGTTACCCTTATTAACATTTTGTAATAAGAAACACGAGTAAAACTTCATATCCTTCCTGACCAAGAGTGCACCAAATAAATGCAATTTCAAGCATTTCCCGTTCTTTTAGGAATACAATGTAATACATTACAAGCTCTCTATCCCTTTTATTCACATCATTTCGGCTGATAAGATTACGTTTTATACAACCTAATTCGGAAATTTCAGTTATAAAACAAAAGAAGAGAATTATAACAGTCTCCAGGGTATAATAAGACCCTCGTGAATACCTGCGTGCAGGCGTCGCCATTCGGTAAAAATAAATTAAAAGTCACCCCTGTTCAGTTTACTGCAACGAAGACCCGCGCTTATTTCAACGTACAACGAAGGAAAGCTCATTTTAAATACGCCCCTGGAACTCATATTTCTTGCACTTAATTTCACGTTTATGGAGATGAAGTGCAAAGTACAAACAAATGTTGCAATTTACAGCAACGTAACCGTTAATAATATTGTTTTATTCATACCTGTATACATAACAAGGAATTATTCTGTTAAGAAGTGATCTTCAACAGATTTAACTACTTTAATCTGATTCATTTCTTGATTGTACCAAAACATACCTACTATTAATTTCAAGAACATTTTTATCATATGGATCATAGTCAAGAAAAGTAGGTAACATTGGTTTTAGTGACTTGTTGTTCCCTTTTTTCTAACTGCTACTGATATCGAAATACATTACGTTTAATATATTGGTCATAAATCTAAAGAATTTGATATACATTCCGGAATACCCCAAGAGTCAATTACGGGACCACTTCTATTTATTGTATTTATATATGATCTGTGTGAAGCCGTTACTTGTAATACTGTTTTACGCTTATGATCTTAACATATTTACTGAAATATTTTGCTTCCATGAGTGTTAATTATTATGAAGTGAACTTGTCTGTTTTGTTATTCACACAGAAAATACATTGTGTACAATTTTCGTATTTACCCTGCAGGCAGGTTTATCTGGATTATATTTACTTAAAAATAGTAGAAATTATATGGTAGTCACCTAATGGAAAAAGCAGAAATATGGCACTGATTAAAATGCATCTTTCTTATCACAAGCTAAAATATGAACCAAGATGATCAAATTTTAGATGCGTTGAAATTTATAATGTATTAACATAATACTTATTTTATAAATCTTAATTGTTGAAATAGTATATGACCTAAAATACCTGCATATAAGTGAGCAGTTTTTCCTTGAATGTCAGTTTAAAAGTAAGTTGTAACATTTAACAATTCATTTCCCACAATAAACTATCAATTAGTCTATTTATTCGTCGAATGCAAGCCTACCAACTTTTATAATAATTCATAATTTATACTCAATTAATGCAACTGCAATAACATACAGGTAAATTAAATATACAAGTATATTATATAGCTTATATTTTAAATGTGAAATGCAGGCGGTAAATAAATTAGAACCAGTTCTATTATTTCCAATTTCTTTGTCAATTAATTGTGAATAGGTAAATTTTGTATCACATTATATTGTTTAAATTGGATCCAAAATTGATAAAGCTTCCTCATTTAATATATTTGTTTGCTTACAAAAAATACGTCGGCCTGCTTTGATAAAATCTTTGTGCTTTGTTGAAAAATGGTTTCAAAATCAATCCTCACCGATCTTCTTTAAATTTTGCACGTCCTCATAATTTAACGTTCTGAACAACTTTTTCAAGCAATATTTTGCTGTATTTTCAGTAGAAAAGGCACTTACTTTACCTGAAACGATAACAGTTTTCAATCGGTGCACTGAATATTTCAAATAGGATTATTTCGAAAACTGTTACTCCTAACGGCTTCAACAGGGTATACCTTTTTCAGACAAAACAGGCAAGAGAATGGATTGTTTCTATAGTCAGATGGATACACTAAGCTGCAAAAAAGTTCTGCCATTTAAAAGAAATGTGATGTGCCATAAGTGGCGCCCTCTACTAGTGACGTCAAAATTAGTTAAAAATTCTTATTTACCGTGCCAAAAAACATAATTGTGCCAATTTTTTTTTAATACTCCGACAGGTTTCAAAGTTGAGATATTTCAAAATAAAATTCTAGCATTGAACGCCCTGTATTTTTGAAACCAGCAACATTCGGATAAGGCATATTTGGCTCAATCGACTTTTTTTGATCACCAGTATCTCCAGCTCCGAGATTTCCCAACCTTTCACAGACACCCTGCTTAAAAGATTCACACAGCACCACAAGAAAAAGTGGTCTGTTCGAAGGACTAGATCTTTATGTTTTTATGTATTTTCACACGTTGAATCCGAATCTGGGGTCCCCATCCCCTAGGTTCAAGGTCATTCCAAGGTAAGTGTAAGTATATAGTTGAAATGTTACAAAGACTAAGAACAAAGTCCAGCAGAAATATGAAATATGAAATTTCTTCTATCAGAGTAATTCACTGTCGATTTAACACAAAAATCTCCAGTTGTCAATTTCTCTTAAATTTACTAGCTTTATAAAAAGCAAAAAGATTTAATTTGCTGCCCCGAACAAAATATTAGCTTAATATATACACCTAATTTACTGTATTTATTCAGAAATTAAATTGATTGTGTAAATTAGAATGTTTAAAGATGATCTTTATTGTTTCGTTCTATGGTGTAACAAATTGGTGTTATATAGCTGACGTCAACTCTCACATATTAATGAAAAACTACTTTAAAGGTAATACTTTAAAACTCTGATATTTATATGAAGCCAACTTTAACTTTCAATTCCACAAGGTCTACATTAGGAATCTTTTGTGTAATCGTTGTTTGTAGAACACTCCGCAAATGTATAATTGACATCTCTGGACAGTGGCAAAGGAAAATCTAAATACTTTTTAAAAATTTGACAACATTATTTTTAGTATTCAGAGTGGTTCTAAGAAGTAATGATAATTAGGAATGTTTATTATTGTTTGACTGCATAGATTTCACTTTCTTCTCACAGTCTAAGAATAAAATTAACTGAGGCCGCAAACAATCTTAAAAATAAAGTGAAGAAAGCGACCGAATACTTTTTATTTGTAGAAGGAATTTAAATTTCTAAGAGACTGAAACGGGCATACCTGCGTATGGATTTATGAGGCAGTAATAAAGACAAAACGACTGCAAAGAAAGACAAAGTTGTGGAAACTATTAGGGTATAATGTAGCCGTTCAGCTGTGTTTATGTTGGGTATTGTTGACAGAGACTAATAGAAAGCTTCAAGTCGTGACGTTTGTATTTATGTTAAGAAGTGTGTTCAGCTGGTCAAACAATCCTAAATTAGTTGCGCATTTCCAAAATAAATTAAAATATTTTGGACATTTCTTGAATAATTAATTTCTAAGTAATTTGTCTTTCACTACTCCAGAGGAAGCGTAGAGACGTCGCATAAGGATTACAATAACACTCTGCAGCGTATTAAATCAACACCTCATTATTATACCGACTAGTTACAGAAACTTGGGATAACAATTACACAGCCATGATGATTCCCTTTCTAGTGGAAGGCATTGCATTACATCAAACGAAATTATACACTCACTAAACCCTGAACCAAACATGTATCTATTTATAATTGTTCCATTTGACAACTTTCACGTTAATTTATATTTAATTAAAATTTTACTGTACAGTATATTGTTCAATTTCTAAAAAAGGTAATGCATTTATGGAAGGAGCATGACAGAGCAACAATGAATATCATGAAACAATCAGTACAAATCACCCAGCTCGATATTTATTAGTTAATTTAAGCTCTTTCTATCTCTTTGCATGGCCTAGATAATATAAGTTCTTTCTAAATTCAGTGATAAATATTTTCCTATAGGCAAAACGATGCCTTCGGTTTAACTAAATTACACCTGTTCAAAACGTTACGGCGTTCAAGTCTTCTCGTCCATAAATTTAATAAAGTATCAATATTCCCTCCAGTTTCTCCCAGCGTTTTCGGAAGTTTTACCCATTACCTTATGCATATATATCCTCTCAAAATATATTATTTGAGTGTGATCTCAATAAAATGTATATGTTCCCCTAAAACGTTTTCAGTATATCTTTAGGCTGTGAAATATGGATAAATATTGACAAAAGAAAAAAAAACGTGATAGCTACAGATAGAATTTCTTTTAAATACTGAAATTGACAATACACAATTTGTACAACAATTAGTAGAATAGGTATTTTAAAATTCTTTAAGTTGACAATAAATGAATAGTTAATTCAAGAATTAAGATGAAAAATCGAACTTCTTCTAACTTAAATTATTTACTAAATGTACAAGTTTTCGAAACACTATAAAAATATATATTCAAAAAGAATAGGTAGTTAATTTGCTTAGAAATTATTTAAACAAAATAAAATTGATGGAAACACAATCGTAGCAAATTTTCCAAGGGATGATTCTACACATATACAGGGCGTCTCATAATTAGCTGCCAACCCTGAACAGGCCGATTTTATGATCAAAACTAAGTAAAAAAGTTCATATGAGCATGGGTCCGGAAATGCTTCCTAAGGGCACAGGGACCCATTGAAGAGCCTCCCTCTTGGAAATGGAAATGGAAATCATTTTTTTGCAATATCGCGTTGTAATAAATGAATGAAATTTGGTATACACAGCTAAATTTTGATGAGCAATTTGATGGAATAAGCCATTTATTTCCACAAGGTCCATTGTGGTGGGTACGGGGGGACCCTTAGTATTTTGCGTGTGTAACTTTTTCAAACAGAACTAACAGATCATTCTACCCACACCTAGATATTGATTCAAACTTTTTTCTCAAATGAGAATTTTCTATCTCATCTCGAGACTCGTATATCCATTTATTGTCAGAAATAATTGATTACTTACAAAGGAGACTGAAAATAAATTATTTGTTTCCACATAAATTTGACCAAAAAACAAATAAATAATATGATTTGATTCCCCATATTCGCAATTTGCGTCATTACACTTTTGGCAATAAATAGACAGGAACTTTTTGGCCACCTCGAAATGTCAATTTGAACATTATAGAAATTTATTTTTGGAAGTATTTAAAATGCAAAAGTTATGAAACTGATGATTACGGAAATAATATTAAAACTAAATTGGAAACAGTACTGCAAACATTTCAATAGACGCATACAGACCTCCAAAACAAAATTTGGAAAAGGGATGGATAACAAACATCATTTAAAAATAAAATTACTCATGTGAAGGTGAAATTTTAAATACGCTTCTATTACTTTATTCACTTATAATGATTTGTCTTCAGTAAAATTAAAAACAATCCATTTGCCTCTTTAATAAAGTTACATTTTCCAATAATCTGGACATTTGTATACAGGGTGATTCAGGTTTAATCTTGATAACTTCAGGAATCGATAGAACAGGTTAAAATAATGTTCATTTGTGATATAAACTTATTTTCTAAAACGCATCGTTTCCGAATTAGAGAGCGTTGAAGTAGGAATTTTTTTCTCGTTTTTCCTTCATAACTTTTGAACCACTTATCCGATTTAAGTGAAATTCGGAACACAAACACTCCTTATTATCTTACATAAGCTTCTTTTTGAACTACCTGCCCCTCTTAGAAGTGTATTTTGTAAGCTTCCCCTCTTACGTTATTTCAAAACTACAAAAAAAAAAAAAAATAAATAATTTCAATAAAACATCTACACACCACTTTGACCTGATTAATTTCGAAACTTTTTCGTCTCTTGTGTTTTTTTCGACGTTTCGTCTTGTTTCTGAGATATTTAAATAAATTGGTGATAGTGTAGCGCACCAGCCGCGTATTTTTCATTTAACGTTATAGCAACCCATGAAAACAAAACTCAGTGATTTGTGTAAACTGACGTTTGTGAAAATCATTGTCAAAAGCATTATTTAAAGCGCATTTTTAGTGCTAAGCAAAAATGCCAAGAACGTTTACAAATGCTGAATATGCCGATATACATTATGTTTATGGTTCCTGTGACGGAAATTCCAATGCGTCAGTTTGAGAGTACCGAACACGCTTCCCTAAGAGAAGAATTCTAAATGCACAAGTTTTTGTAGATGTACATCGTCGATTTCCGGAATATGGTTTGCGCCGCTACAATGATCATAATCGTAATGTACCGCCAAGAAATAATCAGCAAATTCTTAATCTTTTTGATATCGATAGAACTTTAAGCACACGTCGGCAACTCCATTTATCTCAATCAAAAGTAATGAGAGCAGTCAAACAAGATCATCGAAGGGCTTTCCATCTCCAACCAGTTCAAGGTTTGTTGCCAGGAGATGCTAAAAAACGTTTAAATTTTTGTAGATGGGTTTAAGATTCAACAGAAATTAATCCACAATTTCTGCATAAGGTTTTATGGACCGACGAATCTAATTTCACAGAAGCTGGAATTGTGAATTACCACAACATTCACGTTTGGAGTGAAGTCAATCCTCGATGTGTCAGACAATCTTCATTTCAGCAACAGTTTAGTGTAAATGTGTGGCTAGGTGTTCTAAGTAATAACCTCTGTGGGCCGCATATTTTTCCTCCTGGTTTAAATGGGATTTATTTCATGAGTTTCTGCAAAACTCTCTCCCCGACGTGCTTGACGATGTCCCCTTAAATTTACGCCAAGGGAACTGGCTGCAGTTGGATGGTGCCCCTGCACACCACGGAAGGCAAGTACGGCAGTTGTTGGATGAAAATTATCCTCGTCGATGGATTGGACGGCAACCCAACAACCACCCAAATATATGGATTCCTTGCGAAGGACCAGTGGCTTAGCCTCCGCGCTCGCCAGATCTGAATTCTCTGGATTATTTCGTTTGTGGCAATCTAAAAGCAATTGTGTATGATACACCAGTACATACCCGTAAAGAAATGATCCAAAGGATAAGACATGCTTGTGATGACATAAAAAGCAATCCTGTTCAAATAGCAGCTGCAGTTAATACACTAGTTCGTCGATGCCAAAAATGTATTGAGGCTGGAAGAATGCACTTTGAACAATTATTGTAATTTTTTTAGTAGTTGGTAATTTTGTTGTAAATCTTGTAATAAGTAGTTGTTACTAAATTTATGTTTGAGGTTATTGGCATTTTTTCTTAACACTAAGAACACTCTTTAAATAATACTTTTGACAATGAGAATTTTGACACAAACGTCAGTTTTTTTTTTTTTTGAGAGCCGCCCGACAGTGTCGCCGGATGCACCGCAGCCTATAGACTTATTGTGCATCTCTCGACGAGGCCAAATATCCATGGTACTACAGTGGGATTCGAACCCACACCGACATAGCCGATCCAAACTGGTTCCACGAGCAGTCGCCTCCCAGCCTCCTCGGCTATCGCGGTGCCCAAAACGTCAGTTTACACAAATCACTGAGTTTTGTTTTCATGGGTTGCTATAACGTTAAATGAAATTTACGCGGCTGGTGCGCTACACTGTCACCAATTTCTTTGAATATCTGAGAAACAAGACCAAACGTCGAAAAAAAAGAGAAGACGAAATAGTTTCGAAATTAATCAGGTCAAAGTGGTGTGTAGATGTTTTATTGAAATTATTATTTTTTTTTTGTAGTTTTGAAATAAAGTAAGAGGGGGGTAGCATACAAAATACACTTCTAAGAGGGGTAGGTAGTTCAAACTTAAGAAGCTTATGTAAGATCATAAGGAGTGTTTGTGTTCCGAATTTCACTTATATCGGATAAGTGGTTCAAAAGTTATGAGGGAAAAACGAGAAAAAAATTCCTACTTCAACGCCCTCTATTTCGGAAACGATGCGTTTTAGGAAATAAGTTTATATCACAAATGAACATTATTTTAACCTGTTCTATCGATACCTGAAGTTATCAAGATTAAACCTGAATCACCCTGTATAAAATTGCAAGTTTACTTAGAAGGGTGTATATTAAAAGTAGTGTTTGGAGCATTGAAGCTTCGAGGTTAATAAATTTAATGTCAAATAGCAAGAGACTGTGGTTTTTAATTTGATTTTAAAACCAAATCAAATTCTTGTAAATGACAAAAAACTTGCAAGGAAAAAAAATGTTTATTTAATTCGTCAACTTTCAAACAACTCAACTCTCTATACAGCCACCACATGTTATTTAATTAGTGGAAACTTTCATCTCTTTGCATTTGCTTGCAACTATACGTTCAGAGCAATCTGTTTGGTCTGGTGTACACATTAATTAATTGAAGCCCTAATATGTAGCCGTGGATATTACACGGACCTAATTTTATGCATCGTACACAATCGCGTGAAATGTCTAAAGCATAATTTGAGTCTACTACAACGTATGGTGAAATAGCGGAATGAAGCTCTAAAGCGTAAATTACAAAAGCAACTGCTTAATTGTGTCTTACTCATTTGAATTCCAATGGATGTAACTAGATAGTCTGGTATATACCTAAACAGACTAATATGCAACGGATGCAGTTTATTTGTTTAATATTCTCGACATTATATATTCGCGACACTAAAAATACAGTTTTTAATTTTCGTCCAATAAAATTTGATAAATGGAAAAATTGCATGTGTCGTTTAGCAATGAACAGTAATAATTTAAAATGATTACGACTGTGATGAAATTAATGATTACAGTGCGAAGTTTGTAGTCATTAACTTGGATTAAACATTTGTTTTATAATTTCCACATACGTTAAAAAATATGCGGAGAATTGTTTCATTGAATCGTCACATCTCAAATCATTTCCATACAGTAATATTTAGGATTTGTAATAATTTTTTGTGTAGGGATTTTAACAAGTTGAATGTTTTCTTTGTGAAAGATGAGGCTGATTTTTGTTCTAATTAATATAAATTATTTGATCTATAGCGGTTTTCTGGGTTCTCATGGCGTGACCTAGGTAACTGTCGCTGTCGGTAACAGAATTAAGATGCACATCCTTAATGGGATCAATACACGTGGACCAGTTGTTAGTAGTTTACAGTTGCTACGGTCGGAAATGCTCCTCGGATAAAGGTGGTTTTTTGGGACATCCCGTTACCGCCTCTGTAACTGGTCGTATTTTCGGTGGTTACTCTACAAAAACTTCGTCGCCACCACCATTATCCAAGGAATAGGTATGACCGTATCAGTCGTAATACCAACAGAAACCGAAATCAATATATGAGTGAGTCGAAGATATTGACATCTGGTCCGCTCCTTACAGAACCTATCTGGAGAACAACAAGAGCAGGTCAAAGAATCCCAGCTAAGGTTAGGTATGTTCTAAGTAGCACAGAATTCGTCTGGAATTTCTCAAAATATTTCAATTATTTACTGTATTAGAAAGGTATTTTAAGCGAATATAAATCAAATATCCTACAATTCCTATCAATGAAGTCATATGTATGTTCTCTGATACATCTAGGTATATTTTAATTTGTTTCACAGGGGAATTCTGGTATTTATGTACCTGCGAGTTCTTACAGTGGTCAGTTACTAGTAGTTTTTAAGTTTTGTGTAGGTACCAGGGATTTTTTTGCACAACACTAGGATATCAAAGCCAAATATTGAATGGATGTTTCGTGGACTTCATGAAAAGATTTTCTGCAAGTAGTATATTTTTGATTTGCTGTAAAAGTCAATTATAAAACTTAACAAAATCTTCTCCTGAACATCAAGCAAAGAAGGTTTTTTTTTGTTTTGACACGTGATACGTCATTGCGTCGCCATTTCTCTGTTTAACCTCGATTGGAGTGGTTGTCCTTTGTGTTTTGCAATTTGTCTTTTTTGTGACAATGGGAAAACAGGCTGTGGGCTGTACATTTTTCACTTGATCAGACGCTTTACACCCTATGTCATGTTAAATTCACTAATTTCGTTCAATAAAACGTAAATCATAATAGATTTTCTATTCTCTAACGTGATAAAAAACAGTCACATCAAAATCCAATTATTATGATCGATGTTATTTATACATTTCGAAATGCCTGTAGAGGAAGTTTCAATAATCTTTTTGTTAAGTAAGCTTATGAT
The DNA here is from genome assembly GCA_037114965.1 of Monochamus alternatus. Taxonomy (NCBI): domain Eukaryota; kingdom Metazoa; phylum Arthropoda; class Insecta; order Coleoptera; family Cerambycidae; genus Monochamus; species Monochamus alternatus. Next base: position 57,431,517 of record CM073426.1, on the reverse strand, counting down.
AAATAGGTATATCTAAATGATTAGGTGCTGAATCAGTTCAATTATTAGAGAGAACCAGAGTAGCGACGTACTATTTACAAAGTTATTGTACCGGACAAGAAATATATTATAGATGTTACTTGCCTTGGAGCATACAATACTAAATAGCTTTACCACAAACAACTGAATCAACACTTACGATATTTTTTAGTGCCATCGTGAACATAGCAGGTTGAGGTTTAAAACATGTGAATGATGATTCGATTTAAACAAATACGTACGTCAAGTCTTATGAACACGATGTTTCGAGAATATATGTCTTGCTGTACCTAGCTCCAATAACGTATAAGTCTCATCCTATTTATTCTACAAGAGAATGAAGACGGGAAAAGTTTATGTTCTCATACATCTCTGACAAGTTTTTATTACTGCATATTTTGCATCAGTGACAGACTAGTCATAACTGCTATGTTTCATGTTTCAAATTATTGAACGCATGGAAATAAACTCGTGCACTTTCCACTGCCTCAAGTAAGTAATATTCGTTATTCATTTTAAAATATCTGGGTATCAATCTTTGAAGCAAAAAGAAAAAAAATGATTTTCACATTGAATATTCAAGTGGTTGATTAGTAGTATTACAAAACATAGCAGCATTAAATTTTACATTGAAATGACACTGCACTGAAGTAATGGTACCTACTAATGAAACTTTGCCTGAAAGTGGTTAAACTAAAACAACTTTTATTGAGAATTAAGAATTAATTATCATTATCATTATTACATGATCAGTAGAAATACTTATTCCATGCCTTTTCACATGCTGTAGGTGCTAAAAACTTTAAATTGTAATGTTTTAAAGAAATTGTGGCTAATTTTGTGCAGTAGATATCTGTGAATTACTACCTACAACCGAATTACAATTTTAGAACTTGGGAAGAGGAAGATCTCTTATAAGAATCATATAAAAATAATTCATAATGTTTCAAAGTACAACCGCCAAATATGTTTATTCTATTATATTATTATTCTATGATTATTCTAATATTCACTGTCACAAAACATTTGTCTGTGACAAAACATCAATAGTCACAGAGTAGTTTTGCACTGTAAAAATATTTGCTGTGTAAATGAGATTTTCCAATGTGTAATTTAAGATGTCCAAAAATTCCATGAGTTTTAGTCATTCTGGCTCTTTTATACATTTTTCACAAATTGTGTTAAAAATACTAGTATTATAATAAAATATACTGTATAATATTTATAATAATGTGTTGTAAGTACACGATTTCGTGTTAACTTAATACACCTTTGTGTTCTATATCCTTACTCTTGATTGGTTGTGCACAACTGCGCAGGTGCATCTAGAACATCGTCGTGTTGCGTTGTTGTGTTCAGTTAATTCTCGTTCGCGGTGTCGAAATGGAGAATATTTAAATTTAAATCGAGATTGGATCAAAGAAAATGGCAAGTACTTATCTATCAAGTATTGCTGATAAGTGTGATACAAATAAAGTTAAACAGAGCCATAAATTTTAAAAATATTGGAACTTTACGAAAATTAAGAAATTTTATATTACAATATCTGTATTATGTTTTTTCTGTAATTTTAGTGAGAGAAGTTTAGATCACTACTAGTTAATTTTAATAAACTTCTATTATGTAGTACCTACCTACATATATCTTTGATTGATGTTTGTTGTTTCGTTGTGCATGATTTACTAGAATGTTATTTATTAAGTTCTTTATTAGAACATGTGCTTTTACTTTTAATAATATATACTACTACCGTTTCGTTAAATATAAAGAAAACTAAGTCGTTGTTCATGTGAACTGAATTATATATTTTTAATAAAATCGTAAAAGTAAAATGTCCTTTGATTTATTATTATATTACACTATAATTTTGCACTTAAACACTATATATTATAAAATATAATTAACATGTTAATGTGTAAAGTCACACAGAAATAAGTAAAGCTTACAAATAAAATTTGTTATATTAACACAGTTGCTTGCGTAAAATCGTTAACACATGATACAAAGGAAATGTCTAAAAATATACACAGTTTCGTGTGCATTAACACAGAATTATGTTTTTATGTGTGTTTTATTGGTAAAATTAACTATTTTTGGTCAAGTTCAAGAAGTGAATACTTGCTACTGAAATATTCATATGTTCCTCGATGATTTTGTAAAAAAATATTTTTTTCCATTTTTCGACTATCAACTTTTGTTCCTCAGAGTGCATTGAGCATTCTAATTTCGTGAAAGTAGATGGCAATAAAAGGGAATTATAGACCTCTGCACACATTGCCGTCATTGTTACGTTAAGATAGCTAAAGACAAATAGTTTTACGTGCAAACAGTTCACAAACCCAATAGCAGATCTAAAAGAATAACATTATTTTTGACGTGAATCACTGGCTTGCAACACGTACAAAGTAGATTAATGTTGACCTATTATTTATCTTCGCTAATGCTTTAGGCACTCGTTTCTCGACTAAAGGGGGAGATTTTCTCTACGGTTTCGAATATTCTCTAATTTCCCTCTAAGAATAATTGTGGCAATGCCGGTGATAAATGAAACGCGCCTTTTTGTATGGTAATATAGATTGGCGTCAGTTGTCTTTGATTTAAAAGTTCTGAACAAATGATATCTTATAAATATGCATAAATATAAAACGCCCTAGATAGGAAACCAAATGTCAGTAAAGTAATTAACTGTATATTTATATACCTAAGTCATAATGACTTAATGATTTATGCTTTCATAATTACGTTACTCAATGCTATAAAACAAAGGAATAATATACCCTTATACTTTCATTATGTTAGCAATGTAGACCTTACAGTATTTATTATACAGGGTGTTAAAAAAGAGTGTAAAGTATTTCAGGAGGTCCGCAAAGTAACGGTTGTGGAGATCCATTCCCAAGCAGGCACGACATCTTCATCTCAACGATATTCGAAAACACCCTCCTTGGTTTGGATTTCTTGACACTTTTAGTGACATACACTAATGTCTTCAAATATCCCCAAATAAAGAAATCTAGAGGGTTCAGATCAGGCGATCTTGGAGGCCATAAAACATGTCTGGCCCTTCCTACCCATCTATGTTGAAAATTTTGGTGTATATGCTCTCTAACGGCCATGGAAAAATGAGCTGGAGCACCATCATGCTGGAACCACATTTGTTGCTTCTGATTCAAAGGAATGTATGTATGTATGAAAAATTCATACAGTGTGTTCTGCAGAAAGTTGAGGTAAGCAGTGCCTGTTAATCGGTTTGGTAAAACAATACGACCTAGAACCCTGTCACCTACAATACCCATCCAAATGTTTAATGAAAAACGTGCCTGATGCCCAGATTCTATTAGAGCATGGCCGTTAGAGAGCATTTACACCAAACTTTTTCACATAGACGGGTAGGAAGGGCCGGACCTGTTTTATCGTCTCCAAGATAGCCTGATCCGAACCCTCTAGATTTCTTTGTTTGGGGATATTTGAAGACATTAGTGTATGGTATTCCTGTAAAGAGCCTGGAAGAGCTGCAGCTACGGATTAATCAAAAGTGTCAAGAAGTCCAAACCAAGGAGGGTGTTTTTGAAAGAGTTGAGACGAAGATGTCGTGCCTGCTTGGAAATAGATGCAGGGCACTTTGAACATCTTCTGTATCTTTGTTTTTTGTTTGTTAAAAGCTTTCTTTGTCGGTTTATTCCTAATAAAATAAAATGTTTGAAAAACGAATAGTGGTCCATATCTCCGCAACCGTTACTTTGCGGACTCATGTTTATTAAGACATTTTTGCTTATTTTGGTTCCTACTATTACCTCCTGAAATATTTTACACTCTTTTTTTAACACCCTGTATGTTACGTTATATTCATTAATTTTATTTAATGAAATAAAACAGGCAAATAAAATCATACAAACAAATATGTACCTACTTGTATAAACAGAAAAGCCATAAGTAATAAAAAATCATGGCAAAATTATTGAAAATACACTGGAATGTTAAACAATAAAACAACTCACGCATTCTAATTAGCACGGTGACGATCATAACCATTCTTGAATTAATTCATGGCATTCATATAAGCACGTAAGAGCTGAATCTCACAGATGTAATAATAATATTTAGTATGCCATAGTTATTAAAATTACCCAAAACACACAAACTATACCGCTTCGAAGTACACACCATAACCACACAAAACTTAATGACACTGAATTGAACTGATTCACGATCCATCGGTACATTTCGCCTTTATTCGTGAGGTATTCGGTAGTGACAAGTGAACAAGTTCACTTAAGGCAGTAACATAATTATTTGTGGTACTGATCTGTACCGCTGTGACAATAATAGTTACTAGTTGTGACAATAATAGTTATCAGTTGTGACAATAATTTACCTTTGACTAATCATATTTACCAAGTACAGTCAACTGAAAATAATTACAAGTAAACCAATGACTTATCGGAAGTGAATTTTAAAATTCAGTAAAATACTTTACTAGTTACAAGCGATGTAATCGCTTATCAGTGGCATACATATACAGGGTGAGCAAGCAATTAATAATGATACATAGCTTAATGGTAGATTGTAAACGTCAAAATAAAGCGATTGAGCCCAACATGTCTTATTCAATTGTTGTTCATTTTGATTCTACAGGGTGTTAAAATTTGTTCGATTCTTTACTATATTGTAAGAACGTATGGACCGTTTGTTTTGAAAATTTTTAGTCTTATGTTTTTGTGGTAGTAATTATGAATATGCAAACAGTGTTGAGGTCACGACTAGGGGGCGTTATTTATACCGTACTGTCGATGTAAAAGTATGTCACTTTTCGTATTTTACACATTTTTTAATAAGAAACTATTGATCTGCCTTCAATTCTAAATAAAAAACGTACAACTATTACAAATCGATAAACTGAACCGTTTTCGATAAACAGGCGTTTAAGTTTTTGAAATTTGACGAGAATTAAATTAGTAAATTAGGGAGTCTTAATACATTAAAACTGAATTAACAATAAGGCGATCACTACAACAACTGAAAATTTTATTATGCATATCTTAACAAATTATTAATCATAAAAGATTCTTGAAGTGACCACCAGCGATTTCACTGTGCTTTCTTAGCATCTTATTTAAATTTTGTCTGACGTTGATTAAAGTTCTATGTTGCTTGATAATATTAACCGATTCTTGAATTTTTTTCCCATAGTTGTTCTTGACTATTAAAAATATCTTTGTAAACTAAAGATTTAATATAGCCCCAAAAGTAAAAATCCTGCGTATTTAAATCAGAGGTACGTGCAGGCCAAGGAACTTCGCTGCTGCGTCCAGTCCAACGATGTGAAAATTTTCTATTAAGATATTACTCGTCGGGGGTAATATGCAGGTGCACCATCATGCAAAAAATCAGGAGTAAATTTAAGGGAATATCTTCAAGAAGCAGGATGTGATAGTACGAACGGCCCCACAATATTATCGGAGAGAATTCATGCCAAATATTGATAGAGAACTCTTGCTGCAAATGTACTTGTCTTAGCAGATGACGATTTTCTAGTTCCCAAGGATGAATATTTCTCCAATTAAAAATACCTCGTCGGGTAAATGTGGCTTTGTCCGTAAATAATATTTTATTATAAAATGCCGGGTTATCATTTTGTTGTTGGCGACGAAATTGTGCTAGCTAGAGGGTCTTGTGGCGTAAAATGTTTGAATGGAGTAAAATGATTAAGATACAATTATTTTATGGAGTATTCTGCTAACGGAAGACTGACTGATGCCAGTAGTTGCCGAAAATTTGACGTGTGCTTGTACGTGTGTTTTGAGCAATTCGCATTAAAACATCATCTTCTTGGTCTTCTTTTAATATTTTCGGCGTTCCAACATCTCTTTTCAGGCGAAATGATCCTGTTTCACCTATTCTGTTGTACAATTTCTTAAATAGTCTATGATTGGATTGTCTGTTATCTCGATATAATTCCAAGTACCTAGCTACTTCACGGCGACCACAACAATTTTCTTGGGCATATTCACATATCATGTTTCTCATATCAATGTTCAAAAAATTATTATGACGGGGCATTTTAAATATAAAAAATAACAATACAAAAACACTACTGCCTAATCTATGAATTGAATGTCATTGTCAGAAACAATATGGTATTGTAGTGACAGCTGTCTCTTATTATTTCCACTTTGGAAAAAAAGATTTTCTAATTCCCGCCGAATTTCAAAAATTTAAATCGTCTCTTTCTCGAAAACGGTTGAGTTTATCGATTTGTAACAGGTACCCCTTTTCCATTTAGAATTGAAGGTAATTCAATAGTTTCTTATTAAAAACTTCAAAAGTGTAAAATACAAAAAGTTAGACATATTTTTATCGTTCTTAAAGTATAGCAAAAAATGTAAAACATTTTTTCAACTTTAACACCCTGTAGGAAGAAAATAAGCAACAATTGAATAAGACATGTTGGGTTGAATCGCTTTATTTTGACGTTAACAATCTGCCCTTAAGATATGTACCATTATTCATGACACCCTGTATAGAAATACTATTTTACCAGTGGGTAATATTTAAGAGAGTAGATGAAAAAAATATTTTAGGTAATTCGGTAATTTATTTATTAGCAACATAGATCCCTTGGAAATTATATTATATTTTTTAAAATGCTTGTAACTTTTAAACACAAATGAATCTGACCTATGTTCATATAACAACAATCTGCCAAAGTTTGTCATAGAGCATGTAGAACACTCTATATCTTGACATTGATTTAATCGAATATTTTTGAACTATTTGTGAATAATTCTTTATTATTATATCGCCTGCAATGAGTCGATTCTATTCCTATTTACCTATTTCACTGACGAAACTGCATCATGTACGATATAAGATCCGCCCCAATGTTTGGCTCTGATATAGTATAGAAAGGCTAGGTAATGGTTTGCGAATGCTGTGCAAAATACAAACAAATTTACATAAACATAAATTCATTATTATTTATGTTACTTGTATGGAATATAAATCAAAAAGCTTACAAATTGCCAATAATCGATACATCCTGCTATGGACGGGATGTCAATTGTACCTAAATAATAATTTCAAATTCACTGACCTATGGCAACAGCCATTGTCCTGTGTATCAATCGGTCCTGAATTTTTTAAACATAATACGAGACTACAATCGGTTCAAACAAAATACGTCTCTGAAGTGAGACATAAACGAACGAACAATGTTTATTCTGTGGTTAGGGAAATTTAAACAAATGTTTGTTCGTCATTTATCATCGTGAGAATAAAAATTTCACATAATAAAATTAGAGAACTACTCATCGCTCTCGCCCCTTCTTTTGTTTAGATTGGAATTCAGACAAGTAAACAATGTAGTTGGATTGTATATAAAATCGCAAAATGTTATAATTTGGAGGTCTGGAATAAGTAAGTAAACTACGTTTGCTTACATTAGTTCTGTTTGGATTCTGGTGAAGTGTTTGTATGTAAAGTTAACCAAAATAGAATATGGGTATACAGTAATAACGGCTCAATATACCAATTCATACAAACAAACTCTTATTATGCATGTGTTTACATTGAACGGTATTATAAGGTCTTAGTCTTCTCTTTTAACTTAATTCACTAAAAAAGTGTACCTTTTTCAGTGAAATGTCAAAGTTACGTGATCTAACAGTAGCTGGATGTTCAGACTTGAACTAAGACAACCTTGTTACTGATGTAATTATGTTTATATGGTTAGTTAATTTCATAAAACACACGATTTACATTTCAAGTAGAGTTAGCATATATTTTAATTGCGTGTTAGAATTAGTTAGGTACATACATTTGTGCAATGAACGAACAATAGTACCGACAATTTGATTGGTAGCAGGTATAAGTTAAAGGTCATAAATACGAGATAACCAAATCAACAAAATAGTGATATCTTTTTCATATTCAAAATTTGTGATTTATGAAGTTTCAAAATAGTAACTATCATCCCGTTCCTTTCTAAATAATTGAAAGTCATAAGTACTTCTAATACAGTTGATTAATATTTTAATTCAATATCGAGACATAAGTATTCCCAACTAACATTTAAGCCTAATAGACTACTACACAAGAAAAATAATTCTAAATTGATCAAGAGTTACTACTTTCCTCCATAAAAATAGTCTTCAATGTTACAAAACCTTATAATACCAAAATTTTTTGTCAAAAATTTGTTATTTAAGAGTAATATAATGACTTCTAAGTAAAAGGAAATATATGTCAATTTATACAGTTCGAAATTACATATTGTTTACCTATTCTATGTTTTCAAATGCTAACATTCCAATAACGTGTAAGACGAAGTTATAATTTACTTAACTTCGCCTTGAAATCTGTCTTCAATATCCAAGGATTTTTTGAATTATTATAATAGGTAAATATTTACATATTTATTACGAAATTGTAAAATTTATTTTGTCTTCAACTAGTAGTTAAAAATAAGGTAATAACTAGTTATTTTACCCTATTAAATCCTTCAATTGGTTAAGTTCTATTTTTATTACAACACCAACCTATTTTCAACTATGTTGATAATTTCTAAAGAATATTTAATTAACCTAATAGAAATATTTTTCTATATTATGGTACAAATTTACTTATTAATAATAATACTTCGATGTAAGTGTGTCTTATAAAGGTTTTTTAGGAAACAAGCTTCTTGTTATATGTATTGCAACATGTAATAGCGCGTAGAAATTGTTTTGTGTTTTGGCGATCTGCAGTGAAAACCAAGCCCTACACAATATTACAGAGTTGTAAAAAATGAATTTAAGCCAACACTGCATATTATGTAAATCAATCTAATGATAATATATCGATAAACACTTCATATATAAGTATGCTTATGACTGTTATCGTGTCAGATGAATTCAGTAGTGCACGTGAATTGAAATTCGAATTGAATTCCTTTCGAAAATATTTATTTTGTTTTTGTTATTACGCATACATAATATTATTGCCTTTAATTTGAATTTTCAATCACAAATAAATCCAAGAGTATAATTTTATATGTAGGTACCTTGTAATACCTAATTTAATTGGTAATAAATTACCATAAAATATCTTCATTTGGAGGAAATCTCATTGGTATAGGCAATCTGCCCTATAGGTTAAGACTTACAGACAAATTGACTTCAAAGTTGATTTTATTTGAGCGGCCATGTTGTAATAAATACTAAATGTTTTGTTCATTATTTCTAATTGATTACTCATTAAAATTATGTTAATACAGATAATATTACTTAATACATTTATGACGAAAGATTATTAAACACATTTTATCACGAAGTACATTCAGTTTTTATTTTAGGTTATTTTTCAGTATAGAAATATTATTAAAAAGCAATAGTAAAAATGTATATATATAAGGCGCGTTATTTTTATGAAAGTTTGGTCATGACATTATACGAAAAAATTTCCTGGGTTGTACAATTTGATGAATGGAAACCAAAAATACAGACTTTATTATATTAAAATCTAAATATCTATAAATATACCTACTAACTCCTACTGTACTTGTAGTTTAGTAGCCTGACTTGTCTTTCTTTTTCTTCCTATCCCTGTTCGCTATTACAATGTATAAAATCAAACATATAATGTTGTCTCTCTCTGGCAAATGTATGTCATATAAAGGGCATAATTAGGGTATATCTTGGTAATAATGTCTTTTATATTTTGAAATTTTAACATAAAATTGGTCCGTATGTCTTTTAAGTCCAATTATCTTATTGGAATAAAATTCTTGCCGACCAATTATTAACTTCCATATTACTTTAGTTTTTTTCCCCACATAAGGGAAAAGGCCAACGAATATAGGTAAACTTCCCTTATACGGAATTGGTCATGAAAAGTTTTTGACCAATTCAGAGGTCAAGTTAACGTAATTTTAACTTTAATTGTTTGTTGGGTTGTAATCCGAAATAAAATTGACAATGATGGTTTGTACTGGTTCTAAATTTCTCTTAAGGGAAGGAAATGGTATCCGTTTCAATTTCTATGTTGATAAAGTAGAATATAGTAGATTAAAATGGATGCAGTAATTATCTTGAATTATTTGAAACAAGGCAAACCGAAAAATTGATTACATCAGACATATATATTTTGTGGACTGCAATAGCAAAATACACATTGCTATCCCATCAAATGAAGGTTATTTTGCTTTTGTTTAAAATTCATATTACTTGTGGAAAGATCCGCTCACTAGTTAGAAATATCAAAATCACTAGATCATTGATCTTAACATGCGAGCATAATCAGATCATTCCAGTTATCACTTCTTTCCACGAAGTGGTTTCATTTTCTTCATTAAAACTTCGTTCATTATACTACCAAAATTTGTTTTCTCATGGTGATTTCTATTTAGTATAAAATTATTAGGAAGGAAAATTATTATACATTATTTTGCTATTATAACCCTTCATTTTAACAATTATTTTCACATAATTATAAACAAAAGTGAACAATCTTATATGTAGAACTATATAAGATTATGTTATAATAATATTTACATCTACAGTTAAATTTTAAAAATACGCATTTTGAAAGAGTTCTTCACCTAAAAATTTATTAGTCCGCTTTTTGTTGTTATATACTTCAGAGCCTATGCAAATTAGCAGGTGACATGATATAACATTCCTGTTATTTGCTAAGCTCTATCAGTTGTTAAATGTCTAAAATTATTTATATTTGTAGAAAACACTATTTCAAGAATACAGCGCACTTAACTAGGCTTGACTTTGTTTTTAAATGATTATTAAAAAAGTTGGTTCCATTAAATATTGGTTCCAAGATTTATTCAAAAATAACTAAAAATGTATTTTCGTATGGTATCTGTAATTTCCAAATACTTTTAAATCATTGTGCAATGTGCATTACTTCGAAATATCATTATCTTGTTTTTCCTTCTTCGTTCTTTTAACAGCACACCACTGAAAATTTAATCATAAATCAATATTGACACCACTACTGAAAGGTACTAAATTCAGCATAATATGCTTACGCTACATTGCATTTTATGAAAGACTACTTTTTTTTAATTAAAAATTTTAAATTGAATTGTTCAGCTAAACCAATTTTGATTTAACTTTTATTGCGAAAGTAAGTAATCGAGCACTAAAAAATGAGTACGTGAAATGACGAAAGCAGTGAAAAAGAATTGTATTCCGTAAAATCAAATCCCCATTAAAATACTGCTGCGCAACAAAGCACTCCAGACTTAATTTTATTGTTGCAGTTGCCCAACTTCAGAGAAAATCTGAATCAGAAATGATGGAGATGGATTTAAAAATGCTGAAGGGCCCCCAATGACACCGAGATAAGTAGGTCTAAACTGAGAGGGCAGAGAGGGCCGACCCATTCCATGCCGTCAAGATAAAGTAATTACAATTAACTAAGTTTCGCTCCAAAACGCTGACTGATACTTTAAGCACTAATGACGGAAAAGTAATTTGGCTTCAAGATTAATATGAGCAGTGGAACTTTTCAATTTATTTTAATGAAGGATGATATGACTGAAATGTGATTTTTGCCATCACCATCTTCACTTTATTTGTACATTTGCGTACATTTAAAATATCAAAAGGATATTTCCCGACAAGCGCTGGCAGCCATTTAATATCTTCACATGCGCGCGTTTTAATTGGGATTAGGTAGGCTAGAGATATCTTTTAAAAATCGTGCATATTACGCCTGCACGCACTAGCACGGACCAGCAACTTTTTGTGCAGGTTCTGTGTGCGGCAGACATTTTGAAGTTTTTAACTTGTAGTTGAATGTACAGCATGGAAGTGTGTAGCCAGAAGAAGAAATTTTTATTTTTGCGATGTTACTCGTATATGAAGGAGATGGGAGGAAGAAGATAGGAAAAAAAGAAAGTTGAGGGTTCACCTTATCAATAAAATGGTCTATGTCAGACTGCGATAGTCTGACGTAAGTGCTGTTCCCACAAAAGTCAGGGATTGGTTTCAAACTGTTGTTGTTGAATGTGTCGATGAACTGTCAGGTACATTCTCGCTTATCAATAATCACTATTACTTACCTTAAACAAACAGTAAATCTTTTGTCAGATAACACTGTTCTGCAAAATTTTGTGTTATGATGCTGTAGGCAAAGAGGATTCAAGAGCTCAAAAATATTTTTTGTGACATTGGGAAATACTGAAAAAACATTTCGTTGGTCTCTCTCCAGTTCAGAAAATAAATGATGTAATTTACCATATAACTTTTTGTTTTATTATTAGGAGAACCCCAAATTTTCTCATTTTCCTGGCTTCTACCTCCTCCTTCTCCTTTACATAATATCGCTAAAATAAAAATTTCTTCTTCCGAACTGCACTCTACTACTACTTAAAAACTGCTGGTTGCTGGTCTGTGCAGGCATAGTGTGCGCGATCTTTTAGTGTCATCCTTAGTACGCGAACATCTGAACATGATTCACCTTTCCACATCAAAAAACTGCAGTAGAATTTTTCTCAGAAATTATACATTTTAACATTCAGCAAATATAAATTCCTTTTGTATTGAATGAAGGGACTTTTCATAAAGCATCTGCGATTTTCCAAAATCTCTACCAGTACAAAATACAGTGTGTTAGCTGAAGAAGTTAACTATATCTAAAATTTTTAATTAGATATTTTTTTGAAAAAAGTTTTGCTTGTATTTGTATATGGCGTTACAAAATAATTATTCTGTGCTAAATCTTAATAAAACCAAAAATGAAAATTTTCATATATAATGTTAAAAGTTTATATCTGAGGTTATATTGGTATTAGAAACACTTTTCTCTATAACATTTTTAATTTCGTCTTAAAAAGTCAGACTTTACTCCTGACAGAATTTTACATTTTGTTATGTTTTTAACACCCTGTATTTTCCAACACAGTTGCTGTGTATGTATATTTCAAAATAAACAACATTTTTTTCAAGAAATTACATTATTTTTTAAATGTCAAATAGAAAAGTTTGTAGATATCGCTAGGTCCAATTTAGACATACTGTGTAGTACAAATGGTAGTATCTTAATGAAACTAAAGGCCTTTAACTTTTTATGGAAGCAAAATCACATAAGATTAGATTCTTGATGTTAAACAATATAAGAATTAATCTAAAATATTCTTTTCAAACATATTCACACAAAAATGATCATAATTGACAGTTGGCCAACATAAAATCACTGGAACATGCTTCCAATGCGCTTTCGCAAGATCTGTCTATCAAAACAAAATTCATGAAAAACGTTAAAATAAATAAATAAATAAGTTGAGGGGGATAAGTAATGTATCACATTGTATAAATATTTTTAGTGACTAACCGATTGCACCAATCTTTCAGATTGTGTAGCGTGTAATATAAGTGTGTAAGGTCTCAAAACTAAAGTGGATTCGGTGTCTATAGACACTTTCTATATTCTGCGAAGTACATTTTTTACGAGTGGAAATATGAGCCGAAATAAAATGGATTTTTCCTTTACCACATGCGAAATATTAGACAATACCACTAAAATATACCCTTATATATCCTGCCGCATATATTTATGTACATTTTTCGTTATGCACGATTCTCACATAATTAAAGGGAGAGATAAAACTTAGCGGGACTAGAAAAATATTTCATATCATATGGCACTGCAGCCATTTATTACCTCAGCACAAAGAAAGAGGAAGACGTACATGCCCGAAAATTTTATAAATCATGATGATGCGCGGAAATATAAATGTAAGCCGGCTTACCTGTGAATGCTTTCATTGTATTTTGAATGGCTCCGTTGTACGTCGCGCGTAGTCAGATATGCGAAGTTATGTTTCAAATTAGACGGTGCGTACAAATATGGTGATACATATATGACAAGATCGAAATGGCATTCTGTGCACACAGAAAACAGTCGCAAGTTTTAAAACTTTCCCTCTAGTTTTTTTGTAAATGGTAAATAGACAAACACATAAGATGCCCAATTTTACATAACTTGTAAGTATTTATATTAGGGTGGAATGGAAAGAAATTTTGATTGATGCTAATTTTACAGAGGGGTAGGTATAGCTGCGGCAAAAATTCAAACGACTTACATCATATGAACAAATAAATAATACTATTAGAAACTGCAACTTAGAATAATAAAACTATATACTACACTACGTATTACATTAAATTACAAGTGACTGTTTTTAACGACGAAATGATGTTGACGATAAAAACAATTGCGTAAGCTCAGCCGTGACGTAAGTCGTTTGAATTCTTGCCGCAACTGTACATTGCAAGGGAAAATTGTTACAATTACAATTATAAATAATTTAAGTAAAATTATGTATACCTTGCAAAAATTAAATACCTATTAGATTTTATGCTCTGAAAGAAATATCTCGTAGCTATTAGTAAATAATGATTATTTCTAGTAAAGTATCTGTATTAAATAGGCCCCAGAAAAGTTATGTTACCGTCATAATACAAACAATTTTGTTAGAGAAACCTACCTACTAGTAATTAAAAAGTATTTTTTACTTTTGATTTATATACAGGGTGATTTACAACTTAATAATTGGGAATAGCATCATGAAAAATGGAGCCAATATCGTAACAATTTTTTTTTCTGAAATCCTTATAGTTTCCGAGTGAAAAATTATTGAAGTTATAGTATTTTCAACTTTTACATCGCTGGGCTACTGTAGCCTCTAGCCAGGCGATTCCGAATATTAAAATCCGATTACTTATAGTAAATATTAACGTTTTTGTGATGTGTGTTTATATTAGTTGTTCTAGTGTCAAAAATGGCATACATGTATAGCAACTCGGAGTTGATGGATATCGTTTTAATTTATGGTGAAGTGGAAATGCTTTAGCAAAACGGTATCTCTATAAACAAGTGCGATATGCAATTACTTTTACCGCGGTGTACAGTCAGTATAAGTATAGTGCAACACGGACATGACACGGGAAATTTGAAACCGAATCGTGTTAGAGATGGAGGTCCAGGGCGGCCACGACGTATTGCAACAGTGTGGTGTATCATACACGAGTGTCCAAGGGCTTGCACGAGGAGACCCGGTACCATGGCCGCCACGATCTCCTGACTATAAATCATTTAGATTTATTTTTGTGGGGATATTTAAAAAATGTGTATCGCACGGAAGTAGACACTATTAATGGTTTACGTAAACGTATCATAGCTGCTGCCAATAACTTACGAGTTTAAGGGGCAAGAAGAAGAAACATTTGTGTTAGTTTGTAGAAACTGGATCAGACAAGCCCAAAATCTTGTTGTTGTAACGTCAGGTATATCAAACTATTTTATTAATTAAAATCACAAATTAATTCTATTAATAATTAATAACAATAGCGGAAATAACAGTTGAATTTGATGTATAAGATAAAATGTTATTTATTTCTTTCCTTTGTAATTTCTTTCATGTTTTTTGTCCGATTACCTACATGCTTTACCTTGTCAGGTTTTACAGTTGACCAGTTTCCAATGCCATGCAGATTTTTTAAATCATATTCGAACTACCCTTTTTGATTTTTTTTACAAAATTGTATAAAAAAAATTTTTTTTAAATAAGTTCTGAATCACCCTTCTTATTACAATAGCTTTTGTAAATTTCCACTCTAGCAAAAATTTATATTGGGGCTTTCATCCTAGGATGACTATTTTTGTAAAATAAAATATTTTTTTAATTCGGGTAAATTTATAGAGGGTGTGCCTGAAATGTTGGTAATCTACTGGAATTTGAATTATTTACAAAGAATTTTGTCTATAGAACTACAAAAAGTACGCCTATTTATAAGAAGGGTATGTAGTTCATGCACGATGGTGCCGCTCCTAATTTTACAATAAATGTTATGTTAGGTAATGGTAATCACATGCGACTTTATATTAATAATAATTACATGCAGAATATAAGAACTTACTGTTTTTGTTTGTTTTAGGTACCTAGTTTACATGTAAACTCAAGAATAAAAAGTAATTTAAAGTCCTGTCAACCAAAATTTCAATCTATATATAAATGTCAAAAAATATCATTACTTGAACGATAATGAAAATTTCAGATTTTTTTTAATTATCATGGTAACGGACCATAATGCAAGCTTCCAATTGATTAGATAACGTTAATGTGAAATTTTCATGGGTATTAATAATTTTCAATGAAAATTTCACATCAACGTTTTCCAACAAGATGCATTTTGTTCCATTACCACGATAATCCAAAAAATTTCCGGAAATTTTCACCTTTCTTCAAGTGAGCTGCATGTGATTACACTGGAAAAATTTTCTAACGTTTATATATACAGAGTGTCTCAGGTATTCCTGGCATCATTGGAAGGGGTACATCCAAAATAAATGATATTTCCCCAAAGTTTACTATTTATTTCCGAGAAACAGAATGCCAGATTTCAAAATTATTATTAGAAACCTTTCGTGGTAAAGTAAAAATGGTAACTATGTTGTAATGGGATATCTTTGGTCTAATTATTATGTATGTTTAAATATTCCCATTATAACCAGTGGCGTAGACATCATGTACACAATATTTTTAGAAAATAATTTTCAAAATATTCATGACCTCGAAAACATTCTCGGAAATAATTTAAGCACTAGAGATTATAAACGAGGATTTGTTGTAACGTTTAGGTGAACTGTTAAATCACTAAATGTTTGTACTCAATCGTATTTCTGAAATATTGGCAAAGTAAAAAAATACACTTTAGTCATTACTTTAGATACACAACCTCAGTAAAATTTAAGGGGCCAGTAAACCCTACGGAGATGTGCTGCAGGGGAAATGAGTAAAAAATGAAATTGAATAATTAAAAAGGTTCTAGTATCGCTGTGCAGAATCACTTTTTCTATATTTCTTACGATCACAGTAAGGATAGATTTCAACTACTTCTGTACTGATAACAATTGTATTATTACACGGTGTAATGCTGGTTATTTATTACCTAGATCAATAGTGTGAAATAGCGCACTAGAATGTAATGTTACAACTCTAATGGAAAATTTTTATTTAAAGTGTTCTATGTAAAATGGAAATTTTATCCTAGGATTTTATCAAACATTACTATGAAATTTTCATGTAACATTTATATTTATATATCATATATATATCATATATATATCATATATATATCATTATATTTATGTCATTGCATTATCTACTAACCAGTAATGTTTCTCAATTTGCCTTGTAATGTGCATATAATATCAATAAGAAGCTTACCTACTCGTTATTTTATCAACAAAAATAGTAGCTTTGCATTCGTACAAATGCTTTTAGGTCTGAGGTTCGTTTTAGATTAGCGGTGGCTGCTCGTTTAAAATGAGCCTCGTGTGTCTTTGTCCTTATTGTTTGCAATAATCATAAAAAAACACTTGGTATTTAATTTTGAACATTACTTATTCATAAAATTTAAAAGTAACTAAAGTAAATAAAATAAACTACAATGCAGATAAATTTGAAAATATATACTTAGATATATTTAAAGAAAATAAGTATATACAGGGCTAACTTTGACTTAATACAAACATTTTAATCATTTACTCAGGGAGGCCTAAAAGACAATAAACAAATTATTGCAATGGGGCAAAACCCTCTTTTCCTGCGGAATGTCGGCGCCTATGATAAGTATCGAATGAGATGGCTTAGATTCGTAGATAAAGCTTACATCTGTCAACAATGTCCACTACCATGCGATCGTTTTTTTTTTGCAACATTCTTTTATTAGTAATAATACCTGATAGCAAAGTTTACGGAATAAATATATAAGTTATATCACTCTCGACCACGCCCCGCCCTACCAATTCCGATCTCCTCATCCGTCTCGAGGACTGTTATTTTAAATTATACACAACTTGTTTTTATCAAAGTTTATGGAATTAAAGATTTACTCTTGGTTTAAACTTTGGTTTTATGAACATTTTCCTTTCTTGAAGCATATTCATGTTTTCGTGGCTTTTTTATGGGAAATTTAGCATGCCAGGTTTAACACACATACTAAGTAAAAATTGTCTCTTTGCAGATGCTAGATATGCAAATATTACTCCTGACCAATGCTATGAAAAGATTAGAATTTGCAGCAAACTTTGTTTAAATAAAAATATGCTGAAATTTAAATTTATGCACTGATTCTAAATAATACCTGTGCATAGACAGTATATAATAAAAATGGTATGTACAGTAACATCTTTAAATAAATTAAAATAATTTGTCTCAAACTAATTAATATACGTATAATAATACCCAAATCGCTTAAATACTCTTAAGTAGGTACTTAAAAATGACCTGGGACAAATTCTTTTATTTAATAACTATAAAACGTTTAAAATTAAAAAAGGCGCTAAGCACTGAAGAGGGGCACAAAACTACAACGTAAACACAGGAATTAAATTATGACAAAATAAGGGAGAAGCAATACTTCTGTATCTCTGAACCACTACTACATGCTGCGATATTGTTTTTCTCTATGTATTTCTAAAAACTGTTGTTTTTTTAAAAGTATAATCATGAATTAAGTATATAAAATAATATCAGTTTATTTGTAAATATTTACAATTTTATAATAATGTTATGTATTTTTAATAAATTTACGTCATGTGGCATAAAGGATGTAGTTATTCTACTGTATTTATCTGAGGTAAAGTATGTATTTGGTATTTTTTACAATAATATGTGTCTGGACAACGTGTAAATTTACATTTATCATTTTGGTCAGTGTATACTAAATTTTGTTTTTCTATTATAACATAATATTTGTTTCCCATTTACAGGGCTCAACTACACTTGTTTCCAACGATCTAGCCATACCTACCAAAGTTGTACAGTGTCTGACGTAGAAAACATCATAGGCCAACCAAGAACCGACAGCCACGTCCATTAAATAACACTCAAGCATGAAGTTTACACTAAACTTTATGTTAAGTTGTTTGTCACCTTGACAGGACTCCTTTACACCCCACAGCATTTAAACTGAGTTTAGTTTTATTTGGTAAAAAATAACGGCCAATAAAGTCAATGTAATGTAATCTTACAAAATGAAAAATTATTGAATATTTTATTGATTCAACTATCATATACGATGCAAGAAGTACTGCCACGAAGGCAGTTTCAGTATTATTAACTTATAATTTAAATCAAGTGGTCATAATAAGAGATTGATCTAAAAGAAGATTCTTGGACTGATTCAGTGGCGGAAATACCGAGTCACTGCCTTTAAGAATTTCAGAAATTCGAAGCCACTGGATATTTTGGAAATTTTGATTTGGGTTAATCATCTTCAACATCAAATTGTGGAAGAAATAGAGGTCCAAGACGTCCACAATGTATTGCAGCAGTTGAGGAACACATTTTAGAGATTGTTGAAGAGAATGTCCCAATCAACAATGTGGGGTATCATACCCGAACTCAATTATGCCAATAACTTACGAGTTCAAAATGGACAAGAACCAGAAACATTTGTCTTACTTTGTAGAAACTGGATAAGAAGGGTCGAAATGTGTTTACATGTCGGTGGCCAAAATTTTGACCAGTTGTTGTAACATCAGGTATGTCACATTATTTTATTAATTAAATCCACACATTAATTTTATTAACAATAATAAATAATAACAATAGCGGCAAAAGCAGATGACTTTGCTGAGATAAATCAGGTGTTAATACAACTTTTCTTATTTCTTTCTTTGTTAAATTAGTTCAATTTTGTGTCATAGATACACAGTAAGTACCATATTATTCCTATTTAAATCCATAAAAATAACTATTTATTATTTGACATGGAAGAATTCACATTAACTTCGCCAGAATTTATTGAATAAGCAAAGCAAATAGAGGGTAATTTGTTACCAGTTTAAGAAATATTGAGCTGAGAATAACATTATCTTTTTCAGAAAATGTATTGTTGGTATATTTTCTAAATTCGGAAAAGTAGGTATGTAATCGTTTTCGTTATGATCAATATATGCGATATTCAGAGTTACTTTGATTGTCTACAACAACTTCGATATTGGAAAGTATCTAAAATCGAAAGCTTTCTTGAAACGGAAATCGGATGAATATCGTGCTGAAAAATCACGCATTTTAGAAAATGGATAAAATAAAAGTAATCTAATGGAGACCCTTGATGATATGTACAAAGGTAATTCAAAATATTTTTGCGAACGAAGAATACTGATTATTATTTTAGGTAGCAATGATTCTTGCCATATCTGGGGACACTGCGTGTCGATGTGATGAATTACTTCAAATAAAAATTGGAGATATTGAAGATATGGAAACTAGATTGCTGGTCACTCTGCCAATTACAAAAACAAAGAAAAAAGAAAATTTTTTACTATAGAAATAGATAGTAACAATTTTTTTTAATATTCAAATGGTAAAGCATATAACCAAATAATAGGAACTCATACATTTGGGAAAATGTTAAAACAAGCTTCTGCGTTTTTAATATTGATGATGCTCACGAATATACCGGATATTGTTTCCGTAGAACTTCAGCTACACTACAGGAGCTGATATCACAACTTTGAAAATACATGAGGGATAGAAATCTTCTACTTGACTTTTTAAATAATTCAACCACTGTGGACGATTCAATAATATGTAAACCTTCTAGTAGTGAAAACAGTTCAACCTACATAGACGAAGTAAATACTTCAAAACAAACAGTATAAAGGATATTTTAATTTCACTATACCTAAATGTTTACAATAAATAAAATTACTTCCGTTAAAGAACAAATTTTGCGGCAGTAAAAATTATTCTAATGCCTAATCAGTAATTGTGACATTTTAGTGCCCTGACAGTTACCGTTTTCTAGAATTACTGAAGATCTGAGCCACTGAACACTGAACGCACAATAGGTGAGCAGTTATTTTGAAAAATGTGAGTGTAGGGTCCTTCGTTGTGGTTCTAAGGTTTAAAATAAATGTTTTAAAAATGATAGTACTAGAAATTTTCAGTTTACTTGGAAGAAGCATAGATATTTCTTTGAAATTACACAATAAAAAAGAAATATTGCTGCAGCCTTTGTATAAAAAAAAACGTTAAATTCTCTTTCAGACTGATTTTTATTTGAGCTCTTTAAATCGTCGTTCTTGCACGCCAAGCAATTTGATGTAATTTGTGGCCGCAACGTTAACGCCGCAAATTGTGCCTTTTTATTTTAATTATTTAATCCCACAACAATGCCTGTAAATATGCAAATGCGCTTAATTAAAGAGCATTTCATCAAACGATGAAATAACGGAAAACCGTGTAATAAATTCAGCTAGTATTTATTTTGATATCATAATCATTGTACAGTGGAAGTCACGGAATTTATATCTTAAGTAAGCATGTATAATAGAATTATACAATTTACAACACGATATAACCGTATTACTCTTTTTGTTCGTGAAATTAAAATGAAACATTTTGCAGAAAATTCATAGTTCATAGCTGTAGACCTGTTTATTATATGTATAAAGATAAGGCCGCGATACTGACTGATTTATGTATTTCAGGGGCAAGGAAACACCGTGACACGCGACGCTGCCGGCGCCAGCGCTCGCCTGAAACAATAGCCGCAGGTCGCACAGTTACCGCCTGAAAGCCAACTAGTGTTAAATTGCACACATTTGTTTATACGGGGACCGTAGCCAAGTCGTGAGGCTGAACAATAGCAACGGGTATTTTTCATTTGCATTCTTTTGTGCGGTGTCGCTATTTTTATGCAAAAGTAACTTGCTAATCTGGCGCCACTTTAATGTAATCCTATTTTTTACTGGAAAATATTAACAATGACCTTTATTTTAAAGAGAAATGGAAACAGAGATAAAATATATAATAGTTTCATTCTGCGATGGCGAAGTTTAGTTAGAATCCATTCTACTACCATAAGCATTACATTAGGGTATGTCACAATGGACGCTAAATAATAGACAATCCCTTAGTACGCACTGCCATAAACAATTTTTTACTAGATTGATGTTCAACACTGTGTACCTACACTGTACATGTGCTAAAAATTTCTTTGTCATACCCTTAAATATACCGATATTCTGACAATATTAGAAACATTTAAGAAGTTTCAAACCTCGAGAGACAAACTAAAAGAATTATAAAATTTATATGTAGAGGGTGATTCACAGCTCAATGGACATAGAACAGTTGCGGAGATATTGGCCTCAGAAAATATCTTAAAAAAATCGAAGAAACTCGATATTTCGGCAATGCCTTAATACAGAACAACTACATTTTTATTTATTTTATTGATGCCTTTAGAAGGGGTGGTTTAGGTGTGGGTTACCCTTAAAATTTTTAGAATTTGTTCAACCCTATCTTAATTTACAATTAAGGTCTAGTTTAATAAAAAACTCAATTTTACGCTTTTCTTTTTCGAGAAACCTTTCATTTTATTGAGAACATTGCGATTTTGTGATAGGGGTCAAAACCGATTAAATCGGACAAAAATATGTGGTTTTATAATTGCGAATAGGCTCTACTACTACCGCTCTTTAATTGTTCTGTTGCATCTGACGTTACATAAATGTATTTATCCGTTTAACAAATTAAATTTAACAATTCCTTGTACATCTTGTTCTTGTTTGTCATGATATTTATTGGTAAAAATGGCGGGAAAATTTTCATTTAAGGAACAAGTTGACATGTTGTTAGTATTGGGGTTTTGCGAATATAATTGCCGTAGAAGTGTAGAGAAATACCGAAGATTTCCTAATCCTATTATTCCAAATCGTCAAACATTTGTTAATGTTTAACGAGGAGCTGGAGAAACGGCTTCTTTTTGCCGCCGAAGAAATGTTGGAGGTCGCGAATACGCAGTGAATTCATGAAATGAGGAGTACGTTTTAGACAGTATTGAAAATGATTCCCAAACCAGTACCTATCAAATTATACGACGTAATTTGCTGCATCCATTTTCAAAAAGTTCAGGAACTATTATTGCGAGGCTTCGAGTCAAGGATGATTTTTTGTAACTTCATCCTAAATCAGAACATTACTTTTCACAGAATCATTCATTTTACGGATGAAGTTGCCAACAGTCGTATATATTCGGATCAAAATCCCCATGCTACAATAACACATCATTACCAAAGCGAGTTTAGAATAAATGTGTGGACACGTATTGTTGGGTGATATTTGGTTGGTCCAGTTATTTTACCAAACCTTTTAAACGGCACCACTTATTTGAATTTATTACAAAATACTATTCCTGGACTACTGGAAGATTTACCTTTACAATTACGCAGTAAAATGTCGTTTATGCACGATGACACGCGTCCTCATTTGAATATCATTGTTCAGGAATTTTTAAACCAACAGTTTCCAAATCGATGGATATGTCGGGGAAATAACTGCCCTCGACCTTGGCCACCGCGATTGCCAGATTTAAATAAATGTGACTTTTTTCTTTGGAGAACTTTAAAACAGTTTGTATATTCAACTCCTATTGAAACTGTGGAAGAATTACGGAACCACGTCAGTAATAAATACACCATTATAGAAAATGATATTTAATTATTGAATAGAGTAGACTTTAACTTTCGGCGAAAGGTTCATTTATGTTGTGAAGTTTTTGCAGAGTCACCACTGCCAAGATACCGACAGTGAAGAGCGGTGAAATATTTAGAAGCATGGAATGCGACCAGTTACAGCGGCGGCTACGGAACGCCTCGGAGGACCACCATTATCCGAGGAACGGTTTTGACCGCACAGTCGTAATACCAACAATAGGAACCGAAATCAATATATGGACGGGCCTAGAGACACCGATAGCGGGTTTGTCCCCACAGAGCCCAGCCCGAGAGCAACCAGGGCAGGTAAAAGAATCCCGGCTAATGCTAGGGATATGCATTTTAATTCTGTTTCTGGCAGCTACCAGTTACCGAGATCACGGCACAACAACCCGGAAAGTCACTATATATCAAATTACAGCACTGGCCGTGAAAGCCTAAAAACCACTATAGCATATTTAGTGTTAATTTTTTACTATTACTTAATTAATTTCATAGAAATAGTACTGTTTGTTAAATTTTGCGTTGAACGAAATGAATAAATAATTTAATAAAGCGACAACGTTTTATTTTTTGTTTGAAAATCTGAATACCGACAGATTTAATCAATTTTATTTATTGCATGCATGCCTAAGTTAACTCCTGGATGCTAAGGCCCACTTTTGAAACATAGGTTTAAACTCGAACTGATGTTTAACTTGCAGATTTGACATTACATTCCATTGTTTATCTGTCAAATCTATAAATTAAACTTCAGTTCAGGTTTCAATCTGGGTTATAAAAGTGAGTCTTGAAGCCTCCCCGCCATTATAAAACCACATATTTTTGTTCGATTTAATCGGTTTTGACCCTTATCACGAAATCGCAATTTTCTCAAAAACGAGCGGTTTCTCGAAAAATTGAAGAATAAAAAAAGTGAAAAATTGAATTTTCTAAAACTGGTACACCTTAATTATAAATTAAGTTAGGCAGTGAAAAATTAACAAGTTCCTTTGATTCACAACTTAATTTTAGAGTAACTGTATATTCTTCAATATCCAACATTTTAATCATTTCCAAACCTAAAAGTTATTGGAGATTTTTTCGAAACATTGGATAAAGCAAAAACGAGAGCGAATGTGAAGCACCAATAACCAAATTTTGTTAATTTTGGTAATATATATGTGAAACATAGCGTTAAACCACAGCATAGGTAGACCAGCAGCTTCACTCCATTGTCGGCACTTTGAACTGCTTTCAGTTTCTGCGGTGACCTCGAAATGTGAGTGCGATAGCACATCCGATAGAATTGACAGAATCGGTGATCAGGACCGGAATAAGAAATTTTTATTTGCACGTGAAAGTGTAATTATTCCACATGAAAGTTTACGTTATATCTATCCACATTATGTAATAATTTATACAGTTATAAATGAGTAATTCAACATGTACTAAACATCATTTACTGCTACTAACATACAGTGTGAAAATTTGATTTACTTCTTTGGACTCTTTAAAAAAAAAGAGTTTAAAATATATATTATTGCACTACAAAACATTTTTATTTATTTACTTACTTTTTTTGTTATTAGTGATAATTACATTTTTTTGGGATTTTTTTAAATTTAAAATTGAAACGTTTGAAGTTTAGCGGACAAATAATTTATTATGATTTTTATTTCGTCTTAAATGATCTACGTAAACCAGAAGACAAGTATTTTTCAGAACAGAAAAATTATGTTTACTTAACTTTGAAAATTGTTAAATTGGAGATAAAAGTGCAGTAAAATGTAAATTTAGAAAAAAATTATTTTTTATTATTTTGTTTTGAGACTTACTCTCATTATAGCGACTACAAGAAATATGATCATCTACATAATTTGAAGATGAGCCGTCTTGTGCAGGAAACGTTGGAACGGCCTCTTTGCGTAATCTATTGCGCGAATCGTTAGAAAATATATTATTTTAAAAATGTATTTCACATAGTTTGTATGAACTATTACTAATCCTGAGCAGCTTTTCTAATAAATCTTCTCTATTAGAAGCCTCTGCACAGAACTTTGCTCTAAAATAAAAATTTGTATTTGTGAAAAATATAAATATGTATATTTTAAACACACACTTTCATGAGAAGTATTTATATTCCAATGTTATACTTAAGAAATAAGTTAATAGGTAAGGCAATAGCAGTAAAATATCATTTATGGTTTGTACAGTATATTATAGATTACTTATTACTTACTTATGTCTTTAGAAAATTTAAAGAAACTTAAATTACTATTTATAGATGATATATTTAAACATCTAACTGCTGCACAGCGACTTGTTTCTCGATCAGACTCAAAATATTGCTTTAATACGGCTCTGTATAACCGATGTTCGCACTCCTAGAGTTGGATCTAAACTGAGGTCTCTGCAGCTTGAAATGGATGCGCGAGCTGCTATGCGCGACTTATTATTTCGGCCCGAGTGTTTTTACTGGTCTCCCTATGCTGTGGTTAAACCATGGTAAATAAATGTTTTTATTTGAATGAATATATAATCAATATTTTTTTAAATTATTCACGGCATATAAACATTGCATCGACTAATCAGTCACAATTGTCGATACTAAAGGGGCTTGAATACTTGACCAATCACAACAAAAATAGTGTTATGACAAAAATGTCTAAAACAAATAGTTTCTACAAATACCTTTCAAAAATAAAAATAAACTGCAATAAAATGCAAAACTGTTTTGTGAAATTACAAACTAAAGTGCAGCTAAAATTAAGCAAAAGCTCATGTAACGTAGTTTCAGCAGTATTAATGACGTAAACAATATAAGTGTTTCCCACAAAATTCTTAAAACTATATCGTACTGTAACGTACAACAACATTGCAATCTATTAACTGCTGATATTAACCTAAAAGTATTATTAGTCATAGTAATGTGGCTTTGATCTGTAATTTTCTATCTAAAAAAATATTCTGAAATCATAGGCGTAGGTACTAAAAAAATTTGGGGGGTTCGTGGGTACTACAATTCCCCTTTTCTCCTTTCATACTTTGATATTTTAGACCAAAATTACAGGGAGCGTGTGCCGATAAAAAATATGTGTCAAATTTTAAACAAATATCTCAAAACCACTGCTATTAATAGAAATTAGTTTTAAACTTTTTATTTTGACACCCGGTATTTTGAAAATGGAGCTCTAAAATGAACAGTGGCATAAGAAATGTCCTATTATTTTGGTCCAAGGAATGTGTGGTTAACGGCTTGACCTACTAATTTGTAACGCCCTGTTATATTAAATTCTTGAAGAAAAACATTTTGTACAAACTTTATTACCTCATATGTCTTTGAACAATGGAAAATTTCTCTTTTTCATTAGGGTTTAAAAATTAACTGATTTGCCAGTCGTGACTATGCAACGTAAATATTTAATAACTTTTATACAACTGTATGGTTAATTAAATTACACATATTTACGAGCTTTTGTCTAGGAATTACATGGTGACACATCTTGTCAATATAATAATTTTACACTTTTATCTCGTTTTCATTTAAATGATAAATAAGCCGACAAAGGTCTCATACAACTCATTTAGACGCACAAATGATAATTCGGAATCATCTTAGAAAACTATAATATTCAAATTACTACGTCCACATATTGAGGACGTTTGAAATGCATGTTGTTATCTGTGAAAAAAATAAATCTCCAAATTCTAAAATACGAGTTTGAAAAGAAGGGGATAGAAAAGAACAAACACAAAGTTTTTCCCAGTAACCTGAATAATTCAGTAGTTAATGATTTCTGTTTTCTTATGTATATTTTTTTATACATAGTGGGTACGATGAAAAGTGGCAATTAGATTGGGTAATTAGAAACATTCTTGATTTGTTTAAAATAGCAGCTTCTTACTTGAAAATTTATGACCAATCAATCTGTTATACAGTGCTTTCGAAAAATAACGAATAAATTCATTATTGTTGAAATTAAAAAGTTTTCGAAAAAATCCCCTGGCACTTTGATTTTGTTTCTAAAAAAGGCACTTTTTGACACACGACCCTTATTTGTGATGTCATCGTTGTTCGAGATATGACGTCATCAACAATTTTTTTAAATAGCAACCCCCAATTTTGACCATGCCATTTGAAAGAGCGTGCCATTCTAGATACATACATCATGAAAAATTATGGTGTTACATAACAAAAATTTCAAGAAAATAATGTTTGAAGATTTCAAAATTTAATTTTCACAATACTGAAAATGATAATAATTATGTAAAAAATCGACTAAATTAAATAATAATAAATTCTTTTTGGACATCATCAATAACTTCAGGAGGTATACTCTAAATTAACCGGTCTAGTAACATACTTTGCTTTCTAAGTATCCCCACAAGAAGTAATCGGCCCCCTTCTCCCTATCCAACGATTCGGGAACAGCTCATTTAAATAAGCACGGACAGGTGTTGCATAATGGAAAGGTGCACAGTATTGTAAAAATTAAATTTTAAAATCTTCAAACATTATTTTTTTGAAATTTTTGTTATGCAACACCATAATTTTTCATGATGTATGTATGTAGAATAAAACGCTCTTTCACATGGCATGGCCAAAATTGGGGGTTGATATTTAAAAAAATTTGTCGATGACGTCATATATCGAACAATGATGACGTCACAAAAGTGGGTCGTATGCCAAAAAGTGCCTTTTTTAAAAACGTGCCAGGGGATTTTATTCGTTACTTTTCGAAAGCACTGTATCTTAGTAACGTGATGTTATTTGGTACATCGGCAATTGTAATATTTGTTGATAGCAAAATAACCTTTATTCATCTATATTGAATGTTTTGTTTTTCAAAAAGTATTTTCTTAAGTGTATGTCATAATTAATTTATACTTCACACAGTTTTCTTGACATACATTATTGTTTAATATAAAAATTTATTTTGGATAAACGCCAGCTCAATATCTATCTATTTTTTAAAAAAAGGTCAGTTATAATCTGTTAAGATTTGGTAACGTTATGATGTAATTTGTGTAATTGTATACAAAGAAGTATATTTTTGTATAGCTGCTGATGTATAAATAGAATATTTTTGAGATATATTAAAAATATCTTTAACTCATGTACACAGTATTATTTATTGCTCACGTTTTATACAGGGTGAATCAGAACTTATCTAAACAAATTTGGGAATAGATGCGTCATGAAAAATGGAGTCAATTTCTTAAAAAAACATCATAAAATCCTTATAGTTTCCGAGTAAAAAATTATTAATGTTGTAATATTTTCAACTTTTACATCGCTGGACTACTGTATTCTCTAGACAGGCGATTCCAAATATTGAAATCCGATTACTTTTTGTAGGTTTAAAAGTTATTGTGATGCCAGCATTTAGTTTTCAAGTTTTTCAATTGCTACTTTTACCGCGGTGGGAGTGAGTGCAAGTGTAGGCAACGCGTCCACGGCGTATTGCAACAGTGTGGCGTATCATACACGAGGTCCAATTATATCCGTACCATATACAGCGCGTCCTTTGTGTTTTTTTTAATGAAGTGTATCGCACCGAAGTGGATCCTACTATTGGTTTATTTACGCAAACGTATCATCATTACTGCCAATAACTTAGAGTTCAAAACGGATAAGAAGCAGAAACATTTGTGTTTGTAGAAACTGGGTAAGACCAGGGCAAAATTTTATTGTAACATCAGGTATGTCAAACTATTTTAACAATAACAATAGCGGCAAAAGCAGTTTACTGTATAAAATAGGTGTTATAAAATGTTATTTATTTCTTTCCTTGGGAATTTCTTTTTATTTTTTGTCGGTTTTGCATGTTTTCCCGCCTTATCAGGTTTTACAGTGGACCAGTTTCTGCTCTTTCTCTGCTGCTCTTTTTGATTTTTTATTACAAAATTGTATTTGTTAGAGTACCCCATACATTCATTTTTTTTGTTAGATAAGTTGAATCACTGTAGGTATGTCCTACAGAGAATCCTCTCGATCGTTATCTGGGAAAGTACTGATCCAAAATACAACTAAAATATCTAGAACTCTCCAGTTATCCTGGAAGTCGACACTGACTTCGTTATTTTAAATAGAACACCCTGTATATTATTGCATTTTTTGATTCTACGGAAAATTTTTGTGTCGTTTTAAAATGAATGAATTAAGAACAAAATGGTACTAGTAAAGTATCCTAGGGTGCACGGAGATATCCACAACTGCTTCCTGGAAATAGATAATTATATTTTGACGGCTTCAAACAGCTATTTTTATTTATTTCAAATCGAACACTATGTATTTTTTCGCTCTGCCTTGTGCACATTGAAATTGTTTTTAGTTTTATTCGCCGTAAAACCTGATAACGATACAGGGAGTTCCCTGTAAGGATAATTTTAAATGGCTCACTATTCTATCCCCAATATTATTACTTTACTATTTTTTTAGATTTTATTAAAATATTGATCTTTCAACTGCTAGAGATAAAATATTCGTTTTTCTAGACATCTATCCCGAATTTATTTAAATGTCAAATATTTTGAAACAACATCTGTAAAATAAGCGATAACATAATTAATGAAGTGTAATCACTTAAAGAAATGTATTTCAACCGGATTTTTTAGAAATAGTGTTGGTTTAGTGCAGTTAGACAAAGCACGATTTTTTCTTAGATAGGTATTAATATTTTTTAAACAATGTTTAAATAGAATAAATTTAAGTCACCCCATAAAATTACTCCTTATGCAACATCGAGGTGCCAAAAGATTGTTAAATTTAAAATAAGAATAAGATATACAAATGCAAGTAATTTTAGATATTTAAAAACTGAGTAATGTAGAGTTTAATAAATAACATGAATGTTATTTCATGCTACCTGCGATTATTCAAAGGTACTGAAGTAAAACAAATATATAATGACAGAGACCGGTCTAACCAACAAATTTTTAGGTACAGAAATCTTTCAAAATACGTATTTTTAAAATTTAATTGTAGCTGTAAATATTATTATAACATAAACTTACAGTATCTGAAAATAATTGTTAAAATGGGTTAGAATAGCAAAATAATGTGTGTCTTACAAATGCATCTTAAAAGTTATTATATTATTTGAGGAAAATTTAAAAAGTCAAAGTGGATAAACAAAACATCAATAATTTTATTACTTGATATTACTTTCACTCTACGTGTTTTATTTTTCGAGATTTCTGTCCCTAAAATCACCACAAATTTTATCATTTTACGACGAGAAGTACGGCGACCTTAAAACACTTTTAGGAGATGTTAAATCGTATCTCTCTTTCGCATTAAAAAAATGATTATATAAAAAGGCACCCTTTTACGATTTAGAATAATTATAAAGAATAATTATAATACAGCACTTCATTCATGACATTATGTCAATTATCATCGCAAATTCATACCTTGATAGTTAAAGCCATGAAAGATGTATTTCACTGTGAGAAGAATTAGCATAAAACATAAAACTATGTAAATATGCATTTCAAAGTACTGAACTAAGAGAATATTCTGCAGACGATACGCTAATTCAAATATTTATATCTCGCAACAAACGTTTTATTTATAATGAAAGAGCTTTCTCAAAGTTTCTGAAGAGTTCATAAAGTTATCTTTTCATCTCAGAATTTTAATTCATCATTTCCTGACTTTGAAATTTGTTCTGACATTTCCAGTCTCATTTTTCCCCTTTAATCTGCTTTTCAATCTACTCTTGTTTCAATTTTACTTCAGTCTATAAGTTCGTTATTTTAATGATATGCTGCTCCTGGAAATAAAATGAAAAATAAAGTATTCAATTTACAAAGGAGATTATAGTTTATTTGTAACGTGTAGTTGGGTAAATTTGGGAATAGATGCGTCATGAAAAATGTAAAATTCTTATAGTTTCCGAGTAAAAAATTGTTACAGTATTTTCAACCTTTAGGTTGCTGAACTACTATATTCTCTGGACAGGCGATTCCGAATATTGAAATCCGATACCTGTAGATATTAACGTTTTTGTGACGCAAGTCCTAAATTAATTTTTCAAGTGACAAACATGAATGTGAAAATGCTTTAGCAGAACGATTTCCCGGTAAATATGTGCCAAATACAGCCACTTTTACCGCAATGTGCAGTAAGTGTAAGTGTAGTGCAAGGCAAGGGAAATTTGAACTCGAATCTTGGAAGAGATGGAGGTCCAGGACGTCCACGGCGTATTGCAGCAGTGTGACGATACACGAAACTCAATTATATCTGTACCATGTACAGCATGTCCAAGCATTAATACAAGGAATTGGACGAGGAAAACCGGTATCATGACCGTCACGATCTCCTGACTTTCAAATATTTGAACTTTTTGCAGGGATATTTAAAAAATGGAGTGTATTGCACCGAAGTAGATACCTAGTATTGATGATTTACGGAAACATATCATAGTTGCTGCCAATAACATACGAGTTTAAATTGGGCAAGAACAGAAACATTGGTGGTAGTTTGTAAAAACTGGGTAAGACGAACCCAAAATTTTGTTGTAACGTCAGGTATGTCAAACTATTTTATTCATTAAAACTACAAATTATGTCTATTAATAAGTAATAACAATAGCGGCAAAAGCAGTTGAATTTGCTGTATAAAATAGGTGTTATAAAATATTATTTTTATTTCTTTCCGTGGGAATTTCTTTTCATTTTTTGTCCGGTCGTCGACTATATGCCTTGCCGCCTTTCAGGTTTTACAGTTTAAAAAGTTATATTTATAAGAGTCCTCTGTACATTAATTTTTTTTTTTTGGATGAGTTGTGAATGTATAGACTTTTCGTCTAAATCACCTTAATAAAAAAAATCAAATAAATAATTTACCTTAAACTTAAAAATTTTCTTGCACCAAATAACTGTGGACTCAAACATGATTTATTGACCTTTTTAATTTATGTAAGATATTAAAATATATTCAGTTCATATACATAATAAACAAATATAAATAAGTACTTAACCTTTCTCCGGTTCACGAAGAGTTACAAAATAATTAATATCTTTATTTAACACATGATATACTGCATTAATATTCATGCTTTCATTTATCTCCACTTATTATAAGATAATAAAACATATTATGTGCAGTAGCCTTCACAATATCCGTAAATCATAATCGCATTTATGCGCTCTGCCTATAGTCTGTTTAGAAATGAAAGAGAGTAATAAAAGCTTAATATGTATGCAAATCGTAAATAAATGTAGGACTGGTGCTTATATTCAATATTTTTATATTATGTATTATTGGTATACCTAGGCGTACTTTTAAAAAAAACTTTGTGTGATCGACCCGTACTAAATTGTAGCAGGTAGCTAAAATTTAATCCCCGACAATCTGCCTTTGTCTATGCCGCTTCAATTTCTCGCTCCATTTATAGTAAGTAAACAATATAAAAAACAGCATTTCAAAACTAGAGGCTACTTTAATCATCATAACCGGGTTAAGAGGGTTTTTAGTAATTCAAATAAAATTATTCAATATTATTATCAAAATATTTATTTAAATTTAATGAATAGACTTATATTCCACACAAAAATATATGTATTTTGAAAATTCAAATTATGGTGATGTAGTGTTGTATAAATGTAGAATAAAGAAAAGAAAAAAGTAGGTATATTAAAATTCATCCTCTGAGATATTCTGATGAATTATCTTCGTCTCCTAGATTGATAACGATAGGTTCCATAGTAACGTCAATTAAATTATCCAGTTCCCACATTTCCTCCTCTTCTTTTTGTACATGATGTATACATCTTTGCCAGTTATCTGCAGTTACTCGTTCCAAGGAATTTTTTAACAAAATTTTCACGTCACTTTAAACGTCGTATTATTTCGCGCTACATCTCCTTTTACCCGCACCCAGATTAATTCGATTGGGTTAAGTTCACAGTGATAAGGTGGTATCCGTAGTACCGTTATTTGGCGATTTGTTGCCATTTCATCGATAACATATTTTTTCTGATCTTTATTAAGATTGACAAGTGTCAAAAGTTCCTTTTTAACCATATTTGTTTCAAAAGAAATGTTTTTTCCGGATAACCATTGAATTATATCGGCTTTCCTCCAAGCAGTCGTAGGCGTCCGCTCGGTCTGCCGTGAATGGTAGCTGGCATTATCCATGACAATTGATGATTTTGGGGAATTTACAGTATCTTGTTCATTTTTTGTTTGCTTTAAAAGTCTGTAGATAGTCGATTTTTCAATTCCTGTCATTTTGGAACACTTTTCCACGATGTCGTCATCACTGTTGGTAGGATCTTGGTGTTTCAAGCATTAAATACATTTAATAATATTCTCATTCTGAGACAGCGCACATCTTTTCACGCGGTTAGCAGGTACGTAATCTGATAAGCTCGACATTTTACCCAAACAATATTATATTCATTGGCACAATAGTCACTAAACACAAGTCGAATTTTACTCTACTGCACTAGCACGTGTTCCTATAGCTCTAAGACTGGATTGATT
Organism: Monochamus alternatus; assembly: GCA_037114965.1. NCBI lineage: Eukaryota > Metazoa > Arthropoda > Insecta > Coleoptera > Cerambycidae > Monochamus > Monochamus alternatus. The sequence goes on along the minus strand of CM073426.1, from coordinate 57,397,505 downwards.
TGTCACAATACACTGGCTCCTGCCCTATGATGTATTCAGTAAAATATACTAATGTACACCCATTACCTGTTAGCAATAGTGTTACCCGATAATTACCTGAAACGAAATATTACCACGCCCATGGCCGGTTTTTATCTCGGGGTTTTATTACTCTCTTTCATTTCCAAGCAGACTATAGTTTGTATTCCTTACGAATTCACACACTGTGAACATTATTAAAAATTAACACTTGTCATAAATTTAAAAGTTTAATTGCTGACAGAATAAAGCTTAAACTATACTTTGGTGTTTGCAGAAAATATAAATTGAAAATTAATTTTCCTGGAAAGGTCTCACTTCAGAGACAAAGTCAAAAGTCACATGTTATTTTGGATAACCGCATCACTCAACATTTTCGGTTGTACGTTACATTACTTTTAATCCATTATAAATTTTGTAATTTATATTATATATCTTCTGTTTGATTTTTACATATAAATAAATTTATGGTTTATGTTTATCACATACTTTATCAAAATTAGTAGATACGAAAAATACATACAGGGTGTCCGTGAAAATGTGGAATATCTCTCGGGTGCAGATAGAACATGAAAACATAAGATGACAAGTTCCTATAATATTTTTTCCTGAAGGACGCCGCTGGAAATCGGTTTTTCTTGAATAACGACAATAAATAAGAGTACCTTTTTTTAGTCAAAGGTTGAAGCTACGCAGATTTATTATTTTAAAGTCTTTATCATGCAGGGTGTTAAAATTTTAGGCATTAAGGTGTAAAGCTTAGCCCGCCCCTGGTAAACTAAAAAAAGCTAAATATGTTCCAAGGACACTATTTTAAGAGGTCCTTACTAGTTTACGTTACATCAAATTTTTATTAAATTATATTAAATACTTTAAAAGGTATTCAAGATAACTCAATTTCCAGCGGCGTCCTTCAGGAACACATATCTCCGTAGGGAGGGCTTATAGGAGAAAAACTTATAGGAAGTTTTCGTCTTATTTTTTCATGTTCTATCTACTCCCAAGAGATTTCCCACATTTTCCCGGATACCCTGTATATATACATGTTATAAAACGTAGGACACTGAATGCCTTTGCAAAAAATATCACTAAATACGACTACCTATTTGGTTGCGAAATCAGTATCAGTTTCTATAACAACGGGGAGGCGTATAGGTGACAAAAACTAGAGAGTGTCGCGCTTGTCGACACCTGCTCCGCCTGTTTATATATGGCGCTGCCAGGTGCAATTAATATTCTGTCACAGAATATAGATTTTTGAACAAAAGTTATTACTTTTTCACACATAATATAACACTTTACTTTTAATATTATTTGACCATTTGAATAAGTTCTAGTTTAGAGAAATTTTCCAAAAGTGCAAAAACTTGGACTTATTTAATTTTTTTCTCAATAATGTTTAGTTAAAACAGAACATTATCGATTTTCAGTTTGTTGCTATTGTACCAAAAATTACAGTGTATCTTCTTATGTATAGGAATATTCGAACTCGTCGAATATTTCAATTTTGTGGTCCCGTTTATGTTTTTCTGAAAATACTATTACAATTCCAAGTTTTTCTTGCCTAAAAAGAGTTCATAATTATCCGCGTTACTCAAAGACAGACACCATATCTACAGATTTGGCAAAAAAAATTCAAATGAGAAAGTACTGTTAAATGAACCATATTTCGATGACATCATCGATAAATTTGAAGCTTAGATCTTACATGTATTATCAACACGTTTCATTTCAGAACTTAATGGTAACCAACCATCTGTCATGTGCATGAATTCTTTTATTGTAGTTTAAAAATTTACCTTTACAAATATAAGGCGCATATGTACGACGATTAGCAACATAGTAAATTGCAAACGAAGTTTTTAAATAAATAATTTTTAAATAACAATTAGCTTTCTGCGCCTCTCTTCGATTCTTACTGAAAGTATTGTTACCATTTTTTCATTCAACGGTTTCAGATTATTTAATGTATAACAAGATATCAAAACTCAAAACAGAGTCTTGCAGCATTAATATTAGAAGCACGGATAGGTATAAATCGATTAGATTAAATAAATACTTTAAATACCATCTTAAATATCACATCAAATATGCTACAATCAAACTCCAGACACAAGTCAATACAATACTCTATTAGACATAAAAGATCTATTCCAACTATTTACCTAATTAACTTTGTATGTTGAGTTTATCTTATCAGTTGCAGTCAGTGAGTGCATACTGAACCATTTGTCATTTGATGCCCTTTATATCATATGTAACACGTTGATATATAAAAGTTAATATTTCATTTCAGACATCTTTCGTATCTTGATCTAGGTGTTATCGAGTTATAGATATGTATTACGTAACCAACATAACTGAAAGCGTGCAATATAAATCAACTGTAGTTAAAATTAGAAGCAATGCTATTTTCTAGATAAAAAATATTCTAAATTGCAAAAAGAAAATAAAATTGGTTTTCCAATAAAATGTTTAGATCAATGAAATTATTTAAACATTACTATAAGTATGCATATTCCAAAGGAAAATCATTTTTACATTAATGTTAATATAATCTACAAGTACGCATTTCCACAAATAGAAATTTTGTTTCAATAAAAATAGCGATTTGAGTTTAAATGTTAAAGGTGAATGGGAAAAAGGGATTATAAATATTAAAAAGAATAGAAAAAATATCTAACTATTATTACAGATTAAATATTAGTTCTAAAAGATTAATTAAAATACAACAAATATAGAGGAATGTATTATCTTCGACAGAAATAATAGAATGAAATAATACATAATAATGCTAAAACCCGTTATGGATACATTATTGTCGGAGCAAATTTTGAAGATATGTTCTGATAGATTCCAAAATTAAACTTTCATAACCCTTTCGATACTCAAACAGAGAGTCGCGTGGAAACGGACAAGGCGCTGAAAAAATGGGTCTATGGTATGGTATATGGTATATGGATTGATTCAAAATATATAGCAAACAAATTATAGTTTGGAAATCTTCCCTGCGGTATTCAAATATTTAATAAAACTTCTTAACCCTACAAATAAATATTTCTTTCATGAAGAATTGGAGGAGAAGCTACAAAAGTACACGCCTTAGGCTCATATAAGGCTCAAAATGTGTTTGGTCTGCATCCAATTGCTAAATGAGGTAACAAAATATCAATATGATTAGGCTATGTTTGTTGTTAAGGTATAAAGATGCTGAAAGAAATGAAACTTGCAGCAAAGGAATCTGAATTAGTTTTCCTGAAAAAAGAATTAACGTTTGCCTACAGTGTTTCTAAGAAGGTTGTGGAGCGTAAAACCATAGTAGCAAAAGCCTTAAAACCACTATCTGTCGGGGTATTTTGGTCAGTATTTTTTAGATACAGAAAAATCTCTGTTGAATGAATGACCACAAAAAGACTAAAATGTCAAGTATATCAGAAAGAAATTTGATTTTTGAAAATTAAAAATTATTTTCTTCTATTACATAAACTACATCAAATTTCTTCAGTTACTGTCATTTATTTAAACGCGGGAAACAAAATAAAATATAATTTTCCTGTTCTTATAAGAGCACACTCTTTATCTTTTCATAGTAGGTAAATTATAATGGTAGATGCAGTACTTGCAAATGGGTATTTTATAAGTTAAATACATAAAAAAATTAAAACAGGAAAAGAAGTTGCAAAACTGATGAAATAGAGTAAACAAATCATCTCGTCAAGGTGAAAAAAAGATAAATAATGAAACATGAAAGAAAAAATTTCATCATTCCCATTAATACTGCCAACAACATGAGAATAAGACATCTAGTTGCACTCAATTGTCAACAGTGGTTTCTAATCGAATTCTGATGTAATAATTTTTATGATTGCAAGTATCTGAATGTCATAAAGCATTATTTAGATTTTATTATCAAATAAATCGATTGTTTATGAGATTTAATAAGGGATGTATTGTTTATCTAAGAAAATAATTAACTATATGCAAAAACCGTTAAAAATATAAGAACAAGTAACTTATAAAACAAGCGCTGATATAATCAGTGACATTTTTTAAAGACAGGTCTACTGAAGTGTGAGATATATCGCATTTCTGTACATGTAATTTTTTGGCTGGTATTTCAAAACATGACAACGATACATAAAGACAGATAAAAAGTTTCAGATTTTTTTGTAATAAACTAAAAAAACTGTGACAGGCTCTCTACTAAGCAATTTTGTTAGAGATAAACTGAGTTAAACCCCTTATTTTGACTCCAAGAGTATATACACGGAAATCTAGTCTGTATTGAAGTATAAACAATATATTTAAAATTTTAAGTTTCATTCAAGTGTATGTGTATTTGATATAAATATTTGCATATTCTTGACATTCAAGCATTCTTATACTTAACTCAAAATCAGTATATATCTACTTTATCGCTAATGAATGACTTAAATTAAATACCACTGACTGAGTAGGAACTACTATGGAAAGGAATACAAGACAGCAAGAATATCGAAATACTAATTCTGTATTTCAGATTTATTTTTTCTTAATGCAATTCTACTATTTACTTTATTCAAAATTATTTAATATTATTTCAAATATTTGCAGTAATTCTTTCAAAGTCACTTAAAACTTCAAATAATGAAAATAACTTTATTTTGAGAATAACATTTGTTGACTCAAGACGAGCAAGAATATATAATCTTATTATAGAAGAATAATTTTCCAGTAAAGTATTACTATACTTGAGGAATCCTGAAACTAAGCTAGCGTTGTAATACATCTATTAATCTTCATATTAGAATAGCTTTCTTTCCATGTACTCCGCGTAATTTTTAATTTTATGAATATAGGTTATTTGAATATCCTGATGCAATAAATTACTGAATTAAGTGTTTCCGTGATTTGATCAGTTTACTTCAGTGCAGATTCTGTCAATGTTTAATTTACCTACAGCTTGATACCCATGATGCCAACAATTGCATGCAATTTTTGTAACTATGTAAAAACGTTTAAATATTTCACTGATGGCCTATACTAACTATAACTTGGTCAATGGTGATGGAAATTGTTGAAAAGTTAAAATTGAAATGATTAAACGTACTATTACCTTAGCTCTTGCTGAGACACAATCTCTCAATGAGAAAAGCATTGCCATTTATTCTTAAAAAAATTATAAGTCCAGAACATGGAAATTTTTGATGTACTAAAGTCATTTCCACAATAACTTCTTTTTCTCATCTGACCTATGTAGAAACGTTTAAATATTTCACTGAGCGCGTATTGGTTAAACTATAATTTGATCAATGGTGGTAATGGTTAAAAAGATAAAATTGTTGAAGTTACTATTACCTCTTGTCGAGATACAATAACTCATGTTATGTTGGTATCTGTTCTTAAAAAAAATATAAGAACTACAGAACATACAAATTCTTGATTTACTAAAGTAATTTCCACGAGAGCTTCTTTTTCTCATCCATGATCCCACCCACTATCGTTTCTGGTTTTTATATTTGGTCAGCATCGTAACAAAACAATTGCATAAATACTAATCATGGGAATCAAGCTTAAGACTTTGTTTACTATTATTGAAGTATAACACGGTTAGTAAAACAAGTATTCGAAACGTTTCGCATTTCGTAAATTCATTGAGAAAGTCATATTCCTGTTGTACAAACTAAGCTCATATACAAAACGTAGTTCATGGAACGACCCATAAAATTAATCGCAAAATAAAACAGAAACTTGTTACGGCTTCAAGCGACTACATTTTGGCTTATTCATTGTAGGAATGCGCTCACGGTTGGCGCGAACTGATGTCGCAGAGGTTCAATGTTCCTGCGAGAAGTCATCTCATTAATAACCAGCCGTCACAAGTTGGGTCATTAGAGCCGGAGGTGCATATCCTTATACACCTACCTCCCTTATAATTAATATAAAGGTGAGCGGGGATGCGGCCAACTAATGAAATAAATTTGTTACAAAAGCAATTTAATATAGCGCGCCAGTGAAATCATCCACTCTAAGGGCGATAATATCAGTTTAAACTATTAATTTTAATAAAGAGCGGTGAAAAGATGCAAAATTTATGAACGAATAATTTAAATGGCAGGGAAGCTCCAACTGTCTAACTACGGAATGATACATTTTCATTTCTTTCATAAACTAGTGTAAATGATGCTAATAAGCTATTATAAGCTGAAGCTGAATCTAATAAGGTTCAGTTAAGTAGTTAACAGATGACAAATAACATTCATATGGGTGTTACAGAATGATGTTAAGAAAATCTAGGCATATTTAAATGCAAATATATCTGTTATTGAAATAGTTTTATCACGGTCTTTAAAAAATTTATTTATTTATATAATCCCATTTTCATTTTGAATGTTTTATTCTCAATAAATTTGTTTACCCCATCGGATTTAATATCAGCTCCCCTTTGAGACTAAGATTAAAATAAACTGGGACAGTAAAAGTTTCTCTTTCCTAAAACCATCCCCCAGCAAGTATATATCATAAAAATGTCAGATATACAACTTATAAGTATATTTTATGAGAAAAAAAATATTTCATGCAAGGAATATAAATAAATGCTGACATTTCTCTCACAATCTTTATTAAATAGGCACACATTCTAGAATAATCGAAATAAATTATAAAACTGATCTGTTGCAGATACAAACAGAAATAAATAAATCTATGAAACTTTTAGATTAGATTATTAACAAACTATATTATTACTACAAGGTAAAATTTAGACATCTTGTGATGGCTATACCTACCTTATTTTCGATTTATCCTATCACTTACAAATTCCGAAATATAAAAAAATAAGTTCTCATTTTTATAGCACTATCAATTTCCAATTACATTTCTTGGTTATTAGGACATTTTTATAATAAACTGATTCATGCTATCCACGATTCTAGAGTTTTTTGTTTTTCGGTTGTATTTCTCGAGCATATAAAAGGTGATTCTAAAAGTAGTAGCATAAATTTAACAGCATTTTCTAGACCTCAAAATAAGACGAAAAGCCTATATAAACATGTATCCTAAATATTCGGTTTTGGACATACGGGATGAAATAAGTTAGTTGTTGATGACGGTATTTAATTAGTATTTCCCAAACGAGATAAATTTATTAAATTTGGTAGAATCCCATATCTTTCTATGCTATTTTGAAAATCAAATAAGAAATCAATACAATTCGTTCAGGAGCAGGTATAACAAAGGGGTAGTGTTCCAAAACTACCCCAACTATTTTGTTGTATATAATTCTGATAATATAGAGAAAATGAAGACTAAGGATTTTTAAATAAAAAAGGTACTCCTATTAGAATTCTGTCAATAACAGTTTTCGAAAAAAATAGATTTTAATATCTAAATGCTTAATCTCATTAAAAGTCTATAGAATTTGAAACATAGTTGGCTTTTAAATGAAAGAAAAGAAACAATTTTGTCATCAATCAGTAGGTACTTATAAGTATGGAAACGTTTACTTGTTAGTTTTTATAAACACAAAATTTCACTTGAAATTTTTGTAAAGTTCTGAAATTAAAAATATTTTACTACATATTTTTCACTATCCGGCAATATTTGTCCTCAGTTATCATTTCCCAAGCTTATACGTATAGATTAAGAAGCGCCCTGTATACAACGACGTCTGTAGTTTAATTTTCAACACAAATATTACTAACAACCACTGATATTATACTTGACTTTTTAATATGTACACTTATTTTAGTTATAAATCATTTTTATATTTAACTTTTTCTAACCTAATGCCTATTTATGGAATATTTTCTCCAGATTTTCAGTTCACAGCGTCAGTACTTGAATCGTGTTTGCAGTTTCAAATCCTGCGACCGGTAAACCGTAGATCAGTACCCTTTCTACGGGTATGATAGAGTGGAAGAATGTTGGCCTAGATCAATGTGGGAGATTGATACCGGTTGGCATTCGACCACCTCCTAATTAATGAGGTTTTCCAGGTTTCTCTCATTCCTGCACAAAAGCAGGAGGTTAGAGGTGGTTAGAGCCTTAATAATAATATGCCGCTCCCTCTCCCGCACAAGTCTCCCGATTTCTAGGCTAATCCTCACTAATGAGCGGTAGATATATTATTATTTTTAGAATAATAATTCAACAGTTTATTGGTGCTATTAAGTCTGCCATATTTGTGACATGAAATTGCTTAGTTGTTTCACTCACTAATAGATATTTAATGACATTTCTATTTAGAACTTCCAGAAGTTCAAAAACTGTTTTGAGGGAGTGTTATTTATATTGCAAAAGCATGTACATACATAATCTTGTTTTGGTTATGGCAACTGCAACCGATTTTTTTTTATTCATGCAATAACACTTAAAATAAGCTTTTCAAAGGTATACAACTTTCCAGAAATAATTTTCTTTCGGTTAAATAAATAAAAAAACGCAATTTTTTTAAACAGAAAAATATTGGCATTAATGTGACACAAAATAATAAAAAAATTGTATTTTATTAAACAGGAAATGAACTTCTGTAGGTATTTTAAAAACATTATTAGTGTTAATTGATGGATTACAGTTATATGTACCAACATAATAAACTACCACGCCTCTAAAAAAGCGGTTTACTTAATATAATTCAGAATATTATAAATAGGAAGTTATAATTATCCAAATATTATGATTAAAGGAACATATTCTCTTTAGGAAGCCACAGTACCTACATATCCGTTGCTGTTGTAGAAATATTTATAAAGTTCGTTTCTGTGACAGCGGCTGAAAGATTAATAATTCAAGAAACCCAGTTTATAAATATTTGTGTAATTTAGGAATTATAAGACTTGTATCAAAGAGGCACGAATATATCTCCAGCTTTAATAAAACATCTCAAACGGCGAGGATATTAATAATTTAGGAAATGAATTTGAAGCCAGTTTACATTTATGTTATTACGGCGATGTTAACAGGTCTTTAAAATATGACTATTAGCAATAACATGAATGAATCATAACAATAATTTATAATTAAACGTGGCGGCGAAAAGAAAACTCTTATTTAAATATACCTACAACTTTTAAGCTATGATTGGATACAATGGGGGCCCACAAAAAAAAAAAACACCAAATTACCAAACCTTAGTTACAAAATATGATTAGAATAATTTCCAACGATTCAAGAAAGCATAGCGTAAAGTGGAAAAAAATGTTTTCTTGTAAACGGCTGATGAAAAGTGAGAGTTGCCAAATAAAATTTATTTGGACCATTGGAAGTTGATTTTGAAAGGAATTGAACATCAGCCTATATTTTTAAAAAGTAATAATCGAACATCTATTACAGTGCATTTTTAATTTTTTCTTAACTTTTCTTAACTGATGTAGTTAATTTTTTTCTTACGGTTGTTATTATTATTGCTCGCTTATGGGATATTAGTGAATAATTACATTTATACCTACTATTGTAAGTTAACGCACTTGTTTTTTTTTCAAAGCCTACTTTATACAGGGTGATTCAGAACTTATAAAAAAAAACAAATTGAATGTACAGTCTCAAGTATTATCTTTGGGATTTGACAGAAACGTCTAATGACGTCATCAATAATTATATTTTTCCAGAAACATCTAAAAAACTCTTATTAGAGAAATTTTTCTCTATTACTTCCTGTTTAAAATTTGTAAGCCATATCGTCCTAAAGAGTCTCAAAAGAAATACCACCCAAAAATTACATTCGCGGTGTAAGGATCAAGTAGTCGTCGGAAAATAATTGAAACTTGAAACTGCATAAATGTCATTAAGAATAAATAAAAAGGATTAAATTCGATAATTCTTTAATACTGTTAAAACAAAAGATGATGATAATAAAAACTAAAAAATAAGACAAACGCCCTCATACTACATACATATTACCAATCTATTATCTATATGACCTTCTCTTATTTCAATGGATAGTCAGACTTAGGTGGATGCCGTGTACACTGACTTCAGCAAAGCGTTCGATAAACTTAATCATAACATTCTTATTTCTAAGTTATTTGAAGTTGGTGTACACGGTAACTTACTGAGGTGGCTTACCTCTTATATTTTTAATAGGTCACAATTGGTAACCATTAGTGGTTATAAATCTTTCCCCTACGTTGCAAGGTCAGGCGTTCCTCAGGGATCGCATTTGGGACCGTTACTATTTTTAATGATATCCGCCACTGTTTCAAATTTTGTAGATTTTTGCTTTACGCAGATGATTTAAAAATTTATTCCCAAGTAAGCAATTACGATCATTGTTCTGTCTTTCTGGAATATTTAAACTCTTTTTTCCATTACTGTAAAACAAGCAAGCTGCAATTAAATTTAAATAAGTGTTTTTATATTTGTTTTACCCGTAACCATAACATGTACTCTTACAATTATAACTTTAATAAAAATATGTTAAATCAAGTTGAAGAAATAAAAGATCTTGGCGTTGTCTTTGATAGAAAGATGAGTTTCTCTTCACATATTGATTTCATAACTTTAAAAAGTAACAAAATGCTTGGTTTCATTGTCAGAGTTTGCAAAAATTTTAAGTCAGTTTTTTTCTATTAAATCTATATATTTTGCAAATGTGCACAGCATAATCAATTTTGCCTCTATAGTATGGAATCCTCAATATTCCATATATAAATCACGACTTGAGTCGGTGCAAAATAGATTTATGAGATATTTATATTACAAGGAGGGTGGTGTGTATTCTTTTCAATGTAGCACGTTTTTAAGAAACAAGTTTCATATTATTTCATTAGAAAATCGAAGAATTATTGCCGAAGCAATATTTCTATTTAAACTTTTTAATGGTTTGATCGATTCTCCAGATTTATTAGCCTTGATCGGCTTACATGTACCTCAACATGATTTTAGAATAAATTCTTCGTTTTATGAGATTTTTTACCGGACTAACTCTGGTCAAAATTCTCCCATAAATAGAATATGTAAAAATTATAACTTGTACTATAGTCATCTAGATATCTTTCAATCTTCGCTGTTCAATATATGTTCATAAAAATAAGGCCCAATTAAATGCCTACCGATGATGGCGTACCATACATTAACTCCAAAATTGTCTTGGTTTTGGACTGAATTTACAATGTGGGAATTTTCAATGAACCAGTAGTGTTTGTTGCGCCTGTTTGGCAAAATAGTGTGTATCTTTTGAACTGTTATACGCAAGAAAAGGTTATTTGAATAAAAGCTTGAAATGAAAAGTTCTCTTAATATTCGTAAAAAAAAATGATATACTTCCAAATTTCTTTGTTACTATATCCAAAAGTCGAGAACATCACCACTACCTGAAGAACGCTTCTGCGTTCACAGAATTCTGAGGAACAGGAAATCACACCATGGTAAGCTCTGGAGCATATCTCATTTGTATTAACTAACTGAAGGAAAAAAGAAAACAGTCAAAAGTACAAAGCTAAAGAACACAAAGGAGGCCCCTTAGAAATCATAAAAAATCCAGATGCGATTCTCTTTCTTCGGAGTCGAATGATATGGTTTTGAATAGTTCTGATCTGATGGAGATGAATGGTTCAGTCATAGAGAATGAATGCGATGTCATGAAGACTAACCAAAGGAACAGAAAATATGACTGAATTAAGTGTTTATTATGTTTGGATGATTACATGGAGGCACACACATTACACATCCTGTAATAGCATAGCAACTAAAAAAAATATTCGAATTCCCAGGGTCATCTATTTTACTCTTTATTGTACGTACCTCCTAACTCAAGTAGGATAGATGGACCAATTTATGGTATTATTTAATATTCATGTTTTGAAGGTACCTGTTTCTGGTTTTCAATTTTACCAAAGTAATGAGTTTGTTATCTGTATTGTTTAATTTTTTTTTTTTTAGTAAAGAAGATATTTCATCTTTTGTAAAAAATAATCCATTTCATATCGCTCTACATTAAGTTCTATTATACTCTGTTATTTTGATCATAATTTTAATTTAATTTAAGAATTAGCTAGAAGAAAGATAAAAAACTAATACATTCGTGTTTTTTTTCTACCAGTTTTGTTATATAATAAAATATTTTAACTATTTTAAAGATTAAATAAGTATTTTAATATATAATCTTGGCTTGTTGATTTTATAACGAATGTCAAATATTGTATTCTTGCAACATTATATTTCTTAATACATTTTTAAAAGTTATTTAAACGTATGCATCTACCTCCCGATCAATCGTAGATGTCGCCATCGTTTCAATTCATTTGAAATACCTAGTTTACTGACCTACGAAATTCTAATCCATCAGATTACCAATAAAATATTCTATCTAAATTAATTCGACGTGTGGTCAAATGTTACGCATTTCAAATATCTAATTAATAAGTGCCAGTCTAATCCGGATCAGATTACTACTATTAATTATTGATGTCCACGGAATAATTTAGTCCAAATATTATATAAAAACAAAACCGGTGTGTTGTCAAAATATAAAGCGAAAAAATTGACGTCGGACTGACATTCGAGAATTTGTATTTTAACTAATAAGATAGTTCTATCTGAAATGATAAGTAGAAAGGAGATATAGGGAATGCAGTAAATCATATTCCAATTAAAATAACAGATTAAATAAATGATAATTTTAAATGGAGGATTGCTCTTAGAAGCTTAACTTGGTCTTTAAGAAATGAAATAATATATTGTACAAGATGCCTAGAATTTTAACTGTTATACTTCAAGGGTACCCAAAATAAACCAATATAGATCCAATTAAAAAGGCACGTCTCACAAAAATTCTCTTGCAAAATACCTAAGCATTGAATACATTCCAATGAAATTTAATGCAATAGAGTTTCTGTGGTAGACGAAGATTCCGTTAAGAATAGCTGAAAGGATAATTAGTTTGATGCAACTTTTTTTGTTCGAATTTTGAAACAAAAGTGTATAGAAATACAAATATATGTCTCATCAAGTAAAATTAATTATTCTCTGAAAGGATGTATTTTAGCAAAATACACGTTATAAAATTTATTAGTCTAATATAAAGCAGTCAACTGTTGTATGAAAAACATTCATAACAGTAAACCGCAAACTATAGCCAACTTAGAGCTTATGACTTATGTAATTATAATAACAAACACAAACATGTACGTACCATATTTTTTAAATATTGAAAATATAAAGATAACAAAAATAAGTGTAAAAAATCTACAATTGGTATTACTGAATAAATATTAACGCTAAAAATGACCAAAACTACTTTTTTTCTATGTATTTATCTAAGTCTGATTTGAACCTATATTAACACATACTTTTATAATATTTTACTACACTGGATCTGATAAAGTTTAACCGCAATACATTCAAAGGTACTTCCCAAATGTATTAAGAAAATGAGTTCTATTTAGGAACCCCGTTTTGTACATTTCTTGCTTTTATTAAAGCCACATTCCCATTATAAAAACATTTGGGTCGCCATTATCCTCATTCCTACTGCTTTCATCGTGTTCCAACATAAACATACCATTTGTAACTAAGAACGGCTATCCCCAACTGGTCTTTTGTGCTCTCCTACATCGAAAGACTATTAAATACGATACACCTACCGTCATTGAGAAACTAATTAACATTTGTGTGAGGCCAAAATAGACAAACTGGCGGTGTCAAAGAACCCTGGAAATTATTTTCTCAAAGTTTTCACAATGACATTTTATTTATTCATTCACACTTAAAAAACCTAAAGTCATAAAAAGTTTAATATTAATTATAATAATATTCTTTATGTTTCTAACAGGAAAAACACAGTTAGAGGAATAAAAAAAATACTACAATTATTTATAGTGCATATATGTACCTAATATAAGTACATAAAAATCTACTAGAAAAAAACAAAAGAAAAAAATAATACTTACAAAATAAATCAAACAAAATGCAATTTATAGTTAATACAAACGAATTACCCAGTTACATACAGTATGCGACAAAAGTATGGAATAAATTCAATAAAAACGAAACAATTATTTTTTGGGAAAAATCTTCGAACAGCTCGATTTTTAATTTAAAAAATACATATTTTAGCGTAAAATGCGATTTTCAAAAGTCATTTGTTTTCGATTAATGACGTCATAGATTTTTTTTAAATGGCAACACCATATTTTTGGCCTTGATTCTGAAAGATCGTTTAATTCTCTATCAGACAGTACTAAAATTTTGCCCTCTTACATAGGAAAGTTTTCGAGTAAATGACGATTGAATGTTAGAAAACGTAAATCAATTAAAATAAAGCATAAACGTTATCAAGTTTAGTTTTTCGAATTCCATAGTTCTTTTATGGATCACGTGGGTGAAAATCTTTGCAAAGTGCCATTGTCACACCGACTTTCTAATAAGTATTGTAAACGACATAGAAATTATTATTCAATTTAAAGTATTATGGCACATTTAACTGTTACTCAAAGAATTGAAATTTTAATTCTTATCGGATGCGGGAATATGACTAGAACTCATCAGGAAGTTTGCGATTTATTTAATGAAAAATATCCAGATCGCCCTATCAGCCAACAGTCAGTAAGGTAGCGTCTAAATTTAGAGAAACTGGCAATGTTGTAAATATTCCAAAACCTGGACGTCCAAGCATTAATGAAAATCAGAAACAGAACATTTTGATAAGTATGGTGGATAATCCTCATAATTCTTCACGATTGGTTGCATTAAACAATGACACTAGTCAGAGCACAGTGCTACGTATCTTGAGGAAGGAAAAGTATCATACCTACAAAATTCAACTTGTGCAGGAACTCAATGAAGATGATCCCGATCGCCGCTTACACTTTTGCGAAATTCTAATGGATTTATGTCAAGGAAATATAAATTTACACCGGCAAATACTTTTTTCAGATGAGGCCACATTTTGTCTGAATGGTACAGTAAACCGTCAAACTTGCAGATATTGGAGTCGGGAAAATCCTCATTAGATGGCAGAGGCACATACCCAACACCTTCAGAAATTAAATGTGTGGGCTGGAATAGTTTACGACAGAATAGTAGGGCCTTTCTTCTATGAAGGAACCCTTACAGGACAAAGATATTTAGAGTTTCTAGAAAATGACCTTGTTCCAGCCCTTGCAGTAATTTTTCCTAACGATAATGACCCTGATATTCCTGACGATACTATATGGTTTCAGCAAGACGGTGCACCTCCGCACTATGCGCGCCCTGTACGAGAATTTTTGGACAACTGTTTTCCTGGGAGGTGGATTGGCAGACGCGGACCGATAGAATGGCCTACAAGATCGCCAGATCTTACACCTCTTGACTATTTTTTTATGGGGATACTTGAAGTCAAAAGTGTACATTAATAAACCACGTAATTTAGAAGAACTTCAAAATCGCATTCGGGACGAAATAAGCAGAGTTACCCCAGAAATCATTCATAAGGTGCAAGAAGAATTTCTTCACAGACTTGCGCATTGTCAAGAAGTTGATGGACGGCAATTCGAACATTTAATTTAAGTATAAAATTTAATCAATTGTATTTTATTTTACATACCACAGAATTGTTACTTTTTTATGGATAAAATTTACGTTTTCTAACATTCAATCGTCATTTACTCGAAAACTTTCCTATGTAAGAGAGCAAAATTTTAGTACTGTCTGATAGAGAATTAAACGATCTTTCAGAATCAAAGAAAAAATATGGTGTTGCCATTTAAAAAAAATTGATGACGTCATTACTCGAAAACAAATGACATTTGAAAATCGCATTTTACGCTAAAATATGTATTTTTTAAATTAAAAATCGACCTGTTCAAGGATTTTTCCCAAAAAATAATTGTTTTGTTTTTATTGAATTTATTCCATACTTTTGGCGCATACTGTATGTACCTAATATAAGTACATAAAATCTACTAGAAACAACAAAATGAAAAAACAATAAATCAAACAAAATGCAATTTATAGTTAATACAAACAAATTACCCAGTTACATATAGTCTTTAATTTGTCGCTATGTATATCATAGTTAGAAGCGATTTTATTATAAAGCCATAGATCAGTGACGCAGGAAATTTTGTTAAAATATATGTGCGAGCGGCAACACTGTAAAACAGAACTTGTGTCCCAATAGAAAATTTTTTTCTAAAAGTTCGGTACATTCAATTTTGTTATTCAAGATGTTAACCAGAAAACGAATCAACGTGATATTCCGTCTGGTTTCCAATGAATCAAAATTAAATCTGTTACGCAAATTATTCTTGAAAAAATCTCTGGGAGGATACCATATACTGTGTCTTCTATAACATGTTACATTAACTAGTGTATTCCCAATTTTATATATTTGTATTTTACATGAAAAACTTTCTTTAGATTGTCTGAAGAGGGCTTAAATACAACCGAAACGTACATTTGGTTTTCTTTTACTTTGGACCTCATTCCCAATAATATTTCTTAGGGAGGAAGAACGTTGCAATATTAATAACTCACATAGCGTCGGAACTGGAATATATCCTTATAGGGTAGGTAGATAGTCATATGTCAAAATGAATAGAAATAAATTACTAATAATATATGAATAAGCCAAAACCGCTGTTTAAATCAGTTAAGAAGTGTTGTTAAATATCGATTATTAATTTTTTCTCCTCAAAACGACCTAAAAATATTAGGAAAGACTATTTAATTTGAACTGATATTTACAAACACACGCTTTTCCAGTTATACCACAATAAACAATAAAGTTATAAAATGTGTTTATGACACTAATTATGTGGCTTTATCTGGATTTTATGATTACTCCCCCATTTACAGTTTCATTTAGTGTTTACAATGTTTACGAAAATGTATCTGCACCAAATAAAATGATCAGTTGACACTTTTTATACAGCAAAATTTAAAGCATTCTCTGTTTGACGTGAATGTATTTTATTATACCAAGTAGTACGTTCCGATAATAAAGGGGAATTGATTAGGCCATATTTTGAAAAAACAACATCTCTCTTAGGTAATGTATTAAACGGATAAGTTATTGAAAAATATCTCATCTACGTAGACTAAGGAAAGAAAATTTAGTTTTTATAATTATATCAACCACTGAAGAAGATATTGGAAGAATATATTATATGGTTATTGTAATTATTGATTTCTGAGTGTGTTTAAAAGAAGAATTGTTTCTATCACGATTTTTTATAAATTAAATGCTATTTTAAGTATAATGAAATCAATCACTTTTGAAAATCTAAAGAAGGTGGCGTAGAAGTTAGGTATTGGTCTTTTTCTGTATTACTTATGTCATGCTGAGAGGCTGACTTTAATGCAAAAATATCCAAATTTGCAGCCTCTTTAAAAAACACGTATATTCGGATTTTCTGCATATTTACTTGAAGTCTTTGGACAGAGTTTGTATTGCAAATAGTTGATTCCAAATAAGCTCAGATAATAGTATGGTGGCATTTAGAAACAACAAAATTTTTATGATATGGCAATAGCAACAAAATAATTGGCTCCGAACAAATCCAAGGTTTTTGAAGACTGCAAAAATAGTTAATGAAAATATTTTTTTATACAGGATGTTTTATTCCATATTATTAGGAAGTTATTATTCCATATCTATTGGGCATCCTGTATAGCATCCGTCGATCATACGTTCGTAACGTTTCGAATTTTGGTGGCAAGATTGCATTGGAAATCAATTGTTGTCATATGTTTTACTATCACAGTATTGTTTAATTGAGTATGAAGTTGTAAATTTATGCAGAAATTACTTTAATTATCTGCCAAAAAAAATTGAGTACAAAAAAATTAGCATGTCTGACATAGTACGCTAATTAATGTCAATAAAAAAGTTGCGCCTAAAACCATTTGTACTATTTACGGATTTACGGAATGGCATCGTGGAAAGTACACCACGAAAACGGTTTTCTCCTTTCAATGTAGGATATTTTGAGATGTTCGATTCTTTATGTCCAGGAGTGCTATCTATTTTTATGGAAGATTATTCCGTTAAGATGCTGAAGAATTTTTTTGATATAAGTTATTAAAAACAATAAAATAGTTCTTATGATGAAGAACAAAATTATTTTCAAACATTATTGGACGAATGTATTAGAGGATGACAATGTAGATACCAAGTACGATGACGATGAAGACGATCGAGAGGACAATCATTTGGAAGAGAGAACTGAAGATTCAGAATTTGAACAAGATATATCTGACATTGAACACGAATCAGATATTATATTTTATATGGAAAAGATAAAAACACCAAGTAGAGGAAACACTACCATCCTGCAACAGCAGCCAACATTTTTTGTGAAAGAGACATAACCGTCACTGATATAACTGAAATTCAAGCTTTATTTGGATTACTGTATATGGCTGAAGTTCTCAAATCCAGCCTCCGCCAGAGAGATGTATACTATCCAGGGAACAGGGATATTCTGCCTAGTAACAGATTTCTTTTCCTTGCAAGACATTTGAGATTCCATGATGCTGAGGCACGAGATGAGAATAATAAAATGGACAAATTAGCACCGATAAGGGAGGTATTTGATGCTTTTGTTATAAACTGTAACATGCTTACATTCCGTTTCATTATGTCACAACTGATGATGAACTACTACTATCCCACAATGAAGTCATTGGATATTGCACTGTAATCTAAAACAGAATAGGCCAACCAAATATTAGTGCACTAAATATAAAAATATATGTGCTTAGAATATTGTACATATATATGTGAAGAATATTTTAATGATTCTGGTTAAATAAAATGTTTGATTATATAGTTGTTTTATGTTAAATAACTTTTGATTTTATATCTAAACAAAAAACGTCAATTTACCAAAATACGTGTGCGCCGGAAGGTTGACAACAATGCTTTGTTTATGTTATATTTTTACCTTTGACGAAAAAATATACTTTTACATCAACATAAAACTCAATTTAAGAAGAAGTACCTGCTAGGATGTATCATCCTCTAACAAAATAATAACACGCCCACTTTCTAGCACACTGGCGCTCGTGCTATCACGACCAACCTCTATGTAGTAGGTTGGAAGGTACGCTCTATTTACCAGATCTTATCCCATAAGATTTCCATCTCATCCACTCCCCATTCAACAATCTTCGAGGGCTCACAACGACATTGTGCTTCAAAACCATCTTTTAAATTCTTCACTTCCAAACCACGATTTCTTTAGACGTGTAATAGAAAATCTTCGGAAATAATATATTCCTGAATAGATTAAAGAACTTGTTTATTAGTTTCTGTATACGGTTTATCAAAATGAAGTTCTGAATTGAATCAACTCGATATCTCTTCAGTGTGGTGATTATAAAGTTCTTTACATACAAAATAATATATATAACAGATATGTTCTAGTTCGTAACACTAAATGGAATTGGTTGTCTATTGCTTGTATTAGAATAAGCGTGCGTTGTGGCGCCTGTAAAGTATCTCTAATGGGCGAATTATCATTGGCATTTGCATGCCTCAGGCTTTGTCTCTAACATTCTTTGTATTGTCTGCACGCTGACATTTAAAACTACAAACTTAATACATTACATACATGACTCACTCGCCGTGAAGTATTTATACCAACTTGTCTTTCCAAATAAGTAAGTGGGATCGCCTGTCAAAGCACAGTCTTATATCGCGTTTGTCCACAACTTCTAATTATACCATCACCGGAGAGAGCTTCATTGGAATTGCAAATCGATAGAATTAAATACAATTAAGGTTATATATAAGGAAGGCAATTTAGACCGGTCATTTACGGCAAGTAAAAATACCTTATCGCGCCCGTTACACTTAAGTTGTGCACGTTGGTTTTATTTTGAAACAATAATAAATCTGCATTGTCCAGCAAACTTCCAATAAGGATTTTGTGTGATCTATTATATGCAGTTTTCCTAGATAGGTGTAGTTAAGTAGCCTTATTTTACTATCAACCTTCAAGGTGATGAATGCGTGTATTCTGTCTGTAATAATTGTTATTGCGGTTCAATGAGTTTTTCTTATAAGGATATTTTACTGTGCAGTATTTACTCCCAAAGCGTCGTTTTGACTTTCCTAGATCTGATCTTCAAATTATTTGAGCCTTAATAATAATCGATAAAATGACATATTTTCTGATTTATTGAAAATGTGCAAATTATATGAGAGATATGCTAAGGATTTTCTAAGTTCATGTCACAATTTCAGGAGTTTGTTGCTTGAATAATTTTAGTTATAAAATCTTAATGGGGCCATTTCTTAAGATACAATTTGTTAAATTAAGACTAAAATCATATTTACGTTGTTTATACAGGGTGACACGGAAGGAACGCACCAAACTCCAGCAATAGATTCTACACGTCAAAATAATAAGAAAAAACTCAAATGTTATGCGATTTTCATTGGTTATCAAGGCACTAATTCGGCATCTCAATCAGAAGAGCTACACCACAATGGTGGTGTTTTTGAATGTTTAATCAAAGAACGCTATGATTAAGAATATCAATAAATATTTTTTTTATTGAAAACATAAAAATCATTTTAGTTTTTTATTATTTTGACCTGTAGAATTAATTCCTGGAGTTTAAAGACTCCTGAATATACCTATGTTACACATATATTAATGAAACTTACGATAATGGTAAAGAGCAAATATTCATTGAATGCGTAGGTAAAAAAGTTATTTATTATTGCTGTTTTAAATATTTTCTAATAGGTACATATCAATAATATTGTGTGAAATTAACTAGGTAGGTACTCTGCTAACTAATGCCCCGACCAGCGTTGAATTACACCCTTAGTACTTTACCCATATGTTATATTATTAGCTTTTGCGGTTTACCTCACTGTAAAAGAAGGCATTTGTTCTCGACTGTCTTATAACATGTTCATTATACATGTGTATACTCAATAATAATAATATCCATTATTCATTAGTGAATGATGAAATCATTATTCACTGGTTTCAAAGAATCGGGAATGCACTAATAAAACCAAAATTATCCTATGCCAGCAACTGAAATTGAGCCTCCTGTGTGAAAACCAAACTGTCCACTATACCGGTTATGGTAAAGTATTGTTTGCTTTTTTTTTTTTATAAAGTGAACGACAGCTGTCAAACTTGGCATGCTCCTTGAAAAATAGTAGTATATTATTCAAGGAGCATTTACCTATTTTATTCAACCTATATCATATTGTAGCTGATTGTCCATCGATGTACATGCTTTTGCAATAATAATAATTCCCTCAAAACAGTTTTTGAACTTCTGGAAGTTCTGAGTAGAAATTGCATTAACTCTATTGATGAGCGAAACAATTAAAAACTAATGTTAAAGTTGAAAGTCGATTTCATTACGAATACGTCAGCAGTTCAAAAGAAATCGCAAAATTGATTTTAAAGAGTGTCATTATTATTGCAAACGATTGTACGTTCAAAAGTGTGTTTGACTTTTGAAAACCAAGTATACTCGCGTCAAGAATTCAGACGTCTTACGTCACGGCTGACGTTACACATTTGTTTTTATTGTCAACGTAATTTTCGATATTTGGTCGCATTAAAAACAATCATTTTTTGCAATTTAGTGCAATATATAATGCAAACTTTTAGTGTAGTATATAGTTTTATTACTATCAGTTGCAGTTTCTTAAATATTTTGATAAAAATATGATAAATTATTCATTTGTTCGTATGACGTAAGTCGTCTGAATTCTTGTCGCGAGTTATAGTAATTCCGTTGCGTCTGATATGTCTTTTTTATTCAGTAAATTAAGCTAGATTAAAGTGTATTATATATTTTTGCTTAATCCAACTTTATCTATGCAATTGCTTCTTTAGCCATGCATATGACTTTATTAATAGGAATCGTAGGAAAATTGTTTTGATTAGCTTAATTAATTAATTAATACATTTATAATAAAGTATTATTACTTTTTTAAAACTAAAAAATCTGCATGCATAAATTCAGTTGTCCATTTAATTCTTACAAATGAGGGTCGACATTATGACCAGCCAGGAGTCCTGATATAACGCCCTTTATTTTCACATATAAGGACACATGAAAGATGTGATGTATCACACATAATAAATTAATTATAACAATTGGATATGCACTTGAACTTATGCAGAACCCCCCCCCCCCCACATTCCTCCTATATAATAACTGTGTGATATAAGCTTCCTCCCAGTATTCCTACCACTGACTGACAAATTTATACTAATTCAGTAAATTTAAGCCTTTAATTTATTTTATTTTTGTTATATTATTAAATAAAATTTAACCTAAGGCATGTTTAGATAAATTTGTATAAATATGATACACACGACATACCTACTACACGATACACTATATGAAGAAAACTAGTTCTTAGTTAATTTGGTCTAATATTTCCTAAGAAATAACTTTCTGACAGAAAACACTCTGTAGATAAGTCGATCAGATTAGCACAATTACTGACGCAGTTTTATTTTCTAAAAACTGAATACCATCAATATTGGTATTACTTTTGCGAACAGTTATAAAAATGTATGAGTTTAATGAACTCATAAACATTACAATGCATAACACAAGAAATTAGAACTGCCATTCAATTTGAAATGTAATGAAATATCACGAAAGAAATATATTGGTCTGTTGTGAAAAAAATAGTAGTTAAATCTGGACACCATCTTTAGATTAATACAAAAGGGGCTATAAGAAATGTAATTTATTTTCTGTTTTATTTTGAATCTGTTTGTTAATAACTGTTAGTTTTTAAAAAATAGGTACTGAGGTCGAAATATTTCACTAAAATTGAAAATGTCTTTCCAGTAGAAAATACTCTGAGCTGCACATTATTAATAAAAATTAAAGTAAAAAAGTAACTTTAAATACTGACTAAAAATTACTAGGTATACAATTTGCAAGTCAAATGTTAAAGTTAAACTTCTTCACATTGAAAGTCTAAAAAGATAATGTGCCTCACAAGACTGCAAATCAAACTAGCAAAACTGTATAATTTCAATGTTGTAAAGAAAAGAGGAGTTAGTTATTATATTTTTTAATTAATATATAATAATAATTTTATGGCATCTTTATTATTTAGAAGCAACCAAGGCCAAAGGTGAAACACCTATTATGCCCAAATAAAAAATAACACATATTAATGTCACACATTATACGAGCTAGAAGTGGATAGAAAAAATATATATGTATAAAAAACTTAACATACATATGCCTCAAGGAGGAAGAACAGGCATCCAAGCGATTTTTAAAAGAGTTTATAGTAGACAAACTACATGTTGGTCCAAAGCAACAGAATATTTATTTGCAATGATTCGGTACGTTTGTATTAAGTCTGCTCTTGTTCAGTCAGTCAGAAATAGTTAATCCTATCCTCATGCCTGGTGAATTTACGCTAAATTCCTTCCAAGCTTACTTTAGAATCATCCGGGTAGAAAGCCTCCGATGATTTGATGTAATAAGTAAGGTCAAATGTGTATATTAAGTACAAGGTAAGACCCAATACCTATCCCTGAGGGACACCAGATATCACCAAGCAGAGAGATGACGAAGTATTGCTAACTCTCACTTGCAACATCCTGTTAAAGAGAAATGCAGACATCCACATTAACAGAGGTCGAAATATAGAACATCAGTTGGGAATACAATTGTCCATAGATATAGTTCAACTGTTGAGACAGGATAACAGGTTGGTTGTTGGTTGTGGTTGGTAAAAAACTATGCTGAACCTTAGAACAACATTATGATTAAGAAGAAAATCGATGAGTGTTTTGACAATTCTCTTCATTAATTTAGCACGATGTGAAACTAAACCTAGTTGTTCAGAAGCAGCTTTTCATCACCTTTCTTAAATACTGCTGTGAAAGATGCTGTTTTGTTATATCTTCTACAGAAAAGCTATTTTGTGAAAATAAAAATATAAATTAGTTTCAAACCAAGGACTGCGACTAAACATGAAATGTAATGTTTCTGAAAGGAACACAAATATTTAAGTGGTCACATAATGAAGCATGGAACTCATACCGTTCTTTAGGGAACGATTTCTATGGTTACAAAGATAATTTTCGTAATAAACTGAAATAGGAACAGCTTCTACAAATCTATCAAGGGAAAACTGTTTTCCTCAAATTATAGCAGAATATCAAAAACAAGTCTGTTACTATTCCTAAGAATAAATAAAAATGACTCTACCTACACTTTAAAGGGTTGCAAGTCCCTCGAAAAGCATTTTAGGGCATACCTACGTTTATAACAACTCCCTTCCTTACTTTAATCAACTATCACCTTGTGACAGGGAAAAAAACCCTGTGCTGAGAATTCATACAAATTATGCCAGACCTTGCTACACTGTTACTAGAATGTACAATCTAGTAATATAGTAGTAAAGTTTGACACTATTTGTATTTGGAGCTATATGAACTACAAATATGTGAATTTTCAGGGCAGTATTATTTCCGTAGGAATATATGAGATAGGCTACTTTTTACATGCTGTATGTAGAAAATAATATAGAATAATCGTTTGCTGTAAGTAAAAATATCTTATCGCGAATGCTACATTCGAGTCGGACACGTTATTTTTCATTTTGACAAAACAAATCTGCGTCGGCTTAGGAAAGTATAAACATGACAAAGAAAACATGAAAGTGCACTGAATCACATGAAGTGAGGAGCATTTTAGCCCAGTGTTTGCAGAAGCAAATACCGCGCAATGTATCTCGTCTTTTTCAGCGAAAATAGCCACCGCTATTAACGAGCACGTCTGTCGTCGCTCTAGCATGAAATACAAGAAATACGTGCGCATTCAGTTAAAATCCGCGACTTAGATACTTACCACCGCAAATGAGGGTAGTTTTAAACACGCTCCAGGAAAATTGAAACCGATGTGTACTCACCTGTAAAAAATAAAAAGGAATTATTATTGAAGAAGAAATCTAAAAGGTTGCTTATACAACCGGAATAAATTAAACGAAATACTCAAACGTATCTTATATACACATTCACAAAAATAATAATAAGAAAAGATCTACATGTTCAAAGCAAAGAATATTTATCATATTTATCAATATAATTTAACTGAAAAATTATTATATTGCAATAAGTAAAGGAGCGAAATTGCCTAAGTAGCAACAGCTAACTGTAGGGTAAAATTTAGCTATAGAAAACATACGTTTTATTATGAGGGAAATCTTGCTTAACTGCTAGAATTCCTTTTCTAGAAATACAAATTCAAATACAATTATTGCATATAAAAATTTGAATAAACATCAAAAATATAAACGATATTTTCGTATTTAAATAAATACACCAAATAATAAATCTTTTTGGAAAAAATTAAGTATTCTACAATAATTGTTTTAGATAGGTACCTTAAAGTATTTGGTAATGTTGGTAAAATATAATAACTCGAAAATGAGCAATCAACATTTACCTTATCATGACTGATATTATACAGTGTACGAAAATAAGCATATACACAACTACTTATCTAAGAAAAAATGGGAATAGATGAGTCATGAAAAATGGAGTCAATATCCGAATTGTTTTGTTATTTAAAATTATTGAGGTTGTAGTATTTTCAACGTTTACATGGCTACTGTAGAAGACCAGAAGATGGTAAATGAGATTTTACCGAAACGTTGTCAAACAAATGGTTCTTTTGAAGACCATGCAGATTCATCGCGGAAAGGAACCCGGAGAAATTTTACAACCACATATAACACCCGCGGAAGCCTACGAACTAACTTTCTGAATTACTTTGTAGACTACGCTTTTAAGGAACTGGCAGTTTTTATTTCTGTATCATTTCGGAAACATCCGTTGTGTTAGAGTCGTGCCGAATCCCTGTAATCCTTAATCTTAGTGTCCTTCTCGTCTTGTCTTGTTTAATATTTCTATAGGTATAGCCATTTTTTTGATCGCTGATGATATAGTTCTTCTTCCAAATATTCTGGTTCAAAAATGATACATGCTTGATGCAAAAGGTGGTGCATTCTAGATCAGACGTAACATACCTGTCAGTGTGAATAAACTATCTTTAGGTGGTGTGTCCGAATGTGTCTTCTAACTTTTTTTAAAGCAATTGTTTATAAAAACATCTAAGAACGCAAGGAAACCGATTTCTTCCTATGCCATTACGAAGCTAATGGTTGGAAATAAATTTTATTGATGTGACTCAGATTAAATGGATTTTAGAGCAGTTAACTCCAAGGCCTGCTTTTGGAAGGCTTCCTTGTAGAAGTTTGTTAAGACGAGACATAAGTGTGCATAGAGACAGCTATTTGTTTGTTCATAAAACTGATATCCAGAGGAAAAGTAGGTCCATTAATTGTACACTTTTTCCAAGTTTACTAGATTCTCATTCGCCTTCTACGATAAGTGATTAACTCTGCCAAAGCTTTACTGACTGGCACTTTTGTGAAAAATGGCGACACGTCAAAACGATATTATCTGAATCCAATAGGATCCCCGTGTTGGTGAAATATCCAATGTTCACACGGTGTTCTGTCTTTCCCACTAATAACGAAGATGGTCTGTGGCAACGAAGTTGCACTATCGCCTAATAGTACTCTTGAAGTACGGTTGGCTCATTCTTTTCCAGACACCTTGTATACGACAATAAATATTACTGTCGGGAGATTTCACGGTATTTATAAGTGCAATTAATTTATGTCACGAAAATTAAATTTACCGCTGACCGTTTAATGAAAATAAAGGACAGAAAAGATGACCAAAACCTCAGAGAGCCCATAATCGTAAAATATATCTCTTCGAATAATTTTAACCTCTCTCTTCAATAATTTATAGTAATAAGCATTATCAACGTTCACACATACCGCACCTATATCTCACAAACTTTTATTAACCACATTTGTATATCTACATATGGTATTTTCGGAGTGTTCATAAAATCTGTCATTGTGTGTAGTGAACGCGATAAGGTGTCACTGAAATGTATTTTACGATATACCAGACGTCGGCTATACGAGTTAACAGAACTGTGAAAACACATGTTCTTATTAGTCTTAATTAAAAGAGTTCATAAAGAATAACAAATCGGCGTGAATCAAAGAATTTGATGCCTTTATTAAACCTGTTTTTCCGTAAAGAGAAGATATTTGACTTCGGAATTAAACGATGCGCTCCCATAAATATTGATTCCGTTCGGATAATCTGAAAAATGCAAATGTGCATTGACTACATAATTTTAGAATTCGACTGTTGAATTCTTAGGTTTAAAATGTTGAATTCCAAATAATGATACAACTTGTTATTTATAACGAAAGTGTGATTTCATTGCTCTAAAGCTACTAATCATTCAAAAAAGAGTTTTTTCCAGACGTAACTTAATTATAACTAATAAAATACTGTAGCACGTGATTGCTACTATTATTAGTAGGTATGAGTAATTTCCAAATTGATCCTTTCAAATAGTTCGGTTGCATTGGATATTCCAATTCCATTACTGTGAATGCCACATTCATTCCATACATCGAATATTAATTTTTTTTTCGGCAGAAACACTGTCTTGTGTTAATTGGTAATCTTTTAAATTAATACATTTAATAATTTCAATTGTATTTTATTCACTTGCTTTATATTTTAAGAATAGTGGCGTTGGCCTATTTTTGTTTCTAGATATTAAGACAATATATTTTCTGTAAAACAATATTAATCATTATAATCTTTTTGAATGTTACTTGTGACAGATAAAACTTTATTTCCTCCTGTTTAGAATCAGGAATAGGATACTAAAAAGATAAGATTATTAATTTTTGATTTCTTTTACACCCATTTTTACTAATTTGTCACGCCTACATAGAAAAAATAACATTGGGTAACTTCAATCTGAATTGTACGTGTGTAAATTATTTTGGTGCTAAATGTTCAGTAATTAAACATTTTCCAAAGTAATCAGCTTATCAAGACAATTTTTAGTAAGAAATTATGTATTTAAAGTAAGTAACACGTTATTTTAGTAAACTAACTCAAAAGTTTACAGTGCTACTCATAACAGATTTATTTGGCTAACAAATAACTGAATGAACATTATTCAAGGAATTGTGTTATTGTTTTTACAACCAATTGTGTTGATTTTGAGTGACATTTTTTACGATGTACCTATGCATCTTCAGGTCTAGTAGTTAGAACATCTTATAATCTACTTAAATTTACTAATATATCGAATTTACCGGTTTTTAGGAAATATATTTTGTCAGGTACTTTAAATAAAAATCTGCATATTTCGTCTGAAATTTTTCACTTTTTTGGTTTGGTTCCAATCCTTCCTTTTTACTGCAATCAACTTTTTGAACTGATTAACACTAATATATATTATTCTTTGAAGATAATGTGGCTATTAACATCAAGCAGGGTCATCAGAGTGATGATCATTTTAGTGAATTAATTTTTCAAGAAAAATAGACGAAGTATATTTTCTGAAGATTTGCAAATTTTTTTCAATTTTCCTCGTGTTACAATCATACTGTTTCTTTTTTGTGCGGTTTGGTATTTCCCAATAGAAGGAATATTATATAAACACTAAGATCAATTGCTCAGAAAGGAGGAAAGGTGGTAAAATTTTGTAGAAACTATAATTTGATTTAGAATAGAGCTACACAACATTTTTTGGTGAAGTTTGGTGAACTACTCTAAGTTATAATTTTGTTATAGTTTTCTTATGGTTTAAATTTTTACTTATTTATGGAAGTATTTGCATACAAAATTACAGTAACATAAATATTCTTAAAGAAAAATTATATTGATGATGAAATATTACTAAGTATCTCGTGGGTCAGTGGTCGCACGGTTTTAAGGCGTTAGTACTTGAATCGATGTGTCACACCGGTGTGGGTTCGAGCCCTGCATCCGGTAGACCATATATCAGTTATATTCGTGGAGAGGATTTTCACCCTCTCTGCGGTATGGTAGGGTGAAAGAATGTTAGCTTGGGTCAATGTAAGAGACTGTTGAAGGTCGACATTTGACTACGCCCCTAATTAATGAGGTTTTCCAGGCTTCCCTCAGTCCTGCACTGAATGGTGGTTAGGGCCTACCAACGTAAGTTGTTCCTGGGCACAAGTGTGGCCTGCTTATTAATAATATACCACCCCCTCTCCCGCACAAGTCTACGACTTCTGGGCTAATCCCCATACTATTATTATCTACTTAAAACCATTAAGCTATTTAAAAACATAAAACTAATGATGGTCTCTAGAAAAGAAACATTGCAATTCAAAATCAAATTCTTATATATAGGAGTAAAAATGATTTCAAAAAGTGTTTATTATACTTATAAACCCGGGACATAAATAAATCGAAATCCAAAATTTTATTTTTTTTTTAATCTAAAGAAACATTAAGATCTACAGGAAATTACTATTCACTAAATTACACAACTTGGCCCCAATTTCACTTCATTTATATCTCATTAATTCTAGTACCCATTCTAAACATCGGCAAATCTCACTAATCTTAATCCCACAATCGTTTTAAAAGCCATGAAAATAGTATTTTAGTTTTCCTTATCCATAAAATACGGGATTTACATGCTGTAGAAAATTTACATTTCGATTGAATATTATAAACATTCCTGTCTATTTTATTACATAGCTATTATAACGTTCCTATCTTCGCCGAGAGTTGTTTTATTAGCTCTCGACTGATGTTTTATATGACTAGCTCAGTTGAAATTGAGGCACTAAAAGTCATTTAACAAAAAATTCACTGTACGGACATTCCTCTGCTTTTGTTGAAAAGTGTGTGTGTTTAGGCCTGTAATAAATTGTGCACCCTTAAGCAATTATTGTTCAAAATTAAAAGGTGCGGGCATAAAGGTAGCCATTATCCTCGAACATAATTTCCCTGGAATTATTCAAGTTTACGTTATAAATGCTTATGGAATTATAAAGAAAAGAAAGATTTATGGCCCCGTTAAATTCTAAAAATTAGCATACATAAAATATGAAAGTTTACTTATACTTATAAGCTCTGTTAAATTTGTACAGTCGCAAATTATAATTTCTTTGCCTGCCTCCACCTACAACGCTAGGATGTTTTAAGAACGGCACCGCTTTTTACAAAGATTTATTGAGTTTGCCGGCTGCGTACTAATAAAACCTTGGAAGTCAGACTACGAATATCTGCTGCGTCTGATTGTGGAAGTCCATTTAGAATGCACATTGCGTTATTACAAGACCTCACAACTTGAAACGAATGCGGTATGTATCAGTTGGTTTGCTTTGTGATTTATTTACAATCGTGAAAATAAAACGATACTTTGTTGGGGTATGGGCAGCTTTTAATTGGCAGATTTTTAAGTTTATTAGCTATTACTTTCGAAATTGTATTTTAGAAAATTTACTAGTGGCTGAGAGCACCTAATTTGAACTGAATCATTTTTATGATTTTGAATCTATAGATATTTTATAAGAAGAAATTTTCTTTGATTAAACTCAACTTAGAGAAATATGCAGTAGACTTAGGTCCATTATAATTGTGAGGAGAACAAGACCTTATAGTCTAAGATCCAAACTAAGGTATTCCTACATCCATCTGCTTTCCGGATGAAAGGTATTTTTTATCAAACATAATATAATATGTAAACAAATATATCAGTGGCCACCACGCTTCCCTAATTTTAGTCCATTGGATTTCAGTTTACTTTGTGAATTTATGTTTAGTTTATTTTGAATTGATGGAAAATCAACTGAAAAGACCGTCTTCTTTCTTGTAAATGCGACTGAATGTGTTTTGGTAAAAACCACAAGTTCTTCAAAATATTAGATTTTTCGTAATTATTAGAAAAGCCCTTTAATGTATTTCTTAGTCAGGTACATGTGGAGCAATTAGTCAACCAAAATAATTTCTGTTTTAATTTTTCAAGTTGATCGCAATTGAAGAAATATTTATAAAAGAAGCGGTCAATTTAAACAATACAAAAATTATAATAGTAATGTTTATATTGTCTAAAGACTGAGTAAATGATTTAATAGAGTTAATTTATCGCCGAAAAAACTCGCATTTCAGCATTAAATCTAAGAGTCAAAGTGAATATAATTGTGGTATATAATTTTATTACGCTCAGTTGCAGTTTATTAAATATTTTGATGAAATTATTAATTTTTTCGTGTGACGTAAGTCGCCTGAATTCTTACTGCGAGTATACTATATTATTTTTTATATACAGGATGACTCAGGATTTATCTAAAAGAATTTGGGAATAGATACGTCATCAAAAATGTCAATTCAAGTTTTTATAGTTTCCGAGAAAAATATTATTATTAAGTTCTGGTAGTTTTAACTT
The DNA here is from genome assembly GCA_037114965.1 of Monochamus alternatus. Classification (NCBI taxonomy): domain Eukaryota; kingdom Metazoa; phylum Arthropoda; class Insecta; order Coleoptera; family Cerambycidae; genus Monochamus; species Monochamus alternatus. Next base: position 57,366,239 of record CM073426.1, on the reverse strand, counting down.
TTGCATCGCTGAGTTACTATTACTGAGATACTGTAATATATAAAAGTTTGTATTATATATTGCACTAAATTGCAAAAATGCTTATTTTTAACGCTACCAAATATCGAAAATTACGTTGACAATAAAAACAAATGTGTACCTAACGTCAGCCGTGACGTAAGACGTCTGAATTCTTGACGCGAGTATATTAATAATTAATAACTATAGTGGAAAAAGCAACTGAATTTGCTACATTAAAATAGGTCTTGTAAAATGTATTTGTATTGTATTTATTTCTCTCCTTGGGAATTTTTTTTGCAATTTTTTGTCCGGTCGCCGATTATACGCCTTATCAATTTTACAGTAAATTAGTTTATACTACCGTGAGAACGTGTATTTTTAAATCATTTTTGACCTGCCCTTTTTGATTTTATTTTTACATTGTATTTGTAAATCCCCTGTATATTCAAAAAAAATTTTTTAGATAATTTCTGAATCACCCTGTATAGGTACGGAAATATTGTCTCGTGTCAGCAGTACATACAGCTAAGAACACTAATTGTATTTTAGATATTAACTGCCTTAAACGTTTATGCCATCAGCAGCTATGACACTCTTGGTATGGGTGTCTCTCAGTCCTCAATGAAAATTGTAAAACTATGAGTCATTTTGCATAATATTTGTGTACAAAATAATTTAAATTATATTTCTGATGAGCCGTGGAATGGGATGGAATTCTATTTGAGAATTATGGAACCTATTGAATTTCATGTTGGATGTGTAAATCTAGATTTACTTGCTTATTAATCACATTGAACCGCGGTAGTACCTGTAGGATTTTTATATAAATAGAAACTCATTTAATTACAAATATCCCGTTTTGTTTTACCTTATACAAACGGATGTATAAGTATAAAATGTTTCGGTAGGAACAGGCTAGGTAGGTAGGTAGGCTAAATATTAGATTTAAAGAATATCTATATTACATGTAATATAATAATATAAATATTCATTTTTCAAGTGAATTTTCCTGAAGAATTTTATTTTCCATCTTTTGGAAACCATTCTTTGCTTTAGTTGCTGCGCGCAATATGTTTTTTTGTTCCATTAGAAATGACATTTGGGAATAAAAATATTGTAAATTATAAACAACTGCCTAAATCACCTTGAATTGAATATTGTGGCTAAATATTATTACCGTTCATAATTGGCGAATGGTGCCATTATTTCTACGAGTTTTCGAGAATTTTTCTAAATGATGCGACAATTTGTATGACATTCTCACTCGACAATTTGTCAATAGAGATTCAAGAAACGAAACCCAATTTACTACTATGACCTACACTTTGCATAAAACGTTACATATTTTTAGAAACAGTTTATTTCTAAAAAGTTTAGATAAGTTGCATGACGTATCCGTTACATTTTGTCAATTTCAATAGACTAAAACTATCTTATTTCAAGTAAAACATTCCGTATTTCTTTGCTTCAAGTGTATTGAAATGGTAAAATGTAATCGGAAAATCAGTGTTTGCTTTAGTTACTGCGTGCAATATGTTTTTTCCCTTCCATCATTAATAATATTTGGGAATAAACAGATTGTAAATAAAAACAACTGCCTAAATCAGGTTAGATTTCACATTCTTGCGAAATCTTATTACACTTCATAATTGGCAAATAGTGACATTATATCTATAACTTTTCGAGAATACAAATTTTCTAAATGACAATACAGCGACAATTTGTGTGACACTCGTACTAGACAATGTGTCAATACAGATTAGAGAATCGAAACCAAATTTACTACCATGACCTACAGTTTGCATACAAAATTACATATTTGTAGAAATACTTTTTTTCAAAAAAAATTTAGATAAGTTGGATGACATATCCGGTTACATTTTGCCAATTTCAATAAACGAAAACTGTCTTATTTCAAGTAGAGCAGCCTGTATTTATTTGCTTCAAGCGTATTGAAATGTAACCGGAAAATTTACACTTTCACTATTTTGGAGCTGCTATTAAATACGAAAGGTGCAATGCCTTAAGATTTCATGGTATGCCTAAAATTAGATGCTTAAATTTATCTAATATAAAAATGTTTTTACAAATCTCGTCAACTGCAATTTAAAAAAAATCAATATCTCCGAAACAGGTGGATTTATGTATAAAAATTCTATATAGGTATTGTGCCGGAAGCTCACCTACCTTTTTAGTTTATTAATTATGTTTGCGTTGGAATTTGAAATTTTTGTAATACCTTTATTTTGGCGTTTTCTAGAACATTCCAGATTATAGTCTATGTGTTCCTCGACACGTTCTCGAGACCGCAGAATAAGTGGATAGGTTTCGCCGTCACAGTTCAGTTTATGTTCAGAAGTCGAATGCGAATAACAGATAAGTCAAAATATAGATTTAACAGTTGCGAATTTGTTTGAAGTACAGTTGTGTAATCAAAAAGTGTCAATAAAGTTTGTTTTTCTACGTGACGTATTTCAAGGCTAAGTCAACGTAGAGGTTACATTACATTATCGAAAACTGCATATCTAGGGTGTTCTATTTAAAATAAGTAAGTTGATGATGACTTCCGGTATAACCGGAAGTGCTACCCAACCGATTACTAATATTTTTCAAAAGCTTTGGCGAATCTAGGGTGGTTCTCTGGTACACGCATTTCAAGGGCACCCGGTAAATGATAAATATTAACTAACCATCAAATGATATAACTCGTTAAAACTTTGAATCTGATTACTTAATATCTTCGTAATGATTCTCATTCTACCTACAAAAAAATAAAATAAATACAAAATTGTAGCACCCTCCTAAGGCATTAAAATTTTAACAACTTTCATTCAGGGAGTAAATTAAATTTCACTTTTATGGAATTAAGGGATATAATTCACGAAAATGTTTACAAGTTTATTAATGTTAAACACCACAATTATCTAAAATAAATTACGGCATCTTGACGATAAAAAGCTAATCCGATTATATACTCTTAGCACTTAGAAAGATAAACTGTTAAACTTTATGAAGGAGTCCTTGTAAAAATATGCCGCTGAGGAAGAGAGATTTACAGAGGGTGGACTAATTTGGATTAACATGGTATATCTTAATAAAAATAGGAAAGTAATGATCTACATATAGTTTTAAGATAATAAAATAGGATGTGACAGAAATTAGCACTTTTACAGTTGCAGTAGGTACTTACTAAGAAAATTTAATGCTGAAATGATTACAGTTTTAACAAACTTATTCAATTCAATCTGAAATATTATTATATAAGATATAATTGATTAGGTTAAAACAATTCCTTTTAGTGGTTTTAGGCTTTTACGGCCTGTGCTATTATTTGATATATAGTAATTTTCCGGGTTGTTATGCAGGTAACTCCTCGCTATCAGTAACATAATTGAAGCGCACATCCTTAGCTTCAGCTGGGATTCTCTGACCTGCTTGGGTGTTCTCGGGCTAGGTTCTGTGGGGACAGACCCGCTATCGATATCTCTGGGCCCGTCCATATATTGATTTCAGCTCCTATTGTTGGTCCTACGACTATTACGGTCGGAGCCGTTCCTCGGATAATGGTGGTCTTTCCAGACGTCCCGTATACGGTAACTAGTGACAACTCATGCTTCCAAACGTTTCGCCGCTCTTCACTGTCGGTATCTTCAGTGCTGACTCCACAAAAACTTCGCTGCGACTGAATACAGAGAACCTAGCCTGAGAAGAATCAGGGCATGTCAAACAATTTCAGCTGAAGCTGAGAATGTGCGCTTTAATTCTTACCCGGAAAATCAAAATAAATCAAACAATTCCTTTTGTTTACCTTTTGCGCTAAACAGAAAAACAAATAGATAAACCATCACTAACTCTATTTTATTCTTACATGCTTATTTTTAGTTCGATGATGTATAGCAATACCGAAAAAAATATTTGTGCTATTATAATCTGACAAATCTGACTGCATAATATATAAAACCGAAAGAAACTAATCTCAAATAAAATTTAAAGGCAGATAAAGTTTAATAAACAAAATACAACAAAAACATTAAATTTAAGTATAGTCTCACAAACTCACCTGCCTGTAATTGGCAGTAAAAACTTTTAAATGCATTTTTTAGCAAAATATGTAAAAAATTACTGAAAATTTTATCAATATCATTATTGCCACTTTAAATAGTAATCAAACAATTATGATTATTTACAAACAACTCCGGTAATAAATTTGTCACCTTGATTTTTATATTTGTTTAAAATTGTACATAGAGATAGTAATTTCAACTGTAATACTTTAACTTGAAAACGAAGCATTTTTCGATGATATTTTGTTTGAATTATTCCATCCATTTTCCATGAACTATTAAAGTTACTGTTAAAATAATTTGTATCTCGTAGTAGGTTATTATTATTTATTTTTTTATCCAATTCAACTGATGAAAGCTATTTAAATTTGCTTAAACAGTGAATTACTTAATCATCACAATACAAAATTGTCTTCATTTTACTCAGGGTAATTAATTTTACTTGCTTACGTTATAATGATATGCCTTAACGATATTTACACTTAGTCGGAGTAAAGAAGGAAATGCAGCCTGTAGAGACAAAGCCTAGTTAATTTAACATAAGAGGCAATTGTATCAATTACAGTAATCCTTCCGCCCACTTGGTCTCGTTTGCAACTCGGGTACATGGGGGTTACTTAATTGTTTTATTGTAGTTTCATCTTTTAAATAATCCCAACTTGGTGGTGGGATCACAATATGCGAAACCGTTTGGGGTTGATTACTATTAATGGCACGCCAATAATAAATTGCTTCTCATTCCCTCTGGATGCTACGAGTCTGGTGCCTTAGAGTATTTGTTTCAGTGATCCCTAAATCATTCCTGTTACTTGGATAAGCAATGCATAATCCTTTAGCAACAAGGATAAGGAGGTCTGACATTACTCTTTTAAAATACCGAATAAGTATGACTTTTTTGGTACAAACTGAAAACTTGTAAAACTAACTAGCATTAGTGAACCAGTAGTACACACTTATCTCGATTGTTTTTATTCATAGTGGTAGGTAAATTCAATTAATAGAATGATGTGAATCTAAAATTTGCCATGACAATAATGAGCATAACAGAAACATGTTCCTAAATGAACAAACCGAATTCATATTAAGTATCAGTAGAATAATTTGGTAGATATGTAGAGGTACCATCTGTTTGCCATCGAAAATTTGTAATTATACCAAGGAACTCAATATTTTGCAAAGATTGCACCAATTCCAGGACCATTCAATCCGAGAACATTATCGAAGAATCGAAGAATCACATAATCATGAGTAACCTTCACATTCAAGAAATATTAAGATCTGAAAAGCATTCTTGGAAATTTTAAAATGTTTTAATTTATCGACCTGATTGAATATACAAAAGGTATGCTTTAAATATCTTAAGAGCCTTACAGACACAGTTTGGCTCGAAAGTTGGCCTGCGAGTTTTGGTTTGCACAAGTAAATTTTTGTGTGAGTGAGTAAAAACTGAAGGCGCGAACACATTGGATATTTGGTGCAAACCTGGTCCAAACTTGTAGGTATGCTTAGTGATTTCGGGCCAACGCTTCATGCTTTTATGAACATTGATGGATTTCCTCATACCGCTATCTTATTTTTCAGTCAAAGAAGTTACTATTGTTAGGAGTTCTATATGTACACTTTGTCCATATGTAAATAATTTCGAAAGTCATCGGGTTTATCCTAATATCGTTCAACAATATTAAAATATTTAATCAAACTGACAACAGGAATTATAATTTTTACTGTCAAAAATATTATTTAGTTAGGTCTGTTAGTGGTCTGTTCAAACAGCCGTCGAGAACTGGTTCAGAACCAGCTCCGTCTTATGTCCCATTCACCGAATGTACACTGAACTGAACTGACTGAATAGTTCTAGACAGTTCGGAATCCATGTTTGCTGTTGTTGGAACAAACCCGTTATTTTAAAGAGAATATTCTTTTGAATTTGAATGGTCTATATCCAGTTACTTTTGTACTTTTTGAGCTTTGTCCAATCAAAAATTCATGGCAATATAAGAGACTCGTCAGCTGTGAACCATAGAGGAAAATCATTAAATGATTTTGCCATGGCTCTTGAAATTTTATATTGATAGTTTTTTAGGAGCTGGACAAAAATTGTTCCATGTGCGAGGACTGACAAGTCTCAAAATCCTAAAAACCAATTATAATATAAAACATGATATTTTAGTTAATTTTGTTTTATGCTAGTGACAGGAATTAACCCTGAAAGTTTGTAGCAACATCACTATTATATCATTTATTCGGACAAAACGTATGTTAAAGAAATTATAATGCATTATTAAAAATAAAAAAATATTTCTTTAAATAAATAATTTTTCTTCTCTTACAACAGTAATTGACTTGTTTCAGAAATATGATGGAAAAAAATTGAACACTAAGTTGTTTAAAGCAGGTTATTTTCCTTGTTAGTGCCCTATATAGTGTAATGAAGATTTTAGACATTATAAAGAGTCTACTTGGAGCCAAATATAATCAGAGTTCAGAAAAATCATCTAATCAAATTATTTCCTATGAACTTACACTCTAAACTGATTAATAAAAATATTACATGGGTTGTCAAAAACAGATTTGTAATTCTAAAATGACTTACCAGAACTAAAGGATCTTTAAATTAATGATTAATGGAATTTTTGTAGTGACATTTTTTTATATTTTTCTGAAATTACAATTTTTTTTTATTACATTTTACAAAAATCGAAAGTACCATAGCTTGCTTTCGAATTTAATTGACAGATTATGTTAGTTAAATTAAGAAAAATTTTAATAAGAAAATTGATGGTGAAATTTAGATGCAAGCAAAACATTAGGTGGAAAATAATGCATTTTAGAACCAATTATATTATTTTATTTGATACATAGTGATTTTCCGGGTTGATATGCCGTGATCTCGGTAATTGGTCGCTGCCAGAAACAGAATAGCGGCGGCTACGGGACACCTCGGAGGACTACCATTCCGAGGAACGGTTCCGACCGTTGCAGCCGCCATACCAACAATAGGAGCCGAAATCAATATATGGGTGGGTCCAGAGATACCGATAGCGGGTCTGTCCACACAGAGCGTAGCCCTAGAACTACCTCGGCAGGTAAAAGAATCTTGGCTAAGGCTAGGGATGTGCACTTTCATTCTGTTTCTGGCAGCAACCAGTTATCGAGATCACGGCATAACAAACCGGAAAATCATTATGTATCAAATGATAGCACCTGCCGTGAAAACCTAAAGACCACTATGACATTATTTTAACTAATTTGTATAATAGCGCCTTATATTTTACAAATATTGCAAGGCGTTTTGCTTTTTGCATTGTCGAAGAAAAATGTTATGTTAAATTTTCTTAAAAACTGTGCTATATAATTCTACAAAATACAATATAGAATATTAAGGCTTGATCTACTCTATATTAATATTTGAGTCGATTATGCAATAACGAATACTAAACAAATCATGCATGCATTTTCCCAGTCATAAATTTCGTTAGTTTCAGTGAAAACAAATTGTATCGGTGTAATAATAAATTCTTATTTATTGCTAGCAAGTTAATTACATTAGGCGGTAGACGGTAATGTAGCATGAAAAAATAGCCGTTTCACTTCATTACTTCCATTATTCCGCTGAATGTAACTTATTTCGACTCCTTCCAGTCAGACTGGAATAACTAATAGGCACTCTTTAATGAAATTATTATTCGTTGAGCCTGACAGCCATAAAAATTAATAAAATGTTAATTTATTCGGTTAGTAATTTTTATCACCGTTTACACATCCGGAGATATTCACCGACCCGTCCGATTATCGAGCCATCTGAGAAATTAGAAACATACATGGCACCGTCAAGCACTATACATAAATTTATTTTATCTATCGATGTTCGGTAATTATAATCGACTAATTATGAATGACTAATGAGTTGTACAAGTGACACGGACAACACAATCTCTTCTAGCATCAGCCGAAGTGGTGCTAGTGACCGCTTCTCCTTTATGCGTCTGTGTGAAAAGAAGACAATATGTAGGTGTTAACACGGCGATATTACTTTATCCTTCGCGGACTGCATGTATATAACTTGCACATCAACAATAATAAAGTATCTACATGCTCGCAATGGCAGTTTATTTCTAATTTAATTAACTCTACAGGCGCTTGAAACATGAGAATGTCGCCAGTAGGTCTTTAAAAGACTTATTTGGTTATTATCGTCTATTTGAATTGACAATGATGTGTTAAGAAGTTATACTGACTGTTAAGAAATACTTTTATTTGTGAATAATTGATGCATCCACATTTGTTGGAAATTTTTATTGTTTCTTGACTTTTATAAATAAACTAATTGAGGTGCATTACTGCAAAAGGCAACAAATCCATAATGCACCCGCTTCGATTAGGTGCTGATTTGAGTGCTCTTGGCTGACTATTGCAACATGAAATCATAACTTTTTGACAAAATCAACAAATAACTATTTTATAACACTCTAAAATTTATAATTTTCTTCAAAACGCAACAAATTCTTAGCAGTAAACTATTACATTTTCATGGGGCAGAAGCCAACAAATCTTATTCGACTTGAGACAAAGATATGTTCAAAATGCAACAAAACCAGTAGTGGAAAATCTGTAATTGAAGTATGTAGTTTGTGAGTTTTGGCATCAAACGAAATTTAACAAATCCCATGTATTAATCAAAAGCTGGCAACTCCACAATTGTTTGTATTAAAACAAATCCATAATAACCGCATCATTTCTTCCTAAACTACTGGGTCAAATATTTTGGTAATGGGGAGTTAAATTGATTATTATTTGTTTGTATAATTATTCGTGTGTCGGTAAAACTAAATTTTTACTGCATAATTTACTGAACGCCTCAGTAAATTATACTGACTGTAAAATTGATGTAAAGATGATGATGTTGATTTCTGCAAAAATGCTCCTCAGCTGTGATATTTTCTCATATATAACTAATTTAAATAAACATATTAAGGTATACGGTGTCTTTAGGCGCCAAAATTTCGATAAATAACCTGTAAGCACAACAAAAGCACAAAAACTAAATTTTTGATGTTTTGTTCGCTCATTGCTACTAATTAAATCTGGCTCAAACAAAACAATAATTTTTTAATAGCATTTTCAAGACATGTGTTTGTTGCTATCCTAACGCCACATCTTAGCAATTATTTTCACATACATACCTATAAGTAAAAAAGTAAAGAATTTCAATCTATTACTAAGTCCATGTGTACGTTCACAAGTTCAGGTTTTTGAAAAATTGAGAGAGGCCCGGCTCAAGTTAAATCCTAAGAAGTGCATGTTCTTTCAAAATGATATATGAAAAGTATTTATGACACATTATTTCCTCTGATGGAAGTGAATACTGATCCAGAGAAAAGTGATACCATTCTAAAATGACCAATGCCAGAAGTATTGCTACTACTACTATTGCTACTACTACTACTACTACTACTACTACTACCTTTACTTCTACTACTAGTTTTTCTGCAAAAATATTGTTTTATACTGTTAAAATTTAACTTTATTGTATTATAGAAATTATATTGAAATATGTAGTAGGCATACATATAGTGAGTATTACCTGCCTCTTTTAGTATACAGGGTGTCCAGAAATTCTCCTGACAAACGAAGACCGGAGATTCCTCAGATAATTTTAAGACAATTTAACCCAATTACCTAGTCCAAAAATGCTTCCTAAGGGAACTAGAGCTCTTTGAAGATGGCGCCTTCTAAATAGTTTTGTTTAAATACCTCCAGAACGCTTCTACTTAGAAAAATAAAAACTGGTATGCTTGTTTAGCCTTCAGAGGTAAATCGATTCCATCAATTGCGAATTTCTAGTACCGGTCATAGGCGTCCGTTTTGGGTAGGTCAACGGTTATTTTAACGCATAACTTTTTTGTCTTTAACTTTTAAGCATTTGTGACACTAGATTATTAAATTTTCAGGTATTCTAGTACTAAAAGGTACTCTTACTTTAAGTCATTAGGATACACCGTTTTCTAGAAAAATGGATTTGAAAATTTTTCGTTTTTTCGTCATTAAAGATTAAAAATTTTAGTTAAAGATTTTTAAAAATAAAGTATTTATTACAATGAAACGAAAGTAACAAAAAAAGTATCAAAGGTAGATAGTTACAAAAGATGCTCGATGTGATGACCATAAATTTACCCTTTTGCTTAGAGAACGCCGAATTCTTGCAAAAATTCCAAAGTTATTTCTAAATTCGTTGCAAGCATCTTGTATCCTTCGCCAGAGTTGTGCACGATTTTGTATCGGAACGGAATAAACAAATGCTTTTATGTATCCCCTAACACAATAATCGCAAGGATTCAAATCCGGCGATCTTGGTGGCCAAGCAACTGGACCTCCTCTTCCAATCCAATGGTCTTTGTAGTTATTATCTAGAAAGTCTCGTACATTCCTGCTAAAGTGGACCGGACAGCCGTCGTGTAGAAACCATAAGTTTTGCCGAATATTTAAACGCACCTCATCTAACAAATCAGGTAAAATATTTTGCAGGAAATGTAAATAATCAGCACCATTTAAACGAGCAGGTAATTCCATAGGTCCAAGTAGATAATCGTCAACTACTCCTATCTAGACGTTTATCTTAAACCTATGCTGATGCTTAAATTGTTGAACAACGTGGGGATTGTCACCAACGTAAGAATAATAATGTGCATTATGTACATTAAAAATTCCATTTTTTGTGAATGTAGCTTTGTCACCAAACAAAATGTATCTGAAAAAATCTTCATCTTGATTTTTCTGGTTTTGTAACCATCTAGTGAATTCTACACGAGCAGGAAAATCTCCTTCTAGTAGTGCTTGCACCTTTGTAAAATGAAAAGGATATAAATTTTCTTTGTGTAAGATATTTCCTACAGAAGATTTTGAAATTGTGGGGTACATGGCAGATAGTCTTCGAACGCTAATTTCTGGATTTTCATCAACTTCCATTAAAATAACATCTTCATGTTCTGCTGTTACATCATTATGTCTCCTGTTTCATTATTTTTTGGGACCACTGAACCTGTTTCTCTTCGTTGATGAAGAGCTGTAAATGTTGAGTGAGTGGGATGCTCACGATTGGGAAATTTATCAGCGTATCTACGTTGCGCTGCTCGAGCGTTACACCTCATTTCGCCGTAAACTAAATGCATATCGGCGCATTCCTCATTAGTAAAAATCATTTTTAAAAAAATTTAAATCGTTGTGTTTGAATTCCAAAAAAGAAAAAAATTAAAAGATAAACTTCGCAAACTGACAACAATTTGACAATGAAAAACGTATGTTTTACTTTTATTGGCAGTTCAGAGCCAACTAGTGAAACAAATATAAATTGAACTTTAATGACGAAACAACGAAAAATTTTCAAATCCATTTTTCTAGAAAACGGTGTAACCTAATGACTTAAAGTAAGAGTACCTTTTAGTACTAGTATAACTGAAAATTTAATAATCTAGTGTCACAAATGCTTAAAAGTTAAATACAAAGAAGTTATGCGTTAAAATAACCGTTGACTTAACCAAAACGGACGCCTATGACCGGTACTAGAAATTCGCAATTGATGGAATCGATTCATCTCTGAAGGCTAAACAAGCGTACTAGTTTTTGTTTTTCTAAGTAGAAGCGTTCTGGAGGTATTTAAACAAAACTATTTACAAGGCGCCATCTTCAAAGAGCTCTAGTTCCCTTCGGAAGCATTTTCGGACTACGTGAATTGGATTAAATTGTCTTAAAATTATCTGAGGAATCTCCGATCTTCGTTTATCAGGAGAGTTTCTGGACACCCTGTATAGTTTAATGTGTAGTTCTATGGTTATTTTTTATGTTGTAAGTGTATGCTAGCATTTTTGCTAATAAAGCTCTTTCTCTATTTCCAATACCAAAAAAACAAACATGAATTAAGGAGTTTCCTGGGACTTTGCACTTACTATCGCAAGTTTGTGAAACATTTTACCGAGATCACTAAACCCTTACATTGACTCATGGTAAATAATTATTTATTTGGACGAAACAATGTCAACAAATGAAAGACTAAGAGAGGCTTTATGTTCTTCTCTGATCCTGTTGCAAGCCATCTCAAGCCTGAAAAGAAATTAATCGTCAACACGGATGCCAGTAATACTGGAATTAGAAGAATATTATCACAAGTTGAAGATAAACACGAAAAGGTGATTTACTACTTTAACAAAATCATCTCTAAATAAGAACTTCTGCGTAACCAGAAGAGAGTTACTTGCCGTAGTTAAAACTGTGGAGCATTTTCATAAGTATCTTTAGCCGTTCGTTTTCACAGCTGATCATGCTTCCTTAAAGTGACTATTGCAGTTCAAGAATCCGGAATGCCAAGTGGCTTCAACGGTTGCAGAAGTATGACTCCAAAATTGCACTGGAAAAGATCTAACCATCGTAATGCTGTTGCTTTATTCAGAAGACCATGTCCTCCAGACTGTAATCCCTGTCTCTGACAAGGAACAAGAGAAGAAGGTGAATTTATTTGTCGAAGGACTAATATCCAAGGCATAGGAAATTTGCATGTTGAAATCATCGTTAAAGAACAAAGTGAGTATCTGGATCTTGGACCAATTTTCCAAAAAAAGAAAGTAAAAAACATGAACAGACCCACCTGGCAGAATGTTTCCGATAAATCTCCTTCTTTAAAAAGCTACTAGGCCCTATAGGACTTATTTACTTATTTTGACCTCCAGAAGACGTTCTTAAAATATTTATCTTTCCTCTCGAAACTCCCTGTATATATAATATTTTTACGTTTGATGAGTAAAAAATTAAATCCTAAATAATAAAGTTCCAATAATATTTTAATCTCTATTAGTATGAATTTTATCTTCCGTCACATAGTCAGATTATTCATTGTCTGTTTACAACTAGTCTGACATTTTTTATATTGATTTCCATCCTTGTTTGCTTTCAGGTCTCGTTTCAGAGATGTTGTACAACGGGCTGCTTTCGTTGCTAGACTGTTAGGAACTATTACAATGTCATACATAAAGAGGTATTCTGCCATCGCTATTGACTGAAGTTTAGTGTATCCTATAATTAATTCATAAACTTTAAATTAGTTTTGTCTTAATTTTATGCATACAAGTATTAAATGGAATTGGGTTCAACGCACCTTCGATTTTGTATTCAATTTAAAATATATTACACAACTGGTTATAGTTTTACTATAGTGGATCAACTACATCTAAAGTATTTCATTTACTTAAGTTTTTGTTGATTTTATGTTCATGTAAGTTGGAAAATTTTGTTCCTCTTTGTAATTTTCAAATTCGTTTATACATAGTAAGGATATACATCAAATTCCAATATTTCTGTTCTGTTTAAATTTTATAAAGGTCGCGCGCCACGTAAAGAAGTATCATTTTAATCCTGAATTCGCACACTGGGCGAGGTGATAGAAGGGCAAACACCACATGGGTTTTACATAGGTATGCAACAGTGTCAAAAGACGGTATTTTAAAATTAAATAATTAGAAATATTTAGCAACATGGAGTAATAATAATATTGAGAAATTCATCATCTTTGTTTGTAGAAGAGAAATTGGGAAATTGTTGTCTTCAAATCACGTCACAGTCAATAAGATGCTTAATCAATCTAATGGGCTCTTTGAGCACCGTCCATTTCCAAACTGGGAAAGGCAGTTTGCTTTATGCGACTGTCACAATAAGAAATATATTTGTCGTAGTAAATAAGACAGACTTGTACTAGCACACTCATATTTTCTTTTAAAAATAGTTTTGTAAATAATACATTAAAGTAAGTAACCATTATGACAAAATTATTATTATATAGTTTTTTAGCAATGGCTACTACATAGAAGTTCACATCCTTTCACATCTATTTATTACACTTTGAATATGCAATATTTAAGATATTATATTTCTCTTCACTCAAAAATGAATTGTTTCTTCAAAGTTTGTTATTAATGTATACACAAAAGATATCTACCTAATGCTTAGCTTAAATGTTTCATACATACAGGATGTTTTGGGAAATGTAAATACGTGAACAGTGAATACAGGGTATCTAGAAAGCTTAAAAAAACCTTTTGTTGCCGGATCTAACCATTACCGAGATACAGAGCGTTTTACCGATTTTGGTTATTTCTTTGACTTGCCATAAAAGGCGAACCGCTCTGTATAATCTAATGATTATTAGCTTCTCTTAATCCACTAACGTCATAAGTGAAAAATAAATGTAGGTCTGATGGCATATCTTTTTTTATATTTTGTTTATTAGCAATAACAACACCCTGTATGCGGGATTTTGAAAATCTGTTCACGCTTTTGAGTAGAGTTTTGAGTAGAGTAGAAATAGATACAAAAAGAATACAAATTTTTTCATGCTACTAGATCTTTTTCGCTTATAAATTTTGTGGATTGAAAGAAGCAAATTTTAATACCTCTACCGGATTTCACTTGACTAGCGGTTCGAATTTTATGGCAAGTTAAAGAAATAGCCAAATGGTCAGACCCGTCAACAACAGGTCCTGTATTTATTGTTAACGTATGTACATTTCTCAATGAAACAACCTGTATAAATAATGGGTCTAACATGTCTCTTGTGAATGAAGATGACGGATATAGAAATAAAAAACAATTATTGTTTATTAATAAATGATTAATTTTAACAACTGCAGCTATTAGTTAAGTAAGTATTTATAATCGAAATGTTTGCTGGTTCATCTAATGCTGTTTGATCAGTTTGTTTGCTTTTGCTTCATCGGGAATGCCAGTCTAACAGTTGTTTGTTTATCGTATCTTGGTATTTTGTTGCTGCAGGTTTAAATCTTCACATCTTCTTATCATAGTTATTATCCCATACAATTTGAAACATTTCGTACATGTGCGTGCGGAAACATTTCATGTGACTGTCATTATCAGTTTTTAGTATTATAATTAATAAAATACACATAGGTACATAAAAATTTCAGTTAACGTATTATTTACAAAAATATAAAACTTGAAAAATGGTTAACATGTATGTATGTATGTATGTATGTATGTATGTCAACATAAAATAAAGCTTATTAAAATAGATACAAGCACAAGCTCCATTGAATCTCAAATATTAAATTTGTGAATTATTACCACAGTTTATTATACAGTTCGTCGAGTGAAGGTTCCAAAAAGTGTGGCTAAATCGCGGCTAAATGCGCAATGAACACCAATGAAATTCATATGTACACGACAAAGTGGGAGAAATTCTATTTCTTGACAAATCACCGTGCCCCTTGACCGCGCGAATGTGCGCGGCTAAATGCGCAGTCGTCTTTTGGTTGTCTAGAAAAACGAAATCTGGGACCTCGACATCAAAGGAGCCGACGTGAAGACGCCGGACTGTATAATAGACTGTGTTATTACCTTCATCACCGTTAGAAAGAAAAATAGCTGGATATAAGGAAGCGTCATAGAAATCCTTAGCCATTGCGAAAAAGTAATGAGACATTTTCCGTTATTAAATTTGTACCTATACGGAAAATACACTATGGGGAAATTCACACAATTACTTGTGATATACGTTAAAATACTTTGCTATAATAGGTCCAAGCAAGGAATCCGGAATGGTTTCAAACTGTCAGAAATATTCGACTAGTAATGTTATGAATTTGTTTTTAGTAAACATCGTGCAAAAAGTTTCTGACAGTTTGGAATTAGTTTGGATTCCTTGCTTGAAAAGACCTATTATTATTATTAGAATGTGTTATGTACTATGTTTTGTCTTTACATTCTAATAATATTGTAGCAAGGTCTGACACAATTTATATTTGAACCTTAATTGTGTGTTTTTACTTATTTGTTAATTCTTACCGAAGAAAATTTCTGTGGCACAAACCCAGTGCCTCAGTTCTTGAACAGCATATTAATCTATAACTGGCGGCGACTAGTTATCCAGACCAAAATATAACAACCAAAAAACCGTAGCACATAGAATTTTTATTGTACATGTATGTTGTATAATCGCAACTACATAACAGTCAGTAGTATTGCTTAAAGTAAACTATTAAAAAAAAAATAGAAAAATTTTGGATAACGGCTGTGTTGAAAATAAATAATTTATAATATTTATATTTCGAGCACCTGTGTTTGCAATAGACCACGCTAGTGTGGCGTCTAAAATTAGGCAACTAGCATTACAGGTGCCAAAAGCAAATTGACGCAAAAATTTGTCTGTAAAATTCAACCTAAAGAGAAGGTGACCTAAGAATAAATAAAATCAACAAAATAACAGCTGCTATCCCTTTTTTTAATTCAATTACCACACTTATTTCAGAAATATCTGTTAGTAGATCTTGTATATAGTATATTAAGTTACATTTTGACTAGTCTGGATTTTAATATAAGTTCAATTAAATCAGACAAAATTTGACAGTTCTACCAATTTAAATGTGAATATACTGTTAACTTTATTTGCACTAAACACATGACATATGCATTTAATACCATACCACAAAGCACAAATAAACTGACTTATACAAGATTTAATACAAAAAAAAACACACAAAATCAACATAATCTCAATATAGAAATTTACAAGTTGAAGTTTTCTGACGGATGACAGGCAAACCAAATGAAATTAATTGCTTAATTAAGCTTAATTCTCTTTTACTATTAGTGGAGAAAGCACACATTTTAAAAATGTATTTAACACGTTGACTGCGATACATATCTCCGGGGGTATGTATTCATTATAAAAATTATTTAAGAGCAGAAAACTGCATTTTTATGTTACGTGCGAAATCTGTAGAAAACGCAGTTTTTGGCCGATTTCAGTGAACCAAACAGCTTTTGAATGGGTTTTTTAAGATTTATTCATTAGCTATGCCATAAATGTACATATCTCGGGGGATATGTACCGCACCTAATTAATATACTATTATTAATGTGCGGTACATATCCCCGGGGTTATGTGTCGATTCTACATGTAAGAGAGAGATATATCCCCGGAGATATGTATTTACACTATATGTAAGAGAGAGATACATTGAATGCATAAGAAGGGCGTAAGTAGGAGGAGTCTAGCTCATGTGTTTTTATAAGATTCGTACAAAAAATTTACTTGAAGATAAAATGTACCGGCGGCAGCAATGTGGGGATTAGTTCTGTTTGTGATTTCATAATGTCCGCACGTACCAAGAAACTGTTAGCACTTGCTGCAAAAAGACTGTCTGATGAAATAGAGGGCAATGAAAGATCACAGTCTAAGCTACAACTCGAAGACAATCAATCAAAAAATTCTGTAGGAAACAGTAGCGACAGTAATAGTATCGAGGATCCATTTAGTAGTGATGATTCTATCAAAGACAAAAATTATTTGCCTTCATCTTCTTCTTCAGATAATTCGTCAAGCAAAAGTGAATCGGAGTCTGACAATTTTACTAGCACAGGAACAAATACAAGGGATAATTCTGGAATGACTACACCAACGAATGGCGGTGAAAGTGATCTTGCTATTTGGTCTGATCTTAAGAGTTATCAAATAAACTTTAATTTATTTAAAGATCAATGTATCTTAAATGATAGTGTGCAGAGTGTACTAAATTCACAAGTGAAACCAATAGATATTTACAAAATTTTTGTAAATGATGAGATATTTGATCTGATGGTAACCCAAACAAATATATATGCGCAACAATGTTTACGTAAACGCCATTCAAAAAAATCACGTATTGCTTCGTGGACTGATACCAATAAGCAGGAACTAAAGAAGTTTTTAGGTGTTACTTTGGCTGCAGGTCTCACTCAGGTTCCGGCAATTAATCTCTATTGGTCAAAGGATACTTTATATCATAATACATTTATCTCATCTGTAATGAAAAGAGACAGGTATCTGCTTTTGCTTACATCACTTCATTTTTCGAATAATGAAGAAGTAGACCAGGAAGAAAATGCTGACAACAGGTTACAAAAATTTGAAAAAGTGTTGGCGTTACTACTAAAAAACTTTCAAAAAGTATTGGAGCCAGGTCGAAATCTGGTTATAGATGAAACAATGGTTCCATTTCGTGGCCGCTTAAGATTTAGGCAATACATTCCTAATAAGACCCATAAATATGGAATTAAATTGTACAAATTGTGTACTACAACTGGATATACATACAATCTGAGAGTATATGCGGGTAGAGGCGATACGCAACCAGAGCTTGGTCATTCCCAATCAGTGGTATTAAAATTGCTAGAGCCAATTAATCCGAAGGAAGGTCGAATTCTTTTTGCAGATAATTTTTATTCTAGTGTTTCCCTGACCGATAAATTATTAAATCGAAATATACTTTACTGTGGAACATTGCGAGCAAATAGGAGAGGCATACCAAAAATATTTTCTGGTAAAATGAAAAAAGGAGAAGTGCTTGGTAAGCAGAGAAATAATGTTAGAATCATCAAATGGGTCGATAAACGCCCCGTGTTAATGATAACAAGTGTGCCTACGCACGATGACACTTTAGCTCCTACAGGTAATGACAATTTTATTACAATGTTTAGCAAACTGGTACTAAATTTTTACTTATTTTTAGGTAGGATTAACAGAAATGGTGAAACTGTTAAGAAGCCTAAATACATAATTGATTACAATGCAGCCAAGAAAGGAGTTGATTTCAGTGACCAAATGTCATCCTACCATAGTATCTTAAGAAAAAGTTTAAAGTGGTATAGGTAAAATACATCTAACTAGTTTAAAATTACAGTTTTGTCAATTTTCTACTTTTCCAGAAAACTCATGATTGAATTGCTTCTTGGAACCACAATTGTAAATTCTTGGATCATTTACAACATGGTTTCATCTACTAAACTTGGTATAACTGAATTTAGACGGCAACTGGCAGATCAATTGGTTCTTGATGAACAGGAAAATGAGGATAATATATCAAAAACTCCAAAAAAAAATCTCATACATTTGTCAAGCCTGAAGGACCAGGTCGAAAGCGTAGAAGACCCTGTAAAGGCTGTTATCAAGAACTGAAGAAAACGATGAGCAGTCGTGAAGCTGATAAAAAAGTGCGCAAAATTATTTCATTTTGTAATGATTGTCCAGATACTCCCGCCTTTTGTTTGCCATGCTTTAATAAGCATCACTCTTGATTTATTAATATACTTATATCTATATTATATATTTATGTATGTATATGTAGTACATATAATAATAAAAATTACCATGAAATAAAGGGTTACTTTCGCATATAGTTTTTCTACTTTTTTCCTTTAAAAAATATCTTGCGTCTTTAACAAATATTAGTTCAGTGTATATATTTTCAAATTCTTGTATAATTCTGAAACTACTTCTGTTTTTTTTATATTTTACAAAAGGTCCAATGTAAAAACACATACATATCCCCGAGGATATGTACCGCACAAAGGAAATATTATGTTACATATCCCTGGGGATATGTATCGCAGTCAAAGACAATATACATTGTACCTTCCCCGCAGTCAACGTGTTAAACATTTAAAGAGAAAAATATTTTAGAATAATTGGTCCAAAACTAGCTAATAACATTCTTCTATCTGGGTTGGTCAGTGGTCGTAGGGTTTAAGGCGTCAGTACTTGAATCGACTTGGCTAGACTGGTGTGGGTTCGAGCCCCGCAGCCGGTAGAGTGTATATCAGTTATATTCGTAGAGAGGATTGGCACCCGGTCGACATTTGACTACCCCCTAATTAATAAAGATTTCCAGGTTTCCCTCATTTCTGAATGGTGGTTAGGGCCTACCAGCGTCGTTTCTGCTTATTATAATAATATGCCGCCCCCTCTCCCGCACAAGTCATCTTCTGACTAATTCTCGTGATTAAAATGAGGGGAGAGATATTATTATTATTAATTCAAGTAAAGAAATTTCTTAAATATTTCTATTAACAGAGAAATAAATAAAAATTCCAATGTCTCGTTTTCAGTCAGATAATTTGACCCTTAAATATAGGTTCCTAAGAGTCATTATAGTAACACTTGATTGAAATGAATGCTACTATGATGTCATTTCATACTAGATTTTTCCTGCCAAAATATACTTAGGAACAATTATTATAACAAAAATTTCCATTGATAATGAGCACGTTTCCTATGTATGTATAGCATTTTTTGTACATTATAGAAGAAATAAAACTAGTTGTTGTTATTCATTAAATGATGTTTACATTCAATATCTCGCTATACATATATTTACATATTTTGTATTAAACTCAGAAACGCCGGAATTATGAAAAAGGGATGGCTGTCCTCCCTTCAACTTTAATTATATAATGTGCCTATTATATAATAATAATTATTCAGTGGATATAATTGAGGAAATTAGCATAACGTCAACATGCAGTGAACACACGTCCGCATTTATGCCCATACTACGCAATTATAATATTACAAGGTCCTACGTGATCTGGCTAAACTAAATATAATGCATAACATGGGGGTGTGGATGATGATGGCAAGTCTACCGACATAGCAACGTTTAACGATTCTAAATCAACAGAAGCATGGAGCAGGTGCCAGATGTCATGAAAATTGCAGTTTGCAGTTAATTGCAAATGACTCAGGACAACAAAATGCAATTAGTCCCAATAAAAACTAGGTATTAACTTTATAATAAAATTGAAACAATAAGAGTGGATTGCCGAAATGATATTTGCTGAAACGTTGAAATGATTTTTGTGTTTGCAATATCAAATAAAACGAATTGTTCAATTTGTGTAATGGAAATGTGGAATATTTTTTACTCTGTTATTCCGCTTCATGCTACATGAAGGATAGGTTTTTATTGTTAGACGATTTAGCGTTCTGGAGTAGTAAATTATATAAGTTTATTTCATTTTGTTTAAAAGCTTACATAGAACGATACAGCGCGGAAAGAGGATTCTGATGATGAAAAGATCCCCCAACGCTTTAGATCCTATACGGTCCACAAAAGAACAATCAATGCATTCTTTATAGGGATTATATCCATATTAAATTTTGCCGCAGGATTTCAAGAGCGTGTATGGCACTGATAATATCCCTACTGCTTTAAGTAACAAGGTTTCTGTAGATTTAGATATAATTTTGAATTATTTAAGTTTACATTTAATACTCAGTTATTAGAGCCTATAATTAAATTTAGCAATATTATGATAACAGAACACAATATATTATATGTTTGTTTTACTATTGTTTTACTATTTTCTGTGATTAAATTTAAATCTTGAGTAAAGGCATAAATCACTTTTGAATATGACATATTTTAGAATACCAAAGGTATAAGTTATAATCATGCGTCACAGTTCCTGAAATACAAAAAAGATTTTTTCAGAGTTTTTGTGTTCTGGAATGTTGAACTATGGACAGGGTTGCTTTTAAGAGTTACAGCACTTAGGCCCCATTGGTGTTGGATTACCTCGTCTTCCTTAACCAGTATCGAGTTTGAATACCTGTCACCAGACCTTGACATGGCTAGGTACTTTTTGGCTGTATCCTTACAAGAGTACCCTAGGAGCTGCTCGATGTATCCTGACTTGTCAGCTTCTTTACTGCCATTGTTCTGCTTATGTCCCTTAACCTAGCATACAGATATGCTCTTGGCGACTGAGACATTCCCATGCTGATTGATTATCTTATGATTACGTAAGATGATTAATGATTTTCCAGTGTCTGTGATAATTCGGATAGTTTTTTCCGTCGTATACCTACGGGCAATTTCTTTAACGGCTATGGTTATAACTGCTAGTTATAACATTATTCATTGTCCACTGATATCGAATATGTAGAGATCTGGAATAGATCCCACATCCTGCAGTTTCCTTCCTTCTTTTTCCTTTCTAGCTGGTGGCATCTCATGCCAAATGTCCCGTCGCACTTCACTGTCCCATCTTCAATGGTGACTCCGTAAAAGCCTCTCCGCGACTTGTAGTCATGATACCAACAACAGGAGCCGAAATATATGAGCAGGCCCAGATAGCGCGTCCGCCTCCCACAAAACTGAACCCGAGGACAACAAGAGCAGGTCAAAGAATTTCAGCTAAGATTAGGTATGTACATTTTAATTCTGTTACTGATAGCGATCAATTACGAGGGTCAAGACATAATAACCTGGAAACCGTTATATGTCAAATAACTTCGTATTATGTTTCTGTTTTCAAATTTGATATTCTATTTCTTGTCTAATTTTTCTGCATAATAAATTGATTTACTTATATTTCGATGAAATAGTGTGTTAATAAATCCTCTAATAATCTTGTAAACAGTAAAGGAAATGATATACATACTTGATAGGAAGAAATTGTTCTATTGACCTTATAATTCAATAGGGAGAACTTAAATATAAATTGTAACAAAATTAAAATGTATCTATGGCATGACACAAAAAGCATATAATAGCTAATAGAATAAACATAACTCGAAAACCTAAAATTTATATTATATATTTTGATATATCCAATCTGCTGAAAATATAGTCCCTCAATGTCACTATTTAACTGGCATAGGTCTAGTATCTAATAACTACACGCCAATTCTCCCATCTTAATTATAATCGTGACAAGGTCACTCATTGTCTTAAATGATATTCGTGATAATATGTTGAATACGAGCCCTAACAACTAAATGTTCGGACGGACTATTATATTTATAATTAAAAATTGTTTTTGAGTTGTACATCTGGAATTTAAAAAATCTACATAAACTTAATTATTAAATCAAGTGTTTTGACCAATAAATCATTCATTATTTTAATAATTATCGATTTGCTGGCTTTGGCAAATAGTTTAAATGTTTATTTAACGAAATTTGCTGACAACTTAATGTTCGGACAAAGATTCTTTTCATCAATGAAATACAAGCAAGCTCTGAAAAAAAATGCCATCTGTCACCATGGCAAAATTAATATATTTTTATGACATTAGCAATAGTGCATTCGCGAACAAAATGGCTCGCGGAGTTGCTACTGATAAAAAAGTGCGTGAAATCATAATAAGACAATATGCCAACGGAAAAACTATGGGAAAAATAGCAAAAGACCTCAATATTGCCAAATCGACCGTGGGAGAGGTAATAAAAGCGTATGGGGAAACGGGATCCTTTGATGTCCGCGGCAAAAGTTCTGGGCGACCAAGGATTGTAACAGAAAGGAAAAAAAGGGTTCTTGTTAAAATTTGCAAGCAACAAAGAAGGGGTACGGTACGGGATATTCAAACACGATGGAATGAAGAAGCAGATTTAAATGTTTCAAGGGAATGTTGCAGACAGTGGATACACAAAGCTGGATATGGATTTTATAAAGTAAATATTATTTGTGATTGAAATACAAAAAATTGTAATAAATAGCTCAACGCACTTTAGAGCAATTCACATTTTTAGGCCAAAGAAAAGCCACTGCTCACTGACATATAAAAGAGAAAACGTCTTATTTGGGCAAAATCTAAAGTACAATGGACCAAAGAAGACTGGGCTAAAATTATTTTTAGTGATGAATCCAAATTTGATGTTTGTGTTGGCGATTTTCGGAAACGGGTGATAAGAACGAAATCTGAAGCATTTCATAAAGATTGTATTAAGCGTACAGTAAAGTTCCCACAGGGTGTTATGATTTGGGGCTGCATGTCCACTAATGGTGTAGGCAGGCTTGAGTTTGTAGATGGCACCATAAATGCCCAAAAATATCAAGGCATTTTGGAAAGAAACTTGTTGCCAAGTACGATGGAGCTTTATGAACATGGGAATTTCATATTTCAGCAGGATGGGGCATCCTGCCATACAGCTAAGAGTACCAAAAAATGGTTTGGGGACAATCAAATTAGTGTCTTGTCCTGGCCCTCGAGTAGTCCCGACTTAAATGTCATCGAAACACTATGGCATCACATGAAAAGATCCTTAAGAAATAGCCCCCAGCGATCAATTCCAGCACTTAAGGCCAAAATCCAAGAAATTTGGAATGTATTTACCCCACAATATTGTAAATCTTTGGTGGATACTATGCCAAAGAGGATCAAGGCGGTAATAGATGCCAAAGGGGACGTTACATCCTATTAATTTCCCTAAGAACGTTCTTTAATTAAGATTGTCCGAACATTTACTTGTCACTTTATTTTGTAGTTTGTTGTTAGATATTTAAAGAAATAATTTATGTTTGGAGTAAACATTGTTCTGAAAAGATTATAACTTTTGTTTTATGACAATAATTGGTATAGTTTCAGCAGAAAAAATTCTAATTGAATTCAAAATGGAAACTGAATATATTTGGAAAAAATAAACTGTCGTCCGAACATTTAGTTGTTAGGGCTCGTAGTCGAAGTAAACAATTTAAAAAATAATAAAAGAGTATGAACAAGAAACGGTGCTTTTGGAATATTTTGACAAGTCAAAGATAATTAAGCCATTAATATCATGGTCGTACTAGTCCGTGCTAAACCATGCAGCTTGCTAATGAAGGTTATGATATTGGAAATATGTAACATAAGTGCAAACTTATTACATTAAAGAGATGGGCGCTAATCTAAATGTGAAATGAATTATTCATTATATATATCAGCAATAATGTTACCTTTTTAATAGCTGTGCCAACAACAACCAATAGTAGCAACTAGTTGCTTGTTGTGTTGATCTATAGAATTGTTTCTGCCGAGAGGTAGACTGGAGCACAGCCTAAAAAGTGGCACTATTTCTACGTCAACCATTCTTTCTGGAAATACAATTTAAAATGCAAGAAATTTTTAAATAATGCAGTACGAAAGATCTCCACAGAATAGTAGAATAATAACGTTTCGTTATGAATGAAATTAATATTGTTTTGATTGCAAAGAGATTTTTTTACCAAGTTAATTAACAAACCCAGGCTAAATAAATTATATTAGAACATTATTTTACATTTATTAAACATTTTATATCTACTGAAATATTCCAATATTTTCACTACAAAGGATAAAGTGAATGGACACGTATCCTGAAATTGCTATCAGCTGTTTGATTTCCCATTCTAATTCACGAAATTAATTGGTGTGTTGAGCTGTTACAGTGCCAGTTCACATATTAACAACTAAATTTCTGATTGATATAGACCTATAAACCCTTCGCTGACATCAAAATATGCACCCCATATCATTTCATCATTTCAAGTGTCATTAACAAGTTCAGTAACAATATTGAGTCTGAGATACAGGTTTATTTACTTTGTTTCATATGCAGATGCAATTTTAACAGTTACAAATTACTTTTTTAATGTTCTCTAATGCAAGTGTGTATGAAAGTGATAAAAATTATATATTTTTTATAATCTTAATATTAAATTAAGGTAAGTACGTACGATGTAATAAAAGTTTCGTTTCTGCAGCAATAAGCACGGATTACCTATCTCAAGAGTATATACGTAAAGACTGTGTATTTCAGCAGAAAACAAAGATTAGTGTAAAGTGGAACTTTACGGAAGGCTTATCGTGGAATGGAAGGATGATCACCGTGTAGATTTTGCAAAAATGTGCACAAAATGGACCTTTTTGTCCCATAGTGATCAGTCTTGTAAACAAATGGAAGAACCAGCCACAAGGTCACTTTTGGCCTCAACGTTGATAAACCTCTAGATGTAAACAATTCGAAAACAAACCTTGAAATCAGAAATTGTAAATCTCAAGTGTTGATTCAAATAAGCTGACGATACCTTCATCATATAATCTTATGGATACAACAACATAAAAAATTTCTATATCACATTAAATAGAATACATCTGCTTATCAGTTTCACTATAAAATGGAAGAAAACAGTTCCCTCATATTTTTAGGCTTGCCATGTTAGAAAAACATGTTTATAGTAAGCCTGGTGGCCCAGAAATAATGTGTTGTAAATACCTTAGTGTATCGAGCACAAACCATTTGTGAACACTTGGAAGAAGAATTACATCCCCTATAATCTGCTGCCAGAGGAAGTGGATATATCAAAAAAACAAGTGAGCGAGAGGCTGACGAATTACAAGTGTCACCTAAGAAATGACTATAACAGCAGTCAGAAATCAATTGCGGAACATAGAATAGACCTAAACAAAACCAAAATTCTTGTGAGGGACAAGGTTCACAATATTTAAATATAAATGCCGACCAGAGTACTTTCCAGTTTAAAAGTTAATTGTGAAGAAGAGAACCATATCAAAGCATGAAGAAATCTAAACTGGCTACGTGGCAACTAGCCTTTAAATTATTCAAATATTGACAACAACCACAGAAGATTGTAGACCAGCGTATTCAAGTATGCACAGAGAGCCAGGCTGATTTACACGCGCTTTTATTCTTCAGCATCACATTTCGTGTGGTGTAGAAATGTGTCAGGACTCTTTTTCTCTTTGGAAGTAAAAATTATGTTAAGTTGATCTAGATGGCTGACATATTGGCCAGACAAAGCTCAAAAAGTCAAGACTTAAATCACTATTGGGGTACCTCAATGCTATCTTCCAAGGTCCATTGCTGTTGGATCAGACTGATAAAAGGCAGAGAGCCCATGTGGATTTTGATCCTAACGGGCATCTCGGACATCTTAACAGGCAACTACATAGAATTGGCTTAAGTATGTCGCGTTTGCAACAACACAGATGAGGATTCGGTTCACATTCTCTGCAACTTATGTCTGTTTAATAGTAAAGAGACAAATATTTTAGGGCGGATTTTCATCCTCCTCAAGACGTTACAGAGATTCCAGCACAACTACTATGGGTCATCAGACCTCAGTGCTGTGTAAATCCGCGCCGTCTCTAAATAATGACAACAATGAATCAACTAGATTTAATGCTCTCAGGTATTTCGAATAATGAGGAATTATAGCGAAGTAATTAAGTGTATTGATTTATAGATATTTACAAACGAACACTACATTCTATAAAAATAAATCTAAAAGACACACAACTAGATGGTATTTCAAAATTTGTAAAAGAAGAATGTGTTCAATGTCAAATAGCACCTTCACAATCCTCTTTATTTGTCAATACAATTATTTTTTCTTCATATCTTCTATATTAGTTGCTTGATCAATTCTGAAAGGTACATCCTGATTTGTCAGAAAAATATTAGATCTAGCTATCTAATTCCGTGCTAGCAAATTCATAGAGAGAACTGTAAAGTACAAGTTTTCTAATTTTAAAATGTCAGTTACATGTGTGCTACTTGAACGCGCTACAAAGGATAGCGATCCTTACAAAGGCAGACTACTAAGATAAGAAATACTAATTAACTTGTTAAATGTATAACATTCTGAACCTGATATTTCATTGTTGAATGTGATTGTACAGAAATTACTTTATCATTTCCAGCGTGGTGTAGTAGACCTAGGTAGATACTTGTAGCCGGAGCCATTTTGAATATTTAACGAGCAACGCGGGGTGCATATATTACATGAACTCGGCCTAACGCAGTTAAGATTAGTGTGGAATTTAAATACAATTTTAACTGCGGTATTTGGAGATTTGTTATATATGCAAAAAATTTTAACTCCATCTGCTAGTGTTTCAGTTTTTGGAACAGATAAATTTACAACTGGAGACTATTCAAAACAAGAAAACAAGTATAAAATATCGTGTTTATTTTATTACTCAAAAATGTGATTTTTAATGATCAGAAATCAGAAAAAATGTACAGAAGGTACGCTTTAACGTTTTATAGCTTTCCGAATTTAAAATAATAATCCATATAATTTATCTTTTTCTGCAATACAAATTGTATAGTTTATATTATGAATTATGTACTCTGCATAGGTATTACATTGTAACAGTCTTTAATTTAACTTTATTTGGATAATCATTAATAGGAACCTGTTCACTTTAATTAACGTAACCATAATTTAATAAGACATAAAATAAACAGCAAACACTGAGGCACACCAACATAAACACTAATCATTAAATTAAAGTTTTTAGAAGTAGCACTAATTTTACGTCTATGTAAATTTATATATATACATATATTGCTTTATAGTTTATACGTAGGTATGCCTTATAGCAACAGGTTAATATAATTTTGAAAATCGTTTATTTGATGTGGAAAGTATTGAATACAAAATTTGGTCCTAATACAGTTGTATGTGTATTTATTTGGAAATCTAGGCGTACATGAATTTGTTAAATCATTTTCAATACATTATTTTACTTTTACAGATAGGTATTAGCTGACATCGGGTTCACTCTAGAAAAAATATTTCATAAAATCATAATATTGTATATTTAACCTACGTATGTAACTGATATCAAATAATGTAAATAATATAGAAAATTGTTTGGTATAAATTGCAATTAATTATTAATTTTATACATTTACTTTTATTAGTAAATGTATAAAAAACGATAGCGTAAATGTTTCAATAAAGTAGGTGAATGTTTTTAATTTATATTAATCTAGACACATTTTAATTATCAACGTTTTGTCATTAAAAAATTTTATTTTTCAAATTATTAGATCAGATCTCATCTATTGTGGGTGATTGCATATTCATATATGGTCAAAAGTGACATTGAAATTTGAAAATCATTTAATGATGTCATTATACCAATTATGTTCTTTTAAAAATTAATTTATTATAACAGTATGTAGATGTGATGGAGTTGTTTCAGTTTACATTTCCAATCATTAAATCCATGTTTGACCCCATGATCTTCTTTGCTATCTATTTCGTATTCTCTAAACAATTCTCAACATAGCCTTCTGCCGTAGAATGAAATTTCCAGCCCCCATGAGGCTTTAACATCTGCATATCTGCACCGCCATCAACCAGAATGGTGACTGACGATCTTCTAAAGCAGTGGCCAGTGTATTATTCGGGATTCTTCAATCCAAGCTTTGTAGCAATAATTTTTGGAATTCTTCCAGAAACATTAACTTCGACAGGCTGGGAGGTACATTTTGCTTGTCTGTAGAATGCAAAAACGCCTGTGAGTTGCATTAGGAAGATAAAGTTCAGTGTGTTTTCGAAAAATATTTAAATAGTTGATATCTGCCACATTTCCTTCTGTTATAACAGTTTTCGTGCATAGATGTCATTGCATTGAATTGGATCCAACATTAGCCTAGTTAATTCCTCGCAGCGACAGGCTCCAATAATGCCGACTATCATAGCAACCTTCATGAGTAAATACGTTTCATCATCTACAGTACTTAGAAACTTATACACTTCTCCTTTATAAAACTTCAAGCAACTTTTTGGCGTTGTAACCCTCTGAATTTCTTTTCAAAAATAGGATTAGTCGAGAAAAGTCCTTCATATCTTGATTTTTCTTAACTGAAATCATATTTCTCAACATTGAGAAGTGAGTTCTTAGTGTAGATGATTTCTGGAAGTGATGCTTTCCGAAAAAAATAAGACAAAAAAAATCCTCAGACACCTATATCTTGTTAGCTTTTCAACAATCTTCAAACTTTTGGTACGCCAAACTCTTGGATTTTGTCGGAACTAGATTTAACATCGCTCCATTTGCTGCTGCTTCTATATCAGAGGATAAACTTCCATCAGAATCATCATTCATGTTGAAAATCACTTTTTATGTTTATGGGTTTGTTTGACAAAGTTTTGACAGTAACCATGCGAAAGGTAACATAAGAAAACTTGATCAGTAAACTTAAAATCGGGTACTTTTTCTGTTAGCAGAAAATACACACGTCATTTGACACTTTTTGTCAAATGTTTTTTCGTGTTATTAAATGAAATAGACCTATAATATAAATCTTTACAACACTTATATTGTAAATAACTATTACAATACAGTAAAAAATATAATAAGTTTTATTACTATTGATATGATTAACAAAAAGCTAACAAAAAATAATGTACTTTTATATAATTCGTTATTTCGGTGTATCTACGACCAGACAATCCAAATAGACATATTGAAAACACGTGTAAAGCTGTAAAAGTTCATTATACCTTACATTTTATCTGTACACATCTATGCACTTAAGCAGACAACATTTTTGTTCTAAAAGCCAGTTTCCGTTTATGGTTTAATTTATTTAAACAGCCGATATTCCAATTTAAATGCATAGGTTAGGCATTACGGCGAATTTATGTATATGTTTTGTTCCAATTTATCCATATTTTAGCTATAACGAAACGCATCTGCATAAATCGCCCCTAAACGTATTTTGTATTGCGATGGAGTAACTGATCCGCCCTCGTTACGTGAACGATCCCCTGCTATTTCCGAGAGCGCCTGGCGGTAATAAAAAGGGCCAACCTTTTTACGGTTAGCTCTGATGACCACGATTTCATTTATGGCTCCAAAAACAATTCCAGATCGTATAACTATAGATGATAGTATACGTTATTGGTATAAAGACGGGAATTTCAGTGGCGTCTGTCGTACATACAGATACTTATAGCAAAAAATTATCACTATATTTATTACCAACGGAAGGAAAGGATAGCAACTACCTACCGAATTATTAGAATCTTTTCCGTTCGAATAATCGTTATTTTGTGACACGAAAGAGGATACGTTGTATATTACGCCAGTGGTGATAAAAAGGTTAACCTTTTTACGATTACGTCTGATGACCACGATGTCGTGTATGACTTCAAAAACAATTTCCAGAGAGCATAACCAGAGGCAGTATACTCCATTTGAAAACTGGCAGGATAAAATTTGTTAAGGTCAGCAAATCGCTCATTGTAAATACAGGGTGTAACTTTGAAGGGGGGTCCGGTTTGGAGGGGGGGTAGTCCGTGTTCCCTAGATTGCTAATCTGAACTTAGTTTTTTTTAAATCAAATAAATAGCCGAGTTATAATTAATTTTTTAAACTGCACCCAAATTGCTATACACGCCCCTGTACAGCGTCCGAGTTTCACTGCAGAACCATATCTACGGTGTTGCCAGTTAGTTGATACCCGTCTAGACGTCGGAACTTGTTCCGTCATTTCAGGGTCGTATTCCAAGCAGCGCAGCGCGACCGAAGCTGATATTTTATAATGAATTCAGTATATATGTAGCTTTGATGGTGTGCACTACGTGTTATTTATTTGCATTACGGTCACGAGTACAAGTTAACTGTACACAATGTCACGAAGGATACCGTGCAGAAAAACCACAGGATTCACGATTTGACTGCAAATGAAAATCAACCGTAAAAGCCAGTATTCGCTCCGATTTAAAAGACAAGTATTTACGGTTAAATGTTAATAAAACAACTACTGCTGGTGGATGGAAAATAACACATTATAACAGGTGTGTTGGAAGAAAATTTTGCCACAAGATATCATCTGATCGCATCAAAAGTACTAGAACACGCAAATGCAGAAGCTATAACAAAAATAGTGACATAGTTTGACATAATTGTGGAGCCGTGAAATGTGAAAATGAGGATTTTTTAGTGAGGTAATGTGAATGCAGAAAACAAGTCTGGATATGCAAAACTACAGCTTCCAATTTATTGTGATGAGATTTCGGCATTTTTTTGCATGTATACACCTCAGTCTGATCCTAATAAACCGCCAATGATACGACGTCTAGATGTTAAGTACCTAACGGAGATACAAAAAAGAAGAAACTGCAATGAATAATGTTTTAAATATGCTTTTTTATAATATTGCGACTCATCAGTCATTATAATTTTCTGTCAATCCTGATGAAGTATAGATCCTAAAACCATTTTCGAGTGGTGTAAGAAGTACGTATAAAATACAATTTTTTACTGATCTATTAACCATTTATTATTATTAAATAATAGTATTGGTAGGTGGATTTTAATACGTTACCTACTAATTATTGCCAGTAAAATTTAATGTTTTAAAATAATTGTTGCTGTTTTATAAAATGTACGTAATTAAAAATAAGCAAATTATTAATCTAATAGCTTCAAAATGTTTTTCAAAAACAGTTTCAGTACATAGAATTTGATCGAGGATTTGATACTATTTTTAAGGGTTTCATCAATGTCCCTTCAATAACCGTGACATTGACCATTGACTTAGTTCATAAAATAAAAATATCGCATAAATACTGCACACAATACATGAAACCAGAGTAGGTCGTTTTATGTAAAAAATATACAGATATGAGAGAGAGAAAGCAAGTTGTCTGCGTGATTTTTTACTGAAATTGAATTAGAATTTGTTTAATGCAGTGTTGTATTTTGCCAAGTTTAATTTCGTAATAATTTAAAGTGGTATTTTGTGGAATGTGTTATTCTGTACAAGTGTATAATAACCTTATAAAAGTCAGTTTTCATTACCAAGTGTGTGTGGTATTATGAAAAAAATATGTATACAAATTAAGAAAGAGCTAATATGTCTAAAGCTTCGTTTTTTTTATCAAAATTAGACGGCGGCTGCAAGAAAACGATATCAGATGGATTACCGCGATAGACACGTACGGTATAAGAAAATGTCTGAATGATTAGTTCAACATTTAAGAGATTATGGGATTTATGAACGCCAATACTCTAATGTCGAGTAAAAACAAACTCGGAAAGTAATAATCGTCAACCAAATATTTTAAATGCCCTAGAAGAAGACTCTAAGTAAGTAAAAAGGATTAAGTATGTATTTATTTATTATTGAGTTTTCTGTTAGTTGACTTGTTTCTGTTTTATAGTGTGTGATCCGTAAAAGAATACATTTTTAATTTTTTGTTTATATGAAATAATAAAGCGAACACTCACTACAAACAAATGTATGTGTCAAAAAGCAGTGCCTTACGAGTGGCGTGGGCCTTTTGCTTTCTAATAGAACTTCTTTTTCCCTCAATACTTAAATATGGCAGCAATGCTGGTGACGCTGCAACTAGATATGCTCAGCGCTTGTCTGCCCAATTGCGTACTTTGAAAAAGGTAATAAACAAAAATCAGTTTTTGTGACAAAATTTAAGAAAACAAACTTATGATATGTGTTTGTAAAGATCACGGTTACCCCCCCTCCCAAGTTGACCCCCCTTAAAAATTACAACCTGTATAAGATCTCTTCCATCCTACAATATTATTTCAAAAAAATAATACGTTTAATATATTTTATATAATAAAAATTTTCAGGCTATAGGCAAAAATCAATAATGACGAACAGGGGAAAAAATGTTGTAAAATATTTTTAATTTGACTAATTTGTATTTACGTTCGGGTTTGTATTGACAAACAATAAAAAACAATAAATCAACTTTCTATAATGCTTGCTACAAACTATGCGTGAATTCGAGATTCGTGATGCGCGATGTGTAATTTGCATGCAATTCGTTCATAGTGTGTAGGGTTTTTTGAATGCATATTTAACGAACAAGACCCTACACACTATTCACGAATTCCTCCCAAACTACGCAGCACGCATTAAGAATCGTGAATTCACGCATAGTTGATAGTATTTCATCTAACAGAAGTTTATTTTACATCTAAGAAAATCAAAATTTTGTAATTTTAAATACCTTACTACTGTTAACAATTTGTTTCCAGTTAATGCATGGAATTTCACAAAACAGTAGAAATACGTGCTTCCAAATTAAGTCAAATCATGTACATATAAAATTTCATTTGATATTATTCTTATAAGATTGTGACAAAAGTTGACAGTGCTCAGAAAAAAGCAAGGGGCATTATCCTTTACTAAAAACGGCTTTCATTAAATATAATTTATTACAAACAAAAAATCATAAACTGTCAAGGCGCGGAATAATTGAAATAAACATGGTCTCGATAAACTTTCTAAGAAAATTCAGAGTAACCCAAATAAAGGTTATCGTCGTAACTTATGTTGTTGGCTTCACATTACTTGTCACTATTATTAATTTACATTTTAAATAAGTCACAAATAAAATTAAAATGATTCTAAACAAAATCCAGAAAAGTGGAGTATTCATCTTACAATTACACATTATCAGCTTCATTTTAAAAATATTTACATTTTATACCTATATTTGCAATGATAAAAATACTGCGTTTGTCAATGTGATGCTTTCAAAATATCACGTAGGTAGCAAAAACTATAATGATCTAGATCCATAGAATTTGATAAATTGCAAGCACCAAATAATTCTATTGATGTGGCATGGCATTATTGCTCATGATAGTATAACATAATTTATACTCCAATAAATATAGTTGAACAATTTTCGAGTTGGTTTAGATTTAGAAAAGCTGCAATCAAATATTTTTAGAGCGGCCATGCTTCTAAGTGTTCGATTTTTTGTTGGTCGCAAATTTTCTTTAGTACGACGATGGGTGTCATGATGTCTATTAAACTACCTTATCTGCTTCTACAAATAGTGCTTTCAAAACATTTTCATTGACATGATACAAGTTTTAAGAACTAAACGTAAAATTCATATGGAGAAAAGCGATGTATAAATCAAATTTCTTGGTTAATTCATGTGCAAACGGAATTTTTATTTTTTTAATCTTTGACATTGTCAATGAAAGTTCTTTTGGCAAATTTTCGTTTTCATCAAGAAGATACCTGCTAAGGCCATGGAAGACACACAATCTCAAAATCATCCATAACACTTCAAAGAAGATAGGAGTTTTTTCTATGAAGAGAGGGGGAGAAGAGAAGAAAAGTTGCGTTAATTCACTCGAGACGAGAACTTAGAATAACCTAGAATTTGAAAACAACGTATTGGTAGAAACGGGAACGTCATTGCCAGTGACTTCGAACCATGTATAGAAACGCCAGTTAAATATAAAAAGTTACTTCTGAAGAATACAGCAACATGTCTCTCGAAACGTCAACAAACCTACATTAACCAACCAGCTTAAAAATTATTCAACTATTAACTGCCAGGAATTCAAAGATTCAAAATAAGTAAATCAAATAATCAAAATAAGTAATAATTCATTGTTGTGTCCCAATTTGTACCCTGATCGACCACATTTAATCTCCAGTTTCAAATTTTCCAAATTCTTCTTCAGACTGAAAAAACTAAAGTCAGCCATTAAAGAAGGACTGTTAGGAAATCAGTGAATTCCAACTCGAAATTATATATTGCATGTAGGGTTAACTATGACTAAGTACAAACATTTTAACCACATGCTCTGAGAGGTCTAAAAAACAATAAAACAATTATTTCGGAATTCTAGCTCAATGTTTAAAAAATGGGGCAAAACCCTATTTTCCCGCGGAAAGTCGGCGCCTATATATTAATCATCGTCCGAGATGGTCACTTTTTGCAGCGTTGCAAGTGTAGAAACGATGAAAATAAACAATTTTATTAATAATAATAATGCCTGATAGATAATAGCTAATCAGGTTAGCTGCAGTATTTTGTATTCTTTCTTAGTTCTTTCGTTGCACACTACTAAAACTATATTTTCACTCCTTGCAGATTCATTATAATTATCCAATAACATATCCGACATAAAATACGTTATTTAATTACTGTAACACGTTTAAAATTTCACTTAACTGTTATAAAATAACAAAACCTAGAATACTGCATTGCTAGTTGCATACTCTTAAAGAACATGCAAAGTTAGTTATATTCAGAGTCTAAGAAACATTTTTAGAGAACACTGTAAACATCTTGGGATGTTATAGCTTAAAATATTACTAATTATTTTATGTAAACATCGTCGATTACTGTTAATATTGTTGCTATTATTAGTATTTAACAGAAATGAATTCTCCAACAACACAAGAAGTTTAAAAATTTATCGACGCGAACTGCACTTTGCATTACTGGCCTACAGATGGCGTCTGCATCAGATCAGATATAAAATATTTCATACGGTACTCTGATTAGTATGAAATAATTTTTCAGTACTTGCTTTTCGCAAATTTATTTTTTTGCGTATTTTTTGTGTTTACAAACATGTCGTATTCAAATGCCTATATGATAGATAAGGTGCTGATTTATGGGAGTGTGACAAGTGTATATTATCATGTGGCAGCGTAATAGCATAGACGTTTTCCGAGTACACAAAATATTATGCCGAATATTTTTTGAACCACATTGAACAAATGTTATAATGCCTTGGCGGTATACGTGTACATTTGCGTATATTTTTTTGTTATCCTTTGTGTTTTTCCCGACATAAGTAATCGACCTGGTTATGACCGCCGAACCAAGTAGGTATCTCGCTTTAAACAAAAAGGACGGTCGAGGGAAGGAAAGGTCCCCAGCAAGTACAAAAATCTTTGCAATGGCAAGTTTTAATTTAAACAAGTAAGAAAGCAGAAGATGATACAACATAAAAATAAATATTAGTAAGATAGGTCTCCCTGCCTGTGCTAACTTATCGTGTTTCTCATTAAATTATTAAATAAATTTTTTTACGTGTCAACGCGGTGATTTGTCACTACGTGTGACCTTTGACTTTGGCAGAATATATCTAACCTCGCGGCTTACAGAAGGCCAGTGGCGATAAATGAGAATTTAATATAGTTGTGATAGAAAAAAAATTCCGCTTTATAAATAAGCTTGGAATTTTTTTGATAGATAATTCCCTTAATTCTTATTTTTCCCAATCCCCTCTTATAATATTTGCACTTAGTCATAGTTAACCCTGTATATTGTATCCACAACAGTAACTGCGATTTATTTAATATTGAGGGTAATCTAACATCAATTATTAATCGATAAAAATAAAGCTACGGGACAGCTAGTACTTAAAGAGAACACTCTGTACATAGTTATTTTTTACTTTCGTATACAATAACAAGACATCGTAATCTTGTTTCAATATAAACACTGATGTATCCATAAAATAATGTAAGAGAAGGCGATGACGTACAAAGAAAGAATAATATGAAACCAGTATAAATACAAGAAAAAATATATAGCAGATTGTCCAGTGCTTACCCAAATCCCTGGGCAGAATAACAACATGTTTGACAGTTTACTGCTGTAATCCGATTGTGTGACGTCCTGTTTAAGTTCAATCGGACCTTCCTTTTGTCCAGCTTTGCGAAATGACAAGGGTATACGTACCGGTAGCTTTGAATTCACCAAAAAGTCGTAATAACAGACCTTAGTCTAATTTATAGCTTAGCATCCGGTTACTGCAATGTTCGTTTTGTGAACGCCTTGAGCTTGAGGTTATTTTCGTTTAAATTGAACATGGTAATACGGCCGCCAGTGAAAGCCGATTTTCTACAGAAGTGGATCAATAAAGTTATATGTGCATTTTAGAGTGGAAAGTCCATTTTCCTCACATATGCTGAATTCAAATGTACCTGGCTCAGTTTCTGTAATAAAACTTACACCGTGCTACCATTTCAGCTCGGTGAAGTTTAAAAAGCAACAATTTACGTTGGTGACATCAAACGATTTCTTCATTCGAGATGCAAACATAAAAGTATCCTCATTTTACGTGAAATAAACAACTGTTTTTACTGTTTCCAATATTTTTTATTGCAAATTCAACTCAAAATGGAAATAAAATTATTTATGGGTATTTTTATACCGTTATAACAATATTTCATTTACTGCAGCGACGAATACGAGTAGTTTGATTATTATGTACTAAAATATCAAAGCTAAAAACAAAGTAATGTTTTCATATTTGTATGCTTTTATACATTTCGCAAATGAAAATAGGGAAACGTTAAAATTATAATGAAATCATAAAATTGGTAATTACAAACAATGCTTTATACAAATGTAGTTAATTCCATATGTTCGTGGCATACAAAACAGTGAATAAATTTTAACATCATTTTAAAATATAGAACTAAATAATTAGCTTTGTGCAAATACAATTGAATATATTATTTAAATATTTTGAAATTAAATTAAATTTTGTACAGAAGACATCAAGTTTACGTGTGGTAGATATTTATTTTATTCAACCTTAGGGATAAAAGAACATGTCAATATTTATTAATTTACCAAGAACCACTACTAGAATCTATAATTAATATTTTTATTTTATTATTGAGCAAATGCTCAATTATAGGGTATGATAAAACATGTACAGTGTAAAATAATACAAATGTGTACAAGACACAAAGATAGTAACGAAAAAAAAAGAGAAACAAACGAAAAAAATAATAAACGGGGAAATGTACAAATACATCTAAGTTGCAAATTTATATATACAATCTATTTTTACTTAAGTACTGCATTCTTTTTAACTTGCACTGAATAGCAAAAAATATATACACTAGATTATATTTCATTGTACCTTGAGATAATTTGATACAAAGGCGATGCTACAAGAATATTGGTGCGTGTTGCGTGCAGTAGGAAGGTTGAAAGCATTATTACTTTTTGCTAAAAATCGTGGTATTTTAAATTGGATATTGTTTAACACACCTGGACATTCCAACGTGTTATAAACGGTGTATACAAAAACATTACTGGGGAGACTGATCTTCTTTTAGATAAAGTATGAATATGGAAACGATCAAGTAATAAGTCATTTGGAAAATCCTGAGGAGGATACGTACCGTCCAGTAAGTACAAGGCTGATTTCATAGATCTACGCTGAACTTTTTATAAAGTAGCAATATGATTAGCATAAATTAGGCTCCAGACTATTGATGCATATTTTAATTTAGAACGAATGAGCATAGCGTATAGGAAACGTAGAGTAGATATATTGACAAACTCTTTGGAATTTCTTATAATATAAATAAGTCTTAAATGCGGACAACGTCATGATGTCAATGTTTCGAGAAGGTTAAAGTTGGCTCGAATGTTACTCCAAGATCTGTAATGCAATTTGGCCTGTAAAGTATATATTATTCAGTATGTAATTAAATTTAATTGAATTATTCTTTCTAGTAAACGTAACGATATTATATTTAGATGTGTTCAAAGATAAAAATGTAGATCCCAATTGCAAACAATGCCATTTATATATAAATAACAAAAAAAGTAAAGGTCCAAGTATGGAACCGTGTGTTATGCCAGATATTTGATGAAACATGTGTTTTATTGAAAAAATAATTCTTTTCCAAGAAACCAAATAAATTCGAACTATATTCAGACATATCTTGGAAAATCATTCAGCGTTTTTTTTATTTAATGCAGAGAGTATTAATTGGGAATATCGCGCAAGTTCCATATTCGTAGAATGTTGGGGTTTATTAAACGTAACTGTAAATCTTTTACAAATATAGAAGCATTAATGACTTCATATTATTCATTTGTACGATCTAAATTAGAATATGGGTCTAAAATATGAAATCCTTTTTATCAATCTCATAAACGTATTGTGGAGCAAGTACAAAGGAGATTTGCAAAATATTTATTATATAACAACAAGTATCTGTTACAGATTTTTAACTTAGAGAGTTTAGAATATCGTCGAGTTTGCTCATTAATCATGTTCCATTTTAAACTTCTTAATAATAAAACTGATTGTTTAGAAATACTTTGTCAGATTGGCTTTTTAATACCAAGACTAAATTCAAGAATATTACATTTCATCTCAATCATCCAAACACAAATGTTATGCTAAAGTCTCCATTGTACAGTATGTGCAGTAATTATAATAAAATATCTAGGATATGTGATATTCAGAGTTGTTCGATTTTTTTTATTCAAATGTATTAGACAATATTTTCATAATGTGTAATAATTGTAATGATGATTGCATAGTAGATTGTCGTATGATATGTTTATTATAAGTGTAAGTTGTCCTGTAATTGGATGTCTACCTGTTGGGCAAATAAACTATTATTATTAACTATTATTATTATTTGGACTTTTCTTATAAATAAGTAAAAATCTAGTGCCACTGTGTATAACAGAAAGGAGTATGCTTGTCGAATGTTGTAAAAATGCACCGCTACAGTGAAAAATTAATTTCAATTTGTTCATCGGCGCAGTTAATATTTTTATTACAGCTGAAAAAAAAGAACAGAGGCGGCAGTCAAGGTACTATGATAAGAGTGGTTCACTTTACTACTTTAGTGGAACTAGAAAGGCTAAATGAAATTTAATTAATTTAAAAACAATGCCAGTATCAGCCGTAAATGATGTAGTGATATAAAATTACTATAACATTAAACATGTTTTCTATAATGTTTTGTTTTGTCATAATATGAACGCATTTTTTAATTGCAGAAAATTATTACAGTAATGTGTAAAGTGCATTTTATTGTACGAGAAAACTAGTCTTCTAGTTGTTACCAAAATGTTTATAGTGCTAGTTACAGTTCAGTTTAAACAGTCAGTGAAGTGTTTGAAGGTATTTTATTTTTATAAAATTATATTTTTGATGAATTTGTATTCTTATTAATCTTTTTCTGTCTGTTTCTCTTCGAAATTCAATGACCACTCAGATATAGAATTATAAATGTACTACAGTTGTATCACATTACGCCTTGCTGTTCCAAAATAGTTTTAATTTTCATATTGAACAACTTGTATCATAAACTTGAAGCTTTTATTTAAATATATTGGAAGAACCTTTAATTTTCATCTTAAAATGGCGCCGACGTTTAGCCAATTAGCAATGCATATATATGAAAAATTGTTAAAAAAAACTACAATCTGTTAAAAAGAACAAAAATTCCAAATTATTAATTATTATTTTAAAACTTTCTTCTCTGTTTCGTAACTTATCTTTATTATTAATTTTTGCACATTTAGGTACGTTACCAAGGAGAAAAAACTATTGGTACCTTCACAAAAAGTTAACGGATCATTTTCCTTCAAAATAACATTCCATGCACGCACACAAAATTAGATATCAGTTTTTTAAATTTTGGAATCACAGTTCTATGGCAAAAATTGGTAAATTACATGATTTTTTCAAATACGTGTAGAAGAAAGAATGGCGTATGTCCTAGACAATTTCCTGGCAAAATAAGTCTAAAAACGGTATTTCAAATTTCTGCTTGGCCACACTTCAGAAAACGGTTGCCGCCATAGCAAGCACCTTTAATGTCAGACGACGGTCTCACGTGTATACCTAATACAGCATTGTGCTCTATATCTGTATACGATTTCTATTTTCAGGCAAAGCGTTTAGAAGGGTTAATTTGTCATTTGGGATATTATTAATATAAGTGTTATTATGTTAAATAGACATTGATATTAAATAAAGTTGCAAAATAGACAAAAAGAGCACAGAAGTACATCTCATCGAGCATACCGAAGAAGTATTGCATTAAAACATATTTCACCGTGTCAAAAAATAAAAAGAAAAATATTGTGTACTACTATGCTATCAGAATGTATAGAGCGCGTTTATAAAATTAATGGTGAAGCAACTTTACATTTGTTTTGCATTTATTGTATTCAGCTCTTCTTTACGATTCCTAATAACATGTTCTGTATTTGCTCTTTATGAAATGTAGAATGTTATTCGAGACGTTCATGAAATTTTGCTATCTGACGTCACTATATTAAGATTCCTGTTTTATTCTAAAAACATAAACAAAATCAGTAAATAAGAATTTTTTAAAAATATCTAAGGATAAATGAAATGGAATTTCAATAAAAAATTAATTTTAAAAAATATACTTAATTACTATTATTATTTTTCAAATTAAATCAAACGATTCAATGACAAATCAGATGCCATAATTCTATAAATATTTCAAATAAAACCCTCTATTTGGACGTAACTAACACCATTGTTACGTTTAACAATACCTTAGTTTACTACATCACCAGTAGTAATAACGGTAATATTAAAAACCGAAAATAGACACTTGTTGCTTTGTCTCCCTGTATTTCTCCACTAATGAACTTGAAATTCGCACCAATGAAGTTCATAAGCATACAATTAAATAAATCCTGTTGTGGCAAATTTTCCGATTACGCTTACAAAAAACAGTATTACACTATCTATGACCCAAAAATGCCACAATACGCAAAAATACAAGAAACAAATGCTTGTTTACGTTATCAACACCGTAAAACTGCAGTACTACTTATCTACGGAAACATAAACAGCGCTGAACGTCGTGTGACATCATACCAATGATATCGTGTTTTCGGCCACGTCGTTTTGTTTATATTTTATGGCAATTTATTAATGTTAGTATTTTAATTATTACGTCACCAGACACATGTTCTGACCTTTCAATATGTTTAAAAGATTACACTGTAATACATTTCAAACCAATATAAAATTCATGCAACTTCCCCACTGTTGTAAACTAAACAATCTAGAAACCGAATTATAAAAATACAGTTCAGTTATCATAGTTAAATCAGCTATGAAAACAATATTTTATATTCCCTATTTTGAGGTTTATTTGCCTAGTTCATACAGCTGCTGGTTTAAAACAAATGTAAACAAAACTATTTGTTATAATTATACTTGCTTACTATGCTTACCTTTGAAATACTTCTAAAGGGGCTGACAAATATTCAGAATCAGCATAATACAGCTATTAAGAATTACACGGATTCTAATCCTCTTATAACTAAGTCTATTTATTTAGATGTCATACATAACCCCTGATGCTTATTCATGTCACATGGTCTTTTCTGTAAAACTATAAGGCATGTATATCATTTTACCAGAAAGTTAAATTTAATGTATTCATTTTACTTACACCTTTGATAAATACCGAGTATGAAAACATTCCTTTAACAGAAATTTGTAATTAAGAATGTATAAAAATTATTTAACTTATTACAGAACAATATGATAAAAAATCCATTAAGGTACCCTACTTATTAGTATTGACATATGAACTTTATTGTTTATTTTTCAGATTCCGTTTATTTAAGATAACAATCATCAATTGTCTTGAGTAAATTTATGTTATGAAAATATATAAATATAAATTTGAAAAACCGTTTATAACAAAACTACTGAAACAAAATGTACACAAAATAATGATAATGATAATGGTAATGATAATCAAGAACGACTACCGTTGGTAGACCCTAACCACCATTCAGTGCAGGAATGAGGGAAGTCTGGAAAACCTCATTATTTAGGGGGGCGGTCAAATGTCGACCGGTATCAATCTCTCGCATTGACCTAAGCCAACATTCTTCCATCCGACCATACCTCCAGAGAGGGTGTCAATCCTCTCTACGAATACAGTTGGTCTACGGTCTACCTGCCGCGGGATTAGATCCCACAGCTTACTGGCCACAACGATTGAACTACTGATGCCTTAAACCGCTTGACCATTGATCATGACTACTGAATTATATTATTATACTCTATAATTTGTACAATTATTATGCATAGAACTTCACAATATTTTTTCAAAATTTCCAATTAATTAAAACCATTCTACAATTTTAATTGCACAACGCTATGTAAATATCAACCAAAAGATTTCCCTGAGTGTAATATGTGAATGTATTATTTTACTGTATTACAATTCTTTCTGCAAGTTTCAAGTCTCTTACAGGTAGGCATACGCACTAAACAGTAGCGTATTACAAAATGCGTCACATCTGAAAGACTTTTGCGCTTTCAAGATATAGGTCTTGCTCGATTCTGGGGAATAATTTAGTGATTTGTATGGTTACCACCATACGTAAAAATTCCTAGGTACATCTGTCAAATTCAAATTGATTATGATCTGCTAGTTGAGCTATAAAAATATATTAACTAAAACCTTTGTTTTATATGTTATGCTGTGTGTTATTGTTATTTGTCAAAGTTGGAACAGTTTAGTTTTTAGTGTGCATTCGGGTTGAAGTGTTGGTATCACTTCTATTGCAATTGCGAATTGACGAACTGCAAGTCAGCAAGGGCTTGCTGCAATCCATTACAAAAATGATTGCGGACTGTAAAGCCGTTTAAAGGTTTTAAAGCTAATAAAAATCAATAATATATTCCGTCAAGAGTACTTAGTTTCGCATAAAATTATTAATGCCTAAAAATGTATAAAAAACAATGGCTTACAGGACAAATGTTTAAATGAAGTAGATGAATGTTTTTAATTTATATTAGACAGATTATCAACACTTTTGACATTGTAATTTCAAAATTTAATTGTTCAAAATATTTTAATTTACCTATATGTTATTTTTTTATAGTTAGATATTTGATTCAAGTTAAAATAAAGGAGGCTAATTGTAAAGCTTTAGTCCACAGAGTAGTTAGTTTATTAGAGATTATTATACGTTTGTGACTTGGCTATAAGCCTCATATATTTATCTTATGGATGTTATTTAGATAAGATCTCCTTATATTAAGAGAACAACGTATCAAACTGTATATAAATCTATCCGTAGGGAATGTTCTATCCAAATTTGATATTGATTTCAACATGAGAACTGTATTAATAACAATTAATTGTGTTATCTTTTGTCATTCCGTAAACAAGTTTTGTCAATAATTAGCCCACCCAGCTAACAATTTCCTGTTCTATAAAAATCGTAAGAACGTTTCCAGAGCAAATTTTATAGAGCAATGTTTGTTCTAAGAACATTTTCAAAACGTTCTTACAACAGTTATACCATAAAAATGGGCACCGTTCTATAGAACCTTTTAGTTCTTTAAGCGGTTCTGTAAGGTTTGCAGGAAATACTTATAGAATTGTTGAATAAACGTTTTCACAGGTCTTAAAGAATTTTTATAACACAGTTACAAAGCAATCTCATAAAAATTCTATAGCACTTCGTTATACAATTTTTGTGTTGCATGGTGTTTTATTTAGGGAACTTTAAAATCGTTTAATTGTATCTTCTAAAAACAAAATGTTTCTGTAACGCACATATTAGAAATAATATGGATGTGACCCATCCATAAAAACCAATAAGATGGACCTAATCAGCCTGCATAGGACACATTACGAATTGCTTAGTTGGTTTGTTCATCAGAGAGCAGTACATTTTAATGGGGAAAAAGTTTTATCGTGAAATATGTAGTACATAATGGTAATTTTTTGACGCGCCCTCAGTTAACTTTATATTTCCTATGCTGCTGGAAATTTAATAAAAAAAAATATTTTCTATATTGATGAATTTAAAAAATATATAAAATTGTCAGAAAGTAAGTATATTCATATTATTGTTATCATTTCACCTATTTATATTGTATATATTCTTAATTAAGATTTTTTTTCTTACTTCACAATATG
Organism: Monochamus alternatus; assembly: GCA_037114965.1. Taxonomy (NCBI): domain Eukaryota; kingdom Metazoa; phylum Arthropoda; class Insecta; order Coleoptera; family Cerambycidae; genus Monochamus; species Monochamus alternatus. The sequence goes on along the minus strand of CM073426.1, from coordinate 57,321,287 downwards.
GCAACAGAAAGATAGGCATTATCTTGTACTTCCAATGGATTCTCAGTAATATGACATTTTTGTGTCGATTGCAATGATTATGGAGCAAATATGGTTGGTGAGCAACAGATCTATGCCACTTAATATCCACAGTGTCATATTTTATTGTGGTATTTCAATCTTATTTAATAAATCTAATAAAATTCTTTAACTTCAACATCTAGAAGTGCAAATGGATAAATTTTGGAATGGTCTAAATTAAATATGTTACTAAATTTCTATAAGAAAATCAATTTCTATTAACAATCAAATAAATCTTATCTATCGTAATGAAATTTTCTTTCTGCGAGCAGATAATAATTTTTACAAGTCACGACTATGCTATACAAATTTCCCCATTATACTTTGATCAAAATATTTCGTACTTTTACAGGCAGGTCTCCTCAGATGGAGGTATGGGAAACCTACATATATAAAAAATGATAGTTCTATAGCGTTCCTTTATGGAACAAAATGGCTTTTGTTACTTATTTAATCTATAATGATTTTATAACAATTATATTATTATTCTCTATAACTGCTTTAAAGAGCTTTTTCTCTTAAGTTCGATAGCAGCTTCCATATTTGTAATTTGTTTTCCGTGGCAGAATTGTAACTTAACAACGTCTTATAGAATAGTTCTATAATTAAACTATAAGCGACATTACGGAATAATTTTATAAGAGTGTCACAGGAGATGGTATAATTCTATAAAGCAGTATTTTGTATCGGTTTTACAGTAATTTGATTCTATAAGCACCGTTGCTGTAAAATTGTGTTCCTGTACACACTTATACGGCTACATTAGCAGTTATGTTATAAATGCTCTATAAATTATGCTCTAAGAACGTTCTTACAACAAATTTAAAAAACAATTCAATTTCTGAAGGCAAAATAGTCTCATGTGCCACATTAATGCAACAATTTAGTATTCTAAATACAACTATAAAATATTAACAGAATATAAAACTCCTATTACTCTAAATTTATAGAACTACTTTACTAGCTGGGCATATAAATATCCAAAAGTTATCAGATTTTAATAATGTAATAAATTTGAATAATCCAATTTATTATGGGTTTGCACTTGACAACATTATAGTGTTAATATCAGTATTAATAATTTAATTTGAGTAAAGTAAATAAAGCAAAAGTCAATATTAGTCTAATTAACTTGGCGACTCTATTAACCCCGAGTCTCAATTCAGCTGTTGTGACAAAGAGTGAGCTGTTTTTATGTTATTTTTAATTCAACTTCCGTGTATCTACTCAGGTCCACTTAATGTGTTGACGGTTTTTATTGATCTTCTACTTGTTTTAAAAAGCACATTAAGCTCCATGAGCCTTCTAAATAAAAACCACTTCGGGCACAATTCTACAACTGTGGGTAAAATTCATTAACCAAGTTATTTATAATAATGTAACCAAATGGTGAACATATTGAGGGTGAGTAGTTCATTGAGTAAGTTAAATTCACTTAAGAAATAACAAAACAGAAAAAAGTCTACAAAAATAAAAAAAAAATCTACTGTTACAAAATTGTAAGCATATTTAGTGAACAATTATTATATTTTTATACACACATATTGGAAAATATACCAGAACCAATTTTGTACTATTTTTATATATTTAATTTGTAGTATTTTTACAAAGCATATGCAATATGCAATAAGACAAGAGTAATTGTGTAATTGATTGTTATATTTGGAGTAATATCGCAATTTTTTTCTGGTACACAACCGGAAAGCGACCCACTATACTGTGGAATCTCAAGATCTGATCGCCATCAGCGTTACGAAAAATCTATAGCAAACAGTTACGGTTAGTAGCCAACGGTGCCACCAGACATATACCGATTTCGAGTTTGTTAGCTGTTCATGTATCATAACCGTCGAATGAGCGAGATGTAAGTGTCTATATCTAGTGGTTACTGAAATAATATAGAATAATAGATGCGAAAATTGCACAGTTGTGCATAGAAATCAATTTATTTATGCAAAGGTATACTTGCAAAATCAAATCTATAGCTATCTTTTGTTTTTTCAAAGTTATACCTACAAATTTGTATACATACAGTATTAAGTAAGTTTTCAATATAACTGAATATATACGTAGGTGTTATAATGTACAATTTTTCACAAAATTTAAGAATTCACCTACTAAATAATATTATATAATTCTAGGAATTTTATGCACAAAACTTACGTACCTATGTTGAAAATATAAATAGGGATTTTTGCCCGTGCACAATTTTAATTTTTACTGTAAGTATCCAGATATAGAAAATTTGTACATCAATGAATGTTTTAACACTTAAAACTATTTAGTGCATCAATTTAAAGTATTAAGTAGGTACATGCTTTTGCAAATAAAACATTGTTTGAAATTCTGTAAGTTCTGAGTAGAAATTTTATTAAATGAGTGAACAACTAATTACTAATGTTAAAAGTTGAAAGCAGATTTCGTTATAAATACGTCAGCAGTTAAAAAAAATTGCAAAATTCATTTTAAAGGATGTCATTATTATTGCAAACGATTGTACTTTTAGTCTTCATATATTATTCAACTATTTTTGTAAAGCAAATAGACTTATGCCTAATTAATTTACTGAATATTATAATATTACAATAATAATAAAATAAACTAGATTTTTTCTGAATTTAACTAAATTACGAATTATTCTAAATTTTCAGTATCTTAAGTCTTTATATTTAATATATATAGTGATACCCAGCATTTCTATACTTGTTGATAAACTTCAGCAAATGTTTATCGTTAAATAAGTTCAGTTGCTGTAGTTATTATTTCCATCCTTAAATGTTCATATTTTCTGTAACTAACTTTAACAATTTCAGTTCTTACTTCAACCTTTATTATTTCAAACTTTTCCTTTGTTCTTTTGTCGACAAACGAGCTTGGAGCTGAGATACTTGTAATAGAATGTTTTTTCATGAAACTGAAAAAGATTATTTTCAATATTGAGTAAAATAAATGAATAGAAATAGAATTCAGCTCCTATTTCTTCTTTTCTTATAATTCTGACTATTAAATTTTAATGTCTGTCATTATTTTCTTATTTGAGAACCAATAAATTACATAAATTCTATGAAAAACTACTGTTCATAAATTTGTAGAATTTCTTTGAGAACATCAAAACTCATAATTTAACTCATACTTTCAAATGAATTAAAGTGTCATCATAAATGAATCAGATTCCTATCAGAAATTAGTTGGTGCTGAATAATAAAGTAACAAATAAAAACTGACCCAATAAGCACACGTACTTTTATAAAACGTTTTTAGAACAATGTACCAGTTTCAACGTTTATTTTTAGCAAAAATCTTAATTAATTATTAAAATATTTGCATTACATACAGGAGTTGAAGTGAAAACTACAAATTTACGTTTTTTTTTACAACGTTTATTCGATTGATATATACAAACGTATAAGTTCATATTTTTATAATAATAACTGTTTGTTGAATGTTTTAAATACATATACGAATTGAATATATTAAAAGTGTTATCCTGTTAATAACAGATTTTGTCTACATTTTAGTAACATAAAAATAAAACGTATAAAATACATTGATCTAACACATGTTTTCAACTGATGGTGGAAATAAAATGTTTTCTGACATTGTTTTCTTCACGATATACTTCAACGTATAATATCGGTTTATATTTTAATAATATTAAATTGCGGGATAAGTATAACATTTGTAACGTCAAATTAAACGTTTTAAATACATAAACGAATTTAATATATTAAAAATGTAATGTTGTCTGGTAACGTGTACTTCACAATGTATTTAAATGTATAACAGACGTTTATATTTTTATTACAACCAATTTATACAATATTATATTATATTATATTATATTATATTATTTATACAATAGGTTTTAAAAACATTAATAAAACGTTTTCTATAAACGTTTATTAACTGTTTCTATGTTATTTAAACATGGATTAATAACGCTTAAAACGTTTCTGTTTTAGTTAAAAATAACATTTTATCGCGCGAAATTTTTTCGTTAATTCAACTTTTGGATTTCAACCATTTTAAATGCTTTTAAATGTATACGTGCCCATTGGGGGAATTATAAAGTTATCGTTAATTAAATATCATTGGTGCTGGTTTTTCTATAAATACAATTATTAAATATGTCAAAACTACCACTTACACACAAGAACTAGCATAGCAAATTCCATATAAGTAAACTGAATATTATTATTTGGAGAGAAAATGAAACTAAATGATTTTGCCACCTTTCACACCCTCTATTGGCTAAACGTGGTAAGATTGACTAGAGATAAATAGTTAAATCATTTTATATTTAATTCTAGACTAATTATTAGAGAATACTGCATATTCACATTTATTCCAAAGACAAATTAATGTTAAAATATTTAAAGTTATGCTAAAAAGCACGTGGGCAATTCATAGATTTTTCTGTCGCCGTAAATTTTGATAACACCGCTGGTTCTAGCTATAGGATATACATACATGCGATATTTTAACCTTATCATATTTTGAGTGTAAACTAAACGTGGGTGTTTGGGTAAACGACCACCCAAGAACAATAATTTTCGTTCAGATTCTCAACACTTGCATTGTTGTTCTTTAGGTGGTCCTAGCTTTGATTAGGGTATATATGGTTGTCTCATTTTAATATCTGCAAAAGACTGAGCCGCAAAACATGACCAGTTAGACATACTGTGAATTAACAGGCGGGTAAAATGCAAAACGAAACTCTAGCGTGACTTGTACAAGATTTAAAATGCACAAAAAGTACAAAATGTAAACTCCAAAGATACTGAAATTGTAATCGATATTGAGAGTAACGAGGGTGCACAGAATAATCTGTTCAAATCCGCTTTCTCGTTTCTTGAATATTAATGAGGCGCTATTTTTAAATGCTTTGCATTTCATTGCCCTTCTACCAAAATGTTTGCGTTACAGCATATCTTCCAGAGACAGTTTCATGTGTCTTATATCTTTAATAATCAGTAATATAAAATACATTATATAAATACATCAACAAAGGGAGTTTCTGATAAAATAGTGATGGCGACTGAGTCAAAATTGCCTTAACGATACCCAGCTGCTTTTGAATATACAGGATATCAAAGTTGAAAAATAAATTCAAGTTGTGGTAACATTTTAAACATTTGCATTTTTTGGTAATAATTAATTTAATTAATAATATTAACAACACGGCTAACATTGCATTAAAACTTTATTTTGCATAAAAACGGCATTCTGATAGAAACCTAAAAAAATGCAAGCTATCACGGGATAACACATGATTTTTCAAAATTTACAAAAACTGTTTTCTTCTGTTACATGCCACGATTTTGAAGAAAATGGAATCAGTATGCCTTTGGTTTGACTTAAGATTTTCACGTCTGATGCCATTTTATTCATGTATTGTGCGGAAAAAATTTCTATATCAATATTTTTTGTTTATTCATGTGATATGTAGAGGTAAAATAGTTTTTTTTTAACTTCCTGTACCTATCGCAAAGACAATGAGGCAAATACTTCCTCTACCAATTTCTGCATTTTTGTGGTTAAAATTCAAAGAGTCTGTTGAAAAATAAAAAATTAAATTATTGATGTTTTGTTTATCCACTTTTACTATTTAAGGGCCGCGTTTTAGTCGTCGAAAATCGCCCAAAGACAATCCACTCAGGATGTGGCGGTTCCAATTAGCGTAAAGCCGAACTAGAGCTAGATACATTTTCGCGTAGAAGATCGGTGTTGCAGATTTCTTTACTCGGTAGATTCGCCTAACGTTTTATCCGTAGGATCAGAGACGTATTAAGGAAAATCGGCCTAAAGTACAGAAACAACAAAACAATATCAGTATCTGCACAGAATATAGTCATAACATACCAGGATGTTTCTATAAGGTTTGTTGGGATAAATAATATACAATAAATTTTTGTTCCAGGAAAAAGTAACACATTATTGAAACAAATTTTTAGATATATTATTTTTCCGATAATTATCTATACTATTACTAAGAATGTCGATTTATTTAATAACTGAGAGGTAGATCCTGTATGTCGAAAAGCGGTTAGATAAAATACTTGCAATAGTTTTGTTGGTTTTCATCTTTTAATATATAGGTATATATTTAACTTTATTTGTAGTAAAATATTTAGCCAAAAGAAATTTATAAAGTACGGCTACAGTAAAGACATGGAAAATCGTTTAATACAATAATGATACCTGAAGTAAATTAAAAATTTTCCCAATATTACGTATATACGAGTATTTGTATATCTATCAAATACAACTGAAAAAGTTATACGATAGGTAGTGAAGCACTGAGTCGTACACCGTACCGAAATTTACAGAATTATTTCAGCGCGACGTCTTTGAAAAAGCCAGATCAAAGCGCAACCGCCAAACAGTCCGAGGACTGGTTTATACGAGGTGACCCAGTCATGAATTCTGTTTCTGGCGTTGACAAGGATCGATATTAATATCAATGAAATTAAAAAACAAATGACTTTTTGTAACTATTTTCCGTAATATGACTTTATTAAAGAAACTGGATACCTACCCATTAAAATTGGTTAAATAATTTTATTTCGTTGGAATAATTACATATGTGTATCAAGTTTGTAAAAATTTGTTGGCGTAATTTTTCCAAAAAATAACATAGAACTTCTTAAACATATATTAATACAGTAAGACATAGTAACCTAACTACCAGCAACATTGTAATATATTTTCTTTTTATAAATTTTTAAGATTAAGTTTTGCAACAGCGTTTCATGTTTTATTACATATTATGTATATATTTATGATTTTAAAGTAAAATAAATACATACTCTTGTATATAGTGAAATGAAATAGTCGAAAGGAAAGTTAGTACATGGGTGGTGATATAATATTTTTAAAAATTCACTTTTTAATTGTTAGCCAAATGACTTTTCACAAATTGTTAAACATGTCAAGAAAAGCATCCTCCATTGCTATTATGTAATCCAGAATATTTCTAGAGCTACCAAATGATTTTTTTTGTCTTAATACATACACGTTTTATTCAAAGGTTATTTGTTTTCATTTTAATTCTCATGCGTAATAATATATATACAGTTTCTTATAAAGAAATGATACGGATTTCTATTTTGCTAACTCACCTATAATTTTTATAGTTAGAGAAGGAACGACAGATTTGTATTTGTATTATTAGTTTATAACTCTGATCTGCAGAAATATCACCATATTTATGTGTTTCTCTAAAGCATAAAGCATTATTTCTGTAAGAAAGTTCTTATACAAATATTTGCTGAAAATTTACCTTTTTACAGGAGAAAAATCTGAGTCGTAAACTATGTTTTGGAATTTATTATTATATTGTGTTTACCTCTTTTCATTGGAAAATGGTCCCCATGGAACCTATCGTATGCAGTAAAAAACCCATCCGCAGACTAACGATGTCTGGACATTATTAAATAAAATAAGTTCACTACGAATTGTTTGAGATACTCTATAAATCACAAGAATTTGCGGCGCGTAACAACCTATTCAGTATCGTGATTTAGGTAATCCGGTCCCGAACACAGCATAGGTAGACTCCATATACTGTGGTCCCGAAGGTCAATAGTCAATACAGATATAAATGTGTCGTGTATCAAATGTACACGCACTAGATGGTCAAAGCAGTCGCAAGATTGCTAATAAGTGTGCGCCTGAAAAAATAAATTATTTTAATAGATTTTCATATAGATAGTTATTCGATTACCATCACATTATTTGACATTTATTTATGTACGAAACATTCTTCATTGTCATAAAGTAACATTGAAATAAAACAGTAAAAAAAAAACGTTTGGGACTTTTAAATTAGATAAATATTTATAAGGTTGCACTGACTTTTACAGTATTTGCCTATTTCTTCAAGATTTTCATGGACAGAATAGGAAAAAATGATAAAACATAATAATAACGTAATCTATTAATTTATAATTGTTCCAAGTCGTTCTATAACTAGAGCTAAATTGTTACTATTATAAGAAGGTAATGTGACAAATAACAACGATACGTGATGATAAAATTTCTGATTTAGCTGCCTGAATGTTCAGTTGCTAATCGATTTAATGTTACCACTAAAATGTAAGGTGAAAATTACTTAGTGTTCATACACAATTTTATTGAAAATTCTTTGTTTCCTTATTAAATATCATATGATTTCTGCTTCATACAAAGCGCAATATTTTTTTTATAAAAGAATGAAGTGTGTACGCTACTGGTCTTTTTCATTTCATTTACATGAAGGTTTGTAAAAAAAATATGGTATGCATACGTATAAAAAATATCCAATACATATAGGTAAACTCGTACCGTTACAATTAGCGCAAATTTAATATTCAATTACTTTTTTAAAATTCTGATATTATAGTAAACAAACCGCCAGAAATTAGTTTGCTTTAAAATTGCCAACATAAAAATAAAATGCCATTATTACTATTGAATAAATTTAACTTAATTTTAAAATCCATCGGGCGCACCTAATTATAACATTGACGCGATCCACTGCGTATCGAGCCATAAATATGAATCGCTCCCTAAACCGAAGATCTCTCTATTCAGTTTCTGGAGCCAACAACTCATCGAGACGGCAACAGTGATGGAAATAATGTACTTCATGCTTTAGCTTAGAGCTTTATTATACTGTGTAATTTAAAATATGAAATAAATGATTAATTTTTAGTCCTAATAGTAACGTACATTCCTATATTACATTAAGCTCAGTTACGTCAATTTTTCATCAAATAATATTAACTAGAAAGGTACAGCAAGGTTGCTGCCCGACCTTGGTTGACTTTTATTGACAATAATTTTTAAAAGTAGCTGGCATTTCATTTTAAAAAGATGTAAAATTCTGTCAATTTTGTGGTTTTTTCATGTTTGGTTACTTTAACACCCTGTATTGCAAATGTTGAATCGGGTTATCTTCATTTGATGCTGAAATTTGACAAACATTTTTTTTAATTCGTGACATTTAAGAATTTTTAGAAATTCGTTTGATTTTTCAAACAATCTGTACTTTTTTCGTTAGTGTTCTACTAGATCTTTGTTAAGTTTTAAAAAAAATTGTTTAAATTCCATAAACTGAGGAATTTTAGATATTGGTTTTGTTTTTCTAAACACCCTATATTTTTTCCTTAATTAGTGTTCTAACAGACCCTTGTTAAAAGTTTAATCAAAAATCCCCATCAAATTTCGTAATTTTTATGGATTTTAGAGATTGGTTCGGTTTTCTCTAAACACCCTGTATTTTTTCGTTAATTAGTGTTCTAACAGACCCTTGTCAAAAATTTCATCAAAAATTTCGGTTAAATTTCATAATTTTTGTGGGATTTTAGAGATTGGTTCGGTTTCTTCTAAACACCCTGTATTTTTTCGTTAATTAGTGTTCTAAAAGACCCTTCTCAAAAATTTCATCAATAATTTTGGTTAATTCCCATAAATTTTGAGGGTTTTTAGAAATTGATTTGGGTTTTTAAACACTCTGTATTTTTTCGTAAATTAATGTTCTAACAGATCCTTGTTATAAGTTTCATCAAAAAGTTTAATTAAATTTCATAATTGAGGGATTTTAAATATTGGTTCGGTTATTTCTAAACACCCTGTATTTTTTCGTTAATTAGTGTTCTAACAGACCCTTGTTAAAAGTTTAATAAAAAATGTTGGTCAAATTTTGTAATTTTTAGGGGTTTTAGAGTTTGGTTCGGTTTTTCTAAACACTCTGTATTTTTTCGTTAATTAGTGTTCTAATAGATCCTTGTTAAATGTTTACTCAAAAATGTTGCTCAAATTTCGTATTTTTTAGGAATTTTAGAGATTGGTTCGGTTCTTTCTAAACACCCTGTATTTTTTCGTTAATTAGTGGTCTAACAGACCCTTGTTAAAAGTTTAATCAAAAATGTTGGTCAAATTTTGTAATTTTTAGGGGTTTTAGAGTTTGGTTCGGTTTTTCTAAACACTCTGTATTTTTTCGTTAATTAGTGTTCTAATAGATCCTTGTTAAATGATTACTCAAAAATGTTGCTCAAATTTCGTATTTTTTAGGAATTTTAGAGATTGGTTCGGTTCTTTCTAAACACCCTGTATTTTTTCGTTAATTAGTGGTCTAACAGACCCTTGTTAAAAGTTTAATCAAAAATGTTGGTCAAATTTCGTAATTTTCAGGGATTTTAGAGATTGGTTCGGTTTTTCTAAACACCCTGTATTTTTTCGTTAATTAGTGTTCTAACAGACCCTTGTTAAAAGTTTAATAAAAAATGTTGGTCAAATTTTGTAATTTTTAGGGATTTTAGAGTTTGGTTCGGTTTTTCTAAACACTCTGTATTTTTTCGTTAATTAGTGTTCTAATAGATCCTTGTTAAAAGTTTACTCAAAAATGTTGCTCAAATTTCGTATTTTTTAGGAATTTTAGAGATTGGTTCGGTTCTTTCTAAACACCCTGTATTTTTTCGTTAATTAGTGGTCTAACAGACCCTTGTTACAAGTTTAATCAAAAATGTTGGTCAAATTTCGTAATTTTCAGGGATTATAGAGATTGGTTCGGTTTTTCTAAACACCCTGTATTTTTTCGTTAATTAGTATTCTAACAGATCCTTGTTAAAAGTTTAATCAAAAACCTTGGTCAAATTTCGTAATTTTTAGGGATTTTAGAGATTCGTTCGGTTCTTTCTAAACACCCTGTATTTTTTCGTTAATTAGTGTTCTAACAGACACTTGTTAAAAGTTTAATAAAAAATGTTGGTCAAATTTCTTAATTTTTAGGGATTTTAGAGATTGGTTCGGTTTTTCGAAACACCCTGTATTTTTTCGTTAATTAGTGTTCTAACAGGTCCTTGTTAAAAGTTTAATCAAAAACCTAATTTCCCAATTTTTAGGGATTTTTGAGATTGGTTCGGTTATTTCTAAACACCCTGTATTTTTTAGTTAATTAGTGTACCAACAGACCCTTGTTAAAAGTTCCATAAAAAAATTTGTTTAAATTCCATAAATTTTTAAGGTAGTTTTTTCGTTAATTTGTCTTGTACTAGACCCCTGTTAGAGGTTTTATCAAAAAATTTCTTTTAATATAGTAATTGAAAAAACATTACTATTTCGTTGTGATTTGCATGACGCTGTACTTGCTGTTATCTCCTCCATAATGTTCAACATCAATAATGATACTTTCTGAATTTTGTATAACAATTTGTGTGTGATTTGCTAGGTACTACTACTACTGATAATAAGCATTAAAAAGCTAGTCCGACCCTGACGGATAAAAAAAATACTCAAGTGCCAATACCCTACAGACCGTAACTAACGGCATCTTTTCGATAGTGTCCCAACTAAAACATGCTGAAATTAATTCACGTCCTTTAATTTTTGGTGAAGAAACGTGCTAGAAAACAGATTTACCTATGCAAAGACCGTGAATTGCACCTTTTAGCCTTGTTGTAATTACTGTGATAAATACACAATAATTTATATCAGTTCAAGTGTTAATGTCTTTTAAAAAGTATCCTGCCGGTTGTGACAGTGATTATAATACCGCATACGATTTTTTTCAGTGCATAATTGCCCTATAAAGTTCTGAAACGTAACAATGAAACATAGGAGGCGGAAACATGGTTTTCTTCCCATTTCCTAATGACTTACCAGCCTATAAAATATGTCACACCCTGGAGAAAACTTGTATGATTGGCACAGTGAAGAGATATTTTTTCTAACTTGCTTAGATTTTTCTTTAACTGCGACAAGAAACACCTATAAATTCGTTGAAAAATGCACATAAAAACGCCCCCCTTAAATTCTCGTCAAATATGCAGAACTATGTAAGTTTATGTAATAACAACATTTACATCTACAGTTAAATTTCAAAAATACGTATTTTGAAAGATTTCTGTACCTAAAAATTTGTTGGTTAGACCGTTTTATGTGGTTATACCTATATTCATTTTACCTCAATGCCTTTGAATATTTGCAGGTTGCTTTAGATAACATTCCTGTTATTTGCAAAACTCTATATTATTCAGTCCTTAAATATCTAAAATTATTTGTATTTGTAGAAAACACTATTTCAATAATACAGCGCCTTTAAGTTCTTTAATGCCACATAATTGAAAAATTTTAAATAAATACCAAGCCATGTAAATCCCAATAATTAAAAATACCAAACTTATTGTTGAACTTCTAATTGAACATTCCATTAATTAAATAACACTTTCGAATAGTTGTAATAGTATTTTCTTAGATTACTGAAATTTGGTAGGAAAACAATATATTCTTATTTAAAATATGTTATTTTAAATGTTACAACCTAATATTAATAATAAATAAAACAAACAAAAACTAATTTTCAGCAGCTAATTTGGAACATAACTTACCAGTAAAACATTTGAGGACCCATACGAACTCTTTTTTCATGTGCTCTTTATTTATACAAAGCTTTATAAACTACTCTGAACAAAATTGTTAAATCTGGTACCTATAACGGCAAATCATTTTTTAATAACTGTTGTATAAATAACAATCTTTCGACACAAACCATAAAATATAATAGCCAGGTACTGAGACAAATGTGGCTATAAATACAAGCAAAAACAAATTTGCTACTATTCATGTCACGCGTTCGTACACTGAGAGAAATCTTTTAGATGATATTCATTACACAACTAGGTGTAATGATATTTGCAACATCTGTTTAAACAATTGGAAAATGTTAAAACACATCATTGCGAAGTTGTATATATTTTATTTGTGTAAATTAAAGTATAATAGTATAATTTGTACATTTAATTCCACAAGTTAATGTAAATGATTTTATATGTGTCGAATTTATATATAGTACATTTAAAACAGCGGTAAAAGGTCGGGAAACGCCGGACTTGACGAGACCACTTGTCCCCTACGTATTTTGGGGCGCTGATTACGAAAATGAGGGTTAAAGCTACTTGAAATTCTTGGAACACCTCTAAAATTGCAAAAAAACACCCCTAAATAGGCGTGTTTTTCGACTGTACTTGTTGTTTTGCAAATATAGCCTTCTTATATGTTTTTTGGGACGCTGATTACGAAAATGGAGGTTAAAACTTGCAGCAATGGTTCCAACCACCCCCAAAATTGCAAGAAAACACCCCTAAATAGAGGTGTTTTTCGACTGTACTTGTTGTTTTGCAAATTTAGCCATTTTATATGTTTTTAACCTCCATTTTCGTAATCAGCACCTCAAAAAACATATGAGATGGGTTAGTTTGCAAAACAACAAGTACAGTCTTGCAATTTTAGGGGTGTTCGAAGAATTGCAGGTAGCTTTAACCCTCATATTCGTAATCAGCGCCCCAAAATACGTAGGGGACAAGTGGTCTCGCCAATCCCAACCTTTTACTGCTGTTTTAAATGTACTATATATATATATATATATATATATATATATATATATATATTCCTATAAGTTATTAATTTATTGAACTACCATTTCATTCCTAATCAATTTTAGCAACTGTTTAAATGATTTACATAAATTCTAGAAGAGATACGTTCACTACACCTCGCGTATACTTATGTTTTTCTGTCGCTTATGACAGAGAGCGAACGCTGCAGATATTCGTCAGTTTCCTCACAATGCTGGTCGGAGAAATTATCCCGCAGAATAGTCATTTCCTGAAATTCCACTTTTGCAAGTATCGTAATCGCCGATGATGACAGAAGTCTGAGATGTTCATAGTACCTACAGTATAATGCATCGCGCTCTGCTTAAGGCTATATCTACGCCCAGCATGGAGTGAGGAGTAGCCATTGACCACTAGATGCAGACACAAAATAGAGTAAAAGCAGGCTCTGTGTAAAAAAAATATTCTGCAACCATAGGCGTAGCAAAAAAAAATTGGTGGGTCCGTGTGTCCCTTTCCTCAGTTCGTGCTTTAATTTTTTATACTAAATTTGCACAAAAAATGTACCACCGTAAGGCAAAAATATGTGCAAACAAATACGTGTTTCTATAATCACAGGAATTATCAATAAAAATCATTTAAAACATTTGTATTATGACACCCTGTGTTTTGAAAATGGACCTCCAAACTGAAAAGTGGCATAAGAAAAGTCCCATTATTATAGTCCATAGAATGTGTGATTAACGGTTTCACCTATTAATTTGTAACACTCTGTATATATAAACAGAAATTATTTAATACAAATTGTAAAAATTGTTTTATATCATTCAACAAATTATGTAAAAAACATATATTTTGTGCAATAATAGTTTTGTTTGTAACTGAATTTAGGTAATGTTTAACTTTAACAATAATACAATGTTTATTTATTTATTTACTCATGCATTCATTCATGCATTCATTTGTTTAGCATACACCACACGACAGCCTAAACCAATTAACGACTGGATATACAAAATTAGTAAAAAAAAACTATACAGGGTAATTTTGATTGTAGTAATTTTCGTATACGCCTATTTATTAGAAGAAGTGATATGCAAAATAGATATAGCCCAATAAAATGTTGATATAATAAATCATATATAAGTCACCTATTTAAATTATGTAAGCCGACCCTGTACACCCAAGATAGATGTTCAAAATTTATATCTGCGTTTCCCTGTTTATCTGTATCCCGGGTTCGTTGTGTAAATAAACAAATCGTCGTGCAAAAGGATGAAATCTATAAGGAAATTTCTCTGTATTTCGTCCAGCAGTGCCTGCCGATTTGGATTACACTATCCGTACACAAATAACTATCAACAGATCATTATTATCAATACTTCTAAGCCATAGTTATACCACTGTATCAGCAATTTACATTCAACACAAAATGATACAACGCACCCACTACAAAACACAAAAATTTTAACCATAACAGAATTTTTCTCTAATACATATAATACGTTGATTCAGTTGAAATGGAAGTTTAAGGTTAGTAAGGTTACCCAAAGCACATTCAATAACGAGTACGCGCCATCGTACTACATGTCGCTGATCAATTACGCATCGGCCAACATTCATGAAGCAGTCGCTCGGTTAGTGTTTTATTACAGAGTCAGCATCAAAATTTTAAACTCAGTTATATCAGTTACTAAACATTTATTAGAGCAATATTTTGTAAAATGATTTATTTTAATGCCTACTGTCATCAGTTAAAATTAATACTTCAGTTTCAGAATCATCCTGTATAGTATGAGCACTGATAAAAAAACTTATACAAAACGTATGTAACAAATTAATTCCTGTTAAAATACCAACTTAGAAATTGAAAAAAAAACAAACATATATGTAAAACAAGTATGAGTAACATTATTTGCTAATTCGTAGACATTTTGCTCCCTACACATATAATTGCATTTCGTGAAGTTCAGAGCCATTCAAATATTTTGTTCACATTTGATTGATGCTCAACACAGTCGTTAATATCTGACACAGACAGATACAATTTGCGGTCAGCTGCATAAAAAAGCTTCCGGACAATGTCTTCTATAAAGTTTAGAAACAATAGAGGACCGGGAATCGATCCTTGAGGAACCCCAGAGGTTGTATTTATTTCTATAGACTGGAAACCACGATACTCCACTGTCAATATTCTTCGAGAGTGATATAATGTGAAGCAGTTAATAAATGGTGCAGTTAATCCAATGTTTAATAATTTTTACAGTAGAATATCATGATCCAGCCAATCGAATGCTTTGTAAAAATCAGTATAGTTTCGATATATTGCATCAGACACATCAAATATTAGTAACTCTGTTGAACGACCGGGATAAAAGCTGTGCTATGCAGCGGATATATTTGATTTTATATTAGAAATTGCACAATGATACTGCTCCAACTATGTGAATTATTTACACAAATTATTCCTGTCACCATTATAGGACCAACTTGGAGTGCTGTTATACACTTTGTATATATTTCTCTCTGTGTAACGATTTGAAGTAAATTATAAATTCTTGTTACGAATAAATTCTTCATAAATTTATCTTATCGGAAAACGAAACAGAACTGAAACTAAATTAATAATGTAGAACGCCGGATGGCCTGAAAACTTAATAACGGGGAATCAGACCAGTGTCTCTTCCCTGAGGCGCCCTCTGCAAAACTGTCACGGTGATGTTATCGTAGTTGGCTTGGTTGAAAGAAATAAACTCGGTTGTTATAAGGAAACAGTCAAGATTATCTGGACATTTGGTCAACGGGATCAATAGGCCTAGTACGGGGTAGGTAGACCGAGGATTTATGGACAGGACGGTTTAACGACTACGGAAAACCTGAGACTGGAAATTATCCCCTATAGGACGACTGGCGTTATTCACGTCAGTGTTAGTGGGTCCTCCGGAGAGAAGGCGCGAACGGTTTTAGAAGATACGACTTCACCCCCGTTAAAGCACTGACTTAATTAAATGCGTTTAATTATTAATTACCGGAGCGTGAGATTTTTAACGGGTGTTGAAATACGGCGAAAAATATTTTAAGGCAGAACTTCGATAATGGGCTGAAGTTAAATACAATAAGTCACGTGAGTTAATTAGCTTAACTGTTCAAGTCGATTTAATTCATGCGTGATTCAGTCATAGTGTTATTAATTTTTGGAGAAGATAACGAAAATTATGTTGCAAAATTTAAATATTATCCTGGTACTCATTATAATGTTAAAATATATAATGAATGATATGAATTATTTTTTGAAAGAATACGACATATTAAATTTCAGTTTTAAAAATATTTAATATTGAATAAATAGGTAAATTATTAAGAAAGGCTTATGAGTTTCTCGTATTTATCTAAATAATAACAGAAATACAAAAAAAAAAACCTTGTGCGGTCAATAAAAAACAGACCGAGACATATTCAGTAATAAATAACTCGATAACAGTTAATTTTGATGTACCGTATTTATCTTGTTTCAATGCATACTCAATGATAAGCGCTGTAAAAGCGCCAAATGATAGAAGGCACAAACAATTAAATTCGCATTTTTACAAGTACCCGGTGTCATGAATATGTAATCATGAGCATCTAACAGATTAATCCTATAATAAAGGTTCAACCGCAGTAATCACGCGCCGACACCGGATCAGTAGTAATCGGTGCGGCTAAAAAGTTGGCAGTTCAAATTCCCGTTTGGTATGTTCACGTGGAATAAGCAGAAGCTTGTTCGGATCTTTTTTCCTATGCCGCCGAAAGCCCGCCGTTGAACTGCATTTCGTAACGCCGTTTAGCTTCTCTCCCTTCCCTTCTCCTATCAGTTACCATCTTCGCATAACATAACATAAAACATAAATACAAATGCAATTCAAATTGGGTGAAACTAAATTTCACAAACATTCCTACCAGGAACAAGGAGAGAGTGCTGTCGTTTACTATCTGATTTAAACACTGGAATTGCTGAACAGAACTGTGGAAATATTTATAAAATACATTTTAATAAAGATATATATTTAAGAAACAATTGGATTTCTGGTTGTTTTCCTATTGTGTTATTCGGTACTGATTACGACGAGACAGCCTGGAAGGAACCGAATATAAGACATCTATCTATCTGATTCTGATGCAATTAAATGAGAAAATAAGAAAATTGAAAATGGTAAACCTCATATTCGTAATCAAATGCAATTTTCATTACTTGGGAAGTTCAACGTGATTCCACTTTCAAAAAAATAACAAAGAGATGATAAAAATAGATGTTTTTTCCAAAATCGCTTATCTACTGTATAAAATTTTGCGGGGTTTTTGAACTTGCACTACGAGAGTAGGATGAATCCGAAAATTCGTGAATTTTACGTCAGAATGTGACAACCAAATACCTTAAAAATGCAAAAAATATACAAAATGACATTTTAGATTGCATACTAGAAGTTTGTCATTAGAAAAACAATATACCGCTTCGGTACTGAATTTGATACTGATGTGGCAACGCTGTTTTACTTCAACACTCGAACGCGTCATCAGAAATTTTGCAGCGTATCAGAAGGGCCATGTTACCGATTGTTATGGGTTCATTTGCTTATCTTTTGAAAGGTAAAGTAAGTAGAGTAAACATTATTTTTTTCGGTTTTTATTAGGCCTGAGTCACTCTCTATAATAATGTAATATTAATGTACAGTGCACCATAATACGATTGGCAATTTTTTAATAAACTATTGATAATTTTTAAATTAAATTTTCGTATGAAGGTGATAGGAGTTTTACGAATTCAAGCAAGAAAAAAAATAACTTTCAAATTGTTTAGTACAACTGTAGACTGACTTTAGTACACTGACAGAAATGAGAGCAATTATTCCTAATTATGCATTTTACTTAATAGATAAGCGATTTTGTTGAGAATTAATTACGTATGTCTAGTCATGTGTTAGTTTGCAAAGCATTATTTAATTTATTTCATGTTTCTTTAAACGAAAAACATATTTCTTACTATGACAAACTATCTTATAGTGATATGTTATTGAAATGTTATTATTTCAAATTTTACAAAATTTTCGTAACACGTTGACTCATACACTCATTATATTTGGTGTATTTTATAGCAAGATAGAACGTAGAAAATATACTTGAACATTTTTCTCGTTATGTTATTGAAACTCGAACTGTCATCAAAAATATTTCTTCGTGGCCATATATTCCGGACTTACCCTAATTTATATTTATTTATATACAATCGTTTGCAATAATTTCTTTTGAGCTGCTAACATAACAAAATCTACTTTAAATTTTTAACATTACTTATTAGTTCTTTCACTCACCAATAGAGATTTAATGAAATTTCTACTCAAAACTGTTTTGAGACAGTGTCATTATTATTGCAAAAGCATGTACCTAGAACCACTCTCCACATTTCAATAACAAACTTCCTTTATATTTATAGTACCTACACCGTTGAGGGTTATTTTAAGGTACATAAAAATCTCACAGAGATGTAGGGTTATATATTCTAACAATATATGTATAGGTTATTCTATAAAATATAACAGGGTATAAACAACGTGAGTAGCAGTATAAAGTGGAATCTAAGGCTGTTTAAACATATTAAACTTCGTGTGCAGCTTTTTATGAAGAATGATCCTGTGTTAATTTTTTAGAGTTTATCAAATTCTTTTAACAACAGATAAAAAATGCTATTAAACAATATACATTAAAAATTGAAAAGCAGATTCAAAGAAAACGTTTACTTATGTGATCACTGATTTTTATTGTGAACGTTCCCACATTACTAGTATATTATGATTTTTCATTTGATGATTTGAAAATCATTCTTGTAATGTTATATTTTTTATTTGTAACAGTAGACTTCTTTATTTGCATCTTATATTTACTTAAAAAATTACATTTTAGTTCTGCCAGAGAAAGTTATGTGGACTCCATAATCTCTGATTATGTTCAAGTTAAAAAATAGCAAGTAAATGTACAGTACGTCAGCTGGTGGTCCGCTTTGTGACGTTATTACAACTAATATCGTTTTCTAGTCTCGTTTGTTTGAGGTTTTTATTTTTAATTTATTTTGAACAAGAACACTAGGTTTCTTAATAGTCAAAAATAGTGAACAAACGTATTCAGTCTGGCTACAGTTGGATTTCGGAATATTCACATTGACAAAAACGTGGTTGATACATATATTTTTAAGTCATTATTAGAAAGTTCACATCATTTATCTATGAATAGATAGATCTGAAAAATATTTATTAATATTTTTATTCCATGCCAGAATTCAAAATATATATCTAAGTCATTCTACTTGTTGCTATTTCATATTTTACTATTGCCGTTATTTTAATCAATTTGCTACATTGCAATTATTATGTAAATTAACTCCTTTGTTTCGTGTAGGAACTAATAAATAAATTCTTTGAATATTTTTCCGCACCTCTACAATCGCTTATTAATAGCTTCAAAATTCCAAATCGAAGATTAGCATGTCATTAATTTACCAGGAGATTAAATAATAAATGTTTAACTAGGTCTGAAATATCCAATACCAGTACCAAAATTACTTAAATAACTAGTCATTTTTGAAACAGTTAGTGTTTCCTATTACGTATTCCTTCAGAATATATTCTGTGGCTGATACACAGAAAAGAATTTTTTTAATTTTTATTGAAAATAATGGGTAATAATATTCCCCTTATTTTAGAAGTCATTTCACAAGAAACTTGTGGTTTTACAATTTTATTGTAAAGACTTTGGTATATTTATCAAATTTTTGCAAATTTCATGTGACATTCTATAGTAGTTTGTAAATTTTATGTATGATTTTTTATTTTGCATTGTTTTCGAACATACTTTGTAATAATCGGATTTATGTTATGCAATTTATTATAACACATTCTAACTGAAAGTACCTAAAATGTATCTAAAAGAGAACATTTCAACTGGCATGTTTGACAATTTTCCTACCTTGAAAATTATATTTTTACCCATGTGAGAAAATGTACATATTTTTTAAACATCCTGTAAGTTATCTTTCATAAATCTCTATATTTATAAAATGCATACTAAAATTGCGTTGGTAAGTATATTCTTTCCAGTTTTATTAACTGTAGAAAATAGGAAAAGTTTGTTAATTAAAAATATACTACTTAAGTGTTTGACATTATGAATTTAACTATTAGCATTTGTGTTTAGAGCCGTTAGCAAAAAATGTTTCCAACTTAAACAGTCTGAAGGAGATTAAAGTTTAAAGAACGAAACTAATAAAACTTTGTTTTGTAAATTGCCATAGGTACCTATTCAGTTTAGATTGCAAATTTGTTACTGTCTAGAGCTGTACGTCCCGTATGCGGTCCATAAATGACTGGATCAAAAAGCAATTAAAGGATGATTGATCAGGTGGATTCGGTCTGCGTCAGGTCAGGTTTCTAATAGGGGGCCCATGGACTGACGCAAACCGAAATTGCTTAACAGAAGCAACATTAGTATTGTCACGGATCTCCTAACGTACCGCTTTTTGTACAGGTTCTGAGTGTGGCGGAAGTTTTTAAGTAGTAGTTGAGAAGTTTTTATTTTAGTGATATTATGTGAAGAGGAGGAGGACGAGGAGGAAGAAGCTAAGAAAATGATAAAGTGTTGGGGTGAATTTCATCATCTATTTCTTGAACTGGAGATACATCAACGAAATGATTTTTAGTATATCCGAATGTCACAAAATTTCTTTGACGAGCTCTTGCGTCATCCAAGTCAACAGTACCAAATCACAATATTTCGCAAAGCAAAGTCATCTGACGAAAAACTTGCAGTTTACTTAAGAAAAGTAAATAGAGGTTGTTGATAAGCGAGGGTGCCAGACACATTCAGTACTTAACTGGTCGAATATTTCTAACAGTTTGAAACCAATCCTTGACTTTTGTCCTTACGTAGGACTAGCGCGGTCAGGCATAGAAATTGTAGGTCACCGAGACAATCTACATTGACGGTCGTTGCAGGTGACGATACGTGCTGGTGCTGGTCTCGTGTGCCCTGCTCCATTAAATAAATGGATAGTCATGAACGGGCTTTGCTTCAATACAGGCAATGATGCAATTCGCATCCTTTGCAACTACGTCTGTTTAATGGTAATTAATAAGTATTGTGGAGCGGTTTTTCTTTCTCCTGAAGACATTAGAGAGATTCCAGCAGAGCTACTCCAAACTTTTACGCACACCACGGGAAAATGCAAATACAGGATTATTTGAAGTCGCCTTAACTTCTTAGGTGAATAGTTTTAATAGTTTTAAACTATTTGAGGATCCTACCCAACTTTCAAAGTAATTAATTCGCGATTTCTATTTTACACGCATCGTCCACTGCCGTTGTATTATTTTATTTACTTTTATCCATCAATATTAATTTGCAATTTAAAATAATATGATGTGTAACTTTATTACAAAAAATTAAACCTAGCTAAATATGTACCTATATCTTTACAGAAATATTATTTTTTATTTATACCATTATATTTGAAAATTTCTCTAATTTCCAGGAAATTCTCAACATTGCTTTAACAGATGATTTTACTTTTTTATTACAAAGTTCTGGAAAACAATTACTTTTAACAGCCGCTACCGCTGTTACCAAATAAAATCTAGCGATTGTCTTAATGCCATTGATTCCCCAAGTAACAATTTCCGACTCATTTTGGGCAAAGTGTCGACGCTGTGTCGACACTGTAATTTGGACACGACACATTTTTAAGGCAGATTGTCGACTATTAGACCATTATAAGTGGGAAATGTAACCAAAATGGTGATTAAAATGTGTACTAAATATGGTCTAAAATTTGTCCAATAGCGAGTCTGAAATATATCTAAAATCTTTCAAAAATGTGTCTTGATTGTGCCTTTCGTTTCCAATATGTATCTAAAATTGAACCTTGATGTGTCCATAATATGTCTATTTTGTTCCTAACTTGGCCAAAATATGTGTCGATTATGTGTCCAAAAGTTACTTTACATGTGCCTCGTATGTGGTCATGTTGTTTCCAAAATGTGTTCGTTATTGTACTCTAATATGAGCCACAAATTTGACACATGGTGTTCTCAATTTTACCGAAATTATTATTTTCTATTCATTGTGTACCAAAATAAATCCTAGTAGACACAAATCATATTTCTTCCCGATACATAATGGATAATCATGAACACAGCCTGAAGGCATCTCCTAGAAAACAATGGGATTTTAATTTATCTTGAGCATTTTTCTATTTCTCGCGTAGGTACTCTTGCGAACTAAAGCTTACCGATAATAGTTTACATGGTACTTCTCAAAATTAAGCAGGCCTTAAAAATACCAAGTAATTGTAATTAGTCAATGTTTTTTCTCTTTTTTCGATAAAAAATATATTTTTGTAATTCTCAAAAAATCAAAAACCAATAATATTTTATTATTCAGGACATCATATTTAGTACATTTGTGGCTTAAATAGTTCCTAAAAGCCTTAATTTAAAAAAATATTTTAAAGGCCGTCATTTTTTTCAAGTGCTTTCACTTGTTGAAATATGGCGTACTTGTAGGTGGTGTCCAAATAGGACCATGTTTCCGTAATGTGAATAAAATTTGCCCCCAAATTGTCCATCCCGACTTATTTGAAAATAGAAGAAACAATTTAGAGTAATGTTTCTACATATAGACCAAAAATTCACTGAAATATGACTAAAATGACACACAGACACATTTTAGACACCGGAGTTCATTATATGGCCAATATGTGTCTTCATTTTGAAATGGACACATATCGGAAGGGTTGTGTCTGAAATGCGGCCGAGATTCGAACACACTCGCATGTCATAACCTCACTTTTTAGAGATTTATTTACATAGCGCATGGAGTGTAACTCCACATTACTACTTTTGCCTGCATATTGTAACATTTGTATATAATGTCATTTAAAATCATTAAAACAATTGAAAATGATACAGTGCAACTTTGCATTGTGCCAACAGCGTGGGAAAAAGATGGTGTTTTATACTGGCCAACAAAATCTTGTAAAGACAGTGAGAAATTAATTAGAGACCCCGAGTCTGTTCCTCGAATAGACTGGGACAAAATACCTTGCAGTGTTAAGGAGGCAGACATTGAGTCTTTAAAAACTGCCAACAAATTGTGTTCACTCTATTCTACTTTACCAGATACTGACGCCGAAATTGAGTAAGTAAAAATATTTTTATTTGTGGTCTCGTGTATTACTTAATAATTAAATTATTGATGCCGCAATTCATCCATGTTTTATGTTACTTATTGTTTTACAGATACTTTCACAGACAGATGAAGCAAAAAAGGCAGTCCGACCTCGTTTTGAGAATAATGAAACTAAAAATAACCAAACTTACAATAAAGATTTTGCTATATTGGAAACAAACCCAGAAGCTACAATAACTTTTGATTTAGCTGAACCAAATAATGTACCAGACTCGGTACCAGATAATAATTATTACGTGATAGAAACTCAAGCACCAGAAATAAGCTCAAGGGCGCAACAGGGTAAGTAAACTGAAAAAATAGTTAATTCAATTTATTATGAACAATATACAGTGTGTAGAAACAAGTTTTCTCTAAAACACTTTTAATTTCCTTTTTAAGAAGTGGCACTTTACTCTTGACACAATTTTAGATTTTCTTATTTTCTAAATACCCTATGTTATATCGTAGTTTTTGCTATTGCTATGGTATTTTCAGGACAAGCAAATCTTTTTTTAAAAAATAACTTTTTTGATAAAATGTCAAATAAAAATGTTTACAGGTATAGTTAGGTTCATCCATGGACACACTGTATATAAACATTTATAAATATGTAAATTCATGAGCCATCACGCAAAAAAAATGTTACAATAAAGGATTTATTTCAGTTTTTTTTTAGTGTTTTTTTTGTGTACATTAGTCACAAGAATTTATTTCGTTTTGTTTATGTATTGTTATGCTTGTGTTATTTTGTAATTATTATTTTCTTCGCAGGATTTGAAGCAAAACTAGAATCAATGGATAAAAAAATTGATAATTTAAGTACCAAATTAGATTTTTTTATCCAAAGCAATGCAGAAATAAAAAGTTTATTGATGGAAGTGATCCAAATAATTAAAACTCAAAAAGCAAAGGGTTCCAACACTAATACTGATGAGACAGAATTTACTAATGATGTAACAGAATTTAACTTCCCTTTAAGAACAACTGAAGATGTAGATGCTTTAGAGAAGAAGTTAGCTGATAAGGACTTTCAGCATAAAATGGTGAGGTCAATGTAAAGTTTCATTAAAATGTAGGTAATTAATTTCTTGTTTATTGGCAGTTTACAAAATATCAAACTATTGGGGGAACTACAGGTAAACAAGATGGTGAAAGAGTTGGTTTACGTTTAATAAGAGAATTATTTAGTACTTCACTATTATGTCAGTACACCTGGAAAGGCATCTCAACATCGAAAAACGCAGAAAGTCGGCCGATCTTCGTATTTAGCAAAAACGATCGAATAGTAAATTTTTTATTTAAACTGATTGAGAAAGCAGATAGTAGTACTACAAAAGTTTCTACAGAAAAATTTTTACAAATTAAAGTATTTAAAAGGAATAGCCAAAGACTTAAAAGAGAAATGTAAGTATACCTTTCAACAGTTTCAAAAGAAAATTTAAAAAATATATAATTTTTAGTAACAAGAAAACAAAAACATCAATGGACATTGAAAACTTAGAAAGCTTGGATCCCAATGAATTCCAAATGGAGGTAGGAGTGTTAGATTCTACTCAAACGGAGGCCGAAATATTGGATCCGAGTACAATGGATGACGATAAGGAAATTGATGAATTGTAAAAATACATTTTGTTTTTATTTTTTATTTTATATAGGTATAAATTTGTTATAAAAAAAGAATACATATTTTATTTTCTGTATCTTGTCTAATTACATTATATTTCCTTCATAACTTATAAGTAAGTATGGATCAGAGGAAAAAATACAAATTCATTTCTATATTTTAACAACATTAATTTACATTTTACATCAGTCAAACAAACATTTTCTAAAGGTGTATATATTTCAGTAGAAAAAGCAGAATATATGTTAATGTATGATGACCTAAATGGGCTTTTAAAAAAATCATATTTTCTCTTAATTTTAGATCCAGAAATAAATATTACATCTTCGATATAGTTTATATCCATCATTTGAAATATTTCATTTTTTTGTGTTAAAAACCATTTATCGTTTTTCTTCGTGGATAACATAAAGTTATCTTTTATATAAACTTCTCTTTTATTTTTAATAAAAGGAAATTCCTGAGGTTCCTTTGATACAAAATTTATTTTAGACATTTCATGTACACGTTTGGCAACCTGCTGTAATGGTTTGTTACCAGTACGTAAAAGTATTTTAATTCGATAAAGATAATTTTCAAATGGATATCCACTAAATGAAGGCAATGGCCCAAATCTACTGACATCTTTGATCATATGACTAAGATTATGTACATTGCTACTGACTGAGTCAATTCCATAAAGTTCTATAAATTTTTCTATATAGTCTTTCATTATTTTGTCAGCAACATTTAAATATTTTGCATATTCTTTCCAACTACATAACACAACAACAGAGGATAGCATCAAAAAGTGATTATAAACATCAGTAGGTAAAAAGTCTTTCAATACCACAGGACCTACATATAAAAGAAAGGTTCTAAATTCAGTACCTTTCCAAAATTTTACAGTGTCAAGAGGTCTAATAGCTCTATGTATTTCCTTTGGCATTTGATCATTACATTCGTTTAATAATTTTGAAATTGACTTAATGTCATTAAATGAAAACTTGGTTCTGAAGTTATAGCTTCCTTGTATCCAACCGATAAGACATTTTTTTGTTAATCCCAAATCAATCAAATGAAGTGAATCTGCAACGGGAAAATCAGCTACTAAATCGATAGGTAATTTTTCTAAAGGCGTATCCTCTTTATGGTGATCTGGATCTTCTCTGTTGCGGAAACTAGCATCTGTTCTTGCTGGCAAATCAATTCTGGGGAAGCTCATGTGTTTTCCGTCTCGATAATATTCTCCAATACAAATACATTTCGTACATCCATGGTAATGATTGAAGTTCACGGTTCCTGCAAAAAAAAACAATAATCATTCGAGGGTCAACGTTTTAAAGCATAGGTAGGTGATTTTAGTTTACAGCAGCAACTAACTATTATAATTAATAAATAATATTACTAACCTTTAATATAAGATCTCGCAGGAGTATCGCAAATAAAGCATCTTATTTTAATGTTTACTTTCAAACCATTTACGTGCATTCCATTTTTTAATACTTCTGTCATTTCATTTACAAAAGGCGTCAAAAATTGTTGTAAGTTTGGTTTACTGTCTCCACAGTAAATAGCAACAATCATTGGATTGCTTATTTCAACCGTATTGTCAATTTTACATAGAATCGGCCAAAATTGTGTCTTGGAACTGTTACATACAGGGAGGCCGTCGATGTTAAAGCTTAATTCTAATTGAGTTAACGGTTTCTGCAAACCTTTAAGACTCTGAACTAAACATGTTTTCAGGCCATTATACCAGTACTGACCCGGTCCCATTGGAATAACGTTCACATTTATAGGCGTTTCAAGGAATGTTCTACTGTCTTTAGGTAGATAGCTATGATTGGATTTTCTTAATAACTGCAGTAACTCATTTAAAGCACAATGTGTGACTTTATTTTTAAGTGCCCATATTTTTAAAGATTCAGTAAACATTAACTTTGTTTCTAGTTCTTCTTCCATTTCAACATCACTGAATTCATATTCAGAGTGCTGTTGTTCATCATTAACCTTGTTTTCAAATGTATTTTCTACCAATTTAGAAGTTGATTCCTCTATATCATTGCATAACAAATGGCAAATTTTTAAATGACTTGTTTCACTTTTATCGCCAACTACAATATTTTCCTTTTTGGTGCTTAATAGAAATGGAGGACTTACTCTTGCTTTCATAAATTCACTCAATTTCCTCTGAGTGATGTCTATTTCTTTTTTCACACGTCGATAATAAGTGCTAGTGTACACCTTTGGAGTAGAACCTTTTTTTATTTTAACCATATTGTAACTGTAAAACACTGTCACAGATCAACGTTCAATAAAATAATATGCGCCATGTTAAGTACACAAACACTTTAACCGGATGAACTAAACACATTATAGAAACAACATGGAAATTATGTGTGTAAAATGTTTCTATATGGATACATGTGTGCCTGTACGACACATGGTAGATACAATAAAGAAACTCTATGTTTAAAATGTACCCAAATGGAAATTATTGTGTCTACTCAACTCATTTCAGTAACAAAATAGAAACATTTTGTTAAGTAACAAATCAGACAAACTTGAGTGTATTTAGTGTCGACCCGTCTGTGTCTAAATATATTTGAAGAGTCCAAACTGACACAAAATAGATACATTTTAAATACATGTGTTTAAAATGTTGCTATTTAGACACGCATATTCTTTTGACACAATAAGTTGGAAATGTGTCGACACAAATTTGAAAATTTTGGACACAATTTGAACAGAGGCAGAAGTGCTCCAAAAAGAGTCGACACGATTTAGACACAAGAAAATTGTGTCCGAGTTTTGCCATAAATTGCTACTTGGGCTAGTATATAATAAATAGCCTTATGTATTTGCACAGTATCTAAATTCAATAGGATGGTATAAGGTACTTCCCAAACACACTTTTCTCGAATTAATACCAGATGCTGTAGTTTTTAACGCCTATAGTTTGAAAATCTACATCACATATAATTTATAATTAATTTACATCAGATTTTAACATATTTGCACTATTGCAAGTAAATTCTATGAAATATTTGTTAAAATATATTACTCAAGCGTCTCTGTAAAATTTGCCAAATCGCGATGGTGTAAATTTTAGCCTTTTCCGTGCGTACTTCCCTGGAACAAAAATTGTGTAAAATTCGTATAAAATTTTACCCGGTCTTTTTTGCTGTGGGTGACCTATACTGTATATTAAGTAAATAGATATACAGGGTGATTCACTCATAATGTCATTATTTTTATAGGAGATAAGGAAAAATGAGTATAATACGATTAAAAAAATTTTAAATTCATATTTATACTGGAAAATTATTTTCAAATTATTTTTTAAACCCCTTTTTGGGCTGTCACTGATTCATATAGGTCCGAAACCAACTCGTTAACTACCTGTATGCAAAGTTGCATTAGACATCATAAGTAAGCTTGACTAGGTAGGTACTATCTATTACCATAATAATGACACTTGTTTTTAGCTGCTAACATATTTGTACATCTACTTTCAACTTCTGGCATAAGCTCTTAATTGTTTCACTTACCAATAGAGATTTAACGAAAATATCATCAATAATTAACTTGTACGTCTGTATCTCGATGAAGCGGAGGGAAATGTAAATATGCAACCAGCAGTACAATCATAATCCCAAAGTTAGAATAAATCTGTAAACATTTCGTATTACCTAGTAATAGTGTCGCGTCCATACATGCTTCAGACCTTGCTTTGGGATATCTGCAATCACATTGATATTGTTCTTGTGTATTTGACGTTGTATATTCGGGCGTTATTTAATGTTCTGTTCTTTTTATTTGACATATGGTGGGGTGTGCCGTTTTGATTACAAATTTTGGAATGCAAATTCAAACAGATAAATAATTATGCTTTATTTATTTCCTTTTAATGAAAGTTGACTTTGGGAGGTTAATACTATTAGTAGTAAGCTATATTTTCTAAGATTTTATTGATTTCGTACATATACGTGTTAGCGGATAATAGTGTATGAAAGAACACAAACATTTAGCTGTGATATGGCAACACAGGTGTGACGTTACTCGTTTCACCGCTGGGCACTCTGTGATGTCGTGACTAGGAAATTGTTGTCAACACGGAGCACTGTATTACCGGGGATTTGGTTGCATCAATTTAAAAGTTCAAGTAAAAAATTTTTGTTTCGATTTTCTGTTTTCGTAGGCCTTCCAAATACTTGGTTCTAATTAATGAAATTATGACTGAATCACCCTGTATTTTTGAAAATATAAGCTAAGTAGTACATTACAAATTCCTTTTTCTTGAAAATTATAAATATGCAAGTAATCTACACTAAATACTACACGTTTTTATTCCAAGAAGTCCTAGATAAACAAAACTACACATATTTTGGTGATGGTTGGAATGTACATTCATTAATAAATATCTGAATTATGTTAAGTAGGTAGTCGTAAAAATAAATTATTGTAAAATGAAAAGTAAACAAGAAAAACGAACTACTAAACATTGTTGGCGCCAGTCCAAGAGTGACTTCTAATTCACATAAATTAATCATTTGGTAAACTAGTAATAAATTAATCATTTTGTAAACTACATAAAATACATTTATTTTTTAATGCATACACGTTAAATTTATGTTCGAATTATAATTCAAATGTCAACATTAATTTGATAACATTTCTCATTATTTACGTGACTAACTGAAACGCTGAAACATAGCGTTAGAGTTAACTCGTAGTTGTATTCAAATTTATTACTACGATACAACATAGCACAATAGAATTACATAAAGAATACCATCACTGCTTACTTTAGAAATTTCTTTGTTTCTTGTTTTTTTCCGTCATTATTACATTTTTCTTAAATCAATTTAGAACTTACGGGGTACGTACCAAATGCATTCATGAAATTCCAATAAAAAAAAATTGTCAGTTCATGTAAAAATACTGTGTACTTAAGTTATTAATTAAAGCAGTAATTATCTTCTATACCTTGTAAGTTTTAAACTCAAAAATATAGGGTTTTGTAACATGAAAAATTGCATCAAACAAAACATAACCTATGCAACAACGTTATATACCTACCATGTTTCTATATAATAATAGTAAGTAACTCTAAACATACAACATAAAGTTTGAAATAGTTTAATAACTGTTCAAAATGACTACTATTACCATTGAAAAAGTTCATCGTATACACGCCTCCAGAGACGTAGCTAGAGAATTTTGTCCAGTTTCGTCTTAAATTAACATGTCATGCAGCTCATGGTTAACAAAAGGCTGGCACTTTTGTTTATGTAAGCTTACAAACATCAAACAAACACTAGGCACAAAATAATGAAATAAAGAAAGCATGTACGATTCACAACTACTTAGCAGCTACAGGACAGGTAATGGGTTGTAATGTTGTCGCACATTACAACGATCCAATAAGTGACCTTGAAAATGTAACGATTCAATAAGTGACCTTGAAACTATGTACCAATAATTATTAAAATATAATAAATATATATAAGTATTTACCTTTCTTTGTCACGTAATATAGAAGCACTTTGAATATTAGCAGTTAATTAAACAAAAATACCACAAATAAATAACTACAGACAATAAATTAAACAACATCATATTCCGGACACCCACCGGTATATACCAATACAAACATTGCAAAATTTTTTATCATTTGAGAATCCAACAAGATGTATGGACCTTACAATACACAAAAAAATAAAATTAGTCAGTAACGTTCTAATTATCATACATTTTAATTATTTTTGTACCCACTGTTTTCTTCAAATTATTTTTAAAAATTAAGTAACAAGAACGTCTCATGGCTCAGAGTACACAAATCGCAATAATTCAAACCTTTGAGACCGTGACACAACGATAATAGGTTCGAAACCAACAGTTAAAAAGACGGAGCAAATCCTAATAGAAAAAGTTAGAAAGCATAAAAAGTTTCAAATTCAATATTATATTATAGATTTATAAAAGTATACCTATATCTTTCCCGAACAGAACAGAGCCCACTTCGTCTACGGAATCAAAATTGTCGCATTTCTATGGTACGAGGACCAACTCAAGTTCAGTGACAATTTTGACACAACGTTGATATTAGCACTAGTATAGATTGGATAAATGCTAAGACAATCCTTTATTTTTGTATTAGAACTCATTGATGAGTTGACAATAGAGTTAACGAACACTGTGGCACACTCTATAGTACACTCTTTGAGAAATTATATCAATGATTGCTAAACGTACACTTATAAAAAATTTGGAGGAATTGTGAGGAATGACCTCAAGAACTATTCCAGTCTTTCGCTTTTTAAATTTTCACATGGTACTTTGACAAGTTGAAATATTAAACTTGAACATACTGGAAGTTAATAAAAAGATTTTTTCTCAGCAACTCATGGAAAATGGCTTAGTCCTAACAGAAACTCAACTGTACAAGCAAAACCCATCACAAATGATTTTGGAACATGATAACGCTCGTCCTGATATAGCTATCATCACAAAAGCGGCTATTCAGGCTATGCCGTCTTTTGTTGTACTTTCGATCTCCTTTACTTACAATGTAGTTCCTCAAAAAATGTCTTTCTTAGCGAATTTTTCACTTTTAAACCTCCGAATTCCATTTGGAATAAAACAATTACCAGATCATTGAGAAACGATCGTATATAATAGAGGAGAATGTATCATTGATTCGTTCATGTAATTTGTTTGTTATTATTATTCCTGTATTTTTTTTATTTAATAAAAACGCTGTCAGTTTATGTAGGTATCATTCGTTGATGATATATTGCATACTAATACAAAAAGTAAAGTGAGATTGAATTACTACTTGATTAATTCTTTGAGAGCTACAATCAATGTTTACATATTTAAGAGTAATTGAGTACTCAATGAGAACCAGACAATGAAAACCGAGCGTATTTGGAGATTTACTATCCCGCATGCATTTTGTTTTAGAAAGCTTAAATATTTGGAAAATACGAAATTTATAATCTATTTTAGTCTTTATAATACGGCTATTCAAGTCGGTACATCTGCATTAAAGTTATGCCTAATATTTGTTTTAAGCAATTATTATGCATGTTTTTATCCAGTTTATCATATAAAATTTATCATTTTTTCAATGTAATCGGTTTAACATCTTTCAAGAATTACGTTACGTCAATAATCAAACCATGCGTTTGACAAACAGCTCTCATATATTTAACAAAGGCACAGTGCTGTTTACAAAAAAAAAAAACATTTATGTGCTAAAGAAGAAGAGAGAACATTACAATGAATTCTTCGGACGAAGAACTTCCAGACGCAATATTAGAAGCTGGTAAGGTGAGTTTGGATTTGTTGCACGAGAAATCAAAAGAAAGATATGTAAAACAGTATGCACATTTCTTAAGTTGATGTAACGAAAAAGGAGGTATTTTTAGCTTATTTTGCCGACCTCAGCGTGGTTCTTAAAGCCAAAACGGTCACGTTACTCCATGATAAAAGGTGTAGTAAAATTAAAGCAAAAATTTACATGAGTAAATTCTATAAAGTGACGGCTTTCTTAAAAAAGAAAACCGGTCAATATCGGCCACAAAAACCTGAAGTATTTATATAAAAGAAGATAGGTATATCCAAATTTA
This sequence comes from Monochamus alternatus, assembly GCA_037114965.1. Lineage (NCBI taxonomy): Eukaryota > Metazoa > Arthropoda > Insecta > Coleoptera > Cerambycidae > Monochamus > Monochamus alternatus. Next base: position 57,288,354 of record CM073426.1, on the reverse strand, counting down.
TAACATTACCAGATGAAACGTACTTTATGATCAAAGTGGCGACCATTTTTTGTTTAACCAGAGCTTGTCGTCGGGAGGAAGTTACACAAATAACTGTTGGTAATAGTGATGACAAGAATCATTTGCAATATCGCAAGAAGTAAACAGAACTTTCTTACAGTTGTACAGAAAATATGCTAACTTACGACTTTCAATCACTTCATATTGTCGTTTTTTAATTAAGTATGCAAAGGGAAAATGATGCAATGCTCAATACGTCGAGATTAACAATTTTGGAAAAATGCCTTCCGAACAGCAAATTACTTGCTTAGGGAGTTGGTAATCGACTTTGATAGCTGAAGGATACCTGGAAGAATCGGAAAAACAAAAAAACTTGTGTAACGACATTCTTAGCGCCCCTCTAACTTCACCATCTTCAAAGGAACTTTCAAATCAAACCATCTTGCAGAACAGTTAAGTCCAGCTATAAATTTGTAAAATGCTGTAAACTGTTTGTAATATAATATAAATATATAATAATGAAATAGATTACGTTCACTTTTATTAGTTTCAAAGTTCATAATTGTTATTAGTTTAATGTTCACATATTGGTTACTTTAAATACAACTTCATTTTTCTTATTTGTTTCTAAGTGATGGTAGAAAAAATATTCCTACCTCTTATGGAAAGTGTCTTTCCCTTACTGAACATCTGCTAGTTAAGAAAATAATTATTTGTTTATTTAAAGAATGCAGATGAAGAATTGCGATTTCTTTCAGATAACACGTCGTTTTCCTTAATTAAATAAAACAGTTTTAATTTATTTTTCACTGAAAATAACTAAGCAGACATCATTTTCAATGAATACTACTGGATTTATTTTACCGTGGATAACTATGCGAAACGTAGACTAACTCCAGAATCAAAAGCTTTGTGTTAGGTTTACTTTAGGAATTTGACTGCTGCCGTAAATTTAAATCTAATCACTTTCTTGTTTATTTCTGCCTGCGTTGGTTAACCAAATCACGTTTGTTACGGTTTACTTTGCTCCGTAAACTGCCTAAATACCTAATTATTTGCCTGTTTTGTTAGCTTCCGCACTTGTGTTCTAGTCATTATTGTTTTCAGGAAACTATTTCCTGCGGCTATGGCTTTCGCTGAAGAGATTTACCGAATCCAAACGTAAACTTTTCCGATTCTTTCGCTGCGCCATGTAAATTTATTTAAGCCGGAAGTTCTTAGTTGAAGACTTTCTTTACCCAAGACAAAGCCGAATATCGGTGAAAAGTGCTTTCTCGGAATATTTCCTCAAGGTATTGTAAACATTGCATGAATTATTCAGATCGGTCTTTGAATTGTACTCAAGTTGCACTGTTCTTGCTATTGACAGTGCGTGCGAGGGAACGCCAATCGCATGTCGCATTCTGCATCGCAATAATACGGACATGTGCGATCAGCGGCAGCGCTTGATAACTCCAAGAGGGCGTCAACCGCAGACAGACAGTATACGGAAAGATATATAGCCTGGGGTGTGCGGACTCACTTTAATTCGCACATTTACTTAATAAATATTCCTCGTTCTGAAAAAAACTTTTAAAGAGGGTGCGCTCAAAGCGCCAGCCACCGCTGGTCGTAAACGAAACCGAGCGAACATCCTGGAAACTTTTGAGTAAACTTCGCGCGACGAGAGTATTACGAAAATGAGGTGGTTGAATCTATTGTCACGATTTTATTTTAGTTATGTAAAATTTTCAGCAAGTATTCATTTTCAATATGTACAGGGAACCCCAAACTCGATAGTTTGTGCCTACTGTGGGGATACAAAAAATTTAGAGAAAATTTGATGTTAAATGACGTAAGCTCTATTTTCAATTGAAAGTATTATACAGAGTGTTCCAGAATGATGTTCAAATATTTTGCTAGTGTATTCCACAAGCCATTCCACATAAAATTTTTCAATTTGGGTCCTCCCTGTTGAGATATTCAGAAGAGTTTTTTTATTTTTCTTTAAAAACGGTTACACTTGGAAATTTAAATTTTGGTATACATTATCAGCTAGTAAAAATCTATTTTATGATGGTATCTATTCCTTGGCTCATGTTTTTGGAGGGCGGGAATAAGCAACCCCTAGATTTATTTCTTTCAGAACTTTTTCCTGCAACAACCGATTTCAAGAAAACTTTTTTTTTAATACTCCATATAATTTTACTACCTTTTTCATCTTGTAATTTTTTCATTCATCCAACAGTTTGCGCAGAAAAAAATAAAAATAGTTTTCCTTACTCTAAATATCTTTTCGTCACCGGTTACTGATAACCGCAGTAGGCGGTTGCTATGTTGATGTTTCTCTATTGTCTTCTCAAACAAATCAGTCATGACAGTTTTTGCAAATATTTGTAAACAACTGACTCTTCTGTACAAATATTAGCGAATAAATTGACGGAATATGCATACGGCAGGATTGGCAACATTTACAGGAATACCTTTAAAAATGTTTGCAAAAACTGTCAATTATAGACCTAATGGCGATTTGTTGTACAAAACAACAGAGAAACATCAACATAGCGACCGCCTACTGTAGTTATCAGTAACCGGTTACGAAAAGATGTTTAGAGTAAGGAAAACTATTTCTATTTTTTGATGGTTGTATGGAAAAATTACAAGAGGGGAAAAAGTAGTATAATTAGTTTTGTTGAAATCGGCTATTGCAGAAAAAAGTTCTGAAAGAAATAAATCTAAGGGTTTCTTATTCCCGCCCTCCAGAAACATGAGCTAAGGAACAGACACCACCATAAAATAGCTTTTGATTAGCTGATAATGTATACCAAAATTGAAATTTCTAAGTGCAACCGTTTTTCAGGAAAAATAAAAAAACTATTTTTTTCCGCCATTTTGAGACTCGAATATCTCAACAGTAAGAACCCAAATTAAAAATTTTCATATGAAGATCCTCTCTGAAATGGTTTGTGGAATACACTGGTAAAATATTTGACCATCATTCTGGAACACCCTGTAGAAACGACTAATGACGTCATCAATTATATTTTTTCCGGAAACAAACCCATTTTTTTCTGTAAAAAAGCTCTTTTTTTTCTAACCTTTATTAGAGATTTTTTCTGTATTACTTCCCGTTTAAACGTCCTAAAAAGTCTCAAAAGAAATACCACTTAAAAATCACATTAACGGTGGAAGGATCATTAGAAAATAATTCGTGAATGAGGTAAACGCCCTCATACTACACACATATTACAATTTATTCTATATATGACCCATAATTTGAAGACACATATCCAATCTTCGCTTGACTTTTTTGTGGGCTGGGTTTATTAACATTTCGCCGTTTAACCCATTGCAAGCGTTTGTTATATTTTCTTTCAAACGATTGGTGTTTTGTAAACCTTATTTTTTAAAGCCCTCCATAAAAAAAATTGATAGGTTTTAGATTTGGTGGCTTTCCGGACCACTGCATAGGTCCATTAACCTCAATCCATTTTTCTGGGAAAGTATTATCTAAATATTGCTACACAATCCTGGCCTTGTGGGGTGGATCTTCGTCGTGCTGAAACCATAGGTTTCTCCTTAGCTGCAAAGACACATTCGCCATAAATGCAGGAAGTTCTTGTAGGAAATTTAGGTATTTCACGCTGTGCAATGCATGTTCATAAAAATAATGCCAAATTGAATGCCTACCGATGATGGCGCACCATACATTTACTCCAAACTGGCCTTGGTTTTGGACTGGATTTACAATGTGGGGATTTTTAATGAACTAGTAGTGTTCGTTGTGCCTCTTTGGCAAACCATTACTGACAAACCGACTATCGTCCGTCCAAGGAACGTGCCGAAAAAGGTTCTGATCAACAGTTTCTACATTTACTACAATTTGAGCTGTAAAATTAAGTCAATGTGATGCTCAGGCAAATACTTCAAACTGTGAATTTTGTAGTCAAAAATCAATTCCCGGCTAGCCTGCCGTATAGAAAGAATTTCGTAGATTTTGTTCGAAAAACTGTAACATTCTAGCTTTATTAACATTTTTTCTTACTCATTAGTCAATTATTTGATTTTTCCGAACAGAAAATGCATCTTTATTTCGTCGCAAGGTCGCCTCCAATTTTGCAAAGGTAAAACTTGCGTCCGTTATTGACATTTTGTTTTGTTTATCCACATTTGCAAACAAAGCCTGAAAAGCCTCCTTCTAGGGGTTAGAATTCGTTGGTCATGAGTAACTCTAAAAGTATCTACCCGATTCGTAGAAAAAAGTAAAATATTTTGTTATATACAGGGTGTCCGGTAAGTACCTCCTAATCTCTCGGGAGTGTATAGGGGAGGTCAAAATAAAACTAGTCCTTCCTATAATTTTTTTTCCTAATGTGCCCCCTAACGGAGTTATGGGGGATCAAAGGGGTACCTAGAAATTAAAGTTTAGGGTTATAACTTTGAAACCACCCTGTATATTTTAATAAAATTTTCGTACGTTGTATTACACATGGAGCTCTACGATTTAATGCTAAAATAAACTTTTTGCTATTATCAGGTGTCCAGAAACGGACTGGGCCTATCACAATTTTTCTCAAAATTTTGACAAAAGTAATTTTATCAAACTGAAAATATTATTATTAGATACTCTGAAGGATTTTCTTTAAAAATGGTACTCTTTATTTATTTCGAAAAAATGAACGGTTTGCGTGATAAATCGGCCATTTTTAAAGAAAAACCTTCAGAGTATCTAACAATAATATTTTCAGTTTGATAAAATTACTTCTGTCAAAATTTTTGTGATAGGGCCAGTCCGTTTCTGGACACCTGATAATAGCAAAAAGTTGATTTTAGCATCAAATCGTAGAGCTCCATGTGTAATACAACGTACGAAAATTTTATTAAAATATACAGGGTGGTTTCAAAGTTATAACCCTAAACGTTAATTTCTAGGTAACCCTTTGACCTCCCATAACTCCGTTAGGGGGCACATTAGGAAAAAAAATTATAGGAAGGACTAGTTTTATTTTGACCTCCCCTATACACTCCCGAGAGATTAGGAGGTACTTACCGGTCACCCTGTATAGAACTTTTAATAGAATGTTATATATGAAAACTCCAATAAATTTCATATTTTTTATGTCTTCATCGTATCACTGCTTTTAAAATTATATTTATAACAAAAACAATCATACAGATATTTCCTATAAAACATGTAGGTTTTTGCGCAGTGACTGAATTTCCTAAATATTCAGTAGCATTGAAATTATGTGATACATATTTTCAGTGTCTCAAAGGCTATCTGGCATATCAAATATCTACAAAATCACTGAATAAATGTTTAGATCAGTTATTGCCAGTACACGTCAAACATCTAAAAACTTTAACGGCCTATATTTCCAATGAATTTCTAGGAGAATAGATTTAAAGCTAAACAAATCTAGGAATGTGGCACCAGTGGTGTTACGTATTACGTTATTTTGTGAGGTTAAAGATGCAAGTACTATGATGAAATATTACAAATTTCCCTTTATTAATGAAGCTTTCAGAACAGCCACATATTATTTGAATGGTTTCTGCTGTCGAGAATAGCAGAAAATTGAAATATAATAAAATACTAACAAAAAACGTTATTTTTAATTTACATTAAGAAATTAGTATCTAAAAATTTCTAATAATTTCAAAGCTCTAAAATATAAATTTTTGAGCGAGAACATTCTATCAATTATTTAAGTTTTCAATTCCCATAGCTCTTTAATACATTTATTAACCTAAGAAGGTAAGTTGTATGGAGAAAATCAGGACTAGAGAGAGAAATAATTGATTTATTGCTTCCTTTTGATTTTTTTTGCATCAAAGTGGAAGAAATTGCCGTGAAAAAGTTCATCATTCATTTTACAGGTGTCGGCATTTTGCAGTTATAATATGAGTACATATTTGTTTACATATTCGATATGTTTTTAAAAAATATATAATTAAATATGAATTTCTTTGATCATATGAGTACTACAAAAAGTCTATTTTGTTTTAAATATTTAAAAGATAACGATACTAATTCGCTTTAATACAACAGCAGTTTATTAGAATAAGGATCGTTATTTATATTGCTTGGTTAAATTACGACCAGTCATGGCATAAAACCAAGAGGGTTAGTAAATTTCATTTGTCATATAGACCACAGTTATTTTCATACAGGATAGGCTCTGCTGAAGGCTGATGTTTTTTGTGCAGATAAACTACAGCTAAAGTTTTCTTTCGTGAACATAATTACCGAATAAACTAATAATAATTAATTTTTATTTCAATATTTTACTTGCTGGAATTTGAACCGCATTCAATCAGAATTATTAATCAGTCAGACAACTTTCAACTAGTTCTATTTCTTCCAAGGCAGCACAAAGTTTCTGTAAAACATTTTAGGAAACAATATCTACCCAGCGTACTAAAAATTAATATCAAACGCGTCAAACCTAAATGTCACTCTTTACGTACCAGTCTTTAACTATTTTTAAATAATAATGAACCTATATGCAGTAATGAGGAAATTGCATGATTTTTCCAAATACCTACAGAAAAAGGAATGTATTATTTTAATCGAAATGGCTTTTGCCCTAGATAATTTCGTGGAAAAATACGACAATTTCCGAAAGCATGGAACGCGCAGTACATACGTTTAGAAGAAATAATTTGTCATTTGTAATATTATTAGGTGTTATTGTGTTAAATAGACATTGGTATTAAATAATTTTGCAAAATAGATAATACAGCATACAGTGCCTAATATATTTCATTATGCCAAAAAATTAAAAGAAAAATGAGGTGTAGGGCGATGAAGCGTGGTGAAAGGAAGCATTGCAACATTGTATGTTTGTGAAGACCATTTTAATGTAAGTTTGATTGGAAATACAGGTAGGTTTAAGTTCAACGAAAAAAATAAAATGTAAAGTTGTAAAGAATCAATTAAACTTTTCTATTACGCTACCAGAACGTATACAGGGTGTTTAGAAAATCAATGGTAAAGCACACTTAATTTTTTTCTCATTTATTGTATTCAGTGCTTCATTCCGATTCCAAATAACATGTTTTGTATTTACTCCTACCATTTATGTGATGTTGAATGTTTTTTGAAGCATCTACAAAATTTTGTTATCTGATTTCACTATATTAAATTACCAGAAAAGATAAACAAAAGTAATAAATAATGATTTTAATAATATGTTTAAGAATAAATTAAATCATCAATTATATTTCAAATTAAAACAAGTAGTTTAATTGAAATCAGATTGCATAATTTTATAAATACATCAAGTAAAACCTGGTACCCCACAGCATTGCCACCGTAATTGTTACGAGCATATCTAAACAAAGGAATACGCAATATTTACATTATGTATCTGACTCACAAATTTCACAAAAATACAAGAAACAAGCTCCTATTTACATCACCGACACCGTAACCTGCACCTGTATCAACGGAAACAAACCGCGCTGAACGGCGTGTAACGTCACACCAATGATATCGGTCACATGGTTTTGTTTACATTCTATGGCAATTTATTAATATTAATATTTTAATTATTATGTGAATATTGTCGTCAGATCCACGTTCCTGACCTTTCAATGTTTTTGAAATAATACCCTGTAATGCATTTGAAACTAATATAAAGTTCATACAACTTCCTCATTACAAACATTGGGCTCAGACTCAAGTAAAATCCATGACTGATTATGTTGAGTAATTTTAAGTGTCTTGGAAATCAATTATTAGACATGAAATTTGTTTTATCACGATGTTATTTAATTGAATGTTTTTTTCAAATTGTGCTGGCATCGTCAAGTCATTTGGAAATCGAGTGTCAAGTAGAAAAAAAATTGCTTCTGTTTGAATTCAAACTAGATCTATTTGTGCTGTTAATGGATAGAAATAATATTGAGTAAAATACAGCAAAAAGAAGCTTTTTGTTTTTGTTTAAAAGAGAATCATTTGATCAATCAATGTCGGCCGTACTGCGGCATTTGTAGTACATGCAAAATTAGGTGCATGTTTTGGGTAAAAACAATAAAAACCAGCGAGTTAATAGTGCCGCTTGTGATTCGTCAACGTTTAATTCGGCAACAACACCGAGGAAGTCTCAAATTTAGTGACAAAAAGGTATTTTTACGTCAGAACAGAAACGAATGGCTTAACTCTAACAAAAAAAAACTTTCCAAATAAAAGCTAGTACCATTTGCGTAAGCTGATGCTATGCTACATCTGATGTGGCAAAGAAGGCATTGTCTATTATAAATTGTTAACGGGGAATGCAAAAAATTGAAATTTATTTTTCACTTCCTAACTACTGGATTTATTCAGGTACATAATAGAAAAAATGAGAAACCACTAGGCACCAATCATAAACAATGGAATAGAATAGATCTTTAGTTTATTTTTACTTCACTAAAAGCGCCACGAAATTATGTCACACATTTTGTACAAAGACTGAAGCCACCTACCGTCCTGTATCGATTGGAAATGGTATTAGCAAATAAAAATGCGCAGAATTCGAATAAACTATCACATATATTTAAAAAAATATTTAATACGACTTTGTATTTTCAAAAAATATATTTGAGCACAACAAGTTATAAAACCGAGGTAGTAACAGAACTGTGGACGTTAATGTAGATACAATGTGCCCGTTTTATTAAATAATTAGGGAAATAGAAACTGAAGAATTAATATCCTTTTACCACTTTGTAGTGTAGGTGGTAAATTATTTCATTATACACAAATGCTCTCCTTTGCTACCTATTTCTTGCAGGTTGCCTTGCTTCTGACCACATCTTTCCTTTTTTCTTCAATATATCTCCAATAACCCATGTTTCAATTTCAATATGTCTTCATTGTCCCACGTTTTTCTAGGTCGCCCTCTTCTTCTTTTCTTATGTGTCCTCGCTTCCCATACTTTCTTAACTGATCTCATGTTATTCATCCTTTGTAGATGTCCCCACCAACTCAACTGTTTTTCCTCAATTACTTCCAATATAGACTGTATTTTCAAGTCCTCTCTGATTTTGTCATTTTTTATTCTGTCCATCCTTGTTATGTCATTTATTTTTTGCAAATGTTTCATTTCTATTGCCTCTATTTTATGTTTTTGTCTTTTTGACAGAACTCAGAACCATACATGAATATTAGTTGATATACTAACTTATATACTTTTATTTTTGTTTTCAGAAAGATTTCCCTTTTAGTTAAAATTGAATTAGATTTAAAATTCATAGTACCGTGCAATTTTATGGTTTATGGCTGCATCTAGCTTTTCATCACCTTGTATCTCAACCACTGAATATTGAAAAACATCAACATGTATTCTTTCGTTCTCCACTATTATATTTAAATAATTCTGTTCATTTCTTATCATCATTACTTTTGTTTCACTTTTATTCATTTTCATACCATTTTGTTCAATTTCATTTGTTTAAATTACGTTATAAATCTTTCTCTGACCCTGCCATTATTACTACATCATGAGCAAAGGCCCCCTTTCAAATTTCCACTTTTGGTACATTCCCATATCCAATATATATCTTCACTTCATTTTTTTTAATATATCATCCATAAATCCTATAAATAATGTTGGGCTTAATTCTCCTCCCTACCTTAATCCTTCTTTTGTTCTAAATGATTCCGATTTCATATTATTTCTTATCACAAAATTGATATTGTTCATATATATTCTGTATGACTCTAATTTATCACTTACCCCTTTTCCCACACATTTCTCATCAATCAATGAATGCTAAAAATATTAAAACCGGCTCTGTACCTTAATACTGCAAACATATTTATACATGGCAAATGGGTTTTTGGTATTTGGATAGGCGGTGCCAATTTAGCATATTGTAAGTCAGCCCCCCAAAACATATGTTTTCCTTTTCGCAAATCTTATCATAAAGTGCTCGCATATGTCACGTACCAAAGAAGTGGATGTTTACCTCTTGGCTGGTGGTTTAAGTAGTAAATCGTGCTAAATATGGTGGAATATACTATAAGAATGTCGCTCACATCTGCAACGCGTGAATTTTAGTTAGCATTTGTGTGGTGATAATTTATATCGCTCTAACTGTCATCGCCCTCTAGGCTCTAACGTGTTTTCTTCATGAGCATTCTATCGGCACTCTCCTTTCTAAAAATAGCAGGATAAATAATTCTGCTTTTAAAACTAAAAGCATCTTTTGCACCGAGACAATATCTATAAACACGCTTATTTTTAGAAAACGAAACCGTATGCCCAACAATTTCGTCTTCAAAAGATAGGATGTGGGTAAGATTTCGAGGCTTAAATGTATTTCGCTCAAGTTTCTCTCCTTTCCCCATAAATTTGGTAAAGGCGGAATAAGATTAGTGTAACGAAATTACAGTGATATATAACTTTTTAATGCGTTTCCGCTAAGTTTAGTCTTTTGTCACTAACTAATTTATGGGTGGGGTGACAAAGTTTGCAAAAAGTAAGTATTATATATCTCCGGCTTAACGCCATGATTTATACTTTTAGGTATTTGCATTCCGATGGTAAGTGGGGTAATCTGCGAAATGTTTATTTTATCAAATTGACTTTGACTTATGCCCTCGTTTCGTTGAAATTACAAAGATAAGATTTTCTGCGACGAACAACTTGCAATAAATTGTTACTGTAACAATCTGCCTATCTTTAATATTTTTTTCTATAACAGTTCCTGCGGAGCATACAACACTTTAAAGATTGGAAGCGATATTGATCAGTTACTTAAAAATCAATGAAGATGTTTCAAATTTGGTACAATGGTAGATATTATTTGTCACAAGAGTCACTTTCGAATAGACCAAACGCTTTGTAACTCTTGATTTTTTTCGTAATGTTTAACGGCATAACCATGACAATGTTAGCGTCTTTCTTGCATTAAAACCAAATATTTCATTCTTGGAATCTAAAAATTAAATAAAAATCTTAAGGCTTGTCTTCACGATAGGCTAGGATGGCATATGATCATCTAGCATGGCCGATGGTAGCCTAGGTGTCAGTTTTTCAAGCGCACATCATAGGAAAATGACTGCACTTGATTATATTGAATAATAGGTCAGTGTGCCAACAGCAGTCATGGCCTGTGATGATCGACGCATTCAATGGCTTATATTATAGTGGTCCAATATGATGGCCCATCGTGAAGAGGGGCTTTATAATAAATACAATGCGACATTTGTATGATAGCAATTAGTAAAAGTAGTAGTAGTAAAATAAATGTTTAAGTAGTAAGAAAATTACAAAAGCTACTATATCTAATAAGGTGGCAACAAATAAAAAATGAAAAACTTTTTAATCTCGTGTAGATTTAGGAATATTATTTTTATTATGACAGCCACATAAACCTTCCTAGTTTATCTAACGCAGATATTTTGCTGAAAATGATAAATGGGGTTAAAAGATATTTCTTTTAGGTTCAGGTAATAAAAATAACAATACTAAAATAAAAGAAAAAACGTCAATTTTAAACAATTGTACACTCACCGCAGCATAAAGGTTTCTAACCTAAAACCCATTTTACTTTTAAAGGGGTGCATGGAAACCTTTATGTTGCGGCGAGTGTATATACTGTCATGGTATTAAATAAAAGTAGATCAGCAGAAATTAGTATTAGTGAAATATTCAAAATTTCACTTTAGATAGCAAAAAGTATCAAATATCCGTTTCATATCAACGCATCTTGGAAAGTGCTAAATATTTATTGCATATATACAGGGTGTTTATTAATTTAATGCCGATACTTAAGGGTGTGAATCCTTCGGTGATTTTAAGAAGAAAACTTAATATCAACATATGTACTAAACCTCTTAATTTTTGAGCTACAGGGTGTTACAGTTTCAAGAAAAAATTTACTTTTTTATTATAATTTTCTTGGCAAAGATTTTAATACATTTCTTACATCAAACAATGCTCCTTAATGATTAATAGATGTGTACAAAAATTCATAAAAATATCCGTAGCCCAAAAATTAAGAGGTTTAGGACATATGTTGATATTAAGTTTTCTTCTTAAAATGACCGAAGGATTGACACCCTTAAGTATCGGAATTCAATTAATAAACACTCTGTATAATATATCTTCAAATTCGTATATGTTTAGATTCCGTTTCCTGTAACAGGAAACTGAAATATTAAATTTGGGATGTGTTCATGTACAATGAACGTTTTACTGGTGCTATCTGCGTTAAGTGGAAAAATATGTACGTTGATATGAGGCGGTAGAATAAATGGTTGCGTTATTCGAAATCTCATCATTCAGACACATTTAATAGACGCCTACGTCGATTTCAATTTGAATTTTTTTCCTATAAAATTTTAAACATTTTACATTTTAAAAATTCATCGTTTCATAAATGTGATATAAAGTGGTTTTTTATCAAATAAATGACTGAAAATTTTATCACCAAATGATGTATTAACATAAATGGTTAGTTTCTACTAGATAAGAATTCAAGAAACTTGCAAGAATACCTCCAGGTACATAATATATAAGATAAATCAAAGAATAAATATAATAATAATAACAATGAGATTATCCATTATTATTAACAATACGCACAGGTCATGTCAAAAATAAAAAGACATACAGGGAGGTCAAAATAATTATTATGGATTCAAAGTAAATAGTTGAAAAATAAATTTCAATAATAACTTTTAAGCTATTGCCATGACAGCAATGATATTTGGGTAATTAAAGTAACTCAATATGAGAGTTACTTTAATTGCCCAAATTTCATTGTTGCCATGGACATGACTTAAAGGCTATAATTGAATTTTATTTTTTCAGCTAAGATAATGGTAATGTATATTTTATTATTTTACATTACCATCAAAATGGATATTTCATGCAAGTTATTCATATTAAACTCCTGATTTTTGAAGACTTCATATACCCAGCAGAATAAAATATTATAAATGTTGTTAACACATGATTCTGTGCTACCATTAATTTTTGGCTAGGTATATGTGTAAAACATATTATGCTAATGAATGAATGTGAGATACTGATCATAATAATTCATACTTGTCCGACACTTGTCTAAATATTTGTATAATCAACTTTATTAGTCACTAAATATCCTCACACCTGCTAACATTAATTTGTTATTAGTAGGTCAGTCAACTTTGCAATAGTCTTTCCTGGCAATTAATTATTTTTTTACACTATTGATGCTACATAAATATTTTGTGATCAAAGGGAACTCTACTTTCTCCCTTGTAATTAAAGTCGTAATTAATGAATCGTTTTGGCCGACTATCTGTAGGCATAAAACAACTTGACACTATCTTTCTCGGTCACCAGGCGCCAGAGTTACTCATCAGGCCTTCTTAAATATCGTAGTATCGACGCCATGCATAAGAAGTAATTCAAGCCCAAGAAAAGCTTAATGGTTGTTTTTATAACGCTTCATACTTACATACTCTGGATTCAACATCTAATTGATATTTACCTGTAACAAATAAATAAATGGAATTAGTAATTTTGCAGGTAATTAATATTATTTTATACAAAAGTTATAATATCTTTGATATTCATTTCCAGAAAGGACATTTAGTATGGATAGATCCATAAAATGTTCACCTTATTGGAATTTATGAAAACGGAATCTAGCTGTAACAGAAGTAGAAGTTAAACAAGAAAACATCCCAAATCAAATTTGACAAAGAAGTTCAAGCCATCAAAGATCTGTAGGAAAATGAAATCACAAATAAAACGCAACCGTCAACGAGGAGGTGGAGAACTATGTGCCTGGCGTGTTGTAGAAGACAAAAAACAATTCAGTCGAAAGAATTTAGAAAAAACTGGTTTCCAAGAAATATGAGTGGACTTCATCATGAACCTCTTTCATCCCTAGGATCCCTAGATGTCATTCTTAAACGGATGCCATAGAGAACTAAATAATCTAGTCTTCTCTCAGAAAAAATGGTACCAATCGAAATATTGAAGTTGAACAAGAACGTAATAATAAGGAATCTTCAATATAATATAGAAAACCTGATATATTCCTTGACTTCAATGTATATGGGTTCTAATGCAAAGTATATTGAAATATTGAAGCAAGCAGATATCTTGGTATCATGTTAAAGAAAATAAGTACAGACGTACATAACATTGAATGGATCCAAGTAATACAGGAATTCTAGAAATAAAACTACCTGGAATTTGGAAACGATTTATATGTAGTAAACCAATAATTGGGATATAACAAGAAAATGACTAAACCATGTCCTGAAACTTCAAACTTCTTGACCACAGACAGTAAATATACATACCGGACAAGAGTCTCAAAATCAGAGTTTCTTCTGAAGAAGAAAATGAGTCTCGCGAAACTTCATAAAGTAAAGTAAACGAATCACGTGCGTAACCAGACTAAAATTATTTAGCCATTTATGAAATTAACACTGACGAATGTTCCATATTGTAAGCATAAGTCAGAATCAGAATAATCAGAATTTTTACCACAACTTCTAGAATTTCTTTTAATATTGATTGATTTTGATTGAAAATACTACAACTTCAATCAATTTTTTCTCGGAAACTATAAGGATTAACAAACAATACGATATTGACTGACATTTTTTTGGATAAGTTGTCAATCACGCTGTATACAAGTAAAACACACTGAAGTTTTGTCTAACATTAAAATACTTCCATTAACTAACGGGATGACCATCTTGTCCCGACAAACAGGTTGAGCCATATTAATATTGGGTACTGCCATAATTAATAATTAAGACTATTAAATACTGAAATAAAGATTGGGATGTTTACACTCTATGTAATTAATAAAAATGTTAGCTTGCATAGCACTATTTTATTTATTTAAACAAAACACATAGGTATTACTCTCGCCAAATATTCCAGTTGTTATTATTTTAAATTTTGCAAAATTGTCGTTACACAAAATATTATGTTAAATGTTAAAATATTTCTTTATGGCTACTAACCCTACATATTTTTAAATTTGTTGAACGATTTATATTTAACAGCAAAATAATAGGTACTAGATACGAGTATCCTACTATCTATTTATAATATTTATACTTCTTATAGGGTGTTACACCAATGTAGTTACATACAGCATACCAAAACAAAAAGGTCAAGAATTTCAAAATAAATACCAAATATTTGCTTTCTAATCTACTTCACAATTACCATAGCTCTGAATGTGCATATGTGAAGTCTTAGGTTAAAATATATTCAGACACATAACATATTCAGTTTTTATGGTTCATGAAATATAGATAGGTACCTACAGTTATTAGAACAAAAAAAATTTAATATAATTTTTTTGTGAATTTATAAATTTGAAAATATATAATTCAAATTAGAATTATAAAGCAAATTAAATTATGTTCTTACTTTCATGTTAACTAAAATTTAACATAAAATATGTAGTACTTTGTACAAAAATTGTTGGAATAGTATATCTTCACAATTTGATATCCTTAGTTATTACTAAGTATATCCAATTGTGTTTCCTATACAATCTATGATTTTTAATTTCAAACCAATTTAACAGTAAAATACGCCACATCATTTGCTACAAACAATTTATCAAGTCGACAGTCAAATACCACTCTTTAAATCTCAACCTTTTTAACTAAAATACGTATTCTGCAGCAAATTTCATCCCGAGATTAGGGGGATGATTTGCAGTTCCTTTTAAGCAAAATCATTTTAGCTTTTGTAAATCAACAGATAAGATTGCAGCGCGGAGAATTAGCCGGATTATGGCCGTGTCAACTGGAAATGGTTTTTGTTGTATCAGTAAGAACATCAAGATTTGCAAAAATTGTAAAATTGCGATTGCAATAATCCAAAAGCAATAATTGGTAGATATTGTGGGTGTAATTCAACACAACGCTACTCAGGGCTTTGTTCAGTAGACTATAGTCCGTTTGGAAATGAAAGAGAGTAACAAAACCCCGAGATAAGAACTGGCCATGGGCGTGGTAATATTTCGTTTCAGCTAATTATCGGGTAACACTAATATTGTGACAGATCAATCCAGTCTTCGAGCTGAATATACGAAGACGTGCTAGTGCAGTAGAGTAAAATTCGACTTGTGTTTAGTGACTAATGTGCCAATGGATATAATATTGTTTGGCTAAAATGTCGAGCTTATCAGATTACGTATCTGCTAAACGCGTGAAAAGATGTGCGCTGTCTCAGAATGAGAAGATTATTATATTAAATGTATTTAATGCATTGAAACACCAAAATCCTACCAACAATCTTGACGACATCGTGGAAAAGTGTTCCAAAATGACAGGGATTTGAAAATAGACTATCTACAGACTTTTAAAGGAAACAAAAAATGAACAAGATACTGTAAATCCCCAAAATCATCTACAGAGAAGTCAAAAGTTGTTATAGATGATTTCTTCAAAAATGTCATTCGCAGTAAAGTACACTCATTTTATTTTAAAAAAGAAATACCAATGCTAAACAAAATTTTAAGTGAACTTTCAGAGTACAACGATTTGCCAAAAATCAGTAGAAGCAAATTATGGGCCGTCTTACGAGAGTTGAATTTTTGCTGGGAAAAGCAGAACAGGAAGTCAGTTCTTATCGATAAAGATGAAATTATTTTTTGACGAAGATCCTACTTATGATCAATTAGAAAATTCTGTGACGAAGGGAGGAATATTTATTATCTAGACGAAACTTGGGTCAATGAGGGATATACTGTAACAAAAGTATGGCAAGATAAAAATGTAAAAAGTTTTCGACAACCATATCGGTAGTGCCAGTGGTTTTGTAGATGGCGGTTTACTTTTATTTGAATCTGAATATACAGGTGACTATCACGAAGACATGAACGCAGATGTTTTCGAAGAGTATTTTACACAAATGTTGGATCTTATTACTCCGGGGTCTGTAATTGTCATGGATAATGCCAGTTACCATTCACGGCAGACCGAGCGGACGCCTACGACGACTGCTTGGAGGAAAACAGATATAATTCAATGGTTATCCGGAAAAAACATTTCTTTAGAAACAAATATGGTCAAAAAGGAACTTTTGACACTTGTCAATCTTAATAAAGATCAGAAAAAATATGTTGTCGATGAAATGGCAACAAATCGCCAACTAACGGTATACGGTTACCACCTTATCACTGTGAACTTAACCCAATCTAATTAGTCTGGGCGCAGGTAAAAGAAGATGTAGCGCGAAATAATACGACGTTTAAATTAAGTGACGTGAAAATTTTGTTAAAAAATTCCTTGGAACGAGTAACTGCAGATAACTGGCAAAAATGTATACATCATGTACAAAAAGAAGAGGAGAAAATGTGGGAACTCGATAATTTAATTGACGTTACTGTGGAACCTATCGTTATCAATATAGGAGACGAAGATAATTCATCAGAATATTCAGAGGATGAATTTTAATATACCTACTTTTTTATTTTCTTTATTGTACATTTATACAACACTACATTTACTCACCATAATTTGAATTTTCAAAATACATATATTTTTGTGTGGAAAGTATATTCACTAAATTTAAATAAATATTTTGATAATAATATTGAATAATTTTATTTGAATTACTAAAAACCCTCTTAACCTGGTTATGATGCTTAAAGTAGCCTCATGTTTTGAAATGCTGTTTTTATATTGTTTACTGGAGAAATGGACCGAGAAATTGAAGCGGCATAGTCAAAGACGGATTTTCGGGGATTAAATTTTAGCTACCTGCTACAAGTTTTTTTAAAAGTACACCTCATCTACACCGATAATACATAATATAAGCACCAGTACTACATTTATTTACAATTTTTTATTACTCTCTTTCATTTCTAAACAGACTATAGTTAGTTTCATACAATATTATTAATACCTAATAAAAAAAGATCTATTTTTGCTACAATTAGGATGAATTTTCGTTGTATAAGCGATTACTATTCCTTTTTTTTCAGTGATAAATATCGTTGAAGTTATTTTTTTGTGTAAAATAATAATGCTAAATAAACTATATACTTTTTCTTGAACATTTTCCTTTATAATACTGTATGCATTAAAAGCGTACTAAATTATGCGGCGCCAATAGACTTCCAATTCACAGATGCAGACGTAATAAACTGCATAAGAAAGGATCATGTGCGAGTTATCTATTCTACTACAACGAAATTATCGCAGGCCAAAACCAGCCAGGTCATTACTTCCACATGTCGACTTAACGGGAAATAAATGTGAATCTAGAAGGTAGTAATGAATGTATTTAATTGGATGGCGTTTTAAGTTTCTATATTTGATTCTTATATTAGTGGAAAGACACCCACATCGGTTTGATTAGATATAAAACAGACATAAATTTACTGCCGAGATGTAGCTTCCAAGATAATGGTTGTTATGCTGCTTCGCCAAGACTGTCCCTACCTGCCTGAATTTTATTGGTCCCACGCAAACGAGCTAGGTCTTATTTTATTCATCTACAAGTTTCATCTAGAAGTGTCAATAATTTATCGAAGCTGGAAGCATAAAATGTTTACGATTTATAATTGAAGGGTTACAATAATAATAATGCCGTAATACTCACTTTTGCACTGCGAGATATTTGCATCTGATTAAAAATAAATCCGATAATAAACGTTAGCTAAGCCGTTTAAGCTGGAGTATTGTTATGTTTGTTTTTCTCACCGTAAAAACAAAGGAGAGTTCATCGACATTTCTGATAAAAAATATATAAGTTAATATTCCTGTTTTATATATAGCTGCTATATTATCGCATAAACTCAAGTTACTGGCTAATATCGAAGCAATATCCAAAGCAAATAAGAATTTAAGTAGAAGTATAATATTTGCCGGCATTGTTTGCCTTATTAATAATACGTTTAATAAGGAAAACACGGTAGCGAACGAAAGTAAACGAATGTGTCATTCTACGTTAAGAGCATCGACAAACGTACTATACACTACTCTAATCCATTTACACTGTAAGCCATGGCTACTTGATCGATATAACTTGCTTTCACTGCTAACATTGAAAAAGTAAATTACATTTTTGGTACAGTATCCCTGTTAACTTAATTCAGGAAAATCTTCTACATTGATAAATGATTTCATAACACTGATTTGTAAAATTTTGTGTGAGTTTACCAATGCCCTACCATAAGCATGTATCCAACTTTTAACATATTATTATTTGGTATGCTATTAAGAATATTCTAAATAATTTACAGACAAATTGATAAACTTTATATTTACATAATTAGACAGAGTATCTAATAAGGAATATACTTGCCATACTTCAAAGGGTTGACCAAATTAATTGTCTTAAAATAAACTTGCTTCTTTAAAACGTAACGAACCTTCAGAGACATTTTTTACAATTAACTCTCTTACATTTTATAGATTTTTGTGAAACTTGGTATAGGGAGTGTCCAAATATGAATATAAAGCATCGAGGTTGCTAAAAACACCTTAAATAGTTTTTTATGTTTTTACTTTATCTTTGTAGGTCTTTGTAGGAAGATAATTTGAAACGCCACTTTATTTATCATAAAAAAAATATCAGGAGATTTATTTGCTGGATACCAAATCCATACAAGAATCTGCATGTGAATACGTATGGTATTTACATTTTTTATATAAAATTACATGCTTTTTTAAAAAATATAGGAGGTATTAAAAGAACTTCAATGCGTAGTACCACGCGACAGAGAACCAAAAAATAATTTTAAAAAATTATATTCACTATTATTCGATCTTCTTTTGGTTTCAAGATAGAACGTTTCAAAAATTATTGTAAAATTTGGATTACTTTATTTCTTTCTTTTTTGTACAGAAATATTTAAACCAAAATTGGTGCACACTATGACAGAATTCTGGAGTCTGCTGAGAGATTCCGTAATAATCCAAGCATATTTCAAAGAAGTCGTCAATCATTAACATGAAGATTAGAAAAATGTG
Organism: Monochamus alternatus; assembly: GCA_037114965.1. NCBI lineage: Eukaryota > Metazoa > Arthropoda > Insecta > Coleoptera > Cerambycidae > Monochamus > Monochamus alternatus. The sequence goes on along the minus strand of CM073426.1, from coordinate 57,268,427 downwards.
TTCAACAACAAGGCTACCAATTTGAACACCTTATAACTTTTAAAATTTAATAAATGTTTTTTGTTATTATTTCTTAAGATTATGTCGACCATGCTGCAATTTTTTCTGTTGAAATATTGAAAAAAAAAAATACATAACAAAGACATTTTAAAAAGGCTTTTTAGATAGAATTTTTTTAGATATACAACTAAAACTCAACAGTAATTTTTTGTACAAAATTAAATTGCTTTTCGAAGAATAGGAAAACAATTTTTCGTACAGGGTGAAACAATATTATTTTTTCTGTTTAAAGATAGAAAACTACTCTAACTCCGCCACTGAATGCTGAATGAACTGAATAGTGTGACATATAGTAGCCTCATGGACGGTCAAACCAATTTTAATTCAAATATTTCCGTATAATCCGGAGAAATTAAAAAAAATCTAAATTTTACTAAATTGTTTGAAACGCTGAATCTTGAAAAAGAAGGCGGTCTTTTGTTATTATTTTTTGGTACTCTATCGCGTGGTACTAAGCATTGTAGTTTTTTCAATGTCACCTTAGCATGTTTATGCATTCAGATAATAACAATAACAATTCCAGCTATATTTTATTTTTTAACTAAGAGGTGTGATTTAAATTTCTCGCGCTTAAACACTAGCTTGTTATTGATTAATTTGTCGCCAAGTTTACACAGCTTCACATAATTATTTTGTGTTTATTCACCCTCCTCGTTAATCCTAAAGCAAATGAAATATTTCCTTTCATAACTCAGCAACGAATTGTATTGCTTTTTGTGTGTTTTCTCTATTTTCTTTTTAAATTTACCGCCAAAATGATATAGTTATATTTTCTAGTTACTTTTCCCTGTATATATATAACTTCTGAAATATAAATGGTCTGCTACTTTCTGATCGGCCTAAGCGGTTCGACTTGCAGGGATCGACCTACATTACAACAGGTACTTAATCGCAGACCTCTCGCCCTGGGCGACGAGCCATTAAATATATAAATGATACTGCAGGAAACAACTACTCCGCGGACTAATGCCCAAACCGGCATTGAATTACACTTGCAGTATCTTGTGAACAGCCAAGAACCTTTGTCGGCCACACCACCAGACATAGACCGATTTAGGGCTTGTTAGCCCTCATCAGTATGTCATAGGTGAGATAACCGACAAATGAACTGGCTCAGTTTATATGTATACATATGAAGGAACAGCCACTTCAACTGTCTGGTGCTGTGGTAAGATAAATTGCATGTGTTGTATAAATGCACACTATTGACCTAAGCAATAAATAACCAATAATCCACCGTGTAATATCGCTAACAATTTTTATCAGTGTATTTCAAATACCATTTGATCATCGATATACCTGTACATTGCGTTCTTTGTATTTTGTAAGAAGACGGGGAAGATGCTCGTTTCCCTAGATTTGTTTTTCAGTAATTTCCTTGAGATTTCAATTTCCTTCGCTTCATTTGCATCCGATTCCCGTTGCTAGTCTTTCTGATTGTTGAGAGTTTCCATTGCCTAAGCTTTTACTTTAAATCGCAGGTATACTTCTACTTTTATTTTTATTTAACTGCAAGTTATCTCTGGGCATGCCAATCTTTTATATAACTTTCCTTTGCAGTTAGATGATACTTTAAAAGGTTTAGATCAGTCATAATTAATTTAGAATCTTCCAATTATACTGAATGCTGAAAATTTCTCTATGAATAGATTTTTCGACTGGTCTTTCTATTTTGTTTTAAAATATTAATATTTTAACAAAATGATTTAGTTTTAATTAATACCGATGTCTGTATAGTTAATATTTACCAAATATTTTACTTTTTAACACTAATCACAGCTAAACTACGCTGTTAATTTGAGTTTACATTATTGGTGTGTGACTGTTCGATGCTTAATTCAGGTGCACTTTAAATTACTCATACTAAAGAACGTCAAAACATATTAGCTATTTCTGTAAATGCTTATTTCTACGTTCATCACATACATACATCTACAAGCTCTGGCAACAACTACACTCATATGATTATAAATTATTAGTAAAATACTTCAAAATGACTTAGAAGGCTAACACAAAATAGCTAGTCCGTGTAGTTTGGTTTGAATTTGGTTGGTATTGGGTTGGTAGGGAAAATTTTTAAGAAAAATCAAAAGACCTTAGACAGAGTAGGTCAAGATGTGCTATTAAAGAAATTGGATATGCATGGAGTGAATGACAGCATAATTAAAATAATTGTTTCTTATTTGCAAAATCATACATTTCAAGTTCCGCAGGATTCCAATTTGGGCCCACTTATGTTCTTGTATTTTATTAATGATTTACCTCAAAAATTAAATTTTATAGGCAAATTAAAGTTATAAATGACTGTTCTGCTCCAGTTGGACATTGATTGTTGTGTTAGAGTATAGAAAATGAGCTTAACTTCAGTATCAAAAAGTGTATTTCCTTATTATAGGCCAAAACTTAAATATGTCCCATTGTTATAGCACGCGCAGCCTAAAAAATACACGGAGAGGGTTGAAAAATACAAAAGGAAATTTTCAGAGATCTATATTTTAAGAAGTATAATAGGCTGACTAATTATGAGATCGCAAGAACTAACCAACTTTGCCGTCAATTTACTACTAACACACTTCATCACTGTCAGATTATTTCTATCTTGCTGTTTGGTTACCAAATTTTAAATTATTTTATTAAAGCACCAATTTAGTTTTTCTGCTTACTTATTAATGTTCCTTCCAAAGGCACCCGCCAAAACCAATTTCTGTATATTTACCATAATCGTCACTTTTACATGTTTAGCTTGTTGCAGAAACCGATATATAGATGTTGTCGTGTTTCTGCTACAGTGCTATGTATTTTGATTATTTTTGTTAATTAGTTAAATATAATCACATATCTTTTAAATAGAGATACTTTAGCAAAATTTAGGTAAATTGTATTTTTTCACTTAGGCCCAAATAACTTTGAGGCTGCGATTGCCAGTATTTTTGTTTAAATATTTAAGCTGCAGTGTTTCTCCCATAATAAATAGTAACATTCTATTTGCGGAATCTGTAATATTTTTATATAGTCTAAAAAAGAAAAGTAGTAATAGTAAATAGTACTATGTCTATACTGCTGTTAAAAGCAGTAAGAACGTTTCACGTTTTTCTCCGCATTTTTAAAATTACTTGATACTTTACGCAATAAAAATACTTAAGTAATTAGAATTTGAGAAAGTACTTTTAAAATTGTCTTGTCAACTGTATATAATACGCTAAGCTGCGACAAATTCTTGGAGATATTTATGTCAAAACGAATGAAAGTCATCTGTTAACCATACCTCAATTCTGGAATATTCTGATGGTAATTTAAAGATTTCTCTTAGCGGTCGATCCATAAAACTTTATTTTTACCGTAGTTAAATCTAAGAAAATAATTAACCATTTCTATTATTAGGTATACGCTGTCACTAAAAATTTGACACGGAAACGAATGAGATGACACCTTCGGTACTAAAGTTCTGTTACAAATTAGACTGACTGTTCTTAACCGTTTGCTACTGGTAGGTTTCTATGACATATTTTCGTCCTATCTATTTTATGGTACCGAATTCTAAATTAAGCTACTACATAACTGACGTCTACCCTAATGCCACTATAAGTTACTGGCAGTAGTGTCTTGACGCTGCAGAATTTATTAACATGTTTATTTAATATCTGTTATTATGTTGAAACAAAACAGTAAGAAAGATTATTTTGAAAAACTTTACACCCGTGCTACAAAAATGGTTGTTTGTACATCTTAACTAAATAAAACAGTACAAATATTGCAATTATAGCAGTACATAATACGAACAAGATCTTGTATGTTGTGTGTGTATATATTATATAAAAAAAAGTTATACAAGACAATTGATACACGCCTGTGAGAATGTCGACGTATACCTCTAACGTTCATTATTATAGGTGTCATCTGTGACATATTTTTTGTTTTTTTATATTCGAAAGGTTGTTTATCCTAATGAAATTATAGGTCTTGCAAAGAAAAAAAGCCTATACTAATATCAAGATTAATACACTTATTCCAACGTAGCTTAGACTTGATTATTCCTCACGTATACAAAGTTAACAATTTAATTTACCGATAATATATTGAGAGTGAGGCTTCCAACTTAGGTGTCCATCAATTCTGATTCTCACTTCTCATTGGTGAAGAACCATTCACGTTTATCTTCAAAGGGAGACAGACTTTCTGGTAATTATAAAATCCAATAACATGAGTCTTTAAAGCATTAAAAAACAATTGATTCTGATTAAACCACTCACACAATTTATGAACAATATTAACACAGTTATCGCCCAAATTATTCTCGTTTTTGTTTAACAATTAAACAGAGGTCATCCGCATACATTGTGAAACATGTATCGTTTATATCCTTCTCCAATCCGTTTACATACAGTATAAATAACACAGGTTCAAGAACTGAGCTTTGAGGCACACCCATATCAAGCTCCACCAGATCAGATTTTATTTCTTGAATACAGTATTTGGTTACAAAAATCGAAGAAAGACGAGACCCACCACAGTGCAACACCCCTCATCCGTGCAATCTAGATATTAAAGTATCATGACTAAAAAACGAATAATAGTTAACATATCGAAACTATCTTGGACGGTGACTGTCACAGACGCCGATTTTCCAGGGAAAAGAGGGTTTTATGCCATTTTTTAAACATCGAGCTAGAATTCCGAAACTGTTTATTGTCTTTTAGGCCTCACTGAGCACGTGGTTAAAAATTTGTTGTATTTAGTCATAATTAACCCTGTAAACGCCGCTGTACGTAATCTAGATCTAAAACTGATACTCATATCCTCGATGAAGCTAAAAGCTCTCGGTGAAGCAAGAATGCATCACGATTAATCATTATTAACTAAGCCAATAAAATACATTTATAGCGCGGCTCCATTAAAATCAATTTGAGGAGGATTTACCCGCGGACTAAAAATAAAACGTAAGGCCCTTTGATTAATACCTCCGTTGATTTAATGGTATCGATTTCGCTTCAAAAGTAATGACCAAATATCTCACGCACCGTCTGTCTCGGCCTCGTAGTAAATAATTAATTGATATCGCGTGCTCACGAGTAACACATTAGACCGACCCGGTTCGAAATACACGCCTAATGTGTATTAATGCTTTCATAATCAGCGGGTTACTGCTTTTATTATAAGCATAATTAACTTAGACGATAAGGAGATTGCTCGATATTGCGAGCCATTTTTCAAGTATACGTTACCTCAACGAAATCGTGGCTTAAAATAACAGAATATTCACGAAAGTTGTGAGGAAATTCACAAGTAAGGGAAACTCCCGTATCAATTTGTTGAAATCTCTCAGCAAGCGATTCATTTGTGAATATATCAAGACTTTCCTTCTTTTACACTATGACTAACATTCATGGTAATTTCTTTTATGAAAAGTAACTAAATAAAATATTAATAAGGATATATAATATTTTAAAATTGCCTTTTATTTCCACTTTTAGATGAATCGTATAGTTATTTGAAATTGTTTTTTTTTTTTGGAAGATGTACAAGTCAATCAATAATCATTGCAAGGTTAGTAGCCCCTTAAACAGACCACTTATATAATTTTATATTTTTTTAGTAATTTAAGATACACAATTATCGAGTTTAACACCAGTGGCTCTTTAATTAAAAATCTGTAAAATAATTGTCATGTTCTTGGATTTTCCTTCCATAAATCTTGAAATCATTCTGAAGAGATGCAAGAGAAGCACAAGAAAGAGAAGAAAATGTGTTTTAAGGATCGCAACTTAATAGAACTGATTATGAATAAAGGACCCCGCACAAACCTTATGGGAATTGGCTCTCGGTCAAATTGGCTGAAATTTTGATATGTTGTTCATTTCGGCATCCTGAACAAAAGTCTCAATAGGTACAAAGCTCAATTTTGCTTATTTTGGCTCCTACGGAGACGGAGCTCCACAGCTTCACGGATTCACCATTACTTACCACTTAAAAGGGTAATCTTTTGGAAAGTTTGGTATTGGCTGCCTTAAAAAATGTCTCTTTTGTTTTCGAGGTCACTGCATCCAAATCCAATATTGACAGTTGACAGCTGTCAACTAGCTGTCAAACAACAAGAAACAAGTAAAATTGAGAAAATCCATACGTAAATGTATGTTTTTGAGGTTGCTGAGTTCGAAACTGATGTTAAAAAGACGATATTGCCAGTTGACAGCTGTCAACTAACTGTCATTTGACCGAGAGCCAATTCCCATAAGCTTTGTGTGTATGGGGTCCTTTCTTCAATTAAAGCTTGTAGAAAATTAAGTTTCATCTTGTTGCAATGCTTTTGATACTTTTTTGAAAGACAAATTAAGAAAATTTGTTGCAATGGCTTTGTGTTGCTATACAAATTGTAATAATAATATTTCTAGTCCTTATTCTAATCATGAGAATTAGCCTAGAAGTCGGGAGGTTTGTGCGAGAGATAGGCCAGCATATTATTATTAAGCAGCCCGTATTTGCGCCCAAGAACGACTTACGTTGGAAGGCCCTAAACCATTATTCAGTGCAGGAATGAGGGAAACTTGGAAAATCTCATTAATTTGGAGGACGGTCAAACGCTAACCTGTATCAATTTCTCGCATTAATCCAAGCCAACTCTTTTCCACCTTACCATACTCGCAGAGATGTGCCAATCTTCTCCACAAATGTAGCTGATCTATGGCCTATCGGCCGTAGGATTTGAACCTTCGGTGGCTGGTAAACACGATTCAAGTACTGACGCCTTAAACCGCTCGACCGCCGACGATAAAACCGATAAGAGTGTGAAGTTGAGGTGACCGTGCTGTTTTTGGCGATTTTCAGAGTTGCGTGCTGGAAATATATGCACAATGGTATCTTTTATAGTTTTATCGCCTTCAAGCTAAAAGACAATTCTAAATTTTTTACAAAATAAACTTTTTTATAGTAGACATTGTAATATTTTTGCAATATATCGATAGAATTAATTACATTCCGATACAACTTTTGACTCCATCTAGACTTTACAGCGATTATGCCACCATTGACGTAAATTATTCAGGATATTGAAGGACTCGTCTCTTCAGATGTTGACAAAATCTTCATCATAATACGGTTCAAGCAATTAATACCGATTATTGAGAATATATTCTTTACGAATGTTGAAAACACCTTCTTAAAGTGTCATTACATTCATGTATATTATTTTACTCTTTTGTGTTTTTCATTAATTATTTGTGCTAAATTATCATTTGTCACTGTTTGTATAAATATATAAATTCATTTGTTTATCAGTGTTTTATTTTTTATTCAATGATAACTGATAGCTATGTTCATTTCTCACGTGTCAGGAGTTTGTTTGAATTCTGCAAATGTATATATTGCAAAAAGGTTCGAAAACTTCAACAATTAATTTGTCAGAATTAAAACTAAAAATGACATTCGTTATAATCATCTAGAAAAAAATATAAATTGTTGATTGCGCTTTTTGTTCGTTGCTCTCTGTTGCAGTTGCAAGTTGCTAATTTTCATAACATAACATTATTGTTTTTCACTAAGCCTTAAATTTTATTATTCTATTCATATATTAAATGTAAAATTAAAACATTTCCATGAGAACGGCGTCTTTAATGTGATTCAGTTATTCCATCAAGATCTACGGTTTAATGTTATTTGCCAGGAAAACATATAATATTTATCCATAGTTATAACAATACCAAATTAGTTCGAGATACTGGTTTTGATTTTGAGACAAGGGATTCAATTATCTTCGAATCAGTTAAAGGTATTGACATACATTATGTACTCGGTAAATATTCACAACAGTATAAAAAATCTATTCAATACCAAGAGCTTGCGGCATTGGACATTCTCTGCCAATCTGGAATAAAAACTAATATTAAATAACATATATTACTCACCCAACATTCACTGTAATTATAGTTTACAGTGCTGGAATGTTTGAGCTATTTTCCAAATATTTATGATAATGACATAAGCAGCTGTTTTATTAAAATACCACTCTGTTCTAAAAATTTTTTAGAAATCAAGCTAAATTTTAGTAACGATAATCTGATTTCACTCTCAATCGTCTCTGATAAAAACCTATTTTGACATATTTTACATATTTTAATAAACTATTAATCAGTCGATAGTGTTTTCAAATACATGTTGCATTTCTTGGCTGACTCAGATGATTTTCTAGTAACTAACTATAAAACAAAAATATCACTCTTCTTGCAATTTGGAAAATTTTTCAAGAACAACAATTGTACAATTGTATCCTTAAATTACATTTCATAACCACCAATCCTGATTATGTTGCAGAAAAATTAGTCTGCCGATGGGAAATGACAAAATTAACAAAACGTTGAAACTGTGCATGTGTTTCCCATATGAGTTGTTTTTAATTACAACAATAATTATGTTTGATCATATAAAAATTATCACGGTATTCTTTAAATCACGACATCAACAATGAACTTATTTGGTTTAGTTCATTTAAATGATATGTAAGCATGCTTTGATTTATAGTGGTTTTCCGGGTTATTATGCCGTGATCTGGTTGCTGTCAGTAATAGAATTAAAGTGCACATACCGATGCTTCCAAACGTTTTACAGTTTTTCACTGCCGGTATCTTCAGTAGTAACTCCGCAAAAGCTTTCGAATCTGTTACTAGCAGCGAACTGTAAATCTAATATACCTTGACTTTTTGACTTTTTAGGAAATAACTTCTCAACATCGTTTTAAGAGCATGATGAAATTCCTAAACCTTTGTTGTAAAATCTAATACAGTTTGGTCACTAAAATAGAAAATTAATCGTATATCTGAAACAGATGAGTAGCGGACTTTTTGAATTATTATACTCTGAACAAACAACAGGGTGGAATATGAATTTGCTTACTTTTGAATTAAATTTCCTGGACAAATAAAAAAGTAGAGGAAGGTCCGGGAGGAACTGGCGGTTAACTAGTTAATCGGATCGATATTAAATTTAAAACAAACGGAGACCCACGAACTGCTCATACTGAGAAGAATGAAGCGCAAGTCACCTTCATTTCAACGTGATCTAGGTCTGTCGACGTGCAAACATTCAGTTGAATTAAGAATATCGTACACCAATTTGTGCTGAATTTAAAATTATATACGAATAATATCTAGTTGGTACAACAATTGAACTATAATGATTTAACTTTACGCAAGTCTTTTGCCAAAACAATACTAGATCATTTCAAGGACTTAACTTCCTGTTTTCTGACAAAGCTGATTACCAACTAAAAGGGGAACGTTAACAAGTATTGCAAATATTAGAGCAACCAGAATCCTCAAACATCAAAGCCTTCTTCATTCTCCTAAGCTGACGGCAATTTCGGTCCGTGGAATCATTGAGCCCTATTTCTTTGAAGATTGTCATGACACAGTTACTATTAACTCTACTGAGTATGCAAGAATGTTACAGGAGTTTCTGGCAGTTGCCGGAATTCGTTGACTATATTCGTAACACCTGGATGCATTGAAATGCAGCCAATTACCAAACCTTTCACAAGTCCCCAGCAGATTTCTTTTTGTGGGGACATTTAACGAGTTACGTAGATACATCATCAAATCAGCGTCACTACTAGTTAGTAATTAATCGAGAAGAGAGTCACAGGATAACTGTGTCCATGAGTCTTCTCGAGGTGGCGGCCATTTAAATTTTTGTAGTATCCTTCTAAATAATAAATAATTAATACCAAAGATCCTACCTTTTTCTTTCAATTAATATTTAAAAGTAAACAAATTCATGGTCCACTCTGTATAACGTATAACCCTTGTTTTTTACAATTAAAACAGTTTTGGACTGAAAAGCGTAGGTAGCAGTTATTCTTAACCACTTACATCACTTTTGGCGTTGTGTTAGAAGCTTCGTTTATGGCTAAATTTTTCATGATCCAATTAAGAGGATATGAGTAAGAATTCCATATATGTAAATGCAGTATACTCTACTTGCGAGCCAATTTACGCCTTATGTGGTAATAACAGCTGCCGCAGATTATATTAGTTTTTAGTAACTTACATGTACCTCCTTCTTGGAAGCGCCTGAAGCAAGCAAGTACAATGTGCAAAAGATTGTGACATTCCAAATTTAGAAAACGACTGAACCATGTCATAACGGTATTTGATCATGTAATATGTATTCTTAAATTTTATATGTTATAAATATTTAACTGATGCAGCTGTAGTCGATATCACGATTGTAATAAAAAGTGTTTGCATTAAATCAAAGTTTTTTCATGACATCAAAGAATTTTTAAGGGTACTAGGTCCATAAACTTCTACGCTCTTCATTGTAATTCTACGTACAGTTGTATATTTGACTGTCAACTAAATGTAACATTGCTAATAATAAGAAATATATGGGTAGATATTGTGGGTGTAATTCAACGCTGGTTGGGGCTTTTCTCCACAGAGTAGTTAGTTTCACACAATATTATTAATACCTAAAAATATATTAAAATTTCTGTTCAGATTTCAACTTGATAAAATTGTACGAAAACAAATATTTCAAGAAGTTTCACGATCATGGAAGAAGCTTTTTCAGTCAATGCTGCAGAAATATGTCAAAAATACATCAATTTGCGAACTAAAAATGCCTGTGGGAGGTTTTTCTTACGATATGTGGCTGGAAAATGAACTACACAACATGTAGCGTCCCTGATTCAGATTTTTGTCGGACCTTGAATGAGGTGTTCTTCGGCAACATTGTTGGCTAATGTTGGAGGTGATATCGAAATCGATCGAAATCGACTACGGTAACGGAAAGTTATATTGAAGATTCACTGTCCAAGAAGATGACAATTGCTGAAAAAATCCAGGTCCTAGCTGGCGAAGTTGTAAAGCCCATCCAGTCTTTCAGAAACTCCTTATCGAGTGAATTTAAATAATCCCGGTCAAAATGATAAAATCGTTCTACAGACAAATGTTAATGTTAATAATAATAATTATAAATAGAATGCTATAAAATCGAAGTGTAGTATTACGATTTCTAATCCACAAGTGTGTTAAAAGGTTTTTAATTTCCGAAAAACAGACGTGCTAAACCTTCTTAATATAGTGGTGGTGGATAAAATATGTTAATAATGTTGTTGACAGAACACTTATAAGCATTTAAAGTAGCACAAATATGTAAAAATGAATCGAATCTCTTTCGCTAAAAAATTAGTGTACACATATGCATAATTCAAATTCCATACAGATAAATGTATTTTGGAAAATATGTCAAGCAGTTGATTAGTCATGAGACTATTATGTAGAAAATTACTGTACATTTTTTTATTTTAGTTGAAGCATTCTTGCCATATAACAAAAATTCAACTAGGTATACTGATTTCCGTTGCAACAATTTTTTTTAATAACAGTTGTGGTTTCTTTGATGAATATGGGAAATAAAATAACAGAATGCAATAGTCTAACATTATTTGACATCATTTTTTACTGTATTAGAAGGGTATTTTAAGCTAATATATATCAAATCTTCTACAATTCCTATCAATAAAGTATGCTCTCTGATACCAAACATCTGGGTATGCTAATGAACAATTCCACAGACAAAGCTCTATTCAATAATTATCTAAAAAAATTAATCTAGCTAAATTTACTAACCTGGTTTAATGAAAATAAACTATAAATGTCTAAGTTCACTCTTGAAAATGTGGGAACTCGAAAATTCAACCACAATAGATGAGATTTGACCTATTTCTGCATTTTTAGGATTGCTTCTTCAGGTGGCCTCCAAATTAAAATTATTTGAAATTAAATATCGACAATGTCAAAAGTGAACCTGTCAATGAATTTAAACGTCATAATGACCTACTTAATTAATAACAAAATTTTACCCTTTATGTAATCTTTTTTATATATATATTTTTAGGTATTAACAATATTGTGTGAAACTAACTACTCTGTGGACTAAAGCCCCAACCAGCGTTGAATTACACCCACAGTATCTACCCATATATTCTTTATTATTAGCTTTTATAACATTTGACATCATATTAGAAAACATATTAAAAAATAAATTAATATACATACTACTTACTTCTCTTTACCTTCAGTTATATGGAATTGTTAAATACCCAATTATAAAGAGAACATTTGAGTTTTATATAAGATCAACAATAAGCTCGTCTAATTTTTATATTAATTTACATCAAAATCACAAATAAACTTCAATTTTATAGAAATTAGATCAGATATTACAAAGTCTCTGAATTGAATTTCTGTAGGTAGGTATTACTTAAAAAAGCAATTTTCTTCTAAAAATTCAATTTAAGTAGTCTGCCATTCTGTCTTTATAAATTTCAAAGACATTTTATTTTTTCCCACAAAAAAAGAAATTACTTCTTGTAAAAAAAATCACTTACATAAAATTTCCATGTAATAAACATTAAAAAACACATACAAGATGATTCTTAACCCAAGCGCAAATTTTGATTGGTAATAATGAAAACATGTAGTAAGCAAGCATAAAAGCCACGTAGTATAAAAGTAATGAAAACTGAAGTCTAGAGAATAAATGAAGTCTCTGTTTCACGTGTACTGTGTACAAATCTTAGTACCAGGAGATATTACGTTTCAACTAATGTGATTATTATTAAATATTGAACATTTTGCACAATATGTTTCCTGGGAGGTGGATAGGCTAACGAGGTCCGAAAAGTTCCAATTGCCTTGACTCCCTGATCCACCCAATCAGTATATTATTCTGCAGTTTAAAAAAGAATCAAATGACATTTAGCAACAATTAAATATTTGAGCAAGTATTTGAAAATTTTTATAATAAAATTCTTTATATACAAATACAAATGATATATTATTCGGTCGATAATTTGATAATTTTTTCAGCTAGAGAATTTTTTTCCCTCTTTTTCCCGGATAACTCATAACTTTTGAACCAGTCTACCGAATTAAGTGAAATTCATCAAAGACTCCTTTTCAAGCTTTTTAAGTTGGAACCACCCACCCCTCTTTGAAGTGTATTTTATGTGCTACTCCCCTCTTATATTATTTAAAAAAAAATAATATCAATAAAACAGCTGCACACTACTTTTGCCTGATTAATTTTTTCATATCGTGTTTTTTCCACATTTGGCCTTGTCTCAGAGACGCGCCCTAACTGTGATTTGTGTAAAAAATGTCAAAAACCTCCAACATAAATTTAGTAACAACTACGTCAAATTATCATTTCACTTGTAACTTTTTGCGGAGAGGTCCGATTGAGATGCGGTTTTCTGCAAAATGTTCAGCGAATTTTTTATAACAAAAGGTACATCTAACCTCTGTACGCTCGCAAATTTTTAATTTTTTATTTAGCAAATGACCCATTTTTGTTGAACATATAGCAAATGTCACACACGATTCAACGAAAATGTCTGGAAAATGTTCTCTGGGGGGTTTTCGAGGTCCCTCTTTATCACTTTGGTGTTAGCTTTATTATTTATTGCTAAATTGTTGTAACTGGGCTAATTAACAAATTAAAAACTCCACCCCCGAAATCACTAGAGAACCGGAATTTTTTCCAGGATTTCTGGCTTATTAAGGCAAACCATCGGCACAAAATTTTTGCAAATATAATTGTTTATTGTTCGATTTTTGCAACCTCGCTAAGTAACAAATTAATAACTCTACTTCCGGAATCGTTAGAGAACCAGATTTTTTTGCAATAACTCTGGGATCATGGGGAGAACCATCGGCACAAGGTTGTTGCACGAAATTGTTTATTTTTCTATTTTTGCAACCTGGCTGATTAATAAATTCTTCAATAACTCTACTCCCGGAATCACTAGAGACCCGAAATTTTTTCCGGGATTGCTGTCTTTTTAAGGCCAACCATCGGCACAAGATTTTTGCAAATATAATTGTTTATTGTTCAATTGATCCCAGAATTATTGCAAAAAAATTCAAAATTAACGAGGTTGCAACAATCGAACAATAAACAATTATATTTGCAAAAATCTTGTTGCCTTAATAAGCTAGAAATCCTGGAAAAAATTCCGGTTATTTAGTGATTGCGGGGGTGGAGTTTTTAATTTGTTAATTAGCCCAGTTACAACAATTTAGCAATAAATAATAAAGCTAACACCAAAGTGATAAAGAGGGACCTCGAAAACCCCCGAGAGTACATTTTTCAGACATTTGCGTTGAATCGTGTGTGACATTTGCCATATGTTCAACAAAAATGGGTCATTTGCTAAATAAACAATTAAAAATTTGCGACCGTACAGAGGTTAGATGTACCTTTTGTTATAAAAAAATCCCTGAACACTTTGCAGAAAACCGCATCTCAATCGGACTTCTCCGCAAAAAGTTGTCTATTTTCACATTTTTCATGCTAATTTGACGCGACTATACTTATTACAACATTTGCAACAAACTTTTCTACTACTACAAACTACTACTACTACTGCTATTTGAACAGGATTGTTTTTTTATTTCATAAAAAATACACTTTATCCTTTGGATCAATTTCTCACGGATATTTACTGATGTATCATAGACAATTGCTTTTAGATGACTCCAATAATCCAGAGGATCCAGATTTGGCGAACACGGCGGCCAAGACACTGGCCCTTCGCAAGGAATCCACATATTTGGCTGGTTATTGGCTTACCGTTCAATTCATAGACGAGGATAATGGATCTCATCCAACCACTGCCGTACTTGCCTTCTGTAATGTGTAGGAGCATCATCCAATTGCATTCAGCTGTCTTAGAATAAATTTAAGTGGACATCTTCAAGCACATCGGAGAGTGAGTTTTCCAGAAACTCGTGAAATAAATCACCATTTAAACGAGGAAGTAAAATATGAGGTCCACAAAAATTATTACTTAAAACCTATCCATACATTTAAAGTAAACTGTTGCTGAAGCGAAGATAATCTGACACATCGAGTATTGACTTCACTCCAAACATGAGGTTGTGGTAATTCACAATTCCAGCTCTTGTGAAATTAGATTCGTCTGTCCATAAAATCTTATCTTAAGAAATTGTGGAGTCACCCATTTACAAAAATTTAGATGTTTTTCAGCATCTTTTGGCAGCAAACCTTGACCTTGGAAATGAAAAGCCTTTCCATGATTTTATTTGAGTGCTTTCAGTATTTTTGATTGAGTTAAATTGAGGTGTCAGCTGCTCAGCGTGTTAAAAGTTCTATTTATATCTAAAAGATGAAGAATTTGTTGATTATTTCTTGGCTATACATTACGACTATGTTCATTGTAGTGGCACAAACCAAATTCTGATAATCGACGATGTACATCTACAAATACTTATGTATTTGGAACTGTTCTATTTGGGAAGCTTGATCGGAACTGCCGCATTGGAACTGCCTTCACAGAAACCATAAACATTTCTGTTCGCATTTTTTCTTAGCACTAAAAATTCTCTTGAAGTAATGCTTTTGACAATGATTTTCATAAACGTTAATTTACACAAATCACACGTTTTTTTCTTATGTTTCTTTAAAAAAACAAGTGACGAAATAGTTTCAAAATTAACCAGGTAAAGGTGGCGTCAGCTGTTTTATTGAAATAAATTATTTTTTTGAAATAAAGTGCGAGGGTGATAGCACAAAAAATACACATCTAAGAGGGGCAGGCGGACCAAACTTAAAAAAAACTTATGTAAGATCATAAGGAGTGTTTGTGTTTGTGTAATTTCACTACAATCGCATGAGTGGTTCAAAAGTTATGAGGGAAAAAAACCTATTTTATCGCCCTCTATCTACGAAACTATGCGATTTAGGAAATAAGTTTCTATCACGAATCAATCATAGAACCAGTTATCAAGATTAAACCTGAATCACCCTGTATATGCTAAGATGTATTCTGTATTTCCTTTCTTCTTTCCTACACCAATAAAAACACGTTCAGCCCAGTCGGAACGTTTAAGCAGAAAATTGAAATTAATTTGCGCTTCTTAAATCCCTCTTGATCCAAAAAAGGCGATGAAAGACAACCCTATTTGTTCAGGTCGTCGTAAATAATCGCATCCTATGAAGAATTGAAGTGGCTTCCGCCAACAGAATACGTGCGGTGACTTGATATGCTTCGTCTATGAATATGGTAATGTCGAGGGGTAACGAGAGGGACTTAACCCGAAGATATGGTTTTTACGGTCTTGTTTGAACCGCACACTGTCTTTCAATTATGTATAATTTTGAATTTTTTAGCATGTCAATGGGACAGGCCCCTTACGTGACCCTTTTGAACCTCAGGCAAAGGTATGTTTAGTGAATGACAAATTTCACTTATTCATGACTGTCGATAATAACAAACAGTTTCTTGCCTTGCAATAGAATGAATGACGGAATAAAAATACAAATGAGGTCATGTTGCGATTGCGGAAATATATTGGAAATGTATCAATCGGAATGAATATGTATGCATTATTAGACTATAATAGTTACGTCTAACTGCATTCTTAAATTTTATATGAAATGGATTGGGTCACGTAAAATCATTCCCATGATTCCTAAATCAACTCAATAAAAAATAATTATAAATTAATGGTTTGTTACTGATAGGTACATATAAACGTGATGTACTTCAAGGACGCTAAAAAAATTTTAGCGAGGTTTTATACAGGGCGATAGTACCGGTTTCGATACTGCAACGGGATTAAGTTAGAAATAAATACATGGTTTCAAATAGACATTTTCACATAGTCTGCGATTCGATAGAAACAAGTTTTTGAAGCTTTTTTACAAATAATCTTTTCTTGCGTTATATCAGTTCAAACGATATAGACCACTTATTGTGTAATTGAAATATTTCGTTTACCTTTACCAACACCAGATTGGCCTTGCAAAAAACAGTAGGTAGTGTTTTAATTTTGTTAATTTAGTGTTAGTAGTGTTTTAATTTTGTTAATTTAGTGTTAATCACAATTTATTACAGAATAAATAACTGGTCTGTATATTTTATACTGTTATAGACGCAAGATAAAGTTATTTGGAAAAGAACTTGAATATCTGTTTAAATGGCTTCTGAGAAAAAAAAAATAAGTTTTACGACATCCAGCGTCGTTTGGTTATGGTTTCGCATTCTACATTCATTTCACGTCTTAATCAATCCAAATAAACTTTGTTTAGAAACGCTCACTTTGCTTCAGCCGTTTACAAGGAAAACGCATTTCGTATTATCCTGTACACCACTGACTAAACTTTATCAGATCTGTTAAATCTACTTTTATCGCGATAGTGCAACAGAGGTGTGACACGAGAAATATGCAACCGAATCGTGGAAGATATGGAGGTCCAGGACGTCAACATTTGTGTTAGTTCATAGAAACTGGGTAAGACGGGCTCAAAAATGTTTAAGCGTTTACAAGTCGGTGAACAAAATTTCATTAATTAATCCATAAACGAATTAATAATATCAATAGCAGCAGAAGCAACTGAATTTACTGTTATAAAATAGTCGTTGTAAATTTTTATTTATTTCTTTCATTAGGAAATTCTTTAAATTGTCTAATAATTTTTTATTACACTTTGCCGCTGTGCCGGTCTACGACTGATTGTCTTGTCTTGCGCGAAGTTATGTTTTATAATGGACACGTTTCCAGTGCCGTGCAGAAGTGCACTTTAAAATGATTTTCAAACTGCTCTTTTTATTTCTTTTTACAATATTGTATTTGTAAGAGTCCTCAGTAAGTAAATTAAAAAAAAATTTTAAATGTATACATTCTAAAAGAATATTTCTTAAATAAATATAAACATACGCCCCAATGGTATAATATTATTAGTTTTGGAGATACGGAGCCTTGAAACTTTTGATTTCTTGAAATATATTTGAAGATATTTAAATCAGACTGATGAAACTTAGGGTAACATTATTATTAATTATAAGGAAAAAATCACTACGTACAGCTGTTATTTCTATATGCTACTAAAAAATTGACACGAAATGTCCAAAAAGAAATTATACTCGTATAGTATCTCACGGTAGATTCATATCTACAGCAGCTGTGCCTATTTTAATAAGTTCCTACATAACCTCAAGAATACGTAAACTCCATATATAAAAATGAAACTCTAATGTATTAACATTACCGCAAATGCAGAAATGAACGAAGGACAATGAATTCCACATCTGATTACGACGCAGGCTGAATGTGTTATTAGTGGAATTGTACAGCACTGCTAAGTGATAGATGGAAATTAATATTCAACAAATGGGAATTGGTGAACTCCAGCCAAGCACGCCCTTTACTCTGAAATTGATACGTTTCTGAAACAGGATGACAAATCAATAAGGGGGTGTGACACGCTAAGCCCAGGTAAAGCAATTTGTAGTTTTCACCACGTGCCGACTATTCCAGCTGCACTATTACCGAACCTTTGCGAACCAGCCAGCCCTCAGTAATTTAATCCATGGTCCATTTGCTGCATCCCCATCTTATCGTTTTCTCATTTCCGGTTTGTTATCAGTCACTACGCGGACAGATATCCTCACATCAATTTGGCGTGCTGTTTTATCTCCCTGCGGTTCTTTCCCCAATCTCACTCTAAATTCCACTAACCAATTTGATTACTTTAATTTCGCTCGAGGCCTGGCTTCAAGATGCTGTTTAGATCAGACAGTTGGGACAGATGCGTGCGCCAAACGTTTATCATTTAAACTAAATGGAAGGAACGCTGAATCTAAACAAACAATCTCTGGATATGTCACTATTGTCTACGCTTGTTTCATGGCCTAATTAATTCTATTTTATTTGTAACCAAATAATTGTAGAAGATTTATATTTTTTAAAGGCTAGCTTCCTTGAACGAAGATAAGGTGATTTAAGTCAACCAATTCAGTACCATCCATCCATCCATCAATCCATCAACCAATTTAGTACCATATTGCTTTCTTAGAAGAAGTTTAAGTTTAAGATACTTATATTTTAAAAAATATAGACCCACAGATTACAATAATATTCACACTAATGATTTATGTAGGGAATTTAAAGTTAACTTGTTTGTAATCGGCGGATAATTGATTTAATATTATTTGGATTTAAGGTGCTGAACTCTCTGATCAATGACTCTTATTTATTATCTCAAATATGTTTCAAAATTCCTTCTAGAAATACGAGAATGCACGAATTTTTCCATATTTCTTTAAAAAGAACTACGCACGAAATGGCTATGTTATTCCACCAAATTGTTAATTTTTTTAAATTTTATTATTTTAGATATTTTTCTTTTTATTTTTATTATTTTAGCAAGGTACCTTCTGTAAATAAACGAACAAAGACTTAAATATCTAGGTACTTACTGTTGAACATTTGAAGTAAACAAACGAACTAAAACATTTAGGGAAAAAATAAAGCTATGATATTTCTCGAGTAAACATGAACTAAACATTTAGAACTCATATTGCAATAGTGGCATTTTCGTACGTCCTTACCATTTTTGAATAATATTAATCTGGAACAAATGGAAACCTAGCTATAAACAACAACAAAAAATTAGTATAAAAAAATATAGTCACAGCGCATAAAGTGTCCAAGTAGCCCCGTGGTGGCTAAGTAGCCCCGTTTTACAATTAGCGTAAAAAAATGAAATTACTTTTTCGAGCTTATAACTTTGATGGATAATCGTATTAAAATTTTGTATAATATGGAGCGAGATTTTTGGAAAATGATTAGTGATTTTGAAACAGCATTCTGTTAGTTTTAAATAAGCTATACTTTTTAGATATCGCATCTCGGGAATCTATTAAGAAGTGGGCCATATTCTAAGGTTAGCTTCCTTAGACGAAAATAAAGTGATTTAAGTTAACTTACTTTAGTACAACTTTTCTTCCTTAAGAAGTTATAGGACTAAGAAGGTTTTTTTAAAATATTTTTTAAAGTTATAACTTGGCACAGACACACTAACACAAAAGTCAATAAGATATTCATGTGTAACATACAAAAAAACCTAGTACAAAGTTTTAATACAATTACCCAAGAAGTAAATACATTAGTGTAAAAAAAAAATAAAAAAACTACCTTCTCGGATCTATAACTTCTTAAGGAATCAAGATGGTACTAAGGCAAGTTGATTTAAATATTTTTTTATCCAAGGCTTAAAGTATGGTCCCTGTATAAAAATAAGAATTTGCCCTTTTTATATTATGATTAATTTTACTATTGTTAACGACGTCAAAATATATGTTAACACCATCATTCATCATCAGTTTCTCCAAATAAATTTATCTTCCATCAGAAACTGGTGCAATGAATGACTTCATTGCAAAAAAAAATCTCTTATCTTTTGAATGATTTGAATTTTGAATAATTTTCAATAACTTCTTACAGTAACAACCCACAATTATTGAGATGTGACAGATGATTTTAAACTGCCATGGTTAGACTATATCTGTAAACTCATTATGTAAATATGCAAATTTCAGACTACTCTTATTTTCTAAAACTTTCTAATCTATCATAGGTATACATAGGCTGTTAGTTAAATATCAACATTCTTTAACTTTATTATTTTATATAAAATTCTAGATACAAAATATGTAGTTGTCAACTACAAGTGTCTCATGATATTCAATTTTCTTTTCTCCATACTATTTTATTTACTTTTTTTTTCTGTTTGAGTATTTTGCAATACGCGAAAAAAAATTGTTGAATTATTTAAAATTTTAGTTTTACCAAATGTATCGATACCAAATCGATCAATACTAAAAATATACCATAAATAATTAACTGCAGGCAATTTGTTTTTTTAACTTTAAAACATTAAGGTGGGGTGACATATAATTAATTAATAACTCGGTACGTAACATACAGAGTGTGTTAGAAAAAATGAGTACATAATCAAGGTGAGAAGTTATTTGACTCGTATTTTTTAGTATCCCAAATTTTAATATTTGACAGTTTATTTTTTTTGCAAATATCTCCTGAACCACAAGCCCATTGTGCATATTTACTAACTCATCGCCATCCCACCATTTGCAACCCTGCATTATATTTAATTTGTTTATTATTTTGTACCTATACTGTGTATTTTATCGCTGTGTTACTTTCCATCTAACGAGTGTACGTGGATACCGATAAGCTGAGAATTTATATTAACAACATTACAGCGGTAGTAGGTAGTAGTGAGATTAATATTACATATACCTATCGCAAGTAGTGGTTTCTATTCTATTTTATTTATGTTTGTATTAGACACAGATTAAGAAAAGGAAAATAAAATTAAACAAATAAACTTCGGTAGTAAGTAATGATTATGCAGGGGATGCATGCTAGAGTTTGCATGATGGTTACAACATTAAAACCATAACCGACAGACATAACCCAGTTTCTTAGAGCACAAATGCTAGGATTTACCTGCAGAATTTAAAGTGGACAGTTGGAGCACAGTATAGGGAGACCAGTAAAAACACTCGAGCCGAAATAGTAAGTCGCGCATAGCAGCTCGCGCATCCATTTCAAGCTGCAGAGACCTCAGTTTACATCCAACTGTGGGAGTGCGAACATCGGTTATACAGAGCCGTATTAAAGCAATATTTTGAATCTGATCGAGGTACGAGTCGCTGCGCAGCAGTTAGATGTTTAAATATATCATCTATAAATAGTAATTTAAGTTTCTTTAAATTTGCTAAAGACATAAATAAGTAATAAGTAATCTATAATACACTTTACAAACCATAAATGATATTTTACTGCTATTGCCTTACCTATTAAGTTATTTCTTAAGTATAACATTGGAATAAAAATACTTCTCATGAAAGTGAAGTTTAAAATATACATATTTATATTATTCACAAATACAAATTTTTATTTTAGAGCAAAGTTCTGTGCAGAGGCTTCTAATAGAGAAGGTTTATTAGAAAAGCTGCTCAGGATTAGTAATAGTTCATACAAACTATGTCAAATACATTTTTAAAATAATATATTTTCTAACGATTCGCGCAATAGATTACTCAAAGAGGCCGTTCCAACGTTTCCTGCACAAGACGGCTCATCTTCAAATTATGTAGATGATCATATTTCTTGTAGTCACTATAATGAGAGTAAGTCTGAAAACAAAATAATAAAAAATATTTTTTTTCCAAATTTACATTTTACTGCACTTTTAACTCCAATTTAACAATTTTCAAAGTTAAGTAAACATAATTTCTCTGTTCTGAAAAATACTTGTCTTCTGGTTTACGTAGATCATTTAAGACGAAAAAAAATCATAATAAATTATTTGTCCACTAAACTTCAAACGTCAAATTTTAAATTTAAAAAAATCACAAAAAAATGTAATTATCACTAATAACAAAAAAGTAAGTAAATAAATAAAAATGTTTTGTAGTGCAATAATATATATTTTAAACTCTTTTTTTTAAAGAGTCCAAAGAAGTAAATCAAATTTTCACACTGTATGTTAGTAGCAGTAAATCATGTATAGTACATGTTGAATTACCCATTTATAACTGTATAATGAATTATTACATAATGTGGATAGATATAACGTAAACTTTCATGTGGAATAACTACGCTTTCACGCGCAAATAAAAATTTCTTATTCCGGTCCTGATCACCGATTCTGTCAATTCTAACAGATGTGCTATCGCACTCACATTTCGAGGTCACCGCAGAAACTGAAAGCAGTTCAAAGTGCCGACAATGGAGTGAAACTGCTGGTCTACCTATGCTGTGGTTGGAGCCACCGATAATGGACGGCGATGACGTGTTAGCTTTAATTGGTCTAATATTTGTCATGAAAAATATAAAAAGAAGGAAATACCGCACAGAGTGGTGTAAAGGCTGGTTATTGAAAAGAAAGTAGTTTTTTACAGAAATTATTTACGAATGGATGAAAATCCTTGTTTTAAACTTTTTTCATTGGTCACTCCCCTAATCCAGAAACAAGATACTGTTATGAAAAAAATTATATCAACACATGAGAGACAAACAGTAACATTAAAATTTTTGCAACAGAGAGAATATTGTCTTCTGCCTTCGCAGACAATCGAAAACTGAGAACTGTGCATGCATGCATGCGCGACCGCCACACACGTTCAGTTTTTGCCTACACACAAACATAACCGAGCGGCAAACAATATCAATTTCGATATATGTATGGTTACATATACAGGTGAGGATATCTATACAGTTTTATCACATACACATCAGGGCTTGCCTGTCGGTTATGCTTGTAATCTTATACTAATCCTATAAATCCTAGCTTGCATGACCTGCATTAGGAAATTTTTCAAATTAATTATTTTTAAGGGGTTACTTAAGAACTTTCATTTAAAGTGATCATATATTTTTACGAAACGTTTCCTACGGAAATTAAAATAATATTTTGCGCCAAACAAAAAAATAATTAGTGGTTAATTATGGGAACTACCGCAATTCAAATTAGCTCTGGTCAGGTCCAAGATTATTAAAAGGGATTCAAACCTGGTTGATACTACCTGGTTGCATATATACATAATCTTGAATTAAATTGACTATTTTCTGAAAAGGAATAAGTAGAAAAACTTTACTTGGTTTAAAATCAGAGTGTGTTGTACATGCAAAGAAATAGATTACCGATTCAAGATAATGTTTGTTAGGTATTGAAATATTCTTGAAATATAAAATAAATATGTACAGAAAACCAATTTGTAATTTAAAGTGTTTACGCACTTACGTTTAAGTAAAAGGAAAATTTAATGGCAGAAAGCGATTTAATCAACATATTTTTAGGTCCATATATTTTTCAAAATAGGAATTTTTAAAACTCAGCTATCGATATAAATATTGTTATAACATAAACTTACACATTTATGCATATAAGATTGTTCACTTTTATTTGTATGCGAAAATAATTGTTTAAATGTGGGGTTAGATATCTTTTTACATAAATTGTTAAATAATTCATTACCTAAATATTTGTCCACTGATTTGCAGTTGCGTGGCGATGTACATAATTATTATACAAGATAAATTAATAACTTGGACATAATTCGGACGAACTTAATGTCAACTAAGAAAAATGTTTTTAATAGGGGAGTGGTAGAATATAACAAATTGCCATTCGACATAAGGAATTCTAATTCATATATATTTAAAAGGAAACTGTTTTCGTACCTTGCCAGAAGTTAAAGTACTACTAATTACCTTTACTTTTGCTACTACTTTTAAATATGCATAAATTTTGTTTTTTTTTCTACTGTTAAAATTTAGCCTTATTCAGTATTACAGAAATTATATTGAAATATGTAGTAGGTTTACATTAATGTGTATTACCTATTTTAGTATATAGTTTAGCGTGTAGTTTTATCGTTATTTTTTATGTTGTAAGTATATGCTAGCATTTTTGCTAATAAAGCTCTTTCTCTCTTAGAATAGCAAAATAATGTGCCTTGCAAATGCTTTTTAAAACTTATATTATTTGAGGATAATTTAAATAGTGAAAGTAGATATACAAAACATTAACAGCCAGATTCATGAAACGGGCGTAGCGTTAGTCGGATTAACCAGCTTTACGCCCGTGTAAAGCGCGTTAGTCGGACTAACCAGCCTTGCGCCCATTCACGAAACATGCGTTGCTAGGTAGGCTGTTTGTTTACGTCCCTATTTGCGCCAAAAGTTAGACCCAGTATTGTACCTGTCTAAAAATCGCGTAACTTCGGCCTCTAGTTCCTTGCGTTTCCCATTGTATACTTAGTATTTATATTCAAAAAAAGTACGTTTCAGTGCTACGGATTAGTTAACATATCATAAAGTAAGTATTATACACAGTAGTGCCTTTTATTTAAATTGGTGCAACAGATGCGTAAATTTTTCGCGTAACCTCCGCTAGTCTGACTAACGTTACGCCTTGTTGATGAATCCGTATGTAAGAATTTTATTTTTGACATTAATTTTGTTCTACGTGTTTTATTATTCGAGATTTATGTACGTAAAAACATCAGAAATTTGATCATTTTATAGTGAGAAATAAGGTTTTTTAAAAAAATTATTAAAATATTTTTTACCTAGTATACTCAACTATATTTAACATAATGATTTAAAGCCAAAAAGTCACATTGAAATGAAAAAGTTCTCTGCTATAATTTTATATACACAAATATATTTCAAAAGGCTTAGAGTAATACAAATATTTAACAATAACTGTAAGTGACAAATAGTCTTCTGAATATTCAATGCGACATCAAAGAAACGATACAAAGGTCATGAGTTTATTGATGGATTAAAAATAGTACATTAATGTTCATATCACCTCATTAGCAATTTCCAGTTCCTTTATATGAATAGACTTATCAATAAGACTAAGATTTTCTTATCTTAACTACTTTCGTGATGATATCATTTACCGGTCATCCAGTTGTGTTCAACCTTTGATTATAACAATTAATCAGTGTAACAATAACAGTTTAAATAAATATTCTGCTTCTGTGCCTCAAACTGAAGATAAAATTCTGGCTACAAACGTAACCTTAACTTCTAAATTTTGTCAAGTGCCAAACAACTTGGTTTATAAAATCAAAAATTTGTTACTCAGGTCCAAATAACACTTATGGATAAATATGTTATAAAACAGAACATTAAAAAATAGAAGAATACCCTTTAAGACCCTTCAAAATAAAGATTTTGTTTAAAAACCCAGGAAGTTTTACAAAATGGAATTAAAAAATACGTCATACAACGTGTCCTTGGGTCCATTTACTTTTTAATCTTGATATTAATTTCACGTGTTGAATGCATACAAACTGACAGTATGATACTCATATCCTCTGGTTTAATATATTTGCCAATCATGTGTGTGCAGTTCCAATGCATGTCTGGCTTGGATATGTCAACAAAACCAACCGCACTTTAGCTAGTTCGCGTGCAAATATAGTTGAAAATATCAAATAAATACACTACGAACATTTGTATGGAAAAATTTTAAATGCCTATTTTTGAATTGAGAAATGATTCTAATAGAGATAACCAGTAAAAATAAAAATATGCAATTCTACGAGATATATCTCTATATTTAATGACTACTAATTTCTTGGGGTGAAAATAAGGGAATTATCGGCTATCGGCTGAGAGAAGAAATCATACAAAATTTTAAAAAGTTTTCTCTCTCGATCTTGCAAGATCATGCCTTGTCTTGCGAGAGTCTGGGAAATTTCTTGTCTCACAATTTTGCAAGACGCTTGCATGTAAATGAAAAACACAGATCTTTATTACGAATCTGGTAACAGCGGTGATTACTCTCGGTCGGCTACGGTCCCGATCGGAGCTCACATGTAATTATCGATATGGTCGATCATCGACAGTGGCCGATTGGTAGACGTGGTGAAGTATAGAAACGACCAGTTTTACATAATACATAATACACGAAATAGGCGAATCAGAATCAGAGGTCTTTTAGTCAAGTGGTAATGAATTTATAATTAGTTCTAATTCAGAAAAACTTGACCCTGGATGTTCTTTAAATAGTTTCTACCTACAATATAAATGCAATATTTATTTTGTTCTAATGTTCATTTTTTGTTAACACTTTTTTTAAATCTTGTCTTCTAATTCGAGCTGTCAAGTCTGCCAGCACTAACGTCAACCTTTCTAGAGTGCTCATCGATTTTACTAATATCAAATAGAAAGTATCCTAACTACATAGTAATCGCACTTGTAAATAAATATTGCTCGGACACCTCAATTTCTCTAAAATTTCATATATGCTGTCTCTCTAAGAAGGAGGACGAAAATTGTACTTTAAATAATTTGAATTGAGTATGTTGTTCATATCATTTTAAAGCTTATTATTTTAGGAGCAGAATGGTATGTTATTTTATAAAAAAAACGACAGGTTTCTGAATTGCTGTGAATGAAATGAATTACTGGTTACTTTTCAGGTATTATTTTAATGAATATTGAAAATGCTCACAAGCACATTATTGTTCAAAATGTATATTTTTAAGAATGCCTTGTTTGACGACTTTTATTGCAATCCAGTACCGCAAATCTAAAGAATTACGATAGGTAACACAATCAGGAAATTTTAAAACACTATCTTTTGTCATATCCCGTATGTATCTCCTCCCAATATATGGAATATATATTATAGGGAGATGTTCGATTTCCTAAATTTGCGGAACCTCATCACCAACAAATGTCGTTAAATTGCTATAAACATTCTTGAACGGACAATATTTTGAACAGAATTATGCATAGGCAGATGGTGGATACTTCAATCATTTACTAAAATAGTATGTACAATCTATTGCAATAATAATGGCACACCCTCAAAACAGTATTTTGAACTGCTTCTGAGTAGGAATTTTTTTAAATCTCTATTGATGAGTGGAAATAACTAAGTAGATTTCAATACGAATATATCAGAACTTCAAAACAAGTCGCCAAATTCGTTTTAGAGAATCATTATAGAAATTGATTGTACCTAGCTAATATTTTTTTATTTTTTTTTAATTTGCAATAAATCACGAATATCTGGATCTGATATGCAGTTGTAGTAAGCAAAATTTGCCCTCTAAGGATTGAAGCAAATATTGTTTGAGGCCCTTAATCTACATAAAGGCAATGTTTATTGTTAGATCTTAGAGGTTATGAGTTTTTCAAGTTTCCTATCTTTAATTACGTTTTGTGTTTCAAATGATTTTTTCTTATTAATAATTAATTACAAAATGGAAATTTGTGTAATAATAAGGTAAAGTCAATAAGGTGATTTTATTAAAACCAATTATTTAATTAAATTACTTTAATTTTAAAAAAGAGAGAACTGGAATGGACGACGTGCTGCTCTACATACATATTTTATGTGCTACTCACATAACGTTTATTTTTATTGTTGCAGTTGAAGACACTGACGGTAATTTTTAGCAGTTGAAAGTAATTTTCAGTAGAAATAAATTGTCGCACCAACATATATACCTACTTCTTAAATATGAAATCATTCTCAATCTTTATTACAAATTTCCTTGGTAAAATGAGGGCTTGTAGAAGTTTTATGCGCAACATAAATTATGAAAATCTTTGTCAGGAACATCCTGCACATCGTAAATCATAAAACTGATGAAGACAAAATGACCTCTTTGTAAGACATTTTGAATTCTCGTTAAAATAGAGGCAACATTTACTGCCAATAAATAAAATCTTATTATGTCTACGGTCTCCTCTAATAAAATTATAGATAAGTGTGACAACGAAGAGACAAAACAAATAGTTCTGGTATTAAGTATCGTACAACTTATATGTTTGTAACGTTTTTTTTTTAAATATGAATCAACGTTCATATTGATACATAAAAAATATTAATTATTTGTAATGATTTGTTCCTAATTATTTATTTATGATATTACTTACTATACACGGTGTCCGTAATATGAGTGTCGTAATTTTAAGGGCTTATACAGGGTTAACTATGACTAAGTACAAATATTTTAAGAGGGGATAGAAAAAAATAAGAATTAACAGAATTTCCTTTCAAAAAATTTCCAAACTTAAATATAAAGTGAAAATTTTTTATTTTTTTTTATATTATATTAAATCCTCATTTAACGCCGCCAATGCGAGAATCAGAGTATGCAACCAGCAAGCAACCGTCATGCACCAGTCGGCCACAGTCGGCAGTCGGTCCAGTCTAGTCGGTTCGTTGTCATGTTATAATTTAATTCCTGTGTTTACGTTGCAGTTTTGTGTTCTTCTTCAGTTTTTAGTGCCTTATTTTAATTTTAAACGTTTTATAGTTAATTAATAAAGGAATATGTGTCGTGTACAGATATTTTCCCACAATATAGTGCGCCGGTTTGTTTTTCTAGGTTATGGGACAAGACTGCAGCGGGTGTTAAACATTTTCTGTTATCTATTAGAACCTACCTACCATCATCCCTTTCTTCGATTTTGTTATAATACATAGGCATTGTATGTAACTGTACCTACGGGAAGTGTGTTTATCGGTAGTGAGTGAAAATGTAGTTTTACCAGTTTGTAACCAAACAATGAAAAACGAATGCAAAATACTGGAGCTAACTGGATTAACTGTTACCTACCTATCAGGTATTATTACTAATAAGAATGTAAATTTTTGTCGTTTCTGCATTTAGAAACACTGGAAACGACCGCATGGTAGTTGTTGACAGATGTAATGTCAACTATGGATCTAAGTCATAAGCCATATCAGTCGATACTCATCATAGGCGTCGACTTTCCGTAGGAAAAAAGGGTTTTGCCCCATTTTTTAAATATCGAGCTAAAATTCTGGAATAACTTTTTTTATTGTCTTTTAGGGCTCCCTGAGCACGTGGTTAAAATGTTTGTACTTAGTCATAGTTAACCCTGTATATCTGACCAAAAGCAATAAAAATATTCTTACGAAAAAATGCCTAAAACGAGTAGTTTGTCAACAAATACATTTCAAAAATATATATACAACTGCAATAATATGCAATATGTTACGAAATTACAAACTAAGGTACAATGAAGGTAAAGAAAAAGCGCCTGTAACGTAATTTGTTTTTTTGAATCAGTTATAATGAAGTAAATAATTGATGTTTCCCAGAAACTCGTCAAACTGCAACGTTCGACAACGTTGTAATGTGTCAGGCTGCTGCTTAAAGTAATATTAGTCATAGTAGTGCTTATAGCTAGTGTGTTTAATTTTCTCCAGTTTTTCTTTGATGCTTGTGAGTGTACATAAACAAAAATGGAACAATTTATATTAACCATCACCAGCTCCAGCGTAAAGGCTTCTTGCAAGCAATATATATCATTTTGAAGTTATGTAACTATTATTTTGTTGTGAAACAGGTCTAAGAAAACCATTCACAGTAGGTACCTATGCTTAGGTGTACCTATTTGTAATTATTATGAACAAATACATAACAATCTTAAGATAGTATGCGAGCGATGTTGCCATATATTTAAGACCCGTTTGCTGTTATAATTCTCTTACCGTTGGCTACAGAAAAAACATTGTTAAGTCAAATAATGTTTTCTTAAGTACAATTTATCATAAGGCAAAATTAAGGCATCAATTCCTGTCACCCTGTATTTTTATTTCATCGGAACGAAAACAAATGTTTAAATATTTAAGCTAATCAAATAAACAGTATCATATAACTATAAAATGGTTTATTTTCTTAAATGTGCAGAATTTAATTAACGCATCTTTAAATGTTTCAAAAATTTTTAAAAAGTCAAGTGGAGAAAAACCATACATTAAAAACTATAAAATAAATACAGTAATCACCAAAATAAATTTTTTGCATTATGTATATTTCTATATCTAAGCCAGCACGTATTTTGTTGGTGCTAATCCGTAATACTTCAAAATAGGTATCATGTTGTAAAGTTATACAATAAATTATAATTAATCTTTAATAACAACGAATTTGAGTTTAGGTGCTATAAAGTTTTATTTTGCTGATATAATTAAAAATTCATTTTCACCAGCAGTTTTAATTATAGTTAATAAAAATAAATTAAAAATTCTTTATCAAAAATAAATAAATTACACTGGATAATCTTTTAAGTTGACAATAAATACAAGTGTGCTGTATGTCATGTTTTCCAAATAATATTATCATTAAATATTACATCAATGATAACAGAATTTACTTTCTACCTGAACCTCTCTTTCCTTTTATACTTATTTACTTCCTTTTAAATATCAATTTAAAAGACCCAGCATTTTTAGCGCTGATAGAATTTGGTTAAGTTACTAATCAAATGTTTTGTATTTCTTACAGTGTGAATATAATTCCGAAGAGATTTTTTTTATTTGTAAATTAACAAAATAATATAATAATTTATAAAATTTCCGCTTGTTTTTATTATTATTTCACGTATACCAAATTTGAAATATCAAAAAGTGTGTAAACCCTTTTTACAGTCAATGCTTTTCAAAAGTTTTCTTCGACTCAATTCTCTGCCGACTTGCTTTACAACTCACAATTTCCTTGAATTTAGTGTAATGCAGCCAACGGCTAAAAGCATAAGAATAATCAACAACAATTCTGCCTCGAGAGTTTTATTTTTGTTGGCATTACCAAATTCAGCAGACTTGCTCAACAAAACTGTTGAAGTTATTGGTTCAACTTGAACTGATCGTGCCTTCGTCAGATTGTTTTTATTGCGCATGCTTATGACAAGAAACTTGCAACTTGAACCAAAACTTTGGTACTGTAAAACGGCTTTACGAAATATTATTTTAGAATTTCAAGATCGCAACTATTAAATGTCAATTTCTTTGTCAAATAATCATAAGTATCAATTGGGTGGTTTAAACCTAATTATGATTCTCGTTGATAGAAATTGATTAACCCCACGGGAAAAAGAACTGCGATGTGCGAAACACTAGACCGCTATTCCCACATTTTCGGGGTTACTAAATCCGAATCTGGTGCCTGTTAGACGGAGTTAGCTCACTTTCAAGATCATTTGAAGGTCAACAAAGGTCAACCCTTGTTTTTTTAATGGTAATGCAATTTCTGATGCCGTAATCTGAAACAGTGTCTCTTTCACTCTTTTCTTTGTTCTAACGGACACATTTATCACAGAATGATCTGAGGAGAGGTTTGGGTTTAGATTTATCACCTTTTTCTCTTCAAGTTCCAGCAGAAATCTGCCATCAGATTTACGTCCATATTCCTTGTATCGTCTTTTCATCTATTTGAGATGTCTGGTTGGAATTTCTCTTTGTTCTTCGCTATTAGCCCCTAGGTTCATTGGAATGGAATCGAAAAGCAAAATCTAGTAAACTTGTATGACCTCCTAAAAGTCTTGCTCCGAATTCAATAGATTTTAATCAATCAATCTTCAATCAGCCATACGTGTTAAGTGATCCAAGTAACTGATAATTTGCAACAGTATCTTTTAGTACCACCTTTCGATAATTGAAAGAAGAACTGTGGTACTTGTAGTCATTATTATAGAATCATTATGTATAAAATAAGAATCAAGAAATTTCTCCTCACAAATTTAGAATATAATCCTGGAACATTGTATAATATTTTTCATAATACAGAGTGAAACAGATTTTTTTTAATGTACAGGGGACAAATATAATTTTGTAAAAATAAAATCAAAAAGAGCAGTTCAAAAATGATTTAAAAATACACTTCGGCTCAGCACTAGAAACTGGTACAGTGTAGTACCGCATCCACACTCTCGGCGAGACATCTCGGATAGAGCAGGCCAGAGGGCTATAGCGAGCGCAATACTCGACGACTGTCTCGCCGATAGTGTCGATGTGGCATAAAACCTGATAATATATAATCCGTATAATCAGCGACCGGACAAAACATTGAAAGAAATTCCTAACGAAAGAAATATATTACATTTTAAAACACCTATTTTTATACAGCAAATTCAACTGCTTTTACCGCTACATAAATATTTCTACTTCTTGTCCGTTTTGATCTTGTAAGTTATTGGCAGCATCTATGATACGTTTGTCGTAATTGTCAAAAGTGTACAGTTCGGTACAATATGCTTCATTTTTTAAATGTTCCCACAAAAATGATTTAAAGTCAGGAGATTGTGGCGGCCACGGTACCGGTCCTGCCCGTACAATCCCCTGGTTTTAATACTTCGACACGCTGTACATGGTACGGATATAGTTGAGCCCCGGGTATGATACTGTACACTGCTACAATACGCCGCGGACGCCCTAGACCTCCATCTCATCCAAGGCTCGGTTGCAAATTTCCCGCATCAGGCCTGCATTTGCACTACACTTACACTCACTGTACACCACTGTAAAAGTAGTTGCATTTGGCACATTTTACCGTTCTGCTAAAGCATTTTCACTTCACCAAAAATTAAAACCATATCTATCAATTACGAGTTGCTATAGATGTAAACACCTACGTGCACCACAAAAAAGTGCAAGTAGGATAACAAAAAAGTGAATACGATAAGTAATCGGATATTTGAAATTGTCTGGTTACAGACTACAGTAGTCCAGCGATGTAAAGATTGAAACTACTAGAACTTCAACATTTTTTTTTTTGGAAACTATACGGATTTCACAACATTTTTTTACGATATTGACTCCATTTTACATGATGCATCTATTCCCAAATTTGTTTAGATAAGTTCTGAATCACCTTGTATAATTCTCATTCTGATCAACTAAATCCGATCCGGTACTCAAAATATTGGAATAATAAAAACAACACAATTGTAAAAAATACTGTTTCCTGCAGTATTCCAAACTAAGTTAGTACACTTCAACTAATGTTTGTTATGTATACTGATGGCGGTGTGCTGACGACAACAAATTAAACCCACCATCAGTCAAAATTTACCCTCCGGCCGTGTTGTTGCCATGAATATTTTTATGTGGTAGACACATCAATCCTACCTCGACCTCACACACACATAATGTGAGCTCTTCTACGAAACATCATTAATCATAATTAAACAATCGAGTATAGTGAAACTTCATCAAATATGCGGGATATATCGGCGTACCTTTTTATAGCAGCCCGGTTTACTAACGGTGCGTCGCAAAGGTTATAACTGTAATTATTGCTCCCAAGTGCCCCTATGCTACAACTTCTCGGGGGTAGCCACAAAGATATTCTGTAATGAGAACGGCAGCCTGACAAATATTATTATTTTACTTGTCGCTGATATTCCAGAGTTGGCGAATAAATTTCGCTAGAATGGATCGTAACTGAGCCAATTTACTCTAATATATATTTACATGGTGGTCGCGTTTAATATGTATAGCCCTTTGTACAATAATATTATAAATTAGACACATGCATACTTTCTCTTTAGAATATTAAAACACTAGAACACAGAAACTTGGAAAAATAAATACATTATTTACTCCAAACTAGTACTCACTGGTAATAGTAATACTAATAACTTGGCTCGATATTTTCGAACTAATTCTGTTTTTGGTTACTACGAAACAAAAACGGACTCCCATAAAAAATATTTTTGAGACATAACCTTCTGGAAAATTTAAGCTTACATTATCGCTGACTTCTACAGAAAATTTGAAATTGAATTCCTGTCTGTAATCTTTTAAAATTGCTTAGGATCTCACAAAGCAGTTACCCATATATTTTTTGAACTAATTGTCTTTATAAATTGAATGAATAGATACTTGTATTTATCCTTTAATAATTACTATACTAATAATTTGGTAATAATTTTATTATTATTTAAACAAACTATAAAAATTTGCCACCAAAAGTGATTTTGTCTCTATATTAGGTACTGGTCATATAATTCAATGATATTACTTATTAATATTATAATTGTCTGATCACTAGCATGGTTTAGATTAAAGTTTAAAGCATGTTTATTAATAAGATGAATGCGGAACTTAAATTTAAATATTAAAGTATGCATGTAAGAAGTACTTGGAGCTGATCAGTGTTGCCAATGACCAGAGAATGGTGCGGAAAAAAATAGGAATAGTGCACAATGACCAGAAGGCCGCCGTTATCGTCATCGCTACCGCATCTGCTCCCTATCTAGATCGACACAATTTAGAATCGAATTAGAATAAATACTTATGGGGTACTTAAGTATTCAGTCAACTTAACGGTAGCATATTTATGCTAACCCTTTTACACTTCCAACTGTTGATGTATTAAACAGATCATTATTTAAAGTCCATAGGTATCCCACAGTCAACAATAATTGACAATAAACTTCTCAATTTGACACCACGCTAGATTAATACTAAAGTAACGTCTCAACTCTGAGAACGGGTTCCACATCACTGATGAATTATATTACATAAAAAAAACACAAATTTCCACCTAATTTATTAACTGTTCTTTCTTCGCAGTACATCGAGAAGCCCTTTCAGTTTTATTTGTAAGACGTTCAGAGCAATATATTTTTTTTAGAGACAGCAAAAATTTTTGCTCTTTTTCCCATATAAACTAAATGTTTGACAGAAAGTTAAATTACGCATAAAATGCAAAACTTGATTTACATGTCCAAAAATGTTTTATTTGGAAATAGCAACTGCTTTACCGTATACTCATATCAAAAGCAAACTTTGTTGTGAATATCTTACAAACCGCTAAAGGGAAATTCTGAGCCCTGTAAATGAAATAAACCGCCAGACCAAGTCCTAAACAAAGTTTACTTTAGGTATATAAGATCTTTTGAACCTACAGGCAATTATACTACAATAATAAGTTGAACTTGTTAAAGAAAGGAACAGTCTCTCTATCTCTCTCTGACTTTTGAATTTCATGGATTTTGATCTAACCGGACAAATAACATTTTGCTGCAGCGAGAAAAAGACACAGGAAATTAATGTTTAAAATTGTTATAGAAGTATTAGGTATTCTGTCAAAAATAGTCGGCATATACAGGATGTGATTTTACACTACTATGAGAGAAGTGGATTGTACCAATTTTAATATTTGTATCTTCAATGTCTCTTGAAAAATTGATCAAAAACTCTATTTTAAATTCAAACTTCGAAATATTATAGTGCCCTTAAGGATCGTTTGGAAAAAATTGTTTGTTTTGATGAGATGAATCGGTGTGTGGCAGATATTTTGAAGTTTTTAAGTAGTAGGTGAGTGTAGTTCGGAAGAAGAAATGTTTATTTTAACTTTAACTTTTTATGCTGTATGAAGAGGAGGAGAGGGAAGAAGCCAGGAAAATGAGAAAATGTTGGGATCACTCTTCAATAGAAGCAGAAAGCGTCATCGTGAATTTCATCACTTATTTTCTGAATTGGCGAGAGTTCAATAAATTTTTTTTCAGTATTTCCGAATGCCACCAAAAAAATTTTTTGAATCGTCCTCGTCTAGCAGCAAAACACAAGATTTCGTAGAGCACTGTCATCTGACGAAAGGCTTACAGTTTGTCTATGGTAAGCAAAAGAGGTTGTTAAAGTAGTAAGTAAAGGAACCCTACAGTTCAGCGACACATTCACAACTTCACTGGCTGAATATTTCTAATATTTTGAAACCGATCCCTGACTTTTGTGGAAACAGAACTTACGTTGGACTAGCGTGGCCAAGCATAAATTGCAGGCCACCGACATGACCTGTAGTGACGGTCGTTGCAGGTGACAGTCCATATAGGTGCTGGTCTAGTGTGCTATGCTCCATTAAATAACAATGGAACCTTCATGAGCAGGCTTTGCAGGTCCATGCAGAATAATGTACGCGATATTTAAGTGATTCATATTTTCTTTCATAACTGTTCTTTATCACAAAATGAATAACTGCACCTGAGCAAGATTTCGTTTTTTAAGTAATATATATAAACATTCTTGATTGAAGCAAAAAAGTTAATTGTATTACTACTCTAGGCAATGCAATTTACTAACTTGCCGTTGTCTGTAAAAGGTTAAAAAATAATTGTATTAAAGTTTTTGGTCTTTCCTTCAATAACTCAGTTCATGTTTGCGGGGCAAATTGTTTCATGAACGCAGTTAATTACAAGTTCTTGGAAGTAAATTATGATTTACAATATGCAGGCATATCGCGGCGGCTGCAGTTATCTGTATTACAGTAAGTTAAGTCGCTGGCTCAGCAGCTTTCAAGAAACCACTAGATACCTTACAGTAACAGTAATAACCAGGAGAGCTTTTAGTCCGAGAGCCAGCTATCGTTTGACCACTTAAATGCATTCCAATTAATTTCTATTGTTGTTTTACTCATAACTAGTCGTACATGGATTTGATAAAATGCAGCGTTTTGGAAATTACTGAAGAAGCTGGTATAAATACTAATAATGCCGGTATATAATAGTAAACATTTTAAGATTATATTTATATACAAATATATTGACTCCCAATTACGTACTCAGTTTTCTAAACTTAATTTTCCTAGTGATAATATGATTTTCCACAAGCAAATGTAACAAAAAAGCTATGTTCCAATTATAAAAATATATAGATAATATAAGTTAATAGTCATAAATACTTTTTACAAGTATATATTTTCAATATCGAGACATACTGTCAAATAATAAAAGGACGTACAACAAAATTCTACTTTCTACATTAAGCCAAGGCACCGAATTTCAAAACATACATTAACAGAATTTTTAGAGCTACCCAAATCCTAAAAATTACACACGCCATTGCTTTCGTCGAAACTGCGCCGACATTATTTGCCGATAATGGTAGAAATATAACACATTTAAAGAGACACGGTGGCTGAAAATTTACCAATGTCGCTGAAGGATATATAGACAATTCATTTACAAACAATATTAAAATAGCCAAGATCATTAAAAATTATCACATGAAAACAATCAACATGAATCGGATACCTTACCTTCATGTCCTAACTTCAGCAACAGGTGTAAATGATACTGCAGGAAACAACTACTCGCGGACTAATGCCCCGACCGGCATTGAATTACTCCTGCAGTATCGGTGTGAACAGCCAAGAACCCTTGTCGGACACACCACCAGACATAGACCGGTTTCAGGCTTGTTAGCCCTCATCAGTATGCCATAGGTGAGATGACCGACAGACGACCTACATTGCAGCAGGTACTTAACGCTCCAGGGCGAGAGGTCTGCGTTAAGTACCTGCTGCAATGTAGGTCGCTTCCTGTAAGTCGAGCCGCTTAGACCGAGCAGGAAGTAAGCAGACCACTTATATCTCTTCAACAACAGGTATTTAAATATACCAAACATTTCAATCGAACTGAATGACTCTAATATTAGCAATTGTTCGAATTTCAATTTAAATATTAATGTAAAGAAGAATTAGAATGTCCCTAATTTTATTGTATAAGTACATATTGCAAAGAAACGTACTTGTATACTCGTCTAAAAAAACAGTATTTTCAGAAATTGTTACGTAAATTACTATTAATGGATACTTCTCAATATTTTAAAATATTGTGGTACATATTTTAAAAAAATTTAAACTCAAAAATATAAGTAATATTCTTAGAAGCTTGAACACAGGCAAGACATTTTACAAAGAACGATATCTTAAGTTTGTATGAACAAAATTTGCTGCACTGATTACTTATATTGTATTTCTAAAGCATTTCAAAAAGTTCTTATTTTAATTTTTTCGGTTATTTCATAATAAACTTTGTGGTAAGTAATTTGAAAACTCGTTTTTTAAATAAAATGGCAAAAATATATTTCGAAATACTATTATGAATTAAATTCACTCATAGAAAATGTTTAACACGATTTCTTTTGGTCTATATTAATCACCAACAAATTTGTTAATTCAATATTAAAAAAGAGAAAGATGTGCATGTGATAATTAGGTTATAATAACAAGAGTAATTATTATTATAGACCAGTCAATAAATATTACCATATACACAAATTTGCTATTGAATAACAATTTGAAAGGAATGTTAGTCCTTCGCCACACTAGACGCCAACAGATGGACGAATTTGTATAACCAGTTTTAATCTTACCGACTCAATAGAGCAGCAACCTTTGGAATATATTTGAGTGGTCAAATGTGTGCTGGCTCTCGGACTATAATAGTAATTGCCAGAAGAGCTTTCTGTGGTCGGCAACGCTGGGTCGCTAAAGGTCACTACTCGTTCACGCGCCGTTTGAAGCATATAAAACTTATGACACAATGTTCCACACATTAACTTCTCAAATAAATCAAGAACCACAATTTTCAAAGTTTTCTGGTGTTGCTACGTCGGGACAATAAGAACTTTTTATATATTTTTTCATCACCGGATTCTTTGTTACACCCACACAAAACCGGTGATATATGGGCGCCTACATTGTTTAATCAATATGGGCTCTAATGCTCTTTTTGATGCCCTAAAAAGAACTAGAAGTTTAACAAAGAAAGGTTCGAAGGCATGATAAAGGTTCAAAATAGAATGAGGGCAAAAATGAAACATGTACTTGTAATTATTGGTATATCATCGATCCAAGACGTGATTTATATAGGAACAACTCTAACCGATAATTAATAATGGGAAACCGCAGAACTATAGCAGAAATGCAATTTGTGTTGGCCTATAAATAAATTACATTGGCATTGTACTCGGCATACATAATTACATAGGTATATCTAGAGTACACCCTGATCTTACAAGTAGTAAGAAATAGAAGTATCATAGTAGAATAGAATTATTATGTTAAAAATAGCATTATCTGAAATGATTGTACTCAACGTACATATTTATGAAAAAAATATTTTAATTAGTAACAAAAATTGGATGCGGTATCGTTTATTATACTAATATATTGTTTCTATATTTGGTATAATAAACAAGTTCCCAATTATCGTTGTAGAACAGTTTGTACCTATTTTTGAAGAAATAACCGTTATCCTTAGATTACGTGTTTCTAAAGATGCAAATTTAAAATTTAGAATGTTTCTAATAAATAGTTTAGGTCACAGTCATTAATATTTATTCATAAATTAACGAATAACGAAACTGGTCACCTGTCTTTTCTTATAGATATATTTTTGATTAGGTATTAATAATATTGTGTGAAACTAACTACTCTGTGGACCAAAGCCCACACCATATATTGTTTATTATTAGTTTCTATAAATTTTTTATTGTAATAATATGTAAGCTAATATAAATCAATTTTTATTGTAATTTCTATTGGATGGGTTAGAATGAATGGGTGAACACTAAGATGGAAATACTTGACACCAAAATATTATGTTTGATCTAATGATGCCTTATTCGAATGTCGCTGGTTTAAGAAGTACAGGGTGTTCAAGTGGTGAAATAATTATTATGTCGTGACATTTTTTGATCACTAGGTAATAATTTTGCACAAATAATAAATCACACGCATGCAAAATACGCTCATATTTATGATTTGAAAATTTAACACAAGCGTACTTAGAAAATAAATAGCAATATCAGCGCCTGAAAGATCATCACCACAAATTGTACATAATATTGAAACTTTTAAAAGCAAATTACTCATAAACCGATAAAATTAGCCGACCTAAACCAGAGTACATTTTTTATGTAGAATTGAACGTTCTTTTAAATTTTTTTTTAACATATCTAACACATAATAAAAATATGTTTTGATTTACCTAAATAGTACGGTGAAACTAGCGCCGTCTAGGGACACCGTCAAAATAACCTTTAAATTCGTAATTCTCACACTAAAAAACCCAACACTGCCAAGTCATGCTATCAACACTTTCTCAATTATTGAGAAATTTCAGAATAAAATTTACCCAGCGACATTCGTATAAGGCATTATGAGCTCAAACATAATATTTTGTTGTCTCGTAGCTCCACCTAAATGTTGATCCATTCTTTCTAACTCATTAATATTTATTCATACATTAATGAATAACAAAATTGGTTACTTATCTTTTTTATAGACTTTTTATTACGTATTAATAATATTTTGTGAAACTAATTACTCTGTGGACTAAAGCCCAGACCATATATTCTTTAAACAACGAACATTCTATTATTTCCCAACGACTACTTGATCCTTGTACCGCTAATGAGATTTTCAGGTAGTATTTCATTTGATACTCTTTAGGACGTTATTGCTTATAGTTTTTAAAAGGGAAGTAATACATAAAAAATTCTCTAATAAAAGATTACTAGAAAAAAGAGAGCTTTTTAGCAGGAAAAATTTGGTATGATTCTGAAAAAAATATAAATACTTAATTGATAACGTCATTAGTAATTTCTGTCAAATCCGAAAGATAATACTTTAAATTGAAAATGGAGCTTAGCTCATCCCATTTAACACCACATGTCCGAAATTTTATTCATTTTTTTGTATTCTCACAGTAGGCTGATACTATCGAGTTTGAGACACTCTGTACAATCCCAACAAGCAAAATAAATTTTATAAAGGTTGTATAAATTGCTATAATATAAATCTTATAGGAGCTTCAAATTCATATAACGTAGTTAAATGCCTTTATACGATATTTATAGAATCGAAAAGGGCCCACTTTTATAAAACACTTTGGTAATGTAACAGTTCTATAAAAAAAATGTATACAACACTTTTAAAACAATTTTATACAGCAACTATAAAAACGTTTTGTAGTCTGTATTTTGGTATTATTTAAAGAAACATTCTATTTTTTAGTGAAGAATATTAGAACAAAATCATTTTAAGATTGGTGTATAACGCAGATTCATAATTATTTGTACTTATATTTAAAAACGGGGTCACGCAATGGCGATCATTTGTGTAGATGGTAGATAGGTTTAATACTTACAATATTATCGTGTCAACAATCAGTGTTTCAACAACGAAAATTTTATTGCGCCGCAAATTTTATTGATAAATAGATATGTTTGTGACAAAAAAATTATGCGCTTTAGTTTAGACCACATTTGCTTTAAAATTATAAAAAATAAATTTAAAAAATATTAAAATTATGCTTTCTTTAATTTATAATATCGTTGTGTAATTATATTTAATGATCTTGTTATAAAATAGTCTTCCAAAAATAGCAAAATTATGTTTTAGATATAATTTTAATAAGGCTTTCAACTAATTTTCCATAATGGCAGCAGTCGCCGATCCAACAAATCTTCATTTAAAAATGGCGACTTACAATATAATGATTTTATTCCACATAAAAACATAACAAAACATTTTAGTGTAAATTAGAACTATATACGATAAAATGTTTTTATAGTCTTAAATATATTTAAAAATGTGTGTGCACAAGTAGATAATGTTTGTATCGAAAGAAGTTGCCAAGTTTTATAAAAAAAATTACAATTTTAAAATATTATGTACTATCATTCATTACCTATCTTAATAGTGTTAAGTATTATTAGTTAATTATAATAATAGGTATTTAATTTAAAACTAACCTAATTATTGCATTACCAAAAAATTAAATCATAGTTACTTTCTCGTACTGATTTTTCGTATTTTTTCGCAGCCATGAAGCGTTTTTAATGTGAATTCTCGAACACGGACACCATCATTATTTATATAATAAAATAAATAAGGTTAGGTTTGGAATTTTATTACGCGGTATATACAATAATTTTGTTTTCTCAAGTCACAATTTTATTCTATAACATATTTATAAAACAGGAATATTTTTATAGATTAAACACAACTATAAAACTATTTTATAAATAAGCGCATTTCGAGGCTAAAAAATAATTTTATTAATTTCCTTATATATCCTTAATAAAACACGTTTATACAACTATTTTATAAGATTATAATAAGAAGTCATTTGCCTAAGTACACAACTCTTTCACAATATGTTTACAATCCTTATATATAATTTTTTTAAACGTTGCATAACGTATTATAATACTTTTATAAAAAATTTAAAGAACTGAAAATTATTTGTTCTATAAAACACGCTGTAACAACTATTATAAAACAATATTACACAATTACTTTCTTCAGGAACAAAATTATGGTAATTATTTGCTCTATAAAATCAAACTGTTCGTTAAACAACGCAATTCGATAGTTATAAAATAATTCGCTTCTTTTAAAGTTCCATTTTGCTAGTTGGGATATAAAAGATTTCTAGTATGAAAATAAAGAACATTTATTTATGTACAAAACGTCAACCCCCTATTTGTGATATGAATTTAAAACGAATTGTCTTATTTATTTTATCAGAATATACAAAAAGATAATATACAGGGTGTAGCTTACTGGGAGGTATCTCCCCAAACTTTTTATATGTGCGCATATGGTATTTATGTTCCATTAATTTAAAGTAAAGGAAGCAAATCCATGAATTATGTTTTTATATTTTTATCATTTGCACATAATAATAAGAAACCAAAATCAATATGCATCCAAAGATGTTTTTGGAGACTCTATACTTATACTTATTTTGTGTTCATAATGTAGAAAGATAATAATAATATGTATGTGCAATAAAAAATAGGGTAGCTCCTTTAGAAAAATAGAAACGCAGAATGAGATTTATTTTAGTTTTTATTGTCTATTCACTATAGACATGCAATTACGCCATTAATAGTAATTAATTACTGTCAAAAATTACATCTCAATTTATTAAAATTTAAAATTACATATATATTTTTTGGAATATAAATTAGTAAAACTATATAACAATATATTAATGTCATTCTACCATTGCAATGAGTGTCGATACCCGAATGCAATGAAATAAATTCAAGTTCATTTCACTTTTAAAAATCTTGTGAGAATCTCATTATGTATACATTCTTGAAATCGAATGTATGGCAACAGTTTCCTGCAGTAAAGAATAGTCTCTGCGTGATTAATTGATACGTTTTCCTGAGCATGGCCAATCAGATTCGTTGTATATGTAAGTTGTTTAGTAGGCAGCAGTGGCAGCATAAAAGACAGTTTCTATTACTACTACTTCTGTTGAATTTTTATACAGAACAACGGGTAAAAACCAATATACGGAAATTTATACTATTCTCTCTAGAAGGTGGGAGTTCACATGCTCATAAAAAGCCCTTATGACATTCTAATAAGTTGGTCCACTCTCCACTTCGTGCCTAAAGTTTCCCTCGCGTCAATGTACCTTCTTGTACTTACCAACCCAATATCGATAGCGATTCGTCAGTTTGATACCGTAAATATGGAAAATTTAATTTTTGTTAAGTGATTTGAAAGAATTACTGCAAACATTTGAAATTATATTAAATAATTTCGAATAAAGTAAATAATAACATTTTCTTTGAAGAATTAAGAAAAAATATTCTTGCTATGAATATAATTCCTTAATTAAATCTAACATTTAGCGTTATTTTAAGAAAAAAAGTATTGAATTAAGTTATTCAAGAATATGTAAATATTTTCTTAAATACAGATTTGATTTTCAGATCAATGAAGAAAGAAATAAAAAAATTATTAAATAAATATAAATAATAAAAATGTAATTAAATTAATAATAATAATAATAATATTTATTCATCCCTTAAGACATGGAAACATGTATGAGATAATCTGGGAAATATAAATGACATACAATATAAATACTTGTATTGAAAGCGAACTTGTCAATGGAGGAAGGAATAGGAAAATTAAACAAATATAAAATGCATGCTATAATTATTTAGTAAACTCAATAATAGTATATTATGCAACGATCATGTAATGATGGTTATTAATACACGAGCATTAACCGGGATACGAAACGAGCCGAAGGAAGGCGTGAGTGTATTTAATAACCATTACATGAGAGTTGCATACGCTTCTACACCCGATAAATAATCAAAAACCATAAATTTTATATTTTTATTGAACACAATAGGTAACAGTAATTATTCGTACGAACTGCATTTTCTGCTTTCTCCGATATGTGTGGAGGACTCGATGGTAATTCTTCTATATCGCTGATATCAGACATTTTGATAAATTATCGAAGTTTAGCTAGGTATCTATGAAAATTTAATACGTACTGATTTTGACATCTAAAATAATTACATAAGAACCTAGGAT
This sequence comes from Monochamus alternatus, assembly GCA_037114965.1. Classification (NCBI taxonomy): domain Eukaryota; kingdom Metazoa; phylum Arthropoda; class Insecta; order Coleoptera; family Cerambycidae; genus Monochamus; species Monochamus alternatus. The sequence goes on along the minus strand of CM073426.1, from coordinate 57,224,044 downwards.
AAACGTCAAATGCACAGCATGCTTGATTGAAAAATTATGGGTTTCTATTGTTTAAAAATCTGTATCGTAATGGGTATCATTATGAAACGGATTATGGGTATATAAGTGCATTGTTATAATACGGGTGTAGAAAAAATTCTATTATTCAATATTTTATAGACGTGGATTACGAATTATAAAAGAAATATCATACTAACTACTCAGTGTTGATAATTGCATTTATTATTTACGAAATTGCATTATTGATTTACTCGATTAACACAAAAACCTAATTAAACCCTTTCGTTTAATTAGCGTTCTAAACGAGACAAAAACCGATTTCATGCGATGTAATATTATAGTTATGCAGTTATTGCTACTTTGTTCAAAGATCGTGTATTGCACTTCCAGATTGTTACTCTCCTCTATCGAGATAAGGCAGTTTCATTTATTATACTTATTTATGTATTTATTACTTATTTATGTATTTATTACTGTATGAGTCATAACTAATTAAACTTTACTTTCGAAGTATAAATTGCAATACAATAACATGGAGCTGAACGGAATATTTCTCAGATAACTATTAACTGATAATAGGGCGGAATTGCAACGGAGCTTACTATGTAAAATATATTTCGTTACCTATCTCAGTATTTGTATTATAACCATTTTTTGAAGCATTATACAGAGTGTATCAGCGACAAACTTTGGACTGATTATTCCCATCAAAACAACGAAATCAAGAGTAACATTTTTCCTAAAACAATTTTAAGGAGTCTATGATTATTTTAATATTAGAGGTGACACGCAGTTACTGACCAATTACTCATGAATATTTGAAGAAACAGATTCAGAAATGGAGAAAAATGTACTAGTGGTGCCTAAATGAAGTTTACTTGCCCGAGAAAAAGAATTCTACGATAAATATAGAATTCTGCAGTGGTAGCTAAAATTAGTTTAATGAAAGTGTATTGTAGATGAAGAAGTAATTTAAATGTTTAATGTAACACAAATTTCGTGCTGTAGTAACTGAACTGTATTCATGTAGCTACGAAATATACAGGGTGTCCAGGAAAATGTGGGAAATGTGGTGCAGATAGAACATGAAAAAATAAGATGGCAAGTTCCTATAAAAAAAATCTCTCTCTTTACGGAGATATGTGTCCCTGAAGAACACCGCTGGAAATCGGTTTTCTCGAATAATTTTTGAAGTACTCAATATCATTTAATAAAAATTTAATATGATGGACACTAGTAAGCACCTCTTAAAATAGTGTCCTTGAAATATATATAGCTTTCTTAGTTTACCAGGGGTGGGCTAAGCTTTACAACTTAATGCCTAAATTTTTAACGCCCTGTATGATACAGACTTTAAAATAATAAATCTAGGTAGCTTCAACCTGAAACTATAAAAGATACTCTTGTTTATTGTCGATAAAAATTGCTCTTAATTTCTTTTGTTTGTTTTCATGAGATAATTAGTCTTGCATAGTACGTGACTGTTACATGTTTCTCTTTGTCCAAAAACAACAACAAAGGAAATAAAATAATTACTCTTATTAAACTTAAATGAACAATTCCGCTGTTGAGCTGCTACTTAGGTTGAAATTAATAACATTATATTTATACAAACTTCTAACTGAAAAGGCCGATTATTGTTCTAGATAGAAATCCATAACTGGTATATTTACTGGGACTTGCTACGTACTCATTAAAACCATTACCTTGAAATAAAACAAAAAAGAACTTTTACCGTCATTTACTTTTCTTGTGCTTGTTCAGTGAAGTAGTTATTTTCAATCCTTTACATTCGTGCAAGTAACCTCGAGCAACAATAACAATTGCATGTCGTCTACTATATCTTGAACCATTGTTTCTTTAGGCGATTGTTATGCACATCTTATAAGCCAAGCCAGTGCGCTCGTAGAAAATAATGGAAGCAGCCGGTTGCCACACCAGTACTTTTGTTTGAACTCGAGGTAGTTGCAAATTGCATTTTTGAAATAATAAAATCTAGTTTATGTCTTATTGGACAGGAGATTTTTATGAAAAGAACATGTTATTTGAGAAATTATATTAGCATATTCTATTTTTGATAGATACCTTCTCATATTTTAATTTTATACGTAACAATAGTACATTATACACTAAGGGAGAGAAATGCATGATTTTTTCAGGTGCAAATTTGTAGTCAAAGGGCGAAGCTCGGGTCTACAATAATACACCGAAGGTTAAAGATTTACTTCCAATGTGTATATATTATTTTTATATCACGGCCGTTTGTCTCAACATTAAATACTTTAACAGTTAAAAATTGTGACAATGGACAAATATTTGGACCTTATAAATTACCTATCAAGCCAAAAAATCTGAAGTCTCAATGAGAAACTTTCTTAACGAATACAAATGATAAAGAGTATTTGATGATTAAGGCAAGATTACTCATAAGAAGACTGTATAAGAAATTGTAAATTGTAAACGGAATTCCAGGAAACAACTACTCTGAGGGCTAATGCCCCGACAAGCATTGAATTACACCTGTGAAACCTAGCAAATAGCTAAAGTCATTCGTCAGCAGTTCACTAGACATATACCGGATTCGAGTTTATTAACTCTTATCAGTATGCCATAGGTGAGGTATTGACAAATAATCTTACCTGTTTTAAGTCGATCCAAGCGTGGCAGAAGGGACCATGAGTACGCGGTGTAGACAAGCTACTTCTAGTGGTTATTTGCTACTCCATGCAGGATTGAAAAATCATAGACATGTTCTACATCACAGCAGACACCATTGAAAGCTATCGACCTCTATCGTGTTCAGCGAGAATGATATTTTGCAAACACGGTAAACGCGAATAATGGAAAATATGGTCTTGGGCTTTTCAGTCCGGCATGGAGTACGAATAGCCGCTAGATGTAGCTTGTCTACACCGCGTAGTAAGTAGCAAATACAAAATCCAAAATACCACAAACTTTTGTGGTTATTAATAACTAAGTAGATTGGTTTACATTGCAAGTATGCAGAACTTCGTTAGTGTCACGTCAACCGACCTTCGCTTTTTCTTATTTTATAACGAATGAAACAGATAAGGACATATATTGTTTAAAACTCATCAAATTGTAAGTTATGCAGATGACGTGGCTATTATTGCTAGAGATAGTGGGGAATTAGAAGAAGTAACGAGAAAACTTGTGGAGGATGCACGTAAAGTGGGATTGCAGATAAATCAAGAAAAAAGTAAGCTTTTGAGAATAGGAGAACAAAAAAAGGATACCAATTTTAAATTGAGAACAGAGCATGGAGAGATGGAGTTTGAGGAAGTTCAAGAATATGTGTATTTGGGGGCGCTAATAACAGCTAACTGTGATGAGGAACAAGAAATAAATAGGAGAATAATAAAAGCAAACAGAAGTTCGGCAGCAGTCAACCAGTTATTGAAATCAAAAAATTTGTCCAGAGGAGTAAAATTTAGAATGTATAAAACAATTTTGAGACCGACAGCGCTGTATGGTAGTGAAACCTGGGTTCTCAATAAGAAATCAAGAGAAAACCTTTTAAGGTTGGAAAGGAAAATCTTAAGGAGAATTCTAGAGGGTAAGAAGACGGAGGGAGGCTATGTAAGGAGAAACAATGAGGAAATATATGCAATGTACCAGGCACCACAATAGACGAATTTGTAAAAGCCAGAAGAGTGCAGTGGCTAGGGCATCTAGAATGTATGGAAGATGAAAGGGCAGTTAAGAAAATAGTAGGGAGTAAACCTAACTACAAGAAAAAAAAAGGTAGACCGAGGAAGCCATGGAGAGAGGCAGTGGCAATAGATCTAAGAGAGAAAAATGTAACGGATTGGAAAAAAAGGCGAATGACAGAATGGAATGGAGGAGAATAACACAGCTCTGGGCCCAAAAGGCCTGTAAACAGCTTTATATAATATATAACGAATGAAAATGTACATATCAGCTAGTGACCAAAACATATTTGGTAAAATACCAAGCACCATCGCAAACTATTTAGATTTACCCAATCTATTAACATACACCGGCCACTATTTCCACACTGAGAAAACCCTCAAAGAAAATGATGTTGTTAAAAAAATAATTACCGTAAATATGTATTTATCTGGTGTAGGAGTCTTAAATATTTCCCACAAGTAAAATAACATGTCTACACATGTATACCACTGAGTAAAGTTTCTATATATTTTATTGACTTTTAAAATTCACTCCCAACTTGTAATTATTTTGCAGTTGAACTGTTATTGGTAAATATGATTACTGAAAGATTATTGTCGTAACTGGATCACACAACTAATTATGTTGCTGCGATAAGTGAACCGCGTGTCACCGTCCAATACGTCACGAATAAAATCGAAATGTGCCAAAGGATATCAGTGTATCAGTTCAATTCGGCGCCATTAAATTTTGTGTGGTTATAGAGTCTATTTCGGAGAAATACCAAATATTATTATTGCAACAGTGGGGGATTCAACTGTTAGCGCTTATATGAAGGTTCATCCATCAATAATTCATTCAAGAATGGTTATGACCGTCACCGTATTGGTTTAACTTTTTAATGTATTTTCGTCCATTTCGCCGCGATTTTTAATTATTGATGGATTTTCTGTTTAAACAAGTAGGTATAATTTTTTTTTTGTATGATTTTATTTGCCTGTTTTGTTTTTATACTGGCAGTTGAGCTATTCTTGTATTTACCTACCTTTTGGCATAACATAATAATAAAAATATATTTGGCCGCACAACATTCATCCTAATAATTAGTGATAAATGAGTTTGTTTTACAACACGGTAAGATCTGAAAGCGCTACTCATTATCGTTACGTGAAGTTTGTCAAATGATTTAAAATATTCATTAAAGAGTTTAATTATAACGAGTTAATTGTGGTTATAAAATATATTTTAAATTTGTTAGTTTCACAATTCATAGTTCTTAATTCGTTTATATGTAAATTGTTATGTTTTTATTGTAAAATAAATCATTGATACTACTTGAATTGAGTCAAGTAATCTGATTAAATGAATACTTGAGTATATTATTATTTTCCAAACTTTTGAAATATGTAACATGTTTAGACTGGCAGTACAAACTTACTTATTTGTACTGAAACCTATTTAATTACAACGGATGTAAAATTTTCATTACCATTAGCATCGAAAGAACATTTTTCCAAGCTGCTCCCAATGCTGTAAGTTCCCATATACATGTAACGTTTTAGATAGATCTTTTTATATAGAAACATTTATATTCAATTTCAGGAGTTAATTTTATAAAATATGAACGATTTGTTACTGTATGTATGTATACTGTTAAAAGTATTGAAGCATATTTACTTGTCGATCGATTTGTACTTGACTTGATTTCGAATCGAATCAAGTAGCTGGAAAATCAAATCTATAGGTATTTATGTAATACGCAATTTATTAATCGTCCTGAATTCAATGTATTTATCTTTATACTGCATTTATGTTTTCATTTCCGCCCTGAATATTAAATAAAACATAGAGCTCCTCCCTTTCTTGAGTCATGACTACATAAAAATTATAGATCAATAAAAGTATCACTTGTGCACACCTGGATATTTTATTGATGGGCAGAAACACATTTCTAATATCTGTAAGCTGCTTAGGTTCATTTGCTACAAGAACTCCCCTTTGTTAGGGTCGACCCCTGCAGAAGTCACGCGATAATTTATTAGGAGGACAATAAAAACGCAGGCCTGGATACAACTTTAGCGCCTTTATATCTGACTGTGTATTAAGAAAGTCAACATCCATTTTTATGATTTGTACGGTCTCCTAGTATCCGATCTTATTATTTCCGCTTTCGTGGCCGAGCCATCTATCTTCCTTTTTTCGCAAACGATGCCACAAAAGTACAGAGTATTCTTTGAAGCGCACCATTATGCGAGCTGAAACCCAGACAAATATAACTTCTAAGCAGTTCTAACAAAGCACCAGTAGGTTTTGATTTTCTACTTTTAAATTAAATGCATACGGTCGGGCTTCCTTGATAAGTTGTTAAATGCTGGAACTTCAGACATGACGAGCGCCGGAATGCTGATTGCAGTTGCTGATGCCTTACTATAAAGCTCTTAAAGACGATTCCGATCACTACCTGGCGTATACACCCGTGATAGCGTGATAAATGCCTTATTAATTATAGGGCCAATTGGCCAAAGGCGATAATAAACGGTGAAGGACAGGCATTGTAATTATACGCAGAATGGTTTCAGCTCATCTACTTCAGCTGCAGGCCATTCGTAACATTCAGGTCAAATTTTTTAGTAGCGTGTTGGATTTTTATGGTAAACTTTTTTACATGTTAGTAAAAGCTTTGTTTAACAAGTTCCTTACCATTATTGCACAAATTATTTACCATTGGCACACACTAATGCAAAGGTCTTTTTTCTTATTCAATATTTTTCTCATTCTAGGCATTAGCTAAGCTATTTTAAACAGTGGAGATACATACATATAATGTATAATATTAAAATAAAGTATCTGAGGTATCAAAAAATTAATTAGGAGTGACATTTGTAAGTAAATAATATATAAGGTAGTGGGGAAATTTTGCAATATCCCGTTTACGACTGTCGCACATTATGGCATATACATAAGTAATATTCTTCGAAGTAGTTCCCTTGGGCAACTACACACTTTTTCCAGCGGCTCTGCCATGCACGGTATGCGTTCTGGAAGGCTTCAACGGGGACCCTGGTAAGGGCCCTTGTCACGGTGCCCGTGATCTTCGGGAAGAAAAAGAAGTCAACTGGAGCCATATCCGGACTGTAGGGGGGTTGTGGCAGCATTGCATTGCATTTTTTTTTTCTAAACTTACAAAAAAGTTAGATTACAGAGTAATCTAAAACGTCAGAGTAAACTCCTAATATTTTTAATAGTTATATTTTAATTAGGTTTAGCTTTATTACAATTATCAGTAATATTTTGTTAAAGTTAGGTAAGTACTTACCATTTTCCTTGATTAGACCTCAATTTAAATTTAAATATTCTCCATTTGAACACAGTGAACGAGACGTAACTGTACACAACACCGCTACATGACCAATATGGCGTAGTGACGTATGTTGGATCAGCTGATATACGGCAGTTGCGCAGTTGTGCTCAATCAGTCAGGAGTAGGGATATAGAACACAATTAAGTTGTGTGCGTGTTAAGTTTACACAAAATGGTGTACTTTTAACATACAACTGGTAAATATTACACAAGTTCAGTATATTTTATTATAATACTAGTAATTTTAACACGTTTTGTGTAAAACGTACAAAAAAAGCCATAGTGTGTAAAACTATTAACACGGAATTTTTACACATCCTAAATTACACAGCAACTTTTTTTACAGTGTTACCTGATTAATATTTATGATAAAAATCGTTGGATATTCACTTATTGCTGCTATATTCTACTTCTATAAAAAGGAGAAGTTGCGCTTCGCCAGGTACTCATGAACGCGCAGAGCGGTGTGGCTTGGAGCGTTGTCATGGTAGAGCTCCCATGTAGTGGCGATTTCATTTCTCACTCGGACGAGGCAGTTTTTCCAGCACATCAACGTAGTGCGTTTACGGTTTGACATAATGTTGCTCGAGTGACAATTTCATGGCATTTCGTGACACAGGTACTAAACAGTGGTGCGCAGTAACAGTGATTCTGACGCCCCAACTGATCAGAGCAGACTGACGAAGGCACCGTTTGAAGCTGAGAGTCCTCCCACCTAATACAATCGGTCAGAAAGCTCTGCAGTCACTTTAAGTACCAACATAAAAAAATTGCATTACTTTCCGGACACACCTCGTATAACACTGTTAAGGTAAATACAAATCTGCACTGATGTTGACTGGAAAAAATCTGTATTATCTTTCTTTCACCTATGAGTCTCTTCTCCAAGGAGACCATCACCGCGATCATCTTTGTGTTACCAAATTTTGACCAATGGCAGTGAAAAAACTCACAGTGTTAATTTGATCGAAAATGCTCCTGTGATAGTCTTGTTTTAAGAATATTTTCAAATGCTGCCTCATCTGATTATGATCATTGAAAAAGGCATCGCTGTGTTCAGGAAAGTGTCTGTGGATAACCTATGTCTTTAAGCCATTGCTCCATTGCAAATACTGGACTAAAACAGTATCATATGATTTTTCGTTATTCATTTATGTGAACAGCGGCTAATAGCCAGACGTATTTTCAAGGATGAGGTTTAAGAAGGTGGTAGAGTATATCCAGAAATCTGATGAAACTTGGAATAGCTAATTCGATGACTGGTCTCTAAGAAAACCTACCCAAGAAGTGGCAAAAAAGGTGCTATCAAAATACGGTTGAAGTAGGTAGATATTTCATCCATTGATTAATATTATATACAGAGTGATTCAGAACTCATTAAAAAAAAATAGGAATAGATGTGTCATGAAAAATGGAGTCAATATCGTAAAAACAAGTTTTGTAAAATCCTTATAGTTTCCGAGAAAAAAATTATTGAAGTTCTAGCAGTTTCAACCTTTACGTCGCTGGTCTAATGTAGTCTTCAACCAGGCGATTTCAAATATCCTATTATTTATCGTATTAACTTACTTACTTACTTACTTTACATTATTTTTTTAAACATAAAAAATGGCTTATGTATAGCAACTCGCAGTTGATGGATATCGTTTTAATTTATGGTGAAGTTAAAATACTTTTGCAGAACGATTTCCCGCTAAACATGTGCCAAATACAGCTACGTTTACAACGGTGTGCAGTGAGTGCAAGTTGTAGTGCAAACCGGTGGATTGGACGAGGAAGACCAGTACCATGGCCGCCACGATCTCCTGACTTTAAGTCATTTGTACTTATTTTTGTGGGGATATTTAAATATTGCACCGAAGTGGACACTACTGATGGTTTACGTATAACTGTTGCCAATAACTTCAAAGTTCAAAATGGACAAGAAACAGAAACTTTTGTGTTAGTTTGTAGAAACTGAATAAGACGGGCCCAAAATTTTGTTGTAACATCAGATATGTCAAACTATTTTACTAATTAAACCCACAAATTATTTTTAATAATAATTAATAACAATAGCGACGAAAGCAGTTGAATTTGCTGCATTTGAATAGATGTTGTAAAATGAAATTTATTTCGTTCCTTGGGAATTTCTTTCAATTTTTTGTCCGGTCACCGATTGTACGCCTTATGAGGTTTTACAATAGACCAGTTTCCAGTGCTGTGCGGAAGTGTATTTTTAAATCATTTTTGAACTGCCCTTTTTGATTTAGTTTTACAAAATTGTATTTGTCCCCTGTACAATTTTTTTTTATAGATAAGCTGAATCACCCTGTATAGAAAACAGGTTTTTATACAAAACTTATTCATATAAATTTCAGTACTTCAGTATATGCAATATTTTAAATACTTTCTATTATAGTACTATTTATATTACGCTCAATATATTAATGTATTTATTAGACTAGTATTTATCTTGTGCAACAATTTATTGCCCTTACGAAACAATTCTATAAATTCCTACAATTAAGGATAGCTCTATAAAATATTCAGTGGCGCATCTAAGGGTAGGAAAAGTGACAGCATGTAATGAAATTTATTATTTAAATAACTGATTCTGTTTAAAGTTTACATTAAATATATTTTTTATTTTATTGAGTATCTTTTTTCCGTGCGTAAGATTTTGATATTTATTTTTTATAACAAAAGTGAATCTAATCCCATTGTACCAAATAACTAGTACTTATGAATTGAGTCATACAAATTTGGTAAACATTTTACATATCACAGATCTTACCGAAATTTACGTACACTTTCAGTATTAGTTGTTACAAAGAGTCTTTAAAATTACTCCCTTTCATTTCAATAAATAATATAATTTTTTGCTTTTCTTTCAAGCAGTTGTATATATACAGGGTGTCCGGAATCTGAGAGCCTTGCCATATGATAAGTTGTACTGAATAAAACATATTTGACTTAAAAATGTTTTTTCTTTGACCAACGGTAACATAAATATGACAGCAAACAAGTCTTGAATATGTGACAACGTCGCTCACTTACTGTCTTAGGATTGTTATGTTTTATACATAATTATTACAAATAGGTACACTTAAACATATGTACTTAATATTAATGGTTTTCTTAGAGCTCTTTTCACAACACAGAATAATAGTGTTAGTGTTTAGTGACAGTGTTTCTTACAAGAAGTTTACCAAACGTCTCGAAGCCAGAGAGTTTTGCCTAGATTCTCCGTAAATTAACATGCGTTGCAGCTGGTTATGGTTACTATAAATTGTTCCATTTTTGTTTATGCACACTCACAAATATTAAAGAAAAATTAGACAAAAATGAATCGCACTAACTATACGCACCAATATGACTAATATTACTTTTAGGTTATCACCAGCAGTTTGACACTGCTACGTTGTCGTACGTTACAGCTTTAACGAATTTCTCGGAAACTTCAATTGTTTACTTCATTAATACTATTACAAAAATCAAATTATGAACCAATTACGTTATAGGTGCTTTTATTTAACCTTAATTGTACCCTAGTTTGTAATTTCGTAACATAGTTTTACATATTGTTACAGTTCTGTTTATTTTTCAAAATGAATTTGTAGACAAACTCTTCGTTTTAGACATTTTTTTATGACTTTTTATTGCATATAGTCAGATATATACGCTCTTAAAATTACGGCACTTTACGGCACAGCACAGCCTTTATAATATTGAATATTTGCTTTTAAATATAAAATAAATAAAAGAAGTAAAAGTTACCCACCATTTATAACATACGGGAAAAATATTTCACAACAGCAATATTATAGAAAGACATGTATGTCGAAATAAATGAAAAGTTTTATTGAAAACAGCTGCTGCCGATTTGCGATAAAACCTTGTATAAAACATTTCGTTTGCTTTATCTGTCTTTGACAGATACATATGTAGATTCCTTGCATGATAGAACCGCCATGATCGGTGAAATATAATTCTTTAAATACATGCTGGTTTTTAGACGATCCATTATAGAGTGCTCATGACAGCAAGCGGTTTGTAGAAGTAAAATATTATCCCTTTGAAAACAGACATAATATATCGACAAGGAAGATAATTGATAATTATTATTTTACAAACATATATTTATAAAAAATATAAATAAATTACAAGAAAAAAACTCATTTGCACTCGCATCAGTTTGAAATTTATTTAATGCTGCAAACTATAAAGCCGCATACAGACTTGAGAGCTGACCAGTTCATGCATGAACCGCCCGCAGAAGCCGTAACGATAGATCTTCGGAAGGATGTTAATATAATAATTTTTCAAGCAAAGAGTTTTTTTCGTAATTTTTATATCTACCATCGTTTTAAACAAAGTTTCATGACGCGCTCTTACATGTGCTTGTACCTATATTACAGTTACCGTTACTCCCTTATTTGTTTGCCATTAAAGCGTTTCTCATTTGATAAGAATTTTAGGAACACTTTTAGAATTAATTTGAATTAGTTTAACACCTAAACACACCACAACAGATATTTATAAAAACGCTTTTTCCGCAAATAATAGAAAATTTAAAATATGGACAGCTTGTTGTCAAAAAATAAAAGTGTTCATAACCGTTTCCTGCCAATGTGTAACTGATTAATATTTGCGAAAGGATCTGAGATATTCTGTAGATCTCTTTTTAGATAATCATTTTTATTCAAAGTTTTCCAGTGAACTAAGACAGACACAATCAACGAATTTTAACCCATAGAAGAAGGTTTTCAGGCTTTGAGGATGCACATAAATAAAACAAATGTAAACAAGGGACACAAGTTTTCCGTATGATCGGAGTTAGAGTTCGCATATAGTCGAATGCAACGGTCATTAGCACGCGCGTTTTCTAACGTTATTCATATTCATGGGGTAATATTCTACAATATTTGTATTTACATAAATATTGAAAAAGATGAGGTTTTCAACATTAAATACTGAGTAAACTAATACTAATAAGGTATCACTTGTAGAGAGTAAAATATGTGTCATTTTTATGCATGTTCCGTCGCCCCCACTGTCGTTGTGTCTCTTTGGGTATCCTCAGGTAATATTGATAGTTGTTTATCTAGATGTTGGCTACAAATGAATGTATTATATTCACAAAGTTCCTTCTGTGGGTTAGAATTTGTTGGGCACAATTGCCTTAACGAAACAATTAATTGGTTGGTATACAAACACTACCAGAACGTAACACAAGTAGTATATTAAAGTTAAGATGAGTTTCATTTGCATCTGCGATGCCACATTCAAGGTAGTAAGGATACAGTGCAGCGGAGTGCTTTTTGTGTTTAAGTGGAAATATTCTATAGCTCACTAGTTTGCTTTGCTAAATTACATATAAAATACGTAAATCTGTGTTACTTTGTATATTCTCTTGATTTTCATAGAGTTCCTAGAAACATATGGCAAAGTTATTTTCATGTCTTACTTTTCTTTAATCAGATAGTCTTCGAAGTGGTAAATTTCGAGGTGGTCCAAATTATTTGCAAAATAAAATCAAGTAAAAAAGAAAGGTATTTCCGACATAGCGTTCCTTGAGTTCAATACAGGAGTTAAGGCAATGGATGCTTCTAAAACTATTTGTATGTTTACGGAAGTACAGTACGATCAATATCCTCTCGTGTGAACAAATACCTTAGCTTTACATCAACTCTAAGAACATAAAAGGATGTCTTAGTTGTAACAGAAAGGTAGGTAACTCCCCGTGTAAGTATTTGTACTTAGTAGGAGTCTTCCACTATAAATTGCTTCCCAGGAATGTAACCATTACTGCGTAAGGTGCGTAAGACACAATTCATATCTGTTTTCAAAGGCAAAAAGTCACTATGCTAATTATATAAGCTTTGTATAGGTTGTAGAAAAGTTGCCACGTCATTTAAAATAAAAAATATATATTTTTGTCTGTTATATTTTATCATTACATTTTCTACTACTTTATACACCTGCTGAACACTGAGAAAATCGTGGATGGCATTATATCACGCCACACAGAATTCTTTTCACACTTCAACATATATTTCACGTTTGTCATAATTTTTAAGAAACCTCAAATTACTGATAAAAACAATTGACAACTACGCCACATGTACTGTAGAGTGCTGCCATGCACGATGATTTACTGCAACCCGGCAATAGATCAGAAAGGACGACTGCTGCGACTTGGCAAAGACCCTCAAATTTACAATTAAAAATGTAATAATATGCAGTACGCCATTTAAAAATAACGAAATTGGTGCAGATTTTCTGTATATTCATATACGTTAGACAGTTTTAAATATTTTAGTTGTGTTCGCCCCAGAGACTTTATCATGGCAAATTTAAAAATTTTTCGAATCAGTAATTTTCCAGAAAAGGATCAATGCAATTCACGGTGAGACACCCTGTATATTTCATATGTTTTTTTATATTTTCTGGGTTCAATGAGTTCTGTACGTATTAAATAAATCCATAGTGCAAATTTTGTCAAATTATCCAAACACATAGATCCCATCTATACCTGTTTGATCAGTTCAAAATACGACAATTGACGCTCTGTTATATTCACAGAGCAAAAATGTACAATATTGCATTATCGTCACTGTGAATTATTTACGTACATACATAAAAGCACTCAACAGTTCGAGTAAAAATTAGTCCCATTTAATTTTTCAAGAACGTTACACGAACATTTCGATTCAATTCAATTGAAATTCGGTTGATTCGATAGATAAGTATTACAAAGGCGACTCTATTTTAGTTAGAAGTTCTTGATTTTGATATTAGTTCAGTAAGAAACGAAATATTCTCTTGAAAACATAGCTATTCACTGGTCGTCTGCCAAATTTGAAAAAATATATTTTCAGACATTTTGGAGACATTTATATATTTTTAAGGGGATGTAACTCGTTGGAGTGCATTTTGGTATCTAGGTAAACTATTTCAAACAGTCTATTTTGACCTCTAGTTTCCGCCATAAAAGGTTGGCTACATATTATGGAATCACTCTGTAGTTTTGCGAAACGTGTCAACTTGTTTCAACTATTTCTTGATTAATTTCTTAATTAAATATGCTTTAGAATCTGACCAACTGACATAAAACACAATTAATTGTTTCAAAAATCAATTGGTGAAAGGTATAAAAAATACCAATCAAGCCCTTATCGTATTGTGAACACACTGTACACTGTGCAACAACAAAATATAGTGCATACCTCTTTTGATACGTACATTTTGGAGAACCCATTAATATGACTGATATTTATTTATATTTTATTGATATCATTATTCATCAGATATGCCACGTTGAAAGCTGGCGTTTTAAAATGACGGTTATTAATTACACTCTAATTTTGGGAACCATAACGACTGAGTCTATTTCTCTTGTCTGGTCTAGTTCCAAGGTTGTATTCAACCGCAAGATCGGAGCACTCTACCCACCCACTGGAGCAGCATAAACAATGGACGGTGGCTACCGTTTATATTATTCACCGCTTGGTAATCCAATATGGTCATATCTTTGATCTGTCCCGCGCTGTTTTCCATATAACTCGCAGTCTCCATAATTAATTAGCCTTTTCTTAGACCCGATAAGTATAATACAGATACCCTGGAAGCACGAGCCTTTGTTTCTCGAGTATAGTAACCCGATATCGGCTAGGGCTTAAAATAATGTTAACTATACCCTGCTACACAAAAGGCACTCATGTTGCCAACTATTTTCATGAACTTTTATGTATAAACAATGGATTGAGGCGGTAGTGCTTGCTTATATTTTTTTGTGGGCTAAATACCAACAATGCGGTAGAGGCATTTTAATTATCATTAAATATATAGCCCTGGATACCCGGTCGGCTAACATGTTGATTTTTTGACACATAATTCTGAATTAATATAACATAGACCTAAACATTTTTTCCATCTAGATCAATATTCATAGGATTAATAGAAATTAAAAGAAATTTTTAACTATACCTAATCATCAATGAAGAATGAGCAGTGTACAATAATTAAATATCTACATCAAAGTTTAATGTTTTCTATAAGAAACAGATCTAGTTGATCCGCTAGATCTCATGAAGTAGTTGACCTTGACCATTTGGAATCATCGTGTATATAGAGTTAACTGTCACTAAGTACAAAAATTTTAACCACAAAATTATTTCGGAAATCTAGCTCGATATTGGTGCATAAGCATTGTCCGAGATCGTTTTTTACTACGTTTCCAAATTTAGAAAGGACGAAGATGAACATTATTTATTAATAATACAAACTGTCACGTTACATTTCCACTCAGTACAACTACTACCCACTACCAACAGAACATACTTCGCGTACAGTTAAATAAAATGTTCATTTATTTTAACAAATTCGAACGAATACTAATAGTTAATAGAAAACTTTGAATGTATTCGCGAGTCTTGTTCGATAACCTAGAAAAACAAACCTGTGAACTGTATTATAGGAAAAATTCCTTTATTTAATATCTATAAAAACAATTAGAACATTAAAACTCATGGAGAACAACAAAATCACATCGTAAACAAAAGATTTCCATTATGACGAATTTTACCGTTTAGTGTTGCTGGTTGCCTACTCTCGTCGGACGGATTAATGGGGGTTTAATTTAAAAAAAAATGTTTCGCTTTATAAATAAATTTGAAAATTTGTTATAGGGTGATTCCGTTGATCCTAATTTGTCTCCATCCTTCTTAAAATATTTGTACTTAGTCATAGTTAACTCTGTACCTATGTAATAACTGAATACATTTTTTTCATGGATGTCTCACCTAAAATAATGAAAGAATCTTCTTCTTCACTATTTTCCAATAGATATAATCATATCTTTCTTGCTATTAGAAGTAGGTAGACCTACCAAATCTGATAATATTGAATTGAATACGTTGAATAAACATGATATTCAAATATAACAAAATATGTAATGAACCTATTCTATCTAAAAAATCAAAAGTCTATTACATTTTTCAGACCACTTTACACGAAAATAAATATTAACGTCTAATTTATCTAATGGATATGGTACTGTCACCAAAACTAATTGTTAAACAACTTAAAAAATCGACGCTAATGACATCTTCGAATTTCTGATAGGTGCATTACATTTAAAATTGCATTTGGAACTAGAAATCTCAGGTGCATTTTTTTATAAAAGAATAAATTTAGAAATATTTTAAACTTATCCAACTGTATACGCTTATTTTAAATTTTAAAATTTCTTATTTCTTGAATCGGTTTGATCGATTCTTATAAATAACAACAAGAATTAAATCCATTCAATTAATTTTCAAAATGTTTAACGACGTCGAACTTATGGAGATTTTTGTGACAATGCCTCTCAGTAGTAGCTCCACTACTGATAAATTTGATTGTCAATATGGTGAATTTCATATTTAATTAATTATATTATTGGTCCAAGTTTCATAAGTGTAGGTTAAATATCGTCACTATATTAAGAAAAATCAGTATTCTATATCCCGAAAACCAATCAGTAACTATCTTTGGTTCATTAAAACATTTGAAAGAAATGAAATGAATCACTTTTTTCAATGCTTTTAATTACTTCGGAAACCTCTGCATTAGTTATTCATAATAATACAAACATATCCGAATAATTCATAGTTCATGAGGCGGTACCTTCAACAGCGTCGTACTTGGTACATTGTCTTCGTCATAAAGGGGAACTATTTCAAATATGGTTTGACAATGATCCCGAAGGTTACGAGGATACATATAATCCAGGAACCGGTATGTTTTGTAGTGTCTATCAATTAACGAAACTTATTAAACTCTTACACAAAGCTGAAGTAACAAGGCGCGTGATTTTTTAAGCCGTACTTATAGCAGC
Source organism: Monochamus alternatus (assembly GCA_037114965.1). Lineage (NCBI taxonomy): Eukaryota > Metazoa > Arthropoda > Insecta > Coleoptera > Cerambycidae > Monochamus > Monochamus alternatus. The sequence continues at coordinate 57,207,168 of CM073426.1, read as the reverse complement.
AGCTTCTATCTCTTAGGGCGCATTGTACTGAAATAAGAATTTGATAATTTTACATCTGAGTTACCAAATACCTGGCACATGATAAAATGTTAACATTAATTCTAAATAAATAAAGTTTACACGTTGCAGTCACCATTTTGCCGATGTATGCGGATTAGTTTGGAGTCAAATTAAAAACAAAATCTTTGCAACTGTTAAATTCGTTGTAGCTTCTATCTTGTATGGTGTATCTATTGTATTCATTCAAAATTTGGTGATTTTACGGTTAACAGGTAAATACCTGGCATATTATAAAAATACTACATTAAGATTCAAAATAATAATTACCTATTTAAAAAAATACATATTGAAACCTATATTTTAGGACACTGACTTTAGAATAAAATATTTAAAGTCCTCGCCACTGTTTTAAATTAAATGCTTCTACAATTTAAATGATTCCTTCCAAAATATATTTGTTGTACCTAATGACTGACAATTAACAGAAATTGTTACACTTTTTAATTCATTATTTCACATAACATGTCAGCGGATTAGAGTTGTATGAAATCAATTTAAATTTATGGATTTCGTGAAGTGTTCCAATTCCATTAAAATATCTTCATTTCTTAAACATTTAAAACAATTTGAATCCATGTAGGTACTCATATTAAAACTACAACAAACCGAAATATTAAAAGATAGATATATTTTCAGTTCAATTATATAAAAACAGACGACTTAAAATAATTTGTAAATTGGCAAAACAGCTGGTGCCGCTGTATTTTAAATCAACATAAATTTAAAGTAAGTGTCATTCTTGTACGATAATGTGACTACATACATAAATGAATTATGTGCCCGGCATATAAAAGAATTCAGTGTCACTCCGTGTATCACGCCTAATAAAATATGTCTCTCTCGCAACAAAGTATTTATTTCCGAATAAAGTATGATTAATTTGTTAGAAAGAAACATACACGAGACAAATCCACATCAGGTTTCTATTGTTAATAAAAAGAGATGACTTACACGTATATCTGGACAACTTTTATATCTAACCATTGTTTCTTTACTTTATGGGTCTGGGATATTTATTTGCTCATTCCGGCCAACGCATTAACCACATTATATTTCTGTAATGTATCCCGGAGAGCCGTGGCCACCATAGGCGTCCAGATCCAGAATTACCTTTGTCGTTTATGACCCCTATATAATGAACGCATGTCCTTTATGAGTAACAAAACATTTAGTACCTGCTTCGGAATGCAAGTTTAAAAGGAAGATCTGGACACAAATACAACAGCTGGGACAGTAATGTGTTTGACTCTTGGTCCAGGTCATCTAAAAATTGAGAAAATTACCATAGAAAGTGGCAAGAATTGGTTCCTTTTGCCTGTGTAACACATACAGTTGCTGATGGTTATCTACTTAAATTTGATGCAGAATGGAGCTTACGTTGCTCCCATAAGAACAATGAACCAGAGAAAACTAGAAAGAAACGGTGTGTACATGATTTGTGCCAATGTTTTGCGTCAATTGATTTACATGGTTTGTAGCTTGTAAAAATATTTAAAATATGTTAATACTTTCAATGTTAACAAACTTTTATGCTCGATACATCATGTTCTTTAACCATTCACAAAAGGTGAACACTTTCCATGGAAAAATAAATAAATTATTTTCAACGTTATTGAATTTTTATTGCCACTGTCAATATGATAGATAGATAGATATAGATAAGATAGATAAGCACTTTATTCCTGTAGATAAACATTTACATTTATACTCGCGACAAGAATTCAGACGACTTACGTCATACGAACAAATGAATAATTTATCATGTTTTTATCAAAATATTTAAAACACTGCAACTGATAGTAATAAAACTATATACTACACTAAAAGTTTGCATTATATATTGCACTAAATTGCAAAAAATGATTGTTTTTAATGCGACCAAATATAGAAAATTACGTTGACAATAAAAACAAATGTGTAACGTCAGCCGTGACGTAAGACGTCTGAATTCTTGACGCGAGTATATATAAGATCCGTCAAAAGAAAAATAACAATAAACACAAACTTACACAAAACAATCAACAAATCAATTAAATACATTCAGAGTAAAATTCGTCTATAGAAACATCCCTCGATCAGAAATGCCTTCAAGGACTCAATAAAAACCATTCTACCTTTACAGAGTTTAACATCCAAAGGCAACCTATTATATATACTCAAACCTACAACATCAGGTAATCGACTTGCTATATTAAGCCTTCTAAATGGAACATACAAATTATTTCTGTTTCTAGTGGAGTACAGGTGGCGATCACCCTTTCTACCAAACGTATCATAATTGTCATAAATCAATGTTCCAGCAAATATATACCGGTGAGTGTCAGTATCCTCAGCCTTTGAAAGATATTTCTACATGAAGTTTGATTGGTCGCTCCAACTATGCAACGAACAATTCGCTTTTGGGATAAAAATACATCAGAGGTCATTGCACCTAACCCCCAAAAGCATATACCGTACTTTAATCTGGCAAATACCTGCGCATAATAGATACACATTAATTGGCTCTGTGTAAGGACCTGCCTTACATTGCGAAAGAGAAAGCATATAGAAGGAAGCTTTGATGTAAGTGCGAAACCGAGATGCTTCCAGGTCATAGTATCATCAATTATTAGACCGAGAAATTTTACACTATCTTCGCCTAAAATATCATTACCGGCCTTAATATTAAGTTTAAGGTTACTACGGTTCTGAAATGTATAAAACCTCAACAGACTAGTTTTGGCACTATTTAGGTACAAAAAATTGCAATTAAACCAGTCATTTAGGTCACGAAGAGCATCATTACAAGCACTTTCTAAAATATCGTTTTTAGGTCGAGACACAATTAAAGAAGTGTCATCAGCGTACAAAGTTGCCGAAACGCCGTTAGGTAAACAATTTTCCAGGTCATTAATGTACAGAAGAAACAACACCGGGCTCAAAACAGAACCCTGAGGCACTCCGTAACATCCACCTGCCGAGAACATACCTCCCGAATCTCTTGACCTTGCTTAGAGGTCATTCTAACCGATTGTTTTCTATTTTTTAAAAAAACTAGAGATCCACGATAACGCAGATCATCTAATTCCGTATTTTTCGGACTTATACAAAAGTCTATCACTATTTACACAATCGAATGCCCTGTTGAGGTCGCAAAATATCCCAGCAGGACGCTCACCTCGGTCGACAAAATTAATCAGTTGAGTGTAAAACGAAGTTATTGCACTATGTGTAGATTTTTTACACTGAAATCCGTGTTGTGATACGGTCAAAATATTGAATTCCCTCATAAAACTCTCCAAACGAGATCTAAAACAGTACTCAAATACTTTACTAAAAGCTGGCGATAAAGTAATGGGCCAACATTATGTCTATCTGATCTTTTATATACTGGTACAACATGGCTAAACTTGAGAGCTCTTGGAAATTGGCCTATGATTGGAATATGACCATTATTATTGTTATTATTATCTGACGTCGTCGTCAGAAGATCATAAGACATATTTGTAGTTTTAATTTCATTCTATTTTTGAAATTTGTTGTCAAATTTAGTTCATACTATCCACGGCAATCAACTCGATAACTATTCACTTGTAGTACTGGAATAAAATTGAATAACCAGCAACTGCTGTAAATGTTCAGACTGTGTCGTTTGTACCTTACAATCCACTTCGGTTTCGTAAACCTGTGTTCAACGTCCACAGAGGTCGCTGGAGCGTATTTAATATAGATATAATTTTTCATTGATGACACATTTATGGTGGATTCAGAAAAATCTACTTCTTTGCTATCAAAAAGATATATCATACGGCATAATGTCAAGATATTCAAGATTATTCTGCAAAACGATATCATTTGCTTACTTCACACATTCAGTACTAGATTCTTATAAGTGGGGAATAAACTATCGCAAATGAAAAACATTATTTACTACGTCATTTATTGAATATCCTGATGTCACAGTTGCTTCAAAACGGCGAATAACTGAAGGTATCCGTGAATAATAAATGAACCTAGTAATATGACGTTGTTTCTTAGTACGTATCCCAACGTACGGTTCTATTGCAACTGTTTTGTTTTACGAGTAGTAACCCGCTGTAAGTCTAAACATGTCTAAATAAAAACAACACTCCTGGGCCTCGATTCTCGAATGCAGTGAAATAAATTCGAGTGTGAATTCATTCCACTTAAAAATTTTCTGAGTACATTAATATCTATGTGTATATTTACAATTATTAAAGCTTTATGTTCCTTCAGTAAAAACCATGTGAAATAATTTCCAATTTTTTCATGAGAAATAACTACAACGAAAATGGTCCAGAATACAGATCTGCCTTTACATCACTTTCTGAGGGAACGTGTTCCACCAAATTCGAGCAAGTAAATAAATGGGATGTTTCTTTTGATTAGCTGGCATGAATAAGATTAAATTTGTTTTAATTTAAATAAAGTATATGTAAATATTAAAGTCGTCGCCAAGTCCGGACCTGAGATCTGCCAACGAAGTCCAACGAATTGTGACTAGTCGATCATAGTACGAAATTTGTATTTACATGTCTCTGACACCCATCCTCGTAAACTGATGGAATAAAGAAGATCACGTCTACTATCAATTATTTCAAAGAATTGTAACTATCATTGCTGATGATTATTACCCATAACTCCATCTTATTGAAGTATGAAATTAAATACCGAGTGATTTTTCTGCTAGTCCCGACTTTGCTCCATCAATTTCCTTCGCTCCTTTTGTATCGAGCAACTTTTGAAGAATTTCCTTAAAATGCAATATGGGGCTTCTAAATTGATTAGGCGAATAATTCACTTCTGAACCATCAGATCTTTTCGGTGTGAAATAGAAAAGCTACCAAGTTGCTGAAGGCAATCGTAAACAATGGAAAAGAATATATCCTTGATTAGTTTAGGTATGTTTTATTAATTTACTGGATTGTAAGTATATTGTTTATTAAAAGTAAATAAATTTTGAATTCAATAAAAACGCTACTAACGATCCAGTATAATTATAGCAATAATGATAATACACAATGCCATAAAAGCAATAGTTAATACTACTAAACTATTTTCTAAATTCAACATTTTTCTGAGTTGACATTTGTCTATTCAGAATAATGTAACGGTGATACTAACGATAACAACGACGACGAAGATGACGATGATAATAATGATGATGATAATGACGATGATGATATAATTATATGTAACTTTTAATAAACAGATTGAGTGTGTGTGTTGACTGTGTATAATAAATTGCTCCGTCAATATGGAATTTAGTATTTATTTTCACAAAATCGAAATAAAAGTAGCTTTTCTACATACCAGCTATTATATTGAGTTTTCAATTGTTTTATTTGGATAAACTAAATTAATTATTTTATCATTATATTTCTCCAATAAACGGATATTTTAATATAAATACCAATAACCGAAATGGTGAGAAAACACATCATAAGACTCTACCTGGTTACATATGGTAGAAACATAGACATATCAAGAGAATTTTTACTATCTCTCAATCTCTATCCATCCTGAGAAATGGAAAATAAAAATATGTTAATAATATCTTGTCTTACGAACCCAAGAGGATAATGTTCGGTTTAGAGCCGCCGCAGAATCTCGTGCAATATTAATAACGTTCGAGTAACTGAACCAGTAAATCTGATGATTACGGAAACGTGTTCACTGAGGCTGCCGTTGATGGTTTGATGTTCGACATTTTTATACACGGTCAATGCGGTGTGTAATATATTTTGCAGAAAATCACACTGCTGAATATCATCACTTTATATTCATGTTGCCTATATTCTAGTTTTACTATCTAGCATATGCTGTCGTCTGCGACAATAACCAATTATTTACCATGTGCTGGATTTGAACTCTTGCTTCTCATACTGTCCATAAATATTTAAGACAGCATGACGCGCTATCTACTTTATCAAAAAAAATATCATCTCTTATGTGTCAGTCTGCTTCACAAGTATACGAAAGTTACAACATATTGAATTAGATTAAATTTGGCTCAGTCCGATTACTAAGAATCGATAATATAATAATTGATAGAATTGGCATGTCACTGATTAATTATTCAAGCTATTCGTATCTCCAACCAGTATGTATTCATATGGCTGTATTTTTTTGAACATTCACAGTTGTAGGTCTCTTAAATTTAGATTCAGTACATATTTTACCTCCAGATTTTATACACTGGACCTCCATCAGAATTATATGACATAATTAAAAGAACTTCGTGGTAATAGTTATCTATAAATAAACTTCGATTTATTAGAGTACCTACAATACATATTTGGCCTTAGGCATCTAGTGGATGGAAATACTAAAAATATTGGGAAACTGTAACTGCCCTCTATAGATCGAATATATTACTTTAAATTGAAGATGTGTAATGGTAATTCTCTACATTTTTGGAGAACATTCAGTATATACAAGTACCTAATAATATTTGTATATTTTTGCCAAACCATTTGTTTTAATGAATAAACTATTTGTATATAAAACTAGTTCTTAATTGTTATATTACTGAAATAACATTGTAGCATAAAAGGGAGCTTACTCTGGAAGGTGGTGCATTATTTTGCATAATGGCTACCCGAATGTTATTTCCTTATTCTTTTCGAGATATCGTGCGCGGAGAGGGTGACGTCGTGCGCCAAGTACTCATTGTAATTGACAAAAGTTTTTCAAAAAGGATTTTCGGTGAAAGTGGATTCGATTCCAAAAGAGAACGACTGACCGCAAATTCCTTAAAGACGGTGTCGCCATTATTCTTTCCATGTACAATTATAATTTTGTTGAGTGCCAAACACCATGCCATCAACACCAAAAGCCATTATAATTAGAAGGTACGTTTCTTTCTACATCGTGTCCAGTTTTTGCAGTCCCTAGCAGTAAAATTTATGTTTTAAAATACATTACTTCTCTCATAGTTTTGTCGGCCTTATTTTTATTGGTTACTTTACGTTTCCGAATAATTCAGGACCACTTATGGAAATCGAATCCCACGAAGCTGTTTTACCTATAATATCATGTCATACCCTGTACCGATGCACTTTTAATAATGTTTGCTGCGTTGCATTGTCCTGCTGCACCGTAACATCCAGACCGTTTTCAAGGCAGTTAGATATACACCCTATCCAGAATGGCGTAATTCCAGGTCCCGAAAACCATTTTATGTTGCAATAATTAAATATATCACCAGGTCAGGTATACCCCTTATTTTTATATCAATATTTCAAAGTTATGAAATTCCAATGTGCAGGGCAGCTATAATTAAACTTTTATGTGACAATCAACATTTTTTTATAAATAATTTAGATATGTATGTTCCATTTTATTACTTATTTTAATTTTGCCTAATATGTGAACCTAAAATAGTACTATTAACAGGGTGATCCAGAATCAATTGTCAATTAAACTAAACAATAAAATAATTTATCATTGTACTATTCTCACACAGTAAATCAGTTCCTTTTTATCAAATATTACTTGCTGTAACTAAATATTCATCAAATTAAAATCCTAATGAATCGCATCTGTGCATTTGTGTAATTTCTTAGTTTGAATAACAAAGATCAGCAGAAAGTAGGTAATATATATAGTGATTTTTGATACAATAATTTGCAATCCTTACTCACACCCAGTATTCACCGACCGAGAACTGCCGCCTCGCAAGTGTAATTTTCCCTAAGAGAGTTACAAATGATTTCGTATTTAAAGTCACAATCACACGAGACTGGTTTTATATAAATTTATTAAGAAATATTACATCTCCAAGTGCGTAGTCAGACTTCTCTTTTATTAACAGTATTTCCACTGTTGGAAACAAAAATGGACAGTTTCTAGAGCGATTTTTGTTTTATCCTTTCAACTGTATCAAATTTTCATGCTTTCTTGCCTCTAATTTATGATATCCATTGTGACGCTTATAAACCTACGATTCGTCACCTGCTATGCTACCCTCAAGAATGTATCGTTATTGTTTGCCCTCCAGACTTCAAATCGATATTATTTTTGATCCTCCAATATGAGCTCGGAAACAAACCTTGCTGATACATGACTCCCAGTTTTTTGTTAGGATCTGTTGATATGAATCAAATGAAATTTTGAACTCTTCAGCTATTTCTCGGATAGCTAAATAGCAATTTGACCGCACAACTTCACTCACTCGTAAGAAAGTCTGTGTACTGATAAAAAAAATAAGAAAATCGTCCTGTATTTATAACAATTTTACTATTTTTGAATGATGATTTCCTCTAGGACCAGTATTTTTTTAAATACTTTAACATACGAATAATCAATCCACTGTCTTCATAATATTTTTCCTTCCCGAGGAAAACAAATAGTTCTTTGTTTGCCAAACTGCACTTGAATCTAAGTAAATAACCTTATTTGTATTTTATCTTCCCTAATAGTTTCAGTTTTTGTAAAAGGAAAAGTACATCGTTCGCTTGCAAAAACTGAAGGGTCTGTAATAAATTACGCAATTTTTTTATTAACGACGCCTCTACTCGGCAGTCCATTGTTCTGCCCAGTGATCTTATCTTCCCTATCTCTCGATGTATCTCTTGTACGGTAAGTGAACTACAATTCTTTGCGAATCCACAGATTGTTTCTCGACGATATCGGCGTCCGCGATATAAATATTGCGATAATATTGTGTACCGGCTACATATTGGTTAACATTCTTGATCAATACTCTTATTTCACTTCTGTGTTTGTGTTGAACAAAGCTATTGATTTCAAGTTTTCTGTCATTAATTTTCAATCAAGCCATAAATCATTCACATGTAGACCCTGGACTAGCTGACAGTGATTGGTATTCCAGGAAAATTAAAAATTGAACGCGATAAGATACCGTCTACATGTCTAATTAGGAAATACTACACAGAATTGGGAAGGGTAATTTCTGTTTTATATAATTATTACTATTTTTTGTGTAATTCGTGAATTATAAAGGAAATGTCTTGTTAAATAAATCTCTCTCTTCTTTGCTGCAGCTATATTGGAATAAAATATATCGACGTTCTTAACCAAATATCTCTTTCAATCCGGTCCCACTTTGCAAATAAAGTACATTTGTCACTTGAACAAAATAAAGAGAATGTAAGTGGAACTGAATATTGATTTTGTAAAAAGTTGACAGAGAAAAAGAGCTTTTCAGCGAAACCCGTACTTCAGATTAAGTTACTGAATGAATTTGCATATTTTTGTAATATTTCAAACCAAATGGATGCCGAGTATAACGGAGGAAACACGAGCACACTTTCCAATCAACTTTTTATGGAACAATTTTCAGTAGCAGAAAATCTGCGATTGACATCTGCGGAACATTTTAACTAAAAGAAGTTAAAAGGATTATCATTTCGTTAAATCATTGAAATTGATTTAAAAGATACGTTAATATTCTCCGAAAATGATAGCTGCAGAAACTTTTTTATTTTTATCTTTCTATAAAAGTTGCGTGGTTTTAGAAGACTTCAAAAATCTATTGCTAGAAAGAAGACAATGGAACATCGTAAGACGTAAGTTATGTTTTTGTTTTTAATGAAATATTTTGAATTATTTATGTTTTAAAAATTTGTAAATTTGTCTAATTTCAATAAAAATATGTATTATGATCTCGAATTTCAATATAATATGATATGTACTTTAGTATTGTAAATTTGTTATTGTAAAAACTTATCAATTTGAATCTCTCAAAGGATTATCTATACCTACAATTGTTAAGGAAAATGTTCTGTTATTTAAAAAGTTATAATTGTACATATGTGCATGACGAAACCCTGTGCATATCTGTTCGTTACAATAATTTGTCAAAGTTCTACTACCAGGTGTCAATACACGAGTTGAAGAGAAAGAAGGAATAAATTTTATATGAAATAAAAACAAGATAGGCATTACAAATATGCCTTCTTACATCAAAATTTCAAATAATACCTTGTATAAGTTTACTATATTAGAGTTTCTTTATTGGACAGGATTTTCAAAATTGAAGTGTCTAACTTTTCCATTATTTTATGTAAGTTTCTATTAATTTCTACTGTTTAATTATTATGCTTTTAATACTATAATTCATTTATTTATTTTTTTTGTAAACATTTGGTATAAATATTGGTACATTTATCTCCTACCTTGCCTGCTTGCTTGGCTTGTCACCTTTTGTGTTCTACTTATGTACTTTTATTATTTCTTACATCTGTTTAAAGTTTTAAAATTTTTATCAATTTTATTGTTGAAAACTTTTTGTAATGTTTCCAGTATTTTGAAATATGCGTGTAAGACAGGTGGTGACAAAAGTTTGTGAATAATGCGAAAATTGGATTTACTCTTATACATTGATTTCAAATTTGAAAGTTGACAACTTTGGTCTTTATTCAAGTAGATGAAAAAGTATACAAGATGATATTAAACATTCTAGTAATATTGAGGAAAAATATCCTGAGGGAAGATTTTCAACCCATTCTTATCCAGCTGTTTTAAGTTCACCTATTTGCTTGGGAGTTGGTACTACTATATCTATTTATTTAGAAATATATCTATCGTGGGTATACTACAAAAATTGACCAAGTCAAAAATACTAGCGGCAAATGATTAATAAAATTTAGTAGTTTTTGATAAATAACATAACACTGATTTGCAATATATTTTTTTATATAATGTTTATTATGAGATATGAAATAAAAAATGATAATTAACAGTTTTTTTATATAAGAAAAAGTTCTAGAGTTGGCTATCCTTGATGTAAAAAAAGTGACTATATTAACTTCAAAATAACTTTTATTAAATTTAAGGAAATACATGCAACCAGGCTTATTCTAATTCAATGTTCTGTCGGATTCAGAGAATGTTGGTTCCGGGGCATTTTTATTCCCTCTTTTGTCTAAGATAACTAACAAGATTGATAAAGTCACTCCATACGTCAAATGTAATTCGCAAGTACTACCACAGAAACTGACCAAGTCAAGATGGTCACTGTTATGTGATGTCTTTTATATATTAGTATGGATGATCAAGTCAAGCTGGTCACTTTTTCTTGTAATATTGCCAGTTCTATGGACTTGATCATAATCCGCAGTGTAGAACTAACCTAAAAATATTTAAGTATTGACTTGGTCAATTTTTCCTGGCAAAAATATAATTATTTGTAATCACCTGGCCACAAAAACAGAAAATTACTTGGGTTGTATTAAATAATACCTAATTTGAAAAAAATATATTTCCGGTACACTCTAATTTGTAACAATCTGTTACTGAATGGTTATATAGTTTAACGGTACACAAGAAAACAGTTTGTATGGTGGCAAAATGTATAGTAAAATTTAGCAAGAAGTTTTGGTATATATATACTCGCGACAAGAATTCAGACGACTTACGTCATACGAACAAATGAATAATTCATTATATTTTCATGAAAATATTTAAAAAACCGCAACTGATAGTAATAAAACTATATACTACAGTAAAAGTTTGCATTGTGTATCGCACTAAATTGAATAAAATGATTGTTTTTAACGCGACCAAATATTGAAAATTACGCTGACAATAAAAACAAATGTGTAACGTCAGCCGTGACGTAAGACGTCTGAATTCTTGACGCAAGTATACCACAATTCTATCTGCATTAAGCACTACGTAGTTGAATTTTCACTTGGATCAAGTTTTACAACAAGCTTTATAAAAATAAATGGAAAAATTTTTTCAAGTTGACGGAAACTACACATTTCTATACCATCCTGATTTATTTTTTATTATTTTCTCTAGAAGAAATAATGGAATTGACTAAAAAAATCAATAAGGATTATCTATTTTGATACTCTTATGCAATACTTGAAATAAATTTAATTTTTGATATATGTTAACGGATTAGGAAATGATAGATCTATCAAAATGAATGCTGCTTTACCATATAAACTTTATATATTTGAGGCTCTGTAACAACACAAGAACACAGTTTGCAAAAAAGATATATTTTCGTATCTCTGAACTAATGGAGCTATTCAAATAATATTTGGTTTACATATTTCTGAAATAGGTCGCGAACAAATATCAACCTGATCAAAGGACCAGTGGTTAAGGTATGTGTAATTGATATCGCTAATGTAACAAGCGTTATTCACTTTTGTAAAAGATCAAAGGCCATTTTAATTTCAGATGCGCCGTTTCATTTTGCACAGAAAAGTATTCTTAATAATTCTTCGTATCAGTTACGATTTTACGGAAATTTTTCTTAGTTTGAACCACATTTATTATATAAAAGGACATAAAAATTTGACAATGCACAATTTTATTATTATATCACGGTGAAACGGTACTTAATAGTTTTTATTTTAACAATCGGATTTCCATGAAAATCTCTGATATTAATTGCACCAAAATCTTTTTAATACACCTTAATATCATGAAAACAAAAATTATACGATGAACAGTTAACAGAAATAATAACTTTCAGTTGAAGTCAAAAAAAATATATGTACTTGTAAATTCTTTCGATGGATTTAAGAGTACTGACTGTATTGTCAAATTTTTATATCATTTTGAGTGAAAATTGTGTTTTAAGCTAGAAAATCAAAATTGCTATAAAACCGTAGCAGAAAAAAATAAAACTTTTGTAAAAAATTAAAGGGCGTATCAGAAATCAAACCTGTCTTTGATTTTGTAAAAAGCCAATTTACTTTTTTTTAAATTAATAGCACTAATTACCTATACATATCTGACCATTGATTATTTGCATATGTTGCCCATTTTGATGATTTAAATATCTACATCAATTTCAGAGATTGAAAAACAGGGTGTTTCGAAAATAGTTGAGAAAAATGAAACATTGAATTCTTTAATCGATTTTAGAGGGGATGTTTCATCTAAAAAACAAATAATTTTAGCATCCCCTAAGTTAACCCTCTTCAAAGGTAAGCTCTGAAATCAAGTTGCGATGTCAAAATATCAGCTAATCATAAGAATGATAAAAAGCAATTAAATAAACTGGTAATAACGGCTGACAACTAAATTGACTGGAACCTACTACAAAAAGGATCATTCGGAGAATCATGAAGTGTTGGCTGTTATTTTTATTTTATGTTTTTGTACGAAAACTAAAAGACATTTCGTATTTTGTGTAGACACAAAAAAGTTTTATTTTGAATAGGACTATTTTTTCTTCCAAATTTTTAATTATGAAAAAATTCTGATAATAAACATACGGGGTGTATTATATCACTCCCTTACTGTAAGGTGACAATGAGCGGAATAGGTCATAAAACTGACATTTTAATACAACTGCATTTATGTGTGTTTAGTTTGAGACGGTTTTAAAATAACCCATGGAAATTTGATTCCAATGCCCACTTTTAAAGGGCTGTAACTTTTTAGAGGATGCTAAAATATTTTTTTTATACATGAAACACCCCCTCTAAAATCGGTTCAGGAATCCATTGTTTCATTTTCTTCAACTATTTTCAAAACACCCTGTTTTTTTGCAAACTTTAATATTTTGTAACTTTCTTACGGAGTATAAAATTTATCTATATATGACTAAGGGATTATTAGTACTAGGTGCTTTTTTGTTGTTAGGTATTATCAAAATTATAAAGACTTTCGCAACTTAAAATAATAATTATTTATGCAACACGTACAAAAAGTAATTGTTCATTGCACGCGACGTTATTTAGATGACACTAAGTCTAGGAAAATATGACGTCGATTTGAACGTTAATGTTTGTCATGATGACAAAACGCTGTAGTAGAATGACAGATGAATGCAATAAACATTTTATTACACTAGTGCAATAAAGAACCTCTTTTTCCACTAAATATAGTTCAATAAAGTTTTTTTTGCATGAACGTAGAAAAAATACATAATGTACAAATTCGTGCAATCTTGCTAACTTAGGTATATGAGTTTATCTCATCTTTCCAAACAATATGCTCAAACCTACCTGTATTTTACAGTAATTAACTTTATAAAATTAAAGAGCAAATTGTGTTTAATGCAGAAATTAGGAACAGTTCGATCTTTTGCTTTCCTTTATAAGCTTGTTTGTGGCAAAATTATACCCTTTCAGCTTGTAATTAAAATCTACAACGGCCGTTTACTTTAGAGCCGTTTATTGGAAATATGGAAGCCAGGGGTGCATTAATATGTCTCAATTAACGCAAATCTCTCTGTAGAAAACAGGATTCTTTCCTTACATAATTTCATTTTTGAAAACGACTAAATAAATAGTACTGAACCAAAGAACGGATTATCGCATCATTTAGAAGTTTAACTCGAAAATCTCGTTTTATGTTTTCCTTATCCGAGAACGATTAAAGATATATTGTAAGGATGCCTAACATGTAAAACGTATTACCTTTTATAGTGTAAATCGGTGTTAAAGATAAAGCGGCTTTTAGCGATAGTCCTTCAGTTGTAAATTTTTAAGACGACACATTACCATATTCGTTTTACTTTCACGTTATACTATGATAATGAAATTCCTAAATGTAGATATCAAAAATGTAGATTTTAATAAAGTTCTGAAACCGATGCATTATATACAAACTTAATGAGGCGTACAAAGTTATTCTTAATATCAGAGAAAGAAAGTTCAGGGATATCAGATTATTAGAACATTGAACCTGTTGAAATTTTAAAAAGTTCCATCTTTCATATACAGAGTTTTCAAGATCCGTATTTATTTAGGTAATTTCTATTCGTCGATAAGAATTGTGACATAAACATAGGTTGAAATTCTATTACTTACCATTGATCAAAGTAAACAAAGTGAAAAGAATAAGCAGAATCGAGAGAAATATATCCATTAGCGAAGCCATCTCAGAATTCAATTAAAATATCATAAGCATATCACAGCACAAAACACATAATATCAACTTTCACACTTGAAGCCTTTTGAGATTAAATCACCACTCCGTGACAAATTGTGCGTAAAAAATAACGTATCACTCAATAGTTTGCGTATTTTAAAGAGATCATAACTCAGTCCAATACAGCAACAGCCGTTTTTTCAAACGAGGAAAACCTGGCCGATATTATTTTCTTCCGGCATTTCCCAATTAATACCATTCTAATTAGGTGCAAAGTTGGCCATTTCGGTGCGGGAATTCGAAACCGCTTGAAAAAATTGCGTACTTTTTACGCAAACGCAGCGCACTCCCCCCTCGATGGGCGACGAACAACTAACAGAACTTGTGCTTTTGAGCCATCTGTCTGACAACGAGACTGGCGCAGTTGAATGCTCCTCTGGTTCTGGTAACCGTGCGGTGCGGCCTGTGGGCCGATCTAGTTCAAAAGAAAAATATTAACTGGTTCCGATTTATTTATATTTATTGTGTATCTTGAATTAATTCCAACCTTTCATCCAAGTTATCACAAATAAGGAACAAGTTTGCGGATGCCATCTGCAAGAAGCAAAAAGTATCGAGGGGTTATTAAAGTCGAGAATTATAAAGTAGGGTATGTGACATTGTACGAAATGAAAATAAACTTTTTGATGTTGCAATATTGAACAAAATCGATTTTGATTCGTTGGTGAGCTGGTATTATTTAGAAACAAAATATGCAACTAGTTGTGCTGATTTCAGAAATGATTTAGGAACCTATTTAAAGCAGATAAAAGATGCTAGTTAATATTTGTACAATTTGTGACTAGTAAGTGCGGATATTGTGAGTAAGCGTAAAAATAATTCCTCTTGAAAACGTCAGATTTTCAATAAAAAAAGTATTTTTATATGAATATATCTTTCTTGATAATTTTCTCAAATAGCGCAAATAGTTAATTATTTAATTTACTTTTTGTTTCTAAGAAATTCAGATATAAAGTGGTTAGTAATCTTACTGAGATTTGATTGGTTTAGTACCCACTTTAAATGGAGACATATATCTCAATTTCTTACAGAAATTGTTACTGATTAAATTAGAACACAATATGTCAATACTTATTTATAAGAAGGAAAATGTGGTTCATACTTGATGGTTCTGCTTCTCATTTTACAATAAATGTTAAGGCACATTTGCATGAACAGTATTTGCGATGAAACAGAACAAGTTAGTAAAATTTTGGAAAGGACAAAAATTAATTAAAAAGCCTTTACCAGACAGTCAGATAATATACAAAAAATATGAATATATTTTAGCTGAAGACATTTGTACAAGTCGCAAATTAACATTTATTGCATAAAAAAAGCCACTTACGAATATATTTTCATATACCAAATTTAATTTTAATTGTTTTTGCATTTTTTGACCGAATATTGATATTTTTTCAAAACTCTGGCGTCCTTTAACGCTCTAACGGTACAACTTTACATAGTTAAATTAGCATAAATCATTACATTTTGATCTTAAGGATCTAAGATGGTTCACTGGTGCATGCATTTCAGGGACACCCTGTATTCTAATTTTTGTTCTTTGACTGTATTGTAAAGGTATTTACAATTTCTATCAATGAAGTCATCCGTATGTGCTTTTATACCAAATATCTAAGTATGCTAAGAAACAATTCCATAGACAAGGTTGGATTCAATAAATATCTAAAATAAAGTTAATCTAGGCTAAATTTAATAAATAGATCATACCAGACATAATGAAATCGTTAAATTAACCGCATCTCCGACCTCTTGCCTATGACGTCCGATCGTACCGACTATTTTTGTCCATTCTTGACAATTGCTTTGTTGATGTGGATTCGCAAACAAAGCCTGAAAAGCCTCCTTCTAGAGGTTAGAAATTGTTGAAACTAACTACCTACTCTTCGGATTAATGTTCCGATCAGCGGTAAATTGTTGAATTAAACAATATTTACCTATAAGTATATTCTTTATTATTAGCATTTGTGTCAATATCAATATAATATTATATTCCAAGGGTTCAAGAAATGATTTTTGCATAACACTGTAAATATCTGGGAATATTATAGTAAAATAGCAATAATAACAACAATATTCACAAAATTTGCACAAGAATTATTATTATCTGTCACTAATATCGCCATTTTTGCTGTAATATAGTTGAAATCTGTAATATCATTTTTAAGAGATACTCCCTGTAGGTCTGCAACAACCATTATAAGTAGAAGAATATCTATTTGCATAACTCATAAAAATTCTAAATTAAATTCCATATCAAAGTTCTACCTTATACTAGTTTGTTGAAATTATCGACAGAGAAGAAATTTAGTAATAAGAGAATATTCTTTATTGATCAAATTAATTTTGAAAACCAAAAACATTAATCTTTAAATGTGTTACTATATGTTATAATAATAAAACCCTGTAAACAATTTGAATCGACTCCTGAGTTTAATTTTTTTTTTGCTGTTTTGATTTTGTGAAACTGTGTCTAGCAAGGGATAAAAAATACATAAATAAGGTAAGATAAAAAAAATTAAATAAAAGGTTTATATTGAACAAATTACAGCTTAAATAACAAAGACACAATATACACTAAGAAAACATAACACATCAAATATATCAAGGCGCTCAACAAAATTAATATTCAAAATTTGACATCACAAAACTTAAAAAAATTAAATAATAAAACCCTACCCTCTGGCGGAATATATCTAACCTTGCGGCTGACAGAAAACCAGTGTCGGCGATAAATAAGAATTCAATATAGTTTCGAGAAAAAAATTCTTTAGCTGTATTTAATGTAAATGAGCCGAAATTGTGAAAAACTATCTTCCTATCATTAGCATGGGTTTTGGAAATTTAACCGCAATCGCAATTATAAAAAATTAAACGACAAAGAAACAGGAGTCGTGTTTAAAAAGAGCCTATTCAAATCAATTTCGTCAAATAATCAAATATATTTTTCGACAACTTGAATGCTTAATTCCAATACTATATACATTATAGTTACTATGACGGGAACTGCACTGTATTTTAAAAATCTTCAACGATTTTAGTATAGGTCAGATACAATATGAAAATGTGTGTAAGCAGACATTAAAAGTAAATCATTGTTTCATTATTATATTGATGAAAACTAATAAATTCAAAATAGTTATATGTATGGTGGTTTTACTAACGTAGATATTCTCTGCTTGACCAGAGGAATTGGTTTTGAAAGATTTTGGAAAAAATCCAATTTCTGAGAATTCTGACCACAGAATATTTTTCTGAATACGTACCTCATAATTCAATCAACTCGACAAATTACATCAGAACTTCTATTGGAATAACATACAAAATAAAAGAATTTTTCTGTTATTAATTAAATTAGTTTTAATTTTGACAATTTTGAAAGCCTGTAACTCGAATACCAAAAATTGTATATTTAAATTTTTTTGTAGATCATATTTATTTGTCGTCGTAAATATACAGTCAGTGAAATTTGCAGACATTATGTATTCTTAATTATTGTAGAAAACAAATGAATTGAACTTATTGACTTCATTAATTTGCTAGAAAATATATTTATGTAACTAAGTAGGCATCAAATAAAAAATAGGGTTTTCACTGCTTAATAATAGAATTTCATGATTTAGTAGTCCATAGTAAGTAACAACTTACATAAAGAAATGATTTATGCTTAAAATCGTTCAATGTTTATAGGTTTTCAAGTCAGGGAAGATTAGTGGGATAAATGGGAATCCTGACGCTGGAAGTGAGGGAACGATGCATATCAGAGATGCCACCCTCGATGTTTACAAGGAGGTCTAGCGCGACATCGATTGCAAACAAAATAGTTCGTTTTTGCATCACTGCCGGCAATAGAAACCAAAGCATTTTAGTATTTTGTATGTGACTGATCGGTCCATTATGGTCACGTGATAATACAGTGGCGTAACATGAATGTCACCTCATTAGTTTTATAAGCTTCGTTATACCTTTGCTACCATATTAAAATGGTATAAGAAACAAATTACCTCATTTTCAGGCATAGTTCAGGTGAGATCTGGCGATTTTGATCGCAATGCCTTTTCTGATGGACCACAAGTTGTGGACAATATCAACAGTTAGATGGATGGCATATTGTTTATTTTGCTGTTAGTAGAGGAAAGATATTTGTAAATATAGATTTTTTATTTTTTAAACGTTGACAGAATAAGGAGTATTTTGACCGCATTGTAGCGCAAAATGCTGCTTCTAAAAGTAAACATGTTTCCTTATAAAGTCGTGTTCTTGATATAGTCGCACGTTCCATATACTCGCTGCACCTTACCATAACAACTGGATGAAGTCTCTTTTAAATGGAATTCGACATGATTAAAGCATTAATTTTGCAGTGTATGTGGGAATAGAGGACTTGTGACTTGCATAGCTTGGAGCTTCGCTGCAAGATTTTGACAGAGATTCCCACATGCATTGGAGAATCGAAGCTTCAATTATGTCAAATTCCATTATAAAACAAAACTGCATGCGGTTTGTTATGTGTGAGGAGTCCAAGTGAGCTTCACCGTACTATAAATGTAGCGTGGAAATGCGCAGCTATTATACCTACGAAGCGTGCGGCTACCTCAAGCTCAGTGAAGCCGCACGAGGCGCAACATAGACAAGAACGGCCTAGTAAGGAAACGCATGTTTACTTTTAGAAGCATCATTTTGTGGCACAATGAAGGGCAATGCAGAGAAGCCCCATAGTTTGGCATCTCCACACTTCTTGTTACAACAAAATTTTGGGCCAGTTTCTACAAACTAACACAAATGTGTCTGCTTATTGTCCGTTTTGAACTAGCAAATTAGTGTCCACTTCGGTGCAATATACTTCATTTTTTAAATACCCCTAAAAAAATAAGTCCAAATGATTTAAAGTTAGGAAATCGTGGGGGCCATGGTACCAATCCTCCTTGTCCAATTCCCTTTTATTAATACTTGGACGCGCTGTACATTGTACGGATATAATTAAGCCTCATGTATGAGGCTCTTTCTCGCTTTGGTTGCAAATTTCCCACGTTGCGCCTGCATTTTCGCTACACTTGCACTTATTGCACAACATTGTAAAAGTAGCTGCATTTTCACTTCACCATAAATTTAAACGATATCCATCAACTGCGAGTTGCTGTACGTAAGCCATTTTTGATATTTGAAAAACCAATGTAAATACTTGCATCACAAAAAAGTTAATACGATAAGTAATCGTATATTTGAAATCGCCTGGCTAGAGAGTACTCTATCCCAGCGATGTAAGTGTTGAAACTACTAGAACTTCAATAATTTTTGTCTTACAAACTATAAAGATTTTATGAAATTTTTTACGATAATGACTCTATTTTTCATGATGCGTCTATTCCCAATTTTTTTAAATAAGTTCTGAATCACTCTGTATACATTACTAAATCTACTAGAAATAAATTTTTCTATACCAGTTGCAATTCAATCTTTTTTTTGTAATCACTTAACTTTTGGAAATCGGTTTTACTAATTTGATAATTTCTCGTTGTTCTAGAAAATTATATTATTTATTTTAATATATATTCTAATAAAATTAATAAATATAAATAAAATTACTTGGTGGCCCTAACAGAAACGAACATTGACAAACAAAAACTACTTACTACTACCAAGCAATGACTGAATAAAGCCATTAAAATAAATGTAACAAGGCTGTGTTCGATTGCTCCCAGACGTGTTCTCGAGGACTGCGGAAACTTTGCGAACTCAAAAACATGCATAAGCGGATCGGCTCCACCTCTATAATTAGTCTATGTTGAGAAGTCAAACGTGAATGACAGAAACGTCGAAATAAATAAAAGTTGATCAGAAGATAATACGATCCTATTTATGAAGAAATCATTTGGATACATTACTATATGATAGTAATATCTTTTGTTGAATGATTAAAACTTAAGCAATTTAAAGAGCTGAATTATGTTTTTGTTTAGTTACATAAAATTATTTTTTCAGGGAATTGGGGCGCAATTTAAAACTTAATAAAGTTTATATTCCCCATGGGACAACAGCTTGCTTTATATTACAAGTTTCTTTGGTAACTAAAATATACGAATAGTATTTTATGTTACAAACTTAAAGTAGGTAAATAAATTCAAACAGACAACATTTTACAACATTATATGAAAATTTTACTACTTCTAAAGCTGCAGTACTCACGAACTAATCTAATAATGGGAAAAAGCTTAATTGCTACCTAATTGTGCTAAACTGTAAACTGTCTTACAGAATCATTGTTCAGATGTATATCTGGCTGGTTATTACTGCTGCTACAAAATATTACCAATGAGCTGTGTCAATTATTACTGCAATTAGTGGTACTGGATACAAAAGACATATTCACAATGAAAATTTGTAATCTGGTTTACTACTTTCCATATTCAATTCTGTTGTTATCTACTATCCTTCATCTACAAAATCTTCAGACTCGTTGCTTTTGATAATAAAAAAATAATGAAAAAAATTATGCCCAGAGCGTCAATAATAAACTGGCATGTGCTACAATCTTCCATTTATTTCCATGTTGATCCATCGTTATTACCCTTTCGTAATTTACACCGTAAAAAAATTAGAGTGAAACAGCTGAGCACCGCAACAACGTAAATTAGGTAAGTAAAACTTAATCTTGTCAAGCAAACTGATCAGTGACAAAATAAAAAGAAAAATGTCTTTTAATGCATATGGTGGTATTCATCTTACTATACGTTCTTATCCAATTAACCGATTTGGCATTTATTTTTTAGCTCTGCTAAGTTTAATAATGAAAGGGTTACTTATATATTACATGATAAAGAAAGGTAAACACCCATTAAATATCATTTTACTCTGATAATTTTTTTGCATGTTTATTCCTTTCAGTGAAAATAAAAAATGTTTAAATCTAATAAGTTCTTTTGGAGTTTGCATAGGTCGTATTTTGATAACGTAGTAATTATTTTAAAAAAATTGCTCACATTTGTTATGCCTAGAGTACGTAGATTTGGGCAGAATTCTCGGCTTAGTTACTTTGAGAGGGAGCGACGCAGGTTTGTCAATGAGAGAAGGACTTACGTACCATAGTACGGTGTTACCTGACCGGCCGGCGGCCGTCGTAGAGGAACCACAGAACGTGATGATCGTCGATTGAGACTTTCAACTCTGAGAGACCGCACTATTGCAAATCAGTGGTTTGAAGAACATTAGTCGGAATGCGTACAGTATATCGAATACATATTGATTTCTTGTTTTATCGTCTACAGTGGGTGCTGCCTCTCACATCAACCTAACCACTTATAATGGTGTTGAGAGAGGATTCAGTGGGACCAAGAATGAAATCAGATGATATTTAGTGATGAATCCCGTTTCTACCTGAGGATACACGATGGCCGTGCAAGGGTAGGAAGGCGACGTGGTGAAAGAAGTGATCCACAATTTAACAGAGACCGTCATGTCCATTACACAGTAGGCGTTATGGTATGGGGTGCTATCGCGCATGGTAGCAGATGGCTAGTAGTTTTACGTGGTGAAGCCATATGTAATTCCATATATTGTTCACGCTGTGTGAGTCCATGCCTGGTAACATCGTACTACGGTACGTAAGGATCTGTTATCCTTATAGAAATTTCTTTCATCGACGAATCTGCTTCGCGCAACGCAACAATGCGCCCCTTGTCAATCCACTAAGCTGGAAAATCAGCTCAAATTTACGTACTCTAAGCATAATCAGTTGTAAAAAAATGTCATTTGGTCGTTTGCAACAACAGCACTTGTAACACAAATGTGAGCAGAACTTTTTAAAACAAAATACTACGTTATCAATGTACGACCTATGCCAACTCTAAAAAAGCTTAACAAATAAACCTGAGGATTTAATCATATTTTACTTTCCCCGAAAGAAGTAAACATACTAAAAGTTATCAAAATAAAATGATATTTAACGGGTGTTTACCTTTCTTTGGCACGTAGCATATTATGGTGAATGTTTCGTCTTATCATTGTGTATTACATCTTTCTTTCTGACAAATTGATAACATCTTGCATAGAAACAACAATTCAAATATTATTAACACAATTTTTTTGAGGTCTATGTTTTTTAATAATGATTATTGAATAATTGACAAAAACCCTTCTATTTCTGAGAACATTTAGGTAGATATATTAGGTCTAATGCCCGCTACAGACTATGCGTGAATTCGCGATTCGCGATGCACGATGCGTGATTCGTATGGAATTCATGCGTGGTGTTTAGGTTTTTTTTGTGGATGGATTTTTAACGAACAAGACCCTACACACTATTCGCGAATTCCTCACATATCACGATTCGTTATGTGCAATTCGTGACATACGAGATAGGGTGTAGGGTCTTGTTCGTTAAAAATCCATTCATAAAAACCCTACACACGATGCACGAATTGTTTACAAACCACACATCGCGCATCGCGAATTCACGCATAGTCTGCAGCGGGTCTCACATTGTACTAGTTTTTTTTTTAATTTGAGATTTGTATCCCTACAACCCAAAATAATTTCGACGCTACTAACCAATTTTTATTTAAATGTTACATTAATACAGGATTTAATCACTTTTTACTTTCCCCGAGAGAAGTAAACATACTAAAAATTATCAAAATAAAATGATATTTAATGGGTGTTTACCTTTCTTTGGCACGTAGCATATTATGGTGAATGTTTCGTTTTATCATTGTGTATTATAAGGAACTTCGGTGTACCAAATTTGTCTCTATATTGAATTGTTCTTGAAAAGTTGATGATAATCTTTCAACCTTTGAAATTTTGTTAGAAACGGTATTACTCTTGTTTCATTTGCTTAAAGAGATAAATCGGAATAAAGGTGTGTTGTAACGCCGCTTCCACCTTGTATAAAATTATGCAACAACTGGCAAAGCTTCCAGATTATAGTAGAATAGTTTTAATGAAATATATCCCTAGAGTAATGTAACGTGTATATTTAATGAAATTTACGAAGCAATAAAAATCGTCCAGTCAATGTTTAATGAAATTCCAGTTCGCATTTTAGTAATTAAAAGTTCCATGTAATATTTTATTATTTTATATCATAGTATGCCCTCCAATATGAACTGCATTGAGAAAGTTATGATTTAGACAGTCACAATCGTAATTTGTTTTCTTTTTGTCTATATTACAAGTTTCACTTTACTGGCACCTACATGGGCGGTACTTAACGTATTATTAATGTAAATTTACAGACATCAGGTAGGTGTTTGGTTATAAATTATATAAAAGTCTTTGGTGTAACTCTTTCACAGATGCTTCAGTGGAACACAATAGACTGCTGCATCATTTTTTTATGTTTGGATTGTAATGAATGCCTACTTATATTCCTGTTCAAATAAATAAGATTGCGCTAGTTGGAAATGTTGAGTAGGTTTCCTTTGCTGAACGGATTAATAGGTAATAATAATAGCATTCACGCATTCATCTATTACATGTTTGTATAAAATAAGGACTTCAATTTAAAGAGGCGGATTAACCTTTTTCGTAAAATATAGTTTACTTTACGGAGGTCACTCTAGATTCTTAAGGTAAAAATACGACGATTTATGATAATTTACTTTAATACGTTAATGAATAGATAAAAAAGTTTTCATAATCGAATAAACGAAAATGAAATTTGGCATATAAAAAATATCGGTGAAAGCCGGCTTGCATAAATGCCTTATATAAAAATATTCATATTTTTTTTTGTTTTATCTGATTGTCGCAATTTTCTAGTAAAAGCTAACGCTTTTCTAAGTAAATGCTTTCTCTTACAAAATTTTCATAACTTGTGGTCGCGAAAAATTATTTCTTCTCTAAATGACATTAGCAGCGGGTTATTAATAACACGTGGCAGGCTTAAAAGGTGTATTTTTACTGCCTAGGCAGAAAAGTGGATTTTTTCTGGATAGGCAGAATAATTTCGTGGCTATGCACCCTCCAGGTAATAATTTAAATCAAACTGGTAATTAAAATTGACAAGGACATTAGGTACACAAAATGATGTAGTTTTAAAAAAATACTGGTTTTATTAGATTACAACTACAACAGGAAATTTTTATTCATTAGAAATATTTATGGGGAATTGTGAAACTCCATTTCCTTCCATTTTCGTAAAATTAACAATATTATTATCCACACTACTTGAAACTCCGGAAGCGCCTGAAAATATTTTATTGCCGATGTTCGACTTATTGGCTAGTGAGTCCTCGATATAGCCCTCCGCGGCCGCGGAAGACTTCCATCCCGCATGTTGCTTCAACATTGTTATATCCCTACCAGAATGCACCAGCAACGTCGCCGAAGTTATGCGAAATCAGTGCCCAGTATAATCTTTCGCATGGGCTACTTCCAGAAAAGTAGCAAATTCTTGTGGCATTTTACCGAACTTGTGGATGCCAATAAATTGTTGATGTGCTTTACCGTTTGCATATTTACTTGTAGAAGGAACGACGATTAATCAAATTCGAGGGCCTGGAGCCTGCATATTTTCTGTAAATGCTTAAATATTCCGTTACTACAAAATATCTTAATTTTTTGGTCTTAGTATTTGGTAGCATAATTAGCTGATCTGTATTTTCGTATGTGGAGATGATGTAATCTTTTAGTGTCTCTAAAGTTGTCGTTTTTCAATTCATTTCAATTTTGCAAAATATTCCTAAAATGCCCCGTTAACAAAAAATTAAAAAGTAAAAGACAGTGTATATATACAGGGTCATCTGTTACATATTATAATGAAGATGATCAATGATGAACAAATATTTATTGGTAAGGGAAATGCGTCCAAAAGAGCTCAAAGTGTTATAAGAAATTATTATAACTAAAATATTGCACTTACGACATATTATTTTGGCCACATTTCCCTTGCTGTTAGATATAGTTTATCAAATCTTGTGAATAACAATTCTAAGAACGAAGGAAACGAGCTACTAAGAATATCAAATCAACATCAAATTTCAATAGTTACTCGTATGATTGCCTTGATAAATTGAATTAGAAGAGAGTACACATAAAAGGTCTAAGTGTAGTAAAAAAACATATACTAAAATATCTTTATCGGTAGCTATATATACAAACGACACACTGACACAATTTTGAAAAAAAAATGTAGTTGCTAAACTGGCAGGGTCGCCATGTAATGCAATTAATAAAAGACCGATATATTTAGATTCGTTTACTCATTGAATATCTGTTAAGTAATGAATTACAGTGATATAAATATGTAGAAATAGGTAAGTAATGCTACGTACTCAATAATAGGTAACAGTGCAAAGTCCTACTGCAGGTCAGCTTTGCTAATATGGTATCAATGAACTTAGCAACCTTTGCACAGAACATTACACCTTCCTTTTTCAGGAGTATGACTTTCACTATGATCACTTGTGAAGGGTATCATCCATAATCAGAAAATTATTGAGATGCATGCTTTACCAACTTAAACTAATTTAAATTGTTTACTCTATCTATCTATAACCACTAATCATTTTCCTAATATAATATATAATTAATTTTATAAAAGTATTGAGGTAGACAGGCCTGTCGAAAGTACTTAATACTTAATATATGTTTGTATATTATTTTTATGTACAGTTATAGGTTTACCTTTCTTATTCTTAAAAGTACAGTCTGGGTAGTATACGCTTACAACTGTAAAGGGACCGTTATACCAAGAATCCAACTTATTACGATCTTCATTTTGGACTGTAATAATATCTCCTCGTTTTACTTCAATTTTAGAACAACAAGAGTCAAATTTAGATTTGTGTTCAATTTTAGCTTTTTCAAGGTACTCTCTTGCTTTTTGATGTGCTACTTGGACCCTATAACGAACTTCTAGTTCATAGGCATCTATATTGTAAACTGGATCAATTCTTCTCGTGAGATTTTCAGGAAGATCCGCCTGTTTTGCAAAAACGAATTCGAATAGAGTGTAATTATGATAAGTGCTAGGAGTTGTGTTATAGCAGAAGCACAACATGTTTAGATTTAATTTTATTTATTTGACATTTATTGCATTTTCTTATAGTTGGCTTTCTTTCCATCTATAAAAAACTTTCAATTTTTTCAGTAACCTTGTTTTGACTACAATGACCTCCTAATAATGGATCTGCATGAAATTTTTCGATAAGACGCTGTTTTTCTTCTTTATTTGTTGATTTTTTAAATATACTTGTCCTACTTTTATAAATTCATTTATGGTGCACCATTTAAATATATCATCATCTAAGTATAACTTTACTTTTTTAACATTTGATCACCGGCTATTATATTTAGCTGAGACAATACTTGCGCTAGAGCAAAATCATCGTTTGTGATGGGAATTGCGATGTAGACTTAATAGTAAACCTTAAGTTAGGCAATTTTAAAATTTGTAAATCATTTAGGACTTCATAAACCTTTGGATTTGTTTTTAACTCTATTTTGGGAGCAATTTTGTCAATAGTCTGCAATGATTTACGACACGAGATATACGAGATAATACATCAGCTGGTCTGTTTGATTTACCTTTGATATATTGAATTTCAAACTGAAATTCTTCCAAATCAAGACGCATTGTAGTCAAATTGGATGATGCATCTTTCATTAAAAAGAGATAAAGTAGTGGGTGGTAATCAGTTCTTATAATGAATTTTGTGTTATATAAATAGCAACGAAAATATTTGATCTCCGAATGAATTGCAGTAAATTCCTTTGGAGTAGATGATTTATTCATCTCTCCTTTAGTAAAGGCACGAGAAGCATAAGCGATTGGCAAATCTTGACCTTGAAAATTTTCAGTAAGCATTGCTCCACAGCTAGTCTGTGCAGCGTCCGTATAAAGAATAAAGTTTTAGAAATATCTGGATACTGAAGAATTTTAGGACTAATTAATGATTTTTTAAGTGAATGCCTACTTATATGAGTGAAGGAAGAATGCCAAGATTTTTTCGATTCACTCCATGAAAATTCAGCATTTTTCCTTATTAGCAAGTTCAATGGTCTTGTAATTGCTGCAACGTACGGAATGAAACGTCGATAATAATTACAAAATACTACAAAGCGTTTTACCTCATCAGCATTTTGTGGAATAGGATGATTATTTATTATGTCGTATTTTGACTCGTCTGGTAAAAAAACTATGTCAGTGATTTTATAACCTAAGTATGTAACTTACTTTCTGAAAATATTGCATTTGCCCTGGTTCAATTTTAAATTATATCTTCGACAAGTTTCAAATACTTGACGGAGATTATTTGAATGATGATTTTCTGAACAGCCAATAACAACAAGATCATCCATATAAATAAAAGCTTTTTCTAGGGTTATTCTTGAAAATGCTATAGGCATCATTCTCTGAAAACTATTAGGACTCACTGAAAGACCAAAGGGTAATCGCGTAAATCTGAAAGATCCCTTATCCGTACTGAAAGAAGTAACATCGCGACAGTTTTCTTCTAAAGGTATTTGATGAAAACCAGAAATTAAATCGGCAACTGAAAACCATTTTGCTCTTCCTAGTTGATCCAAAATATCATCTATACAAGGAAAAGGAAACTTATCGGCAATTAATTTTGTATTAACTTGCCTAAAATCAACTACTAGTCTGTATGTTTTCTGGTCACTTGTCGGCTTTTTTGAAATTAACAAAACAGGACTATTATACTCAGAGGTTGATGGTTCTATGACGTCATTATGCAACATTTTATCAACTTGTTGTTTTATTTAACATAGTTGGTTGGTTATCCAGCTTTTAGCCTTTATAAGTAAAGGTTATTTGCCGTTATTTTATCAGTTTCTTAAGAAAATATATTTGAATATTCACAACAGAGTTAAACTAGGTCCGATTTTACAAATTCAGGTATATATTTCAGGTTTAGATGGTTCATCAAATTAGAACTTCGATTACTGGTTGGAGACGATTCTATTTCAATATTATAAATATTGAGATGGTATTATTTGAAGTTGTATATTTTTTAGAGTAACATTCTCTAATGTCGTGTTTATTATTTTAACTAGAGGAGTATCTTTTGAAACTATTGTTTTAGAGACATAAACGCCATTTTGTAATTTTTTGTTTAAAACTAGCGCATCTTGGGTAATTTGTTTCAAATAATTTATTTCTCTAATAACGTAGTGGAATTACTATGGTATTGTTATTTAAATTATTTAATATTGGTAAATTTATATCAGTTCTACCTAACCTAATAGTCATAGTCCATAAATAATCTGAATTACATCTATATTTTGATATAAAATCTCTTCCTAAGATAGCAACTGTAGGAATAGGAAAATTGGAATTAATAATATGAAATTTATGCTTTATTTTATATTCATTAAGAAAAATAGTGGTTTCCGTGATGCCTAACGGTTTTATTACACTATCTGTCACGCCTTTTATTTTACTTGGATTTGAAATATCTAACATTTGATCAAGGTATATTTTAGTTCTTTTGAAAACTGATATATCTGCTCCTGTATCTAAGATAAATATGCTCCTAGAATGCGTCATTTCCGTATCTAAAACTACGAAGTTTGAAAATGATAAATCTAAATTGTACATTTTTAAAATATTTTCCGCTATTAATTTTCTGTTTTCTCCAATCGTGCCTGTTGAGGGCCCGATTGGTTTTCCGAATTTTGTTTAGTTGTATAGGTTCTTATAGGTCTATTTTGTCATCGATAACTGAACCTGAAATTATTATTACCACGCCCTCGGGCTCTTTGATTACTTTGCCAATGATAATTTGAATTCCTATTAGACGTCTGGCTTCTTGTGCTGTTTCCTCTGTAAAGATATTGTCTATCATTTTGCCGATTATGCCGAAAATGAAAAATATTAGAAGTGTTTTCTGTTGAATGCGTGATAAATTTTGTTATAGCCCCTTGAATTGTGTTAAAAGCATCGGCTTGTATTATCAGTTTCGCTCTATCTGAATTGATATTTTTACTCAAAACTTCAACTGTTTTTTCTGTGGTGTACTTAGCAGCGATTTCATGTGGTACACCTTCGCTAATATAAGCTCTTTTCAGGTTTTCAGCCAGAGACTCAATTTCTGTAGAATAACTCACAGCATCTTCTGAATTTTGTTTAAGATTTAAAAGTTTTGTCGTCAGCAGCTGACAGCTGTCGGCTTTAATGCCATTTTTTAACGTCCTTATAATATCATCTAGTGAATTTTCTGTTGTAATTAAGTCTCGAGCCTTACCAGTGACACGCGTTTTGACGAAACAGATAACTTTAATGCATCTAAAAATGATTGCAATTTGTTAGGTGAGCCATCGAATTCATTAGGAATTATTTTCCCGCAAAATTAAAAAAATCTATCACTGACATAGCCATATTTTGAAAAATATCCTCGCCACTACTACTGCTACTACCACTGTCTTCTATGATAAGAGAATTTATTTTTTCGACACAAGAGATTGGGACCTTGTAATTAACGTGTAATATTTGAAATGCCCTAACAATTTTTTAATCTCTTAAACTTATGAATATTTGTCTAGCAGCACTACTCCGTTCTGTATCATTATATTACATTATTATTATTATTATTATTATTATTATTATTATTATTACATTATATGCCATGAAGAAACTAAAATAGTAGTGAAACCATTGAATAATTTGACTAAATTGTCTTGAATATCTTTCCTGATTTGTTCACCTTTAAGTGTTTTTTCTTTATAGCTCGTTTGCTCTGTAATAACTAACGACTGGTCCGCTCCCAGTTAGACGACATAAATAAAACATAGAGTAACCATAAAAAATAAGATTAAATTACTGACCCACATATCTAAACTAACCTATGTTAACATACATCTAGGTACTAAGTGAAATCTGAGTTGTCAATGTCGCACATCCCGACACAATGTACTGCAATTAAAATACGCTCACTTTTCACCGGTCACTGCACTGCATAAAACTACTATTCTTAAAATTATCACTTACGTTTTTCTTTTATTCTTTTCTGAGAACTTCTTTATGTTGTCCTGGGATGGGTGAGTATGTTGTTCTGCTGCGGATGAGTATGTTGTATCGAGGTTGGTGGATATGTTGTCCTGGTGTGGGTGATTACCTGCTGAACGGTCTCTATACCACGCTGTCGGACACTATGGTGTTGGCGGATGCGGCAAGATTTCATCTAATGCTCCTCTTCAGCTGTCTTCTACTTTTTTTGTAAACATCTAACACCAACCAGATGATGATGATAGAAACTATTACGTACAATAACACTTTAACATCTGTTGTTACGTTGTATGATTTTTCTTCAACCACAAAATTTGAGTTCACTACTCCGTTTTCAGTAAGGCCTTGCAACGTAGATTTTGTGTTACTCATTATAAGTCACTTATAACCATATTTCAAGTACTAATTTTGTTTAAATTTAATTTTGAAGAAAAAAAATGTAGTTGCTTAACAGGCCGGGTCGCCATGTAATGCAATTAATAATAGACCGATATATTTAGATTAGTTTACTCATTGCATATCAGTTAAGTAATGAATTACAGTAATATTAATATGTAGAAATAGGTAAGTAATGCTACGTAGTCAATAATAGATAACAGTGCAAAATCCTACTGCAGGTCAGTTTTGCTAATATGACATTATAACACTAAAATGGATCCACATATAACTAGAAGACATGTACATCAAATATGGAGTATGTCATCCCAACAGCTCAGTGAAACGGGTTCCTTTATCCAAATCAAACGGTGAAATATTACGAATATTTCCCTTCCGCCAAAAACTAGAACTTGCGTAGTATGATTATTTTAAATTGGGATAGAGAAAAATAAGAATTAACGGGATTTATCGAAAAATTTCTAAACTTATTTATAAAGCGATTTTTTTTTCTAAGTTATGTTGAACCCCTACTTATTGCCGACTGCTTATCAGCCGCTGGATTAGGTATATTACGTGTAAGTGAAAGGTGTTTAAGGGTGTATCGATTTACGCCGCTTTAAATGAAAGAAAAATATTTACAAAATATAGATGATTACCTATTTAATGATTTGATGAGAAACAAGATATAGTAACACATGAAGATAGCACCTACCTTACTGATATTAATTTCCAGGATTGATATTGGGAGAGATTTAAATAAGCTTGAATCATTTTCTGTGTTCTTACTTATTTACATTAAGAATTGTTATTGCAAAAATTTCCCTTGACCTTTCTTTTTATTTAAAGCGAACTACCGGCCTGATAATCATGAAAAATTATTTCAAACTCACTGTATGTGATATTTTGACATAATCTGAAGCAGTTGCCATCTATGGGTCATTACTGCAAAGTGCACTTCACCCCGATAAATTTTTAAACTCCTTATTTTGTTGAGGTATTAAATTCTGTTAATACTAATAATAGTAACAATATTAACAATTATCGATGATGGTTGCATAACATAATTAGTATTATTTTAAACTATAACATCTCGAGATGTCTACAGCTTAAAAATTCTTTCGTTGACCTCAGCAATGCAAAATTCTGTGTGTTTACTAGGTTATGGTTGAATTTTAGTGACTAATTATTAGTTTTAAATATTTTATAGTAATTAAATAAAGGAAATTACATTGGGTACAGATATTTCCTTATAACATAGTCCGCCTTATGATATGTGCTGCTTATTTTTCTAGAGTCGAGGTAAAATTCAACGGAGTTATGACAATCTTATAATTAAAAACTGCCGTGTGTGCATTTCCGAGTTTTGTAGTACTATACTCTATTTTAAAACTAGGCGAAGTAAATAAAGCAGTCATATATAGGGTGTCCCAAAATTAACTGTAGATTTTACGATCAAAAATAAGAAAAAAATTATTTAAACATAGATCCATAAACGCCCCCTAACGGAGCTATTGCTCTTTAAAAGGGGACCCCAAAATTTGATTTTCTTCAAATATTTTCAAAACGGATCGAGAAAAAGTAATCAAATTTAAAATTGAAAATCGCAATTAGATTGTAAATCTAATGTTCTAAAAACAATACGATAATTAGCCATAGGCGTGCCAAACTGGAGGGGGGGGGGGGGCTTATTGGATAAATATTGCTCTAACTTTTTCATGCCTAAAGGTCTTTGCTGTCATAACAAAAAATTAAAAATGTTGAATAATTTTACAAAAAAAAGGTACTATTGTTTTACTTCGATAAATTATTCCGTTTACGAGTAATATTAATTAAAAAAATGTTGTGACATAGGTACCACAAAAATCTTAGATATGATATGCAAGTGTAAGTATTACTAGGCTATATGTATTAAAATTCAAAAATTTACTAATAATTACATTATTGATTATGCATTTTAAAAGCATTTTAATATGTTAAAAGGCTTGAATAACACCTTTAATATGTGTTTAATAAGTCGACAGTTTTTTCACAAAGCATATTAGGTATTTTTGTCTATTTATAGTTTCCATCTTAAACTTTTGTAGTATCACAAAATTTTTAAATTAAGATTACTCGAAAACAGAGCAGTTTATTAGATTGAAATAGTACCTTTTTCATGTAGAATAGACCAAAATTTTTAATACTTCTAACGATCTGACGACGAAAGTCTTGAGATACAAGAAGAGCAATAGTTACCCACTGACCCCCCAGTTTGGCACGCCTATAACCAATTATGAGGAATTATTTTTAAAACATTAGATTCGTAATATAAATGTGATTCTCAGTTTCAAATTTGATTACTTTATCTTGGTCCCTTTCTTATTTTTTATCGCAGAATTCACAGTTAATTTTTGGCAGGCTAATTTTGGGACACCCTGTATGCACAGGGAAAAGTAACTATAAAACATACCTAGATTATTTTGGAATTATTCGATAAAAAAAATAAGAAAAAAATCACAAAAAGCAATACAATTCGTTGCTGATTTATAAGAAGAGATATTTTATTTGCTTTTGGATTAACAAGGAGGAAGAGTAAACACAAAATAAATCTACGAACTGGCAAATGGATAATTCTGACAGACCTGTTTAAGATCGCGCACATTATGCCTGTATGGACCTGCAGGTTATG
This sequence comes from Monochamus alternatus, assembly GCA_037114965.1. Classification (NCBI taxonomy): domain Eukaryota; kingdom Metazoa; phylum Arthropoda; class Insecta; order Coleoptera; family Cerambycidae; genus Monochamus; species Monochamus alternatus. The sequence continues at coordinate 57,173,221 of CM073426.1, read as the reverse complement.
TATGTGGCAGGCGTTTTGAAGTTTTTAAGCAGTAGTGTAGTTCGGAAGAATTTTTTGTAGAGAAGGAGGGGGAAGAAGCCATGTAAAAATCATCAAGTGTTTATATTGTTCATTCAGAAATTAGAAAAATCCACGTGTAAGTAAGAAAGATTCAAACGAACTTTACCCTCGATCAAGCTATTTCCCCATACCCCTGGTATAAATTTTAAAATGTATTCTATTACATACTGTTAAGCACAAAAACTGTAGTAACTGGCCAAATTTCATAATTTAATATCATGCCGTTTATGATGTTTTTGAGAAAAGACACTAAATTTTTGGCACCTTTTGACTTGTACATGCACTGATATTTTGAATAATCATTTTAGAAACACCATGTAGGGAGAAGAAAATATATAAACATGCATAATATACCACTCTTTAACAAAGTAAATGAAATATGGCTTATGCAGAACGGATTGATAGCACCTATCAATATTTAAGGAGAGATACCAAGTCGTCGTCCTAGAAGAACCTAATATATCTAATAGTATCTAACTTGATCTTCAAAAAGACGTCCTCTTAAGCATCTCCAGTAGTCAGAAAATCAGTCTCGCCATGAAATGAATACTATAATATTCTCCTTTATCTAATCTGGGTTAGCCATAATGGACCCGTCCTATGTAGTCTAATGATTTAGATCGGCATAGATAGACTATTTCTTTTGCCATAATATAGAATTGTGTGAATGTGTAACTGTTTATCTAAATTCTAGTAGTCTCGGTCTCTCTACCTTTCTTCTTCTGGTAAATTTTATTATGATAGATTTGAAAGAACTACTAGTTAATTCTTTGGTATATGTTCTTCTTCATCAAATTTACATGATGGGAAAGACAATTTCCCATTTTCAAATAAAAAACATTATATTTGTTTTACGTGATCTTTTTTCCATGTTCACATATGCATGCGATCCTAGGAAAATGTAGGTAAACTGACATTCCATTCCATTTTACAAAATCAGTTTCTATAGAAAAACGAGTATCTCTGAAAAAGTTATAATTAGTACTATTACTACTACTAATCATTTGTAGTCAAATTGGATTTTTACGTTTATGTTAATGGGAATAAATACAACATTAAAGATTTCCTCACAATATCAAAAATAGGGTTTTTAAGGACCTCATTAAATATAATCAAATTTGCTAATAATCTGTTTCAGCACTAGAAAACAGATTATTAGTACCTATATTTGTTATGAAATAAGCAACTGATTTATTCTGTGTTCTCTATATCTACTTTATTAATGGCAAAATAAATATATTCTTGACAAAAGAGCTAATATTGCTATGATTATACGTTACCTTTACAGCCACTTAACTTCTCAAATGGCACAGATGGTAAATTACGAAAATTGCTGTATGATTATATGATATGGCACACAAAAGTCACATATTGCATGTGGTTTTAATAATTCAAGTCTTCTCAGTTTGCAGTTGCATACGTACAAGCTAGTTAAAACGTGGTAGTATCAATTTAGTAAAAGGCTAAAAAGAGAAATCTATAACATATGTAAAGTGTAATTTGTGCTAATATGTATTTTAATGAACGCATATTTTAGATTACGACTAATTTTTTTTGTTTTGAAATTTTTTGCGATATGAAAATATAATTTAAAAATTGTAAGAATTAATACACTAAAGAATGTAATTTTAGAAGTACCTGCGAAGATAAATATGAAAATTAATGAATTGAGATCTGTCCTGCTATTTTATTTTTGAATGGATAATGGTAGAATTATTGTTTTTTTTTTAATATTAAAATACTGTTTTAAAAATCCGTTCTAGCAAGTCATTTTCTGTTCCCACTTTAGTGGCATAAACTAAAATCTAGTCCAGAAGTATATCTTGGAGCAGTTTTGGTAGAATATTCTCCAAGAAATTTAAATACACGTTTCCTGTCAATCTGGCTGGCAAGACAAATGCAATTAAATAATCTCCTATTATTCTACATTAATAGAAAAATGATGTTGGTATGTAGATTTTCATCTGTCCTGTTATGAATATTATGAAAATTGAAAACATCATTATTAGTAAAGCATGCATTATCAGTTGCCAAAATTCTTGAAAGAAAAGAGAGGTTGAAGTTAGCTTTAATTAAAAACCTTATACAAACATTTAACCGAGCTCCGAACTCTCAGGCTGAGAATGCTTGAATCCACTGTAGATTATGGATGTAATAACTGTTGTCGTGGACTCCTGTGAGACATTCCGACTTCTCGAGCTCGTGTTCTACGTTTCGGATCTCTTTCTACAAAGTCCGTATTGTCCATATGGTCAGTATGGTCCTCCGTATTCACACCGATTTGTCGATCTAGACCCTGGTTTTCAAAATGAAGAACAACACTACCAATATCAAGACGTTGAGATACTTCAACAAATATCCTTCTGTTAGGCAGCCTCTGTTGGATGAAACGATCTAAATAAATTCGTCTTGTTCTCGCAGAATTGTTTCGAGCTCTCCATAAATTAAAAACGTATCGTGATACTCACGTATACTAAATATTTTAACAATCGAGGAAAAATTAAGGATATTAATGGTACGCAAAATCACTTCCGACAAGCGACAACACTTCACTGGTTCTGACATTGCACTGTAGCACTTTGCAGTTCAGATACCAACTGACCTGTACTCCCGGCCGGTATTTGAGTACATTTTCTGTTGCCACATGTTGTTATTGATTAACTAAAAAATTGTTTTATTAAAACTAAACACCAATAAATTTATAGAAGTGGTAAACATGGCATTTTATGGTATTTAATGCATAAAATTATGGTGAAATAACTTAATTAATTGAATTATTACACATGAAATTGGAGATTTTAGTTAAGTTAATTGTAGTAGTTAGATTCCCATATAAGGTTGTTTCATTTATTTTGATGTATGCCATCGCCTGTTTATGACAGTCAAACCTCTAACACCCCGCATATGATGTTCCATTTGAAATAAGGAAGTTGGCAACTAGTTGATGATAGCATTATTTGTGCTAAATGTAGTTTTAAATAACTCTAGCAATGCTAATGTAACGCTAAATTAGCGTCTCTTTTCTTTCCATACGAAAATGGAAACTATTTGGAACCGCTAGGTACTAACCTTAAAATGAGTGATAGATGTAGTAGTAGATGAATAGAAATTGTAACTGTAAACTGTTGACAACGTAAATTTTGAACTTCGAGAATCTAAAACATCAAAATTTGATTTGCAATTATTGAACCATGTTTAAAAAAAAATGAGTAAGAATTTTTTAATCGACGATCTAAGATTGGCTGATTAAACACCCATTTCAAAGTATTGTCCAGAAATTCTTGGACCAAGTGTTAATATCCTATTTAGCACCTTGTTATGACAAATTTTCATAAGGGAGACTCTCTTTAAGTGTGAGATATAAATATTGTAGTTTTTTTATTATCTGCATTTTACTTCACCGGTATGTAGGTTCTGCAAAAATTTATATTTCTGATAGTTTTTTAAGTACACCATCTACTGGTATCGATCTATATATTTAATTTCTAAAACAACTCTAGTGGGAATATTTTAAGCTCGAAATTTTATTTATTTTTGTTTATTGTAAAAGGAACATGATTTACCCCAATACGTATTCTCTTATATGACAAATAATAATACATACAATAGTGACTATGGAAAAAATGAAGATATAAAAAACACAATAAATGAATGAATGACGTATACATACAGTGCATCCAAACAATAAAATAATAACAATAAATGTAAATATTTTAAACAAAATTCCAGAAATATTTTTGAGGGCCTTATCTAAAGAATGCATTGAGACAGAAAAAATATCAACACTAATATTTTGGGAGATTTTATTACAGCTAGATAAACACCTCTTTAGGGGGTGAATTTAAATAATAATTGGTGTTAGCATGTTCACAATGGAATATATTTTTATTTATTTTTAATTGCATACGATGGAACTATAAAGTTTATCAAATTATTAATTTCAGATGAATCAATTAAATTAGAACTGTTTACAATAGAGCTTACGACTTATAAACATATCTTATAAATTTATTTTCGATTTTTTCAAGCTGATGAATATATACGAAATATTGTGGATTCCAAATTACTGAGCCACAGCTTACTGTACTACTAACATAAGCCATAAATAAATTACGGAAAGTATCTGGATTTTTAAAATCAACACAGTTCCTGCAAAAAAAAATTAACATTCTATTAGCTTTTGCAGAAATATAATTAATATGACAATGAAATATCATGATACTGTCAAAAGTAATACCCAGATTTGAAATGTGTGTAACTTCATCCAATTTATAATTTGACAACAAAAAGCTTGTTATAATCTGATGTTTGTTTCTACTAAATGTAATATGATGACATTTTCTAAAATTTATATATAAGCTGTTTTCATCACAGTATTTTCTGAAAGTATTTAAGTATTTTTGTTTTAATTCAACATAATAAGTATTACTTACAGAATGAAAGACTTTAAGATCATCTGCATACATTAAAAGTTTAGAAACACTTAGCTGCATCATAAATATACAGGGTGTTTATTAATTGAATGCCGATACTTAAGGGTGTGAATCCTTCGGTCATTTTAAGAAGAAAACTTAATATCAAAATATGTCCTAAACCTCTTAATTTTTGAGCTACAGGGTGTTACAGTTTAAAAAAAATATATTTTTTTATTATAATTTTCTTATCACTCCAGATATTTTTATGAAATTTTGTACATACCTATTAATCATTAAGGAATATTGTTTGATGTAAAAAATGTTTTAAAATCTTTGCCAATGGCGTCCATTCGAGGTTTGAACTAAACATTTTTGAAGAAAAAAATGGTACGCCACTGATTACTATAAAAACTGAAATTATTTTTAAAATTCCCATTTATTTTACAGCAAATTCGGTCCCTAGACTTACTTTTTGTACGACGCACCATTTTCACGTAAAAAATTAAAACCAAGTTTTTTCCCTAAGTTCATTGAGACTGCTTTTGATATTTTGTTGCCATTTTGTAGACACCCACCATGCGTGGAAACACTTCTTTTAGAACAAAAATTAATTTTCTACTTTAACCAGTGACCCCCATGTAGGCATAATATTAAATGTTTGGATAGAAAAAAACGGTACGCCCCTGATTTTTTTAAATTTTATTTTAATAATCGCGATTTATTTAGTAAAACGATACTTTCTAAATCTTAAACCTAAAACGAAACGACAAGACAAGAAAATACAAACAAAATAAAGAACCCAAATTATGTATTTACAGTAGTTGTTGAAAGTGTCCTCCACCCACACGTATGCAAGCATCTACTCTTCTTCGCATAGACTGACGTACATTTTCAAAAATTCCTGGGGGTGTCTCTTACACTAAGCTTTTCAGATGACCCCAGAAAAAGTAGTCTAAACTATTAAGGTCGGGAGATCTGGGCGGCCATGACTGCATTCCTCCGCGGCCTATCCACCGATCGCGATAGCTGTGATTTAAAAATTCACGCACCCGTAAGCTAAAATGTGGAGACGCACCATCGTGCATTAGCCACATCTGGTTTCTTAATAAAAGAGGAAAGTCTTCAAGCATTGGTGACAGATCTTCTTCAAGAAAGTGTAAATACGATTGTCCATCTAACCTTCTTGGGAGAAAAAATGGGCCTATCAAATTATCGTCAATAATACGAGCCCAAACATTTAATCTGTTCTTGATGATTAGATTCAACAATTGCAAAAGGGTTTTCATCCGCTTCATCGGTAAAAAGAATATACTAGTCAAATAACGGATTTTCCAGCAGCTTTTGAAGAAACCACTCACAGAAATTAATGCGCAACGGGAAATCTCTAGGGAGTAATGCTTGGTCTCTTTAAATGTGATATGGATATAACAAATTCTCGATAAGAATTTTCCAAACAAGTACGTGTGAAACATTAAATGTTGCCGCGATTTTCCCCGTGCTAGTTTCGGGGTTCTCCTCAATTTCATGTAAAATTCCTTTTTCAAATTCCGGTGTTCTTACTGTTTCAGGGACTCCTTTAGCACTGTGGTTTACTTTTAAATTTCCGGTTTCGTGAAGACGTCTATGAATCCCAGAAAATGTTCTCGGATCGGGTAGTACGCGATTTGGATACCGCTCTTGGTATATCCTTCTGGCTTTGTATGCATTTCACCGATTGTAAAATTTACCATTTTTTATGAAAAATCAATGTAAGCTTTATTGCGAAAAGAAGGGTCAAAAATTATGACACTTTATACCCAGCCTACTAATTTTTATTTCATTGGCTTTAAGGGGGCATTTAATGAGCTTACCGTTTTTTTTATTCAAATATTCAATATCATGCCTAAGTGAACTTCATTTATGAAAGTAGAAAATTAATTTTTGCCCCACAAAAAGTGTTTCCACGCATGGTGGGTGTCTACAAAATGGCTACAAAATATCAAAAGCAGTCTCAATGAAATTGGGGAAAAAACTTTTTTGGTTTTATTTTTTTTTACGTGAAAATGGTGCGTCGTACGAGAGTAAGTCTAGGGAACGAATTTGCTGTCAAATAAATGGAGATTTTAAAAATAATTTTTGTTTTTAGAAAAGGCGGTAGTGTACCATTTTTTCTTCAAAAATGTTTAATTCAAACCTCATACGGACGTCATTGGCAAAGATTTTAAAACATTTTTTACATCAAACAATGCTCCTTGACCGAAGGATTCACACCCTTAAGTATCGGCATTCAATTAATAAACACCCTATATATGTTAAATAACAGAGGTCCTAAGTGCGACCCTTGTGGGAAAAATTAGAAATATGTTAACCAATTCTAATAGCTCTCGATTTGAGAGATACGACTGAAACCAACGAGATTCTGACCAATTTCAGAAAGTTTATTAAATATGATCCGATGGCTTATCTTATCTAAAGCTTTACTAAAATCTATATAGACAGCATCTACTTGCAGCTTACGATTCATGTTACTAAGAATACAGTCTGCATATATACAGATTACTATATACAGTTCTATTTTTCATAAACTTATGCTGTTTCATAGTAAGTAATTTTGCAACATCATAATAAAAAAATCCAGGGTAACAGATTCAAACAGCTTGTCTACAATACATAGTTTTGATATAGGACGATCGTTTTCAATAAAATTCCTATCCCCAAATTTAAAAATGGGAACATTATGTGCTTTTTTCTAAATATTGGGAAAGTGACCATTCAAAAGAGATTTATTAAAAATTGTCCATTATGAATTAAAAGTAATACCGGGTGTTAAAAAAAGAGTGTAAAATATTTAAGGAGGCATAATAAGCAGAAAAGTCTCAATAAACATGTGCCCGCAAAGTAACGGGTGCGGAGATATAGAATGTTTTATGTTTTTCATGCTCTAATAGAATCTGGACATCAGGCACATTTTTCATTAAACATTTGAATGGGTGTTGTGGGTGACAGGTTTCTAGGTCTTGTTGTTTTACCAAATCGAGTTTTTGGAAGACATTCCTTTGAATCAGAGGTAACAAATGTAGTTCCAGTATGATGGTGCTCCAGCTCATTTTTCCATGGCCGTTAGAGAGCATTTACATCAAACTTTTCCACATCGATGGGTAGGAAGGGTCGGACCTGTTTTATGGCCTCCAAGATCGCCTGATTTGAACCCTCTTTGTTTGGGGATATTTGAAGACATTAGTGTATGGTACTCCTGTAAATAACCTGGAAGAGCTGCAGCTACGGATTAATCAAAAGTGTCAAGAAATCCAAACCAAGGAGGGTGTTTTCGAAAGAGTTCGAATATCGTTGAGACGAAGATGTCATGCCTGCTTGGAAATGGACGGAGGGCACTTTGAACATCTTCTGTAACTTTGTTTTTTGTTTGTTAAAAGCTTCCTTTATCGGTTTATTCCTAATAAAATAAAATATTTGAAAAACGAATAGTGATCCATATCTCCTCAACCGTTACTTTGCGGACCCATGTTTATTAAGATTTTCTGCTTATTTTGGTTCATGCTATTACCTCCTGAAATATTTTACACTATTTTTTTAACAACCTGTATATTTCCTATTCCGTAGAATTTAATAACAAAAATATTTATCGCTCGAGAAGAGATGCCCGTTCGCTGAAAGGAATGGCTAAAAACATATATTTCGTGATACCTGCAATTATAAAAAATATATAGACGGTCATCGATCGAATGCTGAAAACCATTTATTTGTATCACGCGCCCACGAAGGAGCCATTCTTTTAAGGAAAAGATAGAAATAAATCTATACGGGCAATCGTTAATCGCCTACGTGATCCAAAAATTATAACAGGAGCAATAATTTCCACGTTCCCGTATTATATTTTATGTACATACATGAATAAAGTAAAGCAATTCGCAAACTGGATTTCTATAACTTATGGAATCATTTATATCGTATATCGATAAGGTGGGTTAAAAAGTAAGTTGCTGGACTTCCATATTTAGAAATGGGCTCTAAATGCTTTGTTCTCTGCGTTGGAATAGCTGCAGTAGAAAATCATACCTTATAAATATATGGTATACAGAAGTTTTCTTTATGTACTTAACTATATTATTTCAGTTCATGTAACTTTGTAACCATTTAAATGTATTTTATTGCATGCAATTGAATGTAAATACTAGCTGTAAAGTTTTTACTATGCAGTTATTAATTTTGTATATTTAGCAGTATTTAAAATCACTGAAACGATTGGAAACATTTTAAAGCCATTTTGCAGCACATTTTATTATTTAAGAAATCTAAGAATAAAAGTAATCGCTTTCTATATTAACATTTCACGAAAAAAAATTAACCAACTACTTTCGTCTGTCTGTTCTTGGAAGTATCTTTTGGTCGATTCTGTAGATGTTTTCATATCATTTTCTGTACATTTTAATCTTTAATTTTCTGGATATGCATTAAAATATGATTTATTGTTTTCTGATTTTTCAATACCATCATGATTGTCCTCATTACTATCATTATCACTATCATAACCACTATTAACAACATCATTGTTTTCATTCCCATCTTATTGCCCTCAAATCTTCGATCATATTAAATCAATAGAGCATTTACATGTAGGCGGCGCTGCGATCAATGTTAGGTATTAAATCTAACCTCACAAATATTTGTTATTTAATTTTTGTTGTGCTTCAATTTGTGTAAAAAAATATGCCATATAACTGTGTATCGCAGTATTTATCTGTTGCTAATTAAAATAAAGATTTCATGTTTCGCAAGTTCCCTAATAATGCTGAAAAAAAAATGGTTAATAGCAATTGAGTCCAGCACGAAACCAACCCAGAAACCAAAGATCTGCTGAAAACATTTTACAGAATATTGTTATACTATTGGTCGGTCAGTGGTCGCGCGGTTTAAGGCGTCAGTACTTGAATCGAGGTGACTTGATCGGAGTTGGTTCGAGCCCAGCTGCCGGTAGACCGTATATAAGCTATATTCGTGGAGAGGATTGGCACCCTCTCTGCGGGTATGGTAGGATGGAATAATGTTAGCTTGGGTCAATGTGAGAGATTGATACCGGTTGATATTTGACTACCCCCCTAATTAATGAGGTTTTCCAGGTTTCCCTCATTCCTGCACTGAATAGTGGATAGGGCCTACCAACGTAAGTCGTTCCTGGGCGCAAATGCGGCCTGCTTAATAATAATATGCCGTCCCCTCTCCCGCACAAGTCTCTGACTTCTAGGCTAATCCCTGTGATTAGAATGAGAGGTAGAGATATTATTATTATTATTATTACTAATATGGGTAAGTACAAGCATACATGATCTATTTTCAGTGTATATTTTTCATTATTTATTAAGGTTTCATTCTTATTTTTAGGGCAATGGAAAATTCTCAAAAAACAGCTGTTTCAACGTTATATTTACCCGTACACGAAAATATGATACCAATACTATAAAAAATAATAAACGCATGAAAAGGTACATGAAAAGGCGAAAACAGGATAAAATGTAGGCAAACGTGCAGATGGAAAAAAGTAGAAATGTGACACGAGTTAAATGTAATCATACAAAAATTACTTGAATGATAATAACGCCAGTAACCCTGAGAGTATAGCAAGTGCATCTAGTAGTAACAAGTTATTTTACGATATGGTTATTATTTATTAGTTACAAAAGAGCACAACTAATATCACTCAAATTTTTATATGAAAACCATTTAAAACACCTAACAGGATTTTCAACTTTTTCTGTATTGTACTTGTACTGTAATAAAAACACCAAATAAAAGTGCATATGTTTATTATTTATATATATCATATGTACATTATTTTAAACACTGATTTTTTATATATTATTCGTTTTCTTTTCTGAAACTGTGCATTATATGTACTTTTTTATTTATTAGACATATTACATGCAAAATTTTTGCAATTTGAGCGACAACTAACAATTTTTCTATCGATTCGTGATTTATAAAATTTCAATTCCTTAAAAAACAAAGAGGTTTAAATTAAGAATTACCAGGAAATTCTTTAGGCACTCCCACGTTAACAATTTCTGTGTTAAATAACGTTTTATTACTTCTCTGTCCAAATTACTAATGTAAAATGCAAATAAACGAGATTATGTGAGGTTAACATAAATAATATTTTCATACTTTTTGTACTTGTACAAGTTTAATTTTGATAAAAGGGATGCAAATTAGATTTACAATCACTATTTGTCTTACACGAATTCAAATCAAAAATTATCGAACCACAGACTCGTAAACTAGACCATAGAACATTAATATTAATACCTAACTTTGACGCTAGCGCCCCTATCGGAATTTAATGACACTGAGTTAATGTAAATGCTCTATTGTGTTCAAGTTACCTCGGGCACTTTTGATATGGTTTTTGGCAGATGTTTATAAATATAAATGTTTTTATAAGAACATCTGATCTTTTTGTTTTTTGACATATTTTTTATTTGTTCATGTTTTGAGAAACCCCAGTTTTGTAAAGAACGTCATTTTTACTAAAAAACAGGCACAGCTGCTGTACCTCGCTAAAATACATTGTTCCTAAGAAAAATTAAATTTAAATTTTTCCTGTTTTGTCACATTGATAATCAAATATTTGGTGAAATGAAACTTATTTTAATAAATATTTTTTGTAATTTACATCAATCTTCTACTGTTATAGTGTCAATAATATCTAATATATAACAATCTGAAAATATTTTCATAAAATATATTAGAAAATTTTGTTGCTCCGAATCACAAAAAAATGATATTAACAATTACTTTACGCAATATGTACTGAAAAAATTGTGTGATGCAATAAAATGTTTCTAGGTTTTATTCAAATTTTTTACGAAAATATATTAAACTGAAAAATAAGAGAACATAATTGAAGATTCTAATAGCTTCGGAGTTTTTGTTGTAGGAACTGCACAATAGTAGAAAAGTTTCATTTGTTCCATTATCACAATAAATATCGGTTTCTAAGATGTAACTTAGTTGTAATCAGTTAGAAGCAAATCGTTTTGGATTGCCTTTGCAGCATTCATTAGCGATTGGAATAACCTACAGTAATAAAGTGTGCCTAGTAAAGTGCAGTTAGAAAAGTTTATATTAATAAGTTTTATTCGCTAAATCAAGCTTTTGTTTTATGAACAAGGGAACAATACTGTCTTGAAGCTAAACAAAATTGACGAATTAATAGCAAACGAAATTAGAAATCATGTGATGTATAAAAATAAAATAATAAATTCAATTTTAATTCCTTTTTTAACAAAATATATACAATAGCAATGGATAATAAAGAAAAATATTCTTTATTGTCTACGATTGCCTCTCAATAATGAACGAACATTTTTCTGTTCCACATTTGAAAAGCACTTCATGCAAAGAGATTTCTCGAAGATTTGTAACAGAGAGTTACAAATTGATATCTCTACCGAATTTGAAAATAGTTGTTTGTTGTTAACAGTATAATGGCAGGTGCTATAATGATACAAATCTTCTGATGATATCTATGTTCAGACTTTTTTTGAATGATGTTGGCAATAAATCTCAGCAGTAATGGTTAGATCTTGGAAGCAATAGTAAACAACGCCTTCACTGTCTCACCGGATAGCCTTTCTGTTAGGGTTAACCTCTTATTATCTATTCTAGGCACCAATTTTGCCACTGACAACATTTGAAACACTTCATAAGATTAGTAATAGAGAATGATCAGGACAATAAAGCAGGGTAACGTCTTCTCTATCGACCTTGTGAATAACATGTTTAAGATATTATGAACAATATAATGATGAGAGTTACCATAATAATAACGCAAATCTTATAATAATGTATATTCCGGGCATTTGTTGAACTGTAGCTTCAACCCCATGATATTGTTAGCAACAGATCTAAGCAAGTTGTAGTGCCTCCATTTATTTCAATATCAGTAGTTGATAAGAATTTTGTTGCAGAAGATTGCTAGGAGAAGAAAGTTTAGAATAGAGATTTTGGGAAAGAGGGAAAAAAGAAAATGGAGCTCAGGAAAGTACGACCGTGGATTTTCTTAGCATTCTATTCATATTTTCTAAGGTGTTCTCAAGATGAACCCGATGTGTTCTCAATATGAAGGTGAAACCGACGGGAATCCGTAATTGTACATTAGGTATTGTGTATAATATAATTTTACTAGCTGATACATTGTTCTTAGCTATACCTCTCCCTGGTTCACATTAAAAGAGTTAGATTTAAAATACTATCCAACGCCTTCTTTTTCTCGCCAGATTGACTTTCTGTTTGGGCTAACCTGTTATTACTTGTTCTTGCCATTATTTTTAGTCACCGGTAAGAATATGTGATAAAAATGATATCATTAGCAAGTTAACCTACGATGAATCAGCAAAGAGGCACAAATGTTGTTGTTTTTATTTTCCTTCAAAATATCAGGCACACTTAATACATACATTCAGGTGTATAAGCTTTTTTTTAATTTTATCCATGTAATGCAAATGTTGTGTTACGGTCGAACAATCAATTTCCGGAGTAACAGATTGTAATGAATGTGTTTAAACTACCTTAGCTGTAATTCTTTCACATGCAGCTGTTGTTCTTGGGCTAGGCTCTGTCGAGACAGACCCACTATTAATACCCCTGGGCCCGCTCATATATTGATTTCGGTTCCTAGTGTTGGTATTATGGCTGCTACTATTGGATCCCCTCCTGAGGTAACGATGGTCTTCCAAGACGTCCAAACATGTAAACGCAAATACAGCAAACTTCAGAAGTTAATTTTTTATTACAAATTAATTTTGCGTTCTGTAAATAAAAAACTTAAATCCAAAATAATTACCTGGATTAAATACTAAACCAAATACTCAAATTATTACTTATGTCAAAACGTATTTATTTTATTAGATTCTTAACCTTTTAATTGAAAAATATGTTATTTTTTAATATTTTAAATGCTTTCAAAGTACGCATAGGTTATTTATTAACATTACGTTGCTAATGACTAAAAAAGAAATCAAAACAAAAGTGAAATTTATTAAGCCACTTTTGCTTTCGAAATATTACATTATACAGAACCAAAAAAAGTACAGAAAACATATGTATTACAGCGGTATATCTACCTAAATAACAAGAATAAATTGTACTGGTATACATTTAATTGGTCAGGTCCAAATTTTTGTGTTATTTTTTTTATATATACTCAATGTTCAAGATAGAGTTGACCAGTATTAATCTCGAGAACTGTGGCAGATATAAAAAAAGTTTTTATACAGGGTGTTTATTAATTGAATGCCGATACTTAAGGGTGTGAATCTTTCGGTCATTTTAAGATGAAAACTTAATATCAACATAATATGTCCTAAACTTCTCAATTTTTGAACTACAGGGTGTTACAGTTTTAAGAAAAAAATTACTTTTTTATTATAATTTTCTTATCACTCCAGATATTTTTATGAAATTTTGTACACACCTATTAATCATTAAGGAGCATTGTTTGATGAAAAAAATATTTTAAAATCTTTGCCAATGACTTGGGGAAAAACTTTTTTTGGTTTTATTTTTTTTTTACGTGAAAATGGTGCGTCGTACGAGAGTAAGTCTAGGAATCTAATTTGCTGTAAAATAAATGGAGATTTTAAAAATAATTTTAGTTTTTAGAAAAGGCAGCAGCGTACCATTTTTTTCTTCAAAAATTTTTTGTGCAAACCTCGTACGGACGTCATTGGCAAAGATTTTAAAACATTTTTTAGATCAAGGTTGTAGGTACAGATATAAACTACAAAATGCTGAATAAATTTTATGCACATGGTGTTACAAGACCGATAAAAGTTTATTTTTTTATAATGGAACACGTCAATTTTTCATACATACGAAATATAAATTTGTTTTACTTGAAATTGTTTAAAAATAAAAGAAGATAACAGTATAAAATACAAGAAAATCAACAAAACACAGCAGTCGTGCGCCAATGACGCAGTCATCGAACGGTATGATTAAGTGCATATTTTACAACCACACTTCCCTGCCGCTATTTCAATGTTCTATCCTCAAATGGTGGCATGCGCGAAGGATCTGCGTGAGACGTTCCCGCCATATGAGTCTGTGAGCTGATTGTTATTTAAGCTGTGATCAGTAGTATGAGGTGGTATGAGTAGAGAAGTATCTAATGAGGTTTGCACAAGTACGTCGAGAGCTTGACTTGCTCGCGTCGCGATCTAGACGAAAACATTTTGGAGAATTTCGACCAGACCAGAAAAGAGCTAATAAAAATATATATTGCACATAGAGAACGACATATGAGACTGATTTTGTAAAAGTCGTGATCAACTCGGTACAGAACGATCCGCGATGCGCCTAGACCGCGACCTCATAGTGCGTTTATAGTAACCCGAGGATGTGAGCTGAGCACATTTTAACAATTATTTTCATATCCTTATAAACAGTAGTGAATAAGTTTAGATACAGAACTATGTTTATGTAATAATAATATTTACATGTACAGTTAAATTTGAAAAATACATATTTTGAAAGAATTATTGGTTAGACCACATTCTGGTATTATTTACTTGTTTTACTTCAGCACCTTTGAATATTCGCAGGTGGCGTGAGATATTCCTGTTACTTGCTAAGCTTTATATTATTTAGTTCTTAAATATCTAAAATTATTTGTATTTGTAAAAAAACACTATTTGAACAATACGGCGCCCTTAAATACTTTCTTTGTATCTGTACTTAAAGTTTCCTAGATTAACATGTACTAACTCTAGGTACTGTTATTTAAATTTATTTCACTTAATGTGAAATTAACGCTTAGCATAATTATTTTACATTGTATACACCTGCTCCTACAACTATTTTGACGTTATATAGAAAACCTATCATTTAACTTCGTTACATGATAATATAAAAATAGAGAATAAAATTCCTCGTTACAAAAAGTAGTGCGGTTAAAAATTACTCTAACATTTTTAACAAGTTGTTTAAATTTAATTTGACACTTAAAAAAGAGCCAATTACGGAATACATTTAACCGGAATTTTAAAATCACATTTTTACTGCATAGCAAACGTTACAGTGGAAAGAAACGGACAGATCAAATTGCCAAACTGCACAATCCAGTGAACACAAATTGGAATCATGTTTCTTTTAATTACATCGTTATTCTGCGGATTTAAATACTCCGACTCATTAATACTGCAGATTATTTTGCTGCGATAATCAACTGTGTTCAGTTTTTTTGCTGTAATTGTTTAGGTATTTGTAGTCCCAGAAAATCGAAATGTTTCAATGAATTATGTTTTTCGTTTGATTTATTTACAACCGATGAAGATTTAATATACGCATTAAATAGCGTAAAAATTCACTTCTGCCATATACCTCGTGTTCCCTCTAAGACTTTCAGTGCTTATATCTCAGAAACTATCATAGCCAATGTGACGAAATTTAGTATACAGATACTAGATGGCACGTAGAATCTGATGAAAATATCAATTATTGTACAGGGGTAGTTAACCTCGCTAAAACTTATGTTTGAATTGAAATATATTTAATTATATACACATTCTGATAAAAAAAACAATACTATTATAAAGAAATACCTAACTCATTAGCTTTCGAAGTTAATAGGACTTTATCTATCAAAAACATTAATAATGTGCTGAAATATGTGGACAGAATAAACTTATCTATAATTTCTAGGTTGTGCTTTAGTAATATTTCTTTTGTGGTAGGTCATGACTTTCAAAGACAAATACGTTCACATTATAATCAAAAAGGTATTTAGATGTTATTAAATTTATTTGTTGCCAAATAATCGATAATTATTATTGCAGTTCGAAAAAGGTAATATCTTTACACGCTTTTGTAAATTATTTTGTGATTAAGAATACGGGTACCTAATTATTATATAAGCTTAAATTTTTTTGTAAGCACTTGAATTAGCTTCAATGATGGCAATCTCTCATCCAAGAATTTTTGTGACATTTTTTTCTTGTTTTCAAGAGACGTATCAATATAGCCTTCACACACGGTGTTGGACTTTCAACCACCATGCCGTTTTATAGTTAGAAGGTCTGCTCCTGTGTTGGGTAGAAATGAAGTAGATGATCGTAGAAAACGGTACCCTATATATTGTTGAAGCTGTAATAAATTGAGAAAAAATGCAATCTTCTTTGGCATTACACTAAAAGTATTTATACCAACAGGAAGTTTCTTTTACCACATCTGTAACCAACAAAAAATCTTCCATTATCGGCATGACTAGGGCGCAGGGCAAGGTATTTTCGTATTACCTGGATAATATTCACATTTTAGATTCTCCCGGCAGTGATGAAGAATTCTCGGGAAACTTTGATTTTCGTATCCTCTATGAAGATATAAAAAATGTTTCCTTCATTTTTTACGTTTTCTAACAGCAAATTAGTTAACTCGTCCACTCTGTATGCACATCCAAGTCCAATAATTAAGGCAACCTTAAATTATGGATTTATGAATTTCAAATAGCAAATATTTTCTTGTTCTCACCTTTGTTAGCAAGAATTTTGTGTCATCTCATCTTGTAAAAATTTTGAACCATCCTTTTTCGTTAATATTCTTTACTTTTTTTGTTTGTATCCCATTGAGTGTTCTTTTTTTTCAGAAAAGCAATTAAATTGTTGAATTTACTGATATCAACATTTTGCCACATACAGATTATAGACGGCAGCACAGAATAGAACGTGTTCTTGGATAATTCTTCAAAAAATGCTAATAATACCTTTTCTTTTGCTTCATATTTTATATTCTTAGATGCACACAATCAGTGAATTATTTATAAAATTGTTCGTACTTGGTTCTCCATTTATTTGGTAAAACTGAAGCTACTGCAGTTACAGCAATTTCAAGAGGCAAGTTTTCTGTTTCTGAATCACTAATTATTTCAATCAACACCACATTTTCACGATTTATTTTCACGAAATAGTAGAAACGAAAACTCAATTTTGTTTATAACAAGTTTGACAGGCTACCATAACAATGCCTTTGCTTCTTGATTTTGAATCAACACTTACAAACTGGATCTGATTTTGGATTTTTCTCAATTTAAAGTAAATGTTTTGCAGTTCTAGATAAAATTTTATATAGTACACTAACGGCATTTTTATTACAATCGTGAAATTACACGACTTGGACTACATCTTCGCCGTTTAAATATCTCACTCATGTATAATAATGCCTATATCACACTTGTACTATAAATAACAATTATGCCATTAATTTGACAATTTATAGTTTCGATATTTACCGATGTTAGTTTCTTCTATGTGAATCCGGCTCAAGGCTATACACATTTTGCATGTCAAAACAATGAAAACTGGACACTTTTTGGAGGAGTTTTTTATGTTACATTTTACAATTTTTTAATGTTTTTTGTATGATAATGTGTTCACAATTAAGTATATTTCAATTTAAACATAAGTTTTAGCCGGGTTAACTATAAAAAACCAAAATTTAGTCGATTTTCTGAAAAATTTGAACATTTTGTTAATGATTGATGTTTTCATTAGATTCTACGCGCCATCTAGTGTCTACATACTAAATTTCGTCGCACTGGCTATGATAGTTTCTGACATACAAGCACTGAAAGTCTTAGAGGGAACACTCGGTATAAGTATGGATAATTATCATTATGATGAAGCAACAGCGGTAATATCCCTTTTAAATACTTTACAATACTCAATATTTTCTATAGTAATCGGCCACTACTTAGCATTATTACCAATTATTTAATTTAAAAAGAAAAATTTTACAAACAATGGAGATTAAAAGAAAAACATCAAGTAAAACAATAACTTGATATTTAAATAGATATGTTGCAACTGTTAAAATGTATTTTATGAAATATTACTAAATTATTTTTCTCAATCCCACTCTCCTGAATGGCCTAAGAAATTTACGAGTTAGAATATATGCACGCTTGATGAAATATGTTTTTTCATATATCCTGAAATGGTTTTATGTCACATAAAAATGAGACGAAGCAAAGTTTAAGGAATTGGATCCATTTTAACTTCCACTATTCTAAAAACGCCTATCACAGGATTTCTTTGTTTTATTTAATACCCGCAGCTTTTACGCCAATGCGGAGAAGAATGCTGCAAGACAGCTTTTGGTTAAATCCCTTTGCTTTCCATCCTCTGATTCAAAATTTATTTGTATTTCTCACGTAAGCTCAGGAAATGTAGTAACGTCTATTCTGCCAAAAAATATATTAACTGATAGCTGTTTGTTGAGACAGTCTAAAAAAATTTAAATAAGTTAGAAAGACCAATCTCTTCACTGTGTCAATTATACAAATTTTCTCCAGGATATATAACAATTTCCAAGTTGAAATGTCATTTAGAATAAGAAAAAAAATAATTTTCACTTATGTTTTATCATAAAAACTTCTGACTTCAACTGCACATTGAGAAAATTGTATTCGGCATTATAAACATTGTCATATCCTGTGAAAAAGTTTGAGGTAAATTATTAAGTATTTTTAGGGTATATGGTACAGTTACAATTCAGAATCTTTTATGGTTTCTAGCGCATTTTCCATCCAAATGTTAAAACAATGATTTCAGCAATTTCAGCATTATATTTTTGCACTATGCTAGTAAGAACTTCCACCTGCTGGATGTATCCTTTGTGCATCTTTAGTTACGATTCTTTAACCTTGAAACGCCAGCCTTAAAAGTGTACAGGGTGATTCAGAACTTACCTAAACAAAAATTTTTTAATGCAGTGGGAACTCTTACAAATATAATTTTGTAAAAATAAAATCCAAAAGAGTAGTTCAAAAATGATTTCAAAATACAATTCCACGCGGCATGGAAATTGGTCCACTGTAAAACCTGATAAGGTATATAATTGGCGACCGGACAAAAAATTGAAAGAAATTCCCAGGGAAAGAAATAAATTACATTTTACTACACCTATTTTAATGCAGCAAATTTAACTGCTTTTGCCACTATTGTTATTAATTTGTGATTTTAATTAGTAAAATAGTTTGACATACCTGATTTTAGAACAAAATTTTGGGCCCATCTTACCCAGTTTCTACAAAGTGACACGTATGTTTCTGCTTCCTTGACCGTTTTGAACTTGTAAATTATTGACAGCAGTTATGATACTTTTGCGTAAATCATCAATAGTGTCTACTTCTGTGTAATATACTTCATTTTTTAAATATCCCCACAAAAATAAGTCCAAATGATTTAAAGTCAAGAGACCGTGGCGGCCATTGTATCGGTCGTCCTCCTCCAATCCCCTGGTATTAATGCTCGGATACGCTGTACATGCTACAGATATAATTAAGCCTCGGGATGATATGCCACACCGCTGCAATAAGCCGTGGATGCCTTGGACCTTCATCTCTTCCACGATTCGGTTGCAAAGTTCCCGCGTCACGCCTCCATTTGCACTACACTTGCACTCACTGCACCGCACGCCAAGTAGCTGCATTGCACATGTTTACCGGGAAATCGTTCTGCTAAGGCATTTTCACTTCATCATAAATTAAAACGAGTTGCTATATGTAAGCCATTTTTAATATTTCAAAAACTGATGTAGATACTTGCATCACAAAAAAGTTAATACGATAAGTAATCGCATATTTGAAATCCCCTGCCTAGAGATTACAGTAGCCCAGCGATAAAAAAGTTGAAACTACTAGAGCTTCAATAATTTTTTTCTCGGAAAGTATAATTTGTCCATAGTCATAGTTTTCTTACGTAATTCAATTCAATTCAAATTATAAAAAATTTGCTTTTAAAACAGCTCATGAAACGGCCATATTTTTCAACTAGAAACTTTTTGATCCTGCTAATAACCGAAAGTAAATGTTTCTCGGGATGATCAATCGGAAAATCCACTTCGTTAAAAAAAAAGAGCAGTTATTTTAAAAATGTTAACTTTACAGTAAAAATGTACGGTGTGTTACAGTAATACAGTGTAATATGATATTTAGGCGTGCATGTAGCACAGTCGTCTTTACATAAAGGATTTAAAAAATGTCAAATATTTGGACAGGATCACGTTGGAAAACAGCGAGTCAAAAGGAAAACCATAATGATGAAGATGTCAATACAGTGCTACTTCTACAATCAGTGAATAAATATCCTACGACGTCACTAAAGAGATGCTCAGAATATTTAGGAGTTGAGAAAAATCGCACATACAACTGAATAAAAAATGTGCCAAATGTTCTTCAGTAATAAATTTCAAAATTTAACTCATTTATCAAAATTTTTCTACTTCCACCCTCTTGATGGTCATCCAAGCATTCTGCTATTAACATCCTAATTACACTATACAGGGCGATTTACAACTCAATGGACATAGAACAGGTGTATGTAGAGAACAACAAAACAAGCTGATTTTTCATACGATTTTTTTTCTCATACCTACGGTTGGGGAGATATTGGCCTCAGAAAATGTCTTTAAAGAATCGAAAAACTCGGTATTTCAGCAATGCCTTAACACAGAACAACCAAATTTTGTAAATATATTTATTGTATTGACGTTTTTAGCTGCTAGAAACTTGAGGGCATCTCAAGAAGAGGTCGTATAGGAGTGGGTCACGCTTAAAATTTTATGAATTTTTTCAACCCTTACTTAATTTACAATTAAGGTTTACAAGTTAAATGAAAATTCAATTTTACAGTTCATTTATTCTTTTCAATTTTTCGACAAACCGTCCGTTTTTAAAAAATTGAAATTTTGTGATAGGGATCAAAACCGATTAAATCGAATAAAAATATATGGTTTTATAACTGCGGGTAGGCTATGCTACTAGTGCTTTAAGGCCCACTATTATAATCTAGGTTTAAATTCGAACTGAAGTTTAACTTTTAGATTTGACTGATACACAATGGAATGTTATGTATAATCTGCAAGTTAAACTTCAGTTCGAGTTTAAACCTAGGTTACAAAAGTGGACCTTAGCATCCAGGACTTAACTTAGACATGCATGCACTAAATAAAATTGGTGACAGATGGTACTAAAATTGCAATTGTTATCAGTCATATCACTTAACTTTGTCAACACATCTAATCGATTTTTGGTTTATATGTCGATAAAATCATGAGATATTTCATCAACAGAAAGGCGCTCTTGATTCAATGTCGTAAAATATACTATTTTGTAGAATTTCTGATTTCATTAATTATTTGAAATCGATACCATACATATACCTAAATTTTTACTGACTGAATTGTCACCTGATAATGTTATGGAGGTGTGAAATAAAAAATAAAAAATATGCTTTTCAATCGCATTTAATTGTTCAGAGGGAGATTAACGTATCTACATAATTAACTCTCCAAGCTACATATGGTGTTAAATAAACGTTTATTACCTACACGAAATTTATACCATAATTTCATGTAATTTCGTGTAAACCTATTAAACAATCATGTGTTACTCGAAAAAGACAAATAACATAAACACTTTATTTCACACATTTCCAGTAACGGGAATAGTAGGTTACTATGGGGATGGTTAGGAGGCCAAATTAATGATTCGTTGAAGTGAATTTTACCAGAACAGTGGTTGGTACTATTGACAAGAAGAGGCAAATGAGTTACTTGTTGTTACGTGTTGTTACAAGTTTTTTCTTCAGAAGTTCGAAACAATTCGGAAAATTTCGTTTCATATTTATTTAATCTTCAAAAATTGTATTTTCATATTGTTAAATATTGTTAATAAATAATTACATATTTTCTCTTGGGTTTCATAAGATTTGCACAACATTGGCTGGATATTTTTTACTGTATTAGAAAGGTATTTTAAGCTAATATATATCAAATCTTCTACAATTCCTATCAATGAAGTCATATGTATGCTCTCTGATACCAAACATTTAGGTATGCTAATGAACAATTCCACAGGCAAAGCTCTATTCTACTAAAAAAATTAATCTAGCTAAATTTACTAACCTGGTTTAATGAAAACATTCTATAAATATCTAAATTCACTTTTGAAATTATGGGAACTCGAAAATTCAAAGACAATAGATGAGATCTGACCTATTTCTTCATTGTTAGGATTGCTTCTTCAGGTGGTCTCCTTTAAGTTGAGTCAAATATCTAACTATAAAAATTATTATATCAATAAATTGATTCAATGATGGGAATTGTAGGAGATTTGATATAATATATTAGCTTAAAATACCTTTTTAATACAGTAAAAAATGTTACAAAAGCTAATAATAAGGAATATATGGGTAGATATTGTGGGTGTAATTCAACGCTGGTTGGGGCTTTAGTCCACAGAGTAGTTAGTTTCACACAATATTGGATATAACTATTATTACAATACCTTAGCTACTTAGCAAATCGTAATACTTACTGAATGAGTATTAATTAATTAAAACAGAATGGATAATTTTAAATTTTATATAATGAGGAATACTTATGAAAAAATAATATGGCATTAAAATCTGTAATACACTTCTCTTATCAACCAAAAAATAATAGTCTTGTTTAGTAATAGTAATAATGAACGATCAACGTAATAACTTTTTATCTAAATAACATTAAATAATAGTTATTTATGCTTGTTGCATAAATACAAAAAGTAAGTGTTTATTGCACGCGACGTGAAATTGTCCAACGAGGCCGTCAGGTCGAGTAGGACAACACGTTGAGTGCAATAAGCACTTTTTGTACGAATTACATTCACCGTTCGATTTTTTTCACCAAAATCTTACAAAACAATGGGATTATTAACAAAAATAGTTTTTTAAAATGTAATTTTAACACCCTGTATATTGAAACAGGGGCGCCCAAATAAAAAATGGCATAAGGAAAGTCACATTATTTTTGTCCAAAGAATATGTGGTTAATGACATGGCCTTCTATTATGGGAGACCCTGTATATAAAAAATATTATAATATAAAGTACTTTTTTCCTCTGCGAAGATTTGCATCATAAGAATTCTCCACTTCTTGCGATATCAATACTCATGACAATATGTCTAGGGTCAATTGCTTTTAAATATCCATTGCTTGTAGTAGGCCCGTTCACTGAAAATTGTTCGACATTCTCCCCAGATCTAGGTTGAACAATTCTCTTAGCAATTTTGGCTTTACTTTCTACAGAATTCTGGATGTATCCTTCATTCGATTTCCAACACCCATGCTTTTTTAGCGTAGTAATATACCCCCCCCCCCAATATTTGATTGTCTAGTTCTATTAAGCAAAATAAACTTTATTGTATCTCGGGCCAACAGAAGACAACATGCTACTTTCTATTATTCTACTGCTAGATCTAATATATTAGTTGTCCAATTTCACTTATGTGTGAGTTATATAACAAAATTGCAGTAGACTGCGACATATTTAACGATAGCTTGAATCTCATGTAAACATAATCGGTTAAATTATTATCAATTATACTCGTGTTTTTTTCTTGTGTATTTAGTGTTATACTAAATTATTAGATTCTTTTGTTTAAGATTAAGTTTAATTCTTGTGTTGTACAGTACTAGTATATACACTATTTGTTTAATTATTTTATTCCTGTAATTGGGTTTATCCTGCTGGAATAATAAAAATGAAATATGTTTTTTCCTCATATTAGTTACATCTGTCAACACATCTTTTAATAAACAACGTGTAGAGTTCATCCAGTGTCAGATGGGAACATGTAAATCATTATTTATTTCCAAACTAATTTCTATCCTTATGCTGGCCGATCGCCAGTCTCATTTATATTTGCTTGCGATATTTCTCTATCCTCGGTTTAAGAAAAACATTTTTAATAATTATTGTATTAATTATTTGTGTCCAGGGACTGACAACTGACATTGAACTCTAACCGTGGACATAGTAATGTATAATTGCATTGAGCCAATTTTACTATGAATACCCGCATAAATAATTTTCTCCATGAAAATAATTAAATAGGTACCTAGCTAATATATATATTTATTCAAATTATTGATCTTAAATATTATAAATTGGACAGAAGAAATTGTTTTCATTCCTTTGATTTCATGAAATAAACTTATACAAGTGTACTGCTGACTCTTGCGCTAAGCAATTTAAATGTTATCGTTCAGAACGTGCTGGTATGCAATGTATCCCAAAACACTCAAGAATCACTCTTAATTTCGTTGTCACATGAGAGAATAAGTAAGTTTTTTTGGGAAGAGAATGAACACAGTGAGATATTAACAATTATTTTTTCAGGCCTGCGAAAAAATTGTATACAGCAGCACAAACGTGGTTTTTAGTAAAACGTTACCTATTCTTGTGTACATTTAACTTTCCATATAATACCTAGAAAACGGAAGCTTCTAAATTAGAAAAGTTCATCTGATGTTTCTGTTGTACTGCAATGATTTAAAAAATTATGTATCAACTTCTTGTACTGCATTTGCAGATGATATAAAAGTGTTAGCTTAGCATGAACAACCCAGATATGACAGCATTGACAAATATACATACATACATCTATAAATATACGAGAATATTAAAAAAATCATAAAAAATCAAGAAAAAACTTACAATTTCATCCTCTACGTTCTAATTATACTTGTAGTCCATTGGTATTATTGAATGGGAAATCTGTCGAGCAAGTTACTAGTTTTAAGCTTCTAGTATTATACAGGGTGGGCCAATAGTGTGTGGACGGAACATTGTGGCTATACTGATATATATTTTTAAAATCTGCTGTTAGTGGGGGGTGGGGAGTAGTAAGAGCTATAAACTGAAAAGATTTTTACTGGCATTCCTATACATATACAGGGTGATTCATATTAAAGTTGTATTTTTTTTTAATGGAACCCCCTGTATATTATTGCATATTTGGATTCCTCGGTCAATTCTAGTATGACTTTATGTACCAAGTATGGTATGAATAAATACTGCCATCATATTTATTTATTTATTTATTTATTTTTCAATTTAGTTTAAATTAATTGGTTTGCATAACTCCATCATAGTAAAAAGTAATTGTGGATTAGAAGAAAAGTATAAGAGATAAATACAGATAACTTTATATCGGGTGAAAGGTAATGAAATGTGTTATCTGGTGACGTAAAAAAAATCAAGTTATCCATGATTGAAGTTAGAAATTAGAGCGACGATATCAGGCATAACAAACAGAGTTCATAATTGACTTTCTAGCTCTTGGTAATAATAATAATAATAAATTTATTTTCCTGTTAGACATGACAGATACATGTATAGGAATAGTCAAAATACTAAAAGCTAACTTAAACATTTAAAATATTCTGTTACAGAATAATAACATTTAGTTACTAAAAAGGTTTTTAATTTAGTTTTAAATAAACGCTCTTTTTTAATTTTTTTAATATCGTCAGGTAAACGGTTAAACATTAAAGGACCTATATAATTAGGTGAATTAAAAGTTACTTTTAATCTAGCTGTTGGAACATGGAAATCATATTTCTGTCTTGTGTTGACATTATGGTAATCTCTATTAATAACGAACTTACTAAAATTTTTAAACACATACAAACAAACTTCAAAAATATACAGTCCTGGTAATGTAAGAATAAAATATTGCTTAAATATATGTCTACAGGATTGAGCGCTGGACAAATTAAAAATACATCTTAAAATACGCTTCTGAGACAAAAACACAGAAGTTGAAAAAGTAGAGTTCCCCAAAAACAGACACCATATCTTAGTCGGGACTCGACTTGAGCGTAGTATAAACAGAGCAACTGGTCAACATAAAGTACCGTACGTATATTTCTAAATAAATAGTTAATCGATGATAATTTTGACGCCACCGCTTCGCAATGACCCCTCCAATTAAGGTTTGCATCTACAGTTAAACCTAAAAATTTGACCATATCCGTATTCGAGCATAAAGAGACATTATTGATATTTATATTTAATTTATTGCAAATTAATTGTATGGAGGGTGGTCAATAATTTCCCCCAATCACAGCCTCCTATGTTGCAGCCCATCTCAGATATTCAACTGTTTCTAGACATCAGCTTTTTGACAAAATATCGAATAACGTCCAAACGGTACGTTTTAGGCACCAAGTATGGTACATGAAGTCAGTGGGCAGTGGGAACACGACAAATTCAACCCCAATAGATGAGATCTGACCTATTTCTGCATTTTTATTAACAAAAATTTGTAAATATAAGGTATATGTAAAGTAATTCCTATAGTAATAGTATACTGCTTAAGTTTGTTATAGTTAATTAATAACTGAGCTTAATACAGTTCGAGGCGAATACAAAAGATTGTTTATATTAATATTTCTAATCAATCTATGATTTTAGCAAGTCATCGTAAAACCCCCATAGCGGGTACATTCATAATTCTCGTTCGGAACACTCATATAACAACAATCAATCAAAAGCTTAATCTAATGGAATTCAAATACAATACATATTTTGTAGTTGTATGTATGGATATTTTTTTGGAACTTGTTATTTTAATGCTAAACAAATTATGTATATGTTTAAATTGATATGTTTGCCGCATTTATTTATACAATAGATTTGTGAATAATGTTGATAAACAAACAATGAAATTTTTTAATATCTTGATTAAAGTGAACAAATTTTTGCCTTAAGGTACTAGAACAAACTTATGCTTATGGGACTGTTTATAAAGGCAATTTTCAACGAATTTATAGCCATTTTCTGATAGGATGTTAGAAAATTCGAAATGTAGCAAAGCTACATCTAGTGGCCATTAACTACTTCATGCTGAACCTGATAGGCCACAAAGCAGTGAGGCGTCCTACATGGTCTGGACACCAATGAAAGCCCGTAACTCCTATCACGATTTGGCGATAACGATATTTGTAAAACAGAATTTCAAGAAACAACTACACTACAAACTCGTCCCTTCTCTTATGTTGGGTTTGACAGGCATAAACAATCGGGGTGGTTCATCGCTTCCTCACCTATGGCATACTGATGAGAGCTAATAAGCTCGAACCCGCGGTATATGCTCCGGCTGATGAATGGCTTTTCCTGTTTACTATAGATATAATTTCATGCTGATCGGGCATTAGTCCGCAGAGTAGATAGTTTTTTGCTGAAATTCCGCTTTGTAAATTCGAAATAATACCTTTTCACTGTGCCAATTCTATAAGGTTTCCCCACTGCATAAAACAATTTACAGGCTACCAAGTGATTTAAAATAAAAATAATATAATATTTATATGTGTTATGCTTCATCATTACATACATCTTCTTATACTTTATACGCGTGTTGCACACTAAGAAATTTGTATACAGCAATACAGGGTGAGTTAGTCATCAATTTTAACCACGTATTCGGAGGCCTAATAAAAGAAGAAAATCGAATACAAATTTTTTTACTCGACCTTTAAAAAAATAAACAAATCACCCTTTAAAAATCGTTAACACGAGAATCCTGGTGCACTACGAACTTTCTGATGACGCACCCATCCGACAATTGAATTCCGGATTAAACATCGTTGCCACATCATGTTTACATACATAATATCGTCTAACACTTCAACGTGTTGTTCAAATTTACCCCCATTTAGCACTTTCTGCATTTCCCGCATTTATTTCCCCTGAAATTTGTAGATCACGTCACACATTTGGAGGGGGGATGGAGAGAATACAAGCAGTAAGCAATAGTTTGTTTATTTCGGTCTCGCATATTCGTCGTAAATTATTAGCAATGCATAATTTTACAAATTTTCTGAATCTGCGGAAATAGTAGTGTTATACGGAGAATGTTTACGAAATGCGAATGCCGCTGTTGCCGGAATATTGGAGATGTCTACCTACCAGATGCGCGAACTTTGTGTACCTAAGTGCCTTCGCAATACGGGTTCTGTGAAACTGCGTCGGGTGAGACTGTTTTAAATTTAGTTGAGAGCAGCCTACTAGAACCACAAGAACCATTTCAAGGCGATTGGAGATATCCCAAAGCAAGGTCTGCAGAATATTACGAGAAAACTCACTGAACCCGCATCATTTTCAGAAAGTTCAAGCTTTAGATACTTTAGAACCTGCTGATTTCCCCAGTCGTCTTGAAATTTGCAATTATTGGCATCAAAATCAAATTGCGGCTCACCCTAATTTTATTAATTAAGTGGCAGATGAGTGCAGTTTTACTCGAGTTGGCATTTTAAACAGGTTAGTACCATAGTACTTAAAAACAATAAATTTCTAGGCAAGATGTACGCAAGTACAAACTGAATAATTAATTGAACTTACGAGTAATACTAAAAATTCATATTATTAAACTGTAATAACCTAACATTCGAAAACATTTATTTATTATCTACATTTGTTTTTATTAACAAATAAATCTATATTTAAAATATATATATTTTTATCTAAATTCATTCATGCGTCTAGATAAAAAAAATAGTTTTACTCCTTGTCGTTAAATAACAGTACAAAAACTAGGTAACTAGTTGACCTAATAATACGGTAGGTCAAGATTAACTCTCGATAACTTATTTGAGCATCAGATCAGAGGCGTGCCATTTCGGTCGTGGACAGTTTTCTGTCGACAACACTATGGTTTTTTATTACTTAGTATTTAAACACGAAACACTTTTCAGCTTCACTTCATAATTTACCGATTGGGTATAGGTTTTTTATGTAATGTACGTAAAGGGTTTATTACTCGGTTTATTATTAGATACGTTGAAGTTTTGTTATTTCAATGTAACTAAGCTAATTTCAGTCATAACAGCTACATTTGCTCAGATGAAAATCCACGCGCTATTTGTCGGTTTAACTTTCAGAGGCGATTTGTTGTCAACGTATGGGCAGGAGTGTACGGATATCGTTTGATTGGACCGTATTTTCTACCGGAAAACCTGAGTGGCCCGCGTTACTTGCAATTTTTAATAGAATTATTTGATTATTATTATTTGATTTCATTTGATATAAACATTTTATATTATTATTGGCTGAAGTTGAACTGAGCAAGAAAAAATTATATTCTAAAGTAGTCAGTACATCCATTTATTTGTGATGTCTAAAACCTAGGTAAGTATATATTAGAAAAATATTACAACTTGGCAACATTGCATCAGGTCGACATCGTGTTGAACTGTGAGCTGTAAACGACCAAGGCTGTGAGCGGTCAGTGACAGTCTGAAAAGGAGGTTTAAATAATGATTTAAAAATATTTTTTTTCGGCGTAAATACGCATTTAGATTTTTTTTAATCGCGTATTCGCATTATACTCATTATTTCCTATCCCTCTTAAAATTAATGACATTTTGATTGATTCACCCTGTGTAATGACACCCTACATAATTCGTTTAAAAAATCATTAACTCTTAAATTCATATAAATTATTAATTAGTTTTGATAAAATGTGATAAAAAACGCAGCGCTACAATTCACTGTTTTTAATTGTGTAATTATAGTATTTTCTTCCAAAATTTAAAGGTACTGAATATTTGTTCGGTTTGGCAATACGTTAATAGAATTTTATTTATTCTGTTAACTGCCAGCCTTAATTATTATTGCAAGTCCCTACTTAAATTATATGAAAGTAATGAGTATTTTTGTTTCAATCTCTGTTACATTTTCTATTACTAATGTTACTAACTTAAGAAAAAGGAGTCACTTAAATTAATTGATCTAGATTTAAAAAACTCATATTAATTTGGTATTAAAAAACAATTTCAAATAACTGAAACGCTTTCATTAATTTCAACGATTTGAATTAAGTTATGGTAGTACATACTTGTGTGTGTCTAATAAGTGAGAAATACTGTAACAGTTTATCATCAGTATCAATCTCAACACGATTGGCATTTTTTCCAAACAAATGTTATGTACACCTCATGATAAAATCGATTGAAAAATAAATGTTATTTATGATACAGAAGACAATGCACTAATAACGTAGAACGTATCATATATTTGTAACACATATTTATTAGATATACTTACTTATAGAACACATTAGATAGATAAGTAACGGATTTACAGTCTCATTTTTAGCTTCTGCATAATTAAACGTGACCTTGCCCTTAATTATCAATCTTTCAGTAATTATAATCGAATATTGTTTGTTTGAAATCATTATTTATGTTAATTTATTACTAATTTATTAAGTAAAAAATACGTATATAATTTTACTCATACTGATAACATAATATTGTTTTTAGAAACTACTTTAATACATTTTGTTTATGTAGATTGAAGAAATTCTACAATGTTTTAAGTCTTACGGTAGGTGAACGCTCTACTGGGTGTCCAGATTATGACTACCGTCATTTTAAGAGCTTATATGTCTGACCAAACGCAACAAAAATGAAAAAAATGTCTAAAACGAATAGTTTTCCTACAAATACATTTTAAGAATAACAATATAATGCATAACTGTGTTGCGAAATTACAAACTAAGGTACAATTAAGGTTAAGTAAAAGCTCCTGCAACGTAATTTTTTCATAATTTGTATCAGTTTGATGAAGTACACAACTACAATTTCTCAGAAAACAATGCAATCTATCAGCTGTTAGCTGCTGTTACCCTAAAAGTAATATTAGTCCTAGTAGTATTGTGGCTAGCGCATTTTTCTCTAGTGCTTTTTTGCAGCTATCTGTGGATGGAAATGTGTGGATAGCTTCACTCAAACAAAATTTTATGGCTACGAGACGTTTGTATGATAAACCTTTGTCGCAAGTAGTAGTGGTCAAAACCACTTGTAACTATTTCACATTTTATTTGGTGTTGTGAAAAGATCACTAAGAAAACCAGTCAGTAAGTAAGTACCTATGTTTAGGTGTACCTATTTGTAATTATTTTGTACAAATACGTTACAATTCCTGATATGGTATGTGAGCAACGTTATAATAAGTTTGTTACCGTTGGTTAGAGAAAAATAAATTGTTGAATTAAAAATGTTTTATTTGGTACAATTTATTATACAGCAAAATAAAGATACTCATATTCCAGACAACTTGTAGTTTTTGCACACTAACTCCTTAATGGAGCATGCAAAAATATGCTTTTTTATAATATTATCATACGACGCTAATTTTTTTTTTGTTTTTTTTTGAAAAAGTTTTGTTATTGTTTTCAAATTAAGTATGTATTTTTCAAAAAACAACATTAACGTAAAATAATATTTGCAGTCTATTAAAAACCGCATATTTTATCACTTTTCATTGAGTTACTAAGCGAAAACTGAAAAAAACTAAGGTGTCTAAAAAATAATATGTAGGTAACAGCTAAGACATTGCTAAATTTACCAATTGGTATATTTTACTCTTTTAATTTTTATTGCTGTATTAAAGTTGCGTGCATTCATTATAATATAATTAATATTTTTCATAAATATCAAAAAATGTTAAATATAAAATTGTAGGTTGCAGTTTACAGAATATTTAGAAACAAAATGTTATTTACATATGTCTTTGTTTATCTAATTTTATTTTTGTCAAATGGTAAAATATTTTTTACATTGCATTGATGCTTATTAACATAGGTATTATTTTCTTTAAATCCAAACTTAATTGAAATTCACATATAATGAAAAAATGTGTCAATTACATTTTCTTTTACAAATAAAATAATCTTTTTTTATATCCATAAAAATGGTAGTTCTTTTGTTGGAAAGTGCTATACAGTATTTTTTGAACCTTTATTCTTGATAAAAAAAGTTTATTTGCCTTTAGATGTTATGAACTTATGATAAAATATGGGTGTTAAAAATTTACATTTTTCGAAAGTAAAACACCGTAAATATTTAATATTTAGCAAATCTGTGTTATAAGAATATTTATATCTACAGTTATAAGTATTTAAAATAGTAGTCAACTTTATGCTACAGCCCGCTTTACAGTTTGTAATTTGCAAGTCTCTTGCACGTAGGCATGCGCTCTGAACAGTAGCGGATTGCAAAAGCCTTCGTATCGGAAAGACTCTTGCACTTTCCAATTATAGGTCTTGCTCGATTTTTATTGCAGCTTTTCTGTACCTCTGGGGAATAATTTAGTGATTTGTATGGTTACCACCATACGCAAAAATTCCTAGGCTGCACTTTCAAACTGCCTTCTTTCACTTGATGAGCTTGCAAATAATACAGTATGCGCCAAAAGTATGGAATAAATTCAATAAAAACGAAACAATTATTTATTGGGAAAAATCCTCGAACAGGTCGATATTTTAGCGTAAAATGCGATTTTCAAATGTCATTTTTTTTTTTCGAGTAATGACGTCATCGATTTTTTTTTAAATAGCAACACCATATTTTTTTCCTTGATTCTGAAAGATCGTTTAATTCTCTATCAGACAGTACTAAAATTTTGCCCTCTTACATAGGAAAGTTTTCGAGTAAATGACGATTAAATGTTAGAAAACGTAAATCAATTAAAATAAAGCAAAAACGTTATCAAGTTTAGTTTTTCGAATTCCATAGTTCTTTTATGGATCACGTAGGTGAAAATCTTTGCAAAGTAAAGTAAATAAGTATTGTAAGCGACATAGAAATTATTATTCAATTTAAAGTATTATGGCACATTTAACTGTTACTCAAAGAATTGAAATTTTAATCGGATGCGGGAATATGACTAGAACTCAGTAGGAAGTTTGCGATTTATTTAATGAAAAATATCCAGATCGCCCTATCAGCCAATCAACAGTCAGTAAGTTAGAGTCTAAATATTCCAAAACCTGGACGTCCAAGCATTAATGAAAATCAGAAACAGAACATTTTGATAAGTATGGTGGATAATCCTCATAATTCTTCGTGATTGGTTGCATTAAACAATGACACTAGTCGGAGCACAGTGCTACGTATCTTGAGGAAGGAAAAATATCATCCCTACAAAATTCAACTTGTGCAGGAACTCAATGAAGATGATGCCGATCGCCGCTTACACTTTTGCGAAATTCTAATGGATTTATGTCAAGGAAATAGAAATTTACACCAGCAAATACTTTTTTCAGATGAGGCCACATTTTGTCTGAATGGTACAGTAAACCGTCAAACTTGCAGATATTGGAGTCGGGAAAATCCTCATTGGATGGCAGAGGCACATACCCAACACCCTCAGAAATTAAATGTGTGGGCTGGAATAGTTGACGACAGAATAGTATGGCCTTTCTTCTTTGAAGGAACCCTTACAGGACAAAGATATTTAGAGTTTCTAGAAAATGACCTTGTTCCAGCCCTTGCAGTAATTTTTCCTAACGATAATGACCCTGACATTCCTGACGATACCATATGGCTTCAGCAAGACGGTGCATCTACACTATGCGCGCCCTGTACGAGATTTTTTGGACAACTGTTTTCCTGGGAGGTGGATCGGCAGACGCGGACCGATAGAATGGCCTGCAAGATCGCCAAATCTTACACCTCTTGACTATTTTTTATGGGGATACTTGAAGTCAAAAGTGTACATTAATAAACCACGTAATTTAGAAGAACTTCAAAATCGCATTCGGGACGAAATGCGAGTTACCCGAGAAATCATTCATAATGTGCAAGAAGAATTTCTTCACAGACTTGCGCATTGTCAAGAAGTTGGTGGATGGCAATTCGAACATTTAATTTAAGTATAAAATTTAATCAATTGTATTTTATTTTACATACCACAGAATTGTTACTTTTTTATGGATAAAATTTACGTTTTCTAACATTCAATCGTCATTTACTCGAAAACTTTCCTATGTAAGAGGGCAAAATTTTAGTACTGTCTGATAGAGAATTTCAGAATCAAGGAAAAAAATATGGTGTTGCCATTTAAAAAAAATCGATGGCGTCATTACTCGAAAACAAATGACATTTGAAAATCATATTTTACGCTAAAATATGTATTTTTTAAATTAAAAATCGACCTGTTCGAGGATTTTTCCCAAAAAATAATTGTTTCGTTTTTATTGAATTTATTCCATACTTTTGGCGCATACTGTATTAACTGAAACTTTTATTTTATATGTTATGTTGTTTGTTATTGTTACTTACTGCAGTCCATTGCAAAAAAATTTACGCACTGTAAAGCGGATTTAAGGACAAGTAATGTATGTATTTTAAAAGTAAATATATTAAGTGTACTTATATGAATAAACCAAATTTAAATTATATATAATGGATTCAATACTTTTTTTAATCGCTGATGGATCCGTTGGAGTTGGATGTTTCTAGCGCTTATAAACTAATCAGTCTACACCTTCATCATTTGTACGAACAATTCTGTATTAAGTATGTGTATCTACAGATAATATTCATCGACCTTATATTACTGGTACAGCATACATAACTGCGTCATGTTCAGGTCGTGCAATAACAAATTATTATTCTCTCCCAAACTATGTGGTAAATTAATATCATTGACATATCTAGATGGAATAGAGTTACCCGAATGAACATGTATTGTCGCTGTTAAAATTAATAACGTAGGTATATGTTAAATTTTAATATTAAAATTAGAAAACTTTTGTTAACAATAATAATTGTCATGATGTATACAGGTTGTCCCGAAATTAATGGGACACGGAGCAAGAATAGATTCCTGACGACAAAATAATGCGATGTCGCCAAACTTATATTAATCTAAAAGTTGATGGTTGTTAAAGACATACAGGGTGTCAAAATTGAAATGTTATTTTCGAGTTTTCGAAGCATATTTTACTTATTGTTTTATTAAATTATTATCTGCTTTTAAATTGTTTAATTTTGGTGAACAACTTCTTTCGTTATAGTCTAAAAACAATACCAACCAGGGGTACGATCGTCCACTTTACCATCTAGATTTGGAGGGAAAGTGCACCTGGAAACATTTCGTCAATAGACGGTATAATTATACAGAGTGATTCATAACCTATACGCATACATTTGGAAAATTATAGCTGAGGGCAAATAATGAATTGTGAAAAAAAAAGTTTTTCAGTTTCAGAGATGCTCACAATATACTCTCTTATCGGCAATACGGTTTTAGAAGCGGAATGTCGACCCAGGATGCTATATTCCACTTACCTTCTAATATATATTCCTAGAACAAGTAGGAGAGGCCATGCATTAAAATTGTTTGCAAATTATCTAACAAATCGGCATCAGTATGTAAAAATAAATGTTCAACGAAGCGAACCAAAACCAATAACATACGGTGTACTGCAGGGGTCTGTTTTAGGACCAATATTATTTAATATTTATCTAAATGACCTGTTCTCTTGTACAATTTTATTTTTTATTATTACATTACAAAAGTTCAGTTCACTCCAAGCGGAAGATCCCTAGGAAGTAAGGCTTGCACGATGCACGTGAATGGGTATAGCAAATTGTA
Organism: Monochamus alternatus; assembly: GCA_037114965.1. Lineage (NCBI taxonomy): Eukaryota > Metazoa > Arthropoda > Insecta > Coleoptera > Cerambycidae > Monochamus > Monochamus alternatus. The sequence goes on along the minus strand of CM073426.1, from coordinate 57,137,485 downwards.
CCTTAACGTTCGTCAAACTGTGGATTGTGTAACCCCAAATCGAGCTGCAATTGTCCTAGTGCTTATACCAGATTGCTTCTCAACGGAATTTAAAATCTCGTTATTTACAATTTGCCTAGGTCCAATATCCATGATGCCCAGGCCTCGGTTGCAGTTTCTCTACCCCGCTGAACCACATGTAAAAATACTTCACGTCTCGGATGACATTTTTGAGGAAACTTTTGTACATAAAGATGAGCTGCATGCACTGAATTTTGATGTGAAAAAAAATTGATAACAAGGTACTGTATTGAACATATCGTCCTGACTTATTTACTTCTCGAAACTTAAAATATCTTACTACATTTTTTTTGTCACTATGCATCATTATTTGTCCTCAACTATAATTTCGCAAGTATATGCGTATATAGGTTTGTATCTTTAATTCTGGAATTCATACGTCTCTCCCGCGGGTAATTGTCATGGAAATAAGTATTTATTTTGTCCTTACATTACTGATCCGAAAAATGCTAACTAGATGACCACATGTATTAAAATTAGTTGTTTCCGGTACCTTCTATAATGCTAATAATAGCAAATTTTCTAACTATCATTTTTTAATGAATATACTTGTGAAACACTAATAAATCAAGTAGATTTCCCCAAAAGGGCCTTTATTTCAGTAGCAAAATCGAATGAATCATTTTAAATTTATAAAAACTAAGAAGATTTGTTCTAATTTGTCTAAATCGTCTTATTTTAATCTCAAGAATCTGTTTAGTGTTTTTAGACCTTTCAGATACATACACCTTATAATATCTTTTATGAATTAGCTAAACAGTTTTTGTTTAAAACTAAAATATATAGTGAATTTTGAATGGTCATCGTATATATTAAAATTATTGTATTAAACATTTTCAATAAACAGAGAAGCAACAAACAATTCTCTGTTCGAACTGGTGTGTAAATATTTAAACATAAAGCTGCAAGAGAAAGAAAAACATTCTATTGCTCCCTCTTGCCATAGAAATGAATTTAGTTCCTGCTACAAACAAACTCAATGTGATATCTGCTCACTTTTAATTCAATTTTTAATCTCGTAGGATTGCACTATCCCTAGGCGTCTGGAAGTTTACCGTCAGGAATGGAACCAAGTAGGTATGCTCCAGCGTATAAAAACACATTGTTGCTGATAGTAAAGTTGTGTGCATTTTAAATTGAATTTACTGAATATATTTCAGAATTTTAAAACATATTATTTATGTCTCTATTATGTCTCTATTATGTTTATAGGCACTATGCCTATAAACGTCTAAAAATAGGTTACGGATCTATTTTATAGACTATACCAGTAATATGCAAATCAAATATGGTTTGAGTATGTAGCGGCATTAATTTCAGAGATATTAAAATTTATTTCAAGTTTAACACCCTGTAAATATGAAGAATTAGCACATAACGATAAAATATGGCTCCTTACAGAGTTACAGGGTGTTTTCTTAAAAATTTTAAATAATTTTTACCCATTACTTTAACCCTGTATGATATTTCTCTATCATACTTGGCACAAAGTTTAGTTATTTTAGAATGTATTAAAAATGCTACAAAATCGTTCATGGCTACTACCAGAGGCATACGACAAGTGTAGAGGGGCATTTTTCCATTTCTAACTTCTACGCCACTGACAGAATTTTTATATTGGTACAATTAAATTCTTCAATACCTTCTATGCAAGTAACCTACTATTCCTTCATAGCTATAAAGGCATTCTGGATTCTGGAATTGTGAGAGGCTAGCCTTGAAAGGCCACAGCACTAAGGCTCCATTGGGCCTCTTGTGCTTCCTTCCATCAATCAATTAGCCTGAACCTAGCCAGGTATTTTTTGACTATACCCTTACTGGGGTACTCTAGGAACTCCTTAGCAAATTGACAGCTATTTAGTTCATCCCACCTTCTTTCGAGTTCTTTGTGGGTGTTCTCCTTGATAATTCCAACGAGCAAAGCTGACAGCGGAAGCATACTGGAAGGACCAGCGCCAAAAATACTGAAACCTGATGCACTCCTGGCCAGCTTATCAGCTGTTTTATTGGCATAGGACCGCTTGTGTCCCTTTACCCAGCATACAGATATGTTGTTGTCGGTTGAGGCCACTTCCAGTGCTTGATAACACGCCCATGCTGATCTAGTTGTTACCTTATAATTACATAAGATCAGTAGTGATTGTCTACGATCTGTGCAGATTTTGATGGTTTTTTCCATTGTATGCCTTCGGACAATTTCCTTGGCGGCTATGGCTATGCCTGCTAGTTCCGTTTGTACTACGGTAGCATGCATATCCATTGCACATGTCTTTTGTCAAGGGATTGTTATGGTATTGCTGTATAGTACAGAAATAAAAATTTCGTCAGTGGCGTAGAAGTTAGGAATGGAAAACAGCCCCTCTGATGGTACGCCTCTGGTAGTAGCCATGAACGATTTTGGAGCATTTTTTAATATGTTCTAAAGTATCTAAACTTCATGTTAAGTATAATAGGGAAACATCAAACATTGTTAAAGTAACGGGCAAAAATCATTTAGAAATTTCCAAATAATCCTGTAACTCCGTAAGGAGCCATATTTTATCTAAGCATTATGTGTCAGTTCTTCATATTTTCAGCCCAGGATCATCCAGTTGGCGTATGTACAATTATTAGTAAATCATCCTGTATAAGTTTATAAGACGAATTGACAATATTTTTCAAAGATCTATCGTTTCCTATAAATTGTATAGTATGTGGCAAGAGCATTTTTATTCCTGCACGGATTGGTAGTTAGGACCTACCAATGTAAGTTCTTCCTGGACGCAAATTCAGACTACTAATATGCCGCTCCTCACCCGTACATGTCTCCCACTTCTTCGCTAATCCTCGTGATTAGAATGAGGGGTATAAATAATATTCATATTATTTTATTACAAAATATTTATCAAAAATACACATACCCACCTTTTCTTTATAAATTTTAAATATTTATTGAATAGAAACAAATTAAAACGGTCAACGTTTTGGTAATAATAGTGCCAGTTAGGTTTATATACAGGACATTGTAGGTATACGTAGTTGGTTCTATTCCAAATGATTATGCCTACCACTAAAGCTTCCAGACGCTTAGAGATATTGCAATCCTGAGAGGTTAAAAATTGAATTAAAAAGTAACAAACATCTACGTGCAGTTTATTTATAGCAGAAAATAAAAGTGTAATTTAATTTTTATATCTGGACAACGTAATTAAATGTCTTCATTAAATGTTTCAATTTTATATAGGTAACAGTTTTGATAGTTCCCGTTTATTACTTATTATTCCCATGATTTAATTGATTTGTTTTTGTATGATGGAGTTCATGAACCTGCAATTTCTACGTCTATGTACACTAAATTTTTGTTCTACTATCTGTTATCTATTGAAGTTTCTTCTTCCTGAAACAATTTGTATTGCAATGTGAATTCTGCTACAAACACTTTACGAACCCTTAGTCTTTGACCTCTTTGTGTCTACAACTTTCTCTTACAATCAAAACGCACACAATCGGGATTCCAAAGCATCCACGCTCATTGCATCACTTTTGATTTCTCATCATATTATTAGCGATGAGCCGATAAGTCCGGGTCAAGCAAAATAATTAGATATTCCCAGCCTTCATTTTGCTGCTTAAGATAAGCAGTTAAATATAAGATATTTTCTAGATTTGCTTCGTGATTTCAGGTGGTTTTTACTCCAAAAGCTTTAACAAACCATACATCATAATTGCAATAAAATTAATAAAAAATAGAAAATGTCAGATAGATTTAAATACCTTTAATATATAGGAGTGGAACTGGAGGTAATGATTTATTTAATTATTGAATATAACATTTTTCAAGAAAGTACCTATTTTGTAGAAGCAGCTTTGATGATATGTGAAATTTATAAAAGTGTTCAGAAATAATGCTGCAATTTTATAATAACGTTCACATCTGGTGTCTACGCTTGAAGCACGGTTGGAGAATAATTTCTTGTTATAAAATGCAAAAGGTCCGTAAAAGTAATTCTAATACATTTAGTTATAACGCTTAGAAAGTACATCAAAAGCATTGTATTTGTTATATAAAACAAATAAATACTTGATAAAAATAGAATATTTTTAGAATAGAAGGAAGAAAATCAGCTGAGTTCCTTCATAAAAGAAATTGCATTTTAATCTCAATTTCAGACATTATGCACATATAAGACATTAATAAAAGCGAAAATGTGTGGAATAATGAGTTAATTTCTTTGAATATGTTCAGTATTATTTGATAGTTTGAAACGTCAGATATATCTAACTTACGATTTTTCATTAGTAGGTAGGCGTTTTATTTGAGATAATTTGAGAACTATTTTGCTTATGAAATTATTTTTTATATATCAAGAGAGTTTAAAAGATTTTTTAGAATTATATTTATCCCTCAAGGAATTCAACATTTTTATAAAATATCTTAATTTTCGATTTTGATGAAGTCATTAAAATATTTGTGAGTTATATGTTTTTTATTTTGATTTTCAAAAAGCATTTGGCCAAATTAATCATTATGTTTTGTTGTCTAAACATGATCGCAATGGCTTTTCTTGGAATTTAGACACATTTTTTTAATCCTATTTATTGGGTAGATACCAATATGCCGAATATAACGGTTTTAGATCTTTTACTTATCCTGTATATACTGGCTTTCCGCAAGGTTCTGATTTGGGTCCCTTACTATTTTTAATATTTATTAACGATTTAGCTAATTTAATTAAATGTGCCAAACAACTTTTTGCTGACGACTTAAAAGCTTATAGGATAATTAATAACACGTACGACTGCCAATATTATGATTGATGTGTCAAAATCGTTTATCACAGAAGAATTATATAATATATAATATATTGTGTTTAAAACATGTTGTGTTCCACACAGCAGCATAATTAACAACAAGAATGTTTTCATTAAACCAGGTTAGTAAATTTAGATAGATGAATTTCTTTAGATATTTATTGAATAGAGCTTTGTCTGTGGAATTGTTCATTAGCATACTTAGATGCTTGAATTGTAGAAGATTTGATATATATTAGCTTAAAATACCTTTCTAATGCAGTAAAGAACCATAGATTTCCAAAATTTAATAAATAATCCACAAATAAAAGTTCTTACTCCAGAACAAAATATAATATGTACAGAGTGTGTGATAATCATTTTTCTTCAGACTTTATTGTACCAGGAACACGAAGAGGTCTTAAAAGACACGCAGTTTCTACTTTAAATTTTCCTGGTATGTTTTTCTGAATAATTATTAATGTTTATATCTGCATAATATTAACTGTTGAAACGTGAAATTATTTCATGATGAACCTGAAGAAACTTTTTTATCGATACAGGATCAATCTAAATCATCACCAGAAAAAAATTTTAGATTTAGACTCTACCACATTTAAATCAGATAAAAGAGAAACAAAAACTGCTTGACAACTGACACACGAAGTACTCATTCTTCATATACATATTATTAAATTTTCCAGATGGAAATATTGCCAATATTGCTATTTGCCCCATTGTACAAAATTGTACCATTGAAAAAATTACAAAACATGTTCATAGTATTTATTTAAAGGTATTTTTGTTTTTAGCACACAGAAATTACGACCAAATTTTAAGAAAAGTTGGTGTGTCCAAGCAAGTTGATTTATGTATAATTGCTAAGTATTTATATAAGCAGTTTGTTAAAGGCATTTCAAAAATAGCAGCTTATGAGAAGAGGGTCCATTCATACCAAACTCGTCTTTCAAATGCTAAAAGAATTTTTAAAATCTCAGAATTTGAAAAATTAATAAATAGTATAAATTAACTTACAATTTTATATTATGCTAAATTCGTAATCAAAAACATATACCAAAAGGCAGAGGATATACTTTAGTCGAAAAAATGTTGGCTTTAACTTTAACGAAAGCACATTGTGAAAGTTAAAATTATTCTCGAAATTTTTATGTTTGCCAAATAAAAGAACGTTAACAGACTTATTAAATAAATTTCTCATTAAAACAGTCATTGATTACAGACTTTTCAATGCACTGCAAAGATCTTTGGCCAAAATGGCACCAATAGAAAAATATTGTGCTTTAATTTTTGATGAAATATCCATATCTACAAACATCCAATATGATATTAAAAACTGTTATATTTGCGATTTAGAAGAGTTATTAGTAAACCCTCTCTGGCAGATCATGTTAATGTATTCACGATAAAATGAATTTTTAAATCTTGGAATCAACAATTGGGTTTACATTTTCCAATGGGCTCATGAAGTCAGTGGCTTTCAAAAATCAAATAAAGGCAATTATAAATGAATGTCAACGAACTGGTCTAAATTTTGTGTGCACCATATGCGATCAAGGCTCTGCAAATCACAATGCAATAAATTTACTTTTACGGAAGACCAAAGAGAAAATTTGGAAAATAATCTTCAAGGATATTCCACATCAATTGAAGGGTATAAGAAATAATCTTTTAAATACAAATCTTCATTTTATTCACAAAGGGCAACAGAAGATAACAGCATGGGATCATACATATAATAGAATTTGATTGTTTGGATTGGAGGAACAGAACAGAATATGCCACGAATTAACTGATAAACATTCTAATGCATAAAATAAATAAAATGAAAGTTGAGAGATGCACACAAGTTTTCAGTTATTCAGTTTGAAGCATAATGGACAGAATTGCAAAATGGGGTAATTTTTCTTAAATATAATGTAGTTAATACAAAAACTAAATATTTTAATAATTTCATAGATATCAAGCAACATACAGCTTCTCGAAGGAAGCCACTGATACTGCTGCGTTCATTTTATTTATGAATGAATTATTTGATAGCTGCAACTCGCATTTGAAGTTGATTCCGCAAAGTAAACCGTTAAAAGAGTACTGTCTGCAAATTCTCCTCACGACTCTTTTTGAGAAGAAGCGAGTTTATTATTAAATTCTTCAAAATATTTCTGCCTCAAAAAAAGCATGATTTTGGTACCGTCCTTAAAAAAATTTAATTTTTGCTTTAAAAGGATTAATTTACTTAAACGATAAGTTATTGTCTCAAAAAAAATAGTATATACGCATGAGACAATAGAATCAGGATTGTCTTGAAAATTTCTTTGGATTTACAAGGAGCTCTGCAGTAAGATATACTAATCCTTCAGTAAATCATTTTATTAAATCATTCAAAATTTTAATATCTAATAATTTTTTATCTACTTATTCACCATCCTCAAACTGTAAAAACTATAAATCTTCAGGTGACTTGAAAGAATTTTTAATTGATGAAATATCACCAAAGCGTCCATCCATACTTTTGGTATCCTAGTGACAAAATCAAAAAATAGAAATGAAGAAATGGGTATTGATAACATTGACGAATTAAAAATGGAAAAGGAAAACGTGCAATCTTACAACAGAGACATGTATGTTTCTGAATCTGTTTCAACACTGACTGAACTTTATTCGTGTTCTGTGTCTAGACACTGGACGAATTTGCAAACGCACTGTCGAAATGCATCAGCGCACTATGAGTAGGATGCAGTGCATAGTTTCGTGAAGAAGATTGGGAGATTGGCGCTCTGGATATCTCTCATGATATATATGTTTCCTGGCATCTTGTGAGGATTCAATTAAATTCATGTCAACTTTTTCGTTGTTTGTAAATTTTTTAACCTTTAGCAACCACTTCCTAGTTTGTTTGTCATGCAAGAAATGACGTTTAGCAAGTACTAATATGTACACAAACTTCTAACAGCAGTTCCAGAGATTGTTTTTCACGGCAGTGTTTTGAACAAATAATTGTTATTTAAAATTTTCTTTAAAATGACATTTTCTGAAATTGCTATTTTTCAGTTTTTTCACAACATTTCAGCAATAGAAGCAGATATCTTGGATCTGTTTGTTTTATTATATTGATCGTGAAAAGGTGCAACTTTTTTCTAATTTGAACCATCTTGTACGTTTTATGGTTTTCTAGATGCCAATGGTAAGACACAAAAGACGGACCACCCTGTATACAAAAGCTCCAGATTTGAGTTCATAAAACCCAGGTCATCTGCTTATACTTACCTTAGATTACTATATCTCCTGAAAAAGTTACCACTAAAATGTTATTATGACAGAATGACGTTTAGCAAATACTAATATGTACACAAACTTCAAACAGCAGTTCCAGAGACTGTTTTTCACGGTAGTGTTTTGAGCAAATAATTGTTATTTAAAATTTTCTTTAAAATGCATCGTATTTAGATAATTATTCTTTAAAAATATATTTGAATTTCGTAATTTGTGCGTAGTGAGATCTATTATGCTTCAGTAACACAGGGTGTCCTGAAATTAGTGCACCATAGGGAAGAGTATATTCCTGACGACAAAATAATGCGATATAGCTACAATCACTTTAGTCAAAAGTTGGTGTTGATGGTGGTGATAAAGGGTGTAAAAGTAAAAATTTTATTTTCGTTATTTGTAAATATTTTTTTTTTTTTTATTATATAAATATTTGGATACATTTTGGAGATCGGATCGGAAGTTTTTCGTATTGTTTATGACCTTTTCCATTCTTTTTAATCCACTCCAGAATATTTCGTAATATAAAATTCCAGATCATTAATGTATTACCCTGGAATGTTGAAAAATAATTAACAATTTAATTTTCCCAATTCAATCATTCTAGAAGAAGAAGAATACATATTATATAATATAATATAATATATATTATATTTAAATACATAATACTTAATGACCTAAAGAAACCAAGGCTTCAAGCTGGTTTCAAGGCTCTAGTTTACTTTACTAGTTACTTTATAATGTATATATAAAAACACTCTTCGTCGATTTATATAAATATATTGAAAGTCAGACAAAACATAAAAGTTCAATAAAGAGTCACGTAACGTAAATTTTACTGCTCAGGGTATAATCTTAAATGTTCCATTACCATATATATGCTAAAGCTACTGAACCATGAAAACTAAGTGATATGTGAGTGGAATATAACACTAGCTTTCAGATCTACTATTTATTTATGAGGAATTTTGTTTGTAAATGTCTATATTAGTCCTATTTTCTCTTCACCCCTTTCGTTTATCTCCGCGTACAAACAAATATCGTATAAAATAGAAGTTTATACATCCGTTTAATAATAATGACAATACGAAGAAATATCTCATTTATATTTGCTCATAATAGGTATTATTTTATAGAATTTATGTATGAGTCATATTCATTTATTAGTGATATTTCCGTTCTCGTTTTTATGAACTGCGTCACTGCCGCCTGATGAAACAATATATTTAATGTATCCGTATTTATTTAATATTATTATTAAAGAGAAGAGTATTTATTTTCAGTTTACATTTCTGTACAAAAATTACTTTCTCAAAAATTAACGTTATGTAGAATTGACATATTGATCTTGAATGGAAAATCAAATAGCTTGTTAAAAAAAATTCGTCCTACATTAGTTTTTATTAATACTTAGAGAAATCATTATAATTTTATATAAACGATAAAAGTGTTATCTCAAATTACTTATTTACACTTATTTTGAAGTTATTCTAAATCTGAGTATCTTTAGTGCACTAAATTTGTTCTAAAATATATTAAGACACAGAAAACAAATTACTAGTCGTAAAAAATACACTTGACCCAGCAAAAATCTTGTATAAAATATAGGACAGATAAAAAATTCATTTGTAACAGCTAAATCAAATTTTATGAAAACCAATCACAAATGAACATGTTTATCTAATAGCTAGCAATGACTAAAATTTCTTGCAGAAGTACGTGAACTGTATTGCTATAGTTATTAAAACTTAACTAAATGAATTTCTGATACGATAACGTCAAGCGAACTGTAAATTAACCTATAAAAATCGACTCAGTCGCGGCTAAGCTTTTGCCGAGTCACTACTAAAAATGCCGACAGTGAAGAGCGGCGAAACGTTTGGAAGTATGGGATGCGACCAGCTATAGCGGCGTCTATGGAACGCCTCGGTGGACCACTATTATCCGAGGAACGGTTCCGACCGTAACAGTCGTAATACCAACAATAGAAACCGAAATCAATATATGGACGGGCCCAGAGACAGCGATAGCGGGTCTGTCCCCACAGAGCCTATCCCGATAACAACCAGGGAAGGTAAAAGAATCCCGGCTAATGCTAGGGATGTGCATTTTAACTCTGTTTCTGGCAGCTACCAGTTACCGAGGTCACGGCACAACAACCCGGAAAATCACTGTGTATCAAATTACAGCACTGGCCGTGAAAGCCTAAAAACCACGATTACATATCGATTTATTTTACAATAAAAATATATCAACATAATACTTTACTTGTAGAATGAACTATGAGTTGTGAAACTAACAAATTTGAAATATATTTTATAATCACAACTTAATTTGTTATAAATAAACTCTTTAATGAAAAATTTGAATCATTTGACAAACTTAACGTAACGATACTGAATACTTTCAGTTCTTTCCGTGTTGTAAAACAAACACATTTATGAATAATAACTAGGATGAATATTATGTCATCAAATACATTTTTATTATTATTATTAGACACAAAGTCTATTACGGTAATAGCTGGGTAAATACAAAAATAGCACAATTACTAATGTGAAAACAAAACAGGCAAATAAAATCATATAAAAAGTATATACTTATATAAAAATAAAATCCAGAAATAATTAAAATTCACGGCAAAATGGTTGAACATACACTCAAAAGTTGAATATTAAATCGAAACATGCCATATTCGCACAGTGAATAACAAACAAACACACGCACTCAAACCACGAAGACGATCATAACCATTCATGAATATTTGGTATTTTGGAATGTGGAAGGATAGGCAGGACAGCAGATAGGCTCAGCAGTTAGGTCAAATTGGGCCCCTTGTACCTTCACCCATTAGGAGATCACTCCACCTGAGCCGCCACCCAACCTAATAACGAGGGAAAAGGTGGTGGCGTTACCATAGAAGGCCATAATTCTCCCAACACGAATTCTCTAAACACAAAGAGCAAGGAGTACTGTCTCGTCTTCCTGTTCGCAACCTCTACAAAGAGGTATTTCATGTAATAGAGGTGCTTTCTTAGTTAACTGTGTCCAATTTGAATACCTGTCCTTCATCCCAACGTTTTCTACACTCTTTGAGGGTTTTTTTTTTGATAATTTCAAAAAATGCTGACAACGGAAGCATACTGGAGGGACCATATTCAAAAATATTGAGACCCGATGCAGTCCTAGACAGCTACTTTATTGCCATTGCAAGAAAGTAGCTGTCGTGTGCCTTTATCCAGCATACGAATACGCTGTTGTTGCTTGAGACCACTATCAGTGCCTGATGGCATTCCCATGCTGATCTATTTGTTATCGTGTGATTACGTAAGATCAGTATTGGTTGTCCACTATCTCTGTAGATTCTAAAGGTTTTGCCTTTTTTATGTCTGCGGGCAATTTCTTTGGCAGCTGTTATACCTGCTAATTCCGTTTGTACCACGGTATCATGCCTATACATTGCCCACTGATATCGAATATGTAAGGATCTGGAATAAATCCCACATCCTGCAAGTTCCTTCATTTTTGATCCGTCTGTGAAGATGTTGATTACATCTTCGTTGGTGGTCTCCTCATTCCTGATAAGTACCGCGTAGTCTGTCAAATCCAAACTTGGGATAAATACTACCAGTGTCTGCCTACAAAAGGGGCATCTTCTGACGACCCTATTCCACAGACGACTCCTAACTTCTCCGCATCCTACATCAGGTATCATATCCAGTATTTTTGAGGCAAAGCATAATTGTCGCTTTTAGATAAATATCCAAAGATGGCAGACATAGCATCATCTCCATTACTATGGTGAGTGTCATACGCATAGCTCCAGTTATGGTTAGGCAGACAATCCTTTATACCTGGCTGAGTTTTGGTTTAACTGTCGTCTATTAGACTGTAGTGTTTAGGACAGTTGATGCCTTTATGGGCCCCATTTTCGTCTTCTTCGTAAAGATAACCATTTCTATTTTCCACTTTTTCAATGGCTCCTAAGACTGTTTGTATTCCTTGGCAAAGGATCCCTTTAAACCTTCGACTAATCAGCATACTAAGATCATCGGCATAAGCGATGGTATAGATGCCAATTTCCGAGTTGAGGTGGCACAGGAGACTGTCCAGATTCAAGTTCCATAGCAGTGATGAACACCTCCCTGCGAGGAGCCCCTTGCAACAATACCTGTTATGGAGGCATCTGCCATGTTGATTTGTTTGGTTCTTTTAGTGAGCATATTTGATATCTAACCTCAGATGGTATGCGAAACTCCCTTTTCAACAAGAGCTGAATTAATTTTGTGGAAGGTTGCTTTATCATATGCTCCCTCGATATCTATGAATACCTCCAGGGTGGACTTTTTATTGTCCAATAATTTTTCAATTCTGCTCACCACTTGGTGAAGAACAGCGTCGGTGGATCGCCCTGGAGTGTATGCATGTTGAACTGAGTGTGACTGTCTACCCGCCAGTACATTGTCTCTTATGTATCGTTCACACAGCTTCTCCATCGTTTTCAACAAAAACGAAGTCAGGCCGATGGGTCGATACGCCTTTGGGATGGCATAGTCCAACTTTCCTGTTTTGCGAATGAACGCAACCCTCACTTTCCTCCACATTTTCAGAATGCGTAGGTGTGCAAAGAATAGCCTAAGTATCCGTTCCGGGACAAAATCATTCAAGCCCCATAATAAAAGGGCAGTATCTGCCACATGCCAGTTCTGGATTACCTTAGATATACACGCCGTAGTTAATACGACTTCTATTAATGTCTGACATCTAGAGTTAACAAATGTCGGTACACAGCCTTTATTACTTATAGAAAAGTTGCTAGCGCTAATATAATCGTATAAAAACTTGTATTGTTATCTTCACTGCTCCAGGCTACATGGTGTGAATTAGTGTCACAGGCCATGATAAGTTGACATTACTGGGCGCGGCAGTGTGCTACTAGTTCCTCCATCTCCCTTGTTGGTGTTAGGGTGGCCGAATTCCCTGGGAGATTAGACTGCTGTCATGACAATCACAGTCTGTTTATCCTTGATTACGCAGTTCACTTTCACAGCAGTCACATTACATGTTGCATAGTTACTAGAATGACCCAAAACACACAAACTATACCGCCTCGAAGTACACACCATAACCACACATAACTTAATGGCACGCGCCGAACTGGACTAATTCACAACCCTTCGGCACATTTCGCCTTTATTCGTGACGTATTCGACGGGACAAGTGCACAAGTTTACAATATCGCAGCAGCATAGTTGTGGTACCGATCTGTACCGCTGTGACATTAATGGGTTCTAGTTATAACAGTAATTTATGTATAAGTAATCATATTTAACCACAATAGGCAACTGCAAAATAATTACAAATAAATTAATGATTTACCGAAAGTGAATTTTAAAATTCAATGAAATATTTTAATGAGAAGTTATGTAATCGATTTTCAGAGATATTCATGTGGAGAAATGTTATTTTATCTGTAGGTAATATTTAAGACACCTACACCAGATAAAAGAATATTTACGGTAACTAATTTTTGTAGCAATATAGTTTGCTACATTTTTTATTGAGGGTTCCATGGTCTATGTTCATAGGAAACAATTTACTTTTTTTATTAAAAAAATTACGGTAGATAATTGAAAATGCAATATCTGCTTTTAAAAACTATGTTTCAAAGACCTTAGTAGTCATGATTGGTCTGTAAACGTGATTAATTTTATGTTCTTTTATGTCATAGTTTCCGAGACAGGTATTAGTTTTGGCTAAGACAAGAAATTTTGCAAAATTTAAAAAGTCTTGTTTAGTCTTGTCTTGAAAGAGTCTCGCAATTTTGCAAGACTTGCATGATTCTTGTGAGGCTCTTGCAAACAAATGAGAAACATGGAATTTTATTACGAATTTGATAACAGTAATGGTTACTCTCGGTTGACTACAGTCCTGCTCGAAGCTCACACGTAACTATCGATATGATCCATCGTCGACAGTGGTCGATTGGTAGACGTTATAAAGTATAGAAAAGTCCAGTTTTACATAACAAGAGGAAGGAGAAATAGACGAAACAGAATCGGAACTCTTTCAGTTAAATGATAATGAATTTATAATTATTAGTTCAGTTCAATAAACTTCGATTTTAAAAATAATTGTGTATGCTGGATATTTATATAAAGTATATACCTACAATAGAAATGCAATATATATTTGTTTAGCTAGTGATTCCTTAAATACTACTCCTTATATTTGTAATATTTCTTGCCGTAGCAATTTCTTGTCTTGTCTCTACTTTTTTTAAATCTAATATTGCCTTGCAATTCAAGTTGTCAAGTCGTGTCTTGGTCATGTTTTGTTTTGTGACACCAAGACCAGACCAAGAAACCAAACATTGATCGATACCTCCATCATCAATTTAGAACGTATTTAATATATCTTATGATTGATTTTAATTGTAATTGTTGTAATTCTTTAAGAAATTGACGATGGGTACACGTTATACTGTGGTTACGTAAAAATACACTATCGTATAAATTGTGACAAAAATAAAGATTCATATTAATTTACTTGAAAATACATAATATCTTAAAAATTTAAAACTTCCTTTTATACTTCGTAACAATGAAAGCGAGGATATTCAAGATTAATTTACGATGCAAATTGCCATTTAACGTGCACATAATAAATTTAATCTAAACATAATTCCATTAACGACATGTGCCTACGATATTTTGAAGCGATTATTAATTAGAAATAAATATTTACTTAATCAAACTTTGTATCGCAACGCAGGCTGAATAACGTGAAACTAAATAATGGAATTTCTTTACATGGCATAATGAATCTTTAATTGAAAATGCAATGTATAATATTGAAACTTATGTTTTAAGTAATAAAATTATTGGAAAATTTCTTTAAGGTCGTCGTAAACTGATCAAATTTGTGCTGATTCTAGGTACAGAAATCTCGAAAAATAAAACACGTAGAACAAAAGTAATATCAAAAATAAAATTCTTGTTTATTCAATTTAACTATTTAATTTTTCTCAAACGAAATAAGTTTTAAAAAGTATTTGTAAGACACGCATTATTTTGCTATTCTAATTCCACATTTTAACAATTATTATTTTCATATACTTATAAATAAAAGGGACTAAGCAAGTGTGTGTTATAACAATATTTGCATCTGCAATTAAACTTCGGTCACACAGGGTGTTTCTTGCTAAGCCCTACATTATTCAGTTATTAAATGTTTAAATTTATTGCAGAAAATACTGCAGACTAAAAAAAAACCTTTGCTAGAAAATTGGGCATTTGCGGATCTATGTTAAAAAACACTTACTTTTTTTCTCAGAGTGAATCACAGAATCATACCTTTTATGTTCTGACATCTGTTTTGAAACACTCACATACATATGTTATAATTGGTATAATGATTGTTTTCCGTATGTGTCGTCAATTATTTTTCTATTGTAAACAGAGTATCTATATTGGGGCTAGAACATATTTGTTTGTATCTTTTGAGATACTGTTTGTATATATATATATTTGCTTTAATCAAAACATGTCAAAAAAACTATTTCTTTATAAGACTAAATTTGATCTCCGAAAATCTAGAAAGTGACTCATTGCCAGCTTCTGGACTAGAATACGGTCAAAACAGCGGAGAATAACGTTCCATTGGCGTACTACATTAGAAGGCGCTTAGATATAGAAGATGTAAAATAAGACAATAAAAATAATTATGTTATAGCAGACACAATGATGTAATAGTTTTTGATGATTTCGAGACATGACATAATAAAAATGATATGGTTCTTCCCAAATTTAAGGCTTTTTTCCTGTATTGGTATAAATCAATTTGCAAATTATATGACGGAAAATTTAAATATAAAAGTGTTTCTTATAAAGCGACGCACCCTCTTGGATATCGATGACCCGATTGATCTTTCGCACATACTCAATACACTTACCTTATGTTTCAGCAGTTACATGATTAATAATTTCCTGTAATTAGTGTCACATCGTTTAAGATAAAGGTGGTGTTATTTGATGCTACTTCATTTTTTATTTGTGGCCAAACTAACTCTATTGGATTTAATTCACAATGGTATGGAGGTAAACGAAGTATACGAATTCCTCGAGCTTTAGTCATCTCATTCACTACATACTTAACGTATTGACTTTTTTTTCTTTGGACAATTTTCAGTAAATGTGATCTTAACATGGTCCTATATATTCTATATTCCTTGATTTTATCCACTTCGTAATACCTGCTTTCCTCCATGCTGATGTAGTCAGTACCTTTTAACCTTTCTGCTATGATAAGGTGCGTTATACATTGGAACAACTGCTCTTGGTTCTACATATGATAAAATAGATCGAAACCATTTTTTCAAATACGTCACTATTCCAGAGCATATTCGGCCTTTTCCAAAAGGTGTCTTTAATCTTGTAGAAAATCCATCTAAAAATGCTTCTTCTTACTCCAAACGTTACCACTCAGCCAAACTTTTGATACAGGATGGCCTTCGCTTACCTATGCTTCATCTAATACATAGTTTTGATAGCTGCATCAAAGTTTGCCTAAGTATTTTCTTCATTGCTTTTCTAAGAACTGTATCAGCTAATCTTCAGCTATCGCAGTTTCAATTTTTTTTTACTGTTCGTATTCTATTTCTGAAGAAAAATTCATACAGTTTCCTTCGAGGTATTTTACTTCATAATGAACCATTTTCCCATCATGTCGTGTTTCCATTTGTTTCTTATTTGGAAGGAAATCGGAATCACTCAAGACAGCAGAACAACTTCAACCAAGACAAATGTGTAATTACTACATATGGAACAGAAAGTCAAACATTGCAAATCATGCACGAGGGTATCAATATATTATAAATATTCCCCATATTTTTCTACTTATACACTCTCTAGATCTGTTATAAAATTATATGATTTTAAATCATCTAATTTTATCATTCAAACAAATCTACACAATTTTTTACTATATTAGAAAGGTATTTTAAGCTAATATATATCAAATCTCCTACAATTCCTATCAATGAAGTCATATGTATGTTCTCTGATACCAAACATCTAAGTATGCTAATGAACAATTCCACAGACAAAGCTCTATTCAATAAATATCTAAAGAAATTGATCTATCTAAATTTACTAACCTGGTTTAATGAAAACACTCTATAAATATTGAACAGAGCTTTGTCTGTGGAATTGTTCATTAGCGTACCTAGATGTTTGGTATCAGAGAACATACATATGACTTCATTGATAGGAATTGTAGGAGATTTGATATATATTAGCTTAAAATACCTTTCTAATAGAGTAAAAAATGTTACAAAAGCTAATAATAAAAAATATATGGGTAGATATTGCGAGTGTAATTCAACGCTGGTTGGGGCTTTAGTCCACAGAGTAGTTAGTTTCACACAATATTGTTAATACCTAAAAATATATAAAAAACCATACATAAAGGGTAATAGTTTGTTATTAACTTAGTAGGTCGTTATGATATTTAAATTCATTGACAGATTAATCAATTTGACATTGTCGACATTTAATTTCAAATAATTTTAATTATTATTATTATTGGTATAATAATTTTTACAGTTAGATAACTGCGCAACTTAAAGGAGGCCACCTGACGAAGCAATCCTAAAAATGCAGAAATAGGTCAGATCTCATCTATTGTGGTTGAATTTTCGAGTTCTCACTGTCAAATTGAAGTTAGATATTTATAGAGTGTTTTCATTAAACCAGGTTAGTAAATTTAGATAGATCAATTTCTTTAGATATTTATTGAATAGAGCTTTGTCTGTGGAATTGATCATTAGCATACCTAGATGTTTGGTACCAGAGAGCATACGTATGACTTCACTGATAGGAATTGTAGGAGATTTGATTTATATTAGCTTAAAATACCTTTCTAATTCAGTAAAAAATGTTACAAAAGCTAATAATAAAGAATATATGGGTAGATATTGTGGGTGTAATTCAACGCTGGTTGAGGCTTTCGTCCACAAAGTAGTTAGTTTCACACAATATTGTTAATACCTAAAAATATATAAAATATCTATACTACTTTGAGAGTGAAGGATCTTCTGGCTTTTCTTTTAGCCTTCGCATATAAGCTGCAATTTCCCTTTTCTCCTGACAGAACTGACACAGGCTACGTTTTGTCATACCGATATTATCCAGTTTTACTGTTATTTTTATTGATTTCGTAAGGCTATCCAAGTGTTCATTCTAGTTACCTTATCAGCCTTCCTGTTGTTCTAAAGACCTTCATGTCCTGATGTCCAAGCTAAGTTAACAATATTTTGACTTCTTAACCCAATCGAAGCATCTAAAAATCCTCCCTAATACCATCCTAGATTTGATTCAGTATGAGTTATTTGTCTTTAACTATCAACAGATCGTTTACTAGAACTGACATTTTTTAAATAATTCCTTGCGTAATACTCAATAGTCATCACTTGTATAAGGGAGTTTGTTTCGTGCACTCCTAGAATAAGGGAGGTTTGAACCTATTTCGAAATCAGTGAATCTTAGGTTTGACTTGTATCAGAAGTACTGATATTACTTTCAAAATGTTTCTTTATTTGATATTGCATTGATCTAGGAAATTATCAGTTTATGAAAAGAAGTTTCTTCAATATGCTACAAGCCACCAAAAGTTTTAGTTGGTTTGAATTATGATGCAATTTATGTACAAGACATCAGATTCGTTTCATTATCTTGAACTAACAGTCACAAGGAATTAAAATACTGGGTTCTATTATTCCTATTTGAATGATTTAATTTATATTATAAAGTTATCAGATTATTCCGTTTTTAGAATAAAATTTGAATATTGTTCTTTATGTTCTTTTTGGAAAGTATTCAAGCGATGCTTCTGACAATCAAAATCAAAAAATATTCACCTCATTATCCAATTTCTGATCATTTTTAAGAAATTGTAAAAATATATACTTCAATGTGCTTTCAATAAAAACTAACTATAATTAAATTTTTCCTTCTTCTTTCCATTTCTTGTTGTCTCTTTTTATGTAACTGCTGTGTATTTGTTAAATAAATAATATAACTGTTAGCATCGGCTGATACAGCAAGTAATGTTAATCGGAAAACGTAATGTTATTTTCATTTGAATACTTGTATATGTATATTTGTTTACATTTATTAACTGAGAGAAAATTGTATTTATTTTAACTGGACCTCATTTATATTAATTCTCCTACGTAAATATTTCAGCTCCGTAACATTAAGGACATTTTTTCTGCTAAAAGATAAAAATTAGGTTTTAAATCATTTTGTTTAGTCTGCATATTTTTCATGAAAGTTAAAAGAACCTCGAAAGCGAAACATTTTTAAAGCGTTATTGCATACATCAAGCGTCTGCTTTCAGAATATTAATAAGTCTGATATTACCCAAAGTTGGAAATTTGGGCTAATATAATTTTGAAATTTGAATACGAGTTCATAATGAATAATCAATATAACCAGGGATCTGCTTATATACATGATAGCATCTCCACATAAATTTTCATTTATAAGTTTTCCTGAAATAAATATTTAGCTTGTAATTATGAGCAAATGCAAATTAGAAATATTTGATTAATATATAATACCGTCGACCAGTTAACAGTTTTAGATTAAATTCATTTTTGTAAAAAGGTCAGTAATTTAGTGATAAAAGTAGTGAAAGAAGAAGAGCAATGAATATATTCAAATGAAAATCACATTTCCGTTACCGATATACAAGGCATTTTTAAATACAATACCTAAGTAGACAAATATACAAGGTCATTCAGCCATAATGTCATTAATTTTAACACGTATTCGGAAAGCTTAATAAACGCAGAAAATCTAAAAGTAAAATTTTTAGCCGATTTTTAAAAGAGAAGCAAATCAGCTCACAAATTCCGATAACACAGCGCTCCTGGTACGACAAAGCCATAGAGGGTTTGAGCGTTGAAGCGAACCAGCGTTGCCACATCAGGACCACAAAATAACCTTGTCAAAAGATGTAGATATTTATATTTTATATATATATTTCTGACAATATGCGTTATTGGGTCATCATAATGTGTTGCGTTAATGAACTGTATTGCGTAAAAGTTTTAAATTAATTTAATGAAACAAGAAAAAGCGTAGACACTTACCCTTAATTGGATGCTATGTATTCGCTCCAGGCAATAGAAAAAGCAATATATATAATTCAAAACGGCGCGGCGAATCGCTTCACTCGCGGGTAATTTTGGAATTGAATTTATTTCACTCACGCACCGGGTCTTCGGTCAAACCTCACACCTTTTTGCCGCGAGTTTTTAAATTTAAACATGTATAAAAGATGGGGTTAATTGTTTGTAATTAATTAATAGTATAATATGCATTTACATATTTTACCTAAGATAATAATCATGCGGCATGACCAACCATAATGCAGAAGCGCAAATTTATTGTTCTATGTAGCTAGGTAACACTGAACGCCAAGTCCTCAACTGGTGATATACATGTATTTTGTATCTATAATATGCCGTAATGTAAAATTGTTGAGCCGGTGTGCTACACACCGTTAGGCCTCTCCGATGGACCGCTCAACCAAAAGTGACAGATAACAGACTAATTTATGTTTGTTAGTAAGCTAGTAATAATGCAATTCAGACCAGTTAATCAGTTATTTTGTTTCTTGTATTTTCGTCACGGCATCTCGATATTTCTGTGCGTTAAAACAAGTGCTGTGTGATTATTATTTATAAATCGTGATAATAACAAAATAGCAATGGATTTAATTTGTAATATAATGGTTCATGTTATGGATGCCGGGAGGGGGGTGCAGGGAGCATTTGCACTCTGAATTTGTTTGTTAGATTCTTTAGAGATTATGTTTGTAGTATAATCCATATTTTCTATACCGGGTGGTCTCTTTAGCTTGAAAAAGCTATATATTTCGGGAATGGTGCATTCTATGATAAAATGTATCGAATAGAAGTGTTAGTCAGTGTCGGGGGGCAAATAAAATGGCGTTGCAGTTTTTTGACCTTCAAGGAAGCTATACTTTTCCCCCCAAACTTGTTAAGGAAGAAATAGTAACTTTTATACGAAACATTTTTTTGTAAAAACAATAGCGATCAATTACGTTGATGTCAGAAAATGCCAATACAATTACAGTTGTCAGTGTTTGATACTCATTAATCACAGTACTACACTATTTACCTACCAAAATGGAATATTTAACAGTTGAGATAAAAGTTGAAATGATTTTAATTTATGGTGAATGTCAAAGTATTGTTAATACTGAGAGATAACCTGTACTTTTTTCCCTAAACTTAATAAAGAGTAAAAATAAACTAGTAACTTTTATACGAACATTGTTTTATAACAGTAACGATCAAGTAGGTTGAAACATGATGGAACGGATTGGAAATGCTTGCAGAGATCTTGACAGGGAAACTCGTTTACGGAGTCATGAGTTTTTTGTGAGGCGAGTTGACAAGTGTATTGAAATTGACTGTCATCATTTTGAACATTTATTGGAAACTTATTTTTTTGTGTAAAACCTGGTGCCTATTTGCTCAAATACATCCAGTGATTTGTTAGTTCCTATTTGGGTCGGTCAGTTTAAGGCATCAGTACTTAAATCGATGTGGATAAATCGGTGTGGGTTCGAGCCCCACAGCCGGTAGACCGTATATCAGCTGTACCCTCTCTGCGGGTATGATAGGGCGGAAGAATGTTGGCTTGGGTCAATGTGAGAGATTGATACCGGTCGACATTTGACTACCATCTAATGAATGACGTTTTTCAGATTTCCCTCATTCCTTCACTGAATGGGGCCTACCAATTGCTTAATAATCCCCCCCCTCTCCTGCACAAGTCTTTGGCTTCTGGGTAGAGATATTATTATATTTTCGTTTATTATAATGCTGTAAATAAAATTACAAAAAAATCCTTCTTATAAGTTATTAGTTTTTTAGTCCTTATTAAGTTTATGGGAAAAAGTATAGCTTCCCATTTGAAAATCTACAGTTAACCTCGCTATGACCTTGAAAACATAGTCAAGGTAAAAAAACTGCAACGCCATTTTATTTTCCCCCCGATACTAACTTTTATTTGACACATGTTTTTCATAGAACGCTCCGTTTTCGAAATAAATAGCTTTCTCAAGTTAAACAGGCCACCCAGTATATTCTATATTTCGTTTGGCACCAAATTTTGTAAATCTCATTGCGTCTTTTATAAATTCATATCTGAATATGTATATTAACGCATACCTGCTTTTATCAAGAAAATGTAGGCATAACTTTTTCTTGGGATCTCTAGTAATAAGTATTTTCCAGGAAATTCCGTAAGAATATTGTTAATTTTATTAAGTCCCGACATTCAAATAAGCGTGGAATGGCGGAAGTAATATATTTTTAATTGTCTTTTGAAGAAATGACACATTGGTCATGCACACAAATTTCCTTTACTATATATATATTGATTTAACGGCCGCTTCCTTTAAAACAATGTGAAATTGAGGTACTTGTAAAACATAAGATAATAAGGGATTTTAATGACGACACTGTTTGCATGTTAATTTTTTAAATATATTAATTGACAATAAGTCTATGGTTAGAGAGAGAAACATTTTCTATTTTAAGGAAATAACTCATTACCAATAAAATAAAAATTAAGCAATTTTGTTAATTCATTTTTAGCAATTTCTGATAAAAATAATTTTAAATTTGTATGTTCAAGTCTTTCAGGAAATAAAAGAAATAAAAAACTAGGCAGGAGTAAGTACATTGTCCTTTATAGGCATGCAAATATACTACTAATGAATGTAGTTTATAATTAATTACCTATTTGATTATAAACGCTTGGTGTTTATTAATAAATAACACTATAATAATAAATAATAATTTACACGCGTCAAATAAAAGGAGTAAAAAACTTAATACATGCAATATACAAATTAAATACCTAATTATTATTATACGTAAATATAAAGTAAACATATACCTAATTAATATAAACATAGAAAAAGATAAAATGACACCAACAAAACATTCATATTTTATTTACGTCACTATTTAAAAACCCTTCAAAATTATAAAAGGAATTTTTAATTAAGTAATTTATCCTTGTTTTTAAATTATTATCCTTGATAATTTGAGTTCTATGGGGTATTTTATTAAACAGTTTGATGGCCCAATAATCAGTACTGATTCATGTTTTACTCAATCTTAGAAATTTATTGCACAAGTGTGTGCCATTTCGAGTATCATATGACTGAATTCCACTTCTGGCTTCAAATCTATGAGTCTTGTTTTTGATATGAATAAGACACTGAAATATGTACAATCGTTTGCAATAATAATGACTCTTTTAAGTGAACTTTGCGATTTCTTTTGAACTACTGGCGTATATGTAATGAAAACTACTTTAATTTTTTAACATTAGTTCTTAGTTGTTTCACTCCTCAATAGAGATTTAATGAAAGTTCTGCTCAGAACTTCTAGAAGTTCAAAAACTGTTTTGAGGGAGTGTCATTATTATTGCAAAAGCATGTACATTCAGGCTACAGTTAAAATATTTAAATTTGCAAACTGATCTTTACAATCATCTCTAAAACCGAGGTTAGATATGATTCTTATAATTTTTCTTTGAAGACTTTTGTCATAAACGGTACGTGGCCCCATATTAAAATAGCATAATATGTTATAATGAAGTGGATATAGCTATGATAAACTATAAGAAAGCTTGATATTGAGACTTTACATTTGAGATTCCGGAGGAGACAGGTATGTTTAGATATTATGGAGTACACATAATTAACATGTTGATCTCATGACAATTTTAGATCAAGATGAACACCCATGAATTTAACAGAAGCTGGTTTATCCTAGTTTTCATTAATCGTGATAAATTTAAATTAGTTCTTGTTATATTGGTATAATCTGCAAAGAGTACATACTCATTGTGAATCCAATATGGAACCTTGAGGAACTCCATGTTCAATTTTCTTTGTAAATGATTTCATACTATTGTATACCACATACTCCACTGTCTGATAAAAAAAACATAATTATGTAGCTTGTGTAAGAGAATTTTGTGTGATACACAATCGAAAGCTTTTGTTAAATCTAAAAACTGACTAGCAACATATTTCCCTTCAAAATTATTATTTATAGTTGATGATAAAAAATCTATGGCTAATGTGGTCGATAGATTACTTTGAAATCCGAATTGTTATGGTTACTGGTTTCAAAATAATTATTTATTTGTCTTTTTAAAATAGTTACATATATTTTAACCAGATGAGGTATACTCGCGACAAGAATTCAAACGACTTACGTCATACGAACAAATTAATAATTCGTTATATTTTCTTAAAAATATTTAAGAAGCTGCAACTGATAGTAATGAAACTATATACTACACTAAAAGTTTGCATTATATATTGCACTACATTGAAATCGAAAATTACGTTGACAATAAAAACAAATGTGTAACGTCAGCCGTGACGTAGACGTCTGAATTCTTGGCGCGAGTTATATTATAGAAATAAACCTAACAGTTGACGGATATTAATATTTGATCAATTATAGACTTTAAAATTTTTCTTATACTAAACTCTCTAAACTCTTAACAATATGAATTACCTTCCAAGAGGACATTTCAGAAAAGGAAAAGGTATTCTCGGGACGGAATATTTGAAGGCAATTATTATAATCGGCGTTATTAACTGGTAAATTACTTATAACATTGTTTGCAACTTTTGTAAAGTAGTAGTTAAATTGTTCTGTGTTAAGTTACTTAAATTATTATACTAACTAATTTTAGTGCTCTTAACTAACTTCCCAATAGCTTTTTGGGAATTTGTATGAGCTTTTATAAAATTCAAAAAAATCATTAGCCATTTTTTTAGCTTTAGCAATTTCATACTGATAACGAGATCTAAAATTTTTAAAATTAAATTTGTTATAACTGTTGGATTTCTTTTGCAAATTTCTGAAAGAAGCTGCAGTTGCTGCCTCATCAGTCGCAGACTGTCATTAAACTATGTTAGACCGGAGTGAGATGATCGTCTTAAACGATGTCTGATCGGTAGATATCGATCAACGGAGCGTATAATAATATTATTAAATTCATATAAAGTCCTAATTTATTGATTCCAAGTGATTATTTAATTTGACCAATCCACTAGATGACACTGGTCGGTAACTTATTTTTTTTTAGGAGAATATTTATTTGTAAGACGGCTCTGCAAGTAAATGCCATTGTGATCTGATAATTTCGAATCGAATTGTTCTGTAGAAATATTATTTAACTTTGACTTAATTTTAAAGAATTTGTCTACATCTAAAATGTTTATGATTTGGAAATTCAGACTGAATGTGTGGAACAGCCAAAAACAGAAATTGATCATATTAAATGTTTTAAATTATTTTGTATGCTTCTGAGAATGTTGTCTTTATCTTGAATTTCAGTTGAATATTATTTGTGCTAAAATGTAATTAATATTGCAAAGTAATGGCAAATGCTTACACATTTGTTATCGAACTCACGTATAGTCCTCGTATTGCTCGTGTTCATCAGTCATTGTTAGTAAAATCAAAATTAATGGAAGGTTTAGCAATTTTAGGGTACAGCTAGGTAACCAAAGGTTAGGTATTACCAATTGTAATTCTAAATGAATTGACAAACTTTGTGTTCTGTAAAAGTGAACACTATTTTTCATTTTATCGTTAGATATACAGCATAGGTATAACCCTTAAAAATAAAGACAAATAGTAACTAGTCAATTTGAATAACTATAAGCCTTAGTGATTTTGAAGCTTTCACCGCCCTAATTGTTTTTTATCCTACTGTTTTCTAGGTTTTCATGACTTGACCTAGGTAACTACCAGTCACATAATTAATGTGCACATCTCAAGCCTTAACTAGGAATCTTTGATCAACCTTTGTTGTTCTTGGGATAGGTTCTGTGGGAGTACACACAATAAAATCGGAACCGGTCCTCACATACTTGTAACGGTTCCATTTAATTAATACGGCGCTAGATACAATTAACCCTACATCTAAGTATTTTAAGTTGCCTATTTTATTATGTGTATGCGGAAAGTGAAATAAATCGCCTAATTTATCTGTCTGATTTAAATCAGATTTTCTTTGTTTGTTAACAACCCTGGGATTTCGGCACGTTACATGCTGGTGATGTTCTGATCGAGTTGTGGCAAAGCTTGTAGTCACTACTGAAAACGTCTACAGTGAAAAGTGACGTAGAAACGTTTAGAAGAATGAGAGGCGACTAGTTGTAGAGGCTATTTATGAGATATCTCGAATATTTTGAAAATTAATTATCATTTTCTAAAATATATTAATGAATATTTCCGGTTAATAATAAATAAGTTCGAGGCATATTCGGTAAGAAAATTTCACACCAAACTATCTATTAATTTGAAGGTAGAAACAGGAATTATGTGCGACAATTAGATTTTATACTTAAAATTACATGTAAATTACATTTAATAAGTTCGGTACTATTTTTGCTTGTTTTAGTTTACGTAGACCATTAAAAACTCATGAATAAAAATACAAACTACAAGCATTCTAATTGGTTAGAAAACGTTGGTGAGATATTTTCAGCTATAATACACCGTGAATCTTGATAATATTGTGATAACTTTATATATTGTTTGATAGAGCGCTCACCGTAAGCCTTAAGAATGCTGTAGTTGAAAATCCTTCAAGCGTGTTGTTTTGAAATTACCTTAAAGCAACACGCTTGAAGGATTTTCAACTACAAAATTTTGAATATTTATCCAGACTCGAGGTGTATTCGGTAAGAGAAGTTTTTAGACACAAAATAAATTAATTGTCAATCTGACATTTGTTGTCACATGACCTGAAGTACAGAAATTTGTTTGCTACAGTAAAAAATTATCACTAAAATAAATATACATGCATTCATGATTCACAGTATTTCTCACAAAGTGATGAAACTTGGACCATTTAGTTAAATAAGGTTAATAAAGGGAGACATACACAAAATTTATGTTCATTAAATGTCAGTCAGTCGCAGAGACACTAACACAGATATGCTTAAAAATTTCAATTACTGAATACAGTTTACCAAATTCGAAAAAGCTGAAAAAAAATATAATAAAATATTTATTAAAATAAATAATACTTTGTTCATGGAACAATTTATATCTAGTAACCATCGTCAGCTGCATGGTATCTAACATACCATTTATGACGAATCTGAGCAGAAGTCTCTGGCTACAAGACGTTTGTATGAAAAACTCTTGTCGCGAGTAACATAAGTCATTTTGAACATTTGTAACTATTTCATATTTTATTGTGTTGTGGAAAGAGCTCTAAGAAGACCATTCAAAGTAAGTATGTTTAGGTCTGTTTGTCATTATTTTACACAGACACCTGACAATCTTGGCATGACATGTGAACGAAGTTCACATATTCAAGACTTGTTTGCTATCATAATTCTGTTACCGTTGGTGAGACAAAAATTGTTAAGTAATTTATGTTTTGTTTGGTATAATTTATCATCTAGTAAAATAAAGGCACTCATATTCCGGAGACCACTAATGAATCAGTTTTAATTTGGTAAATGCATAATTCATTTCTTCTTATTTACTGTTTTCAATAAAAGCACTTGAGTATTGTTATGTTTAATAAATTAACTACTACTTAAAAATAATTCCACTCAAGACAGAATAACTCAAGCAAAATATGGATTGGGTGTAGAATACTTTATAGATTATTATTATTATTTCAACCTATTGTTTTTACAGTAACGATTTTGTGTACCTTACTATCTCGAAAAATGGTAACTTAAATTTAAAAAAATACAAATACAAATAACTTCCACACACATAAGAATCTGTTGCAGCTCACTTTCCGGAAAATCAGTCGCTAGCCCGAAATGAACAATAGGTCATCTAACTGTGACTGCGAGCAATGACTAAAATTTCTTGCTGGAGTACCTGAACTGTTTTGCTATAGTTATTAAAACTTTTAACTAAATGTATTTCTGATACGTTAAGGACAGGTGGATTCTACATTAAAGGTTAGTTGATTGCAACGGAGTAATAACTAAACATGCTATATTGTTACAGTAGTACCCTTTAACTTGTTAGTTATCTGTATTTTAGACAATATAAGTATACATTTTGTACTTATCTTAAAGTGCATACTCATTTAACATAAATAAAAGCAATAACTAGCTCGCAATTATACAAAGTAAGCATATTATGCAATGTTATAATGTGAAATAAAAGTAAGGTATTATTGAAACATATTTTTATATACAGATCACATGTCAAGATGACACTTTTGATTAGTTATATTTTTTTCAGCAATTTTTTTACTTTTTATTTTTACCTACAAATAATAAGACAAAAGCATATCGAAAATAAAAATGTAATAATTACATAATGGTTTACTTTACAACAAAAATATAAACACATTTTACATGTATGACATGTTACATGACAAAGTCTATTACTCCAATAGGTAGCTAAATACAAAAATAGATCAATTGAAATGAAAAACAAAACAGGAAAATAAAACGATATAAAAAAGTATACACTACTATATAGTGCATTCATCTATTATTCTACTATAGCGTTTTGTAATCACGACAAACATAAACGTTCAAATCGACGTCATATTTTCCTAGATTTAGTGTCATCTAAATAAAACATTCTTTGGTTTTTGCATGAACGTAGAAAAAATATTGGATGCAACTCGTACAAAATGTGTTTATTGCAATCGACGTGTTGTCCTACTCGGCCTGACCATTTAATGTCGCGTGTAATAAACAGTTACTTCTTGTACTTGTTGCATAAATAACTATTTAGTAACATAGTTTACATACTGTTTTTCTCAGTGTAGTGACTTTTGACACTTAATTCATTTAAGCCTTTTAATTTAAGTATTAAACGATTTAAGAAAAGAATGAATCCAGAAATGTCATGGAAACTTGTCACTATAAAATAATATTTTATTACTCAAAAAATATTTAGTTACATTTTATATAAAGCACTTAACTGGAATACCAGATATTAAGTTCATTGCAAATGCGTATATGGCTTAATCACGAAGCCCTTATATTAGCATATAAATTGCTGGGATTTTTGTAAAACGAGCGGTCTCGTGATCGTTTAATGGAAAGAATCCCTTGTGGCGTTGCCCTCTTAATTTTTCTTTAATACAGTATCTCCATTTCATACAAATTATAAAAAGTGAAAACATTGTGTTGAAATTTTGTTTCCCTTAGGTATACATTTTCAACTTCCATGTGAAAAACACGTTAAGCCATTCATACATTCGTTGCTAATGTAATTAAAGAATATAAACAGTACATGGGTAATATTGTGCTTTCCCACAAACATTAATCCCTTGTAAATTTGAACAGAGTGGGTCTGAATCATTATTCAAATTCCTTCCTTGACAAGCTTTATTCCGAAAATTTTAAATGAGAGAACAAGTGAAATTATATTTGACATTTGCAGTTTTTTTAAATCATTATTTACTTATTTTGGAAAATACAAACAATTCTAGAACTAGGTAAAGTGATATGACGTTTGTCCTTTTTTATATATTCCAAAGTCATCATAAACTATGTATTTAATTATTTGTTGAGTAATAATTGTAATTAAATTTAAATCGTATTTATCCAATTGTGATTAAAACGACTTGATGTTTACTCTCCATATTCCAACTCCATAACAACTGTAACAAATAATTTTCTTCTTTTATTTTTTTTAATCACTATTTTTACATCACATCAATTTGGTTACGAAATGTTTATTATCAAAATACACCAACAAAGTACATAATTAATCTTTATAATTAATATTAATATTGCAATTCATTAAACCAGTGGAGTTGGGACTGGTACTATTACCGAGTGAAATGGATACATACTCCGAAATGTTAGAAATAATGTTTCTAATGATTTCATTTTCAGTAGAAGAAACTTGTAACTTATCTTCTGATATTTGATTAATTTTCTTAGCTCTACTATCACCTCAGGACGCCCAAATGTATCAAATGCAGCCCCTTCACCTAGTATCCGATAGCGGGTCTGTCCCCACAAAGCCTAGCCCGATAACAACCAGGGCGGGTCAAAAAATCCCGGCTAATGCTAGGGATGTGCGCTTTAATTGTGTTTCTGGCAGCGACACTATGTATCAAATGGGTCTTTGAAAGTGTAAATTTGTGCAGAGAGTATGTAAATCGAAAATAAATTTCGAATTTCAGAACAGAACAGAACAATTTTGATATGAATGATTCCTCATGTCCAGGAAGAGCATCTGACTGATCAAGATAGTTATTCGGTATCGAAGATCATACATGAGCGATAGACAATATAGACATAAATAGGAACATTGATCTGAATTGTCTACCTTTGCAATAAAGCAAAAGATATTCTTGCTAATTACTGCATTTTATATGTTGAAACAATGCATATATTTTGAATTTAACAAAATTTTATACGAATTTATATGTCAACCCAATAAATAAACTGTTTTATCAACAACCACCACCAGACCATGTCATATTCTATAATTATAATCAATGATGATTTATGTGCAAAAATAATTTTTTCTAATTGAGTTGCACAGATTAAAATAAATCATGTGTTGTTTTATTTAAAATTATATCACATTTTTAATTTACATTTGGTGCAACGCGGTTTAAAATTATACAAAGTGTATATCTGCCGCATCATTTCGCCTTTAGGTTGTTTCACATCATATTAAAATTTCATGTGAGGGGTAAAAAGCAGTCAAACAAAGAGGTGGTAAAAAGATGTCTCACCTAAGATAATTAAAATGGCTGTGAAAATGAGGTGTGGGAAGCGGAGCACCGTAGGCGTTCTGCTTAAATGAAATTTAAAACTTGGTAATATGTATTTTGCCTTTACTCCTTTTTAATAAAAATGCTTTATGTTGCTTACAAAATGAATGTTTTTTACAGTATTCGATAATATTCTACATGCCTTTGGGAGTAATTCAGTAAATGTAGGTGTGGTAAACATGTTTACAAACTATATTGTATTACAACACATTAAAAATTAATTTTTGTTTGAGATTGTGATATATGTATTCTCAAATGGTTTAGAGCCGTTGTATAGAACCGACAAAAATTAGTACAGTCTGCGATAAGAATTTTATTTTATTTGAAATTTATTATAAGCATGCACATTCGTATATGCCACAACAACGTATATTTCATATACAGGGTGGTCCGTAGGAAATGAGCCATAAAGAGATTGACCATGACAATAATATCTATAGAATTCATTGACTTGAAATCAGAATTTGTAAATTATCATTTTTTCTGTACATTTCATCTGTACATATGTATTTTATTGCTAAAACGTATAACGTTAAAATTCTAGACTGCCCAAAATGCATGGGATGTGACCAAATTGTAAAGACTTCTACAGTACATTTCATATGACCGCGTTGCTTGAGAAGTAGATCTTAACTGTACCAGTAATCAACAATGGTAATTTCGAATCTTTCCCCACAGAGTCTAACTCAACAACAAGCACATTTCAAACATCAATAAATATTATTAGCAAAAAATTTTCATTTGATAAATAATAACATCCCTAGCATTAACTGGGATTCTTTGACCTGACCTGGTTGTTCTTAGGCTAGGCTCTGTGGGGGACAGACCCGCTATCAGTTTCTCTAGGCCCACCCATATATTGATTTCTGTTGTTGGTACGACTGCTACGGTTAAAACCGTTCATCAGATAATGGTGGTCTTCCGAGACGTCCCGTAGTCGCAAAAACTCCGCCGCGATTGAGCTCAATCACCAGCGGAGATGCCGACAGTGAAGAGCGGCGAAACGTTTCTAAACATGGGATGCGACCAGTTCCAGAGGAGGCTACGAGACGTCTCGGAAGACCACCATTATTTGATCAACAGTTCCGATCGAAGCAGTCGTATTACCAAGAAGCGGATCCCACAGAGCCTAACCTGAGAACAACCATGGCAGGTCAAATAATCCCAGTTAATGCTAGGGATGTGCACTTTAATTCTGTTCCTAACAGCGATCAGTTACAGAGGTCACTATATAACAAGCCGAAAAATCATTATTTACCAAATAATAGCACGGGCCGTGAAAGCTTCAAAGCCACTATAAAAAATTATCGGTAACCAAATCCTGTATACAGGGTAGTCCGTAACTGATGCTTCATAGAGAGGTGCTAGATTCTAGATTCTACTAGATAATATTATGATTGGAGCCAACATGCCTTAATAAAGATGTTGATAATAAAGATACACGGTGTCAAAGTTGAAATTTAAAAATTGAATTTTAAAAATAATTATAACGTGTTCGAATGTATGATCATAAAAATTTAAGAGTAAGTAGATGTTTTTGGATACGAGAAATCATAATCTATTATTTATTCCCATGTATTTTCTTGAGGGCACCACATAAGCCATGTTTATGACATAAATATGAGGTAACTTTTTTACCAGTAACGATAGCACTTTTCTATTAAAAAAACCTTAAACCTACATTATTGTCGTGAAAAAAGTTGTCTTATCATTAGCCCTAGAGATACTATTTTAGAGAAAATCTCATTTCAACAGTCTGCTGCATATTTCATATATGCCCATAGTGTGCTGTAATGGAAACATCAATTTTCACAATTAAACATTATCTCTTTGAACATATTTAAATATAAATTATCAAGTTAATAAATTTTATTTACAAAATGAGTTGAGGGGAAATACAACTAAATATAACTACGATTTGATCAAGGGTTTAATAAGTAAAAAAACAAATGCGTAGGGGAAAAAAAAGAAATATTTTATGTATATTTTCAATATGTCCACCATTCATCTCGATGCACTTATCTACACGATTCATGTAATATTAGCTGATATTAAATAATACCATTAAAACAAAAAAACTGAATCTCTATAATTTCTTACATAAGGTGGACATGAATATTTATATTGTTTTTATAAAGAATTTATTTAATTGTGCCCCATACACCGAAATCTAAAAGGTTGAAATCTGTACTATGCAATTAATGTTTTACTAATTTCCAAGGCTTCAATTAGTTATCTTAAATTAGTTTGCGGATCGTCCGTAATGCGAACTAGTATTTCGTCTTCCTGGTCAGAAGTAATAATTTTGGGTATATCTAAGTTTGGGACGAATTGAACCATTTTCGCCTAAATTTCTGAACAGATTTTGAAACAGTCGATTACCAAGTTCCAATCTGTTTGGAAATTTTTAACAATATTCACGTCGCAGCACATCCATTGAAATTTTGATGATAATAAACAAGAACATATCTCTCATTTCCAATTTTGAAAAATTATTATGTCTCGGCATAATTCGACTTTCTTTTAAATAACTTATTTTAACCAAGAATTGACAAAAACAATTCGAAATCATTATTATTAACTGTCACAATGATTTTGCCTAATTGTCAAAACTGTCTTGGCATTCGCACACACTATGAAATTTTAAAATATATAACCTTTTTTCACGAGAATAACTTAGGTTTAAGATTTTTACAAAAAAACGTTAACATACGGGTTAAAATTGCGCTCATATTAACGTCATAAACATGGCATTTGTGGCGCTCTCTAAAAATACATTATGATTTCTTATATGCAAAAACATTTACTTCCAAATTTTTACGTTCATACATTCAAAAACGTTATAATTGTTATCAAAATTCAGTTTTTAATTTCCAACTTTGATACCCTGTATCTTTTTGTAATCAACGTTTTATTGAAGCAAGCTGGCTCCGATCATAATATTTTAAAGTAAAAAATCTAATAATTCTCTATGTTACTTACGGGCCACCTTGTATACAGTATTTAGTTCACTGATAATTGCAATTTTTTTGCTAACAATGTTTATTGATCTTTGCAATGCCCTTGTTGTCGAGCTTGGACTCTGTGGGAGCGGACCCAAAATTCCTATTGTTAATACTGGTAGGTACGGTTGAAATCACTCCTCAGGCAACGCTGGTTATCTAAAACGTCCCGTATGTATTTACATTTTGGTCGCATGTCATGCATTTTAGGAAGACCTAGAATTTTAACGATATACAGAAGAAAATTATGACTTACAAATTCTGATTTCAGGTAAATTAATTTTATAGATATAATTGTCATGTGACAGTCAATTTTTGGCATAATTGCGCAAAGTGTATCTATCTGAATGATATTTAAAATAATTGTTCTGCTCTTGATTATATTATTTTATTTTTACTTTACCCGCAGACTATATGTAAAAATTGGAAAATAGTAAAGTCAGTACAAATCTGGAGGTGCTATAGATCTCTCTATTCAATTTTCAGTACTCCGACATCTCAGATGTTCTCTGAGAGTAGAAAAATCCCTGTGTCTCAAAAATAAATAGGCCTATGAAAATTCTAATTGCGCCATCTTAAATTTATGGAAAAAGTAGACCAGTGCTGCGAAAACCGTATCCTACTATCTCTTGTACTTTTCGAGTTACCCTGCAATTATAACAAACTTGGTACACTGCATGTAATGCGAGCGAAATGTCAGAGTGCTCAAACAATCTATTTTAACAAAACCATAAAATCCTGCCTAAAATTTTGACTAAAAAAACTTAATTTAAGCTAACTGTTATCAATGGCTAAGAACACCAAACGTTTCACTCTTCGATTCTGTAATGTCATTTCAACACTTCCAACCTCGTCGCCTGGCAGGTTTCAGGAGGTGAAGATCGACTAGCTATTCCATAGTATCTCGCCTCACTAGCTTAGGAAAACTAGGCAAAAAATGGTCATATTAACGAAAAAAGTCTTAAAGTTTTGAAACTTGGCAGGAATATTGTTGAAGGCGTTATAATTAAAGTAAAAAAGGCCTTCCAGCTATCGTGGTAGAATCATCCCATAAAAAATTGAAAATTCACCCCTAAATACCATTAATCCTATTTATCTGCTGAACATCAAAAATGTAACTTTCCATTTCTTTCGTATTATTATCTTGAGTTTTACTAACTTTGTTATGTAATTTTGGAAGATTTTTTTTATAACATTGTATTATTAACCCGTACCGTTCCTCAATCTGCCTTGTAATTTAAATGTAAAACTGATATCAATAAAAAGCTTACTTGTTATATTACCAACAAAAATAGTAGCTTTACATTAATTTTGTCAAGAAAAATGACAAAAACATACAGTATTTAATTCTGAAAATTAATTATTATTAAAATTTAAAAGTAATAAATAAATAAAACTACTAGATAACTTTGAAAATACCTAGATATTCCAGTGTTACTGCTAGCTCATTTGGAAATTTTAAATTCCATATAAAAGCAAAGCAATACTTTACCTCTCTGAGATATTGTCTTGTTGCAATATATGTCCTAAAATTGTTGTTATGATTCCTCGAAAATAACATATACGTAAATATAACTCCCCACGTCACTCTCGCGTTACGAGTAAGGTGGTGCAAACAATTTTATTGAATCTTATTACATCCTGTTTATAAATTCAGAATACATTGGGTAAGAACACATCATGCAATTGTGAATATGTGCTTTTTTCGGAATATAACTGTATTTTAGTGTGCATGAAATACAATTTTACAATATATATTTTTTAATAAAAATTGTCATTTGACATAAAAGATGAAATTATATAGCATTTCCCACAACGTGTAAATTTACTCATCATTTTTATCAGTTTGTATAGATTCTACCATATCTATGTATTTAGATGTTCGAATATTCCAAACAGATCAGTATTCAAATTTATTCATTACAAGAGTAAAATAGAGTTTGCAAATGATATCAATAGAATTAAACTCTTTGCCATTGTGAATAATAAAACCTAAAGTTTTAAAAGATTTCTTAGTAATAAGTTATGTGATTGGAAAAGGTTAATTTGACATCAAAAATGACACTTAAGTTCTTAACTTCATAAATACCGTTGAAAATTGTCTAAGGTGTAATCATAATTAATGGGATTAGATATTCTATGAAATATCATGAATTTGCATATATCAATATTCAGATCTAAATTATTTTTGTGACACTAATCTCTCAAACAAATCAAACCTTGCTTCAATAATTGACAATTGTGCAAAAGTTTTTATGTCCTTAAATATCTTCATGTTATCAGCAAAACGCACTTTTTTGCAGTAATAACGTTGGAGTATCCTGAAGTTGAAATAAACGTAGAAAATCTGGTAAATTTTGACATATAGTTTTCTGTTACATAAATAAGACCTAATTAAAGTTATAACTTGAGAAGATACGCCAAATTACGATAGTTTACCAGTATGTTATGTAAAACTTTATCAAAGACTTTGCCAAAATCAGTATAACAACATGCATGTATATGTTGTGTAAAAATACATGACTTGCTCTCAGTACTGCAATATTTAACAAAACCATGTTGTTCAATAGATATGGTACATGATTATACAGTGTGTCCACGAATGGAGCTGACAAGAGGAGAAAGACTTTTGTTTTTGATTTTATCGAAAAATGTCACTCTTTATAAAAAGTTCTGCTTCTCGATGAAATAAGACTGCCATAGAAACGTCTTAGATCAGATATACAGGGTGATCATAAATTAAAAAAACACGAAAATACTCTAGAGAGAAGTACCATTATCTATTATTTTACACAAAATGTTGATAAAACAAATCTGTTTATAACTTCAAATATAGTCATAATACAAATTTTAAGATCAAAGTTTCAATTTTAACTTTTACTCTACATAGCTAGATAGGTCAAATCTTCCTTTCACCAAATTGATCTACTAACCATTGTCTGAGCATGGCTGCATAATGAGCAGGACAGCCGTCCTGTTGCCAAAACGGCTTATTGCGCAATTCTGACCCTAAAGTATTTAAAAATAGTAAAAAAATTGTTTCGAAAATGTGCAAAAACACAAGTTGATTTAAATTTTCCTCTATAAAATAATATGCCATACAACTTTTTTGTAGCGTTGACTTTTTCTTTTAATTACATTGTCAGGGTTATCGAAAGCATATTTTGGAAACATTTGTTTTACTATTTTTAAATACATTAGAGCCAGAAGTACGCAATAACCTGTTTTGGCAACAGGACGGCTGTCCTGCTCATTCTACAGCCTTGCTAAGACAATGGTGAGCAGATCATTTTGGTAAAAGGTGGATAGAAAGATTTGGCCCAGTTCATTATTCTGCTATATCACCTGACCTTACGCCTTTAGACTTTTTTCTCTTGGGTAAAGTGTACGAAAAATTTATCAAGTTAGCGGAAAAATGTGTTGAAGTGAGCAGTAGTTATGTAGAGTAAAAGTCAAAATTGAAATTTGGATTTTTAAATTTGTAATAGGACAGTATTTGAGGTTATAAACAGATTTGTTTTATAGAAATTTTGTGTAAAATAATAAATAATGGTGTTCCTCTTTTGAATTTTTCGTTTCTTTTTTTATTTATGAGTACCCTGTATATCTGATCTAAGACGTTTCTATGGGAATCTTATTTTTTCGAGAAGCAGGATTTTTTATAAAGAGTGACATTTTTCGATGAAGTCAAAAACAAAAGACTTTCTCCTCTTGTCAACTTCATCCGTGGACACACTGTATAATAAGTCATGCAATATAATCTCCAATTATTTTGAAAATACATACAGGGTGATTCAGAACTTATCTTAAAAAAATGGGAATAGATACGTCATGAAAAATGAAGTCAATATCGTAAAAAAATTGTAAAATGTTTATAGTGTCCGAGTAAAATATTATTGAAATTGTAGTATTTTCAACCTTTACAACGTTGTACTGTACTACTGTTGTCTCTAGACAGGCCATTCCGAATATTGAAATCCGATTACTTTTTTTAGGTAATAACATTTTTGTGATGTCAGTCTTTACATTAGTGTTTCAAGTGTCAAGAATGGTATAAGCTTGCTACAGACTATGCGTCTATTCGCGATTTGTGATATGCGAGGAGTTCGTGAATAGTGTGTAGGGTCTCGTTTATTAAAAATCGATTCATAAAAATCCTACATATTATGCACGAATTCCATACAAATTGCGCATCGCGAATCACGGATTCACGCATATTCTGTAGCAAGCATTACGTGTATAGCAACTCGGAGTTGATGGATATCGTTTTAATTTATGGCCATGTGAAAATGCTTTAACAGAACGATTTCCCGGTGAAAATGTGCCAAATGTAGCTACTTTTACCGTGGTGTGCAATATGTGTAGGTGTAGTGCAACGTGAGGGAAATTTGAAACCAAATCGTGGAAGAGATAGTGGTCTAGGGCATCCACGGCATATTGCAGCAGTGAGGTGTATCATACACGAGGCTCAATTATATCAGTACCATGTACAATGTGTCTGTCCAAGCATTAATACCAAGGAATTGGACGAGGAGGATCGGTACCATGGTTGCCACGATTTCGTGATTTTAAATCATTTGGATATCTTTTCGTGGGGATATTTAAAAAATAAAGTGTATCGCACCGAAGTGGATACCTACAATTGATGATTTACTATTACTATTTTATTAATTAAAATCACAAATTAATTCCATTAATATTTAATAACAATAGCGGAAAAAGCAGTTGAATTTGTATAAAGGAGGTTTTATAAAATGTTATTTATTTCATTCCTTGGGAATTTATTTCCATCATTTGTCCGGTCGCCGATTGGATGCTTTGTCATCTTATCAGGTTTTACAGTGGACCAATTTCCCGTGGAATACAGAAATGTAATTTTAAATAATTTTTTAACTGTCTTTTCAGATTTTTTTTACAAAATTGTATTTGTAAGAGGCCCTTGTATATGCATTTTTTTAGATAAGTTCTGAATCATTCCGTATATTAGTGAAATTGGTCGGTAATTCTTAATATCAGAAATACTTTCCGATTTATATACTAGAGTGGCTTTTGAAAGTTTTCATAAATTGGGAAAACACCAGTTATTAAAATAGAATTAAAAAGACAATATATTAGAAAGGCTTATATACAGTATTTAACAACTAAAGAGGAAATGTTATCTAGTCTAGAAGGCAACTTATTCTTCAATTTCTTACGAGCCGACATTATATCATTTTCAGATATGAGATTAATATTAAGATAACTACTTATATTAAGAAACAAACAGAGAATAGAACCTATAGCAGAACTACAAATAGGGGAGTATCAAGCAGGTTTTAGAAAAGGAAGGTCAACAACGGACCAAATCTTCATGGTGAAGGAAATTCTGACTACATGCTATGAGTATGGGATCAAAGCAATGGTTCTATTTGTGGACTTCAAGAAAGCATATGATTCGATCAAAAGGAATAAACTAAGTAAAATTTTGAAACAATTTGGGATACCAACCAAACTGATTAGGCTATTGAAAATGACCTTAGGAAATACCAAATCCAAAGTACGAATAAAAGGTGAATGTTCGGAAGGCTTTACTATTGATACAGGACTGAGACAAGGAGACCTACTCTCAACGCTTCTTTTTAGTACTAGAAAAGGCCATAAGAGATAGTCAGTTGAACAGAGAAGGACACATATTGTTTAAAAGTCATCAAATTGTAAGTTATGCAGATGACGTGGCTATTATTGCTAGAGATAGTAGGGAACTAGAA
This sequence comes from Monochamus alternatus, assembly GCA_037114965.1. Lineage (NCBI taxonomy): Eukaryota > Metazoa > Arthropoda > Insecta > Coleoptera > Cerambycidae > Monochamus > Monochamus alternatus. The sequence continues at coordinate 57,097,747 of CM073426.1, read as the reverse complement.
GAAGTAACGAGAAAACTTGTGAAGGAAGCACGTAAAGTGGGATTGCAGATAAATCAAGAGAAAAGTAAGCTTTTGAGAATAGGAGAACAAAAAAAGGATACCAATTTTAAATTGAGACCAGAGCATGGAGAGATGGAGTTTGAGGAAGTTCAAGAATATGTATATTTGGGGGCGCTAATAACAGCTAACTGTGATGAGGAACAAGAAATAAATAGGAGAATAATAAAAGCAAACAGAAGTTCGGCAGCAGTCAACCACTTATTGAAATCAAAAAATTTGTCCAGAGGAGTAAAATTTAGAATGTATAAAACAATTTTGAGACTGACAGCGCTGTATGGTAGTGAAACCTGGGTTCTCAATAAGAAGTCAAGAGAAAACCTTTTAAGGTGGGAAAGGAAAATCTTAGGGAGAATTCTAGGGGGTAAGAAGACGGAGGAAGGCTATGTAAGGAGAAATAATGAGGAAATATATGCAATGTACCAGGCACCAACAATAGACGAAATTGTAAAAGCCAGAAGAGTGCAGTGGCTAGGGCATCTAGAACGTATGGAAGATGAAAGGGCAGTTAAGAAAATAGTAGGGAGTAAACCTAACTACAAGAAAAAAAGAGATAGACCGAGGAAGCGATGAAGAGAGGCAGTGGCAATAGATCTAAGGGAGAAAAATGTAACGGACTGGAAAAGAAAGGCGAAGGACAGAATGGAATGGAGGAGAATAACAGGCTCTGGGCCTAAAAGGCCTGTAAACAGCTTTATATATACGTATATTAAGAGCTTCATATTGCGAAGTGCTGTGATAGGTGATAGGTAGACACTATTAATTTTAATACTATCAACTTTGTATTGTACATTCACTTGACATAACTTTGTTTGCTATAAATTACTTAGAAACAATAAGTTCCACAAAATTAAGCACTAAAACTGAAATATTTTCATATCAATAGGCACATGCTGCTAATGTGCTTATCTTGTCGGCACAAAGATATAGACAGACAAGTTATAAGTGCCCGCTGAGTGTGTCCATACCACCGGGAGTTGGCGTAAAGGTGCGGTCGTCAGGGTTAAGCGACCCACATGAGCACCTCCTGTTGCGGCCATATAGTCCATTTAAAGCGTCTTTAGGTGCCGCTCTTCACTCGCATTACCCAAAGCATGATATTATGATAAATATACTTCTCGATGTTTGGAACTTGGATAAAATATACAATTAGGTGCCATTTATACCTTGCAAGTTGCACGTCACATAGTAATATGTAACGTTATAATAGTTTCATTTATTGCACTACCGAGGTCTATTCGTTTTTGAAAAATAATTATTTATTTATACAGAATGATTCATAAATGTTGGTTTTCTTCGTCTAAAAGTTAGTATAACACTGTGTCAGCGCGTGATGACGATTACGATTTTTTAGCTCTAACTGAAACGTGTTCTGACATCAACAACTGTGAACTATTTCCAGAAAATTATATAGTCTTTTGTAAAAATAGATGTATGGTTTCTACAGGTCTATTAAAGGCTGGTGGTGTTCTTTTTACCATGAGGGACACCGTTTTCATTGTTCAGAACTAGAATATGTCGTTACTTCTGTTATTTGCAGTAGATGTGTTGGGTGTAAAAATTATCAATTTCAGCAACACAAAAACTTTTTATTCTATACGTTCCTCCTGGAACAACAGCACAAGAGTTGGAGCTCTTTATTGATACTATTGGTTCTGCAGATTATTTGATGAGTGGTACGTATATTGTTTGTTGGAAATTTTATTGTACCCACTTTCACTACCGATATACCCGATATAAGTGCCCGTTATTGTTAGCAATTTTCAACAGCTCTACGGTTTTCAACAGTGCGACAGAGTTTATAACGACAAGAATCACATTTTGGATTTTTTATTATTTAATTTTAAATATGTAGAAGGAATGAATGAATCAGTGAGGACCATCAGCATCCTTTACTTTTTACAACTTTATGCATGAGGAATACAGTCTCAGGACCTCTTTTATGAATTATCCAAGCAGCGCATATAATTTTAAAAAGGCAATTTTTCCTTTACTATACCATTTTTTTACAAATAGATTAGACGTTTCTTACAATTGTTGATAATGTAGATGAAGTATTATCATTGTTTTATGGAACATTGTTCAGCTTGTTTGATGCAGCTATTCTAAAATATTCGTTCTCATGTACATCGACATCATTATCTTTCCTGGTTTACAGAGGAAGTCATCAAATCTATCCGAGCTTAAGCTAAGGGATATAACATTGCAATTGCTATTATCAACGGAGCCTGTAAAATGTTCATAGCTGATTCTGAAACATCATTGTCTGACAATCCTATATAGTGTCTCAACCACCACACTTCAGAATGTGTTGACGCATATAATTTGGATGTACCTACCATCAATTGTGTATTTTATTTAATTGCATTTTAAAGCACTTTGCTTTTTTATCCCATTGGAAAAAAGCATATACCGTATCTTTGAAAAGGGCAGTCGTAATGATGTAGTTAATTATAGAGCGATATCCTTGCTATGGAATTTCTGATCTCCCTGACCTTGTGTCATGTGTAAACTGCTGTTCGCGGATGGCTTTAAACTATACTCTACCATAAATTCTCTTTCTGACTGTGTCACACTTCCAACTTGCACAGACCAAATGTCCTAATGGTGTGCACATCTGCCGCTTACTATTTCTAAAGATAATCCAAGATATTTTTCTCAGTTATAACTATCACATTAATAACATTATTTCTTGTACACTGCAGACGTATGGATTTATTTACCGTAACTGCAAAGATTTCAAAGATGTGAGTGCATTTAAAATTCTAATTCGTTCCTTAGCCAGATCTAAGATGGAGTATGGCGCAATTATTTGGTACCTGATATATAATGTGCATTGCGAAAGGTTGGAATCTATACAAAGGAAGTTTCTGATATTCCTGGAATTTTTCCAAGATGGCTTTTACCCACCTATAGGATTTGACCACAAAATTCTTCTTCATCGTTTCGGTTTAGAAGCATTAATTCTACATTACAATATAGTGCCAATAATTCTGTTTGTTTATATGATAAAATTAATTGTCCTCAACTACTCAGTAAAATTTTTATTCAGGTTTCACATGTTAAATAGACACAACCAACGATTTTCTCCTGTGATATTCCTAAGACGATTTTACTGGCAAAATCACCAATATTCTTAATATGTAACTTATTTAATAACATTGCAAAGGATTGTGATAGTTTAAGTATTGTATGCATCATCATGATTCTCGTTTAGGATAGCTAACTTTTGCAATATTTATATGAATATTTTACCACCATTACCATTACCGTTACCGTTACCGTTACCGTTACCGTTACCGTTACCGTTACCGTTACCGTTACCGTTACCGTTACCGTTACCGTTACCGTTACCGTTACCGTTACCGTTACCGTTACCGTTACCGTTACCGTTATCGTTATCGTTATCTTTATCATTATCATTATCATTATCATTATCATTATCATTATCATTATCATTATCATTATCATTATCATTATCATTATCATTAACATTTTCATTTTCATTGTCATTGTCATTGTCATTGTCATTGTCATTGTCATTGTCATTGTCATTGTCATTGTCATTATCATTATCATTATTATTATTATTATTATTATTATCATTTTTATTATTAAATTTTATAAACCTATATCTAGCTATTAATGGCTTAGACCATTCTTCAATTTGAATTAAAATAAAAAATAAATTTGTATTTAAGAATGTATAAATGAAATAAATACATAGATACATTTGGGCCATACAATCCATGAAACAACAATTTTATATGAAAGTTTAAGATGGTCTGCTAAATCGTAGTGTCTCTGCTCAGATCAGTATTTTGTGGGTAAAGATGGGAAATTATTTCACTGTATAACATGCCACTGGAATTTGAAGTTATATACAGGGTATTCTACAAACTCAATAACAAACTTTGGCAGATGGTAGCTGGGTTAAATTCAACATGTTTATTTATATGTACATAGGTCTGATTCGATTTTGTTTAGAAGTTACAAGTATGTTTAAAAATATGATTTCATGTTTCAATCAAAGTAGTCTGATAAATAATTATTATTTGCATTATTAATTGCATATGGATTTTGTAACGCCCAGATATGTCTGCATTTTTAGAATTGCTTCTTCAGGAGGCCTTCATTAAGTTGAATCAAATCTAACCTGCTAATCAATTTTAAATTAGACATGACATTTACCTACTTATTTATCAAAAAATAAAATTGCCCTTTATGCAATAGGTGAAGATCTCATCTATTGTGGCTGAATTTTCTAGTTCCCACAGCTTTAAAAGTGAACTTATATATTTATAAAATGTGTTTTCATTAAACCAGGTTTGTAAATTTAGCTAGATTAATTTTTATTTTAGATAATTATTGAATAGACCTTTGTCTATGGAATTGTTCATTAGCATACCTAGATGTTTGGTATCAGAGAGCATACATATGACTTCGTTGATAGTAATTATAGGAGAATTCATCTATATTAGCTCAAAATACATACAGTAAAAATTTTTACAAAAGTTAATTATGAAGAATATATGGACAGATATTGTGGGTGTAATTCAACGCTTGTTGGAGTTTTAGTCGGCAGAGTAGTTAATTTCCCTCAATATTGTTAATACCTAAAAATATATAAAATTACTTTTTTATTAGAATGAGCTAAAGAATCACACCCTTCATTTCCCAACATATGTTTTGAAACATCTGTGTAATAATTTCTTTACTTTCATTTATTAGATGGTAGAATACGCAGATAAACAGAAAAACAATGTGTTTCTATAATAAATCTGTTTTGGAAAATAGAATTTGTAAAAAATGTTCTAATAGTTTAATAATAACAACAATAATTAAAGAAATTAAGATATTCAATAACCGTAGCAAGTGTATAAAACGTTTTAAAACAAAATTGCATAAGAATGATTAGATTTCTATCCTTACACATAACATGTTTACTTGATTTTCAAAAGTAAATACAATGTTCACCAAGTAACAGCTTTGAAATATCTGAGAAAAATGTAATAGAATTAGTAAAAGTTAGAAGTTGCACAATAACTTCAAATTTAGTAAATTTAAAAAGAAATCCAAATATACTCGCTGCAATAATTCAGACGATTTATGTCATACGAACAAATGAATAATTCATTATATTTTCAAGAAAAATATTTAAGAAACTGCAACTGAGAGTAACAAAACTATATACTACACTAAAAGTTTGGATTATATATTGCAAAGATTGTTTTTAACGTAACCAAATAACGAATGTTACCTACACTGACAATAAAAGCATTTGCCTATCATCAGCCATGGTGTAAGACGTCTCAATTCTTGCCGCGAGTATACTAGGAAGTGTATATACATTATCTAATTTATCAATATTGGGCTACCTTATAATATACCTACGAGCCGTAGGTTTAAACGGTTTTTCTGTATGCGGGTCGGACCACTGCACAGAGGAGGACGTATTGTAAATATGCCTTTTCAATAAAATTATATATTCCGACTTTTCAAAAAAAACACCCTACCCATTTCACATCGGTTCATAATGGGAGCTACTATTCAAACGCATTGGAGCCCATTGACACACCTGGCCATGAAATATAGAAGCATTTTTCAGAGTAAAAGGTATTATGGTCATATATCTCACACAAAATTTCATGCAGAAGAATACACAACTACGTTAGGACGGGTCTTGGACATAAGACGCTGTTCTGGCTATTGACGCAATTTTAAAATGGCATCTTTGAGAATGAACATATAAGACAGACAATATTGATTACGTCGAAATTAAATTCTATTAGCTATATTTACAAAAATGTTACAAAACTATAGATATTTTATTGTAACGGGAAGTATGTTGCTACTAATTAGATAAAAACATTTCATATTAGTTGAAAGAAGTGAACAGGTACTAACTATTTGAATATTTCAAGTTCTATGTGACATTCATGAACAATATTTTGATAGATTTCTTATAAGATATATTATACAGGGTTAACTATGACTAAGTACAAAAATTTTAACCACGTGCTCAGGAAAGCCTAAAAGACAATTAAAAAATTCTTCCTGAAATTTTAGCTTCATATTTAAAAAATGGGGCAAAACCACTTTTCCTACGGAAAGTCGGCGCCCATGATAAGCAGCGACTGAGATGGCTTAGATCCATAGATAAAGCTTACATCTGTCAACAATGTCAACTACCAGGCGGTCGTCTTTTTGCAGCGTTTCTAAATGCGCGACAAAAATTAACATTCTTATTAGCAATAATACCTGATAGATAGGTAACAGTTAATCCAGTTACCTCCAGTATTTTGCATTCGTTTTTCATTATTTCGTTACAAACTGGCAAAACTACATTTTCACTCATTACAACCAATGCCTATTTATAAGAAACGAAAGGAATAGGTACTAATAGATAAGAAAACTTTTAATGCACCCGCGGCAGTCTTGTCCCGGCGAACCGGCGTACTATATTGTGGTATAATATCTGTATCCGACACATATTCCATTGTTTAATAACTATAAAACGTTTAAAGTTAAAATAAGGCACTAAAAACTGAAGAAGAACACAGAACTACAATGTAGGAATTGAATTATGACATGACGAAGACAGCGACCGTTGCTTGTTGGTTGCCTACTCTGATTCTCGCATTGGCGGCGTTAATAATAAATTCGAAAAAAAATGTTCCGCTTTATAAATAAGTTTGGAATGTTATTGAAAGGCGATTCCGTTAATTCTCACTTTTCTCGATCCTCTCTTAAAATATTTGTACTTAGTCATAGTTAACCCTGTATAATTATTAGAAAGTAGTTACCTAGTTCTCAGAAACTGGAAGTAGAAGAATGCGGTTTTCGCAACACTAGACTATTATTTAGAGAACTTTAAGATGTCATAATAAGAATTTTCATAGACCTATTCGTTTTTTGAGGTACAAGCGAAATTTTATATACTACTTTACTACTTCTAAGGGATTCTTTGTATCTCAGAAAATAGCTCAGATATCTGAATGGCAAAAATTGCTTCTGATAGAGTTTTTATTTAGAGTTCAGTGACGTACTTGTAATTTCTCTATAGGAAGTCTCTTTTAAAATATGACCCAAACATATTATTTATATTTTCTTTAAATGGAACACCCTTTATATTTTTATGCCATTCAATGCCATTATTTTTTTCTTTATAATGATATATAGCAGGTAGTTGTTAATTTATATTTTGAAAATTGTTGAAGAAATGATTGCCTGATGTATAGTCAGTCATGTATTTTTATATAACAATTATACAAAATTAGTTCATGAACTCTACCTTGCTACTAGCTACTTGCAAAATAAACAGTTGTTTAAACAATTAAGTTTATAAGAAACTAGTACTACAGGGTGTTTCTAAATATGACAGATAGAAAATGTCATTTTGAGCAAAAAGTTTCATGTAAACATAGGTCCGAAAATGCATAATAAAAAAGTTACAGGGTGATAAAGGTACAATTTGAGAAACAATATTTCGCAATAACTTCTGCAAAAGTTAGGCAATTTAAATGAATTTTGGTGTAGTTTCTTAGACACTAAAATTCAACAATTTCGTGCAAAAACAATTTATTCCCATCGCCCAGGAGCGGAGAGCCGGGGTAGCACACAGGATTATATTATGAAAAAAAAATTGTCCTTTGCATTTTCGGAAAATTGATCAAATTTTCTGAAAAATAAACTAATATGTCACAAAAAAGGTACTCTTGTTCAATGTCGCCAACATGAACCGTTCTCTTTAAAATTTGCAAAATTTATTGTCGTGCACCGGACAAGATAGAGGTAGCAATGAAAGTTCGTCATCATAGTAGCCATGAAATTTAAAATAATCTTTCAGTTTTCTTGTCAAAAGTTAATTGTAAGTTTTGATAGCATAAAATTTAGCTGGTGTTACTCATTGAAAGTTGTTATGGCAGAACAATACACCTTTGGAGAACTTGCAGATATGCATTTAATTTACGGAAAATGTGGCTGTAATACAAGAATGGCAAGTAGATTATATGAACAAACCTATCCAAATAGGAGAATACCTTCTCGAAAATTTTTATGTCCATCGACCGGCGCCTTAGAGAAACAGGTACTTTTAAAAAAAGTCATTATGACAGTGGCCGTCCCAGAACGATCCGAACTCCAGGGGCTGAAGAGCGTGTTCTCCAACGTTTTGAAGAAGATGATACTTTAAGCACCAGAAGAATTGCTTTCGCCGAAAATATGCCACATTCCTTGGTATGGAGGATTGCTAGGGAACAACAACTGCATCCATATCATAATATGACTAAATTACAAGAATTGCTTGCTGAAGATTTGCCAAAACGACAACAATTTTGCAACTGGATGTCAGAAAAGGTTCGTGTTGATGCGATGTTCGCCAAACGTAGTTTGTTTACTGATGAGTGTTGTTTCACGAAAAATGGCATTTTCAATTTAAGAAATAGTCATCATTGGAATGATGAAAATCCAAATGCAAAAGTTGTGCGACATTCACAATACAAAATTAAAATCAATTTATGGGCGGGAATAATTGGCAATAAACTTTTGGGTCCAATTGAACTTCCTCTAAATGTGAATGGGGAAAATTACTTACATTTTTTGAACAACGACTTTGTTGAAGTTTTGGAAGACCTTGATTTGGAAATCAGAAGAAATATGTGACTAATGCAAGACGGGACCCATCCTCACTACTCTCGACAAGTAAGGCGACATTTAAATAATATTTTTGCAAATAGATGGATTGGTCGTGGATGGGATGCTCCTCAGCCATGGCCACCAAGAAGCCCAGATCTAACTACTTTAAATTTTTTTGTTTGGGCAAAACCTAAAGTGTATGAAAGTCCAATAGAAGACGAGGATCATTTAAGGCAAAGAATAACGGACACTTTCAATGAAATAAAGACGAATGAAGAAGTTTTGAATAAGCTCCCTTTTCATTTTTTAAAAAGAGTTAGAGCATGTATTAGAGCTAACGGTGATCACTTTCAACATATGCTTAAATAACTTTTTTTTGTAGTAAGTAGTTTTGTTATGTTGTAATTTAAAAATAAATGTTATTTGTTACAACAAATTTACAAACCAAATCCATACCCAGTTACCACATAAAGCATAGCCTTCTTGATTACAGCATTCTTGTTGTCGGGTGCACGACAATAAATTTTAAAGAGAACGGTTCATTTGGCGACATTGAACAAGAGTACCTTTTTTGTGACATATAGTTTATTTCTCAGAAAATTTGATCAATTTTCCGAAAATGCAAAGGACAATTTTGTTTCATAATAAAATCCTATGTGCTACCCCGGCTCTCCGCTCCTGGGCGTTGGGAATAAATTGTTTTTGCACGAAATTGTTGCATTTTAGTGTCTAAGATACTGCACCAAGATTCATTTAAATTACCTAACTTTTGTAGAAGTTATTGCGAAAAATTGTTTCTCAAACTGTACCTTTATCACCCTGTAACTTTTTTATTATGTATTTTCGGACCTATGTTTACATGAAACTTTTTGCTCAAAATAACATTTTCTATCTGTCATATTCATTTGGCACCATAGTTTAGAAACACCCTGTATAAAATAAAAAATATAAAAAAATGCATAATATATTTTCATTTATTTTATTTTTCTCTATATTTTATAATTTGCTTATTTTTTCATAATTATATTTAAAAACTTCACTAAATGGAAAATTAAAGTACACGTTACATTTATTTTGTGCTGATACAAATATAATAACTACATACCAGTAAAATAATAATATAATACTAATATATCTACCCCTCATCCTAACCACGAGGATTATCCCAGAAGTCGAAGACTTGTGCGGGAGAGGGGGCGGCATATTATTATTAAGCAGGTCACATTTGCGCCGAGGAACCACTTACGCTGGTAGGCCCTAACCACCATTCAGTGCAGGAATGAGGGAAACCTGGAAAACCTCATTAATTAGGGGTATAATCAAATGTCAACCGGTATCAATCTCTCACATTGACCCAAGCAAGCATTCTTCCACCCTACTATACCCGCAGAGAGGTATCAATCCTCTTTACGAATATAGCTTATATACAATCTACCGGTTGCGGGGGTCGAACCCACAGCGATCTAGCCAACTCGAATCAAGCACTGACACCTTAAACCTCGCGACCACTGACTGATCCAAAATAAAGTTTTATTTCGCTATACTCGTCCAATTAGATAACACAATATATAGTATCACCTCTGCATGCTTTATGGACCACACTTAAAAGATGAATCGTCACAACCACCAAAAAATGATTTTATAACATGTCTTTATACCCTAGTCGGACCTGAAGGATATTCATTACACTGTTGTGCTTTATCGGTACGATTAACATTAGTGAAAAAATAATACAGAAGAAAAAGTGGTGAAAGTGTTGTGGAAAGTTCAAGTAATATATTAAGTTGTTCAGCGATTTGGTTGAGCCTGTGGATTGAGGAAAATTTATGAGAAATTGATAAAACGACGTAGTGTTGTGGAAAATTCAAGCAATATTTTTGTTATTCATTGGTAAAACCTATGTGCTCAGCTCAAATCGTAAAAGTTGTTCAGTGATTTAGTTAAGTTTGTAGATATATAACTTGAGGAAAATTATGATGAATATGAGGAAACGACGAAGTGTTGTAGAAAATTCAAGTAAGTTTTTAGTTATTTATAGTTACAACCTTTAAGCGTATGTTTATAACAATCAGCTAAAAAATGTTAAAAGCTGAATGGAAAAGCAGAAAATTAACAGGTAAAACAGTAAACTTTTTTTTGCTGTATTAGAAAGGTGTTTTAAGCTAATATAAATCAAATCTAATATGAATGCTCTCTGATACCAAACATCTAGGTATGCTAATGAACAATTCCACAGAAAAAGCTCTATTCAATAATTATGCAAAATAAAAATTAATCTAGCTAAATTTACTAACCTGGTTAATGAAAACATTCTATAAATATCTACTGTGGGAACTAGAAAATTGAACCACAATAGATGAGATCTGACCTATTTCTGCATTTTTAGGATTGCTTCTTCAGGTGGTCTCTAACAATAAATTAAAGTTATTTTAAATTAAATATCGACAATATCAAAAATGACTTTAACCCGTCAAACAATTAATTAATTATTTAATTAATTGTAGATTTGATTTATGTTAGCTTAAAATACCTTTCTAATACAGTAAAAAAGTTTTACAAAAGCTAATAATAAAGAATATATGGGTAGATATTGTGGGCGTAATTCAACGCTGGGACTTAAGTCTGTAGCGTAGTTACTTTCACACAATATTGTTAATACCTAAAAATATCAGTAAACCTATATTGATAAACTTATCGGAATTATTCATAAGTAAAATAGTAAACCTATATGAATAAATATCAGCTATAATTCTTAAGGCTGTGAAGTTATTCACCCAAGTCTAAAATAGCTGTATTTATTCTCATCTATATGTATTGTTAAAAGATGCTTTTTCTGTCCAAGGTGAAAGGGCAAAAGAGATGGGTACTTTGTTAATTATAACGCCCTTTATTCGAGGGCAAAAGCATTTACTTAAAAAACCGAATGAAGAAACTGAATGTCAAAAAAAGTCGGAAATATTTGCCAAACTTTACATATAACAGGTAACTATCTACAGGATGAACTTAATTTTATATACTAACTAGGTGACCCGGCAAACGTTGTTTTGCCATATGAATTATTTCTAGTGAATATTTTGGTAGTTGGCTTCGTTCTCATCCCTACTCCGTGCTCTTTACTGGGTGAGAAGCACAAACCTAGAAAAAATATCTAGGTTTGTGGTAAGAAGTAGACGCCTGGCGGGGATAACTGATCTAGTGATAATCGATCAGTTATCGACCAGGGTTAAAAATGATTAAATTACTAAAATGGCTATTAAAAAATAGGGGTTTGTGATATAAGGGTGAAAATTAAGGGTTGTACGTATTTGTTAATGCTACATCATAAAAAAATAAAAATAAAAAATTTTGTCCAAAGAATAAAAAAAAATGTTTGGGGTGGACCACTCTTATCACTGAAAAATAGATTACGACCAATTCTCAGACCTACCGAATATACATATAAAATTTCATAAAAAGCGGTCAAGCCGTTTCGGAGGAGTATGGCGTCTAACACTGTAACACGAGAACTTTATATACAGGGTCGGAAAACGCTGATGGTCTATCTGCCGTTACATGAGAGCGACAAAGTAAAGTATAGAAATCCGTGCGATAGACAAGGATGACTATATTGACGACGTTTTAAAATCTAAATAGTCACCGTCCGTTTCGTCATTCAACAAATAAAATCCATTCCCAGTTATATCTCAGCGACCAATCGCCATCTTCGCTCGATTAGAAGTGGGAGTAACTGCTCAGATGTTATTCTAATTTATAAAACGTCTTCCCATAGCCATCTTTGTCTATCGCACGGATTTCTATACTTTATTTTGTCGCTCTCATGTAACGGCAGATAAACCATCAGTGATTTCTGCCCCTGTATATATAAGATAATATCAAACACAATTATTAGTTAGATCTTAATTATTTAGTTGCTGAGGTGATAATTATTAAATTGGAAAAGATTGTATAAAAAATGTTTTTGGCAAGCTAAGTACTAGGTACAGTAGAAATGACAATGATTTAAAATGTTACATTAAAGAAGACGACGCCCCACAAATTAAACTCAAATTGTTCTATGGTGAAACATTTCTAATTTTATTGTTTTATATTAAAAACTGAATGGAACGAAAAATTTGCAACTTCCTATTTACCCTAATGGCAACACAATGGATGTTTTATGATAATAAGGTTCATCTATCTTCCTTTAAACTTTTGCCGCCGGTATCCTACAGATTTAAAATGGTAATTTTGTTTTTGTGTTTAAATTTCAAATTATTTGTTGTTTGAGATTACGATTGATGAATTTAGATATCTTCGAACATTGTATGGTAATTTAATCACGCATTTTTAAATTGTTTCAAATTTTTTATATAGATAATCGTTTTGTATACAATTTAGAATAAGTTACACTTAGTAATAGTATAACAATAATGAATAGCTTATGTCAGGTTTAGAAAGAAAAGTTCTCGTATTATACTCACACTTTAGCAGCAGTAGTAGTATGTAGTAGTAGGTTTCATATGACCTACCATATAAATCCAAAGAATATGAAAAGGAATACTTCAATAATTATAAAATTACAAGAAATAAAAATATACCCATTGAAATTATATGAGTATTCAAAAAGCAGGTAATCCCACTAACTGTGTATTTTTGAGGACAAAATATGATGTTAAGTCATCATACACGTACTTACATGTACAGGATGATTCAGAACTTATCTAAAAAAAATTGGGAATAGATGCGTCATGAAAAATGGAGTCAAAATCCTTATAGCTTAAGTGAAAATAGTTCTGATAGTTTCAACTTTTACATTGCTGGGCTACTGTAGTATCTGGCCAAACGAATTCAAATATTCGACTACTTATCATATTAACTTTTTGTGATGTAAATATTTACATTAGTTTTTCAAATATCAAAAATGGCTTACGTATTATTTACTCGTAGTTGATGTGTATCGTTCTAATTTATGGTGAAGTGAAAATGCGTTAGCAGAACGACTTCCTTTTACAACGGCGTGCAGTGAGTGCAAGTGTAGTGCAAACCCAAGTGAAAGAGATGGCAATCCAGGCATGGGCGAAGTTTGATCATTAAATCTGGGGGGCGGCTAAAGCCTCGGGTGGACTGTGTTTTAATTTCGGTTCTGAAATGTGTGTGAGGTGTTTACGAATATTTTTAGGGGGGCTAATTTGATTTCTGGGGGGGCTAAGCCTTCCCCTAACTTCGCCCATGGATCCAGGGCGTCCACGAGGCGCAGTGGCTCAAAGCGCCACTGTGCCACCCAAATTACTGTACATCCCTTAGGGTTGGGCCATTTGAGTTGATTTTTTTTTTAAATGTTCGTCATAAAATTGCCTATCGATCCCTATTTTGCTTTGGGTCTTAATTTTCGCGGAATTTGACTCCAAAAATGGGTTTGCATGGAAAAAACTAGATTTTTCGCACAAAAATTACCCTACGGAACACGAGATTGAGATTTTGGCGGACATTTTTTTATGGGGAAATGCTTGTCTCGGAAAGCCCTACAAGACTGTCCACTTAGATTTCGGGGAGAAATTTTCGCTATAATACATTTCCATCCGAACAGTTCCAGGAAAAATCAATCAGTTCTCATTAACAAAGAACTATTGTATCCAAAATGGCCACTTTTGTCAAAAAATTGAATTCCCAAAATCATTTATGGAACCTTTCTGACCTTTTTCAGAATTACGGGAAAATTCGGAAAATCTCTGTATGTGGCCATTTTGGCGAATGTCCAAAAATGTGTCCAAAAATTCTGAAAAAATTTTTGCGGATTTTTTGAATGTATTTGTACAGATTCAAAAAATTTTTGTGAAGTGATATATTTTCCAGTATTTTCCCATTTTTCAGTAGAACGATTTCTGATATGAGCCACTGTGCGCCGTATTGCAGTACGGCATCTCACGAGTCTCAATTATATCTGTACAATGTACAGCGTGTCGAAGCATTAATACCAGGGAATTGGCCGAGGAGGATCGCTAGCATAGCCGCTACGATCTCCTGACTTTAATAATTTGGACTTATTTTTGTGGGGATATTTAAGAAATGAATGATTTACGCACGCGAACATATCATAGTTGTTGTCAATAACTTAAGAGTTCAAAACGGACAAGAAGCAGAACCATTTGTATTAGTTTGTAGAAACTGGGTAAGAAAATTAATTCTATTAACAATTAATAATAATCGCGGCAAAAACAGTTGTATTTGCTGCATTAAAATAGGTGGTGTAAAATGCAATTTATTTCTTTACTAGGGAATTTCTTTAAATTTTTTGGCCGGCCGCGAATTATACTCCTTATCAGGTTTTACAGTGGACCAGTTTCCAGTGCCGTGTGGAAGTATATTTTTAAATCATTTTTGAATTACTCTTTTTGAATTTATTTTTACAAAATTGTATTTGTAAGTCTACTATACATTAAAAAAAAATTAGATGCCTGTTCTGAAGTTCTGAATCATTCTGTATACAAAAATAGCCTCCCTTAAAAGATACAGGGTGATGAAACAGAATTGTCAATTTTTTTTTAGTTAACCACTTACAATGTTTTAAACACCTATGAACAGTGAATGCAATGTTGCATCTGGAATAAGTGTTACTTTTTACACTTTTTCGATAATGAAAAAAAAAAAAAAACTGTTCAAAAACATCATTGACATCGGCTTAAAGGTTAAGAAAATATTTGCGAAAAACTTGGATCTAATTTTAAGGGGTCTTAGATCCGAAAAATTTTAATTCAAGAAAGCAACAAATATACGGATAAAGTTGATAATGTATCTACCTAATTTTCTACTTTGTGTAAATCACCCTTCATATGAAGGCAGCAGTTTGTTTTAGAGTCGCAACAGGATTTTATTTAGCCTCTCATGAAAAAGTTGGCTGGCTATGGCTCTGTTTACAAATTTTCAACTATTTTCATAGATTTTTTATTTGTCTAGATTTATTTACAAAATAGTTATTGCGTGTACACATTTTAATCAGCTGTTTACGCCTCGGACATTTTTTATTGACAAATAATGAAACATATTGTCTGAAGCTATTTATTTGTGGCATAATGTTAGTTTTTCTTTAGTTTTATTGGGTTTTTGCCACACTTCTAACAAAATTAAGATTAATTAAATAAGCTCTTGCGTCAAACGGATCAGTCAAAAGATCTCACACTGAAAAAAGCAGATAAGTAAAAAATATCAAAAATCACAACACTATCGCGCACTTCCGTATTTTTGACGTTTCGAAAAACCCTCTGTTTTCGTTCTCAAAATAAGTTAAAAGTAAAAAGTATTAAAAGTATGTCAACTTTAACAGTTTAAAATTTGTTTATCTGCTTCCATAGAGATAAATAATTTTTATTTTATTGTTACTTCTTCTTGATACAACTGTAGCCAACAATGATCAATGTTTATTGAACTGTATGGCACACACTTATCTCCCTTCAACAAAATAATCGCAGTCTCTTTTAATTTTCTTTTTATTGTGTTTTCTTCCTTCTCTAAAATTTTTTCCGAACCCCATTGAATCAAAAAACCGTTTTCCCAAGCGTGTTCGCAAATTTTGCATTTTTCAAATTTCCGTCTTTTTATATAATTTTTATATTCCTCAACTCTAACATTCATAGGCCGAGAAACGAACACTTTAAGACAAATAAAAGAAACTAATCATACAATAAAAAATTCTTACATTCCTATATTATTAGAAAGGTTAAGAAGAATCGGTAATAAATTTAATATTCGAACAGTTTTTCAGACAACTAATACTTTACAATCATTTTTGTTTAAAACGCGGCCAAACAAAAATGATATACAAAATTAAAAAAATTGCATCTACAGTATATCTTGTGAATGCAATAAACATTATGTTGGAGAAACGTCTCGGCCTATGAATGTTAGAGTTGAGGAACATAAAAATATATAAAAACCCGGGAATTTGAAAAATCCAAAATTTGCGAACACGCTTGGGAAAACAGTCATTTGATTCAATAGGGTTCGGCAAACATTTTAGAGAGGGAAGATAACATAATAAAAAGAAAATTAAAAGAGACCGCGATTATTTTGTTGAAAGGAAATAAGTGTGTGTCAAACTGTTCAATAAACATTGATCTTTGTAGGCTACAGTTGTATCAAGAAAAAGTAAGTAACGATAAAATAAAAATCATTTAACATCTCTATGGAAGCAGATAAACAAATTTTAAACTGTCAAACTTGACATACGTTTAATACTTTAACTACTATTTTGAGAACGAAAACAGAGCGTTTTTCGAAACGTCAAAAATATGGATGTGCGCGATAGTGATGTCATTTTTGGTATTTTTTACTTATCTGCCTTTTCAGTGAGATTTTTTGGTTAGGCTTAGTTTCAAAAATAACCCTTGACTGATCCGTTTGGCGCAAGGGCTTATTTAATTAATCTTTATTTTTTCAGAAGTATGACAAAAACCCAATAAAACTAAAGAAAAAATAATGAAACGTAAGTCTACTGAGGATATAGTTGTCAAATAATCGAACTAGGGGAATGAAGATTAATTTCAGTTACATGATGGACATGCTTTGAATATTTCAATCTAGAGGGTTCCAAATTCAGTTAACGTCGGCTTCTTAGGGATTTTCCATTTATCAAGGAAACGCAGAAACAGATTATTGAAAAAGTCTTAAGCAAATTCCAATTAACCTTGCTCTAGAAATAGGAATCAATTGTCTTGTGAACCACTTACAGAAGCTCTATTATTACCTTATATTTGAATTAAGGAAATTGTAATTTCACTTTTATTCTAAAGGTTTCGATCAAACTGACTAAGTGGGAATTACATTAGAATTAAAATCCCATCTGTGTTAAGAACCGGTATAATCCTTTAAGATAACATCTCAATTCATTATTTATATAATGGAAATTAACTATGCAATTAAGTGGAAATTTCTATTATAGTAATTGTTCCAAAAGACAAAAAGATCTACATATTATAATAATTCTCTGCTGTACGCCTGATAACAAGTAGAAAAAAGAGGAGTGCATTAGTAACACAAAGTAACTGTAGCTTTCTTTTCTCTGAACACTTATTTGATTTTTAAATATGTAATATACAGCGTGTGTATTTAGTAACCCCGCCTTTTTCTTTTAGATCTTTGTCTTTGGTCAGTAAAAATCTTATTATGGGAATGTTTAAAAGGTTAAGAGTCAATGACTAAAATAAATGTATCATTTAGACGTTTATTTATTTTAAATACAAATAGAATTATTATTTATTTATTTTTAAATAACGGAACATCGACTATACCGATCTAAGGTTAGCGCTATATAGAATTTATGAAAAACAATAGTTAAGAAAAGTGTTAAAATGTTTTCAATTTACTATAAAATTTTATGTGCTTTAGGAAATTTAGTGTTGTATTTTGTACTGTATTTTCTATTCTTTCTGTACCTTTCAAATTATACTCGCGACAAGAATTCAGACGACTTACGTCATACGAACAAATGAATAATTCATTATATTTTCATCAAAATATTTAAGAAACTGCAACTGACAGTAATAAAACTATATACTACACTAAAAGTTTGCATTATATATTGCAGTAAATTGCAAAACATTGTTGTTCTTAACGCGACCAAATATCGAAAATTACGTTGACAATAAAAACAAATGTGTAACGTCAGCTGTGACGTAAGACGTCTGAATTCTTGACGCGAGTATAGTATAACTTTAAGTTGAAAGATCTTTAATTTTCAAATACAGGACATTATGTGCTTTACAGTAAGCTGAACACTACAATGACTGCAGTGAAGAGCTGCGTTGTCAGTATCAGTAAATATTGATGAGTTAGAGCTTTATGCTCTATATGAAGTCGGTGCAAGGTACCATATCTTTAGAGAGAAAAAGAGTTATTTTGATGATTCAGTCTGTACAGAACACCCGTTGTGAAAGTAAAATTTATTTATCTGTTAGCAAGTGAAGTTAAGCTCGATCTTTATAAAGTGATTTTATTGAGCTGGTATGATCCATGATCTCAAGTTTTTTCAGAGCTCGAAAATCTCGAGCTGATGAGTAAACGATGCAGCCACAGTCAATGCGAGAAAGTATAAAAATATGCTAAATACGCAAAATTAACAATCTCGATTTGGTATGTGCCAGGATCTTGATGACATTTAACAGTTTACGACATTTATTAGCCAACATACAATTATGTTTGTTCCGTGTTAACTTGCTATCAAGGATGGGATCCAATCTTTTTTAGAATTAGTACATTCAATCAACAAATCACTAAGATAGAGGGCAGGATTATAATGTGAAGTCCTTAATCTATTTTCCAGTGGAAATATCAGCCCCTATGACAATCATCGTCCGAGATGGCTTAGAAAAGTCAACTACCTACCTGTCGTTTTTTACAGAGTTATGAAATGAAGAGATGACGAAAATAAACATTTTTATTAATAACAATTTTTATTAATAATAGCACATGATAGTTAATCCGGTTAGCTGCAGTATTTTGCATTAATTCTTTGTTCCTTCGTTGCACTCTGCCAAAAATATATTTTCATTCATTACAAGTCAGAATTATTCACTAAAAGAATACATATACCATGTTAAATAAACCCTTTTAGTCTAAGAAAATTGAAATTTATCTAAGGAATACCTATTAACACAAAACTCCGAATGAACCCGCGGCAGTCCAGTACTTGTATAAAATCTAAAATCGGGTAGGTACGATTGCGGCAACTCTGGATTTGCTCTTGACTATAGAAGAACAAACAGCACATGTTATAGAATGAATCATGTTATAGAGAAATATCTGTACAGTGTACCCGACATAAATTCCTTTATTTAATTACTATACAACGTTTAAAACTAAAAATTAGTCACTAATATTGAACCAGGTTTCGATTATGATGACAACTTGACATTTTGCATTGTTAGTTGCATACTCTCTAAACATCAAAGAACAGTCATCAAAGCTTAGAAGGGATATTCTAAGGGATTTTTACAGAAAACTGGAAAGATCTCATGATGTTATAGTTTAATACAGTCCTAATTATTTTATGTAAACATTGTCCATTATTGTTAATATTGTTACTTAATTAGTAGTACTTAACTAACTAACTAAACTAACTTAATTAGTAGTACATAACTAATAGTACAATAACCTACAGATAACGACTGCAGACTGCATCAGATTATGTCAAAAATAAGATATCGTATACGGTAATTAGTTTGAAATAATTTCTCAGTACTTACCTTCGCAAATTTAATTTTTCGCGTATTTTTTGTGTAATCTATGGAAAGTGTGACAAGTCCATATTTATCGTCTAAAAACGTAAAAACAAAGACATTTTCCGAGTAGACAAAATATTATGCCGAATCATCTTTGAATCACAATGAACAAGTGCTGCCATATTTGACGGTAACCGCGGCAGTGTTTTTATGTATTTGTGTAATATGGTCGAGCGAAGGAGAGGTCCCCAAGGAACAAGAGGTAGCAAATAAAAAAATCTTTTCAACGACAAGTTTTAATGTAAACAAGAAAACATTCTTGAAATCTCTCCAAATCAATCCTGGAAATAAATATCAGTAAGGTAGGTGCTATCTCCCTATGTTACCATATCGTTTTAATTATTTACATTTTGAAAATATTTTTTTTCTTTCAGAGCGGCATAAATTAAAACATGTTACACTTTTGACATCTTTGACTTGTGGCATATACCTAACCTCGAGGCTGACAAGTGTATTCTATGTAGTACATAACCTTAGTAATTTAAATAGTGCGTTACTTAGACTACATTAAAAGTGATTACCAACAATTCAAAGTGAGCGACATAAATTGGCATTGGATAACCAAAACATTTAAAATAGGTCACTAAAGATAAATAAGCTAGCTATAGTTAGTTTTGTGTACAAATTAGAACAAATTATAGGGTGATTCAGGTTTAATCTTGATAACTTGAGGAATCGATAGAACATGTTAAAATAATATTCATTTGTGATATAAACTTATTTCCTAAAACGCATCGTTTCCGAGAAAGAGGGCGTTGAAGTAGGAATTTTTTTCCCTCATAACTTTTGAACCACTTATCCGATTTAAGTGAAATTCGGAACACAAACACTCCTTATGATCCTACATAAGCTTCTTAAGTTTGAACTACCTACCCCTCTTAGAAGTGTATTTTGTATGATACCCTCCTCTTATCTTATTTCAAAACTACAAAAAATATAGTTAATTTCAATACACACCACTTTGACCTGGAAACTTTTTTCGACGTTTGGTCTTGTTTCTGAGATATTCAAAGAAATTGGTGACAGTGTAGCACACCAGTCGCGTAAATGTCATTTAACGTTATAGCAACCCATGAAAACAAAACTCAGTGATTTGTGTAAACTGACGTTTTGGGCGCCACGATATCCGAGGTGGCTAGGAGGCAACTGCTCGTGGAACCAGTCTGGATCAGCTATGTCAGTGTGGATTCGAATCCCATTGTAGTACCATAGATGTTTGTGCTCGTCGAGAGATCCACAATAAGTCTATAGGCTACGGTGCTTCCGGGGACACTGTCGGACGGCTCTCAAAAAAAAAAAAAACTGACATTTGTGAAAATCATTGTCAAAAGTATTATTTAAAGAATGTTGTTAGTGTTAAGAAAAAATGCCAATAACCTCAAACATAAATTTAGTAACAACTACTTATTACAAGATTTACAACAAACTTATCAACTACTAAAAAAATTACAATAATTGTTCAAAGTGCATTCCTCCAGCCTCAATACATTTTTGGTATTGACGATCTAGTGTATTAACCGCAGCTGCTAT
This sequence comes from Monochamus alternatus, assembly GCA_037114965.1. Lineage (NCBI taxonomy): Eukaryota > Metazoa > Arthropoda > Insecta > Coleoptera > Cerambycidae > Monochamus > Monochamus alternatus. The sequence goes on along the minus strand of CM073426.1, from coordinate 57,076,271 downwards.
TTGAACAGGATTGTTTTTTATGTCACCACAAGCATATATTATCCTTTGGATCAATTCCTCACGGATATGTACTGGCGTATCATACACAATTGCTGTTAGATGGCCCCAAACGAAATAATCCAGAGGATTGAGATCTGGCGAGCGCGGAGGCCAAGTCACTGGTTCTTCACAAGGAATCCACATATTTGGGTGGTTGTTGGGTTGTCGTCCAATCCATCGACGAGGATAATTCTCATTCAACAACTGCCGTACTTGCCTTCCGTAATATGCAGGGGCACCATCCAACTGCATCCAGTTCCCTTGGCGTAAATTTAAGGGGACATCGCCAAGCACGTCGGGGAGAGAGTTTTGCAGAAATGAAATAAATCCCCATTTAAACAAGGAGGCAAAATATGCGGCCCACAAAGGTTATTACTTAAAACACATATCCACACATTTACACTAAACTGTTGCTGAAATGAAGATTGTCTGACACATCGAGGATTGACCTCACTCCAAACGTGAATGTTGTGATAATTTACAATTCCAGCTTTTGTGAAATTAGATTCGTCGGTCTATAAAACCTTATGCAGAAATTGTGGATTAATTTCTGTTGAATCTAAAACCCATTTACAAAAATTTAAACGTTTTTCAGCATCTCCTGGCAACAAACCTTGAACTGGTTGGAGATGGAAAGCCCTTCGATGATCTTATTTGAGTGCTCTCGGTACTTTTGATTGAGATAAATGGAGTTGCCGAGCTGCTCGGCGTGTGCTTAAAGTTCTATCGATATCAAAAAATTAAAAATTCGCTGATTATTTCTTGGCGGTACATTACGATTATGATCATTGTAGCGGCGCAAACCATATTCTGAAAATCGACAATGTATCTGTATGTATCTACAAAAACTTGTGCATTTGGAATTCTTCTATTAGGGAAGCGTGTTCGGTACTCTCGAACTAACGCGTTGGAATTTCCGTCACAGAAATCATAAACATAATCGGCATATTCAGCATTTTTAAACGTTCTTAGCAGCTTTTCTTAGCACTAAAAATGCTCTTTAAATAATACTTTTGACAATAATTTTCACAAACGCCAGTTTACACAAATCACTTGTTTTCATGGGTTGCTATAACGTTAAATGAAATTTACGCGGCTGGTGCGCTACACTGTCAACAATTTCTTTGAATATCTCAGAAACAAGACCAAACGTAGGAAAAAAAACAGGAGACGAAAAAGTTTCGAAATTAATCAGGTCAAAGTGGTGTGTAGATGTTTTATTGAAATAATTTATTTTTCTTTTGTAGTTTTGAAATAAAGTAAGAGGGGGGATACAAAATACACTTCTAAGAGGGATAGGTAGTTCAAACTTAAGAAGCTTATGCAAGATCATAAGGAGTGTTTGTGTTCCGAATTTCATTTAAATCGGATAAGTGGTTCAAAAGTTATGAGGGAAAAACGGGAAAAAAATTCCTACTCAACGCCCTCTTGCTCGGAAACGATGCGTTTTAGGAAATAAGTTTATATCACAAATGAACATTATTTTAACCTGTTGTATCGATTCCTGAAGTTATCAAGATTAAACCTAAATCACCTTGTATAAATTTCCATTCTCTGATGAATCCTGCGCAAATGTGCTAGAGTACCTACGCTCTTGTTTATTTTTCATTAAGCAGATATATTTTGTTAAATAATTAATTATTTGGAGACAGACATATAAATGCTATTTATGAAGTATTTAATTGCCTCGAAATTCTCCATAAACGACTTAATAAACTGCGAATGGTTGACAAATAAAAACAGTAACGTTTCATTGCTGTCTACCGAAGCATTCTTCGGTGGAAATGATTTATTTCATTTTAATACACTTCTTCAATGAAAGAGTATCCTCTCGGAGTGGTGGAAATTATCTGTGGGCTATTAATCAGGATTGTAGCTGACACGTCTATTTAGTAGTGAATACTACTGAGTAATGGCGTTGTATGAAAACATCAATCCATCGAGTGGCTTAAAGATTATACATATAAGAAATTAGGTCGTCTTTCTACAAAGCGTGACAAATACTGACACTTTGTAGTAATATCGCATAGTGAGTTAGCTCTATTAAGATCCATGTGATTAATCAATTGTAGAGTATAACTTGCTGCTTTTTAGAAGTGCGATTGATTATTTCAAGTCGAAAAATGACATACCGAATCGTATTGATGCATTTTAAGTAATGCCGATATTGAAACAAATTAACTATAGTTTTTTTATGATAATAATAAGTATCTACGTAATTAATATTTATTAAATCGATGACAGAATAAGAAAAAGAATAACTAAAATTATATTTGAAGGAGATAAATGAATACCCAATTTTACTGTACTCCCCAAAGAAAAACTTTGTAGGTAATCTTCAATACATCCATAAGATCAATGAAATAAATAAGGTAAGTTAAGGTGTGCTTTATTTAATTTAACATATAGGTAACGCCTCTACGAGGGTGCGACAGTGTCAGAATCTGTCAAATTGTACAGTCGGCTCGTGATTTCTCATTTGTTTTAATATTTTAGAACTTTCACCATTTTTCATTACAATCAAAATTTTAATTATTATTTCGAGTTTCGGCTGTCTCAAATATGAAATAGTGATACTAGAGGGCTCAAGTTCAAGTAACATTGACCATGCAAATATAAAAAATAGTAAATATGTTACTAATTATTTAATAAATAAAATAAATGCACTTTACAACATTTGTATATGATAATAAATTATTTGCGATAAAGGCACTGCATAGCTCAATTCGAAATATAATAATTTACACTGATCTGACGATGGCATTTAACAATATTGATCACACAATACTCTTGAATAAATTTGATAATTATTTTGGCTCTTACAATTTATTAAATCTTATAAGCTCGGGGTTTCCTCAAGGGTCTAATTTGGAACCCTTATTCTTTAGCCTAGTCATTAATGTTATTTCTCGCGAGGTATAACTTTTCTTCATAATACTCACCATATTTCTTCAAATTGTAAATTATCATTGGGAATCAAAAGCAAATAGAATATTACAACTGCAGTGGACGATGGGCGCAAAATAGAAATGAATTAATTTCAAATTCCACAAAAATCGTTGTATAGTTAAAAGTCACTTTAAAAAAGTTATGAGCTACCACTGCTATTTTACACGCCGAGGAAAGTATCATGTTCATTATATAGGCAAATCATTTTGCGAGTACTCATTAAATATGGGTCCAAAAAAATGTACACTATTATCTACTTGTACTCTTATTATCGTAGTTTCCAAGAAAACCAAATTTCGTTGAATGTTTTTTAGAGTAGCGTGCTATGGATGTAAACGTCTCGTTTTTGTCACTTTTATTTGCTGGGACGTCACCTATTACCCGTTGTGAAGCGGAAATCCTAAGACAAACGAATGACTCTCTTAAATATTCTACATTACTTTGTCAACATAATAAAAATATTTTATTACAGTCTGAACATAATTTTTCGTATTTATAGCTGTTAAAAAATGCAGCACACATTTCTAGTTGTACATCAATTTTGCACATTGCAACTTAAAAGTATTAAACCAAATTGTAGGCATTTTATTTGTAACATTTTTATTGTAAACTGAAAATTTATAGATAAAGGGATAATTGAATGGAAGTGCACATAACACTAGAAATAAAGTGATATTTTGAAGCCAAGTATGATAAAAATGAGTCAATCCTTGGTTAAAAATGAGACACTTACTTTCCATTTTATATATGCAGTTTTTACCTATGCAGAAACTTTTTTCAATGTTTCCATATAATTTATTTTACCAAATTATTACGAATATGTAAGTTACAATGAAAAAGTAGCACTTACTTTTGCCGCATCGTTTAAAAGGTTTAGAGCGCGGTTGTGCTAAAGATACGTGGTAAATTTATGACAACCAAAAAGGCAAAATTAAGATGCTCAGAAAAGTAAAAACAAGACAATGTAAATGTCAATGACAAGCCAAAGAAATTTAATACTGATGATCTCAAAGCACCAGCATACCACTGCATCAAGGCCAAATATCGCTAAAGCTGCCGAAACATTTAATATTATAGACCAAAGTAAATTACAACATTATATCGTATGTATAAACAAGAAGAATTATATTGTATATGTCTTATTTTTACTCTCACGTGATTTTTATTTATCCTGACCCGAACAAGAACAATTTACATATCGAGATGAATGAAGGACTCCTTTTTTATTTATAAATATTCCTTCCATAATTTAAGGTTAATCGGTTAAAAGTATTAGAAATATAATCTGCAAGAATTTACGCAATCCATATTGTGTAACTAACAGTCTCTAACACATTTCTTAAAATTAATTATAAAATTGAAATGCTTACCCTCTAAAGCACAACTCCACCGAATCTAACTCATATCTGTCAACCGTTTTTAAGTTATTTCCAATTTTTGGTAAATTTTGTTTAATTGAACCACCCCGTATCTTTTTAACCGTAAATATTTTATTATATAAAATTAAGCAGAAAAAGCTTATATTAACGTCTACTATACCCTGTTGCTGTTTGGCCCATTATTTATTGGACACCCTGTATAATATAGATATTGTGCTGGGAATAGATAGGTATGACTAAAAGGTCAGGGCGGGTGATATTTATTAGATTTCATATTAATAGATCAAATAATTTTAAGATATGTATTAAAATTTGTTTGGAATGTTTTTTTAGGATGGCTGTTCATAAAAACACAAAATATAAGCCACTAAATTTTTCTGCTTCAGTTTCAAATTTCATTAGTGTTCTTTAAAAGGGTCTTTGTGAAACTAAATTAAACACAACCAGCATTCGACCCTAATATGTAAGTGATATATTCAATTTCGCTATGGCGGCTCATTGAAAATAAGGGAGTGTTGTTTTTATTTGTTTAGGATATTTGTTTAAGAAAGACCTTTCGAAGTGTAAATACGTTTTGTTGATCTTGATTATAAAAAGCAGAGTTTCTACAGGGGTTAGGTTAATGTATTACGGAACAAAATAAAGCATAAACAAAACTGAAAAAAGTACACATTAATGGACATCGTAGTTTTAATTTCAAACATTACATATTCTACTAACTACTTTACATATTTACAGTTTCATATACTAAATGTATCGTGGATATTCAGCTTATTGAAATAATAAAATTGATATAGTAAATAATTTTGTTAATTCCATTCCATCAGCATTTAGTCATTCAATTTAGTAATTTATATAAAATGCTCTTCCTTTTGTAATGGTATTTTTAAAGTATGCTGTTAAAAACTATGCTAGAGCCTATGGATTAACTTTTAATATTTTTTGTATGGCTATTCTTGTTCCGATTGTTTACCATACTTAGTTTTAGAACAGTATGTTATATTTACTGGTTGTCAAGCAAAAACGCGTCGGTACGTAATTACTTACTGTTATGGTTTTGACAGGACAGAAGTAAATTATATTATTTAGAAAGGAATAATCGGAAATAGGACACTATAATTAATGGTCTAGATTTTCTAACTAAGCCAACGTTTCGATTTATTTTAAATCTTCTTCAGGGCTACAATAGAAAGCAAGAGATAAGAATTATATAAAAAAACAATATTGACAATGTAAAATTTAAAAAAAAAACAAAACAAAAGACAAAAGAATAGTTACACATACATGTGAAATTTTATTTTTTCAAAAAAAACATATTAAAATACTATTCATTAAACAACAAAACATTAGATTAAAATATTAGTTTAAAATTTTGTTTTTAAACAAAAAATTTCAAATCACAGATTCCTGTTTGCAGTTGTAATTATTGTTCTAATACCGTTGGTCAGAAAGAAATATGTTAAGTCATTTTTGTTTTATTTGATGCAATTTATCGTACAATAAATATAAACACTTATATTTCGGAAGCGCTGCATATTGATCAGAAGATCAAAAGTTTAGATAGAGGCGATCATGCCATATACATTTTTTTTACAATTTGACACAGCAAAAATGTAATTTTATGGATTTACAGTTTACTAAATCTCTGCAGTCTTACTGCTTATTTTTTATTTATAATATACCAGAAACAGTTGTCTATTTTTATTATTGTTGACAAAAATTTTAAGAAAATAAATTATACTTGCATATCACTAAAATTCAATTTCCTATTGTAATTGTCAGTTACGGACGGTATACAGAGAGATTCATAATTATTGTCCGGTTGAGAAATACGGCGTATCTTTAATATATACAAGCATTTAACATGCTTTTAATATAATATCTTATTCTTTTTAGTGTGGTAAAATATCAAATTAAGTAACAACAGAAACAAATTATATAAATTTTATTGATTTTATGAGTGATATTTGATTAGATTTAAAATGAACCAAGAACTCGTTTTTTATTTATAATACACAAAATAAATTTTCTTCTGTGTAATAAATATTATGAAACAATTGATATTGATACATCATTAATATTGATTTAAGAAATATCCAGGCTTGGTTATATTCGTTAGCTACGCGTCTAAAAATAAGCGATATAACATGGCAATAGATTTTCTGATTGCATTTCTAAGCTGCCGTTTTGAAATAATAAAACCTTTCGTGCCTGGGGATACTACTACAAACTTCCCCTTTTTCTGTGAATAATTCATAATTTTGATCTCATCGATTGATAACACACTTGCCCCAATGTAAAATCTTAAGCAGCAATACTGCTGATCTTAAAATCTCAATTTGGTGACTTTAATATAGGCTTTGTTTTATGTATCATAAATATCAATATCAATTTATATTGTACTGATATAGTGCATCACTATAACAATTGACTGCTCCGCTGACACACTAAATTATTTAAGCATTTGATAGAATTGAACTAAACTTTAAAATATACAGTGTATCCTACTTGAGAATGAACGGTCCATAGCTTCCTTCTGAGTCACTTTAGAAAAAATATTCTTAGACAAAAGTTACTTCTATTTTTATTGTGCATCTCTGTAAAATATGTTCAACTTTTCAGGGTGTTCAGTTTAGCCTGAGCGTTCACCAACTTTAGTTTTTTAATTGGAACACCCTGTATATTATTTTATTTTTAAATTCCTCGTTAAATTTTAGGCAGACTTTGTATACCATATCTTAGGTCTAGGACGCTTCGGCTCCGAGTTATTCAACTTTTTTAGAAAATTTTTCCGATTGCATTATTGTCTTTAAAATTAAATATCTTCTAAGCTATTGATAATACAAATTCATAGTTTTCACCATTCGATTTATCATAAAATTCTTTATCATTTGAGCTAAGGAAAGAAAATTATTCTTACAAGACCCAGATTGTACGCCACATTAAACTTCAAAATGTTCAAAATTGTATAACTCATTTTTTTACAATGGAACTATTAGTTTTTCTTCTTATCATTAAACGCAGATTTAAATTCCCTTTCGACTGATATAACATTGTTAGTACTTATCTCTATCAGTTTTTGAGTAATTTTCATTTATTTGAATTTCTCCCAAAATCGGCAAATAAACGTTCATTAAAACACAAAGTAGTCACTAACAACGAGGTTTTGAGCACTACAGATTTTTTTAGCCAGTTTTCTTTCATATTTTACCAGACTTCGAACTGGCAGTGACTTTACAAGCATGCTTATAAGGTCAAAAGAAAAATAAAATTAAACCACATGAACATAGGAATATAATAAAACAGAATGACACATAACGGAAACATAAACATTACAACAAGTTTTACTTACGTCAGGTGCTCAAAATGGCGCCCATTTTGAGTAATGTACAAGTGAAGTCTGTTTTTTAACAATCTTTTCTAGCATCTGTGGAGTGATTTCTTCAAAGGCTCTAAATATGCGATGGCGCATGTCTTCTGCTGTAGTTGGTGTCGTTCTATACACTTTACTTTTTATGAAACCCCACAAAAAAAGTCAGAAACTGTAAGGTCTGGAGACCTAGGAGGCTATCTAACGGTTCCTTCCCGGCCCATCCATTTCTCGGAAAATGCTTGATCCAACAATTGTCGAACCCGAAGAGCATTGTGTGTTGGAGCACCGTCGTGCTGGAACCACATTAAGCAGCGGGTCGCTAATGGTATATCGTCCAGTAAATTATTTAAATCCTTTTCAAGGAATTCTAGATAAACTTGCCCCGTCAGGTGTTGGTTGAAGAAAAATGGTCCTATGACATGTGTGAGAATACCAGCCCATACGTTTAGGGACCATCTATGCTGGCTATTACTAGTTGTAAACTGGTGTGGATTTATTGTGTCATAATAATGACAATTATGACGGTACACGTACCCATTTTTATGGAAGGTGGCCTCATCTGAAAACATAACTTTACCGAAGAAGTCCTCCTGCAGTAGAAGTCTTTCAGCTCCCCAGTAACAAAAATTAAGCCTCTTCTCAAAGTCTTCTTCAAATAATTCCTGATGCAAGTGGATAGAATAAGGGTGGTATTTATGTTTTTTTAAAATCCTACGCACCGAAGTCTTACTGATACCAGTAGTCCTACTAATTTCGCGTATACTACATTGTGGATTTTCTTATACGTTTAATAACACCAGAAATTCATTTTCTTCGTTAATTACATTACCCATTCGGTTACGTTTTGTATATCTCACGGATCCAGTGTTTCCAAATCGATCGAGTAATGAACTAAAAGCAGTTCTTTTGGGATGGGTTCTATCAGTGTATCGTTGCGCATAAACTCTGGACGCTAATAAAGTGTTTTTATTACATTCTCCAAGAACAAATATCATGTCTACCAATTCTTCTTGAGTTAACATATTGAAAATTACTTAGTTAGTAAACTTATTTCAAGTAATTTATACGCAAGACAAACAATGACAGCTAGGTAAACTAAATAACGCTCAAAACCCCGCTATAGTGCCTACTTTGTTTTTTAATGAACGTTTATTTGCTCATTTTGGGAGAAATTCAAATAAATGAAAATTACTCAAAAAGTGATAGAGATAAGTACTAACAATGTTATATCAGTCGAAAGGGAATTTAAATCTGGGTTTAATGATAAGAAAAAAAACTAATAGTTCCATTTGGAAAAAATGAGTTATACGAGTTTGAACATTTTGAAGCTTAATGTGATGTATAATCTGGGTCTTGTAAGAATAATTTTCTTTCCTTAGCTCAAATAATAGAGAATTTTATGATAAATCGAATGGTGAAATCCGTGAATCTGTATTACCAATAGCTTAGAAGATATTTAATTTTAAAGACAATAATGCAATCGGAAAAATTTTCTAAAAAAGTTGAGTAACTCGGAAGCGAAGCGTCCTAGACCTAAGGTATAGTATACAAAGTCAGCCTAAAATTTAACGAGGAATTTAAAAATGAAATAATATACAGGGTGTTCCATTTAAAAAAACTAAAGTTGGTCAACGCTCAGGCCCTGTAAAGTTAAAAATATTTTACAGGGATGCACAATAAAAATGGAGGCAACTTTTGTCTAAGAATAGTTTTTCTAAAGTGACGCATAAGGAAGCTATGGACCGTTCATTCTTAAGTGGGACACACTGTATATTATAAAAGATGCCGTAAAAATTAAGTCCCCTATGGAATATTTCTTCTTCTTTCTTCTTTTTTTTTATCAGTTGTAAACTAAACACTTGGAAAATTCATTATGAATCGGTATACGTCTCAAGAATGCTCTGAAATCGTTAAATTTTTTTTATCTAAATAAGTCTTAATTAGTCTTAGCTTGGTAGACGCCGTGTTCCATCTGTGAAGAAAATTCAACGGTTAGCTGTAGATTTTGAACAAAGTGGGTCCACAGCTGATAAACCACATATTGGCAGACGTCGTTGAGCTCGTTCAAGGGAGAATATAGGCTGTGTAAGAGTAGAGATGTGATGAAAAAGCCAAGAACATAAACAAGAAAACGATCTACGTAGTTATCCATTAGCCGACGTCCATCACAGCGAATTTTAGCGAAAGACTTACACTTACTTGTTCCCCTACAAGATACAGGTAACCCATAAAATTCTACCTGTAAATCTTGAAAGACGACTTCAGTATTGTAAAGTTATCGTGAACATTGAAAATTAAATTGATGAATTTGGGAACAAAATCATAATGGGCGATGAAGAATTTTTTATATCTAACCGCTTTCAAATTTAGTCCGCCTATGAATTCTTGCTATTCGCACGCTTCGCCCGTCGCGCTTGTCCGCAAGCTAGCGATCACTTTCCGTGGTATTCACAGTCGCGCGCCGGATGAAGCGCCGAGGCAACTTTCGCTGGCGAATATTGCGGCGGGCGGAGAGCCGGTGATTCTACAAAGTGTGTGTTGTATAGTCAAGCTCCGTAAGAATCTTTCCCCGAAACGTTTCTCGGCGGGCGAATGGCCGGTGATGATTTTGTACATGCGTTTTATAATCGAGCTCTGCGAGGTTATCCGGTGACGGCGGAAGGGTAAAGTGAGGCGTTTCATTTTTATACATATTTATTTAAACATAAAATAGTAAACGCAGAAATGCATATTACAATTATGGAAGTCCCTTAAACCTGAGAAGATAAAATGTTCATCCAAGTTTAAAAAAATGTATTCTATTCTCCTAAATAAGTATATTTTCACACGGAAAGGTAGTGCCGTTAGATGAAAAATAAGAAAAAACTACTGTCTCTATTTAGTAAGTAGAAATTTCAATGTACATAACTAGAAATTTCTACTTAGAGTAGAAACATCAATTAATACTATATTTCCGAAAAAACCAAAGATTTTCTGTGAGTTTTATAATCCTTCCCTAAATCTAGTCTTAACGGTATTTGAGATGTGTATTAGAATCTTAAAATAAAATAATCAAATTCATTCAAAAATGTTTCTTAGGAAAAGAAGGATATATCAAAGATATTCATTTGTACATTAGATAGTATAAGTTCTAATCTTACTAGCTATGGCCGAAACGTTGCTCAATTTTATACAGGGTGGTAAAAACTTCATGTCAAGTTGGGTTAACTTCAAATCACCAAATGTTCAGTTTTTTAAAATGGAACACCTTGTATGTTTTTCCGTATTCTGAAACGATTTTCTTGTTGTACCAAACCGTTTACACCTACCTATCTATTTTATTTATTTATTTGTTATTAATAGTTTTTGTTAGAATAACTATAATCTTTCAATTTCTTGTTTAGGCGGCTATAAAATGTAAGTGGGATTTCAATAAAAAGAACTAATTTATAATAACTTATCTATTTGTTATTATCCAATGCTGCTCTCAGCTCATTTACAAGTTTCAGAAAAAATGGATAACACATATTTGTTATAAAAAAAACACTATTAATAACAAATAAAAAACAAAACGAGGATATCAGTGCAGGGTTTTCCAAATAAACATTTTATTGGTTTGAAGTTAACTCAGCATTAAATTTTCACCACTTTGTATATAATTCAACAGCATTTAAGATATGGCTAAAATGGTTAAAACTTCTGTTATCTCATATGGAATGATCTTTGTTTTACCTCACCTTTCCTAACAAACATTTTTAAGTTAAGTAGTGAATTTTAAATATTTTGCAATCACAATAACGGTTCAGATTAAATTAAGGGAAGTTTTATCAAATGCAGAGAAAATGTTCTGGTCTCAGAAATATAACTGGCAATAATTTCTTGATTTTTTCTACTTAGTATGTAGAAATTTCTAGTTACACAAGTAGAATTTTCTAAGTGGTAGGTAGAGATTATAATCATTGTATTTTTCATCGTAGTCCCATTACCCTTCCGTACTTTACTGCATTTAATTTTACAATATAAAATTATCTTATCCTCTTTTTCGAACGTCACAACGAAACTGGCGCGTCGCCCAGAGTATCTCTTGACATACTCCAGTCGCCGCGCTACAAATTTCATGAAATTGTTGAATTGCGCATCTGTCATTCGGGGAGAGATTGTTTATGAAATGTGATAGCTAGCGGGAGTTCGTATCCGAGTCCGCTTCTCTAACATTATGCCACGCAAGCGCATGACCGTGAAAGGAAATTCGCATAATTTCGGGACGGACACAACTCTCCGGCGACCGGAGGCTGACTATAGGAAACTTACTCTGGGTTACTAACCCGGGTGAGTCCAGGTAATAGATCTCACGTGACCTAAGTTTCCGGATCATTTACTCGGGTTGTTGAGTTTACGAACGGTACTTCAGGTTTGTTGTTTTATGTGCGTGCAACATAACCACAAATTTTTGTATTTTTCGTTTCTGTCTAAAAGTATAACATTTTATACAATTGGATTGCCAGTTTCGGGCTACATTATGACCACCAAAAATAAAATAGCTTTGTTAGGCACAGTCATTCAAGAATTTGTGCAGGATGATAGTGACGGTGATGAAAATGATATCCCCAATTTGAGCCTTCTGCTGCCAAATGAAAAAAAACAAAACGAAATTGCCCTAAAAACTTCGATCTTGTTATATTGAAATACAGTACCACTGGTGAGTAGATTATATTGAGTTTTTATATCCTGTCCGTTACTACGTATGAATGTGAGTACACTGTTTTTACTGTAAACATTATATTATTTTAAATATGTAGAATTTAAGGGTCACTTTCGATTAGAAAAAACTACAGTTAATCTTTTATTGGAAAAAATTGGTTCGGAAATATATCAGCCAAGTTTGAAAGGAGGACGGCCATCCTTCCCAGAAAAACAATTATTAGTAACATTATAGTTTTTAGGCAACCAGGAGGTATATAGGTAGGTTTGGAATTTGCCAATAAAATTTATTTTACCTATTCATATATTTTTTAGATCAGTTGCAGATAGATTCGATTTACCCATAAGTACAGCATGGCGGTATGTACAGAAAGTTGTGTTAACTTTGGTGAAGCATGTTAAAGAATACATATACTGTCCCACTGATATTAATGCAACTACTCAAGAATTTCAGAAAAGAGCTGGTATAAAAGGTGTAGTTGGTGCTATAGACGGAACGCACATTCAAATTACAGCTCCGTCATATATAGCAAATTCTTACTTAAACAGAAAAAAATATCATTCCATAATTTTGCAAGCAGTTTGTGATGCCAATTATGTTTTTACTGATTGTTTTGCAGGTAAAAAAATCTGTTTTATAAAAAGTACCTATCTCTTTAATGAACTGCAGGTTGCCCTGGTAGTATTCATGATGCACGGGTGTTTAAGATGTCTCCATTATATAGATGCATTGATAATTTAATTGATTCAGACCAGCACTTACTGGGCAACTCAGGGTACCCTAATTATTTAAAGTTGGTGACACCATACAGAGATGATGGGCTTTTGCCACAAAAAAAGAAGAAATTTAATTATTATCATTCATCTACAAGAGTGTGCATTGAACAATCATTTGGACTGTTGAAAGGGCGTTTCAGAATTTTAAAAAATGTTAATATAAACCGAACAGAGGCAATACCAAATATAATTATAGCATGTTGTATACTGCACAATATTTGTATAAAAAATGACGATGATATTGAACCTGATATTGAAGAAAATAGTGGAGCAGAACCACAGTATGTTGCAGATTTGCATAATTTTAAAAGGGATTATATTTGTGATTATCTCGTAAAATAACTGCATCATTCAAATAAGTTTTAAAAGCTTAGTTTTTAGCGAAAAATTATTTTACTCATTGTTTGTATATACGTATTTGTACTTGTTATTTATCTTTGTTGTTCATCACACCCTGTAATTGGTGTACCGTTGGATGATGCATTTTAAATAAAAAAAATATAAAATAAATTTTAGTTTTTATTTAATAAAATATATAAGAAAAACATTAACATAAAAAAAACAATATTCTATAAGAAAGCAAGTACCTACTTCTTTTCTATAAATGATTTTAAAACTAAAAATTTGTCACAAAAATAGTAGTCTTATTTTTTATTTTTTTTTTGTGTACAGGAGAAAAAAATTCTAATTGTCACGATCAACTATTCTTTTTAGAATTTGTAATAACTGATCCTGTCTCTCCATCTTTTCTCTATGCCGTTGTTGAGTCTCTTCCCTATATCTTTTGAACCATACTGGTTCTTCGCCAGTTTTTACTAATTTTCTTTTTGTATTTGGTGCTTTGGTGCTGGTGGAGGCAGTAGAAATATTCACGTTATTGGATGAATTGGAAATATCCAAATTTTCATTATTTGACTGCTAAAAGAACACTCAATGCTACTATTAAATACATTAGAAAAATATTTAAATTTACCATCATCGACTCATTTGTCGATAATCCTTCCAGGCTACGGCATATAGAGAGGGGTATAGCTTCAGGGTTTTTTCTAAAAAGGGCATCCATTAAATCATAATACTCCCAGTGAATAGCTCCCCTGCCAGTATTACTATTATTGTCGACAATTTTCTTATAAGTTTTTTTCATATTTTTTAATTTATTTTCGCACTGTTGCGGTGTTACCGTGTATCCTTTCTTCACCATTAGTTACGAAATTAAATTCCATGTCTTTCTGTTAGGTGTAGACTTGTCTTCAAATTTGTGCTTATATTCTTCATAGCAACTAAGTAGTAATTTTACATTACAAAAGCTGCACTGGACTCATTCCAGTGCAGCTTTTCATTAATAGTAGCTGCAAACAGAATAACAAGTAACATTAAGTTTAGCAGTTCAGAACAGTAATTAATAATTTGTGATATGTACAGAAGAAACAAGAGAAACAATGAACTTCTAAATCTATAAATCCAAAATAATTTCATTAACTGATTATTCGTAGTCTATATATTTTAATACTCTAGTAATATTATAAATGAGGGTCAGTATTTATTAAAATATATTAGTCAATGGATGAAGCGTCATTAATAACTGGATAAAATTGTAATATTAAATAATCAACTATAGGTTGATAAAACTTACAAGTACTTTCTGTTTCTGGAATATCCTGTGTATTAGGTTCATCCGGCAAACTAAGCTCGCTAGGTTCAAGTTCATCCAAATTAGAGAAGCTATCATTTTCTCCATCATCAACATATTCTAATAAAAAAATTGAATAATAATATAGTCATATTTGCAATTGAATAAATATTTTTCTAACCTCAAAATATCGTTCTGGGTTTAATTTACCCTGCTGTTGAGGAGAGTTGGAAAGAGTTAACTCGAGTAAGTAACCTAGTTCGTAACTCTAAAGAAACCGAACTGGGGTAAATATAACTGGGTTAGTAAACACCTTTTGCAGTGATCGAGTTAACTCGGGTAGGTTTTCGAAAACGCTTTATGAATACCACTGTTTCACTTTCTAGATTTTCGGCGGTTGGATTTATGCGTTTTCGTACCCGTGCGTTCACCGTATGCGTTCACCGCACCCGTGAAGCAAGTCTCGTTCTGCAGAGTAATGAATACATATTCCTTTAATATGTTTTGTTTTTATGTGCTGTAACATGGCAGCAGAATGTAAGAACAGACCGTACAGGATAATGGCCACTTTACCCATTTTTTAAATGTTGTGCATATGATTTTGAAACGATTTTGGGCCTTTCACGACCCGTGGTGTGTACTATAGTTTTCCGGGTTGCTACGGTCTAGATAAGAAGCTACTGAGTTGACCCTCGAAACTCTGGCCACTGTAGATGCTGACAGTGGAGAGGCTACTATAGGAATCGGAGTACGCTTCCAGCCATAGCAGCTGTAATATCAACAGTAGAAGTTATCACAGTTAGGTCAACGAGAATATACAATAAGAGAATGCACTCCCACCACTTTTCCTAGATATATTTGCTTCTCTCTCGAACTGCGCGTAGTATGCCACAAAGATAATACAGAAATTCGTCAGGTTCTGCGCAATAGTAATAATTGGTATATATTTGGTTTATCTATCTTTGTTGCCGCATTAGAAATGTTCAAGGAAGAGTGAAATAGATAAAAATTGACCAAGCGGATATTATTTAGATGAAATTTATCAGGTCAGTGGTCAGTCCCAAAACCGAATAATTGTGAACATTTTACATGTGTGCTTTTAGGACGTAGTTTTTCACATTTTGAATCTAGCTGAGTGTTTTATATTCTGTTGTGTTTTAGAATTTTTCTACTGAGACATATTTATTGACTTTTTTACAAGTTTATTTGTTGTGAAATTAGAATTATATTATATTTTTTTATTAAAAATGCCTGTAATTTTTCGACAAAATTACCATTTTAAAGATACTTGATATAGACACTAATTTTCAGTCGATTTGGTCAATAAAATGATTAAACATCCATTAATTTTTTCATTTGTGCCACATTTACAATCTACAGCCTGAAGCCCCCAGATACCAATTTTTAATAGGATCGGATATTAAACGACAATAAGTTAAACGCCATCTATAATCTTTACAAATTCTAATCTTTATGAAACAACCCTGAAGTTGTCCTATTATATTAAAAAAGAATCATCTAAAAAGACTGATACAATCGCATTTCGTATTTTTATATTGTGAGATATCAAAAAGCAATTGTTTTTTTATATAGGATGCAGCAAACTAACAAATAATTGTTTTTCAATAAAAATATTCCGTGTATCTATTACATATTTTTAATGTATATTTTTGTAAAAATTTAATAATTTTTTACCAAATTTCTTATTATTTAACTGCCTAATATGATGCATTTGTTTGTCATATAAATTATTATTAATATATACATACATTAATCATTATATTTCTACGCTAGATTGTGTTTTTGCCAGTTGTTAGCCCCAAACTCCACTGTTACATTTAGGCGCAACCAACCCTGATTATTAAGCAGCAGTATCAAGTTTGTTTTTGTGGTTGCTAAGTAACCGCTGTGATATTCACTGCGCAGGTGCACAGTATGCCTAATTATCTCGTAAAAAACGAAACTTGGAACATAGGGAATTTATATTGAGTGAAATACTCTTATTGTACATACTCTTTGGTTAGGTTAAGTGATATTAAAATTAGTGTTAACCTATGATCCTTTACTAGTTGAATGAACCAAGCCAATTCTTTAGGTAACCAAATCAATGAATATTATGAGCAATTCATTGCTATTTTACAAATAAAACTATGTTTCATTATATAATTTACGTACAATTTAATAAATTTTTCACCAGTTCCATGCCTACCATGGTTTCCATGTTCTAACACAACTCATGATTGACTATGGGCTCATGAAAGAGCTTCATTTTCTGCGATTTCACAATATCGTATTTATGTTATATGTTATTGCCTAGAAAATTATTGAATAATGATCTATATGGCTTCTTAAAGATTTACTGTTGAGTCCCTCAACCATTTACGGATTGGAAATTTTCTGAAATTCTAAAATTCAACTTCTTAAAGGAGAGCAATGTGGTTTTTCAAAAGCCAAGAAGTCTGAGCTGACTACAGGGTCCAAAAGTTATTTATCCATTGACGGCATCGACTTGTAAGAATGTTGTTAAGAACTATACTTTTGTATAGTTATTAACTTACTAGTGACGTTCAAACTTCCTTCCTCACACCTTTTTGGTACGGCGATATTTTACTTTCTCAAGATTTAAAAGTACTTTTATTGATTTAAATATATGAAAATATATGCATAGTATTTTAGTCTTATTTAAAATTTAGATGCTTAGGACGTAATGGTTTTATAATATTTTAATTATGTTATATGAATTTTCTTTCCTCTCCAGGCGAAATTTAATGTTTTAATATATTTAATCCTGAAACAAGAAGTCCATATAATACCGGTTTTATGAGACTCAAATTGAACATGTTTATGGCTTCTACCTTTAGATGAGGGAAACTGTACACATATTTTCGGGCACTTTAATTTTAAATGTAAATATTTTATAGCGGTGTATCTCTACAAATATTTTTCGTTGAGGTATGAGGGAGGAATATATTGCAGTAAAAATTATGACTTATTAGTGTTTTCCTATCTCTGCAGTATTATAATAAATGTGTATCATACAGTATGCGCCAAAAGTATGGAATAAATTCAATAAAAACGAAACAATTATTTTTTGGGAAAAATCCTCGAACAGGTCGATTTTTAATTTAAAAAATACATATTTTAGCGTAAAATGCGATTTTCAAAAGTCATTTTTTTTTGAGTAATGACGTCATCGATTTTTTTAAATGGCAACACCATATTTCTTTCCTTGATTCTGAAAGATCGTTTAATTCTCTATCAGACAGTACTAAAATTTTGCCCTCTTACATAGGAAAGTTTTCGAGTAAATGACGATGGAATGTTAGAAAACGTAAATCAAATAAAATAAAGCAAAAACGTTATCAAGTTTAGTTTTTCGAATTCCATAGTTCTTTTATGGATCACGTAAGTGAAAATCTTTGCAAAGTGTCATTGTCACACCTACTTTCTAATAAGTATTGTAAGCGACATAGAAATTATTATTCAATTTAACGTATTATGGCACATGGCACCTGTTACTCAAAGAATTGAAATTTTAATTCTTATCGGATGCGGGAATATGACTAGAACTCAGCAGGAAGTTTGCGATTTATTTAATGGAAAATATCCAGATCGCCCTATCAGCCAATCAACAGTCAGTAAGGTAGAGTCTAAATTTAGAGAAACTGGCAATGTTGTAAATATTCCAAAACCTGGACGTCCAAGCATTAATGAAAATCAGAAACAGAACATTTTGATAAGTATGGTGGATAATCCTCATAACTCTTCACGATTGGTTGCATTAAACAATGACACTAGTCAGAGCACAGTGCTAAGTATCTTGAGGAAGGAAAAATATCATCCCTACAAAATTCAACTTGTGCAGGAACTCAATGAAGATGATCCCGATCGCCGCTTACACTTTTACGAAATTCTAATGGATTTATATCAAGGAAATAGAAATTTACACCGGCAAATACTTTTTTCAGATGAGGGCACATTTTGTCTGAATGGTACAGTAAACCGTCAAACTTGCAGATATTGGAGTCGGGAAAATCCTCATTGGATGGCAGAGGCACATACCCAACACCCTCAGAAATTAAATGTGTGGGCTGGAATAGTTGACGACAGAATAGTAGGGCCTTTCTTCTTTGAAGGAACCCTTACAGGACAAAGGTTTCAGCAAGACGGTGCACCTCCGCACTATGCGCGCCCTGTACGAGATTTTTTGGACAACTGTTTTCCTGGGAGGTGGATCGGCAGACGCGGACCGATATAATGGCCTGCAAGATCGCCAGATCTTACACCTCTTGTCTATGATTTATGAGGATACTTAAAGTCAAAAATGTACATAATAAACCACGTAATTTAGAAAAACTTCAAAATCGCATTCGGGACGAAATACGCACAGTTACCCCAGAAATCAGTCATAATGTGCAAGAAGAATTTCTTCACAGACTTGCGCATTGTCAATAAGTTGGTGGATGGCAATTCGAACATTTAATTTAAGTATAAAATGTAATCAATTGTATTTTATTTTACATACCTCAGAATTGTTACTTTTTTATGGATAAAATTTACGTTTTCTAACATTCAATCGTCATTTACTCGAAAAATTTCCTATGTAAGAGGGAAAAATTTTAGTACTGTCTGATAGAGAATTAAACGATCTTTCAGAATCAAGGCAAAAATATGGTGTTGCCATTTAAAAAAAAATCGATGACGTCATTACTCGAAAACAAATGACATTTGAAAATCGCATTTTACGCTAAAATATGTATTTTTTAAATTAAAAATCGACCTGTTCGAGGATTTTTCCCAAAAAATAATTGTTTCGTTTTTATTGAATTTATTATATACTTTTGGCGCATACTGTATATTAAAATGTAAATCTGTTAAACTCAGGTTAATTTTATCTTATTAATTCGAAAATAAATTAAGTATATTTTATCTCAATTAAAAGTGAACGTTAGTATTAAATAATTTCAACTCACGAAAAATAAACAAAGTATTTACGTGTAGAAAATCGTTCTACAATTTTATAAATACTTAAAATGTCAAATATTTTACAGTTCAGTAAGCAGGTTTTTTAAAATTGCCCATGTGTATATACTATGAAGCCCGCTAACCAATATAATCAGGAGAAATAACATTGTTAGATAACAACTTCATCAACCTTACCAGGAGACATTTACTATTTCAATATTCATTTTAGTGGCATTATAGTTTGTACGAGACTGTGTTTTGCGACAAGTCAACCGTATCTTGAATTTTAAGATAATACGATTATTATTGCACTTTACATATGGAAAACTGATCTGTACATTTGTGTTATAATATGTGTAATTTATTTGAGTTAAAATCAGTGCCACTTATAAATGTTATTAAATTAGTTAAGGTAGTAAACCGAGTCCAGTTTGAAATCATCTAACTGAAACAGATGAAAGAGTCTCATGAAAAAAGTTTAGAAACACCACAAGAAAAGATGTACCTAGATTTTTAAAAATTGCATGTTTATGTAAAAAATTATACGTATCAATCATTTAAATTTTGCCGTTGTCACGCAGGTCAACCAAAATGATGGTATAAAAATAACTGTGAATTTTTAAAGAAGTACACAACATATTTGCCATAGCACCCAGAAAGAGTTCAATAGGGAAAATCATTAGCTGCCTAGAAACTACGTATCATCATCTACCCCAGGAAGTTTTGGAAGAGGCTTATGTATTATGTGCTAAACCACTAGAAACCAGTAAGTTCACCGAAAAAAAAAAGATTCAAGTCATCAAAGAACTTACAGCTGCCATCTTGAAGCTTTCAAGTTGGAATTCTTGCTACAGGTTCACCATAACTTTTTTTCTTTATTTTGAATAAAATCGATTATTTAGATTATAGTTTGGCAATACAAAAACTGAAACCAAAAGAAGCAGTTGGTGGTGATGGTATAGCACTATATTTTAAAAGGGCATCAAAAATGGTTAAGATTTCCTTTGACCTATATTTATAATTTAATTATAGAATCAGGAAATTCTTGGGACTTGTGGAACTTAACTCTATATACTCCAATTTTCAAAAGTGGTGATAAATTGGATATAACAAATTATAGCAATTTTGTGTGGAACAACCAAAATATTTGAGAGCAGCAACATGAATTTACCATTTTTAAGTCAAAATTTCAATAAAATTAAAGATAACAGAGTTATGATAATTTGTTCACTTAGCATGTGCCCTTTTTTTTCAAACTGCATCTCTATAAAAGTAACGAGTATTTAAATTTGAAAACATTCATTGGACTATAAAAACGGTTATAACCGAAAAACAAATTTAAAAAAATAACTTTGAGGTTCCGAAGCTCCATTAATATTGACTTTTCGAGTAAATGTTACATGAACTGGACACATTATTTTTTGTAGTAGTGTAGTAACACCCCCTAAATTTTCTGCGCGAAGTTTCCGGATACCTTGTATTACTTATTTAATTAATTAAATTGTTAACAAGGTTCTGAAAAACATAAGTGTAACTTTGCGTCTAATCTTTAATGAAATTATATCAAATTCAGTTCGGAATAGTGTCGATCTAATGAAATTGCAATCAAGACGTACATGATATTTTTTGAAGTAAAGATCTTAGAAATGTATTTTGTAATTTTTGAATTGAGCTCAAATAGGATTGGTAACTGTATGCCAAATAAGTGAACCAAATTTAAATTTAGATCTGATTAATCTGTAGCAAAGAACTTCTAAAAATTTATTCGTAGAATTTGTAATACTTTGACCGGAAAAAGAAAGATCAGTGCTGTATCTCAGGCCAATGTGCTTAATGTTAAAAGTTTTAATTAGTAACTTATCATTCGTACTGCAGTCAAATACAATAAATTTTGCGTAAAAATAAATTTATTAGTGACACTGCAATTAACAACACTATCAGTATCTCGTGTCATATAATCCCTAACAATTTTAATTTTTTTCGTATAGTTTTAAATCATCGGCATAAACATATTGAATGCACACAAATACTGAGAAGGTCAATAATAAATAATAAAAACATTAATGGTTCGATGATGGAACCTTGAGGCACCCCAGAATAGCCATGATACTTACATGAAGTATTTCCATTGTGTTTAAAAACAAAATATCTATTCTTATGTATATATGTTTTAAATAAATTTAACGTATTTTGAAAAATATAATGTGAAACTTTTTCAACGGTAAATCTTAATTAACTTTGTCAAAAACTTTTGCAAAATGTGTATAAATCGCACCAATCTGACGTATTTCCTCAAATGGCATTAATTCTATTCTAAGGCTTTTGACTGTTTAAATCATGACTTGCTCTTAGCTAAATTAAATTATTATGGGTTATCAATAGGCGCCTTAGAATGGTTCCATATGTATCTAACAGGTCGTCAAACAAAAGTAGTCGTAGGTTCTGATTCTCTATTTTTTCTAACTGTCTTGATATTGAGAGTGGCGTGCCGCAGGGGTCTATTTTGGGTCCTTTGCTCTTTGTTACCTACACAGCAGATATTCCTGGGGTAATAAAGAGTAACATATGTTCCTATGCAGATGTTTTGTCAAGTATATTTGTCGTTCTGTCCTGAAAATGTTGAATTATCTATTTTACTCGTTGGAACTGAAGAACAGACCAATAAAGTAGTTTTGCAAAATAGATTATTTTTAAACAATGTATCTCTGCCAATAAAGAATTACTGTAAAAACCTAGGGGTCACAATAGATAGAAACTTATCATTTAAGTGTCATGTTAATAATTTAATTAAAGCTGCTTATATACGGTTGAAATCACTGTACAAATTCATTTTAAGTACGCAAGTTAAGTTGAAAATAACTGAATCTTTAATATTGTGTATGTTTGACTATTGCGACGTTGTATATGATCCTTGCTGTCAGCACATGATAGGCATCGCATTCAAGTATTGCAAAATACTTGCATGAGATTTTCTACTAATATAAATAGGAGAGATCATGTTACTCCCCGTTATTTTGAGAATGGCTAGCTTAAGATGAACATTAGGAGAGATATCCATTTTGCATGTTTTGTTCAAAATATTTTGATTAGAAATACTCCAGTGTACTTGAAATATAAGTTAACATTTGCGGTAGATGTTTATGACAGATCCAGAATAAATCCTCTTCTTCTGCATGTACCGAGACACTCCATCTCCATATTCAAAAAATCATTTACTTATTATGCATCTTCTTTATTTAATTCATTACCTTTCGAGGTGAAATTGCTATCGAACACTTCAAAGTTTAAATCACATATTACAATATTCTATGATAGCCCAGTGTGAGATCATTTATATTGTCGGCAATATATTTTAATAATATTACAATTTTTACAATGTTATACTTAGCTGCTAAATTTCAAGAAAGTAAAATACATATTTAAATAAACAAACCATTAAAAATTTTAAAATATTAGTGTACCTACTTCTACTATCGTGCAATTGTTTGTAGATTAGTTTTAGGTTTATGTTATATCCTATTTATTACCATGTAGTTTTTCTGTATCGTATATTTTCAGGTTGTGTATAAGCAGCTTTAGCTGAACCCCGCCTTAATAAAGTCATATTATTATTATTATTATTATTACTATTACTAGTACCATTACCATTACAGTTACCATTACCATTACCATTACCATTACTATTACTATTATTATTATATCAAAGTGAATTGATATTTACTGACTTATCTGCAAAAAAATCAGCACCGGCCGTGAAAGCCTAAAATTCACCATTTAACTAATTTTTTTAACCTTGGTAAAACAATTTCCGGACCACGTGGTCGGTTTAACTTCCTTGATGTTTAACATATCGCTCCCTTCCTCAGAGGCACCTTTGAGACATTACTACTTTAACCTTATCTATGTCTCTGGAAATGTCAAGGAAGCTAAACCGACGACGTGGCGACCAGTCCAGAAATTGTCTATTAACTTTAGAATAAATTAGTTAAATACCCATTTCTTCATAAAAAGGTTGCAGTTCTGCTTTTACCTTGTATGAACGAAGCATAAAGCTTAAAATTATCGTCAAAGCAATACTATGACAGATATCATTCAATTGTTTTCAAAGTACACTTTGCTTAATCGCAAATGAAATTAGACAGTATGTCCAAAAAATTTAAATGTGATTTCCTCGCGAATGGTTAGTTTGAAATTTTTGGATAAATTATCAGTCATTAGAGAAATACTATCAAAACTTCAATAAAATGAAAGACAAAAAAAGTTATGATCAGTTTTTCCCCTAGCAAGTGCCCTCTCTACTCTTTAGGACGGTGCAATTATAGAAATATTTAGCCTAGCCAGAAACAAATCAATGATTATGGAAACCGACCGACATAGAACTAAACTTGAGTTTTATCACAACCCAATAATCAAGGTATCATCAACACGCTAGTTCATCGACCAGGTTGTGTGAAGTTATCCATACTTTCCCATCCACACTTTTTGTGACCGGCTTCTTATTACTTGATATATGAAGATACTACCCTTGTACAGATAGACTAAATAAGTCATTTTATATTTA
Organism: Monochamus alternatus; assembly: GCA_037114965.1. Taxonomy (NCBI): domain Eukaryota; kingdom Metazoa; phylum Arthropoda; class Insecta; order Coleoptera; family Cerambycidae; genus Monochamus; species Monochamus alternatus. The sequence continues at coordinate 57,051,918 of CM073426.1, read as the reverse complement.
ATATCAGACACATACAAAGGGTGTATGAAACTACAACCCCCAAAAAATTATGTGAATTTGCTGCTCTTTTTCACACCCTTCCCATGTAGATGCACTAATAAAACTTCGTTTTGACTAGTTATACATAAGGCCTTCAAAATGGCACATACGCCGTTTCTTGCCTGCCCGTCTGACTACCCCAAAAAATTAAAATTCACCGAGTTGACACGTATTATGTGAATTTGTTGCTCCCTTTCACATCCCTCAAATGTAGATGCACTAACAAAACTTGGTGGGTGACTAGTTATACATAAGGCCTTCAAAATGGCACATACACCGTTTCTTGCCTGCCTGTCTGACTACCCCAAAAAATTAAAATTCACAGAGTTGACACGAATTATGTGAATTTGCTGCTCTTTTTTACACCCTTCCCATGTAGATGCACTAACAAAACTTGGTGGGTGAAGAGTTATACATAAGGCCTTCAAAATGGCACATACGCCGTGTGTTGCCTGCCCGTATGACTACCCCAAAAAAATTAAAATTCACCGAGTTGACACTTATTATGTGAATTCGCTGCTCTTTTCCACACCCTTCCCATGTAGATGCACTAACAAAACTTGGTGGGTGAATAGTTATATATAAGGCCTTCAAAATAGCACATACGCCGTTCCTTGCCTGCCCGTCTGATTACTCCAAAAAAAATAAAATTCACAAAGTTGACACGTAATATGTGAATTTGCTGCTCTTTTTCACACCCTTCCAATGTAGATGAAAGAAACTTTGGTAAAAAAATAGAGTGAATAGTCATACATATGGGTCTCGATTGAATTTCGTGGATGAAATCATATTTATTTCTATTTTCTCTTTTTCCATGTAAATGCACTAACAAAACTTGGTGGGTGAATAGTTATACATGCCTTCAAAATGGTACATACGCCGTTTCTTGCCTGCCCGTCTGACTCAAATATTATAAAAAAACTACCATCAGATCAGATGTACACAGTTTCCATTCATAAACATCTGACGAGCTCCATCAATGAAGTTACAATAGAAGAGTATTCTATTTTAAATACAAGAGAGAACTTAACTAAATTTTTGATAGAAATATTTCTCCATATTATAAATTCCCTGAACGGGAACAAGTGTGACATTTTCGGAACCTCTGATAGTGGTAAAATATTTGTCACTGATAAATGGGGGAAAAGAAATATTGTGCCACCTATAAATGATATGCTAGCCATGCCTTTTCTCATAAATGGCAATCATTGGATGATGGCTTTTGTCAGTTTTTCGACCGATAGTGAGATAAAACATTATTTTACTAAGTTTTCATCGCATCTTGTCGATAATTAAAGATGGAATATAAATAAAGTAATTTATTCAAAGCAATCAGATGATTATAACTGCGGCGTATGGATTATATACTTTTTTGAGCAGTTGCTAAAAAAAAAAAACATTACTTACTAAAATCAGTATGGATAAATACAGAGGTATTTTACAAAGGATATTACTTGAAAACTCGAATGATGTAACACACCTTTGTATTTATTGCGGATTTAGTAACAGCCACAGAAACTGGATATATGTAACATGTCCCATATGCAAAAGAATTGCTCATAAAAATTATTTTAACACTGCATCTGATGATATGAAAAAATATGTTTGTGAATTATGCACTAAACGTATTTTTGACAACATAAATGTAAATTAAATAAATATTGCCCCACTGATTAGCTTCATTATACATTTCAAATAAGGTGAAAATTCTTGTGACAACCAACCTCCTTGTTAATCAAAGTTTGTCCAGAAAACATATACATATATGACAACTAATTTAATTAATCGATTTATCACTAACGGATACTAAATTAATATAACTTTTTATTACAAAAAATAGTAATCTACCATTTACATAAAGTAAGTACATGATATGCACTAAAACAATCACGATATTTTTTAGCTTCTGTCAAATATGATTTCATCCACGAAATTCAATCGAGACCCTATTCACTCTATTTTTTTACTAAATTTTCTTCCATCTACATTTGAAGGGTGTGAAAAAGAGCAGCAAATTCACATAATACGTGTCAATTCGGTGAATTTTAATTTTTTGGGGTAGTCAGAAGGGCAGGCAAGAAGCGGCGTATGTGCCATTTTGAAGGCCATAAATATAACTATTCATCCACCAAATATTGTTAGTGCATCTACGTGGGAAGGGTGTGTAAAAGAGCAGCGAATTCACATAATACGTGTTAACTCGGTGAATTTTAATTTTTTTGGGATAGTCAGACGGGCAAGCAAGAAACGTCGTATGTGCCATTTTGAAGGCGATAAATATATCTATTCACCCACCAAGTTTTGTTAGTGCATCTATATGGGAAGGGTGTGAAAAAGAGCAGCGAATTCACATAATACATGTCAACTCGCAGAATTTTAATTTTTTTGGGGTTGTAGTTTCATACACCCTTTATATGAGTCTGATATTAAATATAAAATGACTTATTTAGTCTATCTATACAACCAAACCCTTGTGGGTAGTTAGTATCTTGAATATATCAAGTAATAAGAAGCCGGTCACTGACTGGCGTTTATACGTCCTTTCCGATAGGATTTACAAAAAGTGTGGAAGGGAAATTGTGGATAACTTCACACAACCCATCGACCACGCAATGTTTGCAAGCTAGAACCTTGGTCGAGAAACTACGTCACCTATGATCAGCGTTTGAAAGGAAATTAATGTACTAACAGAAATATTAGCAAACTATTAATGTTAGTTACCCTAACATCAAGAAAAAAAAGAGAAAAACAAGCTGCAAGATCGATGTTATTCCAGAACCTGGCGATACTGAATACCGTTTAGATGCAGAATCAGGGAAACGCGTTAGTATCAGATTAAAGACACTAGTTGACCCTGTCATAGTTTCTAACGAGTTAATTTGCATTGAGATGGTCTGCTTTAATAACTAGCTAATTAAGGTAATGGCGTAGTTGAAAGAAGTTATTTCAAATTCAACGCAATTTCAATATCTAAATTTAATATACTTGAAAGCTGCTGAAGCGAATGTAGTTAAATTTTGTATAAAATCCTAGATTAATAGTTAATTTCCTATCTACACCACGCTAGGAAGGTAGACACATAAACCATTCTATTGAATACTGCCTGAGAGTCATATCCCTACATACTGGGTGTGCTGTTTAAGTTGACAAACGTGAATACCTTGAAAATTGAGCATTTGAGAGAAAAATGTTTCAAATAAAAGTATCATTGTTTTATAAGCGGGATTTAATGGTTTGTTTCTTTTGGTTTGAAATTTCAAAGTTATTTAAAAGGCGTTTTAAATAGAATCTCCTTTTTTTAATGATTATTTGTACAAAACGTGACATCTTTTGTTCTATGACTTTTCCTGTTTATTTTCAGCATGTTCGATGTTGATAGCTGTTTTGCATATTGCAATGTGAATAAACTGTTTCTTAATATAGAAAAATGCTTGTTTATTACTTTTACTAGGAACATTAATAAATACTCATATGACTACAATTTTAATCAAATTAATCTGCAACAAGTTTCTGTAACCAAAGATTTAGGTACAAATAAATATTTATAACATCTACAAATTTAATATTTTTGATATGTTGTAACGTTATATTTTTGCGGTAACAGCAAGACCTAATTGAAATAAAATAATGACGCAAATATTATTATTTGTTCATATTTATTCACCTAATTATTATACCTATTAATTTTACACCTATCTTTACTTTGGTTACCATACACTCACAGGGTGTTGTCATGCACCTGAAATGAATAAGGTCATTATTCTTCAATAATAATAATAATAATAATATCTCTACCCCTCATTCTAATCACGAGGATTAGCCCAGAACTCGAAGACTTGTGCGGGAGAGGGGGCGGCATATCATTATTAAGCAGGCCGCATTTGCGCCCAGGAACGACTTACGTTGGTAGGCCCTAACCACCATTCAGTACAGGAATGAGGGAAACATGGAAAACCTCATTAATTAGGGGGGTAGTCAAATATCAACCGGTATCAATCTCTCACATTGACCCTAGCCAATATTCTTCCATCCTACCATACCCGCAGGGAGGGTGCCAATCTCTCCACGAATATAGCTTATATACGGTCTATCGGCTGCGGGGGTCGAACCCACAGCGATCTAGTCACATCGATTCAAGTACTGACGCCTTAAACCGCGCGACCACTGACCGATCCTAAGATCAATCAAGATATATTATTTACTTACCTCATTAAACCTTTCTTTTTTTATAGTATATCTTTTCTTGTTACATTCACAGTTTTTTGATTGCAGCTTTTCTATTATATTTTCTCGGTGAGCTTCGTTTTAAAGTTAATATGTTCATTCGAATACTCATATCTCCACCTGTCGAGTAGCGATCGAACTCCTAAATCGTTCCGATTTGAGAATATAGGTTTTATTATCGATTTGTATAGATTTAAATGGTTTTTCTTAATAGTTTTTTTGACTAAGAAAGGCCGGGGAAAAGGCCATGTTTTCTTGGATAGTTTGCTTGTATACACACCAAGACAAGAAGATTTATCGTTAATCATCCTTCACGGGGTTAATCTTAGTGTGGATTTATTTCGAGTGATTTCTAGATTTATCGTTATATTTTGTAATTTGAGTGAGATTTTGGTGAAATCACTTTCTATTTGGGGATTATTGCAGCAAATTCGTAAGCACATCACCAACGCCATGTGGCTCATATATTTTAACCTGTATTTTCTTTTGTCATCCTTTGAATTGTTGAGAACTTCCAATAGTATTCGATCGACAATTTCAACATCTTTATACAGAGACACCCATCATAGAAGATACGTGTATATCTTTTCTTGGGGACATGTAATTATTTGATTCTCTTCCCCAAGGGTGTTATTCCCACGGGCACGACATTGTTTCTGGTACGAGAGTGGCTGTATCGGCACGACGCTAGCGACGTATTTTATTCTGGAAACGACGGTGTCCTGTCTATCAGCTGTCTTGGTGCAGCTACCTTGAGACAACATCTTGGTGCTCCGGTTGTTGGACATCGGCCCCATTTGATCGGCGTAGCACCACCGTTAGCCGTGAAAGTGTAGCACGAGGCCCAGATCTGTTGCACCTTGGCCCCAACATCCATCCTTGCACTCTACAGCGTCCTGAAACACATAGGAGACCCGCAAGTTATCCTTGATTCGAAATATTAATGAATTTTATGAGTATATTTCATTAACTTTGCATAATACTTATCTGATTAGATTTTGAAACTGGAATTTCCAGTAAAGGTTGGGAACATTTCTTTCCCATATTAATTTCTATTTTATCATTCATAAGAAGCATTATCTTAAAATTAAATTTAGTATATAGTAATTGGTAGAATATTTAGCTTTTAGCATCATTTACTAATAGAGTATATTATAGTAATTATACAGGGCGTTAAATTCTAAAACATTTTACAACTTTGGTTAGTTAAATTTATTTTAAAGCTGTTATTGGTTATCCTGATATTTTAGTACACTTATGCAAGCGGTTATATATTGTACGGCTTAAGCATAGGCAACCGATATAAAACTGCAATAATTCTTAATTATATGGATTATAGCCATAATTGTGGCAAAATTTGCTGGTTTTGATTCATTCTTTGGTCAAGCCTACTATAATATACCGGGTGACTTATAATTCACCATACCACGTACAGGGTGCTGTTTTTGTAGCCGTCTTTTAGTGCGAGGCCCTGATTTAAAATATATAATATTCATCATATATTCTATTACATTTTTCATATTTTTGTCTTACAACCTTTGATAGTAAGCAGATAACCTTAAATGTTCTTAGATTCTTTATTCGTATTTATATTACTTTCATTAGCAAACTTGGACTTTATAAAATTTATAGTATATCTTTGGTTATAATAAATTCATAGATTTACTGTTATTTTTCTATTATTTTCGTTTTTCAATTATTATGTAGGTATTTAGAATCACGTTGGTTTTATGGAGTTTGTAGACCATCAATTAGCACAGCTTCTACCACTACGAGTCAGGAGGAACATGTGGTACCAGCACGATGGTTATCCACCATATAATGCACGGACGTCACGTGCAATATTGGACCGGGATTATCCTAGGTAGTGGAAATAAAATTAATTTTCCAGGAGTGTTCCGGAGAGTTTCCACTTACCTTTAGTATCCAGTCAATGTTTGTTTACTTTTTTGAAGTGTTCTGTACTTTTACGTTCAATACGTAATTACATAAACGCTGAAAGTAAACACGAAGTCATAGAAAAAAAGTTATTAAGTTTTGTACTAACAATACGAATCATTAAAAGAAAACAACGGTTCCAATAACCTTGAAATTTTAAACCAAACATATAACCGTTAAATTCCGCTTATAAAACATTGATACTTTTGTATGAAACGTTTTTGTTTCAAATGCTTAATTTTCAAGATATTCACGTTTGCCAATTTAAATGGCGCACCCGATGTATTATAACGTAATCCTCACAATCAGATGATAAAAATTTAATATCTATATAGAAAAATATACCGAAAACTTTTTTAAATTCTATAAGATCATAATTTAAAAAATCAAAAAATTAAATATCTCCAACATATTTTTAGCATTTGTTTCTTAAATTAATTATAGTACTAACCATTCAGATAATGTATATGATTTGTTTGATTATCTATGCATAAAAAAACTGCTAACGGTTTAAAAAAATACAGTTTTGTGCATTTATGAATAAAAACATATTTTATCTCATTTCAGTTCGTATCACCATAATTTACAAACATGTTTGACTTTAAAACAATAATGAAAAAATTAATCAAAATGGTACAATTATTAAAACTTTTTTAAAAAATAGACGTGAATATGTGGGTTAAGTACTTAAGGCAAAGAAGAGCTTTTACCTACGTATGATTTATAGATTAGAAGTTAATTAATTGAGGCTGCTATGACTGCATGGTACATGCTGGGCGTAGGCATAGTATAAATATAAAGAGGATGGCGAAGGGTAACTGTAGAAGGCGTATTTTAATTGTGATTAATTCATGAAATTTATGGGAAAATCCTTTATGATTCGATTAAATATTTTGATTTTAAGCTAATAAATAAATCTAATAATCATTTTATTACACAATACAAAACAAAGCTGATCCACAGCGCGTGTCCAAATAAAATTAGAACACTAAGATCAGAAACGTTACAAATTTGGATTATAAACCTGCGTCCAGTTAAGTTAATAGAAAGTAGGTACAGGCTATTGTTAAAAAATAAATAATTTATGATATTATCTAAAAAAACAATAGAGGAATGTCTTCCAAAAACTCATACAGTGTGTTCTGCCGAAAGTTGAGGTAAGCAGTGCCTGTTAATCGGTTTGGTAAAACAACAGGATTTTGTCACATGGCTATGCTTCTAAGTAATAAATATTTATTGAACAAGTGTGGAAATGCTGTGTGTCTTACAAATTTTCCATCAAACGATTAATTTTCGAATAAAAAAAACGGGATCAATTTGAAATGTAATATGTACATTTTAATATTTTAATTCATGAGCCACTCAGATGTACTATTCATCTGTAAAACTGATCAGATTTTTTGTTTTTTATTAGAAAACTAAATTTACAACACATATTTTTTGTTTAAAATCGAATGTAAGTTAAATGGACATATAGACAATCACTGAAAATAAAGAAGCCTGTAACACGACTACTATGTACTATCACAATCTATAATTATTTATGTACGATTTGCACTACCTAGTAACCACCTAAGCAAACATGTATATAAGCTAATAACCACCTATATACAGTGCGTCCCTAAAGTCACGCACAAATTCATTATTAGGTAAATAAAAGACATTACTGAAAATTCCTAAAACAGATCGATTTTTGATTTTAATATACTTTTATTTCATATGTCACTGAGTTCGGAAAATTTTTACTTCCCGGACTGCTTTAAAAAACACAATATTTACATTTTTAAAAGATTTTATCTTTAAAACTACAAAATCAAGCCTATAAAAACTAATTATAATTATAATTAACAGTAACTATGCAATGTGAATTTCCTTGCAGGCTGAATGCAGGAATACCTTTAGGGACAGAATCTTCACTAGACACGGTAGTGGTGGTGGATATAGTTGCTTGGTCTGAAGAACCTGTATAAAGTTTTCTCCATTTTGAATCATCCTTGCTGTTTTTCTTTTGTTTTCAATGTATTGTTCCGCAACAGATGAGCTTTTCCATGCACCATGACGCTTCAGTGTTGATAAATCAGCTCCCGCAAAAAGTGACAGATGTTCTGCGGAAACAATGCCCCGTATATTTTTCTGGGTGTTCCAACTTCAAATATCCCGCAATTTTTTTTGATGCCCCCCCCAATGGTATGTTCCTCTTCTATAACCCAAAAAAAGAAAATCTTCCTTCATATTTTTAGGTCGGAGCTTAACGTATTCTCTGAATATTTCCAGAAAGTTTATTCCTTCATTGTCGTCACTCAATACAGTGAATACCCGTTTTGTATTCGTCTTAGAAATGGGAATGGTTATAATTAGTTTGGTGCCACAATCTTCAATGTCTTTTAGGGTCATATGGTATAACTCTTCTCGCTGACAACCGCCAGCAATGCCTATCATTGCGATTACCTGTAACAATAGATAAAATGGTTTAAAACTGATTGTTAAATTGATGAAATTTCGACTAACGAAACCAAAAAATGTATTTTTTGTAATTAATTGACATTGAGTACCTATATCATTCAATATGCACATTGTTTAATTCAAAACTAATGAAAAGGTTAAACTTGTTTACCTTCATCAAAAGATACTCTTCTGATGGAGCTTCTTCATGAATCTATTTACTTCTTCTCTTGTTAGAATTTTTGATTTGTTTGCCTGATGACCAACTGCTTGCCTTTTTAAGAAAGCCTCCAGTTTTGGATATTTTGAAATATCACCTCCTTCTTTTACCATCAGCATAGACTTGAGCATCGAATATTTTGCCCACATTGTCACAGGATTCATATTTTTGGAGATCCAAGAAGTTCGCTAAAAGGATATTCTCATTCAGGCCGTTTTCCACCTTATCGGTTTTTCTCCACACGTTGAAGAGCTGGTATTCCTTCTCATAACGAGCAGAAGACTTCGTAGGCACCAATTTACTGGTTGCTTCAGCACATTTTAGCACGATTTCTTCCATTTTTTACGAAATTGTCACAAAATACGCACGGGATGACAAACTGTCAAATTTGTTATTTTTGTTTTTATATCACTAAGCTAAATCAAAAGCTATGCGATAAAACAAGAATCGAAACCACGCTAACACCTACATACAGGCAGGTTATGTAAAATAAAACATTAAAATTTAATTTTTAATACAACACAGTATTAAATAAAACGTTGTACGATACACGGCCGTGAAATGTCATTAATAACCATTTCCCGGCCTTATAACGTAAATAACTATTTTTCAAATAATAATTTAATATATATGGTGCCTTAGTTATATTTGTTATAATAGTTTTAATATTCATTGCCCACAGTATTCCAGATAAACAGTTTAATAATCCCATTTCTTTCAGTGTTGTAGCGTTTTCAAATGCTACTATTCTTTTTGTTGTTGTCATTTTTTTCATTTAATAAATTACCTTTTAATTGAGAGAATTACTGAAAATGGAGAATTTAAAATACAATTAAACTTCATTCTTAAGTTATATGCATCATTTTATTTACAAAATAAAACAATTTTATTCACAAGATATATTTTATAATTAGTAAGTCGACTATCCAAATTGTTACTTCTTATACGTAGCATGTATTCGTTTAAAATAACCCTGATCGCGAAATAAAGTTCTTAGATAAGAATAATATCATGGTCTAAAACTACATACTTACCATTCAATGATTTTCTATTTTTGACGGCTTTCTTTCAATTAATAATACAAATGGTTTTGTTAAAATTCTCCTTTTTCAAAATTATTATGTCATGTTTTCTGGGTTGCCGATATGTAGGGCGCACATTGTTTCTCCCACTACCAGCTGATCAGGTCGAATGGAAATTTTTCGAGGAGAACGAGCAGGAAGACGAGGGAGTGTTGTTTTGGAGGTGATAAAGTAAAAAGGGCGAGATTTTCGTCTCATGTAGTTATTACGTTTAAAGATGTTTTGAAAAATACCCCTCGAATCTACACCGACATAGTCTACTGATTTGCTTGAGGTCTCATCGACACTCGAAGTCTCCATTTAGGTCTCCATTAGGAGTAGACTTCATGTCCTGGTGCGACACAGCCACGTGTCGGACCCAGACCATTTCGTTATGTTATAGAGGATAAAAAGTTAGGTGCGGAATGCCCTTTAACCGAAGGTGAGTTCTGTTTTTGTTCTGTTAGGGTCTATAAGGGGCTCAAGTTCAAGTTCAAGTTCAAGTACAAGTTCAAATTCATGGTCACGTTCACTTTCACGTCCACGTCCATGCTCATCGCCATGTTTCTGTCCACGCCGAGGTTGACGCTGATAACGTCATAGAGGTTACGTAACGAGTAACCAACCGTCAGCAATTTGTTTATCCACAGGGAGGGACGTACTCTACTGATCTTCCCCTTACCCCGTTTTTCTCTTCAGGTCACCACGTCATCAAACGAGATAAGACAATTATACATTTTTTTGTAATAATTTTAGATATAAGTTTTTATTGTTTGTGCATTACCTAATGGTTACATAACCGAAAATCAGATTAAGTGTCTTCTTATAACGCCGAGGCATAGTACTATGTTTATGCGACAAATTTAAATAAATTGGAATTACTCCAAAATCATTTCATGTTAAAATTATACAATTTAAGCTCAATTCATTAATTTAACTACCACAATTAATCTCAGTTTATTAATTTTTTTTACCAGTCATTATCTATGTAGCCTATAACCAATGAATTTAATATTATAACAATAAGTATATCATTCATATCTAACAATATTTTCCTGTCTACATACTTGATTGGTGATGTAAGAAAAAACCAAGGAGCATACACAAATTGTTCCCCTAGAATAAGTACGTAATATATATATTTTTGTTATACTATTTACTCGCCCTAGTTTTAATTACTCATCATATAACAAAATCCTTTCTAAGAAACAATTTCAGTAACATAGAAACATTATAAATAATTATATTTACATTTATCATTTTTTTGTACACAACGGTTTTGACTTTCGTAACTTCTCAAAACCGATCTATTTTTTTTTGTTATTATCTACGCGGCGCACATTATATAACATCTTTTACTTTTTTCAATACTCCCTTATCCACGATGAACAGATGCCGTGTAGTGAGGGGTTGTTTCACCTGACTAACGTGACAAATAAAGCAATAACATTCTGTAGATGAAACAAACCCTGCAGTGTAGATGAAATATTTAGCACTTATATTTTGCTGGCAGATTAAAAAACTAACCTCAAAAATTGTTTATAAAGTTGCAATGACTGTCGGGAATTGTGTAGAACCCTTGAGTATTTACACCAAGAGAGTCAATCCTTAATAAAGACCTAAATAGTTATCATAATTCCTGTTAGATGTCGTACTGTGTATCAATACGCATTTATTCAAAGGAAGGAAATAAAGCGCTACTATTTTAATCTGCAAAAAACTATGAAGGCGTTTCGAGGGCGTGGCCGCGTGACCCTTTTTCATATACCTGCCTAAATAATAAGATTGTGGCAATATATTTATATTCAAACCACAGATCATAAAGTTTGAAACATAAGCAGTTTATTTTATTGCGTTAGAGAAGTAAGAATATGAACTGTAAATTAATTTAAAAAAAACAGAAAAATAAGATTGTTAAAAGAGTTTTCAGCGATATGCCAAAATTTACATTTTTTGTTTTATTTCCTTTAAACATATTAAGATAATTCAAATGAATTCGACATACCTACTTCTATAAAGAGACATATAGAACTGCAGATTATCGTGTGGGTTTCTCTTACTGCATAAGATGCATTATTATTTTGCGAAAAATTCATTAGTAAAAATTCTAAAACACCAAGTATGTTTTTTCAATGTTTGATCTAAGTATAATTTTGTGATGGTGTGAAATAAATATTATTTTGTAGTCTTTTTGAAGAGTAATTTTTAAATTAAAATTAAATTTAAATTAATTTAAAAATTCAAATAGCATTTGCGCATGCAAATTTAAATAAATTTGCATGCGCTAATGTTTTTAGTAAAAATAATTTGTGAACTTTAGAGGCCTCATCAGAAAAGAATGTGTTTCAAAATTTATTATTGTAAGTATTATATAAGGTGAACCATTAATGATGTGCCAGAGTAGGAATGACAGTTTTGGAGCAAAATATGAAGATATAGCTAAATATGCCTTACTAAAATGTTGCTGTGGAAAAAGATACAGGTTTACATATTTTTTTTTCGATTTTTTTTAATAACTAGGATCGCTCAACCGATTGTCATCAAATTTGGTAGGGAAACTTGTTTTAAGAAAAGCAATCATAATTTATGTAGTAGGTAAAACAGATAGACCATTGCCAGATGATGACAATTTCTATCTTATTTTTTGTTAACGAAATTCCTACCGTTTTCCAGAAAACTGATCTAAAACAACCAAATGTATTTTTCGACGTGAGGAAATCTCTTAGGAGCATTAGAAAATTGCCATATTGAAAATTTTCTGTAATTAGCTGTAATAATTAGTTTAATTAATTAAGACATGTAGAAGTAGAGAGAGTTTGCTCAAGGGCTAAGTTGTTTTTACTGCTCTGTTGTTATTTTTGTCCATAAAAGTAAATATGTAGATAATTTTTTTTTCAAATATGAGTTTTTTTCCAAAGTTACTCTGGACATTTAAAAAAAGTAAACGACTCATTGATAGCTACTAATTTTTTTTAATTAAATTTCAATCAGTTGAGGGATACTTGCGTTACTACAAAAAAAGAAAACACGAATAAAAATATTTCAACTTTGACAGCTTGTATCTTTTTCCACAGAAATATTTTACGAAGATATATTTAGCTATATCTTCATATTTCCTCCCAATGATGTTACTCCTCTTCTATGTCCCCTTATTAATGGCCCACCCTGTATATTTTTATCGACACGTATTGAATGACTTCTTCACATGAATTTACCAAAGCTGGAGGAGTATGATAAAAGTGTTATCTGGCGGTTAATATATTTTAAGCTTTAACTTTCATTGATACGCGAAAGTGAATATGAACTGGATAACTGCACTTCTATATTTTTTTTATTAAAAATCGTGATGAAATTACTATAATTACTTATCAGAATTCAAAATCTATCATTATAGTCGATTTTCGCCTTGCGCGGAAAAGTTTTTTTCCTGGAATGTTTCATCTAGTTTTATTACATTTTAAAAATTAACATTTATTTCCTGCCTACTTCCTCATGACTAACACATTCACTTAATAATAAAATAAACAGTAATCCTATCGAATGTCATTAAAGTTATGAATTTTAAGTACATACAAGCTTTTGAAATAAGAATGACACTCTCTCAAAACAGTTTTTGAACTTCTCGAAGTTCTGAGTAGAAACTCATTAAATTTATATTGGTAAGTGAAACAACTAATTACTAATGTTAAAAGTTGAAAGTAGATTTCATTACAAATACGTCAGCAGTTCAAAAGAAATAGCAAAATTGAATTTAAAGAGTGTCAATATTATTGCAAACGATTGTACATAACATAATATGTATGAACCAATCATCTTCGATAGGAGGAGCTTTCAAAATTATATATCCAAATTCATGTCATTTTAGTACCTAATATTGCGCCATCTATTAGCAAATAGCCCAAGCGTAAACGTTCTTTTTGAGTTTGTTTCCCATTACGCGAGAGTTGGTTTCCCATTCAGGCCAACAAGGTCTCCCATTAGATTGACTAGTCTTAGTGTATATAGTCAAGGGTAGAACTTATTTATAGGTTTATTAACAGAATAAATACAAAACAAGGATGCTCGTAGAGCAGTAATGGTTAACATGGTATTTCAATAAGTATTCCTCCTATGAGAAAATGCTGAACACAAGAAATCTTCGAGTTTAAATTAATTTATGGTGAAGGTTAATTCTAGTTAAAAAGTAATGTTCAGGATCAGGTTCTTCAACTAAAAATGAAGGTCCGTTTTTCTTTATTTATTAGTTGCTTCTTTAATTTGCATGCTGTTAATTTGATAGGAAAAATTGAGGAAAACCCTACAGGATGCTTAGGTTCAGTCAATATACTCAAGGTTAAACACCGAGATTTAGACGATCTTAGATAACTTTATAGAAGATTCTGATTGTTCAGTGAAGAATAGGGATTATGTTCCTGATAATCCTGTGTCAGATTCTTATTATGAAAGCTCACATAGAGATGAGTTCTTATTATTAGTTCGTATAACATGTTAGCAATCGACGGATTGTACTTTTTGGAAACTAAAAACCTAATAATTCCTACTATTTTCGAAAATTATTAAAAAAAATTGTTGGAATAAATCTGAACCTAGTCAGTGAAATAAAGGTGTAGCTAAGCGTCGAAAAAAAAATCGAAGCCAAGGCACCTAAACCTATTGATTGCTCAAAATGTCGTTTTAAGTGCAACATTTCAGTAGACAATAGGTTGAAAATATGCAAAAACTATTGGAATTACGATTTTAAACGGGAGAGAAGGTTTTATTTTAAATAAAGTTGAAAGTAAAGTTTATAAAAGACGCAGTACTAAAAAATATCACGAAAAAAACACGCATAGACTTCAAAAGCTTCGTTTTTGAATCAGCAGGATAACGGTTCGTAGAAATGTTTTTATCAAAATCCTTTGCATAAGTAAGGAAGTTAGAGAATACGCTTTTAAGAATAAAACATAGGAATACAGAGCCAAAAAGGAACCTCATATCAAACCCAATCAACTGATGTTGGAAAAGTAAAACAGCGAATGATAGACATTAAGCCTGCTCAGCCTCTGTGTTCACTCCAGCATGGAGCATACTTACATGGTCTCTTCTGTTGGGTTAAACATACTTAAAACAGCTAGGGTTATTCGTCGGTTACCTCACCTACAGCATGCTGATGACAGCTAATAAGCTTGAAACCGGTATATATCTGTTGGGCTGCTGACGAGTGACTTTAGCTGTTTGCTATAAATTTTCTAAGTGTAATTCCATGCTTGCCGGGGCATTAACCCACAGCGTAGTTGTTTCCTGAAATTACTTGTTTGCTAAATGTTTCGTTATTTGCATATTGTCGAAAACGATATTTTCAATATATCTTTAGAAAAAATTTATTTTTTCGCTTACCTTGATTTTTTACCTCCTTTCTAAGTTTTAAAACCTAATATATCAAAACAATTCAAATGTGACTTATCTGGTATTTACAGTAACTCGACGATACTGTTCCATTAAACTACACATCTTGATAAAATCTTACAAATAATACAATACTTTTATGTGAGAAAAAATAATTTGTATCTTGTACCGATTTGAAATTATCTAATAAAAAATTATACTTTCTGGAGTTACATGACTTTAAGGGTAGTCATATCATACAGTTAACGAACAGCATACAATACAATGTAGGATTTCTGAAATAGATTTATTTCAAAATACCTAATGTTAGAGCATTATAATATATTTAAGAAAATATTGTACCTAGCTCTAATATTATGATATTTGGAATCAATTTTTGTAATCCTAATATGAGATCAATATTGGAGACAACAAAATCATATTTTAATTAGAAATTTTATAGTTGGATCAATCTCCAATTTCTACGTCACTGAATAATTTTTGCAATCGTAAAGTTTCATCTGAAGTTGTTTCTTAATTACCTTATTGCATGAAAAAAATTTCTTTATTTAACCTATACGCATGGTTACATCATTATGAATATTCACCATTTTTACACACGCTGTGAATCTCCCTATATATGTGCTATTATGCATAAAAATCATTTTTCTAGAAAGACAACAACGATTCACTCATTTGAAGAAAAAACAACGCTTGGAATCAATAGCAGGCTATGAAATACTTATGCAAGGGATATGAATAAAGCCAGCGCAACCCGACTGCCCTATGACTTCATTACACAGAAAACCTATTATGGCCGTCTTAAAAAGTGCTCCCATCGCAGAAATTATCATCTGTTCAGCCAGCTAAGTTGGTTATCTTAGTCTAGGTAAGATGATCTCCGTAGGGATCATGCGACAAATTGGATTCTAGACTTGAACTCTTCACCAGTACTTAATTTATTAAAGTACATTTCTTCAATATGAATAAAAATTCGATCAAATTTTAAAATATTTGTATTTTTTGGTATTCAATAATTATTATCGTGTTTCCAGCATGCGATTACGTTTGTAATACTAATTTTCAGTGGACAGTAAGAGGCTATTATGAAAGTTGTATACACTATTCCGTGGAAATGTCTCGTTGCTTACCACTGCATATTTAGAGAAATTTTCGTTATTTTGTTCTAATAACCACTTACAAAAACAAATCCTGGCAAAACGGCTTTCTGGTTGCAATATTTGTATTATATTTTATTGTGAAGGACTGTGGACGTGCCTTAATAGTTCCATTGCTATTTATATTCAATTTATCATTGTCCACAGGACTATGTACCCAGATATGTGGAAAGTAACCCGCATAAAGGCAAAATTTTGTTTGTTTTCTAAAATCATATTTAACTGAGAGACAGCACTTTGTAAAGTGTGAGGGATTTTATTCATCGAAATTAAGAGTTGTATCTGGCAGAATCGAATTTATGACCCTTGTTCTTCTTTTGTTTATTAATGATTTGCTTGATACTATCTCTCTTTAATCTTATTTTTGCAGATGATTTAAAAATTTATACGTATTATAAGTATTGAGAATGTGGAAGATTATGTATAATTACAAATTATTTATAATTACAAACTTAGTCTAACAAGGTTAACAAATGGTGGCAAATAAACCGTTTGACTTTAAACATCCAGTTTTTTGTAGTATCATTTAGTAGGAAAAAAGATATATTTATTTAAGACTATACATTTAGTGATATACAATTTTAGGAAGTGATTGATTACGGCATTTAGGCATATTCTTTGATTCTAATCTTACATTTGTTGAGCATGTTACCAACATAGTAATGGCAATATATCTTTAGGTTTTATATTAAGAAACTGTAAAGATTTTAAAAATGTCAACACTTAAAATGTTATATAATACATTAGTTAGGAGTAAACTTGAATACGGATCAATTATTTGGTTTCCAAGTTATTGACACATTGACAGTATAGAATCTGTTCAGAGACGTTTTTTGAAATACTTTTCGTTTAAGCAAGATGACATTTATCCTGCCAGGGGAATTAATAATAAAATATTATTGCACAAATTTGATGACATCTCTTCATGTACGACAGATATTGGTCAGTTGGTTCATTTTTATATAATTTGTTACACCATAGATTGTGATCAGTAAGATAAAAATCTTTGTGCTGCGTGCTGGTTTGAGATATAATCAAACTTTTTATTGTGCTAGGCCTAGAATTCATATTTTACTTAAAGAGCCTGTATATAACGCATGTTCTAGTTTTAATAATATTAGTAATTACTGTGACATCAATTTTCCGTCATTGAATACAATAAAAAAATATTGTTTACAATAACAAGTAATGTGTATATAATCTCATTTTTGTTTTTTCTTCGTTTTTTGTATTTTTTACAGTCTTTGCTTGTAATTTGTTATGATTAGGTATAGTAAGTTGTATGGATTAGTGAAAAATTATTTTTTTTTCACAATGGTATGTATGACTGAATCCTTGTTTGAAATCTCGTTAACTTTAAATGTAGATGACTGTTATTGTAAAAAATTGTTTGGATGTTTTTTGTGACATATTTGGTAAACCTAAAAGTTAGTGATCAAATCTAATTAGATATTACTTATTGTATTAGAAACACCTAACTGCAGATATGTACAGGTCATAGGTATATTTAAAGAGCTCGAGAACACAAAAAGTTAAAATTACAAGAGGTTTTCTTATTAAACTTTATATTTACTCGAACAGTTGGGTGCAATAGTTGCGTACTGATCCAATCGAGATAATTTAAAATTGAATTTGTTTACGGCATGCTTATTATTCTTATGTAAATTATTTTTGACAGATTTGTGATTAACATCGCTTTATCTGCAGGATGAAATTATTTAAACTGTACTTCAAATTAAACCTATAGGAATTGCAATATGCTGCTAGTTTCATATTTTCATTTGCTTATTAAATACCTACATTAGAAGTAATATTACAGTACATAGTATATAAAAATTTTGTACCATATATGTACTTTAATCAGAGAAGTATATTAGTTAAAAAAAATAACAAGTCTCCAATTGACAACGAGATAAAAACGGTTATAGTTATTTAAGCATTAAAAACGGTAGAGACTGTTTCCTGGTCGAAGGCAAGAAGTTAATCAATTTTGCCTGAGACTGGCAGCCCTTAACACTTGTAATGCTTAAGTTATTTGCACGATCCATGCAATAACCAAATTATTAATTATTTTTAGGTATAAATTCGTTTACTGTCAAAGTGACAAATCTGTGACAACTATCACTTACTAAAAAATCTCAAAATCCCATTATCAAAAATGACAAAGGACGCACAATTAACTTGGAGGTTTATATACAACGGCAGCCATATTTGAAAAAATGAGCAGTTTAGGAGTGTGAATTATTATCTATCAATTTTTTTATAACTTACTGCCTTCCGTTCGGTAAGTGACTGTTATTACCGATTTGACACTTGTAAATACAACTTACTATTCCTTTTTTCTACGTTCGTGCAAAAAACAAAACTTTATTGAACTGTATTTAGTGGAAAAGTGGTATTTATTGCATTTATCTGCCATTCTACTACAGGGTTTTGTCATCATGACAAACATAAACGTTCAAATAGACGTCATATTTTCCTAGACTTAGTGTCATCTAAATAAAACATTTTTTAGTTTTAGCATTACGTAGAAAAAATATTATATGCAACTCGTACAAAAAGTGCTTATTGCACTCGACGTGTTGTGCTACTCGGCCTGACGGCCTCGTTGGACAATTTTACGTCCCGTGCAATAAACACTTACTTTTTGTACTTGTTGCATAAATAACTATTAATCCAACCAGTAAATATGTTTTTCTACGTTCATGCAAAAAGAAAACTTTATTGAACTAGATTTAGTGGAAAAAGTGATTCTTTATTGCACTAGTGCAATAAAATGTTTATTGCGTTCATCTGTCATTCTACTACAGCGTTTTGTCATCATGACAAACATAAACGTTCAAATAGACGTCATATTTTCCTAGACTTAGTGTCATCTAATATATGGGTAGATATTGTGCAGGTTGGGGCTTTTGTCCACTGAGTAGTTAGTTTCACACAATATTATTAATACCTAAAAATATATAAAAATTTTTAACTTTTTTAGCTCATAGCCTTTACTTTTTCGTTTCAGAAACGCTTCCAGTTCATGAATCTGTATTATTATAAATTGTTATCATTGATTTAGTACATCCCTGTCTTGAGTAAACCAACATTATAGTTTCACTTATATTTTTGTCTTCAATATAGTTATATTTCAGCCACTGAAGGAACTTGTCATATTCCTTTTTATATTGTGGTTCCGACTTTGTTGGTAGCAGTGCAGCACGAGCTTCCTCAGCCTTTTGTAACAAATCGCCTAAAATCTCACTTCTCTCCAGGTTTCCATTCATTTTCACAAATTAATAAATTTGATAAACTTTTATTTATAAACGTGTCAGTTTATATATCAATGCTAATCATGCCTACTTAATTATTAAACAACGGTCGTTTAAGTTTGAAAATCAACATATTTCATTAGCATGAAATAAAATGAAATTTGGATTTCATGTTTCATTAGTATAAAATAAAAATCTATCTGTCACGTGTACTATTAGGTGTCAATAATGTCGGCCATTAACAATCTGTTGCCCTCGATAATTAACATCTTCGTAACGCCGTTGATACATAATAGGTAGTATAAATTGTCGGATCGTGCAAAAAAAATTACAATATATCATTTATATCTTCCAAAGCTGTTCAAAGTTGTCTCCATTCACTTGTTAGTAAGTTTGAGCCCATGCAATCCAATTTCTTCGCAGTAATTCGAATGTTCCTCCTTCTTTCTGGTCCCGATGATCCGTTCATCACATATTTTCTACATCGGTACGGTATGACTTGGCAGATATTCCTTCATTCTGTCCCACTCCCACACTACTCCATGATGTACAAATCATATCTGTATTGTACCTCTACGGGTAGGTACATATTCAAGCAGAATATCAAAATTATTATGGAGAAATATTGATAATCATCAAGCCGATTTGGCAATACCTACCCACAAGTGATCATATTGAAAAATTATTTAGTTTTATATTTGGATAATTTTATCATCTAGATACTCGGTATATCACTTATTTAAAAAATGTGCCATTATTTATGATTATTATTAATAAATAAATCGAGTTTGATCACTACCGCTTGAGGCTTTGTGAAAAACCGATTGTTCTTATCTGAGGGACGATGTGATAATAATAGTAATAATAATAATAATATCTCTACCCCTCATTCTAATCACAGGGATTAGCCCAGAAGTCGGAGACTTGTGCGGGAGAGGGGGCGGCATGTTATTATTAAGCAGGCCGCATTTGCGCCCAGGAACGACTTACGTTGGTAGGCCCTAACCACTATTCAGTGCAGGAATGAGGGAAACCTGGAAAACCTCATTAATTAGGGGGATAGTCCAATATCAACCGGTATCAATCTCTCACATTGACCCAAGCCAACATTATTCCACCCTACCATACCCGCAGAGAGGGTGCCAATCCTCTCCACGAATATAGCTTATATACGGTCTAACGGCAGCTGGGCGCGAACCAACTCCGATCTAGTCACCTCGATTCAAGTACTGACGTCTTAAACCGCGCGACCACTGACCGACCCTGATACCTTTAAGGAGGAAACACACTAAGCGATCACGGTCTAAGCGCATCGCGGACCATGCGGGTATCTCTTTCAGTTCAGTATCTTCTAATGATTTTAAATAGTGTTGGGAAAAATCGAGTTATTTCAAAAAGCGAATATTTAAGTGATATCAAAGACCGACTGACAACTCGAGTGATGGTCACTTGAATTCTCAACAGCTGTACATATTACAATACAAATCTTAGATATATAAAAATATATACGTTACATTTATACAAAAAATTTGTTACTTTTATCAAAAATTATTTTCGGACTGTCCTCCATTCCGTCAACACTAAATTTTATTTTGATCTATAGCTACGACAAGTACATACGACAAGTACATTATACGAATTACGAATATGAACGATGGTCGTTTCTATGGTTCCTCGGTTTTTCGTTGTTTGTTATAGTTGCGGCAAGAAGTCAGACGACTTACGTCATACAAACAAATGAATAATTCATTATATTTTCATGAAAATATTTAAAAAAACTGCAATTGAGAATAAAAAATATCTATATACTATACTAAATGTTTGCACTACATATGGCACTAAAATTGCAAAAAATGATTGTTTTTAACGCGATCAAATATCGAAAATTATGTTCACAATTGCGTAACATCAGCCGTGATATGTAAGTCGTTCTGAATTATTGCCGCAACTATAGCTGTTTTTGCTAAGCGTATGCATTATACGAGTATATATATATATAGAAATCTTGAACTCGAACACACAAGTTGTAAGTAAACAGTATGGTTGCAACCTGTCCTTATTTCCTTACTGCAGCCTTTGTCCTTTCGTCCTTATTTTTACTGTCCTTACTCGGAAGACATGATTCAATTCTTATTAAAATAGAATTATAGGGACACAAAGACAAAATATGTAAAAAAATACACTAGCGGAAAAAATTAAGGGATCAAAAAAAATCTCAATGTTTTGCGATTCTTCAAATGGCTGTATCTTTGGTAAAAATGGTCGTATGTGAGTGAAAGAAAAGCAATTTGAAGATTGAAGTGTCTAATTTATGCATGTTGCGATAAAAAAATTCCAAGCAACAATTAGCGCAAAATCCTAATGAATATCATGGAAAGAAAATTTTTCGAAATTTTTGCACTCTTATTTTTAGTGTACGGACTTCAAAAAAAATTGTTCAACCTAACCACTATATGGATTGGATAAGTTTGACTAAGATTTTTTTTTATCTCTTAATTTTTTCCGCTAGTGTAGTTCATATACAAAGTAAAAAGAATGTCCTTACTTGAGAATTTCAAAGATAAGAATATCGTACTTGCTCATATGAAAAGATGGCAACCCTAGTGAATAATGGAAACACATCAAATAAATAGTTCGTTACTCATATAACTGATAGCCGAGTGATTTCGGTTATTGCAATAACCGAATAATCAGTTATTTTTCACTCGAGTGACCCCAACACTTATTTTAAATGTAAACATTTGTACTAGTAGAACGGGAGCTGGCCTAGCTCGCATCTCGTTCTCGCTGAAAACTTTGTTTTGGTAATTTCGGCCAGTCGCGTCAAAGAAAAGAGATAATAAAAATACGTCTTGTACAGATATATTTTGACATCTAAATAATACAGTAGAATAAGTGGGAAGTGCATAGAGAACGACATATGCGATTGATTTTAAAAGTAATGTATTTTTATTAGTTCTTTTATTTGACGTGATAGACCGAAATTCACCAAAAAGTTTTAGGAGACCGCGACATGAACGAGTCCAGCTCGCGATCTTCTAGTACGATCGTGTACCTTTAAAAGCATTAGAAGATTTTTCACTAGACGAGTACGAGACTGGCCTGATCCGCGACGGGACGGAAACTTTGTACTAAGTAGCGCACGCGATATAAGTAGTTTAAAGCTGTAATTGCATTTAAACGCGAAAATAACGATTTTCAGATAGCCATAGATTCACGTTGTGACAACTCCAGAGCACTATTAAATATTGTAATAGCTCTCTGGGCGCTAATTTAAATTTAAAATGTTAACAATTCGACTTTCTTAAGTTTATTCCTTCACGGCTGACGTTACGCAATTGTTTTTATTGTTAACATAATTTTCGATATTTGGTCGCGTTAAAAACATCATCATTTTTTGAAATTTAGTGCAATATACAGGGTATTTCTAAACTATGGTGCCAAATGAATATGACAGATAGAAAATGTCATTTTGAGCAAAAAGTTTCATGTAAACATAGGTCCAATGCATAATAAAAAGTTACAGGGTGATAAAGGTACAGTTTGAGAAACAATTTTTCGCAATAACTTCTACAAAAGTTAGGCAATTTAAATGAATCTTGGTAGAATTTTTTAGACACTGAAATGCAACAATTTCCTGCAAAGACAATTTATTCCCATCGCCCAGGAGCGGAGAGCGGGGGTAGCACATAGGATTTTATTATGAAAAAAAATTGTCCTTTGCATTTTCGGAAAATTGATCAAATTTTTTGAAAAATAAACTAATATGTCACAAAAAAGGTACTCTTGTTCAATGTCGCCAACATGAACCGTTCTCTTTAAAATTTGCAAAATTTATTGTCGTGCACCCGACAATATAGAAGTAGCAATGGAAGTTCGTCATCATAGTAGCCATGAAATTTAAAATAACCTCAGTTTTCCTGTCAAAAGCTAATTGTAAGTTTTGATAGCATAAAATTTAGCTGGCGTTACTCATTAAAAGTTGTTATAGCAGAACAATACACCTTTGGACAACTTGCAGATATGCATTTAATTTATGGAAAATGTGGCTGTAATACAAGAATGGCAAGTAGATTATATGAACAAACCTATCCAAATAGGAGAATACCTTCTCGAAAATTCTTTATGTCCATGGACCGGCGCCTTAGAGAAACAGGTACTTTTAGAAAAAGTCATTATGACACTGGCCGTCCGAGAACGATCCGAACTCCAGGGGCTGAAGAGCGTGTTCTCCAACGTTTTGAAGAAGATGATACTTTAAGCACCAGAAGAATTACTTTCGCCGAAAATATGCCACATTCCTTGGTATGGAGGATTGCTAGGGAACAACAACTGTATCATATCATATGACTAAAGTACAAGATTTGCTTGCTGAAGATTTGCCAAAACGACTACAATTTTGCAACTGGATGTCAGAAAAGGTTCGTGTTGATGCGATGTTCGCCAAACGTATTTTGTTTACTGATGAGTGTTGTTTCACGAAAAATGGTATTTTCAATTTAAGAAATAGTCATCACTGTAATGATGAAAATCCAAATGCAACAGTTGTGCGACATTCACAATACAAAATTAAAATCAATTTATGGGCGGGAATAATTGGCAATAAACTTTTGGGTCCAATTGAACTTCCTCTAAATGTGAATGGGGAAAATTACTTACATTTTTTGAACAACGACTTTGTTGAAGTTTTGGAAGACCTTGGTTTGGAAACCAGAAGAAATATGTGGCTAATGCAAGACGAGGCCCCTCCTCACTACTCTCGACCAGTAAGGCGACATTTAAATAATATTTTTGCAAATAGATGGATTGGTCGTGGATGGGATGCTCCTCAGCCATGGCCACCAAGAAGCCCAGATCTAACTCCTTTAGATTTTTTTGTTTGTGGATACGCAAAATCTAAAGTGTATGAAATTCCAATAGAAGACGAGGATCATTTAAGGCAAAGAATAACGGACACTTTCAATGAAATAAAGACGAATGAAGAAGTTTTAAATAAGCTCCCCTTTCATTTCTTAAAAAGAGTTAGAGCATGTATTAGAGCTAACGGTGATCACTTTCAACATATGCTTAAATAACTTTTTTTTGTAGTAAGTAGTTTTGTTATGTTGTAATTTAAAAATAAATGTTATTTCTTATAACAAATTTACAAACCAAATCCATACCCAGTTACCACATAAAGCATAGCCTTCTTGATTACAGCATTCTTGTTGTCGGGTGTACGACAATAAATTTTGCAAATTTTAAAGAGAACGGTTCATGTTGGCGACATTGAACAAGAGTACCTTTTTTGTGACATATTAGTTTATTTTTCAGAAAATTTGATCAATTTTCCGAAAATGCAAAGGACAATTTTTTTTCATAATAAAATCCTATGTGCTACCCCGGCTCTCCGCTCCTGGGCGATGGGAATAAATTGTTTTTGCACGAAATTGTTGCATTTTAGTGTCTAAAAAACTGCACCAAGATTCATTTAAATTGCCTAACTTTTGTAGAAGTTATTGCGAAAAATTGTTGCTCAAACTGTATCTTTATCACCCTATAACTTTTTTATTATGCATATTCGGACCTATATTTACATGAAACTTTTTGCTCGAAATGACTTTTTCTATCTGTCATATTCATTTGGCACCATAGTTTAGAAACACCCTATATAGTGCAAATATTTAGTGTAGAATATAGTTTTATTATTCTCCGTTGCAGTTTCTTTAATATTTTGATGAAAATATAATGAATTATTTGTTCGTATGACGTAAGTTGCCTGAATTCTTGCCGCAACTATAGCTACATGTCAAGATGTAAAACGGGCATTTTCTTGCAATAGCTCTTACTCTTAAGGGTTAGTATGTAGACAGCATTACTTGGATCATTTGAATGCGATAAGAGTATAGTTGAGCCTCGTGTTGACTGTGACACTTCTAAGAACTGCTGCTGCTTATTCGCCAATTAACCTCAACCTCAACGTTTAAAATTTCGACCTCCGTCTTGTTTCATGATACGTGTAAAATCGGTCGACCCTGCTTTTCCGTACGCTAAAACAATGTCCATTCTATTACATTACTGTACACATGTGCCATTTTTATTAAAACATTATTAGTAGAATAACTTAACACTTAACAACACATTAATTCACATAAAGTTATCGTTTACTATTCAGATAACTCACGATAAATATAAAACCCGCATTGGCTCTCTTATCGCAGTGTTAAATTGTGGTAAATTATATAGTTATTAAAATTCTAACTTTTTTCCTTCCTTTATGTTGGACTGTTATTACATTTTTTTAAACAAACTTATTTTTTCTTTTATACATTCTTGTATTCTTTAAAGATTTCCATCATTTAATCTTAATTATGTCAAAAAAAATGTCTGTGGTCTCACTTGTTTACATTGAAACTTTTGTACTTGCTGGAGACCTCTCCTTACCTCGACCGTTATTTTTGTTTATAGCGAGATCCTCAGCCCGACGACCACGACCAGGTGGATTCTCTCCATTGGAAAATACACACAAATATATAGAAATACACGAAAACACGTTTACCACCAAAGCACTACACGATAATATAGGTACTGTTAATACTAAGAATAGTAACAATATTAACAATAATCAACAACGTCTACACAAAATAATTAGTACCATTTTAAACTGTAACTTCTCCAGACGTTTACAGTGTTCTGTAAAAACCCTTTCTCTGATCAGTGTTCTTTAACAAAGAGACGTTTCATGTTTGGGGAGTACTGCAACCAGCAATGCAAAATTTGTTGTCATAGTTGAAACCCTGCATGTTTACGTTGAAATTTTGTGTTTCCGTCAGTTTTTAGTGGCTGATTTTTCAGTTTTAAACATTTTATAGCTTGCTTGCTTATTTTTCTGCA
Source organism: Monochamus alternatus (assembly GCA_037114965.1). Classification (NCBI taxonomy): domain Eukaryota; kingdom Metazoa; phylum Arthropoda; class Insecta; order Coleoptera; family Cerambycidae; genus Monochamus; species Monochamus alternatus. Next base: position 57,025,322 of record CM073426.1, on the reverse strand, counting down.
GCCGAGAGCAAATTCAACGGAGCTGTAATCAAACAGTTACTCTGAGATATTTTTGATAAATACATTTTGGTTCTGTATTTTCCATATTTATTAAGCTACATAAAAAAGACAATGTCGATCATTTTCTCTCCTATGAAACCGCACGTATTTAAAATAACTTAGTTAACATAAGTTAAAGTTAAACAAAAATTCGTACTCGACTCAAAAAAATAAAAGTTATTTATCTAATAATAGAGAAGACTAACATCAAAAATAACAAATAATATAATAGAACAGACAAAAAATTAATAGAACTTCCCAAGGAAAGAAATAATTACATTTGGTAAGGTATACATTAGACAAATAGGCTGCCACTATTTAGTTGAAATAGTTATTTAATGATCAAGAGAGATACAGGAATGATTATTCCTGCAGACGAAAGGTCGCCTAAGGGCATAATCATCCTAGTATCTCCCGTGGTGCATACAACGTTTTATATAGTTGCGGCGATAATTATGACAATTTACTCCACGCTTGACGTTACGCAATTGTTTTTATTGCCAACATAATTTGGATAATTCGACGCATTAAAACAATCATTTTTTGTAATTTAGTTTAATATATAGTGCAAATATTTAGCGAAGTGTATAGGTTTATTATCCTCAATTGCAACTTGACTTCATATTTTGATGAATAAAATATAATAAATTATTCATTTGTTCGTATGACGTAAGTCGCCTGAATTCTTGCCGCAACTATATTTCACTTCATAGGAAATAAAGACTATAAAAAATCAAATATATCCATAACAACCCAAGAGTCATTATTTTCGGGTTCTCATGGTAGCGGGCGTTAATAGATTAATTAGCCCGCTACTATGACAGTGGGCATTATGAATTTCCGGGATGATCTGGGTATGCTATCGTGTCCTATGTATTATAACTAAATTTTAAGTGAAATATAAAAGAAATAAATGCAAGCCACATAAATAACAACAGCGAGAATCCAGCATGGAACACAGTATGAATACGAAGCTGTACTGTTAACAGACATGAATAAAACCAGGATTTTGGTGAAAAAGAGAGAAGACTATAGTCAGGATTACGAATCGGTAATAGAAACAAAAAAAATTAAAATGATTTTAACTGAGATCAAAATGTTTCATACGTGAAAATAAGTGATCGGAACACCGAAGACCATACACGGCAATGTCATACACCTGTGCACACATTAAATCCAAATATTGATCAGAGGACTGAATATCAAGTTTCATTGATATGTTCATCTAAATATCAGGAACCCTGAATCAACAACGTAGCAACCAGTTCAGAATTTTTAATCCAAATTCATCTTAGTCCTGGCCGTTGCATGCGCAGTAGCAAGACGAAGCAGAGCGTACGTACATAGAATATACACGAGTCATTATTAGTTTTCTGTTTTTTTGTTCACTGCTATAATGGCCTCTGTTAAATAAAAAATATTCAAATAAGTTGAAATCTATCAAATCGTAGAAACACCACAATATTTTTTAAATATTTCCAGCACTATGTGTAATGTTTCTATTATTATAACTAGTGCAGTTAAATAAATACATATTGTTGTATTTATAACTAAAAATTGATATCTAAATCAACAATCACGGTTAAGTAAAAATATGTGTGAATAAACTAATGCAGTGTCAAATCAAAAATTAAATAAATAAATGATTATAACTGAAACATATTTTTTTTATAATTTTATTTTTATTTTGTTTTTTTTTTGACCATATATTTTTAAATCGGTGTGCAATTAAATGCATATTTTAAATCCACAACCATTTTCGTAATAGAGATACATATCGCTCTGTACAGGGTTTCCCGCTAAAAATGGCCACCTCGGTAATTCTTGAAATTTTAAATTTAAAGAAGAAGAGAAGAAGAATGGGACACCATGTATCCCTGTATATTTTTTAATTATATGTTTTCTAAATTCAAAAATATAAATATGCCATGTATTTTTTTTAACTCATATCGACATTCCTCCGGTCAAAATATTAGATGACCCTGTACAATATGTTCGATTGCTTGACAATATCCTAGAAAATTGTCAATATCTAACTTGGAAATGATGAAAGAATCTGAATAAATGTTCTTACATTTTTATATTTATCTGTATGTGTATGTGTATTATGTGTGTATACATTTTTTGAAAGATCGTATTTAACCTATTGCCAGAACTGTTCCTAAAATATTTCCAAAAAGTTACATATATGTAATTAACAAAATTATAGAATGATCAGCAAATTCCGCTCACTAAGTATGTTGAAATTACACCTAAATTACTTACTTATTTCTTGATGAAAATATAATTTGAATCCTAAAAAGTCCAGGAATGACAATTAATTATTTTGTGAGCTGTAATAAAATAAACCTTACTGAGGTACCTTACCTTACTTACCTATCATATAACTATATATATATTCCTAAAATTAAAAACACTTACGTATGCGTGTACATAATATTTTTTCATTTTTTAATGACTAACAATATTAGATAATAAAGATGGTGTAATTTTTTGCAAGTCATAAATGTATTTGGAAAGTATGCGCAATATGGATGTAAGCCTTCCAGCAATAATCCAACCACAATCCATAACTCCTAATCTACTATTGCAGCACGATCAAAACCAATTTTATGACAGAAAATTCGCGGATTCTTCGTAAACCGATAATCCGGCGCATGCGTATTAATCTGTCAGCTGTCTACTCTTACTAGGCGTCTAAAATTAACCTATAACTTTATGGACAGTTGTCTCTGTCTCTGTTATAACCTAATTTTAACTTTAAAATCTGTTTATCTGTGTTATCATAGTTTAGAACTTCAGAATGTTACTATCGGCGTGATCGGCCATTCGTTATATTTGTTCTGTGCTCCGTTATTCACTCAATCAACTGTTCCAGCAAGAAATTAGTAACGAGCACAAATTGTCAGATATTCTACACCTCCTTGAAAAATTTGTGACTGTCAATGATTTGTCATAGATTGTGTGCAGAAACACAGTATACTGTATGCAGGAACAAACCTTATATTGGTATGAATTTTATTTATTTATTGATATAATTTTATTTATGGATAGACCTAGGGTCAATACGAGGTTCAATAACTGTATTTGATAATAATTGTGTTTGATTTGTTTGCTACTTATATGTAATAGTTTTAATTTAGTAATTAATTCTTTACTATTTTTATATTGGTCCCTTTTCTATTATTTGTTGTTTTACTCACCCTATAATTGGATTTTCTGTTGGGTGATGTATTAAATACATAAATAAATAAATTAAAAATGAAGCATTTTTTAAATAGTGGAACAAAGATTTTTCAGAATGTAGCACAATCCTGTGAAAATAGTAGGTATTGTTACTCGCATTCGTACATTTCAGATATTTTAAATGCAAAGTAGACACAAGAAATGTTTAGCATTTAAATTTTCCGACAGTTACCTTCATCTATTTTCACTCTCATCCTTGTTTATATAATACCAAGAATACTGACGCACCGCTAAGGGGTCCCTAGATACGATGTTCAGTAAAAAGTAATTGATCCAAGATGGGTACTGGGTGTGTGCCATTGTATTCTTAGCACCCTCACACGCACAAATACTGCCTATGGGATCGGTAGTATCATTACTTGCGGTTTCCAAATCTCTTAATTAAACTCAGTGCCCTGCTTTCCAATGTCTTTATTTAGAATGTAACGTATAGGACTTCTCCACAAAGTCTATAGAATCGCTAACTGATATTATTACAGCTTTAAATAGTCCCTAATAATTGTAAATGATTAATATTGTTAACTTAATTTAATAATTCACGTAATTAGGTGTTACAATATTCATTATATTGTAAAATGTATAACGCGCCGAAATCTCAGGGTTGTTAACAAACAAAGAAAATGCGATTTAATTACCAAAAAAAAAAAAATACTATGTGATGGTAGGTGGCACGCCATAGGCCCTGGCTAGCTATTTCTAGCTTTAAAAATTGAAAATTAAAAAAAAATATAAACAAAACTAAGAGAGCAGTGCCTTTCTAAAAATTTAAGGCCAATAAACTAAGATTTTTCCTTTAATTAGGGCGCCATGTCATTTGGGTAACTGCTTCTCTCTTGCATTACTTGCGGTTTCAAAAACCACAAAAGAGTTCTCCAAAATAAAAATAAAAAAACAATTGACGGATAATACCAAAACTAACAATTTTCGTTTTCTCTTTTTTTTTTTATTTGTTCTCAGAATCGGAGTGGGAAGGAAATATTCAAATATATAACTTCGAGATAGAGAATCGGTATATTGAGTTAAATATGTGCAAATGAGTTTATGTCAAGTTCATTAGCAGAGATACATCTAACAAAAATCTAAAGTATCAGCAAAAGAATAACAATTATTGTTATATTACCAATAAATGGATATCCACGATTTGGTGTACAGCTGGTAAGTCGTTTCTCTACTTCTTATTTATATATACATACACATATATCTATATATATTATTAGTCTCAATGTTGTGATCAAGAGACCACAAATTTACCCAGTATACCAACTATAGCTAAATTTAACGTAAGTACTAACATTATATTACATCTATTTGCTCTCAAGCAATATTTGTTGCTTAACAGTGGAGGGTTGAGTTTAGTGATAGATAAAAAACGTTAATATATAATATTAAATAAGAAAAATTGCAGAACTTGCACAACTTTCACTTATCTGGCCAACATCAAGGGTAAGCAGATTCCGGAAGGTCCAACTGAGTCAAGGGTAGGTGAAATCCCACTTGAAGGTTGAAATCCACGTGTTTCTCCACGTGGTGAAGGTCTGTGGAAGAAAATGGCAGATCCTAACCTCCCATCGGTTGGTATGATAGAAGTGGTCCTGAAGGTAGGTTACGTTAAAAACCCTAGGGATACAAAGAAAATGCGTTAATTAACGCTCAAGAACATCAGGGTAAACTAGATAATTACTCTGAAGTACCTGCCTCTTTTATAGAGGATTTTCTTGAGTTAGAAGGTGGTAGAACAATATTCTCTAAGATGGTATCGTAGAAGAAGAAAACTCCTTCTGGAAAATTTTCGACAAGTAGCTGCAGAAGTAGAGTGGACGACACAAAAATCCCAGAAAGGCTATACTTTTGGTAAATCAATAACCAACACCAAAAGTAAAATAATTTGGCACAAAATCATTTCAAATCCCAATAAGGGTGGTTCCAATTACCACAAAAGGTTTTGGCCAATATGTCATACACCACTTAACAGCAGTAAAACTAAGTGATTTTTTCCAAAAGACTCAAGGTTCTTTTAAAAAACTATTTGGAGAGAAATAGAAAAGATACCAATATAATAGAAAATAATTAACCATAAAATTAGGAATACCAACCTACTAATAGGAAGCATTATTCACACCCAAGGGTGGGAATTAGGAGAATAAATTAATAAGTAATAACGGGTTTTAAAACAGGTAAAATTTGTTAAAAATGAAGATAATATTATAGAAAATATGGGGCAGGCAATTTAAAAACATATAGGAATTTGGCTTATCGAAGATATCTTCTTGTTTTAGAGTTTTTATTAGTCGCGCGGCGCCCATTAACAGCGATCTAGGCGCGAGGAAGACAGATAAATTAGGTTTATTTCACTTTCCACATACAAATAATAAAATAGACAACTTAAAATACTTAGATGTAGGGTTATTTGTATATAGCGCCGTATTAATTAAATGGATCCGTTACAAATGCCTTTAATGACTATATTAATAAATAAAATAATAAAATAATAATAGAAACTTTTTTATACTGCACAAAATACAGAATAATTTCCAAATTTATTGCACAGTTAGTATACTAAGCTTGGAGATATGGTTTAAAACTATTTACTAATTGGGATTTACTTACACAGAAAAAATCCACATTGGTCTTCTGTATTTCTAATATTAAACAGCCAATCTTAATTTCTTTCTCTCATATCAGGTATATTTATATTAATACTATTTAACAATTCTGGTACATTTAAATATATATATTTATATATTTTTAGATATTAACAATATTATGTGAAACTAACTACTCTATGGAGTAAAGCCTCTATTGTGGTTGAATTTTCAAGTTCCCACAGTTTCAAAAGTGAACTTAGATATTTACAGAATGTTTTCATTAAACCAGGTTAGTAAATTAAGCTAGATTAATTTTTATTTCAGATAATTATTTAATATAGCTTTTCCTGTCGAATTGTTCATTAACGTATCTAGATGTATGGTATCATTATACATTTATAATACAGTAAAATATGTTATAAAAGCTAATAATAAATACTGTATGTGTAGATATTGTGGCTGTAATTCAACGCTGCTCAGAGCTTTAGCCCTCAGAGTAGTTAGTTTTACACAATACAGTTAATACCTAGAAATATATAATAAATCAATTTTGTTGTTAATCGGTTTGGAATACAAAAAAGTGTAAAGAAACAAAGAGCGAAGATAATACAATAGCGCATATAATGCCCTATTTTATTTGTAATATTATACAGGGTGATATATTTCTTTTTGGCAAATAGTTATCGATGATACCCACACCTCGACCGGCTGGTAATTTCTGGTTTCATATCTATTGTCATATAAATATGCACACTAAATTTGGTTAAATAATCTCTAGCGGTTTAGAAATTAAAAACTGACTTTTTTAAATATTTGACACATTGTAGCTGGACAATGGCTGTTTTCAACCCCCTACATAAAAAACTCTTATTTTTGGCCACAGAATACGTCCCTGAATTTTTTACTTCTACTTAAGAAAGACCTTGTATATAGAAGACATGGTTACTGATATTTATTTAAAATATTTTCTACTCCTTAAGAAAGAGAGAAGAAAAATATATGTTGAAACGTTCAGCTAATATTTGAATAAATGAAATGCAAATTTATGGTACTTTTGAATGTTTTCTCTGTTTATGGTTCACTCGATTATATTGTCACGATAAATTTCTATCACTTAATTATACTTTAAATTATTCTGAAGAATATCCACCCTCTCTGTAACTTTATATTGTTATCTTATAAACCGGTTTTTGCTGATTTCTTTGCATTGCTTAATTGTTTTTATGTTGTTCGAAATCATTTAATTAAGCCTCTGTGTTTTTTTAAATAAGATTAATTACCTACTAGGCATGAAGCTGTTGGGAACGCTCTGAAAGAAAAGTCTTTTGCAAATTATACAAAGACCATGATTAAGATTAATTTTTTATCTGAAGATAAAATTCATAAAAAAAGCGGTTACCACTTCTCTTAAAATCGATATGGAATTTTTTCATTACAGTCACTTTTGTATAAATATAACTTTGCCGTTTTTAATCAAACTCTTAGTAGATATTTTTTATTTATCTCACGTCATGCTCAAGCGGTTACGGAAAATATAATTTCGACGAAGCCAAATATTAAACACATAAAATGTAATAAGGGTAAAAGAAACAATGTAACTGTGAAAATGCCATTTTCTCAGTCAGCAGATTATTAAAAGGAAAACTGCACTGGAAATTTATGTAATAATTCACATACCTAATATTTACTATGTTACCATGTATGTCCTTGTTCCACTTAAACATAAAAGGGAAGAGATCAATGTGAGTAAGTATATTTTATTAAAACCAAACAAACCACATATTAATTTTAAACAAATATAATTTGCTAGAATTTTATATATGATAAATGAATTCTTCTTGAAAATATTATTTAGAAATTGAGGTATCTATACAGAGTGGTTCATTTGTCACAGTTCTTCATTGGCGTCTCAGAAACCAAAAGATATACAGCGTGGCACAAATCAGAAAAAAGTTTGCACTCTTTGATTGCAATTAAGATGAATCAAACATACCCAAGATATCTGCTGTCGTTGCTGAAATCTTTTGGAAAAACCGAAAATAATGGTTTTAGAAAATGCCATCTAGCGTCATTATTTCTCAACGGAAAGAGGTGAAATTTGGTACAGGGAGATAAGAATATACGAAAAGTCGATTTTCGTGGAAAGAAAATATTTACGGATACTATTTCGCTTATGCAATATTCAACTGAAAATTACAAACATGTTGATATGTAACACTATTTTATCTGAAGAATAACTCATAAAATTTAAAAAAGTATAATTTAAATAAAAAATGTAATTATTGACGTATAAAACAAAAATCAACAAACATTTTGACAAATTCGATATTTGCTAACTTTGTCTTTCTTGTTGGAAGCCTTACTTCTAAAAAGTAAATATTTTAAATATGAAAATGGAGAATGCACTGATACTCTTCCATTAAATTTTTAGTACCTATTAGAAATTTACATTTACAAAAAAGTTGCTGTTCCAATTTTGTAACTGTCGAATATAAAATGGTTTTGCCGCGTGAAATTCTATTTCACTTGATCTCCGCTAGGCATGGTGGCGCAACGGTCACCCCCCAAAAGGTTTCGCAGAGAAACAGTCAGTCGAGAAAAGGATATAACTAGAAACTCGACTAGATTCTCCCATGCTCGTTATAAAAAGGTTATTTTAATATTATTTGAAATGTATCCACGTTTATTCTTCAAAATTAAGTGAAAGAATGTAAATAGTTAAGTTTACGTGTACAGCGCAGTGTACTACTTTAAAATATTGAAAATAAACAATTATAGAAAAAAAAATCAGTCCAAAATAAATCGACAACAGTCTACTTCTGCTTTGTTGTACTTAAGCCCAGTACAGTTTCTGTGTGAGACTTTCTAATGTGTAATTTAGGATGTGTAAAATTTACGTGTTAACAGTTTTATAAACTATGGCTTTTTTATACGTTTTACACAAAATTTGTTAAAATTACTAGTATTATAATAAAATATATTGAATTTGTGTAATATTTACCATTGATGCGTTAAAAGTACATCATTTTGTGTAAACTTAACACGCACACAACTCATGTAGTGGTGTTGTGTACCAGTGAACTCTCGTTCACTGTGTTCAAACTATTACAAATATTACTGATAGTTGTAATACTAATTAGGAATATAATTTTTAAAAATATTAGGAATTCAGTCTGACGTTTTAGATTACTCTGTATTTTCATTTTCTTGTAACTTTAGAGAAAGAAAATTATGATATGTTTAGATCACTACCAGTTAATTTTCGTAAACTCCTATTATGTAGTGCCTAAATACATCTTTGTTCAATGTTTGTTGTTTCATTGTTTATGATTTGCTAGAAAGTTATTAGTTTATAAGTCCCTTATTAGAATTAATATGTACTACTATACTGCTAATTTTGATACATATTTTGTTACCAAACTTGGTTGTTGTTCATTTGAACTGAATTTTATTTTTTTAATAAGATCATAAAAAGTAAAATATCTTTTATTTTATAATTAGTTAATACAGAAATTCTGAAAATTCTACATATCGATACGGAAACTCACCTACCTTGTTAAATTATATTTCTGTTTGTTTTTGAAATTATAATTTTTGTAATACGTTTATTCTGACGTTTTCTAGAAGATTCCAGACTACAGTCGCCCAAGGAATCTTCTTTCGATGAAAATCAATTTCTCGTATATTACCTATTATACATCTCTACCAAATTTAAGCTATTTCTGTTCAGAAATAATGGCATTTTGTAAAATCTCAGTTTCTTCACAATATTATTTCAGCAACGGCAGCAGATATTTTTAGTTTATCTTATTGGCCATCAAAAGATGAAACTTTTTCTTTGAGCTGCCCCGTATATTTTACTGTTTCCGAGATGTCAATGGTGATCCATAAAATACGAACCATCCTGTATATAAAAGTATTTACAATATGCGGTATATTTTTAAATGAAATAGCAAAAATACTGCTGAATATAAAATTCAAAATGAAATTCTTTAACTAACTTATCTCAATAATTGAACCCGTGATATTATAACTACCGTTTTTTATTATTCCGGGGAATAGTGCAACAAGCCTGCGCACTAGAATCCTATAGACAATGTGACGTTCCCAGCGTTGAATATTTAAGAAATATTAGAGATCACAGTCAGTTAGTTTAGTTGAGATCTCGGTAGGTACTGATTAAGTTAAGATATTCTGAACTGATTGTACAACAGTACTAGGTAATAATAGTAGTAGAAGTAGCATGTTATTATAATAGTAATTCTGTAGTTTGTGAATGTCATAGAGTGATTAAATAAAAGTTAATTTGTTGCATTTGTGTGCAGAAAAAAGTTAAAAGGAACCCGTAGCAATACTGTGTCTTCTAACTACGTAAAAACCACCATACCATATAAATTTACCTTCTGAATAACCTACATAAAACGATATACAAATGAAGAAATATCCACTACTTAAGAACTATCGTGAACATGACCTAGTAATAGTAATTTGTTCACCAATTTGTTGTTTGTTTTTTTTTTAAATGTAAGAACAAAATTTATTATAAAATTCATGTTCAAGAACTGATTCATGATCCATTAGTAATTTCTAATTTTCTACCAACCCAGAATTTGTGGCGACTACTTCAAAACACCCTCTATAACTTTTATAATAATTAAATGAACCTTTTCCAATCATTGGTAATATATTATTGAGGAACTAAAGAAAATATGTAAAAGTGCCGACTAACGAATAGAAAAAAGTCAAGACATTGGGATTCTATATGCACACAGTTACTGGAATGCAGGTTTCGATGGGACGAATAACATTGTCGACGTACAAGTAATCACAAGGGAAATCTGTGTTGTGGGACAAGAATACGAGCGACTTTATTGGCCAAAAGACCTCTTTAAGATACATTGTCTACTCTCCAAATTTAGAGTGTATATTTTCCTTAAATATTCATTCTTATTTTTGTTTCAAAATTGAAACATTATTTAGAATTTGAAAAAAGCATAGGTAATTATTTTCCTATATTTTTTATATTATGACTTTTTCTAAATTAACGTAAAAAATGAAACTATAACTGAAACTAAAATATTTTAGATTACATTTTTTGAACAGAAATGGTCATGCATGTGTTCTGCTACGCATATAACCTAAAAACACCTATTTGTAAGGTTCTCTATTCTAAACCTATCTGGTTCATCCTTCCTACTTCTTTGAGAGATGGCCAAGCAAGTACAGGGATAGATAGTTCACATTTTTGGATTAGACATATTCAAAAGCCAAGGGTACGACCACCAAGTTGACCTAAAAATGGATAAACTCTTCAGAATTCCAAAGAATATGAACAGGAAATGCCAGGAAAAATTTTGGATTATATGTTACCTGTGCCTCAAGTAACTCAAAATGTATGAAAAACGAAAACCAATTAGCAGTAGTCTTAACTTCATCAATGTATACTGAAAAGACGAAAAATACTGAGAGCAAAAAATAAAACAGCCAAAGGTACAAAGCTGAGGAATACACCACGTCATTAGAAAACATAAATAGTACATTATACTATAAGGGAGAGAAATGCGTTATTTTGGCAGAGGTGCAACTTGACTACAATGCACCGAGGACAAAATAGCATCTCTCCCGAATGGTATATACTATTTTTCCACGGTCTCATTAACTTAAAAACACGTATTTTGTCATTATGAAGTAAATAGCACCAGAATTATTGTATTCGGATTTGAGCATTTATTTAGTAGTCGTTGAGTTATTGTCATAACTACAAAATAAACAAACAAAAATAATTGTCAAATTGAGGTGCTAGTTTGGTTTAGTTTAAAGTTTGTTTAATGCACAATGAATAATTGTGAGTCGGAAAAGATTGTGGAGGTTGCAAATATTGCAATAAGCAATTTGCTGCCTACGAAGTCAAGATCTTTATATGATATAGCCTACAATCGGTTCAAAAAGTGGTGCGCCGAGAAAAATGTTCAAGTGTACAGCGAGAATGTTTTGTTGGCATACTTCGGTGAAAATGCAAAGAATTACAAATCTTCCACATTATGTGCGCAATATTCTATGGTTAAGTCATGCTTGATAATTTACGACAACATAGATATAAGCAAATTCCCCAAGCTGAACGCATTTTTGAAAAGAACCGGTGACAGATATCAAGCGAAAAAATCGAAAATATTGACAAAGGGTGAAATCGACCGTTTTCTATCAAGTGCAGATGACAAAGAATTCTTAATAATTAAGGTAAGATTACTTTTGTTGTTAGGTATTTCAATTATTAAGTATTTTGATTTTTTATAGGTTGGATTAATTCTGGGGATTTCCGGAGCTTGTCGAACTGATGAACTAGTCAATTTAACTGTAGATGATATTGAAAATGTAGGCTCTTCCTTGATTTTAAAACTTCCAAACACTAAGATAAAGATTCCACTAATCTTTCTGGTTACCGATGTGGGAAATATGCTTGAATTGTTTCGAAAATACCTGTCCCTTCGTCCTCCCCACGTCAAGCATAAGCGCCTTTTTTGTAGTACAAAGCAGGAAAATGTAGTTAGCAGCCAGTTGACAAGAATACCATGGGAAAAATTCCGAATGTAGTAGCTTCGTATTTAAAATTACCTGATGCTGCATGTTATACTTGTCACTGCTTACTGGCAGATGCTGGTGTGGATATCACGACAATAAAGCATCATGCTGGTTGGAAATCAACGACAGTCGCTGAGGGTTATGTCGAGAACTCCATTGAAAATAAGACCAAAATTGCTAATCAGGTTTTAGTAGGTATCACTATTAGCGCAATCACAAAAACTGTAAATGTAAGTGAAAGTAATATTCCTACTAATATTAATTTTGAAAATTGTACAAATGTAACATTTAATTTAAATGTCAATAAAGAATTTCAATGTTATCTTTTTTTTTGCATGAAAAACGTTCTCCATAATGTAAACTCCCTTGGGAGCATTATACTCTCTTGGGAATAATCGACTATTTCTGTTTTAATTTTGATGTCATAGAAACTGATTTCTACTCCCGACCGTGGAAAAAAATAATTCTTATGAAATTCTTTATCTTTAAAGTCGGATGCTATGGTTTTGAATGATTTATCCGATGGATATGAATATTTTATACATTTAGAGAATTAATGTGTTGGATGTAATAAATACAAACCAGACGAAATTAATATTATCAAGCAACATATACCTTTATTCAATGTCAGACAAAGTTTAAATAAGATAATCTTTTATGATTAATAATTTGTTAAGATATGCATAATAAAATTGTCAGTTGTTGTAGTGCTTGTCTTATTGTTAATTCAGTTTTGATATCTTAAGACTCCCTAATTTTCTAATTCCTGCGCAATCTCAAAAACTTAAATCGTTTGTTTCTCAAAAATGGTTGAGCTTATCGATTTGTAACAGGTATACCTTTTTTATTTAGACTTGAAGGTAGTTCAATAGTTTCTTATTAAAAAATCAAAAAGAATACAAAAAATTAGACATATTTTTACATCGACAGTAGTCGAAACCTCAACATTGTTTGCATATTCGTAATTGCCACCTCAAAAAACATAAGACTACAAATTGTCAAAACAATCGTCCATACGTTCTTAAAATATAGCAAAACATCGAAAACATCATTTCAACTTTAACACCCTGTAGAATGTAAAAGAGCAATAATTGAATAAGGCATGTTGGGCCCAATCGCTTTATTTTGACGTTTACAATCTGCCCTTAAGCTATGTACCATTATTAATGCCTCACCCTGTATATAACTATTGAATGGTATGTCGACACATATAGGAAATTTATGACCGCTTCCCATTCATCTGGCAAATCATCGGTGCGCTAAATTAAAAATAAAAACAAGATTAACACTTTGAAACCTTTTGATATGAAGTCTGACGGCAGGTTCTGATGCTGATAAATCACATGTGGAAGCCAGAAGCCAGTACAGGACGTCAGTAGTAGCATTAATCAAACGCACAGAGCTATTTGCCTATTAAGTAATTAATTTTTTTGATAACGATAGCGGTATTCACATATTTTGGTTATTAATATTTTATGGTCGTTGATATGAAAGATATGGAGAATATTAAATGTACATCACAAAAAAATGTATAGCCTGCTTTTCCGGAAGAAAGCAAAATTATTTAAATATAGTCATACAATTTCTCATTTCATTTTTTATACAAAAAAAATATATATAACCATCGAACATACCTTTACAACTGTTTGTCAAAGTGATGATTAGACTCCAGAAATTGTTACAAATGGTTCGTTTCCTACAGCCTGTTTTTGTAAAAGTAAAATAATTTAATTTTTCCCGACCACTAATAAAAGATGCCTCAGTTATCCACGTAATCGTGTCCATTGTCCTTACCCGCCGGCAGTTTTAGCGCACGCTAGCTCAACAAACCTTGGCAAATACACGTGAAATACATGGAGGCTCACTTGGCGATACTCCTTTCACGGTTTCACAAAGGCAACACATTGAGTAGATAACTAATATTCTGTAAACTTTAAGTTGACCCATAACTTATTTATCCGATATAATCCAATATGCAACTAATGCTATTGCAAATCCTTATAAAAATAGTTAAAAGTTCAAGTGCAAAAGTTTATTACTGTTCGATATCACAGTATTAACAATACTTTTTGCGCAATGTTACCTATAAATATGATAAGGAAAATATTTCTATTCACATGATAACGATAACGATATCGATATCGATAACGATAACGATAACGATAACGATAACGACAACGACAACGACAACGACAACGACAACGACAACGACAACGACAACAAGAACGACAACGAGAACGAGAACGAGAACGAGAACGAGAACGAGAACGACAACGATAACGAGAACGATAACGATAACGATAACGATAACGATAACGATAACGATAACGATAACGATAACGATAACGATAACGATAACGATAACGATAACGATAACGATAACGATAACGATAACGATAACGATAACGATAACGATAACGATAACGATAACGATAACGATAACGATAACGATAACGATAACGATAACGATAACGATAACGATAACGATAACGATAACGATAACGATAACGATAACGATAACGATAACGATAACGATAACGATAACGATAACGATAACGATAACGATAACGATAACGATAACGATAACCATAACGATAACGATAACGATAACGATAACGATAACGATAACGATAACGATAACGATAACGATAACGATAACGATAACGATAACGATAACGATAACGATAACGATAACGATAACGATAACGATAACGATAACGATAACGATAACGATAACGATAACGATAACGATAACGATAACGATAACGATAACGATAACGATAACGATAACGATAACGATAACGATAACGATAACGATAACGATAACGATAACGGTAACGATAACGATAACGATAACGATAACGATAACGATAACGATAACGATACCGATACCGATACCGATACCGATACCGATACCGATACCGATACCGATAACGATAACGACAACGACAACGGCAACGGCAACGACAACGACAACGACAACGATAACGATAACGATAATGATAATAATCTTTACCCCTCATTCTAATCACGAGGATTAGCCCAGAAGTCGGAGACTTATGCGGGAGAGGGGGCGACATATTATTATTAAGTAGGCCGCATTTGCCCACAGCGATCTATTCACCTCGATTTAAGTACTGACGTTTTAAACCGCCGCGGGATCTATGGAATCGAACTCTTTGCATTTTCTACTATCGCTTTCTCAGAGATTCAAAGAAATACAGTTTCAAAACTTATACATATTAATTCTACTACTACTTCCATTAAGATACTTCAACATTAAGTATATTATGTTAGAGAAGTGATCCACGACAACCATAACAAAATAAAATTTCACATGATGCATTCAGACCTTAGCTATCTATGGTTATCCTAGAAATGTTTAAATAATCGTCATTAAATATTAAGCTTAAATAGTTTCGTGTAGGTATTTCAATTTACAAATGGTGCGGTTAAGAATTTTTTTGGGATAATAGAATATATTTGTATCCAAACTAAAGCAACTATAGTTGATTAAAATGTTCAACTAATCTTGTAGTTAAATTATAGTTTCTAGTACAGCGGTTCTTGAAACTTTTTTTTTTCACGTACCACTCATGTGTACCATTATTAAGCCTGCCTGCCTGCCTGCCACTAATGCTCACTAAAGGCTTAAGTTTAGTGTTTAATAATATAGATATTTTATTAACCACATTCTTCCGTTCTTACCGTTCTTTTTGTTTAAACCGAGATACAATCGTTTGCAATAATAATGGCACTCTTTTAATTTTGTGATTTCTTTTGAACCGAGATACAATCGTTTGCAATAATAATGGCACTCTTTTAATTTTGTGATTTTTTTTGAACTGCTGACGCATTCGTAATAAAATCTACTTTCAACTTTTGACATTAGTTCTTAGTTGTTTCATTCACTAAAAGAGATTTAATGAGATTTCTACTCAGAACTTCCAGAAGTGTTTTTGGGAAGTGTCAGTACTATTGCAAAACCACGTACCTGCTTGGTCCGGCAATCACGACCAGGTGGATTACTTCCGTGGGTAAAAACTACAAAGGATAACTAAAACTTTACAGAATTTTAACAGAAACTTTTCTCGATATCTATCGGATATAACGTATTACAATGAAAATGAAACATATCTCGAATACAGCTGCAGTTAGAATATGTTTAACTATGTTTCATAAAATTACATATGATGTATACGTTACCAAAGCAACTACTATCAATTCGAAACGTGTTATAATGTTCATTGTTTAGTGGGTATATGAGATAGGCAAATTAATTAATTATTGCCAAGCGTCTACTTTGCTCAGAAGCGATGTCAAAACAATCGAAATATTTAACTCAAAGTTTTCTCTATTTATATGAATGTTATATCAATGAGCTTGAGAGTTTGGGTTCACAGATCCATCTAAAGAAGCGCATCTGCTATTTTTTCAAAAAAGTTACCAATAACACAATTCCACAAAATAAAATAAATGTCATGTTCCCTGGATCAGATTTATCACTTTATACGTTGCTGGAGTTGCTGAATATAAATTAGAATAGCCCAAACATCCATAAATTTTTCCCTAGGGCCAAAATTATCCTAGAAAATATCCGGAATCGATATGAATCTGGTCAGTTCATCCCCATCTCCATCCCCTTTTTCAACATCATTTAAAGGTCAATGTTTGTTTGTTAACTAGAAATGCATATCGATGTTCGATCATGAACGAACGAATTCAATTCCCGCGGGCGGAAATCTGTAGATCAACTAGGTATAGAGATTGTCACCTTCTCTGCAACTACAATAAAATGGAAGAACGTTGGCTTGGTCAATGTGAGGTTTTTCTCATTACTGCACTGAATGGTGATAAGGATCTATCAACGTAAGTCGTTCTTGGGCGCAAATATGATCTACTTAATAGTAATATAACGCCCTCTCCCCCACATAAGTCTCCGGCTTTTGGGCTAATCCTCGCGATTAGAGTAAGGGGTAAAAATATTATTTTTTCATCCACACTAGTTGACTGCGATCCTCCATGTTGTTTAGGTGTTTGAATATCCGCTTCACTATCAGCGAGGAAGGTGGAAAACAACGTCCTCGTCAGGCAGTGGCCAGTGTAACTAGATGCATCTGGGACTTTTGAGTATTCTGCGACTCTTTGGGGAATTTTTGCAAAACTGCTGATGTTAACTTGTTGTATTGTGTACTTATCGTGATTATAGTAAATGAAATTTCAGTATTTAAATAAACAATTTTTTCGCATTTTGTTTTGTTTGTTGTTTCTCTCAACTCGTTGTTTAATATACTATTTTGTCAAACGGTTTTTTATTAACAGTTTACTGTATAGTAAAGTGAGGTTTCAATGTGGTAAAGTGCCACTGTAGCAAACGATTTTGAATTTAGTCAGTCAGTTCAGTTAAAATGTGAAAAAAAAAAAATTATAAACCGTAACCTTAAAATACAGAGTGCGTATATTAACATGCGGATTAAAAGAATATGACACACACGTTATATAGTGTGTAAAAGTGATGCTAAGTGAAAAAAGACTCAAAACTATATTTTAGTTGTCCGTTAAACGTATGTATCTACATTTAGTAGTGCATTGTTACATATTCATACCACAATATGTACAGGGTGGCCAAATGAAAATAAAACAGCCATTTTCAGGAAGTGCGGCAAGATTGTAGAAAAACGCTCAGACCCGTCGATTTTAGATTAAAAGGGGACATTCTTTGTTGGTATTTTTGACTCCGCCACTTTCGCCCCCAAGCAAGGATAAGCATCACCCCAAAATATTTAAATGGCATTGGGGGGGGTTAGGTAATATTTATTTTGAAAGCTCTTACAATTCTCTTTGCAACAGACTTAAAATTTTATAATTCCGTCAAATACTTTGGAAAAAATTTACATTTTAAAATTTAAATTATGTTTAGTTGCTTATTACTTACTACTTAGTTGATTAAATGTTCAAACTGATGACCGCCCGCTTCCACACAGGAATAAAGATTTTGTTCGAAACATTCGCGCACATTCTGAAGCATTTCTGGAGTGAATCTACGGCATTCGTTGACGATTCTTTGATCCAAATCTTGCAGCGACGCTGGCTGTGTTTTATAGATTTTACTTTTTAGGTATCCCCACAAAAAAAAATCAAGGGGTGATAAATCCGGCAATCGAAGAGAGCACTCAATGCTGTCTCTACTCCCAATTCAATTCCGTGGAAAACGTTGGTTCAAATACTGACGGACAATTAACGCATAATGCGGAGGAGCACCGTCCTGTTGAAAAATCAAATGATCTTCATCATACTCTGGAACATTTTCAATAATATCAGTCAAGGCAGGGTCAATAGCGTTTTCCAGTAATTGCAAATACATTTGGCCAGTCAAATTACCAGAAGGAAAAAAGGACCCACCAACCGATCACCGAAAATTCTAACCCATACATTTAATATTTCCGGTTGCCGTGTATGCATTTCGTGAAAAACTCTTGGGTTTGAATCTGACCAATAGCGGCAATTGTGACGATTTACCGATTCGTTCAAGAAAAAACTGCATTCATCAGAAAAACATGTTAAAAAGGAACTGTGCTCGCTCACTCATGATTTCGCAAAATTGCAAACGACGGTCATAATCATCCTCATGAAGTTCCTGAACTAACTGTATTTTGTTTGGATGGAATGTATTCTTCTTCAAAATAGTTTGTATGCTAGTTCGATTGATCCCAGACACAGATGCCAACTGCCTCATACTTAATCTAGGATCAAGATGAACTTGTCCCAAAACTGCAACTTCACTAGATTCATTAACTTTTTCAATTTCTCGATTTTTATTGCCTGCGTTCCCTGTCTCTTGAAATTTTTTTACTAACTCTAGAACATACTTCCTCCTGACATGTCGATCTTGATGTGTTCATTAAATAGCTGACCCTTTCCGCAATGGAATAAACCATAATGTTTAATTTTCAAAAACACAATTGAACAAATTACCAACCAACGCTTCCCAATAATACTAGAAAATAAATTTGGAATCCATTAATTTTACGCTCGTTGTGTGTAAATTATTCAACCCCCAATGCCATTTAAATATTTTGGGGTGATGACCCCCTTGCCTGGGGGTGAAAGTGGCGGAATCAAAAATACCAGCAAAGAATGCCCCCCTTTAATATAAAATCGACGGGTCTGAGAGTTTTTCTACAGTATTGACACAGTTCCTGAAAATGGCTCTGTTTCGTTTTCATCTGGCCACCCAGTATAATAAATAATATATTTTGGCAACAGCTTTTAGTCACGGTTTTCAGTTAATTTCGCTAATGATCGTTTTTCAAGCCATTGTATTCCAACAATATAATTTAGTTTCGAATGCAGACGGAAATTTTAACTACTCGCGTCCTCGACAAAATAGTATGTAACTAACCGGGAAATATTCAGTGAATAGGCTTCCTGTACAATGAATATAGTGCGGACATTTTAACAAAAGATGATATAATGAGGTCTGCCTAACAATGCAAAACTACCACTCCCTTAGTGTTAAATTGTTATTATTTGCAGAGTACTAATGGTTTCTTTATTTTAGGGGTGTGTGATTATGCCTGCATCTAAATTTATGCTACAGATTTAATATAGTAGTACACATTAGATTTTTTGGCGTAATAATTGAAATTTTATATCCATTATCTACCTAAACTCACTATTTCATAAAATATGTTTTTTTTTCTTGCAAATACATACAACTACTATTTTAGCATTTGAAATGAAGAAATGTAGGTATATATTGTTACATAATTTTTGCGTTACTACGAAAACAGGGTAGGCCTCTACTAAGCTAGCTACAGTGGAGTCGGGGTGGATTTAGATCTTATAGAATTAGGTATACTTTTTGTCTTTAATTTTCTTTTATAACAAAGGGCGCCAAGTGATTTTCTAAAACCAAATACCCTGAAATTGTTAAAATCTCTAAATCACAGGCAAAAATATTTGAAAGGTTATAAAAAAACACTTAATTGCAAATAACGCATATAGTAGACGACTTAGATAATACGAGATATGTGTTTGTGGGAGAAAATATATTATAGGAAAAATAGTTGTTAGAGAAAACTTTTATATTAACGTACTTTCACGATATGATAATAATAATTAATACCTGTGTTGATTGAATAACAAATCACATTAATGAGTGTGAAGAGGTAAATAGCTATTTGTAGTACAAGTGGTATATAGACATTATTATACACGAGTGTAATTTCACGAATGTAATAAAAAATGCCGTTATCCTACGTGTACTATATAAAATTTTATCTATAACTGCAAAAAATTAACTACCTTAAATTGAGAAAAATTCAAAATCAGATCCAGTTTGTAAGTTTTGATTCAAAATCAAGAAACAAAGGTATTGTCATGATAACTTCTGAAACTTCCTGCCAAATTTGTTATAAACAAAACTGAGATTTCATTTTTACATTTTTTTGTGAGATAGTGGTGTTGATTAAAATAATGGGTGATTCAAAAATAGAAAACTTGTATCTTGAAATTGAAAAGCTGCTGCAACTGCAATAACTCCACTTTTACCAGATAAATCGAGCTCCAAGTACGAACAATTTTATAAACGATTCACTGATTGGTGTGCATCTAAGAATACGAAGCAAAAGAAAAGGTATTATTAGCATTTTTTGAAGAATTATCCAAGAAGTTCAAATCATCTAGTTTTTGGACGTTCTATTCTATGCTGCGGTTTACAATCTGTTGACATCAGTAAATTCAACAATTTAATTGCTTTTTTGAAAAAGCAATCAATGGGATACAAAAAAAAGTCAAGAATATTAACGAGAGGATGTGTCAAAATTTTTACAAGATGCCGATGACATAAAGTTCTTGCTAACAAAGATAAAAACAAGAAAATGTTTCCTATTTGAAATTAATAAATGCCGTACTTTAAGGTTGCCTTAATTATTATTGGACTTGGAGGTGCATGCAGAGTGGACGAGTCAACTAATTTGCTGTTAGAAAACGTAAAAAATGAAGGAACATTTTTCATATACTATCATATATTTTTCATATCTGTATCACTGCTGGGGGAATTGAAAATGTCATCTATGATCATGCCGATCATAGATGATTTTTTGTTAGTTACAGATGTGGTAAATGCATCAAATTTCTGTTGGTATAAATACTTTTAGTGTAATGACAAAGAAGATTGCTTTTTTTTCTCAATTTATCACAGCCTCAACAATATACAGGGCACTGTTTTCGACGATCATCTACTTCATTTCTAGCCAACACAGGAGCAGACGTTCTAACTATAAAACGGCATGGTGATTGGAAATCTAACATCGTGTGTGAAGGCTATATTGATACGTCTCTCGAAAACAAGAAAAATATCGCCACAAAAGTTCTTGGAGGACATATTGCCGTCATTGAAGCTACTTCAAGTTCTTAAAAAGTAAATTTAAGCATTGTTAATATAAATACAGGCCAGCTACATTCATCTGGTATTAATCTTACGAATTGCCAAAGTTGTGTTGTTGATATTAACAACACAACAAAATAAGTCAATAGACATCTATATGAAACACAATGATGGTTATAGCTGCGACGTTGCAACGATTTACGATCTAATCACAAATCTAAATAATTCTCCCCATTTGTAGTGGTGTAGTAAGTCTAAGAAGAGTGGAATAGTTAATTTATCAGCCCTACTGCCTTAACACAAGAATTTATTTATTTTCCTCTTCTTGTAGACCAGAGGCAACTATTGTACCTTTCGAACATATCACACAGTTTCGACGATGTTTGTGTTCAAGCATGGGTACACCGACTAGCATTGAATTACACTTGGAATACCTATAGCAAACAGCTAAAGTCACTCGTCAGCAGCCTACCGGTTTTTTAAACTTAAACAGCTAGTGTTGTTCATTCGATACTCATCACCTATGGCATACTGATGAGAGCTAATAAGATCAAAACCGGTATATATCTGGTACCTTCCAGGTGTAATTCAATGCTGGTAGGGGCATTAGTTCACAGAGTAGTTGTTTCCTGGAATTCCATGTTTGTAACTAAATAGTAATTACGAACCTTAGAATTTTCGTTTCAATATAGGATTTCACATAAAAATATTAAAGGAGCAAATGCGTCTGCATTACACAAGTTTCCGACTTCTGGGCTAATCCTCGAGTTTAGAATGAGAGGTAAAGATGTTATTATTTCTAATAATATAATATATCTGTAGCCCTCATTCTAATCATAAGGGTTAGTCCAGAAGTCGAAGACTTGTGCGGGAGAGAGGGCGGCATATTATTAATAAGCAGGCCGCATTTGCGTCCAGGAATGACTTACGTTAGTAGGCCCTAACCACCATTCAGTGCAGGAATGAGGGAAACCTGGAAAAACCTCATTAATTAGGGGGGTAGTCAAACGTCAACCGGTATCAATCTCTCACATTGACCCAAGCCAACATTCTTCCACCCTACAATACCGGCAGAGAGGGTGCCAATCTTCTCCACGAATATAGTTTATACGGTCTACCGGCTGCGGGCGTCGAACCCACAGCAAACTCGTCACCTCGATTCAAGTACTGACGACTTAAATCGACCGATCTATGATTATTTCTATTATTAATGGTTTTATACGGGCAAATATTTTATTACATATTTGTATATTTTTCCCATATTTTTTTACATGAACATTTATGTACATGTTTTTATCTTCAAAACAAGTAGAATTAAAATTGTGACAAATATTTAAACATACAGCGAGATTCAGAACTTATCTAAAAAAAATTTGAACGTACAGGGGACTCATTAATCAAATAGTTTGACATATATGATGTTAAAACAAGAAAATTTTGGGCCCGTCTTACCTAGTGTCTACAAACTAACACAAATGTTTCTGCTTCTTGCTAAGATGCGTTTGAGTAAATCATCAATAGTGTACGCTTCGGTGCAATATACTTCATTTTGAAATATCCCACAAAAAGAAGTCCAAATGAAAGTCTGGACATCGTGGCGACCATGGTACAGGTCCTCCTCATCCAATCCCTTCGTATTAATGCTTGGACATGTTGTACGATATCCCACACTACTGCAATTCACCATGGACGCCCTGGACCCTCATCTCTTTCACGATTCGATTTCAAATTTCTCGCAACACTCTTGCATTGCACTCACTGTGTCAGCTAATAAAACAAACATTTACAATCAAAAAACAACCACTGATTGTAAATTTTCGTTTTATTACATGCACTTTATTTTTAGTGTCTTGATTACCTGATTATGTAGTTGGGAGACTATGAAACCGGTTGTAAAATTAAAAAGGATTTATAAGATTATTAGACTTTTACTAAACACTTCCTTGTCACCATACTACTCATATGGGTTAACCTATCCAGCAAATAATACTATATAATAATACGATGTGTGTTAAGAATAATATTCACTAATATTGAAAAAAAAAATGGAAACT
Organism: Monochamus alternatus; assembly: GCA_037114965.1. Taxonomy (NCBI): domain Eukaryota; kingdom Metazoa; phylum Arthropoda; class Insecta; order Coleoptera; family Cerambycidae; genus Monochamus; species Monochamus alternatus. The sequence continues at coordinate 57,001,428 of CM073426.1, read as the reverse complement.
TAAAATACATACTGTTTATCCGTATTTTATAATTTGCTGTCATGATTATATTTAAAATATTTACTAGAGAAAATTTAAAAATTACTTAATTGACTAATATATTTACCTCAGTAAAATTATATTTTGAGTTATTAAAGTGAAAACTATTTCTAGAATATATTTTGTTTAATTAGGTATTAGGCTATCGCCGACTTGATTTTTCTTCGGGCTAAAGCCTTCTGGACAGCTGCGTAGTATCTTTTACTTAATTTCCATTACTGCGCGCGGCTCTATGCCTGTAAATAATAAAATGTAAACGTGACTTTGGCTGAACTCTCTATGGTGGGGAAAATCTGGCGCTCTATAATTTAGAAGAGTGGTTGGCATATTTTGGTAATTTTTAGTGTTTTCTCGAGTTTGGTTAATTTTTTTTCAACATCCTGTATTTTAAATATTGAATCGGGTTGTTTTTATGTGATGCTAAAAGTTTCATCAAAAATTTTTTTTAATTCCATGAATTTAAAGGGTTTTTAAAGATATTTTTACACACTCTGTATTTACTCCGTTAGTTAGTGTCATAATAAATCCTTGATGGAAGTTTCATCAAAGACATTTTTTAATTCCCTTAATTTAGAGTTTTTTTTGCGGTAACATTTTTTTCAATACTTTGTATACGGAACAGTCTTTCGCACGTTCGACAACCGTTCCGAAGCGGAAAAACCGAAAATTTCCTCGAATTTTGAATATTATTTTTTTTTGTCAATTTTTATTCTGTCTATCAAGCTTTTTTGAATCACCCTACAAATTGAAGCGATACGGCAATGAAATGACTACCGCCATATTGTCTACCTTATTTTGACCTCATTTTCCCTTGTATTTATGCAAAGTTCAATGTAAAAACGACTTCAAACCCCAGCGCTCGGGTACAGGAAACTTTCTAGAGACTTCAAATTTACAGTTTTTGGTCTTTCCCGGCCTCCAGTCGGCCCATTTTTCCAAATTTCCTACGTTTTATACCGAGATTTCATCGCCAGAGTATACGTATGACATTTCGATGGTTTTGGTCGGCGGTGCGCCTCGTAGTTCACTGAAACTTTAAAGATACCAATTCAAATTTTGGGCTATAAAATCATCACCAAAGGACTCGGATATATATCAGACAACACAATAACAACTTCTCGTAGCTTTAAGGGTCGAAAATTGTTCCAGAACACAATCTGTTTTTAATTCATTTTGATGTTTCGTTTGATGTTTGTTGAATTTCTACGAAAAGGGCCTAAACAACAACAAATGAGTTTGACATTTCTGATATTTATGCCGTGCAAAACGCATTTCATCTGCCATTTGTCGAATGTCTAGAAAGGGGCGTAACCGACTCAACTATCCTCGTTCCACATCAAAAAATCCACCGTTTTTGGCCGAGGAGCCTCGGGAAAATGGAAATTTAGCTAGGAAAAACCCGAAAAAATCGGCATCAAAATATGCTGTAGGCAATCTAGAAAGCGGCGAAAGGCGTAGTGTTTAGCCGTTCGGCGCTGCACAGTTCGCAAAAAAAGCCTTTGTAGCAGTAAAATGGTCAATCGAGTGAAGTGTGCGAGCGAGAGTAACCTACAGCTTTTAATATATAAAAAATGCATGGCCAACTGTGCATTAGTTTTATCAGTTTAACTTTTTTTGACAATCTCCAAAATATAAAGTAGCAAATATTATATATTATTATGAAGGAAAAACTAATGTAATTCAATGACATACAAATATACAGGGTGTTTTATTTAAAAAAAATGTATGTTTGAGTCATATTTTAAAAGATATACCCTGTAGAAAAATTACACTGAACTCTAAACTTTATCAGAAGCAATATTCTCCATTCCGATATTTGAGATACGACCAATCCGTTAAAGGCAGTTTCTTTTTTAATTTTACTCTGTTTCTCAAAAACCAAGAGGTATATGAAAGTTTTGATTACGCATCTTCAATTTTAAGAAAAAGTAGTTCAGTGTTACCCTGCAATTACAACGAAATTAGAACACCCTGTATAATATCGTGTAATTATTGGATTATAAAGAGGTTTACAAAACAGTACATAACTTTTACATAATTATGAAATATGATAAGTACCAGTTACAAGAACAAGTTATCTCAATAAAACTAAACCCTAGTCTATTAATTGGTTGCTGATCATTATTTTTAAGCGGAGAAGCGTGTATGAACCATAATAATTGTCATATGCATTCAATTTATTGATTTTTATTGCAGCAGAGGGACATAACTGTCCAATAACTTATCCATATGCACAAAAATGTTCGAGCATTAGCACTTACGACCCACTATATAATATCAAAGAGGCGTTGTACCCACTCACACCCCCAACGTTTTAAGACCCCAAGTTAAGTTGCACGAAATACACACTGCACGCGAAGATAAGAGCATTTTATAAGATTGATATCTTGACACATCTTCGCTTTGTAAAAAGTGTGAGCCTTAAAAGTGCTCTATAAAATAAAAAGTCAGTACAGCGTTCCTACCTACTTGAATGTATGGATATTCGTTTTTTCCTTTTAAATGATATCGATGAGTGTAACAATACACCAGAAGGAAAAGAAGGGAAAATAAACAGCTGCAATAAATTAAATGATAGTACTTCCTCTTCAAATAAATTAACATTTACAGTTGTGCACTTGTAATTTGCAATGTGTATGCGATCTATTTAGGACGCAACTACTAAAATCACAGAACGTAAAAATTAAATAATGCTATAAACAACGCTATAAAACTGTTTACGATCCTTCATAAAAAAAAACAAATCTATATATTGCATCACATTACATTTTCTTTTTGTTACAAAAAAATGTACTGTAATATGATTTGTGATCTTTTATGTAACAAGGTAGATATAATATACAGGGTGTTTTTAAATGAAGTAGCAAAAATTAAATCACAGAGTCCTTAAGTGAAAATAAATCGATTTAACCTAACATACCTATATCCCAAGTCGTACAAGGTGTAAAATTTAAAATTTTATTTCTGATATTTGTAAATAACTTCTTAAGAAATCCAAATATTTACATAAAATTTATAAATCTCAGGTTTTTGCGGGCGAGAAAGTCAAATTTGTTTCTAACTGTGACGTAACTAGTAGAGGGCGCCACTTGTGGCGCATCATGTTTCCTTTAAATGGCAGAACTTTTTTTCAGCTTAGTGTATCCATCTGACAATCGATTCTCCTACCTGTTTTATTTTAAAAAGGTATACCTTGCTGAAGTCGGTAGGAGTAACCATTTTTGAAAAAATTCTATTTGAAATGCTCAGCGCACCGAGTAAAAACTGTTTTGGTTTTAGGTAACGTGCCTGAAAATACTGCAAAATGGTGCAACATTTCAACAAGATGGGTGAGGTTTGATGAAACCATTTTTCAACAAAGCTCAAAGATTTTATCAAAGCAGCAGGAGGTTAAATCGAATTATTTTCACCTAAGGAAACTGTGTTTGCTACTTCATTTAAAAATACCCTCTTACAATAATTTGTATAAAATTATAAATTATAAAAAATGAAAGAATTCAATATTATTTTTATAATGTTAAGCGCACTATAACCGTATGACTTCCGTTACGCTGATAAAAATTTGTCTGTAATTTCACATAACTTTACGTTGGTAATTTGTGACCAGCGTAAAGTTATGGTAAATTACAAAATAATTTTGTAAACGAAATATTAAACACGGATACAATTCCATACCATGTTATATGATTTTACAACTATTAAGTTAAATTCCATAGTAAACTTCCGACACTCTAACTTATATTGATTTGTACATGGGAATATAGATTTTAATAAGTAGGTAGATAATTTAAAATTTCTTATATTTTGTATACATATACTTACCTTACCATTGAAACATATGAGAAAAACTCTTTCAATAACTAACATTCTTTCACATATACGACTGTAAAAAAATTAAATAATGAACAATATTGCACGTGTTAAAAAATATATATACTAAAGAGTTTATCAATCAGTTCAAATAATCATTTTGTTTAAGCTGAATAGTGCAACAGTAGTCGATATAAAAATGTATTATTATTTTTGTAGCCATACACAGAGTTAAATTAAAAAATTCTGTCACATGGATACTGGTAGAAATCAATATATATTGATATTCAACAGAATATATTCCTACCTGGTTACGGCAATGTCTGATAGTGATGAATGGAGCAACATCAGTTCGATCAGATATAAATATTCTGTGCATTACCTCATGTCCGACGTACATAGAAAGAAGTAATCAGTTTAGTGGTTTACTTTTATATTTTTTGTTAATAACATACGACTATTCACGTCTGTAACAGCATATCCTGCATTAATAGAATAGCAAATCACAGTAAATCAAGCGTGCACTTCACCACAACGGGGGTCGCTTAACAAGAAATATAACTTTTATAGTCTAGTCATGTTTTAATCAATTATATGTCAATGGCACAATTCTTTAGCTTTGTACTTAATTGGTTCGGCTTTAAAGATCAAAGCAAGTCAGGCCTGAACCTCGTGAATGATTGTGTGTGCCCGAGGACCATCTCTCTTTTCAAACAGAAAATGCCTAATAAATGGGATAAACAAAGGAGGTTTGTATTTCAGTTTCCAATTAAAGGTTAGATCTATATTTGTCTGTCTGTGAGATTGATGTATAATTCCTAAATAAATTCGATTTTAAAGAGATTGCAATCGGCTTCACTTTATTAAATTCGTTTAAGTATATGGTTGGGGAAAGGTAAGATATAATTCAAGCGGAAATTGGATCTTTCCTAAATAATTTAAAATATTGAATTCGTGCTACCTTAACTCATTCTAAGAAATACAATCCTTGACTAATATTTCACAAAGATTTCAATTTTTTAATTTGCAATAAGCAATCAAAAATCGTACTACATATGCATTGATATTAACTTCGTTTATTATGTGTCTATATCTCGGAAACGATAAAAGATAACCCATTATCTAATCAACAACAAGATAACAACTAGATCTGCATGGGAATGCCATCAAGCACTGGTAATGGCCTGAACCAACAACAACATATCTATGTGCTGGGTAAAGGGACATGCAATGGCAATAAAGTAGCCGACAAGTTGGCTATGAGTGCATCGGGTATCAATATTTTTAGACCCGGCCCCTCCAGTATGCTTACGTTGTCACTTTTTATTGGAATTATCAAGGAGGACATCCACAAAGAATTTGGTAAACGGTGGGATGGAACAAACAGCTGTCAATTTGCTAAGGAATTTCTAGAGTACTCTGCAAGGATACAGCCAAAAAGTGCCTGGCCATGTCTAGGACAAATCTTCGCCTGGTGACAGGTATTCAAACTGTTGGTTAAGGAAATACTTTTATTATATGAGGAAGTGTGATGATACAGTATTCTATGCACTCTGTGAGTGCACTACCATCTCGTCCATAAGAGAGTGTTGGGAGAACGATGGCCTTCTATGGCCTACATTATAGAGATCCTCTTAAGCAACGTCACCACCTTTTTGGCGGCTCAGGTGGATTGATCTCCTAATGGGAGAAGGTACAAGGGGGCTAAGTGTTGCAGCCTTTAAGCCACCCTCCTCACAATTCCAGATTTCAGAACCCATTACAATAATCAGGAAAAAATTAAGTGTAGTATGATACTCTATTGTTTTTTGATAAAAATATGGAAATCCTTGTAAAACATTAGTCAAGAATATACATTTCAGTTTTTCAATATATGCTAGTATACCCAAGTTATACCCAAATCTAATATTTTTGCATGATCATCCTGTATATTGAATGTTTACTATGTCTCTTTGACATCGTTAAAACGTAAAAAATGTATTTGATTTAATAATTTAAATATTTCCGATATTAACATCTCAAATTATACTCTTATACTCGTACAATACCCACACAGTAGGTAATGAATTTTAGGTTGTTACATTAATATAAAAATAAAAATTACTTACTATTGTCAGTCCGCGACTGTAAAAACGGTGTTGTATATACCACAAAATAAAAGTTTTTCACGAAGCCTTTGTAAATTACATATGAGGTCCATGTTATTTTTCGTGGCATTCAGAGTGGGAACAATACGTCTGACTAGTGCGATGTGATGCTCAAAATTTTATTATGTGACCTACCAAGCAGTATAAAAATAATCACTTCCAAAGGTCCACGTTAGGCTAGCTTTCTTGGTTAAGAAGTTATAGGCCCAAGAAAATAGGTTTTTTATTTCATTTTTTTACACTAATTTATTTATTTCTTTAGTAATCGTATTTATATTTTGTACAAGAAAGTGTCTTTGTATGATACCTACGAATATTTGATTAATTTTTGTGTTTAATGTACAGGGCGTTCTGAGCTCCTACGCCACTGCATTTTTTCTTTCAGATTTATTTATTCTTTTTTGATGGAATATTTTTGTAAAACGATTAGGTATTTTGAATCAGCATTCTATTAGTTTTAAAAAATCTATCCTTGTTACATACACATGTCACTAAAATGCATCACTTTAGAGAAAACTATACTTAAAGTTTGTATTGTAAATGAATGAATTACTCTATAATCTCATTAAGTAGGCCATACTTTAAGGCTGACTTCCTTAGATAAGGTGATTTAAATTTATTTACCTTAGCTGATAAAGTATGATAAAGTTGTTTTTTTAAATATTTTTCATGATTAGCTTGTAATTATGAAAATCTGAAAAAATATCATTGATACAAATTCATGCTCTGTATCTATTTAAAGTCAATTAATTTTGTACAAATTATCTTTGGGTATCGAAAATAGTATTTATATCACATATTACATACTATTACTCATCTCACCTTAGATAATTACGGTTTACAATAATATATTCCAGTATATATTGAGCAACTAACCATAGTACCCAAATTATAGCTCGGCAGCTCGAGATGTCTCATTATACGGTACACAGAACCTCGACTTAAATTTTCGGAATCACATGAAAAGATTATTTTAATAAAATATGATCCAGTGATAATTAAATATAAATCATATCATATAATTTTTTTTTTAATAATATAGCAAAAATCCTTTTTACTTATACCCATTAAAATTAACATTTTATAAATGGGCCTCTCAAACACTAGGAAGGAATCAGAGAAGGAATGGAGGATGTAGACAGGCCCACGACTCCTTCAATGAACCTAGTAAATCTAGGACGATGTGGCTGCTGAGCCTTAGTCGAAGGTCCCTGAACCAAATGGCCACTGCAGATTCAGAAGCCATTTGAACTTGATAGACATAGAGGAGAGACCCTTATGCCTGAAATGTAGAGAGGGGGAGGAGACCCCTATCCATTTTCTAGGATATTGCGCGGCCTTTGGAAGACCAAGATATAGGATCTTTGGCACCGAGGAGCTGCAAAGGGAAGAGATGAGGGGCCTACCGTGGACCATGATCCTGGCGTTCATCAGGGTGTCGGGTAGGTTCTAGGAAGGCCGAGAGCAGATAGAGAGGTGATGTGATGGTAAGGTAGGCAAAACGGGCCCACGTGTGGCCTAATTGCCAGGCTGATGCCCGATGCACTACCCATTAAATTGCAGTTTTCCTTCGGATCACCGTCCTTCTAACAAAGTATTGGTATGTATCATTGTTATGCCTATCTACGACAACAGTGGAAAGAATACATTCAACAATAACTCTGCGTCCTCATTGCCTCACACTCAATAGCCAGATCATTTGTGCCGTCACGTACACTTGGGAAAGAATAGTGACGACAGGAAAATCCCGAAAATACAAAACAAGCAGAAGTTTAGAAGAGAATTAGAGTATAAAACGCCCTCTTGGGAGAAAAATAAGACCGAATAGTTCTTCAGATAGTGCTTCTGATTCGTCAGGTAAGCGTTGTAAATTATTTGAAAAATTATTGTAACCTCTCCATTGACTTAGCCTTGAAATACGTCAGGTAGAAAAACAAATTTTATTGCTACTGATCTGATTACACAACAAATATACTTTAAATAATTCTCAACTGTCAAATTTTTACTCTGACGTTTCTCTCACTCGCGTTCGATTTCTAAACATAAACTAAACTATGGATGAAATGGAATATAACCTGGAATGTTCTCGCCAAAATAGTACTACAAAAATTATAAATTGCTCCCTTCTTAGAACTAATCATCCCGATCAGATTACTCCACTGCATAACCTTCTTATTTAACGTACAACTACTACAGTGTCGACATTCTTCCACACCAGAACGACTACCAAGCCAATAAAATGTTTTCTACCTTTGTTTCACGTCTTATTTATTCCTAAATGCACGCCACCTATACCACTATGAAGAACTTTGAGAACTTCTAGCACTCCTTTTCAGGGTAATATAGTTTGATAAATTCTGTCTTTGCCATTAGGGCACCCCAATATCCTTTTTAAAACACCATCCTGTATTACTAGAGAATCCCATAGCATCCGGTAAGATGAAGATTAGAAATGTCATTCTAGTTAGGTCTATCCAAGTTTTTAAGCCCCGAAGTCTGAATCTTCGCTATGTTCTTTAACAGAAATTCTATTGTTCCACTCCTTCGGGCTCTGAAACTTAGTTCTTTAACATAAAAATTTGTATTTTTCTCTTGTTTTCATTTGTTAAAGTTAGTATGCTATTTTGTATTTTTTTCCACTGATCTTTCTCTTTCTATTTTTTCCAATTTGTTTTTGTCGGCATTTAACTTCCGCAGCAACTGATGTTTATGTTGTAAGATTTTCGACAGTTACTTTTTTTCTTTAACCCACTGAGCTTCTTTTCGTTTTATTGTGGTTATCCAGATCAATTACTTCTTTCTTCTCCTTTTCCAGTTCGATCTTAGAGGAGTAAAATTTAGAATGTATAAAACAATTTTGAGACCGAAAGCGCTGTAGTGTAGGTAGTGAAACCTGGGTCCTCAATAAGAAGTCAAGACAAAACTTTCTAAGGGGGGAAAGGAAGATCTAACGAAGAATTCTAGGGGGAAAGAAGACGGAGGAAGGGTAGAAATAATGAGGAAATATATGCAATGTACCAGGCACCAACAATAGACGATATATATAATATAGTTATTTGCCTTCAGTAATCTTCCCCTGTGTATCTCATTTCTATTAAAATTATAGCTATCATTTTATTTTTTGTAAGAGTAACTCAGACAGTCTGACAATAAACTGTACGTCACTGCTTTATCTCAGCATCGAAAGAAATTTTATCTGTGATAGTTCATCTCTGCGTTAAGGATGCTGCTAGTGGTTTCCCAACAAAAGACGAGTCGTATATTACTAGCAATCATGGAGGAAATCAATGGGAAACTGGGGAATATGGCGGGAAGATACCTATATTAGAAGAGCGCACGGGGAACAAACATAAATTTGTAAGAGTCATATTATGAATAATATACAGTGTATTTCTAAAATATGGTACCGAACTGAAACATACCTTAGCAAGTTTCATTATAAATTATTTGCTATGCAGATTATTCGCAAGTATTAACAAACAAATTACAGAAGTAACTATTTTTCCCAAATTGTATAATTAATTTCTTTTCTAGACTAGTAAAGATTTTTATTTTTAAGCCATCAATATACAGGGTGTCCGGAAACTAAATCGACAAACGTAGACAGCAAATTCTGGGGATGATTTCTTATTCAAAAATGCTTTGTAAAGGAGGTAGGGCTCTTTAAGATAGCCCTTTGACATTGTTGTTTTTTTTTAATTATTCAGATCGTTGTCTATCTAAAAGGACCAAATTTAGGTTGTGTTAAGTTCGCTATCGTATTTCACGCTCTAGAATTATCTAATTTCTGGTGTATTTAGGTACAAAAATCTCGAAAAATAAAACACGTAGAATAAAAATAGTATCAAAAATAAAATTATTGTGTTTTATCATGTAAATTTTTCTCAAATAAAATAGCAACCTTTAAAAAGCGTTTATAAGGCACATTATTATGCTATTTTCTACATTTTAACAATTATTTTCATATACTTATAAACAAAAGTGAAGAATCTTATACGCAGAATTATGTAAGTAACAATATTTACATCTACAGTTAAATTTCGATAATACGTATTTTGAAAGATTTCTGTATCTAGAAATTTATTGGTTAGACCAATTTCTGTCATTCTGTATTCATTTTACCTCGGTATCTTTGAATATTTGCAAGTGGCATGAGATAACATTCCTGTTATTTACTAAGCTCTACATTATTCAGTTCTTAAATTAAAATTATTTGTATTTGTAAAATACTCAGCCTTTTGATGTAAAAATGATTTTTTAATTGTAACCATGACATTTGGGTGGTCAACCGATATTTTTAATCATATGTTTTTTATTTTCGACTTTTTGATATGTTAAATATTAAAACCTTCATAGTTTTCTAAATTAAAAAGGTGCTCTTGCCTTTAGTGGCTACAGTATGCGAGAAAAATGTATTTGCATTGTTTGTGTTTTTTTGCACGATAATGACAAAGTTACAAATTCTTTACTAATATGTATTTAGTTGTTGACTTTGGAAAACAGATAAAGTAAAATTCTATAAAAGGGTTGGAATTTCATATTAAATAATATCACAAAGTGAGATGGCTTATATGGCGACCATTACTTTCAATGCAAGTAATTAATTTCTCTAATATTTGTTCAGCTAATACAAATTTCAGAAGATTTTATTGTTTTACGGCTATCACGATTCTTATAAATTGGATTTAAAAAAAAAGTTACAATTTATTCCCAAGAACAAATTATGTTTAAATAAATTGAATTGTTTGCTTTTGTTTGTAAATTTCATCAACATTTACAGTTCATTTACAAATGCTTGAAGATTTGATGATCATTGAATGTCATACATACCTACATACTTAGACTTTTATTACAAATAACAAGTGTATGAATAATATACTGGGAATTTTTTTGTTAAAATAAAATTTAATTAGCATTGATTTTATTGTCACATTCACACATCTACAGTAAATAAAATGACGATCTACACACATGCATTTTAAAATTTTTAGCTGTCACTTCTATACTTAACTTAAAAAATAGGTATATGTCTATCTTCGGTTACAACAAAAATTTCACAATCTTCGTCCTTATAAGTATATTAAAAACGGAAGTTATCTTGAAAAAAGAATTGTTTGAAGATTAATATTTGTTAAGAAATTTTAATTTGCAGGTACCTACTAAAATAAGTCTTTATATTAATAAAATGGCGCATACGCCGGTTTGAATAATAAAATATTTTAATAGCAGCAGATGAAAACTTTCCCATTGGAATTGTGTCTAACATCATATCAGTTTTGTGTTTTCATTTCAAAATATATATGTCTTTATAAAATAGTTATTTATGCAACAAGTACAAAAAGTAAGTGTTGTTTTCTCGGCCTGACGGCCTCGTTGGACAATTTCACGACGCGTGCAATAAGAATTTTTTTGTACGAGTTGTATACAGTATTTTTTCTACGTTCATGCAAAAACCAAAAAATGTTTTATTTAGATGACACTAAGTGCAGGAAAACATGATGTCGATTTGAACGTTTATGTTTGTCATGATGACAAAACGCTGTAGTAGAATGACAGATAAATGCAATAAAAAACCACCACTAAATATAGTTCAATAAAGTTTTATTTTTTGCATGAATGTATTTTTAAACAAGCAGCAAAACGCACTTTTCTGCGCCTACGTCATTGATACATAAATACGCATTTTATTGCACTTGATAGGAATGATGTGTAATACATGTTGACTTTCTGATATTATTTATTAAATTAAACATTTAAATTCTATGATATTCCACCTATTTCATTTTGGTTTATGTTAATTGGATTTGGTTAATTTCCTTAAAATTAAATTTTCTACAAATTGGAAATGACACATACTGCATGACAGAATAATACTACTAATAACCAACTAGCACAAACACAACACAAAAGAAACTCAAAAGAAACTTATCAAAAGTGTTTACAAATAATACATTTATATCTGATAATTTAGATAACTGTTTTTATAATTAAAATATTCAGTATAGTTTAATTTTTAAGAGCTAGATATTTTCAAAACATTTTACACTAACCATTTCATTAAACAATTTCTATTCAACACTCGGCATGGAAACGTGGAAAGGCCATATATATTTTGAATAGTTCAAACTCGAAATTTTGTATTTGATTTTCGTGTTTGAACTCTAAATCTCGTATTTGAATTCGAAATTATGTGTTTGAATTCGAAATTTTCTTCTTGACCTTGAAAGCTGGTGTTTGAACTTAAAATTTCATGTTTTAATTTGAAATTAAAATTCGATATTTCATGTTCGGATTAAAAAAACTACTTTTATAATTACTGTCGGTAATTTTCCATCAATGGTTGTTGATATTTTAATGTAACATATTACATCAAATTTTAGAACAGCATACACTTTTTAAGCAAAAAAAGTATTTTTTTTAACCAGTGACGTAGATGTGACTGTGTCATGATACAATTTTAACAAAATAATTGTTACGTCACTATTTTTTAAACTGTTCGTCTATTAATAGTTATCAAAAAAAAAAGGTATCTTGCATTTGTGTCGTAGAACTTGCCATTGTGTAGAGAATTAAAAATGTTAATCAAAAATTCTGAACACCCAGATCTCACCGGCAGGTCGTAATAATGAAGATGCAATATTTTATTTTATGTACACTGAGAAACACCCTCCAAGTAAACTATGTTGCCAAAAATATTAATTACCGTAAATGATCTTTTATCTGGTGTAGGTGATATAAATATTACCCATCGGTAAAATAACATTTTTATATATCACTGACTGTCAGTAAAGTATTTTATTGGATTTTAAAATTCGCTACCTGTAAGTCTAATTTACTTCCTCTGTCTTATATTTTATATCAATTTTTTGCTAGTACAGGTGTATTCTGACCTACCGTTAGTGAATTTTTCTATTACGGATATTATTTTTCCACCCTTTATTGCAGTCTGACAGGTCGGAATAATGAAAATCCAATATAAATAGACAGAGTGAGTCAAGCTTAAATAATCCTTACGAAATTTTCACAAATAAATGTAAATACAACAATAATTCTATCTTGCTTGCTCGTGTAGGTTACTTGAGAATGACAAAAGCCACTTTCCTCAAATTTTGTAGCTAGTTTTATTACCTAGGATGCATTATCTCATGAACTAAAAACCGGAGGCAGATTATAACCAATGATGTAGATGAGAGGTCTACAACACTATTTGAGAAAACTATTTGGTACACCACTTAATAGGGTAAAATAATATGCGATTTTGGAGGTAAAAAAATTCGTCAGAAATACTTTTATGACAACTGCAAAATAAATGTAAAATTTAAAAACCAAGTACTGCCTAATGTCAAAGTAGAATCATTTACAGAATGTTACATGTCACAAATAGTGTTTGCGATAGCTGATTAGGTATAATTTTTCCCTTGAACTTGATCACTCTGTATATCTCTATTAGGGAGCAAGATAAAAGATATTTACATTTTTTCTTAAAATTGCGTAAGGAATTGATTCCTGAGGTTGGCTATTTAAACTTAACTCACCCTGTAAGTATATATTCACATTTGTATGTATGCTTTTTTTATTGCGAAACGAAATTTCAAATTAATAGACACGAAATTTCGAGTTTGAATACAAAATTTCGAGTTTGAACTCGAAATTTATGGAACCACCGATCTTCTTACGCTTCCGTATCCAAATAATAGTATGTTTTTTCGTTAACTCAGAAATTATATGTCAGTAGATAAGTATTTCCTTTATAACACTTGCTTTAATTATAATTTAACATTGCTCAGAATTTTCCAGTCAAAGTGAAACAATGACATATATGCTTTAAAAAAGTAAATAACTGGCCCACCGATGATCTATGAATAATATTTCACCCACCCGGACATAAAAGACCTCATAATAATTCATATCACAATTTTTGTGCCGCAGTATATCACACGAAACACATAATTTCTCCCAGGCCCTAAAACATAAAAAATAAAATTGAGTGTAAATTCTCATATTCGTATTTTCTGAAGTCTTAGCATGTCTTAGGCCGCGCGATTGTCTTCGTAGGTCGCCCTCACGCAATCCGTAGAGAATGTATAAATCTTAAGGGTGATTGTGTAAGGGTAGTGGTCTCCATGGAAACGGAAGTTATTTCTGCAGGCGGAGGTGATCAACTTCGGATTAGACCTGTACGTACAACCAAGGAATTGTCAAGATACCTAATTGACCCAAAACCTCAATAAACGTCGTCACGGAAGGATCTTATTAAATTAGTAATAATAGGATGCGATATATATTATTTAGAGGATAAACTACACTGAGCTTTTTTAGAGGCTTCTAAGTAAATGCCTTGTGCTTTAATATACAGGGTGTATGAAAATAGCACGTCATCTTATTAACTGCCTTATTGTCTTATACAAAATATGACTGTTTAACCCTACCTATCTACTGCGTTTACTAAGAGGAATTGCAACATGTATTTAAAAAACAGATTAGATGCTTGGGTAAAAACTGCGGTTAATTTTCGAGTGGGTCTAAGAAAACTATTTGATCACTAACGAAATTTTGATTCCATTAATCAAATTATTTGGTCATATACAGGGTTAACTATGACTAAGTACAAGAATTTTAACCACGTGCTCAGGAAGGCCTAAAAGACAATAACAAAATTATTCCAGAATTTTAGCTCGATATTTAAAAAATGGGGCAAAACCCTCTTCGGTGCCTATGATAAGCATCGACTGAGATGGTTTAGATTCATTGATAAAGCTTACACTTATCAACAATATCTACTACCATCCGGTCGTTTTTTGCAGCATTGCAGAAACGACAAAAATTAATATTCTTATTAGTAAAATACCTGGTAGATATGAAACACTTAATCCAGTTAGCTTCACTATTTTGCATTCGTTTTTCATTTCATTTCAAACTGACAAAACTACATTTTTATTCATTACAAGCACTCACTACCGATAAAACACACTTCACGTAGGTACAGTTAGATGAAATGCTTATTTATTATAACAAAATCGAACGAAATGAATAAATAATAGAAAACTTATAATGTACCCGCGGCAAATTTGTCCCATAACCTAGAAAAACAAACTGGCGAACTCTAAAATATCTGCACCTGACACAAATTTCTTTATTTAATAACTATAAAACGTTTAAAAATTAAAGAAGGCACTAAAAACTGAAGAAGAACACAAAACTACAACGTAAACACATGGTAAAAACAGGAATTAAATTATGACATGAAGGGATTGATGGGGAATTTTCCCGTCGTGTTGCTACAACGTGTTGCTAGTTGCCAACTCTGACGCGCATAGGCGGCGTTAAATAAGGGTTTAATGTAATTTTGAAAAAAAAGTTTCACTTTATAAATAATTGGAATTTTTTTGAAGGGTGATTCCGTTAACTCTTAATTTTCTCTATCCCCTCTTAAAATATATGTTTCAACCAATTGATTCTCTTGATTTCTAAATATATCTTTGGTTAAGACAATTATACAGGGTGATTCAGATCTTATCTAAAAGAATTTGGAAATAGATGCGACATGGAGTCAATATCGTAAACATTTTTTTTATAAAATCCTTATAGCTTCCGAGAAAAAAATGAAGTTCTAGTAATTTCAACCTTAAATTGCTGGGCCAGTCAGGCGGTTTCTAATATCAGATTACTTATTGTATTAACTTTTTTATGCTGCAAGTATTTGCATTAGTTTTTCAAATTGGCTTACGTCTATAGCAACTAGCAGTTGATGGATATCGTTTTAATTTATGGTAAAGTAAAAATGCTTTAGCAGAACGATTTACCGGTAAACATGTTCCAAATGCAGCTACTTTTACAACGGTGTGCAATGCAAGTGTAGTGCAAACGCTGGCGTGACACGGGAAATTTGCAACCGAATCGTGGAAGTGAGGTCCAGGGCGTCCACGGCGTATTGTAGCAGTGTGGAGTATCATACACGAGGCTCAATTATATCCGTACCATGTACAGCGTGTCCAAGTATTAATATCAAGGGATTGAACCAGGAGGACAGGTACCATGGCCGCCATGATCTCCTGACTAAAAAATGAAGTATGCAAACGTATCATAGCTGCTGCCAATAACTTACAAGTTCAAAACGGACAAGAAGCAGAAACGTTTGTGTTAGTTTGTAAAACTGGGTAAGACGGATCCAAAATATTGTGGTAACATCAGGTATGTCAAACTATTTTACTAATTAAAACCACAAATTAATTTTATGACGTTCCTACGTCGCTTCAGCGGTGCAAAGCGGGGTCGTTATGATGCCTGAGCTGCGGTGGCGGTAACCTCGGGCGCCAGTTTCTGTTTACAGTGCAGAAACACCACTACTCGGGCAACTACAGTGAAGACACGGTATGTCCAGAGGGTCGTGAGGGAGGAGTTAGACTCGCTAGGTCTTAACTTGGTGGCGGAAGACTTGCGCATATGACTGCTACTACTTCGCTTCGAATGGCTGGTGCGGAACAGGACTGGTCTCGATGTTAGCGGCTCAGGAACTGAATCTTCCACTCGAAGTTGGGAAGGCCTAATGCTGGTTCGGAAGTGGCGGTTCGGACTCTACGATTTTACTCGAAGGCCACGTTTGAACGTACTTACTTGTCAGGAACACTGAAGACACGACTGCTTCGTCTGGTGGCTTGGCAGGTACTAATTCTAGTGTATAGCAAGCCTTTCCTGGTGAAACGGTGTTGCTTGCGCATTAGACGGTCGGCTGGACTTCGGTACGGTTCTTCGCAGATCTGCTGGGTGGACTACTGGATACGACGCAGCTACTCGGGGTGGGCCAAGACAGGTACTGAATTTTCTAAGTTTCAAAATTTCGCTCTTGACTTGGAATCGGACGCGCTGGATCGAGCGCGTATCCTACGTCATACCTCCGCATCTCCGCAGTGGTAGAGTCTCTGGTGCGCGGTTCGATACGCGTTCCGTTCTCGCCATTTCCTTCGCGCTGGCTGGAGTTCGAGCGTCGACCGGCTTTCAGTGTCTCATACGGGGCGGTGAAAAATCACTTCATTACAATTATATTAATAATTAATAACAATAGTGGCAAAAGCAGTTGAATTTGCTGTATAAAAATAGGTGTTGTAAAATGCAATTAAATTTTTTCTTTGGTGATTTCTTTCAACTTTTTGTCCGGTCGCCGATTATACGCTTTATCAGGTTTACACTGGACCAGTTTCCAGTGTCAGGCGGAAGTGTATTTTTAAATCATTTTTGAACTGCTCTTTTCGAGTTTATTTTTGCAAAATTGTATTTGTAAGAATCCCCTGTGCATTAAACATTTTTTTTAAATAAGTTCTAAATCACCCTGTACGTGGTTTTCTTTGATTGGAGTATTTATTAAATGTATCAAAATAATTTTTTCTATCCTAGCGAGGCAATATTTTAATAAAACCATATAGAAATTATTTCGTTGAATTAATCAATTTTAGCGTTAACTTGATTTCTTGTATAAAATAAATGAACAATTTATTATTTAAAGAAAAGAAAAATTTAAAATGTCAAAATAATGCTGTTGAGCATAAATTACGTTTTTATAATTTTAGTGAGATTATCATCACTCTAACCATCTCCCATCTACCATCTCTGTGATATGAGGCTGGCTGTTACCCTTGACTATATACACTACTCAAGACTGTTACCTACATCCTACATCTTGAAAGATCTAAAAAAACTGCCTAAGTTAGTTGTTTCCAACGGTGTTACTAGACATATCGGTTTCGAGCTTGTTAGATGTTACTGTCCACATGTGTCATAACCAACGCATGGACAAAACTGCACGAGATGTAGGTGTCTATATGTAGTGGTCACTAGCTACTCAATAAAATAATATTTACTGATGCCAAAGATAATAAATGTGAAAATTCCTCAATTGTGCTTTTAAACCAATTTATTTGTACATGAATCTAAACTTAAGTTTCAAATATCTTGTAGAGGACGCTACGCACTGTAAAATAGTCTTTCTCTTTATATCTTCGTTATATTTTTATGCAAAGCCCTATCTAAATTTTGAATAAATAATTTGGCTTCAAAATAATAGACCTATGAAATTATTTATTCAAAATCCAGATACCTATAGCTTTGTATAAACATTTTATGATGAAAGATAACTATATCATGTTGCGTCAGTAGCGTCCTTTATAAGATGTCTAAAAATTAAATTGATGCGTTTATAAATCCAGACCGTTTTACGAATTTAATCTATATTTTCAAAAGCAATAAATAAATCATATTGAAACGGACTATAAACTCTGAAATAAAGCACCATTGGGTATTTGTGCCAGCGTTATCAGGAAACTGGCGAAGTAAAAGAGAGGCATCTGAGCACCACCAGCAAAACAAGTTCTATACAGGATAGATTACATTGAATGCAAATTCTTCCCAATCAAAATCTTTCACCTTACTGAAAATTCAACTTCAAAATTTTCATCAGGTAAGTGTCAGTGATCAAACCATAAGAAACAAATTACATGATGGAATGGAATGGACAGAAGAACACTTCAACTGGAAAGAAGAAGACTGGGTTCGTGTGCTATTCACTGATGCATTCTGGGGGCTGTAATGTTTTAAACTTTTTAACTGCCAATATATGATAGGACACAATTCTACAACGTATTCTATAGGCGGGACAAATTAGAGAACATCTCTTACTTGTGCATGACAATGCTAGAACAGATGTTGCGAGAACAGTTATACATTTTTTGGATGATAAAATCGCAATGTTACCATGGCTAGCGCAATCCCCCGATTTTAATCCAATTGAACACGTGTTATATATGCTACAAAGAGTGTAGTAAATTATGAGATAGTATTTCAAACAAAGAGCCCTTAAATTGTTTACGAGACCAGGCATCATATTGATCAAAATGCTCTAAACAATTTAATTATAAGTATGCCCAATAGATCTTAGTTTTGTTAAGAAAAAAGCAAGAAATGTGTCCAAAACTGTTTAACTGAACTTAGTTTTCATGTTAAAAGAATAACATTTGCAGAAAACTAAACATTGAATAGAGATAGTTTTTCGATATGTGATATTAATTAATTTGCTTTCAGTAAAAGACAGGATTATAGTGCAATTTACAACTATTGAATAGTATTAATATAATAATACTATTCATTAGTTGTCCGCTATTCTAAAAAAATGAGTACATTAACCGTGAATTGTATAACGTACTGCTTTGTAATATTTAGACACAGGGATTGTAATGTTGTACATTTTTTTTCTCTTTTGCTCCCACTTTCACAGTGACAGTAGCTATTTGTCCACGCCATAATCTCTTGGCATATTCTACAACTCTAGCCATTCATAAGCTCACTCTAATCCCCCAACACGGTGTTTGTCGCGTTCTTTATTTCCTTGAATGCGGAAATAAGAAAAAGTTTGATATACGTTTTCTGAGTATTTGGGGATTTAGTTAAATATTTTCTCATTATTTATAACTGGTATATTCTGTTGTAGGTTATATTATATAAGAACGCGCTGCAAAATGTTTGACTAAGTTTCAATGGTGCTATATCACAAAGTAGAATAATACAAGTACGAGAAAAAATTTTTTAAGTTTAAGTTTTGATTTATACATTTTATTAAGTACGTGTATTAAAAACTTATGCATATTACTAGAATGCACTACCTTCATATAAATTTATTTCGCAGTTAAAATATTATTTCATATTATTCATTATAAGATATATAATTTGTTATCCTATCTCTAGAAAAGTTCAAAGTAAATCAATGTAAATGAAGCGGCTACGGGATGTTTCGGAAGACCATCATTATCCGAGGAACGGTTCCGACCGTAACAGTCGTTATTCCAACAAGAGTCGAAATCAATATATGAGCGAGCCTACAGACACTACAGCAGGTCCGCTCTACCTCCCCCACAGAGCGTAGTCCGATAACAACAAGGTCAGGTCAAGGAATCACAGCTAAGGCTAGAGATGTTCACTTGAATTATGTTACTGGCAGCGACCAGTTATCGAGATCACAACAGCATAACAATTCGGAAAACCACTATATATTAAATAACACCGGCCGTGTAGGCCTAAAATCACTAAATTTCGTACATCAGTTTTTCACATCAGCTGTTTGACTGAAATTAAATATACAAATACTTAATACACTTAATGTTTTCTTTAACCTTAAGACAGTCTCGTTCACGCACTTTTTCTACAAATTTACGGGATGACCATCTCTCTCTGGCAAATCTGGAGAAATGGCCATCTTAATTTTTGGGTGAGCATGCAGCTCCGAAATCACTCGTTGACCGCCTGGGTGTAACGTTGGTAAAATAAGAAATAAGCTTGACTGTGTACTGTCTTTTGCGATAATAATGACACTTTTTTAAACGAATTTGCTAACTTGTTTTAAATTGATGACGTATTTGTAATGAAATATACTTTTTTCAATCAATTTATGGATTTTTGTGAAACGGTACTTGAAGGAGCATACTTTGACTCGGATTTGACTTCGCAAAAGTTTTTGATTGTATCGATCATAACACAATGAACATTTGGTTTCAGTCTACCGGTTTTGAATATCTTTATCTGTCTTTCTGATGAGATGCAATTTGTGGTTTATAATGGCCCAAAAAACAACAAATTTAGTTACTTCTGATGACCTTAAGAGTCAGATTTGAGCTCATTTCTCCAATGCATCAATACCCTATACCACCAATAACACTATAAGTAAAAATTTTGCGATTTCAAATATTTAAGTCTATATTATCAGATGGAGTACAATACTCGTGTAAACATTTTTATTGTTGATTTTTCCAGAAAAATGTATTCTTGATGAATAGTTTTATTTATGTCATGAGCTGTAATGAAATGTATGAGACGTTCAAAAAATTTCAGTACGTAAAATTGTTCATAAGTAAAGTCTTTTCCTGCTTTGATTTTTTGTTAAAGTCAGGTGACAACGTGGCTTGAAATGCAATCATTATTTAAATACGGAGTAATTAAGAAACAAAAAGAATCGCATTTCACAAACATTTCACATTAACCAACTGAACTTTTATTTTAGATATAATTAAAATAGTACAGTACAGTAGTAAATAACGCATTAAAACTAGAGATATTTATAATAATGTGCTAGTTAAGTTAAATGTGTGTGGACCTGATGACAGTGGTCAAAGAGTTATCGAAGATCCAAAGAGTGGTCTGCTTAGGTATTACGAATGCGATGAGGACAACTCTAGCTGCTGCTCTGCAGATTCTGCTGGAGTTGCCACCCCTCCCAATATGGATTGTATTAGACGCCATTACCACCTACCTGAGAGCCGGACAGTTGGAGGGCAGAAGGTCGAGCAGAGGGTCATGCTACTATAGCCGTCAGGGCTGAAAGGGAGATCACAATCTCTGTTTTAAGCGTTACTGAAGCGTAGGATAGATTAAGGTTGAAAATGAACCACCTCCTCGAGAGAAAATGATGGAAGACATGTTCTCTCTGGGATTTCTGGTATGTTACACGGATGGGTCCCGAGTAGGAGATGACTATTGGGGTGCAGGAATATACCTAGAAAATGGGATACCTGGCAAAGTTGGGCTGGGTATATACGCCACGGTCTTCCAGGCAGAGGGCTTATTAAAGTATTAAATACCAAGCAAATAATTGTGTGGAGAAGAAAAATCTTATTAATAGTAGTAGTATTAATAGACTTATCAAATATTATAATGGAATTGGAGAAGGAATAGAAGATGTAGACAGTCCCATGACTGGATATGGACCCAATAGATCTAGGACAGTGTGGCTTCTAAACCTCAGCTGAAGATCCCTTGAACCAAATGATGGAGATTCTGACAGGGATAGAGGAGGTTCCTTTATGCCTGGAAAGTGAAGAAGACTCATCCAGTCTCACTCACTCGCATCCACCTTCTATGGCACTGTGCAACTTTTGAGGAGATATTTTTGGAGCCGATGAGCTGCAGAGGGAAGAGATGAGGGGCTTATCATGGATTAAGATCCTGGCGTTCAGCAGGGCGTTGGGCAGGTTGGAGAAAGGCCAAAAACAGACAGTGGTGAGGTGATGGGATGGTGTGGTAGGCAAAAAGGATCCACAGACTGGTGCCACCCTGTTATATCATTACTATGTTAAATTTATTTAAATCACTGCTATAAAATGGTTATATGTTACAATTTTGACAGTTATTAACGTTGTGAGGTTTTATGAGTCGGCTAGAACCTTCCTATCTAAGTAACATAATTTTGATGTTAAATAAAAATTCTATGAACAGAACACATCGTTTTACTTAAAAGTATCATTTTGTTAATACAGAGGGTTATATCAATTGAATTTTAGAAATAATTATTATAATGAAGTTCTATATCTTCTAGATAGTAGGTACATTGTATTATAATTTTAACGCCAACATAGCAGTATACATGAAAACTATGCAGCGTTAAGTTAGTTTTATGGTAAAAAAATATGTGATAGTGAACAGGAATATAATTTATTTTAGGAGCTTTTTTAATTCGAATTATTTTTTTAACCACAATTTCCTATGTTTGATGAATGACAAATCATAAGCAAATGTTCACACCACTATGTAAGTATCTACTTATTTAAAACTCTCTAAAATAAAGTTCTATGTTTTTTTAAATAAACTGTAGTACTTTGACGTAATTAACAGAAGTCAATAAAAAAATTGAGTTATCTGTAGATCAGATGAAATATTTATTTATACCAAAACAATAATATTTATTTATTATATTAACTTTTATTATATCCCAAATTATATCTAATGTAATATAGACCTTTTAATTTTAAGGCAGCGAAAATCATCACACATATCTTTATCAATGTCAAAATCTTATAAGAAAGGCCCAAATAGGTTGATAGTTTAGGGACGGTATTCTGTGATGGGCACATTTTGCCGCCAGTACAGTAATTTAAATGAGGAATTTATTACTCCTCTTACAGCCGTATTCACCAACAAGAGTTATCTTTCTAACAAACTGTTAAGTCAGTTATCAGTCGGTAAAATTATTGGTTGGTATTCACCATCCTTATCAAACTGTTAACACTACTGTTAAAGTAACAGAAGAAATTTGGTCTGGTTAAACTTTAATGGCTGGTTAAATCTTTAAAATTAGGTTATGATAATTTTTAACTTGAAATCCGTACTTTGCCTTGTTTTCCTGGATTTGTTTTTGTTATTAAAAGCAGTGATTGTGTTAGCAAAACTCGTCGGTTGTAAGCACAAACCTAGAATTGTGGTTGTGAAGAACCTTCACATTTTGAACCTGAAGTTTAAGTTTGTAATTCAAATGGATATACTTGAACAAATTGATTTAAATATTTTGTCAGATGTATCATCAGGTAATAAGGAATCGAGTTGTTAGAAACCCTATAGTGCGAAATAATTTATATGAACAATTAAATGACATTGAATTTAAAAATATTGTTATATACAGCATTGTTTCTTTTGTTTTCAATCACATGTATGCATTTCATCAAATGAGAGCAATATTTCTCTTTAAAATCTGCTGTTGCCAACATAAAAATCTAGTAATTTCTATTTAACAGACTGTCTAACCCCCTATGATTATTTTTGGTGAATACAGACTTTTACCTAATACTTTGTTTAAAAATATACCTCTGTTAAGTTATCAGTTAATACAAGAATGGTGAATACAGCTGTTAAACATAACCATTGGCAATAGAACAAGGTCGTTTCGGGTCATGTGTTCAGCTCTTTGTCGCCAAAAATTATCTGTATGTTAATACTCTGGAAAACTATGGAAAAAGACGTAAGGAATCTAGAAAACAAGGATAGGTAGTGTCAAATATTACTACTACTATTATAATCAAGAACCAGTCAAATTAATAAATTGGCAAATTAGCATAGAAACATCATCCCTGCTTGAGGGTTGAATTGAACCATGTCTAGAAGTATAGGTAGTTCTCGTATAGGATGCAGACGATCCGGTACTTTACCGTTTCGATTAAATAAATTGTAATTGTTCAGACCAAAAAAAGAATAAATAATAAAGTGCCTAGTTAAAAAACCTTTTGAAATGTGACGTTTCTCTTTCAGTCAGCTCAGTTAAGTGTCCCAGTGAGCGAACACGGAATCGTGGATTAAAAAGCTATGATGTGTGAGTAAAACAATAATCTATAATATTGTCTCTGATGGTACAGAAATATAAAAAAGAAATACAATAATGAGTATGCTACTGATATTGTAGTTATGGAGAAAATTCAAATTCAATGTCACTGCGAGAAAAGTAAGAAACATAGTTATTAGCAGATCTCACATTTAAAGAATTTTAATATCATTTGGATTTGTGTTTAATACTGAGCGAAAATATTCATTTAAACAGATTCTTTCATCAAAATGTTATATTTACTTACTGACAAATCAGCATTCACAACTAATGGGAGGGTTTCCACACAAAATTGTATGTACTGCAATTAATAATCAAAAATTTAAAAAAAGTAAATATAACTGAACAATATTTTTTGGAGGGAAATCTTAATTAATATTTGTATTTGGGTGTCAATTATTTTGTTTTGTCATAACTAAATAATGAACATTCAAACGACAACTAATATTTCAACAAGACTCATGCTCTGTGTATTCCCCAATTTTAGTGAGAAATTGGCTTGTTTTTATAATTTAGTTAAATTTATAACGAAAGATGAATTGTGATTTATAATTTTCCTCTGCTGAAAATAAGACAGCTAAAAATCGCTACATCTATTTATTTGTGAAATGTGATTATTGTTCTTTTTCATCTTCGAACAGCTATGATTAATAAAGACATTTTGCTTAAGGAAAAAGTTAACATATTTGAAATTATTATTGACATATTTAATATTCAGTTCAGTTAAAAAGACTAATCGCAATTGTTTGTATTTATTTGTCGTTTTTAGATTGAAATCAGTTTAGTTTTTGAACATTCACTCTATTTCACAGTAAATTTACCTCAAATGAAGATGCTATGATACAACTATTGTTTTAAAGTGCCATAGAGTAGTTGCAGTAATTATATTAGGATTAGAGCATATGTTTTTCTATCTAGAATAGTTTACAAATCGTTTGGCTGATGTTTAACATCAGACTGGACAATTAACATTAGGATATTTATTAAAAAATGAGCAGTAAATAAATAATTTTAATCACACTTATTGAATAACTACATCAGTATGTTCTTCAATCCAGTCTAAATGTTTTCCTATATGTGTGAATACTGAAGGAGAACAGAGTTCACAGAGAGTTGTGCCAATTGACACCAAACCGATTTGAACACCATCCAGGATCAGCGGGCCACCGGAGTCTCCATTGCAGGTGCCTTTATTTCTGTAACCACTGGTACAGATATTCAAACTGGTCACGTAGTTTATCTCATAAATATTGTTATTATAATAATCTCTGCAATCATCAAGGTCATAAACTTCGACTTCAACGTATCTCAAAACAGGTGAAATATCACTTAAACTAGGAGTGTGATCCAAATCCTTCGTAAGTCCCCACCCAATGCTTGTTACTGTTTCGTCGTCATACGTTTTGTTGGCGTCACTGCGAGACGGCAAAGGAATAGTTTGAATGTAGTCGTTTAATGTTACTGTTTCCGACAATTTGATCAGTGCTACGTCGTTCTGGTAACTGAGTAAACTATAGTTCTCATGAAGTAAAACTTCCGCTCCGGATACAATCAGTTGGGTTTCTTCGGCCTCAGTGACATTATGAGCTCCCAGAATGACGTCTACGGTGGAGATGCTAAAACAAACAATAGTTTTCTATCGAGTAAAAGTATTATTTTTTTTTGTGTTGAAGATTAACTTAACAAAAAATCAGTTTTCTAGTAATTAATAGATATTACTGACAATCAATTTTGAAAAGAAGCTGCATATAAACAAATGTATTTTTGAGGGCAAAATAATGAGATGAATGAATCAGTACAAATAGCGAATACAAATATCAGCAACAGAACTCAATCTCTATTTTCATATCTTCTAAAATAGGGAGCGATGTATCAAGAAATCTGAACCCACCATATAGTTTGGTTTGTAGGCTTACATAGCAGTTAGTTGGTTAACTGCTATGTAAATCTACAAACCAAACTAAAAAGTCTCTGTGGAAGGAACATCTATTTTGTCCAAAGAAATCTGAAAAAATACGATACTTGTCATTCTTCTTTTATCAGGTGTAGAGATGGGTATATTTCATCAGCACTCAAGACGACCCTAAAATACATCTTTCCGTGAAGGTGCGGAAGAAGTCAGAGCTGAGACAGACTGAGACATTACAAACTCCAATCTCCGAAATTGAATCTAACTTGAAATGAACTACAAATCATCAAAGAACTGCAGATAAATATACAGTATGTCACGTTTTTTAGGTTAACACCTCTGCAAATATAAGAAGGCCGTGGAATTTCGGCAAGCCATTTTTTTTTAAATTAGTACGTTGAAGGGAGGCTAAATTCTGCTAACCATTTTATTAATATGGCAGAATCCTTTTCGTTGTTCTTAAACCTGATATTAGGCATTTTTATAAAAAGTTAATATTACCAGGCTATTCAGCAGCCATCAAAATATACCATATACCCATATACCAAATTTGATCGACAAATGTATATTGAGTGTTTTTTAAGGGGCCAAACTTCGAAAAATTAGACAACTGAAAATTATAACAAGCAGGTCAACGATTGCCATGAAAGTGAAAACAAATACCACAATGAACACATGCACTACAAATGTAGCACTTTAAATTGCGACCACAGTAAAAATTATTAACGTACGAAAAATGTAATGAAATATGAATAATAAATTGTTAAAAAAATGACAAAAGGTTTATCTAAATTAAATTTTAATTTTATCCACCTCCTTCCAGGCCAACAAATTTATCCAATCGCCTTCTTAAATTTAAAATTACTTTAGATAACTATTGTTTAACAACTTAGTAGTACCTATTAATAATTCAATAGATTTTTGTACGTTAATTATTTTTACTGTAGCCGCATAAAATAATTTTAAATTTAAGAACACTATTGGGAAATGTGTTTAACTGGAAGGAGGTTTGATGGAGAAAACTGAAATTTAATTTAGATTAACGTTTTTTTTAATTTTTGTTTATCAATTTAGTACTTACTCATAAATCATTATATTTTTGCACGTTCATTATTTTTACCGTGACCGCAATTTTTTTGTTCAATTATTTCATGGCAATCTTTGACCTTATCATAATTTTTAGTTGTCTGATTTTTCGAAGTTCGAAGGCATCCCATAAAAAATATATAATAGACATTTTTCGATAAAATTTGATATATGTATATTTTGATAACTGCTGAATAGCCTGATAATATTTTCGTTTTGATAAAAAAAATTACTAATATCACTTTCTGGAAAAGGACCCTTTTAAAAAATCGTAGTAGGCCAAGCTCACATCAATAAAATTTTTAGTGAATATAATCCCCTTCAGGATACTTTACGATTCCTGTCATTAACCTTATTTTAAATAATTTTAAATAAATAAGGTAGGTATGTTCCACACAAAATTTAAGATGAAACAGAGAATATCAAGAGTACGTGAAATGTATCAAAGCTACATCTAGGTTTTTCAGGTGTAAATCAATGCTGGTCAGGGCATTAGTCTGCAGAGTAGTTGTTTTCTGGAATTCCGTTTTAAGAGAACGCCAAAGGAATATATACTCGCGTCAAGAATTCAGACGACTTACGTCATACGAACAAATGAATAAATCATTATATTTTCATCAAAATATTTAAGAAACTGCAACCGATAGTAATAAAATTATATACTACACTAAAAGTTTGCATTATATATTGCACTAAATTGCAAAAAATGATTGTTCTTAACGCGACCAATTATCGAAAATTACGTTGACAATAAAAACAAATGTGTAACGTCAGCCGTGACGTAAGACGTCTGAATTCTTGACGCGAGTATATCAATATATTAATGTCACCAAAAAATTGGAAGACATAGATCCTTGTCAAAAGGAAACTAGATAAATCACTACGGCACAACGTTTACAGAAAGCCCAAATTTTATCACCATGAACAAACTTTTAATAGGATACCTAAGTAGAAAATAAGGGAGGAATGTCTCTTCCAGCTACTCGAGCATTATACAAAATGTACATATATTATACTGGTTATAGATTGCATCTCTTTGATATGAATATCTCGCACATGCGTTCTCAACAACAAAATGAATGAAAACTTAATATCTTCATCCGCTGTGTGTTGCTTTTTTAAAGAAAGCTATCTTTAGAAACATTCAATAGGAACCAATTCCAACATTGTTGAAACAGAACAGGATATTTTTTCCTGATACATTATATGAGTACCTACACCAATTGACTTTTTCTTAAATTATTAGATACTTCTAACTGAAATTAAATGAAAATCAAATATACTTTGAGAGTGACGTATTCCTATACATAATATTAGAGAAATACATTCTACAATTTTCGTTTATAGATTAAGATTCATTTGTAGAAATTTCGAAAGACGTAGCTAGGAACATTTGAACTGCTCTCGTTTTTCACAGTCTAGGCTCTATGGAAACGATCCTGCGATCGAAAACCCGGTTCCTGTTGTTAGTTCTAAGAATACAATGCTCGAATACACATCTCAGACAAAGGTGACGCTCTGAGACGTTCCGGCATCTTCAGTACTGACTCTACAACAGTGTTGCTGCAACTCAGTGGACAGCCGACAATGAATAGCGGCAAAATGTTGTCTAAAGAGCTGACCTAGTCGTACACGAACATGCATTAAAATCAATGTATGAGTGGCTCCAGTTAGTCATAGAGTCAAATAAATTCATAGAACACGGCAATTATGTAACTGACGTCTACAGTTAACCATGCCACTGCACAACAACCCGAGAAAACACAGTAGTTGGAATAGCAGCACAGGCTGTCTCACCCTTGCAACCACCTTAGCCTGTTTGTGTTTCCATTAACGCTTTGAAACTTGAAAACAAAAATTACTCAGGGACAAGTTTATTTGAAAATGCTATGTTTATAATAAATATTATACTTACGCTATACCACAGTGGGCTGCAGTCATGACATAATTTGGTGATATCAACGATCCTCCACAAAACGAATTACTATTTATTAATAATCCAACCTGGAATGGAAATTGGTGCGGAGTGGCTTCTTCTCCACCAATTATACGTGGAACGGTTGGAGACAAGTCCACATATTCTGTTTTCAACGACTTCCAATCTACAGCAGCCTAAATTGCCAAAATAATAATTTCATAAAATGCTTTAAAAACTGGGTTAACTAACCAGAAGACTAAGATTATAAAAAAAATATTTTATTTTTCATACACTACTGATAATCTGATTCTTCAATGAGTTAAGAAGACTAACCTATACGCAAAATATCTTCTATAAAAAATTCAAATTAAAATTGCAAAGAAAAGAAAATGAAATACGTAAAGTAATTCTGACTACATTAGATTCAGGACAGGTCCAACAGTATGGAATAGCACTGAAATTTTGGAGAAATGTTTATACATATAAAATTCATGTCTACAACATTTGAAAGTTTCCACCTATGGTAATTTAGATGTAAAATAATAAGCTACACAAAAATTCTTCGGTACAAAGTTTCAACATAAGGTTTTGTAAAGCGTCGAGGTCCCATAACTTTTTGAAAAAGTAATTCAATTGAATTCGGTAAATTCACATTTAAAGAACCTAGCACTCAACATATTTCTTACCATTATTTTACCAAAAGTGACAGTTCTTTGCATTTTGCGCTCTGTATAAAATTGATGTCCACTCTCTACTTGGCAATTAATACAATTTTCAATAAAAGTTTTATGTAACAATGGTAAAATATGCAATAGTGGTAATAGTATTAGTTGAGGGATTCGATCATGATACACGAATACTAGTCGTTAAAGAGATTTTTAAAACAATATATATGTATTGGGCAACAGGTCGATAAATATTAGTAAAAAATTACCATATATACAAGAATTTGCACGATTGAAAATGATACATTTGTAGATACAGACACATAGACGTGTATATTTATTGCGTTCATGCGGTCAAACTGTTCGTGCAATAAAGAATGAATTTTTGATATGTCTATTCTTTCATAAATAATAAAACCATTACTATGTTTAAATGCCATAAGAAAATTTGTTGGCAGAAAAGCGCAAAATGTGTGTTTCTACAGTTTAATAGACTCCTCTCTGAACCTATTTCTCATTCAACTGTCACTAAGACAAAGATCAGATTTAAAGAGGAAAAGCATGGCAGAGGTTACCAAATTCTGACAGACTTTCAGTTAACGAAGATGTAAATATATTTTCACTGTTTAGTAATATCCACGGCAATGATTAAACGACTCATTAACATACACTCATAAAATCATATATTCATAATATTGCTCATAACTTTGCACTAAATTATACTTTCCTTATATGTTATTATGTAGTGAGTACAAATCATATTATGGTACTATGCAAAACATTGTATCACATTTCGATATGTACACAGAATGCTTAAACAATTTCTTAAATACGATGAATACCCAGGCATAAGTACAATCCGGGTAGGCGATTTTTAACAATTCACTTTAAACGTTTAAACAATAATTTGTCACATTTGCTTTGAATGTACTGACTTTTCAGTCTTCAAATACAAGTTTTATTTGCGTTATATAGGTTATACTAAGAGGCGAAACACTCCCATTGTCTGAGGATCGGTTCCAGCCGTTTCAGCCTCAGAACCTATAAAATAAAATTAATATATGAGTGAACTCGTGATGAGGCGTTTCGATAACGGGTCATGCAGATCCTATTTCAAAAACAACAAACGCAGATCAAAGTTTCCTAACTCAGATTAGAGAAGTGTATTTATAATGTTCTAATTACGTACGTGGGTCACAGTAAAACTGCCCGGATAACAATCTAACCACAAGTTAGCTATTATTATAGTTATTAAATATTGTGAAAATACTAATTAGAAAGGTTATTAGCTAGGTTTTAAAACATCCTCTTTTTATCCATTACTACAATGGTAATAATTTTTACGAATAGTATTTTTCTTTATTCAATATTTAATTTACTTAGATATTTATTGATTTATAAAATAAGCGGACATTGTTTAAATCGTCAATTAAACTAATTATTCTACTATTATATGTAGGTATTATTTGCTTTTATTACATTATCACTGATAAGTTTTAACCTAAATAATGTTTTTAATAGGCAAGTTTACAAGTGTACCTTGTTAATCAACGATTATTGAAAACAAAAAAGTAAACACAATCAACAAATAATAGTTATTTTATAAAAGATGATAAAATTATAAATTATTATAAAATTGTATTCCAGAGAATAAAATAAAATTATCATCATTATAACATCGTGCACACAATTATGTTTTTTGTATGAGTTTTTGAAGAAAACTTTACGGACGTCGCATTCTTGAAATAGTGTTTTCTACAAACACAAATAACTGTAGACATTTAAGAACTGGATAATCTAAAGCAAACACAAATGCTATTTAATGTCGCCTGCGAATATTCAAAGGTAGGAACCGAAGTAAAACAATTGTCATAACGACAGAGAGCAAACCAACAAATTT
Organism: Monochamus alternatus; assembly: GCA_037114965.1. NCBI lineage: Eukaryota > Metazoa > Arthropoda > Insecta > Coleoptera > Cerambycidae > Monochamus > Monochamus alternatus. The sequence continues at coordinate 56,969,830 of CM073426.1, read as the reverse complement.
TTAGATAAATACAGAAATCTCTTTATAATGTGGGGTTGTTAGATTAGAAATAACAAGTCCACGGTTTGTAACACGTTAAATATATTAATAAAGATATAACAACTGGGAAAGAGTGTTACACCAATATAGAAGTCTGAACGGATGTTCAGCTGAAGACAAGCGAAAAGTAACTAGCGTAGTCCTCGCCGGACCTTTCGAAGAAGGTCTCGGGAGGTTGGCTAATGTCTGGCCATCTGTATTTTATCATAAATGGGCCCAAGTCTGAGTCACAGATGTAGGTTGGTGACCAATGTCGGTGACCGCTACAATAATATAAAAATAGTTCTGCATATAAGTATACATTGTTTATATGTTAAAATATGAGGCTAGAATAGCAAAATAATATGTGCCTTACAAAGGCTTTTCAAAAGTTATTATTTTATTTGAGGAGAATTTAAATAGTAAATGTGGTAAATAAAAACTCAAGAATTTTATTTTTGATATTACTTTTGTTCTGTATGTTTTATTTTTCGAGATTTCTGTACCTAAGAGCAACACAAATTTGATCATTTTACGACAAGAAATACGGCGACCTTAAGGAAATTTAGTAAAACATTATATTAATTATTTTATTATTGGTTAGCTTTCTGGTTTTTATTACAAGTGAAAGTAGAGTTTAGTGAAAATACATTTGAAGACGAAAAACTGCAAAATGTAAATATTAATTTTAAAAGGAAGAATATAGCATTATCTTAAAAATATAATGCAAAATTACAAAAGCCCTTTCTTGTGTCAAAGTTATTTAACAATAATCTGTTTGCAAATTAAGTATCGTAGGTATACAAAGAGTTCATATACCTATCAGAATAAAATATTGATATTAATGTTCAAATCTGAATAGAGTAAGTAAATGTATATTTACAATGTCCACTCATATATTAAAAGTTTAGACCATAATAGACTTAGTACCAGCAATAGGAACCGTGAAGGGATAATGAGCTGGACTCTATAGAGCCTCGCCCAAGAACAACAAGGATAGATCAAATATTTCCAAATAAAGTGATGGGAGTGCACATACTGCATAACAACCCGGCAGCAGTTTAATTACCAAAACGTTGCGCGAAATGTCCACTTTTAAATAAATACTTTCAATTCCATTATAGTGTCTACCTACCAATTATACCGCTATCTTACATCTAGGGAGATGTACTCAAGATTAATAATTCAAAAAATAATTTTTTTCTTTTTATTACGCAATCATTTCATAAGTAGGTGTTATCTTAAAATATTTTTATAATTATAATTTAAATATTAAAGCCTAGTGATATCAATCTGTCGGTGGTGTTTTATCTTGAAATGAATGGTAATCAGTTTCTTTATTAACACAATATGGTATCATATTGTGATAAGTGCTTTATTATCAAGTAATTTCGATCACCTTCATGTATAAGTTAGTATAGAAGCATACGGGTAAACAAGGTAGACCCAAGATATTGTATTTTACAATTGTATTAGCAGCATCTGGTCGATAAAAAATAATTCGAATAAATTAGGTACGGACGGAAGTGACGCGACGCTAAATAATATCTGGGTAAACATTTTCGAATTTGTTTTTTTTCGTGATTAGCGGCAGGAGACTGCATCGCGAGTCACCACCGCGGAAGCAACTCATAGATTATATCCCTGGATATACAGGTGAAAAAAAAATTATTTGTCGTACTGCCTGCGAATTTAAAGTATGCGATGCATGTTGGCAATTGAAATAGCCGCAATTCTTTCTGTGCGTGTGTGTGTTTTCCTTTTTTATTTAGTCTGGATTACGCACTTGACTTAACATCGGCACTTTTATTATCTCAATTGCCCATTTTGAATTTTTTACTCTCAATGTCTGATTCATAAAAAAAATTCACGCTTCGCCACTGTTATAGGTATAATACAGTATTCTGTCTAAGCTACTTTCTAATAATTAATTTTTATCTTAATCGGAACCTTAAAAATGTTGATTTTTTCTTACTGTCATAGTACAGTGTCAGTATACCATTTGTATAATTTTTTCGAGTTGCTCTGTTTTTTCTTGTTTGAAAAATATAATATGAAACATAATATTCTTTTAATAAATTATTTGGTTGTTAAAAATTCAAGATATGGATAATCTGAGGAAAGTAATTGCATTTTGGCCACGTTCTCAATTGCCAAATTTAACAGGATTTGGAGCTCCAGATAAATATTTAAAGTCGTTGTAAAATTTTGCATTTGGTAATATAAAAAATTTTGCATCCGATTGGTGAGATAATTTAGCACCACCGCACCCGAATGAAAAATTATACCATCATATGTAGAAATTTACAAGGAATCAAATATCTGGGTTTAATTTCAAAAAGAATCTGTCAACAATGCATAATTACATTATGGTACCTACTGGCAGGTAGACTGAAGAATAATACGATTAATTAAAATTTTAATATAAATTTTAAATAAAACAGCTATAATGACAATTTCCTTAAATTTATAAGTTACCCTAGTACTTGTGTCTCAATTAGATGATATGTTATTTATAAATAGACAGATTAATTATAAATTATGATATTGTCAAGCATGGAGTATAATACTGAATACTGATTAGGACCTTTAAACTAGAAAAAATATTTACTTACCGATAAGGTACACACAGACAAAACAATTAGATACCCTGAAGTCCACGCCATTTTCGCCTACTTTTATGAAAGGATGAAAGATATTGTAGTGAACTGTTATTTATATGCGTACCTAGATAGATAACAAACATATCAAAAGTATATCGATTTATTATCAGCAAATTCATATTTTAAATTAATTGACCACCTATTTATTGGTTAATAGATGATTAGAAGACTTTGTATGTTATAAAAACACTATTTTAGTTACACCATTTTTTGTCACAAACAAGTGGACGTGTTCTTGGACAAAAACAAAGAAAAAAATACTTTAATACTTGCGGGCTAGCTTGATTCCACTTCCAGTTACAGGAGGCTAACATTTTCACTTGTTAATGTCCTTAAATGAAGTTGATACATGTCATGTAGTCTAGCCAGTAAAGTTTCCAGACCTGAACTCTATCTCTAGGTTGAAAAGATTAGTATGTGTGGAACTGAAGTTCAAAGATCAAGAAACTATAGTGCATATGCATAGTTGTAGAACAATTTCACGTACCCTAGAATACGCAAAGCCAAAGTCTACAATCAAGTTCAAGGATGTTTGAACAATTATTGTGCAATATTTGCAAGCGGTATTTATTATTATTAACAGTGAAATCACAAGAGGGTTTGTTTTTATCGGATAAATGCAACGAAATAATTTTGACAATCAATAATTTTACAAGAAAAACTAACGTGAAAAAATCACGAGACCGAAGGTCGAGCGATTTTGTCAATTATCAGTTTTTCCAACAAAATTACTGATTGACAAAATTTTTAGTTAAAAAGAAATTTATCTACAAAAAAAGAGCAGCTCGAGTGGTTTTTGGAAAGATAAATTAACGATCAAATATGTGAAGTTAAATTGACGCGCGCCTACTAAGTATAGCTTAGTTTAGAGGAACAGAAGTTATTATCGGTGACAATTTAATTTATATATAACAAAGTCCACATGCCACAGTGACAATTACATACTTTGACAGCAGCAAAAGTTACCTGCAACTTTTACAACGACAAATTCACTAGTGATTTTTTTCACATATTCATTTTTTAATCAATTGTCGCAGTGGCCGTTGCCTAAATAAATAGTTTGACATTTTTATCAACAACTTATTAAATTATTAAAAACTAACAATGACTCGATTTGCTGAGTCTACGAGCAACGAAATTAGTCAAATTTTTAATACCTGTGTGCCTGCTAATACAACTGCAACTCAATCTGACAATTTTCTACTTTTTGAGATGCGAAAGAACATAAGTTTGAGCCAGATACTTCCATCGGGACATTGTATGTAATATTGCAAGATTGGGCTTTTAATATTAGAACACCACCGCTAAAATGTTAAAAAGTAAATATTGTAAAGAATTCAATATTGTATTCAACCTTTTCACCGAAGTACAGTTGAATTCATCACGAGCTACACGTTATATCCTACATGCACAACCTGAAAAGAGAAAATCCAATGCGTCAGCTCTTAATAAACGTGAGATATTTGTAATAGCCAGATTAAATGACGAAAATGAACCGGAAGGACTTCAAAAGAAATTATATCACATTTTGTCGTTTGAATTAGCTTGGCGCAGAGGAGAAGCAACTTACTGCAAAACAATTTATCTCGTATCTGAAATTGAAAATAATGGAATGAAATTGGACGTATCGAGTATAATCCTCTATTTTCGAAAACGAGACAAGGTGGTGACATTAAATTATGTGACAGCAAATGGATTATGCCTAATATTTTAGAGGAAGATATTTGCCCAGTACGCTTATTAAAAATGTTGATAGAAAAACGAGGCAGTTCTATAACATTGGACAGAGTATTTCTTACACCAAATTCCTTTTGTGTCGCAGCAGAAATAAGAAGACTTTGGTCTTATATGAGAGAACCTTTCTTTCTTGGTTTCTTGTACAAGACAATATCTGTATTTGTAATAGTACAAATATGCAAAATTGAAAAACTTATATTTCGATTGACTTTATACAAAACAGCTGCTGAAGTATTTTCATAAACTTATACTTTGTGAATATAAGTAACTAACCAACTAGATCAGTCACTCTGTGCTGCCAACATTTAAATCACAAAATGATTATTTCTTCTGACATTACAACAGAAAAATTCCAAAGGTTAGTATAAAAATGTGCCGATTGGAATTATTCCAAATGGACTGCAGCAACGCATTGGTATAGGTGTCAAACGTGTCAAAATTACAAATCACTCAAATCGAGCGGCAGCAGTTAGCGAATTAAGTAAAAGCGAAATTGAAAAACAAGCTCTAATAAAAATAACAGGATACAACAATTTATCATCAATAAAACCATACTTACAAGTTGATAAAGTGTATAATTTGAACATTATTCAATGGATTCGTTTGGAAAAAGAAAAAACTTCAATATCTGCTACAGAAACGATTAGCTCTGATACCCGTAGCGACATTAATATTCCTCTTATGAATTTCAATAACTGAGTGTAATTGTACGCTCAAATAAAAATGTTTTTATTTATATTGTGTCACAAATAAGGTTTGCATTGATATGTTTCTAAATTTATTATTCATTAAATTGTTCTACCGAATTACACTCGATGTTTGTATTCATACTGGGTAAATTTGTGTTCTTTAAATTTTAAACTGTTTCCTTTAGCAATATGGCTCAACCTTCGGTGTCACGTTTTTCATAGTTTTTCTCGTCTAATTGCTAGGCAACAGTTTCTCATTAAACATCCCAAATTTAATATATATATATATATATATATATATATATATATATGGGAGTTTGTCTTTAAGTAATAAAATATACTACTAAAAAGTGAGATAATTTTTCTTAAAAGTGAAATATAACATTTAACAATGGCGTCTTTTCAAAATTGCGTCCATTTTTCCCAAAATTGTGCATTTTAACGATATACAGCAAGTATAAATTGTCTATAGTGAATCTCTAAATCTAAAATTATAGTCTATAACAAAATACTGTTTAAGGTGCTTTTCACTCACATATACAGTTTCAATTTTACTAAAAGAACTTAATTTAAATAGGCTTATTGTCTGTCATGGCTTTACTTTTAAATTGATTTCTGAAAAGCTTCAATTATACTTTAGTTACTAGGATGTTTACAAAAAATATTAATATTAAACAAAATAAAAATTTATTAACAAGAACTATGTGACTACATCAGAGTTTTCTTCAATCCAATTCAAATGTTTTGCAACGTTTGTGAAAATCGAGGGAGTGCATAATTCACATAGAGTTGTGCCAATAGACACCAAACCAATTTGAATACCATCATGAATCAAAGGCCCTCCAGAATCACCTCTGCATGTACCTTTATTTTTGTAACCAGTAGTACAAATGTTTAATTCCGTGACAAAGGTTATATTGTAAACATTGATATTGTAATAATCGCCACAATCTTCAAGTGGTTGAACAGCAACGTTAACATATTTTAAAACAGGCGAAATATCCTTTAAGCTTTCATCGTGATCCAAATCTCCTGTAAGGCCCCATCCAATACTTGTTACCACATCATAATCATAAGTCTTGTCAACAGCACTTCGAGAGGGTAATTTAATTGTTTGTATATAATCATTTAATGTAACTGTTTCCGATAATCTGAGTAGCGCTATATCATTTTGGTAGTCAATACTGCTGTATTGATTATGAATGTGGATTTCTGATGCGGTTAAATAAAGTTGCGTATCTTCATTAGCAGTGATGTTGTGTGCTCCTAATATAATGTCTACAGTGGAGATGCTGAAATAAAATAAGCAAAGTCATTTTCAGCTTTCAGTTGAGCACTATCATAAATTTATTAAGTTTTCTTCATAATTTTGAATTTGCTATTAAGAATATCTATACAGAATGAGTTAAATGTGTAAAACAAGTTTCTATGAAAATATGTCGCAAACTCACAAATACTTTTCTACATTATTACTCAAGCAGCATATCTTCAGTTTTTTTCCATTAGTAGAGGAATATTTTGTTGTTTTATGAAAAGTTTTAGAATGTTAATATTTTCGCAAAGATTTAAAAGTAAAATAAATATGTGGCCAAAAATAATGAGGTTTTGAAGGTCTTGAGTAATTTAAAAAAATTGTACAGGGTTAACTATCAGTAAGTACAAAAATTTTAACCACGTGTTCATGAAGGCACAAAATACAATAAAAAAAATGTTTTGGAATTTAGCTCGGTGTTTAAAAAATGGAGCAAAACTTTCTTTACTCGAGGAAAATCGACGTACGAGTTGGATTTGAACTGCGGACAATAATCTTCTTCTTAAACAGAACTTTTACTTACATCACAACTTTCATTTACTATGTTTAATTTATTTAGGATATATAATAGAATAGAATAGATTTATTGTGTAAGAATTACAAAAAAAAATAATTATACAAAATGTAGGAGATTTGGCTTACACTCCACCTATGATATATCCAATACAGAAAGTGTACATCTAAAAATACGAGGAAAAAATATAAAAAAAACACATATAGAGGCATATATAAAAAATATGTAAAATTAATACATAACACGTTCAAAATGTAAAACAATAAATTAGTAACATATACCGTTTTGTTAATTATACTCAAATAACAGTCTCTTCAATTCCCTTAAAAACAAGTTAAGTGCTAAATGTAATATATGAAGGTATTTATTTAATAAGTTGTTAGGAACCATATACGAATATGACCCCTAAAATATTGATGTTACAAGTTGAGAAATTGTATATTGTATATTCGATCTTGAAATTTGAATTGATTATAATTTGAAAGAAAATGAAAATAAACTTGGCTCGAGTAATTAACGTGAGGATAAAGTAAAACTTGAATTATTTTCAATTTACTGTATTCATCAAATTGATGATAGCCGAAAGAGTGATCTTTTAATTACCTGATTAACATGATCAATGAAATCCAAACAATCATCCGCAATGGGACCAATTTGCAGATTTTACCCAATTAATGCATGTATTATTAATGATGATCCTATAGTTATCGCATATGCAAGGTGTCCCGAAATTAATCGAACACAGAGCAAGAGTAGATTCCTTACATCAAAATAATGCGATTAAGCCAAACTTACCTTGGTCCATTTGTGGCTAATAAAAAAGTTACAGGGCGTTAAAGTGCAAATTTTGAATTCGAAATTCTTAAAATTATTAAAAAGTTTTCAAAGGATCCTTTTGAAAATTTGGATTAGCGGATTTTCTGGTACGAAAAAACAAATCCGTACTTTATTTTGCTGTAGACGCTAGAGGGCGCTTCGAATATACTTGGTTGATAAAAATTGGTTGTAACTTTTATATCAGTGTGTGTACGAAAGTTTTAATAGAAAAATGTTTTTGTGTTTTATGTAAATATTGAAACTTGTTTTATGTCGATAAATTTAATCGTTTTCGATTTATTTCTTGTTTTTCTATTGGATGCAATAAAATAAAACAAGAGTTTATAGTTACTTACGTAAAAAACTAAAGATTATTTTTAATAATAATTTAATTACATTCAGGTGGATACATTAAATTCTCAATATGACCCCCGTTGAATTCAAAATTTGAACTTCAACGCCCTGTACCTTTTTTATTAGCCACAAATGAACCAACATAAGTTTGGCTTAATCGCATTATTTCAATGTAAGGAATTTACTCTTGCTCTGTGTCCCATTAATTTCGAGACACCCTGTATATTGTCTTTGTTTTCTGTTACCTATACACAATTCTACTGTTTTACTAGGATTAACCCTAAGACCATTACTACTGCACTATTTATTTAAAACTTAAAAGATTCTTATTTATTTGAGACATTACAGCCCTAACCTGTATCACCGAGCCCATCTTATATAATTGGACGTCATCGGCATAAAGATATAATTGACAGTAATTAATTGAACAAGTTAAACAACATGTGCAAATTGGCCCTTGAATACTACCCTATGGTGCCCCATTTAATGTTGGTCGTAATTCAAAAAACTGACAATTCTTTAATTTAACTCTTTGCTAACATCATACTAGGTAACTTATGAACCAGGATAATGCTGCGTCCCTGAAGCCAATATATCTCAACTAATTAATAACTCAAAGTTTACTATGTCAAAAGCTTTACTTCTAATAATACTAAAATCGTGCATTGTGATTTGTCTATATTGTTAGCTATGTCGTCAATTACTTTTAAAAACGCTGTTGCTGTAGCATGTTTTTGTCTAAAACCTCATTGAAACTTTGTGTAGACAATATGTGTTCTAGAATTTTTGACTTGCAGGGTAAAATACTGATAGGGCGTAAATCATTGTAGGATTCAGGGACAGTAACTTTAGAAAGAGGAATAACGTTAGCATATGTCCACACGTCGGGGAATACTCCTTCCTTCATGAAATAATGGAAAATATTTCTAATAATGTCTAAGCAGTACGGGATTATTGTACCAATCATTTCAATATTAATGTTGTCAATACTATAAACTTGGGATTTTATATGCTAAAAGCCGCCATATATATCATTGTTAGTTACTTCTTAAATTGAAAAATTAGTTAAAAACTCTGACCAAGTTTGCACACACTTCTCGGGACACTATGTATAACTTAAATCTGACAAATAATGTGTAAGTAACGAGGTTACTTAACAATGATAACACTGAAATAAATAAATTTTACCGTTACAGATTATACATAATTAATTTTTTGAAACTTGGCAATTATACAGGGTGATTCAGGTTTAATCTTGATAACTTCAGGAATCGATAGAACAGGTTAAAATAATGTTCATTTGTGATATAAACTTATTTCCTAAAACGTATCATTACCGAAAAAGAGGGCGTTGAAGTAGAAATTTTTTTCTAGTTTTTCCCTCATAACTTTTGAACCACTTATCCGATTTAAGTGAAATTCGGAACACAAACACTCCTTATGATCTTACATAAGCATCATAAGTTTGAACTACTTACCCCTTTTAGAAGTGTATTTTGTATGCTACCCCTTCTTACTTTATTTTTAAACTACAATAAAAAAAAATTATTTCAATAAAACATCTACACACCACTTTGACCTGATTAATTTCGAAACTTTTTTCGACTTTTGGTCTTGTTTCTCAAAGAAATTGGAGAGTGTAGCGCACCAGCCGCGCAAATTTCTTTTAACGTTATAGCAACCCAATATATATATATATAGCAATATGAAAACAAAACTCAGTGATTTGTGTAAACTGACGTTTGAGAAAATCATTGTCAAAAATATTATTTAAAGAGCATTTTTATTGCTAAGAAAAAATGCCAAGAACGTTTACAAATGCTGAACATGCCGAGATACATTATGTTTATGGTTTCTGTGACGGAAATTCCAACGCGTCAGTTCGAGAGTACCGAACACGCTTCCCTAATAGAAGAATTCTAAATGCACAAGTTTTTGTAGATGTACATCGTCGATTTTCGGAATATGGTTTGCGCCGTCACAATGATCATAATCGTAATATACCGCCAAGAAATAATCAGCGAATTATTAATCTTTTTAATATCGATACAACTTTAAGCACACGCCGAGCAGCTCGGCAACTCCATTTATCTCAATCAAAAGTACTGAGAGCACTCAAACAAGATCATCGAAGGGCTTTCCATCTCCAACCAGTTCAAAGTTTGTAGCCAGGAGATGCTGAAAAAGTTTAAATTTTGGTAGCACAAAAGCTGGAATTGTGAATTACCACAACATGTGATGACATAAAAAACAATCCTGTTCAAATAACAGCTGCGGTTAATACACTAGTTCGTCGATGCCAAAAATGTATTGATGCTGGAGGAATGCACTTTCAACAATTATTGTAATTTTTTTAGTAGTTGATAAGTTTGTTGTAAATATTGTAATAAGTTATTACTAAATTTATCTTTGAAGTTATTGGCATTTTTTCTCAACACTAAGAACACTCTTTAAATAATACTTTTGACAATGATTTTCACAAACGTCAGTTTTTTTTTTAGAGCCGTCCGGCAGTGTCTCCGAAAACACCCCAGCCTATAGACTTATTGTGCATCTCTCGACGAGCACAAATATCCATGATACTACAGTGGGATTCGAACCCACACCGACATAGTCGATCCAGACTGGTTCCACGAGCAGTTGTCTTCCAGCCACCTCGGCTATCGCGGCGTCCCAAACCGTCAGTTTACACAAATCACTGAGTTTTGTTTTCATGGGTTGCTATAACGTTAAATGAAATTTACGCGGCTGGTGCGCTACACTGTCACCAATTTCTTTGAATATCTCAGAAACAAGACCAAATGTCAAAAAAAAAACAGGAGGCGAAAAAGTTTCGAAATTAATCAGGTCAAAGTGGTGTGTAGATGTTTTACTGAAATTAATTATATTCTTTGTAGTTTTGAGATAAAGTAAGAGGGGTAAGAGGTACAAAATACACTTCTAAGAGGGGTAGGTAGTTCAAACTTAAGAAGCTTATGTAAGGAGTGTTTGTGTCCCGATTTCACTTAAATCGGATAAGTGGTTCAAAAGTTATGAGGGAAAAACGAGAAAGAAATTCCTACTTCAACGCCCTCTTTCTCGGAAACGATGCGTTTCAGGAAATAAGTTCATATCACAAATGAACATTATTTTAACCTGTTCTATCGATTCCTGAAGTTATCAAGATTAAATCCGAATCACCCTGTATAGATACATACTTCAATTTCTTGCATAACATTATATAGAATGTACTGAAAATAAGATATGTATTCCCAAATTTTGCCGTCATTTATCAAAATAGCAATATCAAGTGTGCGGATAGCATATTAGAAATTATTTACTCATTATTTCTAAATAGATAACATAAAATTTAAATTTTAATTGTACTTACGCTGCTGCACAATGCGCTGCAGTCATTACATAATTCGTTGATACTAGTGATCCTCCACAAAATGAATTACCATTTATCAATAATCCAACTTGGAAAGGATACTCATGGGGAGCAGCTTCATCTCCACCAATTATACGTGGAATAGTTGGAGATAAATTGATATATTTCTCTTGACGCATCCACCAGTCTGCAGCCTTCTAATAATGTTATAAAATCAAAATGTTTCAGTACCCTAAATAATTCAATAACTAGTTTTCATTAGCTTCAAGAAAATAATCCAAATTTAGTGGTTAGGGAATAATTTGTCATTAGTCATTCATATACTGAAATCAGATCCTGGAATCATTTTAAAACCTTTTGATAAATAGGTATTGCAAGATTTTTATAAATAGTACAGTAACCTTTCAGTTGTATCTTATCTTACATGTACATATACAGAATAACAACATTTTCCTGTTCACTTACGTACAATATATCATTGCATTTCGAATATTTTTAAGTTTATAAGTCAGTACAAGGTTAAAATTGATTATACAAAAACTCTTAGTACTCACTACATTTTAAAATACCTGTGTTATCAAATGAATTAAAATTATGTCAATTGTACCTATGTAAATTTAATAGAAATACATGGTAATGCCTATATTTTATGTAAGAACTTAAATGGATATTACTAAAATACTTGAAAATATGCAGGGTGAAATGTGCAAAAAATTGGGGGTAGATTGTACGAACGATTTCAATAGGGATCCTCAATATAAATTTTTTGATACAATCCCCTCTCTGAAGGAGTTACGATCCCTTAACAGGGAGTGAAAATATTAGAGTTTTATTTATTTCCCTACTTTGAAATTAAGAACTGAAATTTGACAAGGTATTTATGATGATGACACCTCTTCTCAACCAGTATAGTAGTAAGTACCCCCTGTATATTTTTCATTATTCTCTTTTGAGGCTTTTTCGATTGAAAATATATATTTTTTTAAATCGTTGAATTTAGATTGTTATTTGTCTCAACCAATTTTTTGTTAAGTATTATAGGTTTTGAGTAAAAACAATGAAGATCCCGTCCCTACACGCATATAGCTTCCTTTCGATATTCCCTCATTAAAACTAAGACGGGCAGAAATAGTGTATTATTTCTGTACAATTTGTTTAACAACAATGTTGATTGCATGTCATTATTAGAATATTTTAATGTCAGAGCTCCTAATTTTCGTCTTAGGCAAAATGATACTTTTTATTTACCGCAGCCAATACGAATATTTTAAGAAAGTCTTCGGCTTATATCATATTTCAAAATTTGAATATATTTGATTATGTCAAAACGTAGGAGCGAAAAAAATTTAAATTTAATAGCCTCACTATTATTGTTATGCACAATGGAATCGGACTTTGTTTTTGAATATTCGTTTTTTAGTTAGAAAAAATCTACCAAAAAACACATCAAGTCAAGAGAAAATGCTAGTCGTTACTTCAGCTCTTACCAAGGTAAATTTTTAAAAATTATTTCAAATGTTTATTATGCTTTTCTTACTTGACTAAATTTATATGAAATAGTAATGAATGTAACCTTTGTTCACAAAGCAATCGAGTCCAATACTTATGTTGAAATTAATAATTTCTATATATATTTAAGTGATATTCATATAAAATTTAAATACTATGAAAATAAATGACTGCTTACCGACGAACTACATGCAGACAAGACTATTAGAAATCCTGTAGCTAAAATCATTTCCACTCACGTTTATAAAAATACATCAAAACCTTTAGTGCACTTATATTTATACTTTTATGTCATACACAGATAACTCAATCATATCACAGAATCGTCAATTATCTTCAGAAAAGTAAGATATCAAAATAGTTAATAATTTAATAACTAGCTCTACTTCAATTTATTAAATGTTTAACAAGAATGTAGAAATGTGTAAACATTTTCTTGTATTAATAGTTTCAATCTATTAGAAAATTTTCAAAAGCCGCATTAAAGGGTTGGAAATATAATTGACCCAGCAAGGAAACATTTTTTTATGGAGTCATATATTAGGAATAGTCTATAGTCTGTTTAGAAATGAAAGAGAGTAATAAAAGCTTATTATGTATGCAAATCGTAAATAAATGTAGTACTGGTGCTTATATTTTTATATTATGTATTATCGGTATAGATGAGGCGTCATTTTAAAAAAACTTTGTGTGATCGAACCGTACTATTGTAGCAGATAGCTAAAATTTAATCCTCGACAATCCGTCTTTGTCTATGCCGTTTCAATTTCTCGGTTCATTTCTCTTATAAGTAAACAATATAAAAACAGCATTTCAAAACTAGAGGCTACTTTAAGCATCATAACCGGGTTGAGGGTTTTTAGTAATTCAAATAAGATTATTCAATATTATTATCAAAATATTTATTTAAATTTAATGAATAGACTTTTATTCCACACAAAAATATATGTATTTTGAAAATTTAAACTATGGTGAGGAAATGTAGTGTTGTATAAATGTACAATAAAGAAAATAAAAAAGTAGATATATTAAAATTCATCCTCTGAATATTCTAATGAATTATCTTCGTCTCCTAGATTGATAACGATAGGTCCACAGTAACGTCATTTAAATTATCGAATTCCCACATTTTCTCCTCTTCTTTTTGTACATGATGTATACATCTTTGCCAGTTACCTGCAGTTACTCGTTCCAAGGAATTCTTTAACAAAATTTTCACGTCACTTTAATTTAAACGTCGTATTATTTCGCGCTACATCTCCTTTTACCTGCGCCCAGACTAATTCGATTGGGTTAAATTTACAGTGGTGGTAACCGTAGCACCGTTATTTGGCGATTTGTTGCCATTTCATCGATAACATATTTTTTCTGATCTTTATTAAGATTGACAAGTGTCAGAAGTTCCTATTTCACCATATTTGTTTCAAAAGAAATGTTTTTTTCCGGATAACCATTGAATTATATCGGCTTTCCTCCAAGCAGTCGTAGGCGTTCGCTCGGTCTGCCGTGAATGGTAACTGGCATTATCCATGACAATTACAGACCCCGGAGGAATAAGATCCAACATCTGTGTAAAATACTCTTCGAAAACATCTGCGTTCATGTCTTCGTGATAGTCACCTGTATCTTTAGATTCAGATAAAAGTAAACCGCCATCTACAAAACCGCTGGCACTACCTATATGTGTCACTATTAATCTTCGCCCTTTACCTGAAGGTGCCTTGAACCCTGTTGAAAGTCCATCCAAAATGCTTGTCGAAAACTTTTTACATTTTTATCTTACCATACTTTTGTTACAGTATATCCCTCGTTGACCCAAGTTTCGTCTAGATAATAAATATTCCTTCCTTCGTCACGGAATTTTCTAATTGATCTTAAGTAGGATCTTCGCCAACAAATAATTTCACCTTTATCGATAAAAACTGACTTCCTGTTTTGTTTTTCCCAGCAAAAATTCAACTCTCGTAAGACGGCCCATAATTTGCTTCTACTGATTTTTGGCAAATCGTTGTCCTCTGAAAGTTCACTTAAAATTTTGTTTAGCGTTGGTATTTCTTTTTTAAAATAAAATGAGTGTACTTTTCTACGAATGACATTTTTGAAGAAATCATCTATAACGACTTTTGACCTCCCTATAGATTATTTTGGAGGATTTACAGTATCTTGTTCATTTTTTGTTTCCTTTAAAAGTCTGTAGATAGTCGATTTTCCAATTCCTGTCATTTTGGAACACTTTTACACGATGTCGTCAACACTGTTGGTAGGATTTTAGTATTTCAATGCATTAAATACATTTAATATAATAATATTCTCATTCTGAGACAGTGCACATCTTTTCACGCGTTTAGCAGGTACGTAATCTGATAAGCTCGACATTTTACCCAAACAATATTATATCCACTGGCACAATAGTCACTAAACACAAGTCGAATTTTACTCTACTGCACTAGCACGTCTTCGTATATTCAACTCTAAGACTGGATTGATCTGTTACAATACACTGACTCCTGCCCTATGATGTATCCGGTAAAATATACTAATGTTCACCCATTACCTGTTAGCATTAGTGTTACCCGATAATTACCTGAAACGAAATATTACCACGCTCATGACCGGTTCTTATCTCGGGGTTTTATTACTCTCTTTCATTTCCAAACAGACTATAACCTATCATAACTTTTATAAAAGTGTGGCCACCCTTTTTCAAATTATTAAGAGAAAGGGAGTAACACAACACTTAGAATTTTCTTAAATACCTCATGTACCATGGTTGTTTATATTTCACACACGTTTTTCAATGTTTAAAAGATGAAGTACTTGGATCTATGTAAAATTAAGTATCCAAACAAATTTATATGGTATCGGAAAATACTTATATAAAAAAAATAAAATCGTGTCACAAAAATAAATATCTTCAAAATGAGATTTGATACCTAAATCAAACATGACAGTCTTTAGATTTCAATTACCATAACGACTTGACAAAATAGATTTTGTGCAGCACAGTGGCAGAATTCGTTATTCAGGAAAATAATTTAATCAAGTTATTGAAATTTAGAAATAATGTGATTTAAAAAATGCAACATATTTTAGATCAAATGCTCTTGCATGTTTTTGGCAGAATGTACCAACAAAATTGAAAAAGAATTCTACGGTTTCGAATTTTAGAGAACACCAGGTATGTCGAAGATAGACTTTTTGAAGGTGTATCCAACAAAAAAAAGTTTATTGAAATCGGTCGAACGGTAGGCATGTTACAGGCTTCCACTTTTAAGCGAGACACCCAAGTTATCCTGAGCACCCTGTATAATATGGCAACGAAAATTTGGTTGGTAGGGTCTTCTGGGGTGCTGATCAAGAATTCACAAGAATTATTCGAATCAAATAATTCCTAATATGATTTTCCGATTTTAAGTCACATAAATTGTGTCGTAGTCGGCCACGGTTTCGAATTTTAGAGAACACCAAGTATGTCGAAGATAGACTTTTTGAAGGTGTATCCAACAAAAAAAAGTTTATTGAAATCGGTCGAACGGTAGGCATGTTACAGGCTTGTTCCACTTTTAAGCGAGACACCCAAGTTATCCTGAGCACCCTGTATAATGTGGCAACGAAAATTTGGTTGGTAGGGTCTTCTGGGGTGCTGATCAAGAATTCGCAAGAATTATTCGTATCAAATAATTCCTAATATGATTTTCCGAATTTAAGTCACATAAATTGTGTCGTAGTCGGCCACGGTTTCGAATTTTAGAGAACACCAGGTATGTCCAAGAGAGATATTTTGAAGATGTATCCAACAAAAAAAAGTTTATTGAAATCGGTCGAACGATAGGCATGTTACAGGCTTGTTCCACTTTTAAGCGAGACACCCTAGCTATCCTGAGCATCCTGTATACTATGACAACGAAAATTTGGTTGGTAAGGTTTTCTGGGGTGCTGATCAAGAATTCGCAAGAATTATTCGTATCAAATAATTCCTAATATGATTTTCCGAATTTAAGTCACATAAATTGTGTCGTAGTCGGCCACGGTTTCGAATTTTAGAGAACACCAGGTATGTCCAAGAGAGATATTTTGAAGATGTATCCAACAAAAAAAAGTTTATTGAAATCGGTCGAACGATAGGCATGTTACAGGCTTGTTCCACTTTTAAGCGAGACACCCTAGCTATCCTGAGCATCCTGTATACTATGACAACGAAAATTTGGTTGGTAAGGTTTTCTGGGGTGCTGATCAAGAATTCGTAAGAATTTTTCGATTAAAAAAATCCTTAATATGATTTTCCGTTTTTAGACCACATAAATTGTATCGTAGTCGGCCACGGTTTCGAATTTTAGAGAACACCAAATATGTCGAAGATAGACTTTTTGAAGGTGTATCCAACAAAAAAAAGTTTTTTGAAATCGGTCGAACGGTAGGCATGTTACAGGCTTGTTCCACTTTTAAGCGAGATACCCTGTATATTTTTCGGTATTAACAATATTGTATTATCAGCTTTTGTAACATTTTTTACTGTATTGAAAAGGTATTTTAAGCTAATATAAATCAAATCAAATCAAAATTTACTAATTATCTTGACAATGTCATTCAAAAGAAAAATTTCCAGCGTTTGCTGCGTGTTTTCCAGATACAACACGCGCATTTTTTTCTTGGGGCATCCTATATAAAATATCATGTAATGTGAAAAAGTTTGGAACTTATAAATCTTGGACAAAAATGAACTAGATTTGCTGTGATTTTGGAAGTGATATTGAAAGGGAAAACTTGTTTTATAGTAAAAGTTGGATAGGCGCCTTTCGGGAGCATAAACAGAAAGTTTAATATAATAAAAGAACTGCGAAAGCCTTTATAAGTTTGAATTTCCACTTATCATCTTGTCAATATCGTCCAATTTATAACTAAAGTTTTTTACACTTTAATTAGGGGAACAAAAATTGTAGACGTTAAAGAAGTTCGAAGTACTTTGCAGTTAGTAAATTCGTTTATCTTTCAAAACATTCAAACGAACAACAAGAACGGGATTTCCAATAACATCCACTAAAATGTGCTCATCCTTAAAAATTTGTACCGACTTTTCATCATGTATGGTAAAATTAAATTTACTTAGGGGATAGGTATCTACGTACGTGTTCTATTGCTATTTTCATTATTAACGATGACATAAAATCATAAAAAAAGAAATAAAATAAATATTATAAAAAAATAGTAACAACAAAAATTAAAATAATAATTAAAAACGATCAAACACCGATTTTATTTAACACTAGTATAATAAATCTAAACATTATATACAGTAAAAACAGTGGCCAAAATATAAGTGCCTATAGTGAAAGGTATTGTATATCTGATTAAAAGCAACAAAATACCTACTCTTATAAAAAACAAATCTCTAAAGCGAAATTTTTTTTAAAGTTCTTCTAACTGAAAAACCGGGAAATGTCAGGGAATTTAAAAGCCAGAGAACAGAGACATTTTGTCAAGGAATTTTGATTCGTTACGATTATTTAAAAAGACTGCTTACTTGCAAATCTCAACCGTGGTGTTCGCGAAAAAATACTTAATGGAAATTATAAAATACTGTGGTTGAAACGTCTGGACTAGTTAACTGTTTCTTAAAACCGTGTTTCTTTCATCGTGCATAGAGCTTAAGCTTTTATGGGGTCACCACTGAAGATGCCGACAGTGAAGAGCGGCGAAATGTTTAGAAGCATGGGATGTGACCAGTTACAGAGGCAACTACAAGATGTCTCAGAATACCACAATTATCCGAGAAACGGTTGCGACTGTAGTAGTCATAATACCAACAACAGGGGCCGAAATCAATATATGGGCGGACCCAGAGATACCAATAGCAGGTCTGTCTTCACAGTGCCTCTCCCGAGAACAACAAGGTCAATTCAAAGAATCCCAGCTATAGCTAGGGATGTGCACTATAATTCTGTTACTGGCAGTGACCAGTCACCGAGGCCACGGCATAACTACCCAGATAATCACTATATATCAATAATAATTCTAGGTTGTAATGGGATACCTTAGGTCTAACTATTTAGTATGTTTAAATATTCCCATTAAAACCGGTGGCGTAGATACCCTATGCCACTCTTTTTTTATTTACAATAAAAATAGTACGCTACTGGCTTACTTTTAAAAAAATATTGTAGGTTTTGATTGTTTTGAACAAATAATTATTCTTTGCAATTTTCTTTAAAATGCATTTTATTCAAGTAATTGCTCATTTAAAATATATATTTGTATCAAGAGCTGAAGGAAACTTGAAAATTCACTTAAAATTTTTCACATTTCCATAATTTATCATTTTGAGTAATTTTTTTAAGTAACATCTCCAAAATGCATCCAAATATTTGTTTTTTTTAATTGTTGATCTATAAAAAGTATCGAAAATAAAATTTTTACTTTGTCACCCCGTATCTTTTTAACCATCACCTTTTAACTTAAGTTTGCCCTATGGTATATTGATTGCGGGACGCCTTATATTACTGAAGCATAAAATAGGTCTCACCACACGCAAACTACGAAATGCAGAGATATTTTTAAAGAACAATTACCTAATTACGACGAAATTTAAAAAATAATTATTTGTTCAAAATAATAAAAATTTAAAGTATCTTACGTTTTTATAATTGAGACAGTGGCGTACCATTTTTATTTTAAATAAAGAAATAGTACCATAGGGTTTCTAAGCCACTGGTGATAATGAGAATATTTAAACATAGTACTGAACAATTACACTAAATATATCTTATTGCAATCTATAATTATTGTTATTTGATCACAAAAGGTTTACAATAAAAATTTCAAAATCTTTGACACCCTGTATCTCGGAAACGGTCAACTTTTATATATAGATATGTTTGGGTAAATCTCATTTATTTTAATTGTACATTTATCCCTTCTAACAATGCTACTAATGTCTGAGACAAACTGTATATCGATAAAATATAATTAAAACTTTCAAAGTACCATGTTGATCTTACAGAAAATATTCATAGAAAACTTGGATAAGTCAGGAAATTTAAAGACAAAAATATGGTAGGATACCCACCATATTTGTAACGTGCAAACTTGCAATTTATTACCTGGTGTTGTTAACCTCAAACTTGATATTTATCAGGATACATAAACAAAATTGGAACATTTAGTAATGAGTCGCATGACATATTGTTACATTTGCGGTGTAATAACTTTCTGCAAACAACGCCAGTCATTTTGAACACATTATTATAATTATGTATCGCCAACTTTATGTGTTGTAAGAAAAACTTAAAAAAAAACATTCACGATAGCTAAGTATATTTAGGGGAACTTGTGATTATTATGTTATTACATCTGCCATAGTAGGTGTGCGACGTTGTCACATATTCAAAACTTGTTTGCTGTCATAATTCCAATACTGTTTGACACTCATATTCCGGACACCCTGTATAAAAGATAGGATATTATGAAACAAAAAATTATAATATTTGTTGGTGAGATAACAACAAAAACAAAAAAAAAAATTTAAATCATCATTGCTGCAATGCGTGTGATGTACTTGGCGAAACAAAATTTCTAATTATTAAAGATTAAAGGCTGGACATTAAATAGAATATTGTGGGAAATGATTTAATGTCTGGTTGACACAAATCTTCAAAACCATATAAAACTGATAAAACTGGCGACAGAATAATTAGTAAACTGTGACATTCGCGTGTGAAGTTAACAGTATCACTTACCAACGTCATATACAGGGTGTCCGGAAAGTAATGGGACCCAGCTTGAACAGCTTCCTGTGATCAAATAGAATAGAATTTATACAAATTTAGCTTAGTAAAAAAGTGCTTCATTTAGAAGTTACATGGCTTAAAAAAAAAATTGTTTTCTTGTTATGAGCATAATTAAGAAACGGAACGTCAAATCATGTTGAAATTTGGTACAGTTATGTTTTAAATACGTACAAACATTGCGATCAGTAGTGCTGCATATCGTAGGGGGCGCTCTTGGCAGTTTTCTTTATAATTCATTTTTATCGTATCTTTTTTGTTAGTTCTATTCTGATACAGTTGATGGAAAATCATGATAAAGAAATTAATTTTGCGTAGAAAAGCTATCCATGTAACTGTATATTCTTTCTGCAGCTCCTCCATTAAATTGATTTTGACAGTAAACAGTAATCATATCTGCCGTTCTGTCTTGGAAAACTGTTTATGCCGAGGTATGTTTTCAAAATTTAACAAAATAATACTAATAATTTGAAATTATTTACACATTACATTTACACTTTACACAACTACACAACGATTATTACTAAGTCAGTACAATAATTAATATTAATCTGACAGGCTTTTGATCAAATTTGATCTAATTTAAGCGTATCAACGTCAGTTTGACAAGTGGTAACTTGATCGAATTAGAAAATTTATTTCTATTTTAATGTGCGGAACTTTTCAATTTCGTTTTTACCAAAAACGGTGCATTTTATCAACATGGAACAAGTATAGCTTTTCTACGCAAAATTTATTTCTCCATCATAATTTTCAGTCAAGTGTATTAGATTAGGACTAACAAAAAAGATACGATAAAAATTAATTGCAAAAAACTGCCAAGAGCGCCCTCTACGATACGGCACTACGTACAACTTCACAATGGTTGTACTTATCTAAAACATAACTGTACCAAATTTGAACATAATTGGCCGTTTAGTTTATTAATTATGCCCATAACAAGAAAACAATTATTTTTCTTTGAAGCCCTGTAACTTCTAAACGAGGCACTTTTGAACTAAGCTAAGTTTGTCTAAATCAGTTCTATTTGATCACAGGAAGCTGTGTTTAAGCTCGGCCCCATTACTTGTTAAAAATATAAATCATTTGCAGTAAGTATTTCTTACTTACATGTGTAAAAAAATATGATGTAGTTATGAATGGTCTGGATTTGTTGTAGTTTTTTTTTTCACCATCAGTAAGGATACCTATTAAAATTTGAAAAGCCATTTTTACTTTGTAAACTATTTGAAGAGACTGATCGAATGATGCTGAAACATCTTGCAACTGATCAATAGCATTTACCAAAGTACTGTAGTTATCTTGTATAGCGTGCACATTTTCTTCAACTTCCACATATCTTTTGATATTCTCTAAGACTATGGGAAATGTTTACTGCAATACAAAACATGGATTTATCTAAATTGTCCATCTCGTTAATATAGGTTTACTTAGGTCACATATAATAAATTGAGATATATCTATATTTTTAAAGAACACAGCTGCTGTAATCATATAAGCAGCTCTATCAGTTTCTAATATTAAAACCATTCTTTTGACAATATGCTCCAACACATCGTAAATGCGGAAACTTTTTATGATTAAACTGAAATTATGTTTAATTCAAGTATTTTCTTAATTTACAATGCAACTGTTGTTAATGAATGCTTCAATAACTCTTGTTACAAATATTTATTATTGTTATTCTAGAGCAGTATTTGCCTCTAAACCGATAAAAAATGATATATTGTTTGCAACGGCAAACTTCTGAATGTTTGAATTACGTTTGAATAATGGTAGAGCTGTTCTTGTATATTGTGAAATAAATCAGTAATTCAGCAGAGAATAGGAAACTTCAGATTGATCGTTTACCTAAAAGGTTCCTCTACCGGCCCCAGTAAATAATGGCACGTTTCTTGAATTCGTCCATACCTAGAAAGCGAGAAAAGGGAAAATCAATAGGCTACTAATATGTTAGAACGACTCTTACATAAGTCATGGATCACATTCATACTATGAAGACGTGTAACATGGATAACTCGTAAGCATAAACAAGATGAGTGTTCTCATGGCATGTTCAGGACGGATTGTACAGAATTAAATAAATAATAAGAGTATGTTTTAGGCGATGAAGTATTTTCTGAAAATGTATACTTAAGAATATATCCCTTCGTAGGGGGGTGGTATATATCATAGTTGTTTAGTATTCATTATCTTTTTTCTTTTAACTTAAATTATAGTTATAGCAATTGTTGGTTGTATTTAAATATAACCTACTATTTCTTTATATTTTTTGTTCTTCCTTTTCTGTATTGAACTTATTGCACAACATTTGATTTACGACTACTATCCATACTTATGTTCGAGACGCTACCTAACGCTCGCGAATCTATGCTTTGAAACTTAAAAAATTGGGTTGTCTATGTGCCGCTTGATTCTCGTTCTGGTGCTCGACTGTACTGTAGTGCTTTGACGAAGACTGAGGGCCCTTGAAAGCCGCCACAAAGTGGAAATTATTCGGTAAGTCGCAAGCTGCGCTTTTTTCAAATTCCAAATTTATCTACCAAGTTCCATTAATAAATTAAGTAATTTCAACAAATTTAAAAATTTCAGTTTTAAAAACCGTATTATTTTTGTATTACTGTATTACTTTCAAATTGCCGTTGCAGTTTCCACGTGATTCGTCCTGCCTGTGCTTCGCTAGGTCTTGGTAAAGGAGTGGGAAATATCATTCTCGTAAAGTTGTTGCATAATAATATTTCGATTGTCATTTCAGAATCGAAATGGCAGTCTTTTAGGCACATGTGTTTAAAACAATCTTTTTTACGCACATGTGCGTAAAAGTAAAATAAAATAACTGAATTTTAAATTATTTATTTATTATAAATATTAATAACACAATATTTCATATCGGATAAGTGGACATTGGGTGAACATATATTTTTTTCTTCACTTCGTTTAACTTCAATGTTGGAAGAAGACAACACATGCATCACGGTGCTGCTGGTGCAGTGTGTTTTTGAATTGAAAGTGGTATTTCCTTTCTCCTCGAGAATTTTCATTGCTATCGCCTGCTTATTTTGTACGGAATTTTCTACGTACCCCTCCGCTACAGAAGTCGAACGTCAACCTTCGATCGACATGTTGGATTCTGCATCTGCAAGGAAGGTTGCAGAACATCTTCTAAAGCAGTGCCCAATATCCTTAGTAACATTGGATAATCTAAGAAATTCGGCAATTATTTTAGGAATTTAACCTATGTTATTTATACCCACTGCTTGTGTAAAACATTTTGAATTCCTGTACGTGATAAAAAATCAGTAGTGATCAATGGTGGATGAACGTAAATTTGCATATTTGCGGAAAATTTCCAAAAAAATTACTTCTTCCATATCTCCGTCTGGTATTGTAAATAATCTAGGAACATTAGTTTGGGTTATTTGAAGACCTCGGGGGAAAACAGTAACAAGCCACACTTTGGAGAGATTTCTGTTCTTGATGTAATTCGTTATTTGATAAAGGTAACAAGCCAAAGTAAAGATATTGCGGCTATTCATTAACAGATGGCACTGCAATCACATCATTTTCTTCTTGTCTCATTCCAAAATAGGGCAATATTTTGCATTAAAACCGTAACAAGCCACAAAGTAACAAGATGGCGGTTACCAGTGGTCAAATGTGTAAGAGAAAGTTGTTTGATAGTGATGATAATAGCAATTGCAGTGATGTGACGATAGTGTTAAAGACAAGAATTTTTCTTACTCAAGTAGTGACAACGAAAATAATAGTTTCTCTGAAAAAGAAGTAAGTTCAGTTTAATGTGGCTTATTACCTTCTTAACAAAAATTTGCTTGTATAAGTTTTGTTTTTGGAAATTATATTTTTATAGTCTGCATTACAATTTACATTTAAGAATTGAGAGGTTAACTGCTTCCAAATTCTGATTAATGTAAAATATTTAATAAAACATAATTGTGTATATGTCACTATACATTTTATATAAAATAGAACATATGTTTTGTGGCTTATTATCTTTTTGCCTGAATTTTTTTTTAGAATCTTGTAGTTAATGACATATTATGTTTGTTACTCTAGAACGAGGTCACTACAAGAGGTATGGTTGAAACACCTTTAAAAAAGAATCCATCGAGGAAAAGGCAGACTAATATTCAGTGCAGAAAGAAGGTAAAAGCTCAGCAAAGAAGAAATTTGGGACATGGTTATACTACCCCAAAAGGTATTAAACGTGAACCTAAGATATTAGGCCCACCATGTAACTGCAAAAAGAAATGCAATGAGTTATTACAGGGCGAAGAAAAACATGTTTTTACTTCATTTTGGAATCTAGGAACCTTTGATAAGCAAAATGTTTATTTGTTTGGAATTATAAAAAGTGTAGGCAAAAAACGTGTATATCCAAAGAAAATCAAGAGGCAGCAATCATCAAGATCTACAACATTTAAATAATATGTTAAGGTAGAAGGCAGGGACCAAGAAGTGTGCAAAGAAAAGTTTTTGTCAATCCATGGTTTACAAAATTTTAGGAGACGACTGTACAATGTATGTAAGCAAATAAGGGATGGTTTTGCAACTCCAAAACAAGATGGGCGCGGAAAGCACAATAATCGAAGAAATAGATTACCTGAAGGGATGGTTCAATCGGTTCATGACCACATCCAATCGATCCCAAAATATAGCAGCCATTATAGTAGAAAGAAAAATCCACATAGTTATATTGACCATGACATCTCAATATCGTCACTATACAAAAAATATTATATTCCTTGGTGTATTGAACATAACATTAAACCCGTTAAGGAAGACAGATACCGTAGGATATTTTGTTCAGAATACAATATCGGATTTAAACTTCCGAGGAGCGATACGTGCGAAACATGCGATGAATATCACATATTGCTCGACTGTCATAAAGAAGATCAAAGAAAATTTAATGAAATAAAAACGAAACTAGAACTACACTAGAGAAGAGCCGAGGCTATGCAATCTAATCTAAAGAATGAAGTTCAGAAATCAAAAGTCCAAGATGATCTAGATGTAATACCTTTCGATCTACAGCAGGCGTAAAACTTGGATGTATAATTTAGGTGTCCATGATGGTAGGAGTACAAAAGCCTATATGTATATGTGGACAGAAAATATTGCGAAAAGAGGAAGTGATGAAATTGCTAGCTGTATATTAAAACACATAAGGGACAATCCTCCAACGCCTAACAAGCATCTTATTGTCTTTACCGATAACTGTGGAGGTCAAAATAAAAATTGGACCATGATGGCTTTATGGCTACATTTGGTGAGAAAAAATATTTACAAATCTATAGAGCATCGCTTCCTTGTTTCTGGACAAACGCACTTACCTTCAGATCGTGATTTTGCAGCAATCGAAAAACACAAAAAATATTTAAGGCAAGTTTATTCACCTGAATGTTGGATACAAGCTGTCAAAGAATCTAGAACAAAAAATCCATTTATTGTGTATAACATGACCCAAAATGATTTTTTCTCGTTCGAGCAGGTCAGTAAATCTATTAATAAGAAGCAATTCACAGAAGAAAAGGAAAACTTAAATTTCGCAAAAGTTCGATGCTTTAAATTTGAGGCCGAAGATCCCAACAAAATGTTTATTAAGCATCTTCGAAATGAAGACTTTAAGTCAGTTAACATTGGAAAAAGAGGACAGAAGTTACATCAAGTGATAGATGTAAATATAACTGAAAGAAAGTATACAAATCCAATTGCCATTAACGAAAAAAAACTTAAAAATCTTAAGGCCCTTCTGCCTTTTATCCCTCCAGTGTATCATAACTTTTATTTTGATCTTGGAGTACAAAATGTTGCCGCTTCTGAAGAAGGTGGTGATGAAATCGAAAATGTAGATGGTGACATTAACAACTTACAATTAGACTTAATTGATGACAATGATGAATAAACATTTGTTTCTAGTACATACATGTTGTAGACCTTCCTAATAAAACTTGTACCTACTTAATAATTATTATTTCATACCTAAGTATTTTTTTAAATTTAAAATATACATCATATCTTGTTTGAAATAAGGCAACAAGCCACAATTATTTTGGTTTTATTTTTTTTTTCTTAGAAAATCAAAATTATTTTGCTTTTTATTAAATGTCAATATAAAGTAAAAGGTATTATTGTTTGAATCTAAAAATATTAAGGAGATATATATTATAACCCGATTTCAGGATTTAATGGTAACTTTATAACTGGTATTTCTCAATATTAATACAGTGTGGCATGTTACTATTTTCTCCCGGGCTCTTCATTTACTGTATTAGAAAGGTATTTTAAGCTAATATAAATAATCCACAGAGTAGTTAGTTTCACACAATATATATATATATATATATATATATATATATATATATATATATATATATATATATATATATATATATATATACAAAAAAAAAATAGTTTGGGTATTGGAAATAGTCACTTTAATGAACGACTTAGCATCTTAATGTTCTTTGTACGTAAATAATTTCATTCTTTTCTCCTACAGGCTCCAAATATACCAACAATCAAGACAACTTTTTGGAATAAGTCCTTTCATCTGCCTCTTTGATAAACCTTTCAACCTGTTCCTTGGAAAATATTCTGGGTCTATAACCACTTGATTTCCTTTTGAGGAAAGCAATAACATTGGTATATTAATTATTATTCATATTTTTACTGAAATAAATTGTAGTTCAAAGCATGGAATAATATAGAGGGTGCACATTTTAAAGATAACTGGGACAAGTACGCTAGAATAACTTTCTCCGAAATATTACATGCCTTTTTCCAGCACACCAAATATCAAATTTTGCATACATTTTTTGGTACAATTTCTTCGATTTCTGAGGAATCGATGTACATAAGGAAACTTCCGCCTCATTTTCTATTTCAGAATTTTCAGTACCATTAGAATCTGCGTCACACATACTTTTAAGTTTTTTACTCATAAGTTTTATGAAGAATTAATACCGAGTTTAATTATTTTAACTTAGTTAAATTTATTTAAATTTAATATTTATTTGACGATTTTACGAAAAATTGATCGATACATGTTGCAAAATAGGTGTTTTATGGCCGGTTTCTCAAGTAGTAGATATCTATTAAATAAACTTATCGATTCCATAAACTGGAGATATCCCATGAATTCGGTTTCTGAATCGAACAGATATCCAAAGAAAAATGGCAAGATATCTGTCCAATAAACATTAGCGCACGCGCGCAGCGATGTAGCTGTTGCTTTATCTTTATTGTAAGGTTTAACCCAACTTTTTTTGATATTTTCGTGACGATTACTTTGTGCAATGGAAAATTTTGATTCGTCTGCCATGAAGAATATTTAGATATAGTCAGATATATTGAACGGCCAAGACGTTATCGTGAAAGAGAAAACCAGTATGAAAAATACAGCGACAGAATTTCGAGAGAGGTTTACGGGCGCCGTATTCTTGAAACAGTGTTTTCTACAAATACAAGTAATTTTAGACATTTAAGAACTGAATAATATAGAGTTTACCAAATAACAACAATGTTATCTCATGCCACCAGCGAATATTCAAAGGTACCGAAATAAAATCAATGTATAACGTCAGAAAGCGATTTATCCAGTAAATTTTAGGTACTGCAAAATTTCAAAATACGTATTTTTCTAAATTCAGCTATAGATGTAAACATTGTTATAACATAAACATACATATTTGTGCATATAAGATTGTTCACTTTTGTTTATAAGTATGTGAAAATAATTGTTAAAATGTGGGGTTAGAATAGCAAAATAATGTGTGCCATACAAATGCATTTTAAAAGTTATTATATTATTTCAAGAGAGTTTAAATAGTAAAAGTGGATAAACAAAACATCACTAATTTTATTTTTGATATTACTTTTGTTCTACGCGTTTTATTTTTCAAAACTTCAGTACCTAAAAACACCACAAATTTAATAATTTTACGGTGAGAAATACGGCGACTTTAACGAATGAAACTGTAAATTTACTGATAGATTTAATAGGAGATAGCATCCAAGTCTCTAGTACTAGAACAAATTCACTATCAGTATTACAAAAGATTTTAATAATTTCGTTTTTATGCAACAGGTTTGTAATTTGTATATATTTTTATTTAGTTAATGTGATGTGATATCATTAGGTAGCCGATAGTGGCGCCATCTACACTATTATTCGCAACTTGTATCGAAAATAGCTATTGCGTACGATTTTTCAGTTTGAGTCGCCGCACGCAGTATAAGTTGAAAATTTGACTGCTGAGTTTTAACAAATCCCGTTTAGATCGTTGACATGCTTCGTTTACTTGCTGGGAAATCGCTTCAGTGTTTGCTATTTGTTCAATTGTTTCTGGCTATATACCTACCCACATAAAATATTTAACTAGTTACTAATTATTGCGTATTATTTTGTTAGGTTATTTTGTTGTTTATAATTGTGCATTTTAAACGTCTCGCAATATCGTGTAACCCGATACTTTCTGTACGCAGGATTTTAAGAAAAATCAGAATTTGTAATAAAAAATTTTAGTTTCCATTTAAAACAATTGAATGGCGTCACCGCGACGGGAGGGGGGAGTGGCAAACAAATTTGCATTATTGGAAATGATGAACTTTTACAAAACAAAATCGAGCGATTTCCACTTAGGTAAACAAGGAACTGCATATTTGGTTAAGTTCCACAGCCGGTGTTCGCACTTTATAAGAAAACACCCGTATTTCGCTTTTCCGCAGACAAGTGAAAAGGACCCAGTAAAACTAAATGTACAGTAAAAACTTCGTATTGAGGTTTAGAAGTTTCAAGTTCAGTTCAGTTTCTTTTGCGGTTTCGGTACTTTACCAGTAATTACTGGAGAGTGGTTTTCCTGTTTAATCTTAAAGTTTACAGAAATTGCATTTTACAAATTAATATATCTACTCGTATATATTTAGTGGCGCAAGTTACATATAAGCTAAATATAAATGTTTATACATACTACAATTTATCATATACAGGATGTAGTTTAAATACATAAACAATACAAGTCCAGAAATTTCTTAAGTCAAACAATTATTCTTATATATTTTTAGGTATTAATAATATTGTGTGAAGCTAACTACTCTGTGGACTAAAGCCTCAACCAGCGTTGAATTACACCCACAATATCTAGCTTTTGCATTTGCTTAGCTTTTGTAATATTTTTACTGCATTAGAAAGGTATTTTAAGCTAATATAAATCAAATCAAAGTCATATGTATGCTCTCTGATACCAAACATCTAGGTATGCTAATGAACAATTCCACAGACAAAGCTCTATTCAATAATTATCTAAAGAAATTAATCTATCTAAATTTGCTAACCTGGTTTAATGAAAACACTCTATAAATATCTAACTTTCACTTTTGGCAGTGGGATCTCGTAAATTCAACCACAATAGATGAGATCTGGCCTATTTCTGCATTTTTAGGATTGCTTCTTCAGGTGGCCTCCTTTAAGTTGAGTCAAATATCTAACTATAAAAATTATTATATAAATTAAAATTATTGCAAATTAAATATCGACAATGACAAAAGTGACATTAGCCTGTCAATGAATTAAATATGACAATACCTACTTGAATAATGTTTACCCTTTATGTAAAAGTTTTTATATAATTTTAGGTATTAATAATATTGTGTGAAACTAACTACTCTGTGGACTAAAGCCCCAACCAGCGTTGAATTACACCCACAATATCCCAATTCCCAAATTCTAATTGAGTAAAAAATGTTACAAAAGCTAATAATAAAGAATATATAGATAGATATTGTGGGTGTAATTCAACGCTGGTTGGAGCTTTAGTCCACAGAGTAGTTAGTTTCACACAATATTATTAATACCTAAAAATATATAAAAACTTTTGCATAAAGGGTAAACATTATTCAAGTAGGTATTGTCATATTTAATTCATTGACAGGCTAATATTATATATACTGGGTGTCTGTAAAATGTTGGGAAAGAATGCTACCACAGGTTCCGGGGACCAAAATATGATGGTATAAATCAAGTTACCATAGTCTAAAATTTTATAGTTTCCGAGATACAGGATGTCAAAGTTAAAATTTTATTTTAGTTTTTCCTCAATAACTTTATTATTAATTGTAATAAATAAATAAATCTTGGTAGAGGGGATTTTGTCCAGATCTTTTAGAGATACCCTGTGCATTTACACATATCTAGTACATGATGTTTCTACTGTTACCAAATGTTCCTGTGGCCAAAATATGATGATCTAACTCAGTTTATCTTAGTTTAAAAATTTGTTAGTAATTGAAGAAAGTGTGATGAAAGACAATGGGTTTATGATCATATTTATCTAATAAAACCTGAAAATCCAGATATCCAAAAAAACGGTTGTTCAAGACGACATTAACTTAGTATATTTTTTATATTTTAAGAATTATTGATTAAAAAATTAATACACTAAGGTGGCGGCCTCTACAACTAACAGCAAATTCGAGACTATATTTAAATTTCTCGTGCTTCCTCTATCAAGATGTATCTATTTATTACAATTTATAATGAAGTTATTGAGAAAAAACTAAAATAACATAATGAAATTTTGGTCTAAGGTAACTTGATTTAGACCCATATTTTGGCTCTCAGAGTATGTGGTAGCATTGATTCCCAACCCTAACACACATCCTGTATAAAACTATTGTTTAAGGTTTACAGATTTTAATGTTTGTAAGAAATACTTTTGGTTTTCCTACCCGGGTTTGGTTTAAATGCTTCATAAAGATTTATTTAAAAGTTACCGCAGTTATTTTGAAGAGAGGACCGCTGAAGGGGCTTGTGCGACCTGAAAACAATACAGAAGAACCGCGCTGGAATCGAGGGAGAAAATATGGCTGAACATTTCTGGAATAACTTCCGCAAATATATTATTCATACACGCTTCCTCAGTTGTTGGAGAATTTTCTCACCTCATTCTTTACATACATAAGTCAACAGATTGTTGTCACAAATTCCGTTTCATTTGAAGGAAAACGTTGATTGCTTTGTTTTATTTATGGGTACAAAGAATATACAAAAAATTAACTAATTCTATTTACTTAAACAGCAATAATATTGTTTGTAATTTCAGTGATTTTAATAACATTGGTGGATAATGTAGGGGAAAGTAAAAATTACTAGAAATACCAAGTACGTACCTACTTGAGTATGTTTTTGTAAAATCGGGTTCATGTGATAACGATCATAATTTATAACAATTAGCCAGGCGATTTCAAATATCCGATTACTTATCGTATTAACTTTTTTGTGATGCAAGTATTTACTTAAGTTTTTCAAATGTCAAAAATGGTTTACGTATAGCAACTCGCAGTTGATGGCAATCGTTTTAATTTATGGTGAAGTGAAAATGCTTTAACAGAACAATTTTCCTGTAAACATGTGCCAAATGCAGCTACTTTTACAACTGTGTGTAGTGAGGGCAAGTATAGTGCAAACGCAGGCGTGACTCGGGAAATTTACAACCGAATCGTGGAACAGATGGATGTCCAGGGCGTGCACACCGTATCATACACGGTGCTTAACTCGGCGACTGTGTGGTGGAGTTTTGTAACATTTTCTGTGTGATGGGGTGAAGGTCACCCACACTCTCACAATATTTTGAAATGATTTTTTAGAGATAAATTCCTAATAAATAATTATATTTAGAGTATGTTCTCTCCATATAAACGTCATTCAAATGCATTGTGTTTTGTTACACGCATATTTCTATTTTATGTGCAATACATCTAAATAGCCTAAACTTTTTGTCGTCATTCAAAAAAATTCTACAATATTAATAATACTCGTACACGTCAAATAATGTATAATTATACTTTATTTAGACAATTTAAAACTGTAAGGAAGTTGGTAATACAAAAACAATGCAACACAGTACAAAAAAAAAATATTAGGACGAATCAGCGCATTTTGCGAAAAGAATAATAGAGTGTTCTAAACATAAAAATGTCTGACATTTGGTACATTTCTTTTGACACTTTCTGTCTTTTCCACGTGGGCAAACACCGCATCTAGAAATCTTCTTCTGTACCTTTTTTGGAAGTTCTTTAGCATTTTCTGCACTTTCCAAGTTTCCAAATTGTAATTGTAATAGTCCTGTTCTGTTAATAGAAGTTCTGAATCACCCTGTATATATATTTACATCCATGCGATTTATGTTTGTAGGAACAAACCATTTTACGGACAGTGAGCTTTATGTTTGATAGACTACAAAAATATCGCTTATGATTATCAAGCAGACAATGCTACGCATTGACGTTATAATATACAGGGTGTTTACTAAAGAATGAGTCATACTTTAAGATTAGCTTCTTCGAACGAAAAAACGGTTAATTAAGTCAACTTACATTAATACCATCTTGTTTTCTTAAGAAACTATAGGTCCGAGAAAGCAGTTTTTTTATTTAATTTTTTACGCTAATTTATTTATTTCTTGGATAATCGATAATTCGAATTTTATAAGTTATAGGTCTGATAAAGTTTTTTTTTAAATACGTTTTTCGGTTTATAACGTTTTAAGAAAGCAATGTTGTACCAGGTAAGTTGACTTACATCACTTTATTTTCATCCAAGGAAGCTAGCCTTAAAGTATTGGCCTATTCTTTAGTAAAAAACGATTTATATTTATACCTACAATCGAAAAATATTTGCTTAGTGATTGTTGCTGATGTTAATAGGAAATTCAAAAGGAAATAGAAATACAATATATTTTATTCACGAAGTCTAACCATTATATTTGAGCAATGGGTTCGATTGATTAACAACGAAATATAGAATATTTATCTTTGAATAATAGGTATCGAGTTAGATGACTCAAATAGGCATCATCTATTATGGTAATAAACCTACTATGCATATATATATAAATCATTAGAACATATGCCACTTGTCTGACGTTATATAGGGCAATCCAACGAACTGTCAAATCACTTTAAAAATGGCGGCTGTAGGACAAACAACTCGACATATGACAAGCAGAAATTTGTGATTTTGTGTAGAACTGTGTGTTTGGCTCATTATATTTTATACCTATTTCGGAATACCAAGGATAATTCAGACTATCATAATGGTTTTGTTTTGTTGTGTTATGAATTGTTGGAGTAGAGGACAGCGAGAAGATCATGTTAGATTTTTTAGGATTCCTGCTGCATTGAATTATAGACATAGAACTGATTTCAATGAACTCTGTCATATAAAACGGCAAAAGTGGCTTTGTGCAATATAACTCAAGAAAAAATTAAATACAGTGTCGTTTGTTCAAAACATTTTGTATCGGGTTAGTTAATAAAAAGTTATATACAACAATTTAAAAGCATATATTTCAGGTAAACCGGCTGCTTTAACAGATAACTTACATCTTGATTGGATTCCTACATTGCATTTGGGTTATCAAATTACCACTGCAACGTTGTCAGAGACCAAGATGGGTAGATATAAACGAAAATGTAGTGTTGTGCTAATGTTTTCTGAAGTTTTAAATATCTGCAATATTTATATGTAAAAGTAATATATATCTATGCAGGCCCCTATTTTCCATTGGGCACTGGGCAGGGCCCTGCGATTAGTGGGGCCCCCTAGTTCCTGCCAGATCAGCAACTCTTTCATATCTCATATTAGAAAGTGTAATATGAGCCTATTTCTCATATATTTTCATTATAATAAGAAAAAGTGGGTTTATATTTTAGGTAAAACGTTCTAGTTGCTGAATATTCGTAAAATTATTATTATTCTCAGTATTCACTGCACTTCGGTATATCTACAAATTTTTTCTTTCAAATGGGCCGAGGCAAGAAATAGTTGACTAATCAAAAATTAACTTGGTACATTAAATTTTGATTTTCCCTGCTGCAAATGTTTTTTATTGTGCTGTAACAAACTTTAAATTATTATTGCAATGCCGCAATTTAAAATATCAAAAAACCAATTGATTATTAAACATTTTGTAATATTTATCTATGTACCCAATTTTTTAAGAATTGTATATATAACTTATTTTTAATATTTGTTATTAAATATATTTTAGATTTTTTCTATCAAATGGACTTTTATTTATTATTTATAATTTTTGTCAAATATATGTGAATTGGAAACAGTGGCATTATTAAGAATTATTTCAAGCCCTCGCAGAATTTTTCTTTAACTGAAAATAAATTCTGCCATGTATTTACGCATAAATAATTGTTAAAATCAAATTACGTATCAATATATTTTTTTATTAATATTATATATAGCATTATCCAGGACCCTGAATTGCTAGGGCTGGCGGGGGTGTAATTATGCTACTAGTTGGAGAGAAAACCTATTTATAAATAATATATTTAAAACTTGTACACTGTATTTAATTTTTTCTCGAGTTGGGTCTTGCTGTTTTATTGCACTAAGCCACTTTTGCCGTCTTATATGAGAGTTCATTGAGATCAGTTCTGTCTATAATTCAATGCAGCAGGAATCCTAAAAAATCTAACTTGATCTTCTCGCTGTCCTCTACTCCAACAATTCATAACACAACAAAACAAAACCATTATGATAGTCTGAACTATACTTGGTATTCCGAAATAGGTATAAAATATAATGAGCAAAACACACAGTTCTACACACAGACTAATAACTAAAAGTTCTACACAAAAGCACAAATTTCTGCTTGTCATATGTCGAGTTGTTTGTCCTACAGCCGCCAATTTTAAAGTGATTTGACAGTTCGTTGGATTGCCCTATTGCACCACTCTGTCCCATGACTGTTGGCATCTTTTGGAAGTATTTGTATTTACGTTTTAGGTAACTGATTGAAGATATTATTTAATTATAACAAAGCAGTTTCAAACAAGTTTGGTACCGTTTTCAGTAGAAATAAAGTTTAAAAAATATTATAAATATAATATAAAAATTAAATTTACGAACCTGTCATTTAGTAGATATTTATTTGTTGGTTAGATCACAAGTAATTTGTAATAAATCGATAAAATAGAAGGGACATTTTCATGATTCTGTTTCCCTCCATTTCTTAAGTATCATAACTATTGTTTCTAAATATGTTAAATATACTTAACCCAAAACTTGAGAGTGTCTAAATCAGTTAGACATTATGATATGCCCTATAAAACATGAATCATTTAGCAATAGCATTACAATCCATATTTCTGCTCTATACAACCGTTAAATTATTATAGAATTCTCCACTGGCTCAACTGGAATCGCTATTATTTTGTTTTAAGGGCATTTCTTTGGAGTTCACCTCATTATAAGTCTCAAGCCTCCTGGTTACGTTATAATTGCTCGCCAGCTGCTCCAGAACAATGGCATTTGAAGAGTCTACCACTACAAGCTGAGTAGTCGTACAGCGTGCTCTCAGCTGTGTATTTATAAACGATTATTAGATGTTATCTTATTATCAAACTGCACTTACTGTTTGTTAGGTAGCGAAAATATGATTGAAATGCAACAAAAGGCACAATAAATATAATAAATATATTTGAGTAGCGGTACCATATGAAATATTCTACGTTTTATATACAGGGCGACTGTGGGGAACCAGCAATTTTCGAAAGGGGTGATCAGGGAGCAACAGTAAACAAAAAAGCCTAACAAACATATGGTCGAATATCAACGGTTACTGAGATAACATTGAAAATATTTTTACCCAAGTTAATTATTGTAATGCATCAGTAGAGAAAAGTGTTTATTCTGTAGGTATTATAAATTATAACATTGATTAAAAATCTAATAACCGAAATTAATGAATTAAATTTTCAAATATACTACAGTCCGCCTCGATGCATGCATCAACTCGTTTGGGGATTCCACGGGTAACTTGTTGAAATGCACGGTGATTTTCTCTTATGAGTGCTGCACAATTGATAATCCGATCGAATAGCGCCACTCTTGTGTTCACTTTAGTTGCATATACTATTGATTTAAACCATCCCCAAAGGCAGTAATCAAGGGGATTCAAATCTGGTGACCTTGGTGGCCAATTTTGGAAACCGCCTCGGCCAATCCAGCGTTGGAAAACGACCCACTAAACAGACCTGCATACCAATTACGTAAAAAGTACATAACCTATTAAACATTTATATTGCTAAATATGGACCACCTATGTAGCCATTACATACCTAGTACATTAATGCTATATGAAATATTTGTAGGTAATGTTATACTCGTATGCCCAGGACGTACCTCATTTTATGTAGATTTAATGTAAACAATGACACGTACTAAGAACTTAACAATGTGTATCATTTCCATGAACGCTTTAAATATCTCAGTAATGTAACAGTATGTATGTTAATAATATATGTACAGGGTAATCCAAATAATGTACAAAACATTTAAGGATAGATTGTATAACTGATTTTAATAGGGGTTCTTCTTATAAATTTTTTTGTTTTAAGCCCTTGGAGGAGTTACGATCCCCTAACAGGGGGTGACAAATTTAAAATTATATCTTTTTTTTCTTCCAAACCCTTTGAAATTAAGAAGTAAAATTTGGTGAGATATTTAGACTGATGAAACTTCTGAACGAGTATTTTTTCTTCTCCTCGACCTATTATAAGGCGTTGAAATAAAATATCCTCAGTATATTTATTATAAAAAAAATATTTTGAATCGAGAAAACCCTAGAAAAAAATCTAATGAAAATTATACAGGGGGTAATTTATATCAACGACTTATTACAGGACGAGAATAAAAAATACTCGTCTAGAAGAAGTTCATTAGCCGAAATAAATATCCTACCAAATTTAACTTCTTAATTTCAAAGCATTTGGAGGAAACTAGATAAAACTTTCAATATATCACCCCCGTTAAAGAGTTGCAACTCTTCTAGAAGAGCTTAAATAAAGAAAAAAATATATGAAAGACCCGTATTAAAATCCGGTCATACAATTTACCCTCAAATTTTTTGCACACATTCGGGATCACCCTGTCTATATCTATAGTATAGTAACAGTATTATATCACAATTTACATATCGTTTAGATGCTGTTTATTATTGCGTTTTAATTTCACACTACATGGTTTCATCTTTAATTTAGATAAATTATTTGTTTTACCATTTTATTGAAGTCATCATATGATGCCGTGTCTATATCTATAGTATAGTAACAGTATTATATCACAATTTACATATCGTTTAGATGCTGTTTATTATTGTGTTTTAATTTCACACTCCATGGTTTCATCTTTAATTTAGATAAATTATTTGTTTTATCATTTTATTGAAGTCATCATATGATGCCGTGTATACCTTTAAAAATTCGAGAACCTTTTTATTATGTTGGCTTTATTTTTCATATGGATTATAAAATTGTTTTTAAAAATGAGTTGGTATTTAAAAAAATTTCTGCCCACAATCACTTTATAGAACCCACAATATTTTAATTTTGAAGAGCTTTAGAAATCATTTATTCTTTAAATTACTTTACCACACTAGTAATGGATAAAGATAAAATAAAGTTTCATAAAGCTGTTATTTTGAAGCTATTACCGTTTCTCCCGTGAATATTACATCACTGTGATGAACTTTCGCTATTTCATTAATTTAATTGAAGCTTTTTGATATATCTTTATCCGACACTGAGGCAAAGTATATAATCGTTATGTGGAGCATCCTATAAATGATCCATAGACTAAAAAAAATAATAATGCAACTTAGTTAACTCATTTCAGTATATTGAACAAGTGCGAATCTATATTCCATTGTTATAATATTTATTTATTTCTCTCGATTCAAACGCTATATATATTAGTTCGTAGGCTTCCGCGGGTGTTATATGTGGTTGTAAAATTTCTCCGGGTTCCTTTCCGCGATGAATCTGCATGGTCTTCAAAAGAACCATTTGTTTGACAACGTTTCGGTAAAATCTCATTTACCAGTAAGCCGAACGTAGTAACGCGAAGCAGATGTAAGAAGACCTGAACATGGTAAATGAGATTTTACCAAAACGTTGTCAAATGAATGGTTCTTTTGAAGACCATGCAGATTCATCGCGAAAAGGAACCCGGAGAAATTTTACAACCATATATATATAAATAAATACCTATACTTACATTTAAACAATAATAGACGTATAACTAGTAAAAATATATTAACGTAACAGAGGGAAGATATAAGGCCAAGTCACAAGACAATCACCTGACATTAAATTGCATTAAGCCGAAAACTGCCACAAGCCACAAAACATCCCCCCTTTCCAACCAAAGTCTTTGAATATGGAATCTGGTACATCACAGAATGATATTTATCTGCACATATATTTTACATGAATATTGTTACATCTTTGTTGGATACCTTTGGGTACATACTTTAGATATGGAATATAGTACATCACATAGTAGTACTGATAAGGACATACTTTTAACATACAAACTGTTACATACTCGTGAAGTAGCAATAAGCACATACTGTAGATGTTTAAATTAATTATTATGTCATATCGAGGGATCACTGTATATGTACACTGCAGAGGGATTATGTTATGTTACCTCAATATCTACAGAGCAATCAATGTACGTACATTTATATACTAAATAAGTTAAATGTATATAATAGTGGGTATGTAATTCCACATCTCTCATTGGTATATATACCAATGACATCAAAATCACGACTGTGTTTAGTGGGGATTGATAATTGATCACAACACGACTAGAATGGGCAGGGGCACCATCATGTTGAAAGTATGTTTTATTTAATATTGTAAAATGTATAGTTTGTGTTCATCGAATTGCAAAAATGCAACCGCAAATCATTATCACCGCCTTGAAGATTCTGAAAGCGTTTAATATGGAAAGGTTTTAAACCATTTTTGAGAGGACTTCCCATGCCGTAGTTTGATTAACTTGGAAACAGGTTGCAATGCGCCTTGTACTTACACCCGGGCTACGTTTTACCATATTTAGATTTTCTTATTCCATTACTAGACCAGGACCAGCTTACCTCTCAGATGTAAATTTCACACTGGGAAACATTCCAATTTCACGTGCATTGTTGAAGACTGTCTGGAATACATTTCTATCTAGCACTCTTATGTTCGGGAAGCGACGTCGATATTCAGCAATCGCAGGATTAGCGCTACAGTTGCAATACCCATAAATAAAAATGTTTTCATTGCTATCTCAGTAACCGCTGATAATCAACCATATGTTTATTAGGCTTTTTTGTTTACTTTTACCCCCTAAACACCCCTTTCAAATGTACACCCTGTACATATATGATGAGGCATGTCCAGAAAGTACTAATTTTCTCACAGGCACAGAGAATTTTTATTGACAAATCACACTGCGTTGTAGGGATTACCTTCCAATTGAAATGTGACGTGGAACAGTTTAGACGACGAAAACTGTGACCGTAGTAACTTACAGCGCAAAATACGTATTATGACAATAATGGGTTTTTGATTGTACTGAATTCTGGAAATAAATATCAATTTGTGGTTAAAATGAAAGTATGCAATTTCAATTTTATTGTAAAATTATGATTATTGACAGCATTGAGCATTACTCAATGCTAACAGTAAGTTTAAATATTGAAAATAAAAATTAATTTAACTCTTGAAAATTAACATTAGCTATAAATATTATATGTGAGTCTGAAGCTTTTATTGTCAAAAGGGACGGTTTTAATTGGGTGTAATATAAAAAATAACTTCAACAACAATTCAAAATGAAACAAACAATATATTACTATGATCCACACGCTTAACAAAAAATAGGATATTGAAGAAACCTTTTGAAAAATTAAATCCCCAAAATAAATTATTTTCTAATCATTTAATTTTTGTTCAAGCAAAGAAAACGTAAGTAAAATTTATGCTTATTCTAATTAACAAATTTAAATTAACAAATATAAATAAACTATGTGACTATAATCTGCATTGAACCTTTTTTTATTTTAGATTAACTTAAATATAATCTACCTCTATTTTCCATACAGGGAATACTTGCAATTTAGGAAGGGTCGAAGGCATGCTGTCACTAGTGTTTCTGCTGTCAAATACTAATTCCTAGAAATCATTTATAGATGTAAATTTAATTCGAGGGTAGTTTTTACTTTTTGGCTATTAATTTTGTGGTTTTGTGGTACTCTTTCTTCCCACGTTATTTATATGTCTTGTCGGGCCAACCGCCGAACATCAACTTTATTCTCGAAAAGAAGGTTTTTCCATTCGAGCTGCTTCTCAAA
The DNA here is from genome assembly GCA_037114965.1 of Monochamus alternatus. Taxonomy (NCBI): domain Eukaryota; kingdom Metazoa; phylum Arthropoda; class Insecta; order Coleoptera; family Cerambycidae; genus Monochamus; species Monochamus alternatus. The sequence goes on along the minus strand of CM073426.1, from coordinate 56,928,839 downwards.
TGGCGTTTTTACCAGGTAGGGTATTGCGATATTTTAGTTATTTAATTTTACAACGTAATTGCCTTATTCGAGAAAAATTCTTGTTGTTCTACATTATATAAAATTCTAACTTAGAAAAGAAAAACATTTTACAATATGGTTCTAATTCTAAAACAAATTAATTTGAATGCAAAAGGCACTGCCTCTATTAATATTAAAAAAACATTTATTGCTATACTTCATGATACTGGAATGAAATAATTAAATCTTTATAATTTTCTTTTCTGTTCTATAATCTAATTTCATTTTCCCCTTTGGATTTTATACTATTTATTTGTTTATAACTTTTCATAATATTAGACACTTTTCTGTAATTATACAAAATTATATTTATAACTTTTCATTTATTATTTATTCACCTTTAAAACACATCATAAAAAGACAAATGCTTCTCTTAAAAAATACGGTGTTGAAGTTCATCTTTTAAAATTGTTTTTTGCAATACTAATATCTAACAATAAATATTTGGAGGCTTATGGATAAGTTAAATAAGCAAAATTTTACTAAAATCTGAAATAAATTGCGCACAACCAATAAAGCTACCCTAAAATTATGACTCTTTCTATTTCAGGTTTCATCTTGTAGATATATGAAATGGAAATTAAGAATGTAAAACTGTTTCAAGATGTGATCATAGAAACAATAGGTATGTGGAAATGTTTTGTGACAAATACAGTTTTTATAAGGTAAAAATCTATGTATATATTATTTTCTATTAAATGTAGCTAATAGAGTTACTATTGATTTATTCATCTGTGAGGTTATTTTAATTTTAGATTAAACAAAATAACTCAAAACTGGCACAATTTTCAAAATAGCTAATAGTGTTGAAATTTTGCAATTCTTAGTGACAGTGTCTCTCAATATATCCATGACTAGTCAATTTCGAGTTAGGTCGTATGAAGGCGAAGGCGGACTCTTTATCAAAACCCCTGGGTTAACTATTCTAGAAAGTCATAAATTTTTATATTTTCATCTACCAATACTGCGGATTAAAAATTTATTATAGAATTATTCTGAATTTTAAAACTGGGTATAGCACTTTATAGATACCGTTTTCCAAAACTGCAGGTTATATTTATAATTCTTCTAAAAACTTATTGTGAGACATACTTGTATGCCTTAATTTTATAAAATAATTATGAAATTGGCATACTTTGTGTTACAGACTTAGGTATATCCAGTTTAGTCCAGTTGAGATAAGTACCTAATATAAAAACATTTTGAAGAAATTAAACTATACAAAATGTGCAGATTGTTTCAAAAACGAATACATTACGAATACATTGTTGCTACTATTTCTTGAAAATTTTAATTCAAATAAAATATTGTCGTAAATAGCCAATTTTGTTAATTATTATTTATTTTTCTGGTATTAAATAATAGAAACATGGATATGTATTTTTTTTTCTTATTTGTTCTGCTATTTTACCACATTAAAAAGATAGAAATTAATCAAACAAACTCATGCGCTAAAAATATCAGCCAAGATTTATTATTATTGTTTGCAAAATAAATCTGTTTTTGGTCATTGCAAAACCACCAGTAACTTATCTTTTTCAAATACGTTTGATGGTTTAATTCTGTTTGCTTCTCTTTTACAACTAAAGACATCTTTTTCTGGTATTTACTGTGTTACATACTTTCAATATTTGCATGATTCAAATTTTGTTTGTCTTCCATAACTGTTATTTATGGTGTTATTACTTCCTTCTTTCAGTCTTTGACGCCAACAATCCATGACTAATAATCGGAAAAATAACCATTTCTTCAAACAGTATCATACCTTAACTATGAAATAACAATTCGGAAGCTATTAGTAACAATACTTTTGTTAATAGATCCTTGAATATAGAATCATGCGAACTAAGTTTAACATATTTATTAAAAAACGAATGTAAGCTTAAAAAATATGGGCTTATTGGAAAGTACACAAAGAAATTCCTACATCATTGTCATGCAGGGATTACAAAATGAGTTGAAGCCCTAAAGTTTGATTTATAGATAGCCGCTAGCTAGTGTGCCGTTGACGTAAAAGTCTATTTCCATATAATAATTTATGGAAGCTACCCCACATACCCTTACAAAAAGTTGACCAGCATTCATTTTTTAGATTACGTGCTTTGGGGGATGACTAATCATCGTTGATAAATCGACTTCTAGTTGAATGATTTTTAGTTATTTAGCAAAAACATACTTTAATAATTATTTTTTGTTGCATATAAGGGAAACTGTAATATGAAGGATTAAAAAACCAATAAGTGTAACAAATAGTGAAATAGCAATTACATTTAAACCTCTTCTTCTTCTTTCCCTCTCGCCAAGTGCACATGCAGTATTAAAAAGGCTTTAAATTCCTTATACCATTAAATACTTGTAATGTCTGTATATATACGTTATTTGCTGCCTTTTCTTTGATAATTTGTACAATAAAATATTAACAGCATGATTCGAATTGCGAATATTTTAATTGGCTAATGAAATATACAGTAAACATTTATACCTAAATCAGCCAATTAAAGTAATATTCACATCGTAATAACTGAATAGGTATACATATGTTACATTAAATGATTTTGTTTTTTATTTTAACTTTTTAAACCTTAATTTTATTGAATTTGTCAATTACCTCCCTCATATAATATTTCACTTCTGCTCATATTTGGAACACGTTCTATTCTATATTTGGTACAAAATGTTTTTTTTAATTTTTCATTGAAAAAAATAATGAATTTAATGTCTGATCCATTTTTAATATAATTACTAAATAAAGAAAGCAATAACTTGTTTCTTAAAACGTAATAATACATTGTAAATTTATTGTCAAAAGCTATTTCATTAGGTATATGGAAAAGTGCACGAGTTTAAAGGTAAATCGATGATATTAGAGAGATCTTTATCAGTCATTGCCAGAAGCTCGAGGCCAGTTTCAAGTGCTTAAATCGAAGAAGCCATATTATCTCCATGATAACTGTTTATTCTTTCATATGTCAAACAATTAATAACTCAGGAAAATTTTGAAGCCCCAACTGGAAGGTCAAATATAATTTGGAGGAACGAAGAACGTGGCAAATAGTGAGAAAATGTTATTACTGATAGAAGTTGTGTCAAAATGTCATGAAAACCAGATGGATGATGCTAATATGAATCTGAATTAGTAGTCCTCTAAATAAGAATCAATGATTTGGACAAATCATTTAAAGAGCACTTTGGAATTAGCATTTATAACTAAGAAAAAATTCCGATCATCCACGAATAGTAGGAATTTAAAATAGGAGAAATACTATTGAATGTAATATACAGAGATGCAGAGGTCCCAGGTGAAAACCTTGGGGCACACCAGACACAACTGCAATTTCACTGGTTTCCAAACCTAACCATTTGATGTCAATCTGAAAGAAACTCTTTATCCAGTCAAGAAGACCACAAATTTCCAGTAATTGCTGTTTATAGAATACCTAAATATTGTGATTTACTCTGTCCAAAGCCTTAGAAAAATTTGTGTAAATTGAATCAACTTCAGCTTCCCAGGCATCAGATAATTAATGGCTATAAACCAGCAAATTTAACTCAATAATAAATAGGAAAATACCCAAGTTTTAAGACAGGTTAAATATAATACACAATGGTCTAGATAAATTAAGAGTGCATTATCTAAATATAGAAGGATGGATATCACCACGACTAGGACTTATTTATGTTCAAATTTGGGATAGTTATAAATGTCAGATATTGCTAATTCAAATTTATAAATGTTTTTAGATATTATATCAGGAGGAACAGGAATTCGTTTCATCGTACACAGTAGAAATATGTTCGTCAAACTAATGTCAAAACTCCAAGTACTTAAATGGTTGTTATATTTCAGTACATTAAGAAAATTATTTTCATCTTTCTGTTTAGAACTGTTTTGCTAATATAATTAACATCAACATCATGCGATAAACTTTTGCAAAGACAGCTCAATCTAGAGACTTTGAGGTATGTTTTCTTTGAGCTCGAGTTCTTATATTTCAGGTGAGCGCAGTTTTTTTTACAAAAATGTAATTTATAAGTTCAGCGGTGGCCAATTTATATAAATCCAGTTAAAGTTTTTTTGAAATATAATTGATTTTCAAGAAAAAACTCGTTTTTATTCTAATTTGAGATAATATAAAAACAATTAGCTTATATTACACATATTTGTGTTGTATCCAAATATGTATTAAATTTAGTAAATGTGTGGTCTCTTGATCACATTGAGACTAATAAAATATATAAATAATATGTGGAGAAACGACTTTTACCAGCTGTACACCAAATCATGGATATCCATTTATTGGTAATATAATGATAATTGTTATTATTTTCGCTAATACTGTTACTTTTTTGTTAGATGTGGCTCTACTAGTAAATGTGGCATAAACTTATTTGCTAATATTTAACTCAATATACCGATTCTCTCTTGAATTTGTATATTTTCTTCCCGCTCTGAATCTAAGAGAACAAACCAAGAAAGAAAAATTTTTAGTTGTTGGGTATTATACGTCAATGATTATTATTATTATTATTTGCAGGAACTCTTTTATGAATTTTGTTTAGTTTATTGGCCTTAAAATCTTAAAAAGGCACAGCTCTCTTGGTTTTGTTCACATATTCTTATTTTTTAATTAATGAAACTAGAAATAACTAGCTAGGACATATGGCGTGCTACATAACATCATATAGTATTTATTGGTAATTAAACTGCATTTTCTTTGTTTGTTAACAACTCTGAGATTAGCCATGTTATACGTTTTAGTTCTGCCAGATAAAGTTATGGCGACTTAGCACTTAGCTTACTTACATAAGAGTAGAAGGTAAAGACGCCAGATGGTGGTCCGTTCCGCGATGTGACGTCACAATCTTGGTGCAAGTGCCGTTAGTTAGTCGCGTTAGTTTCGGGTTTTTTATTTTTTGTTTATTTTGAATAATATTTTTAGGCATTTTAATAATTACTACGTATTTCTATGGCCTTACAACTATAATTTTTTTTATAGCATTCAGATTATTTTTTCTTCCGATTTATAGACAAACTTATTCAAGGCATTCAGATACAATTAGTCTTCTACTTGTGAAGAAGAACTACACTATCACGAGAAATGTTAGTAGTTAAAGTTGATCTATCTTTCCCATAGACAATAATCCTATAAACTCAGTTCAGCATCGTAGAAATCACTGTTTATCCAGGTTCATGTAAAAACTATAATATCATATGAACAGACCTGATAATTATTAATGAGATTTAGTCCGTAGATTTCTAACATTTTGGTAGGAGATATAGAGCTTGTTCGAGTCAGAATATTTTAATGGTTTTTTGAGCTATCTTAGAGACATTATTGATATATTAAAGAGGCAGACCTTGATCTTCACTTTCAACTTTGCAACTTTAGTTTTTAAAGACTGCAAAATATCTCTTTGCTTGGAGATTTGAAATATGTTTTTTCCTGTGATAAATTTGTAAAGACTGAAGAAAATTATTTAGATTTTTCTTTGTTGTGTAGTAGACATTGCCGTCGAGATTGCCGTGAGAATATAGTCTTACGTGAGAATAGATTTAAAGCATATATTAAGCAGAAATGGAAGCAATCTATCGAATTAACTTAAAGGATACAATGTGTTCCAGCAGTATGCATTTTAATTTTAGCTCATATCGTCAAATGAAGTAGTAAATACATAAAACATCAAGTAGTGGCATTTATGGAGGGGAGTATTAATATGATAATTATTGCAGCGGACACTGTATTTGCAGTATGAACGTCGACGCTAGTGAAATATCATGGTACGCGGTGGTGATATATGCTTAGCATTACTTTCATTTATTACTGACGTTCTATATGCATATCGATCCTGCCAAATTTATACTTACCTCAACTATTTTTTGTAAATGTAGTTTTAGATTTAGGTGAGACCGTTCCGAACAGACAATTTATATTATTTATAAAACATAGAAATTATTTGTTAACATATTGTAATGAATAGATAAATAAATTATTTAAAAACAAAAATAAATTTGCAATATTATTGTATGCGTCGCAGTAGAAGCGCATAATCAGAGATGGTTTCAGAAAAAGAAAAACAATAATTATTAATAACGAACAAGCAATCCAAGCTGACCGATCTTCTTGTAATTTTGCACGTCGTCATAATTTGCCATTCTGAATAACTTTGTCAAGTAATATTTTGGTGTATTTTCAATGGAAAGATTGTTTACCTAAAACCAAAACAGATTCGACTCGGTGCACTCAATATTTCAAATAGGATTATTTCAGAAACGGTTCCTCCTAACAACTTCAACAAGGTATACCTTTTTCAGATAAAAAAAATCAGAAAATCGAGTGTTTCAATAGTCAGATGGATACAATAAGCCGTAAAAAAATCTGTCATTTAAAAGAAGCAAAAGAAGTGCCGTAAGTGGCGCCCTCTACTTGTGACGTAAAAATTAGAAACAAATTTGAATTACTTGCCCCCAAAAACCCTAGATCTCCAAAGTGTATGCAAATATTTGGAATATGTAAAAAGTTATTTACAAATATCGAAAATAAAATTTTAATTTTGACACCCTGTATCTTTTAACCAATAACTTTTACCTAAGGTAAGTTTAGCAACATCGCATTATTTTGTCGTCAGGGAACTACTCTTGCTCTATGTTGCATTTATTTCGGGACATCCTGTACAAGAATAAGTTCATTTTTCAATAAAGTATTACTAAATATACTTAAGGAATAGTTAAACTCGGCTAGCGTTGATATTAGTTTTATTTCCGTGTATGAAACCTGTGGGACTTCTTAAAGTTAACTTAACTGTCATCTCTCCGAATCTAAAAACCGATTGAATTTCCCTATTTTATGTTTGAGTATTGACCCTTCTAGCAACAATTTAGTTGTCCTTGCAGTATCCCTGACTATAGCTTGGTCTTCTAATAAGCAGTCAGCAACATTACACTCAAAATCATTGGAATGTTATAATTTTTCCGAACTTGGTTAAGAAATATTAGTCATATAAATAAAACAAAATGAAATCAAATAATTCTAAATTTAGCTCCCATATTTTCAAAACATTTTTTAAGTTTTTTCAATTATTGAATATATCCTTTCTTGACAATATTGGAAACGTTCATTCTTGCTGCCTTTGAATTATGTATTTAAGAGGTTAAAATATTTGTTTAATGAAGTATGAATATTAAGAAGCCTTCGCTTTATATTTGAAGGAAAAATAACAATGTTTCAACATTTACTTTTTTATTATGATCGGCTTTGACGATCAAAATTTCACGCTTGTATTTTTTTTTACTTTATAAGTGTAAAGTCTTGACCTCATGGATGCGAAATTTGTGGATATTCATGAGAATTTCGCAGTTTTTGATTTAAATTATTAATAGCGGGAAAGTCTCAACTTTTAACGAATTTCGCAAAACGGGAATATTATCGCCAATTTCATCATTATGTGGGGTTAGTAAATTTACCTTGAGCTTCTGACAATCTACCATGGCAGTCAATGGCAGTTTTATATGAAAATGATAGAAAATGTTGCAGTTGGAAAAATTTGCTTAAAATTAGAACTTTTGCATCGATGACGACAAGGCTTAATAAAATAATTAAATTTGAAAAATTAATTTCTACATCATCTAGGCATATAAAATGACTCAGATGTTCACCTTCATCAGATTTAGTTCCAACAACTTTTGCCATATAACAGGAACGGTTTAAAAGTTTTTTGTTTGACAAATTTTTATACACCATTACAGGGCAGAAAAGCACATATAAGTTAATATTATAAACAAATTCTTAAATTAGAAAACAAATAATAATAGTGAATTAAAATTTGAAAACATTTCTCATTCAAAAAGATAAATTTGTAGTTTGTAGTTTGTATGAACATCGAGCAAACATGTTAATCTTTTCTAATATATTAAGAATAAAACCTGGAAGTGGATAAGCTTATGTCTCTTTGAAATAAAAAATACTAAAATATTTATCTGAATGCAGTCAACATCATTTTTATAAACAATATATTAAACTTCATATAACAAAAGCATATTCTAATTTAGACTGTTCAGTAATAAAACCAAAATGTTTACATTGGAAATGTTTTTACAATTTCGTAAATTGAACACTAGACACTAACACCATACCACCTGTGTATGTTCAATTATGTAATACAATCATAAAATCATTTCACACGTATTCAATAGATCCCTTCTTGAAAGTCATCCCTTCCCTTCAATATGAAAGATTGCAAAGGCTGTGGTAGTCTTTAAATCTGGAATGAAAGATGATATATCTAATTATAGATTGGTTTCCATTTTGTATGTGTTTCACAAAATTATTAAGTCCATCATCATCATTTTTTAAATCAAAATTCGTCTCTAAATTTTCTAACCAGCACGGTTTCTACACTACTTCTAATTTTATTTGTTTTATACAGTACATATCGAAAAACAAGACAGGTAAATGCGTGCATACTAATTTTTCTAAGGCTTTTGATAAGGTAGATCATACGATTTTGTTTTCGAAGTTGAGAAATTTCGGTGTGCATTGTAATTTGTTACAATAGATTATCAGGGCCAGTACTAGCTTTTGCAGGACCTGGTGCAAAACAATTTACGGGGTTGATTTGCTAAAGATTTATTAGAAATAAAATAACTCGCTCTGCATCACATAAAAAAATAAAAACTTAACTCCGCTGTCAGTTTATGTATGCAAAAGATATAACTATATAAAATAAAAGTAAATATTATGTGTAATAAGTAACAAAATAAAATCTTTGCCAATAATAAATATTAATATTATCAAAAAATAACTAAATATGACACTTTATAGCTTTCATGGCTGCAAAATAATATAATACTAATAAAATCTGTTTCTCGTGCAACACTTCGATCGATAGAAATCATTGCTAGCCTTACCAGCTTTTCCTGCGATAACCCTAAGCAATTTTTTATTATTTTGAGTCTAGAGAAACTCCTTTCGGCCGATACAATCGTTACTGGTAGGGTTAACAATATTCGAAATACAATATTCAAATTTAGATAAACTAAATTTAGTTCTGTGTTTTCAAGTACTTCAATATATCCAACAGACAATTTGGGCTATTTTCTGGAATTATGTTTAGAAAAGACTTTAATTCCTCGAATAATTCTACACCAGCAACGTCGGAATCGTCTCCATAATTCAAAATTATGTAGAGATTCGTATAGATCTTCTTCATTTAAATATTTGATACCTTTAAAATTATATTTTCTACGTTCATGCAGAAAACAAAACTTTATTAAACTATATTTAGTGGGAAAAGTGGTTCTTTATTGCACTAGTGCAATAAAATGTTTAATGCATTCATCTGTCATTTTACTACAGCGTTTTGTCATCATGACAAACATAAACGTTCAAATCGACGTCATATTTTTCTATACTTAGTATCATCTAAATACAACATTTTTTGGTTTTTGCATGAACGTAGAAAAAATATTTTATGCAACTCGTACAAAAAGTGTTTATTGCACTCAGTGTGTAATAAACACTTACTTTTTGTACTTGTTGCGTAAATAACTAGAAGAGTCCAAAATTATTTTTAAAGTTTTGGTAAAGTTTGAAACGTTCTCTAATTGATATTATTGATCGATGATGAGAAGAAAGTATTTTATGGGAAATCTTTCCTCCTCATTTGTTACGGGCTTGTCAAGACTTTCATAAGCGAATTGACGTTTTGATCTTTTCTTTCTTTTTTTGGAAAATAAGTATGTTAATATCTTCTGCAATTGCTTTTGCAATTAGCACAATTTTCTCGTATTCAGCTTCTCCCAAATTTGATAATCTATTAACCAAAATAAAACGTCTAGAAGTGATAGTTCATACCATATAACGGTTGATAATGGACTTGTTTTCATAAAGAATCCTCATTCATAGCTTTAGCATCTTTAGGTTCATTGACAATTTCATTAAATATTTGTATAAACTCCTTGATTTGGAATCGAACCAGCCTTCACACGACATGCCTATCTAGTTTCCAATAACAATTTTAAAGTATTTTTTAGATATTTATGTGACTGTGTACTGGTGTACTGATTACTGCAGGTGTAATTCAATACCGGTCGGGGCATTAGTCCGCGGAGTAGTTGTTTCCTGCAGTATCATTTATAGACAAAAATAATGGTAAAATAATTTTAAAATAAAATGAAATAATTTTAATTCCACGGTGAGAAACACTACACACACAAATTGACGTGTTGATTGCAACTCCATCAACTGCATTTATCAAATGAAATTGGCAGTAATATTGTCAATTTTATTGATCGTCTCCAAGACCCTTAACGCCGGTGCTGTGGATTATGTAGTAGTGAATAATTGTAAATCGGAGCGAATCAAAGTAATATCGAGTGCTCCTAAGAGGAGTCACATTGGACCTTTGCTTTTTTTGATATTTATCTATGATAATATCTAAGTGTTTCTTAACCTGCGATTTTCTTTTGTATGCAGATGGTTTAAAGTTATATAAAAAATAATCTCTTGAGATGATGTTGTCACTGTACAGTCCGATTTGGACCGAGTCTTACTGTGGAGATAATTGTCTTCTTCACAATATTAAAAATTTAACAATATCATATTTACTCAAAATGATAATATATTAAATAAAAACATGAAATAAATAAACCCCTTATTCTAAAAGAATTATTAGCAATATATTGGGGAATAACGCATTTTTGTCTATATCTGTACAATACTAATAAAAAATGTATAGTTGTTACCGATCACATACCGTTAGTCGGATGTTTTACTCATAAATCTCCATCTTCAAAATTAACAAGAATAGGTTTAGATTTACTGGACTATAACTTTAAAATACAATACAAACCTGGGAAAACAAATATCAATGCAGATGTCTCATCACGCATAAAATTAGATTCAGATATACTAAAAGCTATAGTAGCTGTCATTACAAGATCAATGGCAAAATCAGATCATTGCATCACAAAAAATCAACTAAAGATCTCGGACGACCAGTCTGGTCAACTATGAATTTGGGAAGTTACCTCTCTAACAGAAATAAACAAAGTAAAAACGTTAATGTTCGAAATATATGACACAAAAAATAAAAATTATTGAGCGCGCGTTAAAACACAAATAAATACAAAAAAAATGTATAATTGAGTGCAATAAAGTTATAAAAATTGTATTATCAATTGATAATCTAGAGCAGAATTTAGATTTTGCACTGGAGAAGTTGATAAAAAAAATACTAAGCTAGTTTAAGTTTACCCTTACTCTTACTCTTATTTATGTTTATCAATGCAAGAAGACATATTTAATTATATAAAGGTACCTATATTCAAAAAAATATATAACGCACTATATGATAAATACAAGTTAAGATTAAAAATTATATTGTTTACACCACCAAAAAAAAATAATAATAATGATATTGACATTCAAAATGAACTTATAAAATATCATAACACGTTAATAGGAAGACACACAGGTGTAAACCGAAAATACGTGTGAAAAAATAGGTCAATAATGGTAAAAAAGCATGTATTAAGTTGCGAAGAGTGTAATAAAAGTAAAATAACTAAGCCTACTATTGAACCACTCGTAATTACCGAAACTTCTTCAACAAGCTGCGAATCAATTTCAGTGGATACCGTAGGGCCATCGAAAATTACAGAAAATAATATGAGTTGTATATTAACCATAAAATGTAACTTAACAAAATTTATACAAGCTATTACGATAGAAAGTAAATATGCTAAAACTATATCTAAAGCGTTAATTGAAGAATTTATGATGAAATTTGGTATTTTTTAAATTTAAAAATAGATTTAGGAACCGAATACGTAAACGAACTACAAAAATCAATTAATAAACTCTTTCATATAAAACATAAAATCAACAGCTTACCACCATGAATCATTAGGTAGTATAGAAAGAAATCATAGAGTATCTAACTCAGTCAATTCTAATTATTGGGATACATTCTTATCTTATTATGTATTTGCATAACCTCATACAGATACACACTATTCGCCGTACGAATTAGTCTTTGGCAAAGTAGCAAATTTACCACAAGAAAATTTAACTAAAATATCACCAATGTATAATATAGAAGATTACTCAAATGAACTAAAATTTAAACTGAATGAAGCTCACAGCACGAAAACTACTATGATAAATATATTAATCCATCTAATTTTGACATAAATGACCTAGTGATGTTAAAAAGAGGTCAAAAGCAAAAGCTAGAAACTCAATACACCATATAAAGTTATAAATCAAAGTGGCGTTAAGACTTGGGGGCGGCATATTATTATTAAGCAGGTCGCATTTGCACTCAGGAACGACTTACGTTGGTAGGCCTTAACCATCATTCAGTTCATGAATGAGGGAAACCTCGAAAACCTCATTAATTAGGGAGATAGTCAACCGCCAACCGGTATCAATCTCTCACATTGACCCAAGCCAATATTCTCTCCACACTACCATATCCGCAGAGAGGGTGCCAATCCTCTCCACGAATATAGCTTATATACGGTCTACCGGCTGCGGGGGTCGAACCCACAACGATCTTGTCATCTCAATTCAAGTACTGATGCTTTAAACCGCGCGGCCTACTGTAAACAATAATAGAATAGTTAAGTATAGAAATAATTAATTTGTATTTTAATCTAATGGTACCATAGGATAAACATATATAAGTATTAATATTATATTTCATAGAAATAAAATAATTGTAAATTGTATTAGATTGGTTTTAAGAATAGACAGCTTTTCTTTTGTTATTTTATTGTTTTATACTTTAACGATGATGGTAATTTTGATATTATCCCTGTTATTGGAACTACTAGCTCTGTTGGGTAGCTGGTTTTATAAGTAAGTCAATAAATAAATAAATAATTAAACCTAAAACCTTCGGACGTTCATATTGTATACATTATTTTTGCATTTTGTTGTAAATAGAGTTCTATTATTATTAGCAAAAGAACTTTATTTGTTTAACAATATATTATTGTTAAGGCTATGGAATGCCAAAAATACATGTAAATGGCATCAAATCTGTCTGCCAAAATCAAGAACTTCAAACACGTGTTGTGTAAAATATATATAAGAATAATCATTAGTTACAGTTGAACGTCCTGAAATAAGACCGTGTTGATGGAATCTTATCTGCGATCTAACCTGAAAATAAACTGAATAATTCCGTTCAAGGGGTTCAAAAAGTCGTTTAATATTACAATTGACATTTAATTACTAATATCACGTTTATTTTTCTATTTACGGATTTTTGTATAAAAAATTATTAGTTTATAAATTAAAAATCATACATAAAGAATAGGAAAAAATCTGTACAATCTACAGTGATATTTGGTTCAGACTGTTTGTGCGCCTTACACATCGCCGAAAGCAAATTGAAGGGGATGTGCCCATTAGTAGTTTCATCATAAAAATCCGAGTTTTTGGGTGTGAAGATATTTTTCTCATATCAGAAATGTGCATTTCATAGGATTCCTCAATAGATGCTTTAATTATTCATAAGTTTGTATATTATTTCAATAAATTTAAAAATTTGCAACATTTTGTCTTTATTTAGGTACTCTACGTATTTTAGTCACTAGTGCCTAAAAGTAAAAATAAAACAATACAAATATTTATTTACTTTAAAGGTGCAATTATGAAAATTGTTAAAGTGAATATATCCAGAATCTCTTCTCTACCAGCAAGGCAAGTACTAGTAGTCGGAATGAATAAATTGCAAATAGTAGAATAATACTGCTAGCTTCTGCGTGAACTTCTTTTAATTTCTTATTTGACATATGATTCTTTTTGCTATTTCGTTCTTCTGTTCGATGGAATTTTCGATATACTCGTAACTCCCGGCAACTGATCTTAATCGCTAACCTCCACGTCGCTTTAAACGTGTCATGTCCGCTCCAGAATCTGCCAACATTGTTGCAGAGCTGTTCTGGAAGCAATATCCAGTGTATTCATTGGAAAATCCAAGGAATTTCGTCATCTTTTTGGCATACCTACCTCAAATTGTATTGATTCCAACTGGCAGGGTACAGCATTTATTACTTCGATATGTCAACAAAAATTGCTGATATGTCGTATTGAATGGACGACGTTTTGCGTACTTACGAAATATACTAAAAATTTATACCATCTATATTGATCCCTCAATAATCGTAAACATTCTTGGAACATGAGGTTTTGTTTTCGGAATTTTGACACTAATAAATGACTAACAATCTTTTATAGCATCTATTATCAAAAATGTGGTTTATTCCCTCCTACATGCTCCAAATACTCCAACAATTAAAACAATTTTGGCTAACGGAAATTTTTTATCCTCGGCTTGTTTCGTAAAGCGTTCTATTTCTAGCTTCGTAAATATCTTTGATTTCTTTGGCTGATATCTGAAAGCTTTTCTTTTTAAAAATACAATTAGGTTTTTAAATTTGCTAATATTTACATCTTTGTTCAGGTAAACCATGGTGCAGAGCATCTAATATTTACACCACAAAGTTGGCGGCCTTCGTTCGTTGACGTTCTGGATAGCTTCAGTCTCGTCAATATCCTCCATTTTTGGCAACTTTTTTGCAAAATTTTGTAGGAAATACGGCGACGCGTGATGTTTGAACTCGACAGAGAGAGAGACAGAGACAGAGTGATGTTAAACAATGCCTTAGAAACAGATTGCCTGTCCATCTTTCAAAATGTTTGAGATTACAAATAAAATCATAAAATTATCAAATTCTCCGCTTTTACAAAAAATCTTATATGAAATTCGTTGCGAAATGGATGTGTTTCCCGTGCTTCAAACACAAAGTATTCACAACTTGTTACAAAAATAGCTAACATCTAAAGCGATTAGTAATGCCAAAGTGAAACAGCAACAGCAAACAGGTTGAACTTTTCTTCAACATGTTTGCTAGGAGGAAAGAGTATATTTGCTTCTCCACTTACGTCTCTGAAATGCCCAGAAACTTTTTTCACGTTCAGTATGTTAGTATATGGTATGTATAGGGTGTGTACCACTTACACTTCCATATAGTACTACTGATTTTTTTTATTACATTGTAGAGAACTGTGCACAAAAACACGAAGAAGAGAACTATCTGTATGTTGTTAGACGAAGTAGATGTTTGGAATGATGCTTTTTCAGCCATTCCGTTGGAAAAAAGACATTCGGAGTTTTTTCGATTTATCTCCAAAATTTTCCCTACCAACCCCCTGTATGTTGCAACCTAAGCATTCATACGTTGCAATAAAGAAAGTGGGTTCCTTTTAAAAAACTACCTATCTCTACTGCTGCCGCTGATTACATTTTTTAAAATTGAACATTCCTTAAAAAACAAAGTTGACCTGTCCGAGCGATTTTTCAAAAACTTTCCGAAATGTTCATAACTTTTGAAACACTATATAAAACTAGTACATGCAAGGTGTCCCATATCAAACTTTCCACCTGAATATTTCGTTCAATATGAACTTTCGAAAAAATTCCAAAAACACCCGATGTAAAAATAAAAAATTCCAAAATTTTATATTTCAATGTTTTTTTTTCTTGAAAACGAATAATGATTTTTTTATTTTTTTACGGATTCAGAGTTAGTATCAAAAGATCTTTCAAACGATGTATCACACGCCCTATAGTGCCTTTTAAAATTTCAAAGTTGATACCTCGGTCTACGAAAGGGTGGCAACTACAAAATAAGTAATGATGAATTTTTTCAAAACTTCATATTAAACGAAATATTCTGATGGAATGTTTTATATGGGATGCTCTGTATAGAACATTTTCTATGTATTACGTGGATAAACTATTATTACTTATATTACATTTGTGTTAGGCGCGTAAAGCTAAAATTATATATGAATTATTAAGAAATTAATTTGCTGTTCAGTTTCCAGCTTATTAAAATTATTACCATAGTTACAATTATACATTCTGATAATTATTAGGTGGAGGGAACAGTGCCCGTAAGCCCAGTGTTCCCTGTAAAATACCGACCTGATTTCGCATACAACAGACGTAATTCCGCCATTTAATATAGTAACAATAGCCAGATCTTACTACCTTGATCCTGGAATATACGAAGCCACATCCTTCCTGCGTTTTCCGCATACTTCCGGCTCTGTGCCTTCTCAAACCCTTTAGCGATCGCTTATCGCAGCTTGATTTACGGTTATGTGCTACGGTTGCATGACACGAAAACAGGGCTAACGGCTAGCGAGAATGAAAACAGAATTAAAATTATCGTGCATTGTTAATAGAGTCATTATTCGTATTGAGTTCTGGTTTTGTAGGTTTGAAATGTAATTGCATTGCCATCTTCCTATTTATCGTGTATTTATTCTTATTGTGATGAAAAGGTGTTAATTAATGTTAGTGCATATTTAATATGGAATAAAGTTACCTGAAAGTCCAATCGGCGACGGCTATTGAACTAAAAAAAGTAAACTATAGTATTGTTAATAAAATAAGAAATAAAAAACATGTATTAGCAATACGTTTGTTCACTATTTTTTAATTTTACAAATTTTTTTGTTAATAAAAACACGGAAACTAACGAGGCTAGCAAATGGTACCTGCAGCGAGATTAGCGCTGCTTACGTCAAATAGCGGAATAGACCAGCAGCTGGGGTACTATACATTTACTTTCTACTCATTATTTTGTTTATTTTATTTTAGAATTATACCATCCAACAGTCAATGACCAATTACAGGATGGAAACTATAACATTACATAAACCCAACGCACAAATTACAAAAAAAAAAAACAATAAATGTAAAATTTACAAATCGACACGATGAAATAACAATACAATCTAAAATTGAATGTCAAATTCTATATTTTAAACAATTGTAATATTTTTTTATTTTATTTGAAGCTGTACAAAATAAATCAAAATTGCTTTGCAAATCATTACAGGTATAATAGCTGAAACGCAACAGAGAAAAATTTAAGATATTTATTAGTTCTCAGAATTGGCAAATAGAACGTTTTCAGACATCTAGAGGAAGTACGTGGCAAGGCTAAGCTTAGCTTTTCTAATATTGGAGGATATAGTTTTTCAAAATTTTGAAGATAAATAATATAGCTTGTTTTTGACTACGTAGTTCAAGACTTTCTGCAGAAAATCTAGAAATTAATATATTCTGAGGAATGACGTTGGGAGGATAAAATCCATCAACTTATAAGACTTATATTTTTTTTATTTTAAAAAAATAGTATGAATGTTTTTCAATGAATCTTTATTATGTATCCAGATCAACGAAGCATATTCTTACTTAGATCTTGCGAAGGTGTTAAAAATCAAAAACAGTATATTAATATCGGCGAAGACCTTGGAGTTTCTAATAACGAATCCCAAATTAGCTTAATTCAACATAGAAATTAATTTTCTGTCAAAAGTAACTACCAGGTCTTTGACATACTCAGGACGATCTAATGTGATCTATACTATATGCATATAAAATAGGTTTTTTTTTCTGTTGTAAGAGACCACACTACATTTTTTGCCATTAAGGAGAAGCTTATTTTCATCACCCATTCTTTAATTTTTGAAAGATTATTCTGTAATTTAATACAGTCAGATATGGAATGTATGGGGTAAAAAAATTTTGCGTCATCAGCATAAAGTAAAATGTCAACTCTCAAGTCTTTTACAATGTCACTAATAAATAAAGCAAATGGAAGGGGTTCAAGAATAGAGCTTTGAGGTACGCCAGAAACAGCTTCAATTTCATCAGACCTGACACCATGGTACTCAACAAATTGTTTCCTGTTGTTTAGAAGCTATAGAATAACGTTAACAGTAGGGAAGAAAAACCAGCCTCTAGAAGTTTTTTCAGTACAACATCATGATCAAGCCTGTCGAAGGCTTTTGAAAAATCGGTATAAATAACATCAACTTGAACGTTGGCATCTAATTTTCAGCTAACTATTGGGTGATGTGAAATAAATTTGTTACCATAGTCCTACCGTGAATAAATCCGTATCGGTAAATAGTAATTTGATTGTCAATGTGTGTGAAGTACACTATGTCAAGTTAATTCGAACGCTGGCAAAATAATTAGTTATAGTGATGGGACTATAATGTTCAATCTTTCTCTTTTTATACCTATATTGGACTAATACAAGAGGTCTTCCATGAATCAGGAAAAACACCAGACTATAAAGAAATATTCAAAATGTTTGTGAGAAGTACGGAAAGAGAGCAATCCTTTATAATAAAAACTGGTACCCCATTAGGACTCCTGTTAAACTTTGGCTTTAGTCTGTTTGAAGCAGATAAAACTGTGTGAAATTCAAAGTTCTCGCAATGCAAATATCTACGTAAAGAGTACTCTTGTCTAACATTAGAAGGAAAATTAGCGTGGGTCGGAACAGAAAAAGAATCTTCAAAAAAATTTGGACAAACAGTTAACATCTTGAAGGTTTTCATAAAAAACGTCATTCCTAAACATCTTCTTAGGTGTCTCGATGACAGGTTTCTTCAATTTAACATAAGACCAAACTATAAAATGAAGAAGGTCATGATTTCTAAACATCTTATTAAGTATCACGCTGACTATTACATGAAAACCTAACCTAACCACAAATTCTCGCGCCCTAGCCTCTTCCGCAGTGTGACGTCACATAGCGTTTCGCGCGTTCAGATAATTTATTTCTCGTACAAATAATTTTTTGATGTTTATAAAAATTTGCACGTTAGTCTATTTCTAACCATTTTATGGTTAAACGAAATTTTTAATTGTTTTATAAATAGGGCAAGATGCTCAATAGTTGGCATGGGCCCAGTAATTGAGACTTCTATAAATTAATGCAATTTATAAGATTTCTTTATTTAAGCTGAAATATCGTCATTAAGATGGCAGTATTTATTAAGTGGGTAATACAGAGTTATGTACTCATCATTTTTATATTTTATTGCACAGAGAATAATTAAAAATGCCAAAAGTAGAGAATAATTCTAAATACTGCGAATTGTACAACGGAGAGACGCTTCAAATTGCTATTGAAACCGTAAACAATGGAATGCCTAAAACTAAAGCTGCAGAAAAGTATAACATACCACGACAGATCATTCAGTACCGATTGGAAAACAAATTTAGAAAAACCACCCATGGCTCTCCCCAGTTTTAAACAGTAAAGAGGAAGGCTTACTGGAATAATGGATTTTGGAAAGTCACAGAAAAGGATTTTCATGTAGGCGAGATGATGTTCAATCAGCAGTAAAATCCTTTTTGGATAAAAATCCTAGATCAAACCCTTTTAAAAATAATACCCCAGGCAAACACTGGTACGAAGCATTTTTAAAAAGACATTCTTAGCTTGTTCACAGGATTACTGAAAGCGTTACAATTGCCAGTGCCAACGTATCTGAGAAGGATATAAATGTTGGTTTACGAATGTAGAAAGTTATCTTCAAGAAAAAGAAAACTTGAACTAAATTCTCCTATATGCGGTACTAAGTATATGTTATAACAATACTTTCGTCTATAGATAAATTTTAAAAAATTTGCATTTTCAAATCTTTCTGTACCTAAAAAATTGTTATGCCACTAACCTCATAGGAGTAGTAGAGCCATTGTTCTCTATAACATGATGGAGCATTTGTGAAGTAATAAGGTTTCACTCGGGCTGTATCGTATACATTTGTGTTATAACTGTTGTTGTTGATGAGAATATTTTGTGAAATACATATTCAGGTTTCATAGAAACAACTAAAGTTTGAGTAGAACTTGGCAATTTGCATGGTTGGCTCATTTTTTTTACTTTCTACTTAACCGTAGAAATGTATTTGGATCTGTTGCCGAAAATTTAATTTTTACATATACTTTACAACTATAAGTCAAAAATATCCGTAGAGAAAACTTTTTGAATCAAAGAGTTCATGAATCAGTTCAAATACTTTCATTTTGTTTACTCTGAATAGTGTAACAGAAGACAATTTAAAAATGTATTAATATTATTTTTGTAAATGTATAAAGTCTGTCAACATATGAAGTTGAAAAGAGAGAAAAGTTGCTTCTGCTTGCTAAACTGTACAAAAATACAAGTATAAGTGGGGCAATACACAGGGTGATTCAGAACGTATCTAAACAAAATTTGGGAATAGATGCGTCATGAAAACGGGGTCAATATCGTAAAACAAACTGTAAAATCCTTATAGCTTCCGAGAAAAAAATTATTGAAATTCTAGTTGTTTCAACCTTTACATCGCTGGGGATTTCAAATATGCGATTACTTATCGTATTAACTTTTTGTGACGCAAGTATTTACATCAGTTTTTCAAATATCAAAAATGGCTTACGTATAGCAACTCGCAGTTGATGGGTATCGTTTTAATTCATGGTGAAGTGAGTATGCTTTAGTAGATCGATTTCCCCGTAAACATGTGCCAAATGCAGCAATACTATTTTACTAGTTAAAACCACAAATTAATTCTATTAATAATTAATAACAATACTGGCAAAAGCAGTTGAATTTGCTGCATTAAAATAGGTGTTGTAAAATGTAATTTATTTCTTTCTTTGCAAATTTCTTTCAATTTTTTGTCTGGTCGCCGATTATATGTGTTATCAGGTTTTACAGTGGACCAGTTTCGAGTGTCAGGCGGAAGTGCACTTCTAAATCATGTTTGTAGTATATATTGCCTCTTTTAAACCTGTATTTATTATTAGAATTTAATAATAAATACACTATGCGAGTTACATTTTTATCATTTCTAAGTAATTAAGAAGGCCTTGTTAGGATCAGAAATAACTGTATAGAAATATTTTGTAAGTATTTTTAGCTCGAATTTTATTTGCAGTTCAATTAATTAACGTAACTACAGCTAATGTTCATATCTGTTGTAAACTATTACTGTTTTCACTGTCACAAGTAATGGCGCAGTTTTGATGCAACTTATCTACATAACGTACTGTTTCAGTTTTTATTGTATTTATGAACTGTATAATATTTATATTTGAATAAGCTACAAGTGTATACGTAACAAAATATAATCTTATACTTAGGTTAGATTAGATTGATGTAACTCTGTAAAATTTCACAACAAATTGAGAACAAATAAATAGTTCCAATGGTCTAATTACAGACATATTTTTTTCATAATATAATGGAAATTAAAAATTACCTGTAAATATTATTTAAAAATAGCATAACAAATCGTTTTCAACTTATTTTTATCAGGCTTTGACCAACAACCAATAATTTTTAAATAAAGCATTTCAGGAATCAGTTGGACGGAGAGGACCTACTGAATGGCATGCGCGTTTTTCAGATTTATCTCCATTGGATTTCGGATCAAAAATTTGTGCCAAGCAGCCTCAATCATTACACCTGCGACAACGCATCCTATATAAACAAAGGTATAACCTTATCGCTCCCCAAGTGCTCAATAATATTAGAGATTATTTTAAGCACTGTCTTCACTACTGCACATAATCAATATCTACTAATTCTACAAAGCAGGCAATTTGCATCATCACGTCATCAAAGAGTTGCAATAATAAAATCAAGAATGTTTCGTTGTGTAAACGGATTTTTTAACATTTTACAATTCGTCACCTTACCCCCCTCCCTTTCTAAATGAATTGTTACAGGTTTATCTGGAAAATGCTTTTTGATACAAAGAAGAAGGTTATATTTTTATTTTAGTCATCGTGAGCAATAATTCCTTGTAACATTTTCTATAAAATATTCTAAGAGTACTTCCCTAATAGTTCGGCTCGTACAAAACTTTTTCAGTTGAGACAAAAAAAAATCTCAGGGAGAGGAGGGGAATGGAAATCGTGCATATGTTATGAACAATATTTTGATCAAATATTTAGCAACAACGTAACGCGAGTTATATTGTTAATATTTACTACTAATAAAAAATGGAATATACAGGGGATTTTTACAAATACAATTTTGTAAAAAAAAATCAAAAAGGGCAATTCGAAAATGATTCAAAATTGCACGAGGCAAAGCATGCAGTCGACGATCAGAACTACGGCAAAATGTTTTAAAAAAATGAACGGACAAAAAATTTAAAGAATTTCTGAAGGAAAAAATAAATAAAATTTTATAACACCTATTTTACATCAGCAAATTCAACTGTTTTTGCCGCTATTGTTATTATTAATTAATAAAATGAATGTTGTTTTAATTAACAAAATAATTTGACATACCTGATTACAAAAACTATTCATAATTGTATCCATCGACGTGTATACACAATTAGGCTCGTCTTACCTAATTTTTATGAACTAGGACAAATGTTTCTGATTTGTGTTCGTTTTGAATTCGTAAGTTATTGGCAGCAGCTATGATACGTTCACGTACATTATCAATACTGTGCACTTCGGTGCGATAAACTTCATTTTTTAAATATCCCCACAAAAAGTTCAGGAGATTGTAGGGGCGATGGTACCAGCCCTCCTCGTCCAGTTCATCATACCTGTTGAACTTCATTAAGATACTTCCAAATATTTTATCGAAAATGGGAAGCACCATCGTGTAAGAACGACATTTGAATCCAACAGCTAAGGAAACATCCTTCAGAAGTTCAGGCAGATCATTTCGAAGGAACTCGAGATACTGAACTCCATCCATTTGATTTGGTAATATGAATGGTTCAATTAAGCGATCATTGACAACCGTTGGTGAAAATGATTCCATTAAATCGCGTGCCGATTTTCAAAATCCCGAACATGAGTATTATGGATGTTATACCATATTCTTCATCTGTAACTAAGACTTCAGATGTAAATCTGGGATTTAGAGCTTTTTGTTGCAGCAACCATTCACAAAACCTAATTCGTGATAGATAATCCCTTAGTATTAATGCTTGGATACGCTGTACATGGTACGGATACAATTGAGCCTCGTGTATGAGCCGCCACACTGTTGATTGTGACATTGAGCACTTGTGTACTTGTGAACGATTTGCCTGGTACTTATTCGAGGATTCTCTTCAACAATGTCTAAATGGATGCTGTGGATGCCCTGATCCTCCATACCTTCCACGATTTGGTTGCAAATTCCCGTGTCACTCTCGCATTGTACCGCGGTAAATGTAGCTGCATTTGTAAACACTATTGCAAAAAGTTAACTGTAAAATCTGATTTCAGTATTCGGAATCGCATTCCGATGACGCTTGAGACTACAATAGCCCAGCCATGTAAAGATTGAAAATATTACATCGTCAATAATGTTTCTCTCGGAAACTATAAAGAGTTTACAAAACAATTTTTTTTACAATATTGACTCCATTTTTCATGACGCATTTATTTCCAAATTTTTGGGTAAGTTGTAAATTACCTTGTATAATACATGGAAATATCTAAAAAATGGCCCCTACTGCCCTTGCCTCTGAAGGTAGAGAGCATATTCTGACATACCTTCATGATATCTAGTTATTAAAAGCGGTCAATAAATAAAAATAATACGAGGTAGTTAAATTTGAACAAACTCTCAGACTTTCAGACTTCTACTATCGACGATCTATCGCAAAAAATATTGAACGACTAGCGATCTACTCAAGAAAGTAAAGAGTCGATAGGACATGAGATGAAGTTAATATAAACTTTCAATATTAGATGATGCAAAATCGCACGTCAGATTTAAAAGAATGAGTAAGGCATCATTTTTCTATTATGAATAGTGTAGTGTACGAGAGATAGACGAAAGGCGGTTATTTTTTAATTTCTTGAGGGAAGATATATTTTCACAATGAACTTTCCGATCGCAATCGATCGGTGGATCGCGATCCACTATTTGAGCACCCCTGCTGCATATATTCAATACTTAACATCTGACAAAGTCAAATCATTGAATTACTATATATTCAAATATTGAACAAACCAAATATCTAATCGCAAAAGTAGCTTCTAATGAATTACTTTTAACTCTTATAAAATAAGTTGAAAACAGCTTATGCAATTTAAGAAATGGATCATTAGCTTCTCTAATAACGCCGCCAGCATATTTCAAAACTCCTGAATATATTTCTGAATGATCCTGTTTAAGGCAGAACTACATCAGACCAGATGTTAACCATAAAGCCGGTGTCGGTAACGTGTGTTGGAGGATAAGCCTCAAATTTCGTCTTTTGCGTCTTTGCTTTTTCACCCCTTCCCAGCCATCAGATTTACATAGGCAAATGAAACTCATTACCGAAGACAATAAAGTTGCATTCAACATCTGGGATGCTGATAGTGTGTCTTATAACATTATGTTAAAGTAGGTAAATGAACTAGGTAGATAAGAACTTCAAATAATATAATTCCTTAAGAATTTCTACTGGTAAAAGTTGATCGTTGGAAAGCAGCTGAGTTTTGTTAGACTACTATTACTACTACTACTACTACTAAATATATTGTTAGTAATACTGCAAATAATTCTACAAATAATTGTGGAAAAATTTAAAAAATGGAGTGTATGTACTAGGCTGAGGGGAGACAGTCTTCCCAGTCATCTTATGCGGCCGGATAATATAAACGATTAATTTTTAAATGTAGCTAGTGGCTCTCATATTGAATGATATTTTGATTGGCTTGAAGATTGTATTAAGAGTGAAGCTTATGGTATAGATGGTATTAATATAAAAATGATAAGTATTGTAGTTCCTTACTGCATAGATGTTGTTAGAAGTATATTTAATGATTCTATTAGTATGGGAATTTATGGAAGATCGCGGATATAATACCATTACCGAAGGTTACGAATCCAAATACATTCAATGAATTACGACCTGTATCCATACTACCAGCGTTTTCAAAATTATTCGAGAAACTAACTAACTTCAACTAACCTCCCCTTGTGCTTGGAGCATTTGGAAAATATTTTAATTAATTTTATTCCCAGTTATGATTGTGTCCTATTTGGAGTTGACTTTAATATTAATTTGTTACAAAATAATAACGATATTAACGTGAACCGATTTTTTAATTTACTTGAAAGATATGGTTTACATCAACTCATTAGGCAACCTACACATAAAGTCGGTAATTCAGAAACCTTAATTGACCTATTGATTATTTCGTATATTTCCCTAGTAATAGATTCATTTGTCTATGAGCTGGAACTAGTATCTAAGCATTCTTTGGTTAAATGCGATTTAAAAATAAAGAAGAAAAAATTGACTCCTAAGCTTATTACTTTTAGAGATTTTTCTAATTTTAATTATAATTTATTTTTATTTGATTTGGCATTAATTAATTGGGATAGCTTGTACACCTTAAATAATGTTGACGATATGTTAGTGTTTTGGAACAATAATTTAATATCACTGTTTGATATACATGCTCCCCTTAAAACAGTCAAAGTTACTAAAAAACCGGCACCTTGATTGACGTCTAATATTAAATTTATGATTAAATTAAAAAAGAATGCTTTTGTTAAATATAAAAAACATAAAACGGTAGCTTCATATAATGAATATAAAGAATTACGTAATTTAGTTAACAGATCTATTAGGGCGGAAAAGAAAGCGTTTCTGCAATTTCAATTTAGAGCAGATCCTAAAACCTTTTGGACAACTTTAAAATATTTGAATGTTACTGAAACTAAAGTTAATGTCACTGATTTGGATCCTCACTTATATAACAATTTTTTAGCGGACAATTTGCCTCAGCGTTCAGATTCTGCAGATATGGATGAAATGTTAAATAAATATAATACAAGACTGCATGATTTTAATCATGAATTTGTTTTAACCCTATTATTGCTAGTCAGGTGGAAAAAATTATATTTAGTATTAAGACTCAGGAGAAAGGTTGTGATGGTATTAACATAAGAATGCTACTGTATGTTTTTCCTCTCTTAAGTGATCATTTTACGTATATACTCGCGACAAGAATTCAGACGACTTACGTCATACCAACAAATGAATAATTCATTATATTTTCATCGAAATATTTAAGAAACTTCAACTGATAGTAATAAAACTATATACTACACTAAAAGTTTGCATTATATATTGTACTAAATTGCAAAAAATGATTGTTTTTAACGCGACCAAATATCGAAAATTACGTTGACATTAAAAACAAATGTGTAACGTCAGCCGTGACGTAAGACGTCTGAATTCTTGATGCGAGTATATTTTAAATACTTGCTTAACAACTGGAACTTTTCCTGCAGTCTGGAAAGACTCTAATGTGATTCCATGTCCTAAAAAGAATAATCCTGAAACACTTTCAGACTTTCGCCCAATTAGCATTTTGCCAACGTTATCAAAGGTGTTAGAAAGAATCGTGCGTGATCAGTTAACAGTTTTTATTAATGATAACAATATTTTACCTTATTGTCAGTCGGGTTTCCGAGAATTTCATAGTACTACTACGGCTTTGCTTGATGTCACCGATGACATTTTTAGAGAAATAGATAATAACAATAACTCATGTCTTATTTTGTTAGATTTCAGTAAAGCGTTTGACACCATTAACCATTCCATTTTGGTCAAGAAATTGAAATATTTCGGACTTAGCGATAATGCTCTTTCTTTCTTTACCAATTATCTTGGAAATCGTCGTCAGAGGGTTTGTCTTGGTAACACATATTCGTTGTATAGACATGTTAAACAAGGAGTACCGCAGGGAAGTATATTAGGTCCATTACTCTTCTCTATTTATACCGCAGATTTTCACACATACTTAAATCATTGCAGAATTCATCAGTACGCTGACGATACTCAGCTTTCTTTTTCATTTACTGGGAAAGGTGTTTTAGTTGCAGCTAATCTTATTAACATGGATTTAAAGAATATCGTTCTGGTTGCCAGTTCTCATAGATTAGTATTAAATGAAAAGAAAACAGAACTTTTAATTTTCGGTAAAAACAAGCTAAGTTTAATGGTTGATCCTAACTTTGTTTTAAAAATGAATGATCAAATTTTAAAGCCAGTTAATTATTGTAAAAATTTAGGACTTACAATTGACAATAAATTTGAGATTTACTAATCACGTAAATAATTTGGTTCAAAAGTCATATAGGATATTGAAAATATTATATATGCATAAGGAATTTTTAAATGAGACTATAAAATTGCATCTTTGCGATGCATTAATTTTATCACATCTAGCTTACTGTGACATTGTGTACTGGCCAGCCTTAACTTGTAATGACAAATATACTCTACAAAAAATACAAAACAGTTGTATAAGATATTCCTTTAATATGCCAAAATTTGATCATTTATCTTCCGTTTTTCCGCGCTCTAATTGGCTAAATTTAGATGATAGATTTATTTACCACATTTCATGTCTTGTGTATAAAATAAGTAATATGTGTCTACCCAGGTATCTGTTTAATAAGTTGATTAGAGGTTGTGATATTCATGATATGTCTACTCGACATCGTGGTTTGTATTCTGTACCTAAACATAGTACAGCTTTGTTTGAGCGATCTTTTACTTACAATGCTTGTAAAATTTATAATAATATTCCAGATAATATTAAGTCTGCTTCTAGTATGTTTATATTCCGTAAACGAGTCAAGGCCTGGATCCAATCGAATCATTAATATAATAATACCTTTCTTCAATACGAATTGTTAGTTTTTAGTAATACATATGTTAGGAATATATTTCCACAAGATAGCACGAGTAAATTCGAGGGATCTTTCTCATATATGCCCCCCCCACTCTCCTTAATAAAGTGCTGTATGAATTGGATTTGCCTCATGATCAGTTCATTAGGTGCTTTAAATTGTGTACAGAATTGATGTTTACAATTATACTGCTGATGTTTTTGTTATTTTGATTCAATTGTTTTTTATTTATTTCTTTTTTTTTTGTAGGCGTTGTTACCTTAGTAGCGTTGAAATTGTATTTACTTTAGAATATTGTCACTGGAATGATTTGTATGGGATAACGGAAGAACGGCTTTGCCAAATTCTCTCCTTTTGTGTTAGCACAATAAACATTTATTTATTTATTTTATTTTTTACTGAATAATCTATTTTTTTTTAATTTGTAATATAATTCCATACAAATTTTAAACGTCTGTACTCAAAAGAAAAATAATAATAAATTGAAAGAAATAAAATAGTGTGTTTAAGAACACAAAATTGGGTGTTACAGAAACGACATTGCTAGCTTCGTATCAAACTGAAGGTTACCAAATGGTGCAAAAGAACTTATTTAAGAACTTTTACCTCAAAAAATTTTTTATGCAAGGCATTTTTAATGAGTGATGCACTTATTGAGCACTCTGTATAGTAAACAAATGGAAAACTTTTATTTAAATACTTGATCCATAGTGTATAGGACACTGAGTGGCTGATAGCTACAATATATAATTGAAATCTATTTTCTTTTGAAACACTACATTTAAGCAACATGCAACAATTTTTTTATAGTAAAAATATCTCTCCATGCATACATACAATATGTTATCAGAATGTTTTGAAACCGCCTATAACTGTATGGAGTCAAGGATGTTAGTATGTCAAACCTTCTTGTTACTAAGTAATAATAATAACATCTCTATTCCTTATTCTAATCACGAGGATTAGCCCAAAAGTTGAAGACTTGTGCGGGAGAATGGGCGGCATATTAGTATTAAGCAGGCCGCATTTGCGCTCAGGAACAACTTACGTTAGGTAGACCCTAACACCATTCAGCACAGAAATGAAGGAAACGTGGAAAACCTCATTAATTAAGTGGATGGTTAAACGTCGACCAGTATCAATCTCTCTCATTCATCCTAGCCAGCATTCCTTCACTCTAGCATAACCGCAGAGTGAATGGCAGTCTTATCCATTAGTATAGCTGATCTACGGTCTACCGGCCGCGGAATATGATCCCACGGCGAACTGATCACATGGATTCAAGTACTGATGCCTTAAACCGATCTACTACTAATCGATGCAAGTGCGATTTAACATTTAAGTGCAAAGTCAGTACTGCTGCTAATAAATTTAAATATACAAATAACATTATATACAGTATGCGCCAAAAGTATGGAATAAATTCAATAAAAACGAAACAATTATTTTTTGGGAAAAATCCTCGAACAGGTCGATTTTTAATTAAAAAAATACATATTTTAGCGTAAAATGCGATTTCCAAATGTCATTTGTTTTCGAGTAATGATGCCATCGATTTTTTTTTAAATGGAAAAACCATATTTTTTTCATTGATTCTGAAAGATCGTTTAATTCTCCATCAGACAGTACTAAAATTTTGCCCTCTTACATAGGAAAGTTTTCGAGTAAATGACGATTGAATGTTAGAAAACGTAAATCAATTAAAATAAAGCAAAAACGTTATCAAGTTTAGTTTTTCGAATTCCATAGTTCTTTTATGGATCACGTAGGTGAAAATCTTTGCAAAGTGTCATTGTCACACCGACTTTCTAATAAGTATTGTAAGCGACATAGAAATTATTATTCAATTTAAAGTATTATGGCACATTTAACTGTTACTCAAAGAATTGAAATTTTAATTCTTATCGGATGCGGGAATATGACTAGAACTCAGCAGGAAGTTTGCGATTTATTTAATGAAAAATATCCAGATCGCCCTATCAGCCAATCAACAGTAAGGTAGAGTCTAAATTTAGAGAAACTGGCAGTGTTGTAAATATTCCAAAACCTGGACGTCCAAGCATTAATGAAAATCAGAAACAGAACATTTTGATAAGTATGGTGGATAATCCTCATAATTCTTCACGATTGGTTGCATTAAACAATGACACTAGTCAGAGCACAGTGCTACGTATCTTGAGGAAGGAAAAATATCATCCCTACAAAATTCAACTTGTGCAGGAACTCAATGAAGATGATCCGGATCGCCGCTTACACTTTTGCGAAATTCTAATGGATTTATGTCAAGGAAATAGAAATTTACACCGGCAAATACTTTTTTCAGATGAGGCCACATTTTGTCTGAATGATACAGTAAACCGTCAAACTTGCAGATATTGGAGTCGGAAAAATCCTCATTGGATGGCAGAGGCACATACCCAACACCCTCAGAAATTAAATGTGTGGGCTGGAATAGTTGACGACTGAATAGTAGGGCCATTCTTCTTTGAAGGAACCCTTACAGGACAAAGATATTTAGAGTTTCTAGAAAATGATCTTGTTCTAGCCCTTGCAGTAATTTCCCCTAACGATAATGACCCTGACATTCCTGACGATACCATATGGTTTCAGCAAGACGGTGCACCTCCGCACTATGCGCGCCCTGTACGAGATTTTTTGGACAACTGTTTTCCTGTGAGGTGGATCGGCAGACGCGGACCGATAGAATGGCCTGCAAGATCGCCAGATCTTACACCTCTTAACTATTTTTTATGGGGATACTTGAAGTCAAAAGTGTACATTAATAAACCACGTAATTTAGAAGAACTTCAAAATCGCATTCGGGACGATATACGCAGAGTTACCCCAGAAATCATTCATAATGTGCAAGAAGAATTTCTTCACAGACTTACGCATTGTCAAGAAGTTGGTGGATGGCAATTCGAACATTTAATTTAAGTATAAAATTTAATCAATTGTGTTTTATTTTACATACCTCAGAATTGTTACTTTTTTATGGATAAAATTTACGTTTTCTAACATTCAATCGTCATTTACTCGAAAACTTTCCTGTGTAATAGGGCAAAATTTTAGTACTGTCTGATAGAGAATTAAACGATCTTTCAGAATCAAGGAAAAAAATATGTTGTTGCCATTTAAAAAAAAATCGATGACGTCATTACTCGAAAACAAATGACATTTGAAAATCGCATTTTCCGCTAAAATATGTATTTTTTAAATTAAAAATCGACCTGTTCGAGGATTTTTCCCAAAAAATAATTGTTTCGTTTTTATTGAATTTATTCCATACTTTTGGAGCATACTGTATAAGACGATAAAATGTTATTTTATAGTCGACCAAAAAAGGTTAATTTCGGGAGACGATTATGGAAAAAATTAGAAATTATTTGAAGTGATATTAAATTTGGAAAACTTTTGCATAGTTAGTATTGATTTCTATAGAATTTGATTATTAAACAAATTTATCCTTTTGAGTTGTCATTGTGCAGTCATTGTGGTGTCAACATATATTTCTTCTTTGGTGTCGTTTTGTGTAGCTGATGGAGGCAGAAATGTCTGAAAACTAGATAAAAAAGGAATTATTACTATACTATATTCGGATGGCGTTATCAGAGCCCAAATCTAAGCTATTACCATCAAAACCTCGATTGACCTATGAAAAGGAATTATTTAATTCAAAGAAATATTAAGATTTTCAGAAAAATTAATGAAAAGTCTTCAAGTTTATGGTAGTATTATTCAATGTCTAAAAGTACCATACTGGTGAATGAAATGATCATTTGAAAGTAAGGATGAACTGAGAAGCTGCTTAAAATTATGTTAGTATCAATCGAACTTGAACTGTTTGTAGATGCATAGCAAGGCCCACAATTTTCAACGCGGAAGACGTGATAAAATTTCTACAAACTGATGAAGATGACGAATATTTCCTTGTCAAGGTAAAACTCTAACCTCTAAAATGAATGTGTATATAACTCGTTTTGCTTACAGGTTATAGTATAGCTATAACGGGTTTACATGGATCGGCCCGTTCCGAGTTACACAGATTAGAACATGGGAACATTACAACGAACGACAAAGTGTAATGCATATTTTCCATCTGCACATCAAGACCAAGATAGACGAGTCGTTCTATATCACGAATAAGAAATCTAGAGACAACGACTTGAGTATTATACATCGCTCTACGCTCTCAAAACGTGCCCCATAACAAATTTTTCATCAACAACAAATGTACCTATGCTTCCACCATTCTGCAGTTATGATGGTTGCAAATTTTGGCGCAGACTTGGTAACAGTAAAGCGGGTGGGTGGTTGGAAATCTTCTTCCGTAGCAGAGATATACATTGAACAATCAGTGGCCAATAAGATTGCTGCATAAGAAGGCATACTTAACAGCGTGGAAAATTCGACCATTGAGGCCAATACATCGGTATCCTGATCGGAGCAAAAAAATGATTATCCCTTTCTAATCCATATTTCTGGGAATTTTAATTGTAATATTAATATTTGTATTCACAAATGGTAAGTAATGATTTAAATTAGAGGTTGTAAGTAATTAAAATCTCTTTATCTATCTATGGTGTTAAAGTATCATTTTATCTACCTTTGAGGTTAAAGTACTACTTTATCTACGATTTTTAGTAGAGGAAAGGTAACTTTAACATTACTATAGAAAAAAATAGATTTAGTGTCTTACATAATATGGTAAAATACACTTATCAGTCAACAACAAATACAGTAGTCGTAAGTCAACTAAGGGAGAATTGAGAAATTTAGCACCTATAATTTAAGTACCAAGAATATAGAAAAATAACGAATGAATGTATTAGATATAGGTACAGTATACCTCAGTGTCTTCTGTTTCATAAGGTGCTACATTGTAGACGCCTCTTACATTTAAATTACGAATTCTTAAAGATTTCTCGGTTACCTTAAATCTTTCGAAGAAAAACCGACAGGTTTAGTTTTTCCAGTACTATTGTAAAGGTAAATAAAATAAATATGTGGGACACCAGAAAGTTTTAACGTGATGTACTTACTTTAACACTGCAGTAAACTGCAGCTTTAACAGCAGGAAAGAAATAAGTCGTAATAACGCGGATTCGCAAATCAAAATTGCTTTAAAAGAATTGAATATCCATTATAGCCAAGAAAATCCGCTCAGCCGTGCCCCGGAAATAGCAGTCGTAAATCTGATCACAAATTTAAATTCGAAATTGAATTTCTTGAAATGCACTGCAATGGTATCGGAGAAATTGACTGAGATTCAATATTCAATAGCTAATGAGATGTGTCTCAAACAGAAATTTGAATGTGCACTTGTACCTTGACTATCTGGTATAAATTTCACTCTGCCATTGTCCATTTCTAATTTAATTTGCTTTATATGGGCTTCACAATTAAATGAGAATAAAAAATATTCATTACGGTGTTCCCTTCGCTTTTCCTAATGCTCCTCTGAATACATATTTTTTGAAAGGCCGCACTTCAGTCTGTTCATCAAAGACGAACTTTCATTATTATTATTTTATGTTACGTACAGAATATATTTCCAACTTATATACTTAATATGAAATTATATAACATCACTGTAATAGATCAGTGATTGAAATTACTATTATTACTTATGATTTTCAGATAAGTGGATTGACAACATAATTTGTGAATATAAATATGTAACATATATGAGATTATCTAGTTTGCTTTGTATTGATTTTCCAATCTAAGGCCCGCTACAGACTATGCGTGAATTTGCGATTCGTTATGCGCTATGCGTGATATGCGAGGAATTCGCGAATAGTGTGTAGGGTCTTGTTCGTTAAAAATCCATTCATAAAAACCCCACACGCGATGCACGAACTCATTACAAACCACGCATCGCGAATCGCGAATTCACGCATAGTCTGTAGCGGGCCTAAGAATATAAGTTCAGCTGTAATATTGCGTATAGGTTGTTTCTTCAAATATATTGAATTTTTTAGTCTTTATTACTTTACAAGTCTAAAGATTGACATAATCTATACTTGATTCATGAAATGAATAATATATTTTTACTGCAACAAATCTACAAAATCTAAAAATAAAATTAATATACTATGAGTAGATATTGTGGGTGTAATGCAGCGCTGGTCAACAAAAACATTAAAGCAATAATATTAGTGTATAAATAAAGTTACAGATTAGGGAGCTAAAGTTAATGGTAACAATTCGAATTTATGACTCGGAGACATAACGAAATAGTTTAGCGAATTCACAAGTGTTTCAATTAAAAACTACAGATTCAATTAATTGAAAATATTTTTTAATTCTGTATTCAGACTGGTCTGTTTTTCATATTTCACCATTGACATCTCGAAAACCGTAAAATATACAGGGTGGCTCAAATTTGAAAAAAGTTACGCCTCATCATGCCATTAAGATAAATCAGCTGCCATTACTGAAATACTGTAAAAAACTGAAAATAGCGATTCTAGAAAATGCCCTTTCTATTGAAAAATAATGACGCGAGAGATCTTCTTCAAAAATTTTTTTACAGTATTTCGGCAACGGTAACAGATATCTTGGATCTGATTTATTTATCTTAATGACCATCAAAAGGTGCAACTTTTTTCTAATTTAAGCAGCCCTGTATACGTTACCTGTATACTATA
This sequence comes from Monochamus alternatus, assembly GCA_037114965.1. Lineage (NCBI taxonomy): Eukaryota > Metazoa > Arthropoda > Insecta > Coleoptera > Cerambycidae > Monochamus > Monochamus alternatus. The sequence continues at coordinate 56,894,591 of CM073426.1, read as the reverse complement.
CTGTTACCCTGTATATTTTATAAAAAATTAATAATTTTTATATTAATATAGTAACTGAAGCATTTATGCAAATGCAAAAACTTCTCTCACATCTAAAAAAAAGACCATATCTTTTACTGGCCTTATTAATTATTTGAGTTTTTCCACTTGTAACTGCATTACACCTATCCTTCAAGTTTTAATTTTATATTTCTTCATGCTATCACAGTGTTTATATAGCCCGCACTTTATTCGCAGATGATAATGGGGCGCACTTAGGACGCTAAGTTAATGCTTGTAGAATCCGAGGTGCAAAGATATACATACACAAAGTTAAAATCAACGTCTTACCTTGTACTGGTAATTTATAATATCCAACATCCAACAATTCATATTAAGTTTACAAAACACTCTAAAGAAATAGCTGTAGTACTGGAATAACAGTGAATAATTCACTAATAATCTATTTCAGTTTCGAAAATGTATGTTCAACGTCCACAGAGGTCACTGGGGGTATATTTAAGGTATATATAATTTTTCATGAATGACACATTTAGCGTGGATTCAGAAAAGATCTACTATATGGTATAAAGTCAAGAAATCCCGGATTGTTCTGCAAAAAGGTATCAATTTTTTGTTCACACATTCCGCACTAGGTCTTTATAAATGGAAAATAAATTGTCGCACATAAAAAGGCAGGAAATACTTATCGTTCTTTTTTAAGTGTTAAAATAAAATGTATCCTCATACCTCGCTTATCACAAATAAATAATTTCTTTTATTTATTGATTACTTTTATTTTAGAGAAAAATGAATGAAAATATTACCTTAACAGCAACATTAGATCCCTATTACCAAAAATTGACGATTTGAGGGAGCATATTTCGCATGCAAAATATTCAATACTGTGCTTGTGTGAAACCTGGGGCTCCTTTGTTATAGACGATAATATTGTGCAGTTAGAGGGATATAACCTAGTAAAGAGAGGTTAGGCAGAGGAGGAGGGGTTTGTATCTATATAAAAAAAGATATTTCACTCTGAATATATAATAGAAGAGTCATGGATCAAATTAAATTTAAACAGGCAGCAATTTGCAATCGGTGTATTGTATAGCCGATTTTTATTACATAGAATTTTTAAATGTATTAGAACAAAAATTATCTTATTTATTACCTCAGTTTGATGACGTTTTTGTGTCGGCGATTTCAATATAGACATGTTAAAAAAGAATTCTTCGCCATTCTGCAAATTTAATTTGTATTAGACGCATATAACAATTAATAAATAATCCTACCCACACAACTATGAATTGTCAGTCCTTAATTGATTTAATAATTACTAGTAGTCATAATTGTGATATTATAGAAAATATAAATGGAATTAACTCTTGTCAGCGATCGTATCATAACTTAGTATACTGTAGACTAAATATAACACAAAACGTATCTTCGCCCACCTATAAAAAAAGAAGGGACTAAATGTTTTAATAAAGATTTCTTCAACATGGATTTAAACTCTATACGTTTCGAATATATTTATGAATTAAACAATATTAATAATAAAGTCGCGGGTTTAAAAAATATGTGGATATATGTCCATCTGATAAATATTTACAACATACAGAACAAAATTATACCTTCTTCTCTGAAATGTGCTGATGACCTGAAGAATTATTACATAAATTCTATACCTATTGTATCGCCAGATCGAGATTTAATTGAATTTTATAAAAACAACTCAAAACTAAATGTACCTTTATTTGAATTTAAACATGTTGAGGATTTTGTTATTCAAAGTATTTTATATGAGGGACTTAATATTAAACTAATTTTGCTAAGCTGTCCTACTATCTTGCCATTCTTAATTCATATTATAAGTACATGTATTACAGACGGTGTATTTCCTGATTCATGGAAGCAAACCTTAATAATTCCTATATCAAAAAATAATAATCCACTGGAGTTTAAAGATTTACGTCCTATTAGTATACTACCTGTTTTATCAAAGGTCTTGGAAAGAGTAATAGATTTTCAAATTCGAGAGTTTGTATCTACGTTTAATATTTTGCCAGAAGTTCAGTCTGGTTTTCGTCCTTCCCATAGTTGTAAATCCGCTTTACTAAATATAGTTGTTCATATTTTAAGGGGCATGGATAGAAAAGAAATCACAGTACTAGTTCTTCTTGATTTTTCCAAGGCATTTGACACAATAAATCATGAAACGCTATTGTCTATTTTAAAATATGTTGGAATATCTGAAACAGTTGTTATTTTACATTTTTTGCAAAATTATTTATGTAACAGATACCAAATGACAAAAATTAATGACACCAACTCTACACCACTGAAAATATCTTCTGGTGTGTTCAATTTTGGTTCCTCGTTCGTTTAAGATCGTTTAATTCTCTATCAGACAGTACTAAAATTTTGCCCTCTTACATAGGAAAGTTTTCGAGTAAATGACGATTGAATGTTAAGAAAACGTAAATTTTATCCATAAAAAAGTAACAATTCTGAGGTATGTAAAATAAAATACAATTGATTAAATTTTACACTTAAATTAAATGTTCGAATTGCCATCCACCAACTTCTTGACAATGCGCAAGTCTGTGAAGAAATTCTTCTTGCACATTATGAATGATTTCTGGGGTAACTCTGCGTATTTCGTCCCGAATGCGATTTTGAAGTTTTTCTAAATTACGTGGTTTATTAATGTACACTTTTGACTTTTGTCCAAAAAATCTCGTACAGGGCGCGCATAGTGCGGAGGTGCATCGTCTTGCTGAAACCATATGGTATCGTCAGGAATGTCAGGGTCATTATCGTTAGGAAAAATTACTGCAAGGGCTGGAACAAGGTCATTTTCTAGAAACTCTAAATATCTTTGTCCTGTAAGGGTTCCTTCAAATAAGAAAGGCCCTACTATTCTGTCGTCAACTATTCCAGCCCACACATTTAATTTCTGAGGGTATGTGCCTCTGCCATTCAATGAGGATTTTTCCGACTCCAATATCTGCAAGTTTGACGGTTTACTGTACCATTCAGACAAAATGTGGCCTCATCTGAAAAAAGTATTTGCCGGTGTAAATTTCTATTTTCTTGACATAAATTCATTAGAATTTCGCAAAAGTGTAAGCGGCGATCGGGATCATCTTTATTGAGTTCCTGCACAAGTTGAATATTGTAAGGATGATATTTTTCCTTCCTCAAGATACGTAGCACTGTGCTCTGACTAGTGTCATTGTTTAATGCAACCAATCGTGAAGAATTATGAGGATTATCCACCATACTTATCAAAATGTTCTGTTTCTGATTTTCATTAATGCTTGGACGTCCAGGTTTTGGAATATTTACAACATTACCAGTTTCTCTAAATTTAGACTCTACCTTACTGACTGTTGATTGACTGATAGGGCGATCTGGATATTTTTCATTAAATAAATCGCAAATTTCCTGCTGAGTTCTAGTCATATTCCCGCATCCGATAAGAATTAAAATTTCAATTCTTTGAGTAACAGTTAAATGTGCCATAATACTTTAAATTAAATAATAATTTCTATGTCGCTTACAATATTTATTAGAAAGTCGGTTTTGCAAAAATTTTCACCTACGTGATCCACAAAAGAACTATGGAATTCGAAAAACTAAACTTAATAACGTTTTTGCTTTATTTTAATTGATTTACGTTTTCTAACATTCAATCGTCATTTACTCGAAAACTTTCCTATGTAAGAGGGCAAAATTTTAGTACTGTCTGATAGAGAATTAAACGATCTTTCAGAATTAAGGAAAAAAATATGGTGTTGCCATTTAAAAAAAATCGATGACGTCATTACTCGAAAACAAATGACATTTGAAAATCGCATTTTACGCTAAAATATGTATTTTTTAAATTAAAAATCGACCTGTTCGAGGATTTTTCCCAAAAAATAATTGTTTCGTTTTTATTGAATTTATTCCATACTTTTGTCGCATACTGTATACTCTGTACACATCTAGTTTTACGCAAATACCACAATATTGTAAAATACATTTTTATGCTGACGATACTCAACTGTATACATCTTTTAATTCTTGTGACTATTTGGAGGCTTTAAAAAATATAAATAGTGACATTTCCTCTATTGTTAATGTATCTAAACGCCATTCACTAAATATTAACGCCAGCAAGACATCGGTACTTGTTTTTGGCCTACCTAAAATACGATCAGCTATAACTCAACATATTATGATAAACGTTGACGGTAAACAAATAACTCCGGTGAAGTCTGCTAAATGTTTAGGACTTATTATTGATACAAACCTAAAATTTAAGACCCATATTAACAAATGTATTCGTTCTGCATATGCAAAAAAAAGCAATATATAGTAATAGATTCTTTCTTACCCAAAAAATAAAAACTATTTTATGTGAATCATTAATATTGTCTAAATTTAACTTTTGTGATGTGGTGTATGGGCCTCGTATATATGTTGAGGACGGTAGAAGAATTCAGGTTTTACAAAACTCTTGTCTTCGGCTAATTTTTGGTATAAGACGTAGACAACATATTTCTCATAAACTTGGCGATGTAGGATGGTTAAATATGTCTCGTCGACGTTTATTGCATTCTGCTTGCCTCTTTAAGAAAATTTTAGATAATAAATTGCCTAAATATCTTCATAGAAAAATAGCATACAGAACAGATGTACATAATTTGAATTTACGTCACTCACACCTCCCTGCCATCGATGTACATATATATTTTTGCTATTTTATTTGCTTGACTTACAGCTTAAGATGAAAAACAGAGGTTAAGTCAGGCGTAACCCTCTGATCTCCGGCTTTTTTCATTATTGTGTATATTAACTATTTTTGTAAATGTGTTGAAAATAAAGACCATTTATTATTATTATTATATAAAAGCCATTATTTACTGCGTTATTTATGGAATATACAGTTGCTTCAAAACGATGAAAAACTGATTATTGTCTAAGCATGTCTAAATAAAAACAACACCCCTGAGCCTTGATTCTTGAATGTGGTGAGTATATTATTATCTATGTGGTTATTTGCAATTCTTGAATCTTTATATTCCTTAAGTAAAAACCATGAGAAATAATTCTCCAATTTTTTATGGGAAATAGCTACAATAAGAATGATCAAGGATACAGATTTGCATTTTCTCATAAGAATCTGTCACTTTCTGAGGGAATATGTTCCACTAAACACGAGAATCGAGCCCTTGTAGGTAAATAAATGAGACGTTTCTATCGATTGGCTGGCATGAATGATCCTAAATTTGCTTTAATATAACTAAAGTAGGTATATTTAAATATTAAGACCCTCACCAAGTCCGGACCTGAGATCTGCGAACGAAGTGCGGGTTTTAGTTATTTATTATAGTCTGTGTATAACAATGTTGTTTATATTTAGCAATTTCTTTGTATTAACATATCAACAGTCGATTGAATTTGATAGGTACTGTAGTTTTCGCTGTAAGACAATGTGCAATCAGTATTATGCAATTAATTTATAAGTCTAAGAATTGACGAACAATTTTCAAAAATACTTTTTCCTTCAATGTGTTTGTTAAGTACCTATACAGAGATATATATATATATATATATATATATATATATATATATATATATATATATATAGAAAAAAGTCACAGGCGTAGAAGTTGCAGTTTAAGAAAGATGCTTCCAGATTTGCGATATTGATAATTGAAATTCACTAGTATATTTTTCATTCTGTTGTAAAGGTAAAAAACTATAAAAAAACTGAAAAGCTATGGCTGTTTCGGAAACGATGCATTTCATGTGCATTTTAATATGGACTTCCTTACAAAGTATCATGGTTTTTAAATTAATTAAAAACTGCAATGAAATACATGAATGCAAATTTAAAATTTGATGGAAATAATTCTTCTTTTTAAATGTGAATATTCGCCGCACCTCTGTCAAACTGTTTTTTTCTGTCGTACAATACTAAATTGTAGCCAGAGTGAATACGTTGTATTCATCAATAATATTCAGTACAATATTGTGTAATCAGTAAGTATTGAATACTTTTATCTGATACCTGATATTCAGTATTCATTACGCTCTATTCAGGATTCAGTACTCGAAAACAGCATTCATGTAAAAGTATTCTATGAAGTTAGGGTATCCATGAATACCCAAGTTCTCATGAATACTGAGCATTCATAATTATTGGAGTATTCATGAAACCTAAGGGCTGTGGTTGTTCTTGCACTATATTTAAGTCAAATTGCTAAATATCAGGTTTTTAATTTATCTCTCTTTCATAGTTATCCAGCTTAAACTTTTACAATATTAAAACACAGAAGACATATTTTTACATGTATTTAATTAGATTTATTTAAATATTAATTTACACATTGTACATCGGTACACAAAAAAAAGTATCATGTGCGGTGGACTATACAGCACCATACATGTTTTTTGGGTCGCTGAATCCGACTCCGTAGTCGGTTTGACACTATCACGTCAACGTTCGACCTTAACCTAAAAAAAGTTCTAAAATCGTCGATTTTCACTTTATTTATTTATTCTAATAATTGCCCAACAGATTAAAAATCCAATAAGAGGACAACTATAAGTACCTACTATAGTAGTAAAAAATCATACTAATAACATACTAATCTAAACAAATAATGCTGCTGCTTAAAGATAATAATACGAAACAAAGGAATAAAAATGTTATTCTACATAGAATAATATAACTCGAGTACAAGCAGGTTACCCGACCTGTAATCACATAACCTCAAACCTTTCAATCCCCACCAAACCATATATCTGGTGGAAAAGAAGATCTAGGACCTAGCTGACTAATGATAAGATGTGAATATGAACTTGAATCCCAAAACAATTTCAACCTGTAACCTCTTAACCTGATAACCTCAAACCCCTTAACTCTAAAAACCTTATATCGGATGGGTTTTAAAATGTAACACGCAGCAAACTGATGTTTTTGAGTGTAATGTAAATATGATCCTAATCTAGGATTCTCCAACCTCATAACCCTCTTATCCTATAACCGTAATTGTTTAACTCCAAAGGCCCTTGATCAAGGCTGCTAGACGCATCGACATGATAAACATGTGTGAATATCAGGTGACCAAATATAAATCGACAGTACTGTCGACGAAGTGAATTGACAGCTGTCAACTGTCAATTTTTCCAATCTGGCATGAGAATTGAATTCAGCGACCTCAAGAGCCCAAACTCTCAATGTCAACAGAGAATATTTACTTCTCTATTCTTCGTTGACAGTGAATTGACTGCTGTCAACTGTCAATTTTTCCAATCTGAGATTAGAATTGAATTCAGCTCCATCCCAAAAGCCCAAACTCTCAATGTGAAGAGAGGATATTTACTTTTATATTCCTCGTTGACAGTCAATTGACAGCTGTCAACTGTCAATTTTGCCAATCTGACATGAGAATTGAATTCAGCGACCTCAAGAACCCAAACTCTCAATGTCAACAGAGAATATTTACTTTTATATTCCTCGTTGACAGTCAATTGACAGCTGTCAACTGTCAATTTTGCCAATCTGGCATGAGAATTGAATTCAGCTCCCTCAAAAGCCCAAGCTCTGAATGTGAAAAGAGAATATTTACTTTTCTATTCTTCGTTGACAGTGTATTGACAGCTGTCAACGGTCAATTTGTCCAATCTGAATCCAGTGACCTCAAAAACATTACCATATATATTAGAATAATTAAAATATGCTTTTGATATCTGTAAATAGTATTGAAAATGAATAGTTTTGCAATGGGTCAGGGGAGCTTTGGCAGCTCCGTAGCTGCCAAAATGTTCATTTTGGCACTTTGTGCCCATGAAGACTTATGTTCAGGATGACAAAATCTACATCATATCAAAAATTGAGATAATTTGACAGAAACCCAATTTCCATAAGATTATTGCGGGGTCCTTTAAAAGCAAATGCTGTTCCAGACATGCCACAATTTGATGGTAAATTATATATAATATAGTTATAATATTAATTGTTGTATTAGGTAACGGCAATTTTTCTGTAAGTGCACTTGAGAATCCCAAACCAGGACCATCTACAGAATTAGTTGTATCTGGAGATGAAGACCAGAGCTATCATTGTGAAGAAAAAATAATAGGTATTTTATTATCAAATTGATTTAAATGAAACAACAAATGAAACAAATAACAAATGTATATTAACATTAAAGAAAAAGGGTTTCAGTAAATGTTAAATAAACATAAGAGGTAACTAGTACTTATTTTAATATGTTTTACACCACAGTGTTCTTTATGATTTTTGTGTTATTATAGTTATTTAAAAAGTAATTTTACAAATTTGTTAGAGAAACACAAGTTCTGAACTATTACCATTTTTTTTTTGTAGATATCCGCACTCGAATTAGTTTGTTGGCCATGGGAAAAGTGAAACGTCGGATTGAATTATCACCAGAAGGTTATAAATTTTACAGAATCGCAAAAAGTATGGTACAAAAAGTCAGACAACTATTTGATGAAAATGCATCTAATAAACAAAGATTAGAAGAAGCTGAGAAAGTTGCAAATAGTGAGGAATTTTTAAAATGGAAAGTAAATAATGCTACTTGGCATTTTATTCAGTTCCAATTAAAACATCAAATAAAAAGCAATAGAGGACGCAGATTTTTTAATAAAATTTTTGGCTTATCACTTTTAAAATAGAGCCCAAAGTACTACAGATTACTACAGAAAACATTTGCTTTTCTGAGTAGGAAGACCTTAATGGATCTATTAAGAAAAATACCGTTCCGCTGCGGATTAAATACTCATATATTAAATACTTTAAGGGAAACTGTTCGAAACATGTCCGATTTTGATCGCCGCTGTTACCTTCTTTTTGACGAGATGTGGAAGCATCACTTACCTAAAATCAAAAAGAAGATACTATTATAGGCTTTGAAGATAACGGATCTCAGGAACGACCAAAATTTGTGGAGTCATGGTGTTTATGGCACGAGGGAACTGAAAAAAGTGGAAGCAGCCAAGAATTTACAAAATTTTTTTAGGAGGTCATAAAAAGTCTTTGAAATTGGATTAAAAGTAATGGCTACAGCGAGTATTACATTATTATCAAATTTAGTTAACAAATCATTTACTTATTATTGTTTAGAGATATGCGATCAACACAGCACAAATTGTTCAGCAATAAGAAATTTAAGAAAATCCACTAATGAAGAATTCATAGGAAGAAATGAAGAAATTCGTCTCTTCGGATTTTCTGTAAATGGAGAAAAAATTATACTCTATTCGACCCCCCTTACCTGTTAAAGAGGTTACGTAATATCCGGCGAGATGTTGGAAGAAGAAGACGTGTGGAGTAGGAGCTCTTCAAGTGAAAGTGAAAACTTAGCGGAAACAAGAAATATTTGCAGCATATGCAAGAAAAGCGTAAAGAATAAAGTGCAATGTAAAAAGTGTAAGTTGATTTTTCATCCTGGTTGCATGGTGAACGCAAATAAAGTGCAAAACAGGACGTGTACACACGAGGTTGCAGATCGTCAGGATATTATAGAAAAACTAATGTTGGAAATAAAGTACTTAAAAAAGGTAAAAAAACAGCAGGAAGGTAGAATTGAGACTTTAAAGGAAAATAACAAACTACTGGAAGAAAATAGTAAATTGCTAAAGGAAAACTATGAACTTCTTCATGAAAAAGTAGAGAGGTTAACAGCTAAAGGCGCCAAAACATACAGTGCCATGGTCCGTAGTGAGGTGTCGCACCAACAAAAAAACGAAATACCTCGACAGGCAATACGAAAAACTAAACAGATAACCACAGCAAATAGTCAACAAAAACAGCCTTCTGAAAATTCACAACCTGTAGCTGATATCTTTGACATAAGGCAAGGTCCATCAACGAGTTCATCCAGCAATCCAAGCGATGAAACAATTGAAGGAGCACAGAAGAATGAGACAACATCTCAGAGAGAAAAGGACGGAGAATGGCGAGTGAAAAGTAAACATAGAAACGTCAGCAATAGAAACAGAAAACCTCTGTTCTATGGAACATCACGCGACACAAATAATATTAAAGGAATTCCTCGCAAAATATGGTTTTTTGTATCTAGACTAGATCCGCAAATGACGGAACAAACATTAAAAGATGCGATTAAAAATAAATGTACAAACGTCCCAGATGCAGATATAGTAGTGGAAAAACAAGATGTTTTTCATAAATTTCAAAGCGCATTTAAAGTAGGCTTGCCAATAAATTTAGAGGAACAGGCGAAATCCCCAGTTTTTTGGCCACTAGACTCTAAAGTAAACATGTTCAATTTTTTTCTCCAGCGGAAAAAAGAAAACCCAAATCGTTAAAAAGTAAAAAAGTTAGTCTGATACATCAAAACGTACAATCAATAGGAAACTGCGTTGACGAGTTAAGTGCACTTATGTGTGAATTTCCAGAATGCATTTTCTTGGGGATTACAGAACATTGGAAGTCAGAGGTTGAATTGCAGTGTTATGGTATTAGTGATTTTAAATTAGTGTCGTATTTCTGTCGGTCTCATGGACAACATGGTGGTGCAGCAATATATGGTAAAAACTGTATCCAAGGAAAACCAAGAAAAGAGTTAAATAGTTTATCTGTTATTTATGAATTTGAGTGTGCTGTGGCAGAATTCACTGTAAGTAAACATAAAGTTTTAGTAATAACAATTTATAGACCACCAGGAGCAAACGTTGAACTATTTTTAAACAAAATGGAAGAGTTATTAATAAATATAGTGGAAGAGAATAAACTGATTTTTATCGTGGGTGATTTTAACATTGATTTTGTTGGAAATAAAAAGTCAAAAAGTGACTTATTATTATTGTTGAACTCTTTTAATGTATTTCATACAGTTGATGAATATACCCGAATTACTTCAAGCTCAAGAAGCTGTATAGACAACATATTTACCAATTATGAATGTTATTATAAAGTTAATGTAATAAAATCTTGTATATCTGACCACACAGCGCAAAAAATTGAATTCTTTCTAGAAAACTACTCACAGAACCATATTGTATATCGTAGATTTTTTTCAGAAGATAATAAATTAAATTTTAGAAATAAATTACAAGCCCAAACCTGGGCCCATGTATTAAACTGTGACAAAAAATATGTAAATTTGCAGTGGAACGAGTTCAGTACTACATTTCTGTTGTTGTTCAACGAATGTTAAACCCTTTAAAATTAGTAAAAATCAAAAATAAACTGAAAGAAGATATAATAATAACTCCTGAATTACGGGACTGTAAAAACAGGTTAGATGCTCTATTTGTAGTATCTAGCGTAAATAACAATTATAAAGCCACGTATAATAAAACTGAAATAGAATATAACAAATTGTTGTCACAAAATAGAACTAAAAGTTACGAACAAAAAATTAAGAATTCAGATAATAAAAATAAGTGCATGTGGGGTATTTATAGAGAAATTACAGGAAAAGAAATCGTAAACAAAAATATGCAAATAAAAGGTGATCCTGAAAATAGTGAAACTATGGACTTAACTTCTGTTTCTGAAGAAGAAATTATCGAACTTGCAGCACAAGTAAAGAACAAACATAGTAGTGGAGAAGATGAAATCCCTACAAGCTTAGTAAAGTTTTATATAAACGAAATTAAACACCCTCTAAGTTATATAATAACCAACTCTTTGCATCAAGGGATTTTTCCTGAACGACTAAAATTGGCTCTTATAAAACCATTACATAAGAAAAGTGATCCGGAAGTGATAGACAATTATAGGCCGATTAGTTTGTTACCATCCTTCTCGAAATTATTTGAATTAGCCATGTGCACAAGGCTTATACATTTTTTAAATAGTTGTAATTTACTCAACAAAACACAACACGGTTACATAAAGGGTAGGTCGATAATTACTGCAATATATCAATTCATTCAAAAAGTTATACAAGCATTAGAAAAAAAGAATATAGCAATGGGATTGTTTATTGATTTGTCCAAGGCATACGATCTTGTACAACATGACATCCTATTAACCAAATTAAGTAGATACGGGGTACGTGAGAATTCTTTAGAATGGATTCAGTCATACCTTAGGGGTAGACGACAACGTGTGCAGATACAGAAAGATGGGCAGGTATACAAATCTAATATAAAAGAAAATAATTTAGGCATAGCACAGGGAAGCATTTTAGGACCTGTTCTATTTGTAATTTATATAAATGATATTTATACTGTAACAGAAAATATCAATCAGTACATTGTAAACTATGCTGATGATTCTAATTTGCTGGCAGTTGCGGCACTCTACCCCGAAATAATGTCTGAATGTAATAGTTTATTTCTGGGAGTAAAAAAATACTTTGAAAACATAAAATTGACTCTAAATATGGAAAAAACAAACAGCATTTTATTTAGTACAAAGCAATCAAATATTGAAACACCTAATCATATAACACTACAAGATGCTAACATACCGGTGGTTAAATCCACAAAATTTTTGGGAATATATATAGATGAGTATTTGAATTGGGAAAACCAAATTGATTACTTATCATTAAAATTAAATAAAACATGTTACAGTATGAGGATAATAAGTAAATATTTAAATGTAGAGACCCAAAAAATCATATATTATTCAAACTTTGAATCAGTAGCAAAATTTGGAATATTGTTTTGGGGCAGCAGTGTCCACGTGCAAAAGATTTTTCTTATACAAAAAAGATTAATAAGAATAATTTATAAATTAAAATACAGAGAATCATGCAGAGGTATTTTTAAAGCAAATAAACTATTAACCGTAATTGCGTTGTATATATATGAATGTTTAATATTTGTTTTTAGAAATAAGAATTTATTTTGTGATAAAATAGTGAGTGATTCGCGTTATGTGCATGTGGCATATCCTATACATAGATTAACTTTAACAGAAAAAGGGCCTGAATATATGTGTTTGAAAATATTTAACAAGCTTCCACAGTATCTAAAATTAACAACAAATTTTAAACTGTATAAAAAAGACATAAAAAAATTATTAGTGGACATGGAACCATATAATGTGAATGACTTTCTATAATTGTCTTCTTACATTTTTATTTGTATATTGTGTATAATGTACATAAGTATGTCTTTGACGCTGTTTCACCTCTTGTTATAAACCTTTTGTGAAATAAAGTAGATTATTATTATTATTATTATTATTATTAATAATATGTTAGAAGCAAAAGTTAAATTCAACTGGAAACAAAATAATGATCAAGTTAGTACTAAAATATGTGTGTATGTTTATCGCAGATTGCCTATTGGGAAGATTTAATCGCACTGTATGAGCTTGATGTCGGTGATTATCACACACAAATGTTACATAAATTAACTAATAATTATATTTATAAAACTCAAAAAAATTTCTTTCTTCGATAATGTGAGGTATAGTTAGACTTGGCATGTACATATACAATTTCATTAGCTGAATTTTTAATTACATTTTGATTTCTTGTTTCAAGAAGTGGACACCTTCCTGATGGTGCAGCAGATACTGCCGACTTTCTTCTGCTTGTCGATAAAGTATTCGACAGTGTACATTGTTAAGATGTGCTGTCAAAGAAAATTCGTCGCATGTGGAATCTTGGTATGAAGCCATAAAGGTATTTGAATGTGCTAATTTTTTTTCTGAAAGAAGACAAGAATTCATATCACCCACTGTAAAAAATTGGGTCAACAGATTACGTGGTTGTATTTATCTGTGGCAGAAATTAAGAGAGATAGGGTTTAACTTTCTGTGTAAAACAACATAATATGCTAGTAATGTGTGAGCGTTCACAATTAAATTTGATGGTTGCTTAAACGTTTTCTTTGAATCTGTTTTGCAATTTTTAATGTACATCGTTTTATATTACTTTTGCAGGATAAGCATCTATTTCTACAGAATGGTATTGTTATACAGAGTGTCCCGAATACACGTGTCGATATTAAAGGGGTTTGTATATTTGACCAAAAGCAACAGAAAACTCTTATAAAACAAACGAATATTTTTTCTAAAAATACATTTCAACAATAAAATGCGAAACTGGGTTACGAAATTACAAACTAAGGTACATCTAAGGTTAAGTGAAAGCTTCTTCAACGTTTTTTTATATTAGTATTAATCAAATAAACAACTGAAGTTTCCCAGAAAATCCTTAAAACTGAAACGTTCGACAATATTGTAGTGCTACTGTTAACCTAAAAGTATTATTATGTCGTTTAAACAAAATTTGATTTTTTTATAACTTCCCTATTCGGCAATATATAGCTACAATTGAAGGTTGTGAATGGGCAGTCAGATTTATAAGGAGATTTCCTTTAGCAATATCATAATTCTCAAATTCCATCACGAATATGACACAGACAAACGCTGACACAACTATGTCTAGTTCCCCATGGAGGCGTACCCAAGAGTTTAAGTGCAGTTTAAGACGAATTATACTCGACTATTTAATTGGTAAAAAAATAGTTTGATTATGAAGAACTATTGCCCCTAAAAAACAGACCTCCACTTAAAGTTACATTCTATATGTATCGTATATTTAATATTATTATTGAATCGATGTGTTTACTCCATTTTTATGATACTTAAGTTTATTCAGATTGAAATCAAAATTATTGCTAGTATTCTCATCTACATCACAAACATTGCGTGATGGGCGGGCAGAATATTGGCGTGGAGCATTATACTGTCATCCTGCTATTGACGCACCTAGACAAGCAGAAAATAATTGCTTTCCTTTTGTTACAATTTTAGTGGAAACAGGCTAGTCATTTAATTAATTATGTAGCTTTAGAGCGTGAAAAAAGAATATTTAATTATTTTTAAGCCTAGACATAAAATTTATAAGATTCAGAAAGTATAAAAGTCTTCTATATAAACTAAAAGAATATTTTGAGATAGATGGAACTGCATTTAATTGGTTTAAATCATATTTACATAATAGATACTAGAAGACAAAACTAAACAATTGTTACTCTGAGGTAAAGAGCATACACAATGGTGTACCACAGGGTAGTGTTTTGGGTTCTCTTCTGTTTATATGTTTCATAAATGATATTTTGCATTTGAATTTGGGCGAATGTAAAATTCATCTATTTGCTGACGATACTATTGTATACGATTCAGGTGTAGACATAAAAATATTGGCAGTCTATATGAATCTAGCTCTTCAAAGAATTAGTGACTGGTTTAATAAAAATAGAATAGTTGTAAATGTTAATAAATGTAAATATATGATTATAAAAAGTAAAAGAAGTGTAATTCAAGATAAAATTTTGGTCAAGTTTGATGATTATAATCTTGAACAAGTCTCCAGTATAAAGTATCTAGGAGTTGTAATTGATAACAAACTCATCTTTAGTGAACATATAGATTACCTTGTTAAAAAAATTACATACCGAGTTAGTAAAAACTTGTCCCAGTATAGTAAATTTCTAATTTATATCTGTATCATCAAACCTCACTTTGAATATTGTTCCTCTGTTTTATTTATGTCACAAATCTGATATAAATAAACTACAGATCTTACAAAATAGATGCATGCGTTTTCTTTTAATATATAACAGATTTGTTAGTATTAGTAGCATGCTACAGCAACTAAACTGGTGGAATATAAAAAACTTAATCAAAGCCAGAACACTGATTTTTATTTTCAAACTAGTTAATGACATGCTCCCTGATTATCTGTCAGCTAACTTGCAGTACCGGTATGACATTCATACATATAATATGCGCCATAAAGGGCATTTAAATATTAACAGGGTAAGGTTCATGACTACCAAAAAAGGTATATTCGATGCCGGAATAAATGAATTTAATAAACTTCCATCTAATATTAAAGAATCTAGTACTCTTGCAATTTTCAAAAGAAACATTTTTGAACATTTGTTGTCATAGCAATTATACGTTTTTTATACATTTTTTTCCTTTTTTATACTTTTCATGTATTTGCTTATTTTTGTAACTGTTCTGTTTGTTTTGTCATATGCTTATAGTTTTTTAGTATGTATTTGTAAACAGTTTGTCATCTTTTTTTATATACACATTTATATATATACACTTGTATTGTAAACATTTCTGTTTTTTAATAAATTTTCAATTCAATTCAATTAAAAAAAAGTTGTCTGTAAGAATAAATAATCTCTTGTATTAAGACACAGCCAGACTTTAGAAATTACCTACAGTTTGTTTAATTTTATGTAAATTTGATGTAAATCAAAAGAGCAGGTCAAATATGATTTAAAAATACACTTCTGCATGCACGGCACTGGAAACTGGTTCACTTTAAAACCTGAGGCGGTAAAGTATGGAATCGGCGACCGGACAAAGAAATTAAAGAAATTCTCAAGGAAAAAAATAAATAACATTTTATAACGTCTATTTTATGCAGTAAATTCACCTGTTTTGCCGCTATTGTTATTAATTATTAATAGAATTAATTTGTGACTTTATTTAACAAAATAATTTGACATATCTGAACAACAAAATTTTGGGACCGTCTTACCCAGTTTCTACAAACTAACACAAATGTTTATGCGTCTTGTCCGTTTTGAACTTGCAAGGTATTGGCGGCAGTTATGAAACGCTTTCGTAAATCAACAATAGTAAGTATCCACTTAATTTTTATCCCCACAAAAAGAAGTCAAAATTCAAGTCAGGAGATCGTGACCGTCATGGTACCGGTCCTCCTCGTCCTCCATATTTGGACATGCTGTACATGGTACGGATATAATTGAGTCTCGTGTATGATTCGCCATACTGCTGCAATACGCCGTGGACATCCTGGACCTCCATCTCTTCCAAAATTTGGTTTCAAATTGCCCTCGC
The DNA here is from genome assembly GCA_037114965.1 of Monochamus alternatus. NCBI lineage: Eukaryota > Metazoa > Arthropoda > Insecta > Coleoptera > Cerambycidae > Monochamus > Monochamus alternatus. The sequence continues at coordinate 56,877,763 of CM073426.1, read as the reverse complement.
GTTGCACTACACTTGCACTCACTATACATCGCGTTAAAAGTAGCTGCATTTGGCACACGCTTACCAGGAAATCGTTCTGCTAAAATATTTTCACATCGCCATATATTAAAATGATATCCATCAACATCAAGTTGCTATACACGTAAGCCATTTTTGACACTTGAATCTCAAATCACAAAGCAGTTTAATACATACGAAAATAATCGGATTTCAATATTTGGAATCACCTGGCTAGAGATTACTAGATTGAAAATATTACAACTTCAATAATTTCCTCTGAAACTATAAGGATTTTACACAATTTTTTTTTACGATATTATCTCCATTTTTCATGACGCATCTATTCCCAAATTTTTTTAAATAAGTCACTCTGTATACATTATTTTCTATCGCACAGATTTCTATTGAGTTACTTTGTTATTCTTACGCTTAGAGGTAGAGTGTATCTGGCGCTATAAGTAATATAGGTCAAATGGCTGCAGAAATTTCAAGTTATTTAATTTGTCAAAATATGACTAAATCAGTACAACCATGAGTTGGAACCAACATTTACATCTTAAATTATATGTTGTTTGTTTACAGCTTGTCCAAAAACGTCGTGGAGAATGCACCAATAAAAATAAAAGCTATATAACGAAATACTTGTTATAGTCGATGAATAGAAGAATTGTCAGCATGTACAAGGAGATAAGGCAAAATCCTAGTGTCGCAAGTACAGCTATTAGCAATTGCAAAAAATGAAAAAAGCAAATAAAGAAAATATGTAGTGGAATAAATGGCTAAAGTGCGTGTGTGTTACACTTCTCCATACTATTGAGTTGAACGTAGGCGAATATAAAAACTTTGTGGCACAAAATAACGCAACTTTTAAATTCGGAAATGTACATCTGCATAGGCGATTAATCAGGTAACATGCAGTGACATTGCATAAGTGCATTATATGCATATAAAAATAACCACAACAAATGTGGAACCTCAATACAAGAATTGATGTTATAACTGAACCATTCATCATAGCTGTAAGCGACAGCAGTCAGCAAGCGATAGTATTAGTGACAGTGATGTTGATAGCGACTACAATAGTGAGTTTACTGATGCTTGCAATGGTGTTTCTTGTCAATAGTGTATTTCATTTCAGCGATATTATGTAAATAGAGTTTACCTGCTCCCAATAAAGTAAGTAGGCTACTGTCATATTATTTTAAACAGTTTACTGGATTTTGCTGAAAATGTGTAAGTTGCTATTAGCAACGGCAGTTAAGTCAACTCCTTAACTGTTAAAGCAGTGATTTCGAGTCACAAATGGGAATAGAAAGATCTATTGAACGTTATCAGTCATTATCGATTCATATTTATAGAAATAGTAAAATTATTACAATTTAGCAACATTATTCACAATATTTGGATAACTTTAGAACATTTTTCTCAAAAGGTTTGACTCTTCCATTATATTCACCTGAGCCACAATATTGGTTAACTGATCCTTTGTAATAATCTGTATATGTTTTAGAATTTTCTAAATTCAAAAACTGTGCTATCTTCTTAGAACTCCTAGAAAGGATATTCTTGCTCATTGATTGAGTATAATATTTGCTTGCTTCATAACACATAAAGAAGGGTGAATTATTATACTTATATATATTTTTTGACAATTTCTAGATGAGAAACACAACCTGAATACAATACTACTGTACAACTGTACTGAACAACAATTCTGTTTGTATTTAACGCTTAAAATAAGTATGCATAAGTCCTCACAGCGGCAGGTATCATCGGATGACTGCACGAAAAAATCATTGTCTTGTTCTCTTGTGACAACTCTTAATTTTTTAGCTTTATAGACGTCATTTTTACGACATTTTCAGAAATATACGCACACCACAAACTCCCCGGTGACTTTAATGTTGTTATTTTTTCTCTGAAATATGCTAGCAGCGATTTATCTATCAGAAACACAAGCACCATTCCATGAAATTTCTGTACGCTCATCCATAGCGCCCTTTCGACTTTTAGGGCAATAAACTAGTAAAATAAAATGATAAAATTGAACTTATGGCCTAAAATGGGAAATTTTGTGAAATTTAAGAGTAAAAAGTGTTTTAAATTAAATTGTGCATGAGCTATTATCATTCTTTTTAAATTCGATCAATGTAAAAAAAAGTTTGGTATAATTTTCAATGAACATCTTGTATTGCTTCAATTTACTTGAGCTTATAGTCGAAGAAGGTCAATAATAAACATAAATCATGTACCAAATTTGGTTATTCCAAGTTAACTTAGTTCAAAGATATTATTTATTTGCCAAAATATTTGCCCCCAATTTGAAGGCCTGTAACTCCGCCTTGTATAGAAGTATGTTTGGTTAAATCGGAACATACACCTGCTCTGTGTCGGTTCTTATAGGTATGGTAGATAGGAACGTACATTTTCCAGTGATTTGTACATATTTAATATGGCAAAATAAACGCCTGTGTGATTATATCAAATATTCGGGAAAGGATGCTGGAGCAAAAGTTATTGCCAGCCCCTTTACATTTTTTATGATAAAGTAAACAAATGAAATATCGGCGAGAGTTATTTTAGAAACCCACTTCGATATCAATTTGGCTTGAAGAAATATTTGCGTTGGCCTGAACAACTTCTATAACGTTATTTATTAAATAAAGTATATTTTAAACCGTTTTCCATTAGTATGTAAATAAGGCGGCATGGTGATTCTTTTGGATATACATAACGCATTAAATTTATTGTTTATTTCAAATTCTATTAATTATTTGTAGGTTTCATTCAAAATATCGTTCAGCTTAAAATAATTAGAAAAATCTATTACAGGATGAACCTTAAATAAGTACAAATATTTTAATCATCAGTACAGGTCACTGTGTAGAACATATAATTAATAGTTTTTTCGGAAAAAAATTGGAGAAAAGTCAAATTTTAAATAAATTTCGTAATTTTTCAATAGAAGATCACTGATCCGACTCCGACATTAAAATTTTGAAGAATCACGGGTGTGTATTCTACAGCGTTGTCAGTGTTCACTAATGTCTTGGAATAAGCTTCGAGAAAGTGAATAACTAGAAATTTTAAACATGTCAAAGAATGATGGAAATATGTTATAAGAATATTAACGGACCCCTTTGTAATTCCTATGCCTCACAAATAAAGTATGCCCATGTAAGTATAATAAATGGAAAACAAACAAGATTCTCTACTCACAGTTATCCAGAATTTGGTCAGTATCCATTTTTACTACATCAACTGATTTATCACAATACATACTATCGTTATCACTTATTATCGCTACTTAACAAATATGCTTTTTGTCAACCAATTATACTCTATTTCACAAAAACTATTAATTAAATACGAAAAACTTTGCCCATGAAAATAATGAAGCGATTTAAATACGTTTTATACGCTAGTGCCATAACTCTTAAATCAGATGCGTCAAACAGTACATTACTTAAAGAAACCATTAGCTTAGTTTGGTTTCGTATTAACTTTCAATTTACGTGTACTGGAATTATCAAACCCCTTTCCATAAACATTATATATGTTTTGTTTCGACTTGTACCTTGCTTCTGTCACAGGTTATTATTTTGCTCTGAACCAGTGCACAGGTATCAACATAACCTCTTCGCTGACCTCGCTGACTATCAGTTCTAGAGGATGAGGATGGGGTTGGGTGCATTTCGCCTACTGTCCGCGACCAACTGTTACCTGTTACCTGTTACCTGTGTCTACAATACCAGCTAATTTTTTTGCATGCGATTAATGTTACTTTTAAATATTTTACTGCAGTTGTGTCTTTTGATATTGAACGCATACATCAAGCTGGTTATTTTGTTATTCCATGGTTTGTGTTTATTTTTAAAATCTGTTTCATCCACTACGAAATTACGAAGTACGAAATGGTTAGTACTGACACGTTATTTGAGGTTATGTGACGAAAATTAACTACAAGGTGTTATGAAAAAAACATAGTTTTTTTTGTTATTCTGCATAAAATAATTTAAAGGGATAATTTTTGCATCTTTCTAACAGTGTACAATGGTGTTAACTTGTTAAATGTGGATAACTGTTTAAATAGTTGGCTTTTCAGCAAGCAGGTAAGCTTTTATACACGTTTATGGATAATTTTTGGAATCATTGAACAATGTAGCTTGTTAAATACTTTAATTGGTGGTATCAAACTTACGGAAATTCATTTTTTAATAGTTTATGATAAGGTCAGTTAAGAAGGTACAGTTTGGATTAATATTATTGCGTGGCGTACTACCTGTATTTATTGCTAAAAAGAAGTATTTTTAAATTGGATTCAACCGTAAAAATTGCGTTTATGTTAAAAAAATATTAATCTTACAAACCATATGGCAACCTCGCCTTCAGTAAATCATATGGTTTATTAGGTTACGTCAGTGGTCTATCTGGTCAGCGGACCTCAGAATTTGAGTATTTTAAAAAAAATAATATATCCGTAAATATTAAAAATTCTTAGAAACTAAACTTTTACTAAACTCATCAATATAACGAACTACATCTACAGTTAAAATTTTTGTAATATGTATTTTGTATAATGACGTGCGCTCCTTTGGGGGGTGTGTTCCTTGAGTCATTTTAGGGGGGGGGTACTTTCTATAAAATTTTTCGATTTGAGCTCTCCCTTACGAGATAAAGGCTTCTAATAAATTGAAAAAATTTAGGTTTTAATTCTTTCACTTCACTTGACAGTGCCTGCTAATCTGGTTAAATGCATGATTTTACATGCGCTATAGGTTCATACGTCCGACGCTTGTTGCAGCTTCTATAGCATTGTTTCTATCGATTTCGGTTATGCATCTATAGGCAAGCGTCGACAGCTTAGTCAGTCGCCTTTTTATATACTTTGAGTGTATTTGATTAGCATTATGGAGCATGCATTGGCCTTTTTTGAACGAAGATGATGGAATCATCATTATGTTATTATCTATTCAAAGGAAATCTAGTCATATGTATCTACAACCAACAAAGTATAGAAGAAACTTTTATTAGTTAAATTTGAAGAAATCTTGTGAAAGGTGAAGTCAAATTACACGCATATTTTGTCTTAACTACCAACCTATTGGGTTCTTAACCAATATCCCCAGAAAAAAAATTATTGCTACAAGTTGCACTAAAGTCAGCTGCAATTCGTCTCTAAACTGGTCTTCCTCAGATGCCAGATGATGTCGACGCACTGACAAAACCACAAGCTGACACCCACTGACAACCAAGCTATTCTATGTCCATGTTATTCTAATATCGATATTTTTATATGAAATTATTTTATATAAATATATTCTAAATACACATACCATTTGTAGTTTTGTATAATCAAAGGGACTATTTCATTTTATGTCCATGCAAACCATAAAGTAGAATAAATTGTCTCAAGTAAATGATACGATACTAGTGTCAATCAATATTTTGCGTCGTGAACGGGGCAAATAAACAGGTTTCCATGTTTAATAATTTAATGAATGAATCAGAATGAATTGATTTTTGTTGTGCCCTTTGAGGACTCAGGATCATAAAAATGTTTATGTTGAGAGTTGGTAATATTTAATTATAAGTTCAAGTTACAGCTTTTGGTACTGGTGAAAAGATTAATACGAAAGAGACGCATGTTCTTGGTTCATGTTTGATGTTAAAGCCAAGATAAAGAGTTGAATAAAAAAAACTATTAAAAACAAAGAAGATTTTAAATTGCTTCTGAGATTCAACAAAATAACCAGAAGGTGGTTTTTTCAAAAAATTATTTAGATTTTCAAAATCAACATTATTCTAGTACCGGTTTTATTAATTACTCTATCTTGAAATAAAATTATGGACATAGAAATAAGGCGATTCCAAAAGTTTGTTTTATGTATTTTTTTCTCTACGTCTCACTGAAAGTAGAAAGAAGCATCCTGTACAAAAATTGTATGTTGCTTCAGAATTATTATACTCCTAAGTTTTAAGTATGCTCTCCTGTAAAATGAATATAGAACAGTGTAGTTTTTAGACAACCACATGCAGCCGCTGCAAACGTTGCCGTTGATCGCATGCATCCATCGCACATGAGTTTATTATTTACTCGCCTTTGAGTTTATGCTTACTAGTTACAGTCTGACTGAAAATACTTAATGGAACAGAGGCCTGCAAATGTTTTTATTTGATGTACAGAGTGTCTCAGGTATTACCTACTGATATCCTTAGAAGGGATGATTGTACAGTCAAAATAAATGAGATTTACCCAAATATACCTATATCTAAAAAGTGCACCATAATGCACCATAGGGCAAGACAAAAAGTGGCTGATGACAAAATAGTGCGATATAGCTAACCTTACTTTACTAAAACGTTGATGGTTAAAAAGATACAGGATGTCAAAGTAAAAATGTTATTTTCGATATTTGTAAATATAGTTTATAAATATCCAAATATTTGGATACATTTTGGAGATCGACGGTTTTTGGGGGCGAGAAATTCAAATTTATTTCTAATGTTGACCCTACTAGTAGAGGGCGCCACTTATGGCATACCTTCTTTATGTGAAAAAGGTATAAGATATACGTCGTTAGGAGTAACCGTTTTCCAAATAATTTTATTTGAAATATTCAATACACCGAGGAAAAATTGTTTTGGTTTCAGATAAAGTATTTATTTTGCCGAAAATACAGCAAGAAATAGTTACTTAAAATGGTTAATTATGGCGGCATAAAATTTTAAGGGTATATTTTTAAGTTTCCTTCAGCTCTTGATATGCACAAATTACAAAATGCATAGATATTTTAAATACACATTTACTTGCATACAATGCATTTTAAAGGAAATTACAAAGAGTAATAATTTGTTCAAAATGATCAAAACTTAAGGTCTCTTGTGTTTTTTTATAATTAAGCTAATGGTGTACTCTTTTTATTGTAAATAAGAAAAAGTGGCACAGGGTTTATACGCCACTGGTGATAATGGGTTAGCGGATCACGAAGGGTTTCCAAGTAAATAAAAAATATAATAAAAATTTCACCCTTGATACCCTTGGAAACGATGACCTTTTGGATATAGGTATATTTGAGTAAATCTCATTTATTTTCACTGTACAATCACCCCTTTCAAGAATGTCAGTAATACCTGAGACACCCTGTATAACTGTACTCACAGTTCAAAATAATAATTATTAAGATTTTTTTCACGTAAATAATTACAATAGCTATAGCTTGAAGGTGGTGCATTTCAGAACACCTGCTTATAGGAAAAAAAGTATTGCTTTGAGCTCAAAAATACACTCTTAAAATCTTTGCAGGTAGTAAATTTTGAAACACCCTGTACATTTGAAGTTTGGTATGCGATTTTAAGTGCAGAACTACGGCTTTATTTTTGGATCCCTTTATTTCAGCAGCTTTCGCCATAATTCCCTATTTAGTTTGATGCTCCCAATGCATTAATATTCAGTGAATATATTGTTTTTACCACAAAAGTATTTAATTACTTTCAAAATATAAGGGTGGTTATATATAAGAGTCGGAGAGTTTACAGAAAATATCATGTCCTCATGTTTGAGCGGATAGTAAGAAAGGGATCAAATCCCGAAAAACACTTAATGGTAGCCAGCAAAAAGTCTGTATAAGCACTCTTGGCGCCTGAGAAACACTTTAAATTCCCTCGTGATTCAGAAGGACTAGGAAAGGGCTAAGTAAGTGCTGTGAAGATTTAAATATTTTTGCAATCTATACATTTGTATATCTGCAGATAAAATACATAAAGTCCTTCTATAATATTCGCTTTTTATTTTTCTTTATTCTTGATTAATGAATGGATACATAGAATGTCAAAACACGGAATAAACTGAAACTATTAAAGATAAAAAAATATTAACAGATGTGATGATATTAATGATTTTTTATATACATTAGCCTTCTAGATGTACTTGTTAAATCTGTTACGATGATCCAGCAGCTAATCCACAGTCTACTATGATTTTTTTTTCCTTCGATTTTTTGGAGAAATACTTTAGTGATTTTTTTTTATTAAAAATCTGATGAAGCAGCGCTCTTCAGTATGACTTAAAACCCCTGTGGCTCTAATTTCATCAATTTGTATACAAGAATATTCTTTTATAGACCTTGTGTTTCCATTAAAACAAATGTATAAGGCATTGGAAATGTCTGAAAATTATTAGTAATTTAAAATATTGCACAACTTCACATATCAAATTGCTAACGTAAAAACAATACCATTTACAGTAACTAATAAAATGTATTTCAAGAAGTTACATAAAAACGGTTAGTAAACGAAAAGAATTGAAGTTTTGAAATATTCGAAAATAAACAAATAAAAACAACAATATTAATAAACGGAAGGAAATATCGAATATTTAAGTAGTTGTTATTTGTTTATTTTCAAATATTTCAAAATTAATATTATTTCCGTTTTTAGTTTTTTTAATGTAATTTGCAAAACGTTACGTTAGCAAAAACAATACGTTTTCTCGTAAACGGTTTATTTTATGGACAATAAACAAGAGAGTTTAGCCTTAGGTTGGAGTTATCCAGATTTATTATTTTAAAGTCTTTATTATAGAGAGTGTTAAAAATTTAGGCATTAAGTTGTAAAGCTTAGCTTTAAACCTGGAAAAAGAATCATTATTAAAATAATAAAATAGGGCATATCCATAGGGTAATCTTCATTTTAGCTGCCAATAAAGCAAAACATGTTACACTCTTGGGAAATGTATTTAAATACATCACAGTACACAGTTTATTTTAAATTTCTTAGTAACCTACTGATAACGCACGCAAATGTCAGTCTATAATAACACAGCATTACTAAAAAAATAGGTCTGTGCAACGGACAAGACCTAAATAAATAAATAAATAAATAAATTCCTATGTATTTTCAAACTCTGAATCCGAATCTGGGGTCCACTTAACTTCATCGTTCTAGGTTCAAGGTCAAAGCGAAAGATATGTATGCATGTAGACCAGACTATCATACATTTGTGTTCTTGGGGTGGCTGAATCTGGGATTTATTTAACCCTATCAGGTCAATTTCAAGGTCAAACTGAAAGATAGATATGCACCTGAACCAGACCATCGTAGATTCATATTTTTTTGGGTCACTGGATGTGAATCAGGGATTCATTTAACCCTATCAAGTTAGTGTCAAGGTCGAAAGACAGATATGGAAAAATAGAAAGATAGAAATGGGCAAAACCATCCTCGTATATTTTTGTTGGATCCAAATTTAGAGTAATTTAACACCATCGAGTCACTTTTTCCTGACAACATCAAAAGTCTTAATATACAATAACGCTTGTAACCCTGTAACCGATACGATAAGCGCCAAAAATCACAACTCTAATAAGGAAATTTATACAGTAACAATCATCGTAAGTTTTTGGGTTTTTTAGTTTAGTACGTTTATAAAGTGTGTTATTCCTTCTTTATGATATTTACCTCTTTTACACTCAAAGGGTCTGTGTAATGAATATCTTCTACTTTTTCGTCCTCTTTTTGGTATATCTATTGCGATCGGTCGTCCAGCAGTAATCAATCAACATAGGTATATTTATCTCATATGCCTTGGTAACGTCACTCTACATTCGTCAGGTCCTGATCAAATTTTTCACCTTGTCCTTTACTGAAAGCGCCAAGATTTTGTGGCAAGTACTCAATGTGGAAATCCATGGTATGTAATTTCAGATTAATCGAGCAAACCAGTTTCCTATACTTTTCCACTATTTGCGCTACTTTCTCCCTGTAATAGACTTCTATGGTTTCTCAGGAAATTCTCGATAAGCCATTTGAAACTCAGCCATGTCACTTTTTCGTCTTTTCTCATTTTGATGACAAAAATGTCGTCTCTCATCATGTTACGAATCTGAGATCCATTGAAAATTCCTTCTCGCAGTTTTACATCTGAAATATTGAGAAAAATTTTTCATGATATAGGTAGGATCCACCTTCATTATTAGGAGCTTTCACACATTGTTTCATAACTTCTAACTTCATGTGAAATTGAAAACTCTTTATTAGTATATTAATGTTTTTTGACTTTTTGCTATAGAAATAGTTGTCCTAGGATGAAAGCCTAAAAATTTTTGCTAGGGTGAAAAATTATCATTATTAATAAGAAAGTGAGGTTGCGGCAATAAATTAAAAGTTAAAAAAAACTTTTTCCACTAGCAGGTTCTTTTACATTACGATAGCAACATAACCTTTCTGAGTCTATTTAATGTTATATTTTGCTGGGAAAAATCAGTATCTACTTATGCTTAAAATATGTTTCCATGGCATTAAAAATGTTTATTTAAAAAAAAAACAATTAGTGTGCTACCTTCTCTTTTGCTTAAGGAGCGGTCAAGAACCACTTCGATGTTAATTGTTGGTCCTTGGTGGTCAGGAGCACTGAAACGCTGAGCTAACCACAGTCGGAGCTGGTCGTGTGGTAAAATTAATTGGACCAGTAATTTATGGGCGCCAGTAACCATTTACCTTACGTTTCAAAACGAGTTAGAATCCGGTTACTAAATTCTAATTATCGCAAATGAGAATAAAAAAATATATCCAGAATAGCAGAATATACTAGCGGGACCGCAACGTGAGTTTTCAATTTACTATACAAAAAAAAAAAATGAATAGTTACACATATATTCCTTTCAAATTATTTATCTACCCGGTATAGTGTTGGACTATCAGTACGAAATGAAATATTTTTAGAGATAACTATTTAATAAAAAAAACATTAGACAATAACAATAATAATTGATGGAACTTTTCAATTTGATTCCTCCCGGTATGATACACTTATCTGAATATGCTAATAACTATTTTTATTCTAAGCTATTTTAAAAGAGATAAACTCTTCTAATAAAAAAAAATAATACGTCAAGAAAATAACGCTAGCCGCACGTGATCACGTTTGGTGAACAATATAACAGTGGAATTATATCACTGTAAAATTAATAATAAAACTTATAACTAATTTTATTAGGTAGAAAACTAATTATTCGAAATTTCCCACCATATAGACAATAATACTACGATAAGTATAACAAATGTATATAAAATACTAGAATATGAAATACTAGTATGTTATTTAATTATAGACAAAATTGATACGCAGGATGTTGTAAAATAGCAATAATATTATAATAGAAATCATAAAATAGCACGGCGACAATATATTAATGTTTGAATTTATGGTATCTTAATAAAAAAATCTCATTTAATTTACCAATAAAGGACTTATTTATAAATGTCCTAAACATGAGAATTTCGGTTCATTATGCAATTGCATTAAAATTTGCTGATTTGAATAAAACAGTAAAAAAATAGCAATCGATAATAAGAAAATATGTGCAGCTTATCTGGTGACTGTAGTAAACTTGTATGATGGTCTCCGGCTTCCACACAGCTACTACTCTGGATTTGTAGTTGGTTACATCAGCACAGACCAGTTACCAGGCCCAGATGTTGTCAGCAGATCCAGAATTCTCCTGATTACCACCATATAAAGAGACCCGTTAATTAGAAAATAACTATCGTTCAGGACAGCAATAATTGAGCCTTCCGAAAGAAGCCTCAGAAGATGGGCGGCTTCCAAAGTAATCCAAGGAAAAGGAAGACTTGGATTTGTCTAAAAATCTTAATCGGTGTTATGTAACTAGTACAAGAAACGGCTTAGATCCAGCTGAAGCTGAAGTTGTGTTTCCAACGACAAACGGCATAAATAACCACCACAAAACAGAAACAACTACTTGGCACTTTTCTACTAAAATTCCAGTAAATGGAACACAAACGTATTATAAAAATGTAGGAAATTGCACACCAGTTCCTCCGTTTACGAGTCGCCGAGCACACACCCAAGAAGACGTTCTAGAACCACGATTCCCTCCAAAATCTACCCAAAAAAAGTTGACTCGAATCTATTTAGACGTATTACGGCAAAAAATTGTCACAACATAAACATTACATATTTGACTATATTTGAGAGTTACAGTAGAATTTAGGCAATTTAAAACGCTGTCCTAACTACAGAATTAAGGATTTAAAATTGACAGATATTTAAATGGGAATGGCCAATGAGGTCGCTTTATAATAAGAAAGATAATTTGAATTTTTCACAAGTAAATTTAAGAAAAATCTTTAAATATTAATACCTAACATTACCATAGTAGTGAACATTTCTTATTTGTACGATTTTTTCCCCTTCCGTTCTTATCAGGTCTGATAAATCTAAATGATAGTTGTACACAAAAATTGTCTGTAAAACACGAATATTTGGTTGCCTACTGATCACGCCTAAAATATAAATCTAAAATCTTAGTATACCAGGTAACTCGAAATAACATTCAACAAAAATATTAGAATAAAGTTAAGTAATAATAAAGAAATAATGCCTGCTAAATTATGAACGTTACAAGTGACTATGGAATAGTACTGACGGTAGGTATAAGAAACTAATTTACATTATATTCAATGCTGTACAGGCTACCTTCGTACGATTTTGTATCTTCAAATACAATTTTTTTTTTGTTTAAAATTTATTATACACGTGCAACTTTTTTCAATTTAGTCATAATACAAAAACTCCATGGAGTTAATGAAATGTAAAAGTCCTTTTCATATTATTCCACTGAATAATTACAACCGACAAAAATTATAAATATAAAGGCAACTGATTTTATCTGAAATGCTGGTGTTTTTATGCTCCAAACAAAAGTGTTGTACCCATAGAATAAATAAATGCCAACACAAGAGATTTGGGATCCGGACATGACAATCCAGGTCTCCTGAGTCTGGGGAATGGAGTAACCATGGAAACACCTCGCAATGCATAGCTTTAGACCTGCTGCAGCCCTGCAGAAATTGTCTACGGCCCTTTTAATCTGCTTTAACGGCCTCTACTATAAAACGTGAATTATTGAAAAATTTGAAAAACGAATACACAGAAGCGCAAGCCCCAAATAATTACTGAGGACAAAATGTGTATGAAAACGGAATGTGCATCATATGCGTCTAAATATACAGGGTGATTCAGAACGTCTCTAAAAGTATTTTGGAATAGATGCGCTATGAAAAATGAAGTCAATATCGTAAAAAAAGAAGTTCTAATAGCTTCAACTTTTAAATCACTGGGCTACTGTAGTCTAGCCAGGCGATTTCAAATATCCGATTACTTATCGTATTAACTTTTTTGTAATGCAAGTATTTACATTAGTTTTTCAAATATCAATATCCGATTACTTATAGTATTAATTTTTTTGTGATGCAAGTATTTACATTAATTTTTCAAATATCAATATCCGATTACTTATCGTATTAACTTTTTTGTGATGCTAGTATTTAAATTAGTTTTTCAAATATCAAATATGGCTTACGTATAGCAGCAGCATTAATACCAAGGAATTGACGAGGAGGACCGGTACCATAGCCGCAACGATCTCCTGACTTCAAATCATTTGGACTTATTTTTGTAGGGATATTTAAAAGATGAAATAAATTGCACCGAAGTCGACACTATTGATAATTTACGCAAACGTATCATAGCTGCTTACAGTTCAAAATGGGCAAGAAGCAGAAACATTTATGTTAGTTTGTAGAAACTGAGTAAGACGGACCAACATTTTTTTTTGTAACATCAGATATGTCAAACTATTTTACTAATTAAAATTACAAATTAATTTTATTAATAATTAATAACAATAGCGGCAAATGCAGTTGAATTTGCTGCATTAAAATAGGTGTTTAAAATGTAATTTATTTCTTTCTTTGGAAATTGCTTTCAATTTTTTTGTCGGTCGCCGATTGTATGCCTTATCAGGTTTTACAGAGAACCACTTTCCAATGCCGTGCGGAAGTTATATTTTTTTAATTTTGAACTGCTCTTCTTGATTTTATTTCTAAAAAATTTTTTTTAGATAAGTTCTGGCATAGTTCATTATACAGGTTTTGCCGATTAAAACTCCTCAAGTGCGAATCCTTTTCAATTTTATTGGGTTTTTTTCAATAAACATCCTACTTGTAGTCTATTAATTATTTCTGTATTTTCTTTTGTATTGCTATTCTCTGAATTTTGAATTAATTATTTAATTCAAAATTATGATATGCTTTAACAGACGTACCCAATAAGGGTATTCTTGATAATAATGCCAACCCTTTTTTTCTGTAAAAAGTTTAAAAGATTGTGACGCATCTACGTCGCTTCGGCGGCGGTGCGATGCGACGCGGTGTCACTATGACACCTGAGTTGCGGCGGTCGGTTTCCTTGGGTGTAGAGACACCACTACTCAGGAAGCTACAGTGAAGATACGGTATGTCCAAAGGGAAAACAGTTAGAGTTCACAGGCGGAATACAAAGTCACAATATATATCACAATGATGATTGGTGTCACAAAGTATGTTGGATAAAACTATATATATTAATTACCCAAACCTAATATTACAATACTAACTACGTTGCAACGGTCGCGCACGGTGTCTGAGACCGGGTGGAAATTTGACCAATCATATTTTTTTAAAGTAGAGGAGATGGCCGCCTATGCCTCACAGTACCTTCCTAGGAAGTGATGGTCTATATGCTCATCGACAAATCTAAGTGTGAACAGTTTGCATATTGTTTCAATCGAATATTCTGGTCTGTGAAATCGGGGTGACCGTTTACGTAGCTGGTGTGGGAGACTGGGGTGTCCTGAGTTTTACTAAATTTGGTTGGTAGCAGGTAAGATCATTTTTTAATTAAATGAAATTGGAAATGCACACAGTAGATGTATGAAAAGTTATACATTTTCAATTCAGTAACAAAGTTGTTCAAGTTTAGACATGGGAGACTATGAAAAGGAACGAGAAAGGCTAAGAAAACTGTTAGAAGATGTATTGTCAGATGAAGAATCTGCGAATATTCTATATGATGATAAATCCGATGAAAGTGAAATAGATCGAGAACAGTTGTCAGAACACAATAGTGAATCTGAACAGGAAATTTCAGACATGATTCTTCCATAGTTCTTCATTGTCTTTTGTTGGAAACAACTATTTGTAATAGGTAACTCTATTTGCACTTATTTTCATTTTCCGTAGGTAAAGATGGAACGAGCTACTGGAAAAGTAACCCCCACAGCCAAAAACCGTTCGAACCAGAAAGGAAAATTTTAATTTTTGTTTATCTGAGCCGACAGTAGCAACTAAATCGTTAAAAAGTCAATTACTTTGTCAATGAGGAAATTCTCAATATTATTGTGGCCTTGACTAATAAGTATATAGACTCTTTAAAGCATAAATTCGCTCGAAATAGAGATGCCTCCAATACTAACCACTTAGAAGTACGCGTCCTTATAGGTCTAAGCTATCTGGCTGGGGTAACTCATACAAATCGCACTAATTTTGAAGACATGTGGAAAAAGGACGGATATGGAATTGAGATGTTTCGACTTCATATGTCTGTACAGAGATTCCTATTGTGTTGCATCCGATTTGATGACAAAAATACTCGTGCACAACGATCACAAATAGATAAACTATTTGTAAAATTTTTGATATTTTTGTAAGGAACTGCCAGAATGGTTATCATCTTACTGCTTACGTCACGATTGATGAAATGCTTGCAGCATTTAGAGGGAGGTGTAGTTTCAAACAGTATATTCCGTCGAAATCCAACAAGTACGGGGTAAAAATTCTCATTCTTTGCGATGCAAAGATGTCCCATACGTCGAAATTAGAAGTGTACCTGGGCACACAACCCAAAGGACCATACAAATTATTTAAGAAGCCTACAGATGTAGTTCTTAGACTTTGTGAACATATTTATGGTTCCGGCAGAAACGTAACCATGGATAATTGGTTTACTTCTCTACCTCTTGTCAGACAAATGCTGAATAACCATATGTTAACTGTCGTCGGAACAACAAGGAAAAATAAGCGGGAATTGCCAATAGAGTTTACGAATCCCGCCAAACAGTACTCTAGTATGTTCAGATTCACAAAGGATGATACTATTGTCTCATATATTTCTAAAAAAGGAAACAATGTCTTGCTTATGTCAAGCTTTCATCATCCTGGATGATATTGATCTTACAACAGGTGACTTATGTATACCCATAATCATCACCAAATATAATTAAACAAAAGGTGGCGTCGATGTCGTCGGCAAACTTTGTGTCAGTCATGACTGTGGAAGAAACACTAGAAGGTGGCCAATAATCCAAACACAAAATTGCTGAGAAGAAATTATTTGCGAGAAAATGTAAATGGACTAATTGTTCCACATTTGCAAGTTAGAGCAACTAAGACAAACCTTCCACAAGCTCTAAAAATCAGACTACAGGAATTTTATAATCCAATCTCTCCTGCAGATGAAGAAAATGTTACTCCAGGCCGATGTGCATACTGTCATTGGAAAAAAATAGAAATACAAAATTTTCTTGATTCAAATGCTCTAAACACATGTGTTTAGAGTACATAACATGTATATGCCAAACTTACAAGGAAAATGATTTTTAGAACGACTAATCCTTCAGTTTTTTATTAACTGTAGTTCAATCATACCAAAGCATATTATTATTTAGTTTGTATCAGGTTATTCTATTTTTAGTTAAAATGTCTGTTAGTTTATATAGATGAGTTGTAAAAAGTTTATTTTATTTCACAGTTATTTTGTGGGTTAAATAAATGGCATTATCTTGAGTAAGGTATTGGAAAATGTCTTTTATTCTTATAAGAAACCCGATCGTGAGTAATTTTTAACAAAAATGTATTTTTTTTTATAAGAGGTGCTCGGTCTACCAGACCAGGGCGACCGTGCATGTGCCGAAAAATCGCGCGACCACTGGAAGGTTAAACTAAAAACGGAATTGAATGAACAACAAGTTAATAAGCGGTTTGGTAAAACCAGTAAATGCGGGGCAGTTGCGGTTGCGGTTATTGGTGGTCCTGGAAAGAGAGTTACTTTGTTAACCGGTCGGTAGTGAACAAGCGGTGGAAAGCCACGGACTAAACACCACAAGTTAGGAAGCAAACAAGCAATTGGCACAAGCAATAACTACTACTAAGTAATACACTTGGCTACACTCACTCCTGAAAGAGAACAATTAATAGCAAATCAAAAACAGAAAATGATAATCCCTCGGGCAGGCTTGGCAGGACGGCTGGTAGTTGCGTTGAAATAAAAATGACGGTCTACGACCAATGTATCAGATCAACGAGTGATCAAGGCAACCTCCTTCCTCCGAATGCGCAGTTAGGTTCGATACACGTGATCAAGGAAACCGTGTGCGTCACCGCGCCGTAAAACAGACACATAACAGGTCATGTAAAACAGTCGGCGCACGGCCTACGTTTCGGAGCAAAGGGGTACATCTTTCCTCCAAATACGCAGTCAGGATCGACACACGTGATTAAGGCAACCGTGTGCATCACCAGGCCGCAAGGCAGACGGAGAACGGCCTAAAGGGTTGCCTCCTTCCTCCGAGTGCATAGTTAGGATCGACACACGTGATCAAGGCAACCGTGTGCATCGCCACGCCGCAAGACAGAGAACACAAGTCAGGTAAGACGGACAACGAGTTAAAAGTAGCCAAGTGTTCCTTACAACTTCCTATCCAATGATCGTATTAAGACACGTCTTCCTTCTAGGAACGACAGGACGGAACTAACTCTCGCTCTCTTACCAGTTTACCCGGCGGAATTCGGAGACCTGCGCACTGGTGGTGCGCTAGGCTTACTACGGTTGCTTACTGGTACGGCTCTTCTGGTCTCCAAGCAGGACTGCTTGGCTTCCTCTCTGGACGGCAACTCAACTTGTTAGCCGGTAGTTGTAAAACCCTTGACTATATACACTAAGACTAGTCAATCTAATGGGAGACCTTGTTGGCCTGAATGGGAAACCAACTCTCGCGTAATGGGAAACGAACTCAAAAAGAACGTTTACGCTTAGACTATTTGCTAATAGATGGCGCAATATTAGGTACTAAAATAACATGAATTTGGCTATATAATACTGAAAGCTCCTCCCATCGAAGATGATTGGTTCATACATATTATGTTATGTACAATCGTTTGCAATAATAATGACACTCTTTAAATTGAATTTTGCTATTTCTTTTGAACTGCTAACGTATCTTTAATGAAATCTACTTTCAACTTTTAACATTAGTAATTAGTTGTTTCACTTACCAACATAAATTTAATGAAATTTCTACTCAGAACTTCGAGAAGTTCAAAAACTGTTTTGAGAGAGTGTCATTGTTATTTCAAAAGCTTGTATGTACTTAAAATTCATAACTTTAATGGCATTCGATAAGATTACTGTTTATTTTATTATTAAGTGAATGTGTTAGTCATGAAGAAGCAGACAGGAAATAAATGTTAATTTTTAAAATGTAATAAATCTAGATGAAACATTCCAGGAATGAAACTTTTCCGCGCAAGGCGAAAATCGACTATAATGATAGATTTTGAATTCTGATAAGTAATTATAGTAATTTCATCACGATTTAATAATAAAAATCTTTTCATATTTACAGAAAACAAACAAATTACAGAAGTGCAGTTATCCAGTTCATATTCACTTTCGCGTATCAATGAAAGTCAAAGCTTAAAATATATTAACTGCCAGATAACACTTTTATCATATTCCTCCAGCTTTGGTAAATTCAAGTGAAGAAGTCAATCAATATGTGTCGATAAAAATATACAGGGTGGGCCATTAATAAGGGGACATAGAAGAGGAGTAACATCATTGGGAGGAAATATGAAGATATGTATAGCTAAATATATCTTCGTAAAATATTTCTGTGGAAAAAGATACAAGGTGTCAAAGTTGAAATATTTTTATTTGTTTTTTTTTTTTGTATTAACGCGAGGATCTCTCAACTGATTGTCACCAAATTTGGTAGGGAAATATTTTTTGTGAAAAATAAAAATAATTTAAGTATTAAATCAGTTTTGCTAATAAAGGGTGCCGCACTAACAATGGCTAATGATGAATTTTTCTCTTATTTTGTGTGACAAAACATTTTGATTCAGTTGACTACAAAATTGTATCCGAACATCATTTCTACGTAAAAACATAGAACTCTACATTTGGTAGAGTAGAACTTGATAATTTCTACCAATTTCGAAAAAACTGCCATAAAGGTTTCTGCTTACACGCGACTTCAAAATTGCTATTGAAATTTAATTTAAAAAAATTAGTAGGTATCAATGAGTCGTTTATTTTTTTTTAATGTCCAGAGTAACTTTGGAAAAAAACTCATATTTGAAAAAAAATAATCTACATATTTACTTTTATTGACAAAAATAACAACAGAGCAGTAAAAACAACTTAGCCCTTGAGCAAGCTCTCTCTACTTCTACATGTCTTAATTAATTAAACTAATTATTATAGCTAATTACAGCAAATTTTCAATATGGCAATTTTCTAATGCTCCTAAGAGATTTCCTCACGTCGAAAAATACATTTGGTTGTTTTAGATCCGTTTTCTGGAAAACGGTAGCAAAAAAAAATAAGATAGAAATTGTCATCATCTGGCAATGGTCTATCTGTTTTAATAGGTACCTACTACATAGATTATGATTGCTTTTCTTAAAATATGTTTCCCTACCAAATTTGATGACAATCGGTTGAGCAATCCTAGTTATTAAAAAAAAAACGAAAAAAATTATGTAAACCTTCCATCTATCTTTTTCCACAGCAACATTTTAGTAAGGCATATTTAGCTATATCTTCATATTTTGCTCCAAAACTGTCATTCCTACTCTGGCACATTATTAATGGTTCTCCCTATATAATACTTAAAATAATAAATAAATTTTGAAACACATTCTTTTCTAATGAGGCCTGTAAAGTTCACAAATTATTTTTACTAAAAACATTAGCGCATGTAAATTTATTTAAATTTGCATGCGCAAATTTTAAATTATTTAAAATTTAAAAAATACTCTTCAAAAAGACTACAAAATAATATTTATTTCACACCATCACGAAATTATACTTAGATCAAACATTGAAATAAGATACGTGGTGTTTTAGAATTTTTACTAATGAATTTTTCGCAAAATAATAATGCATCTTATGCAGTAAGAGAAACCCACGCTATAATCTGCAGTTCTATATGTCTCTTTATAGAACTAGGTATGTCGAATTCATTTGAATTATCTTAATATGTTTAAAGGAAATAAAACAGAAAATGTAAATTTTGGCATATGGCTGAACTCTTTTAACAATCTTATTTTTCTGTTTTTTTTTAAATACAGTCCATATTCTTACTTCTCTAACGCAATAAAATAAACTGCTTATGTTTCAAACTTTATGATCTTGAATATAAATATATTGCCACAATCTTATTATCTAGGCAGTTATATGAAAAAGGGTCACGCGGCCACGCCCTCGAAACGCCTTCGCAGTTTTTTGCAGATTAAAATAGTAGCGCTTTATTTCCTTCGTTTGAATAAATGCGTATTGTTACACAGTACGACATCTAACAGGAATTATGATAACTATTTAGGTCTTTATTAAGGATTGACTCTCTTGGTGTAAATACTCAAGGGTAAAACCTAATGCGTCTGTGAGGTCGACGGCTGCGCACTATTCCCCAATCTGGACTTTGAAAATTTTTACTAAATACGGTTACTCAGCGACTTGGAATAATTTCTGGGCGGTCTTCTGGTGCTGGTGCAACAGACAGGCAGGACTTCTCACGATGACAACATGTCAAAAACTGAATATCCAAATCGACGCGCTGCGCACTGGTCGGTTATCGGACAGTACCTCGACGGATTCCCAACGTGAACAATTTCAAATACTATACTGATTTCACGGACTATTTGATTGATAAAATATATAAATACTGGGCTACTAAAATGTCTTCATTACAAGATTAAAAACCAACGAAATGATTCTTTCTAATTTGTGTTTGCAATTTTAATTGTTTATTGTGGTTTATTTGAAGTTTATAAATCTCAGGTACTCCTTCACAGACTTATATTTAATTTCAGAAAATATTTGCTTTTGTTAATTACCTCAAATTTAATCAATCTACATAAAACAACTGAAATATGTTGAATAAATGTGACAATATTTTTTAAGTTCAACGCGTTATAGTTTGAAAACCAGTAGCCATACATTTGGTCCAGTAAATAAGTCCATTCGTTTTGTGATTAAAATTATTATTATGATGTTGATTTTGTTACACTGTATTGTTTCGTATTCTATAGATTTGTATCGAGTAATACAATATTCATAATTTTCTTGGAATATCTTAAATTATAAAATACGTATTTTAAGTTAATCTATTGCACGTAAAAAATGTATTTTGCCAGGTTTTTGTATTTGATCGAGATGATCGTTGATACCCAGCTTCCTGGAACAAAGAATTCTAAGAATTTTCTTGAAGTTCATGAAATACGTTTAATTTAATGTTATTATTGATTTGACGCCTGTCTTCTCGAGGTACATGCTTTTGCAATAATAATGACACTTTCTAAAAACTTGGCAACACGGTCAGTGAACTAGATCTCCTACGGCAACCCCACCTGCAACTAAGCTATAATTGTATTTTTGTCATCCTTGTAACAAATATTGTTCGTACCTGTTTATTTATTTACTTTTTATTGTTTTAATTTAATAAAAAATATTTACTTTTTTTCTTAAAAAAATCTAGTTTTTAATACTTAACATTGTTCACTGAACCTCACCCCCCCCTTCTCATGTCAAATTTCTGGCTATAATATAAGCAATATTTAAATCATATCATTCCATACTTCAAATATTATTATCCCTGAATAGCATGGGTTTATTCAAGGCCGTTCTACCATTTCTAATTTATTGTGTAAAGCTCATTACATTTCTGCAGTTCTTGATGTTGGAAGTCAAGTCGATTTTATCTACACGAGCTTCACTCAAGCGTTTGGCAGACTGGACCACTTTAAGTTAATAAACAACGTAGATCTCTGTACCGGTTTAGTAAAATTATTTCAGTCATACCTCTGCAATCGATCCCAATATGTGCAATATCGTGGATCCATATCTGACATGTTTCTTCAATCAGGTGTTCCCCAAGGGTTCATACTTGGACCTCTTTTATTTGATATATTTATTAACGATATTGCGGAAAATCTTAATATACAATACCAGAATAACTTGTTTCACTTGGTTCACAACTGGTGTAACAGAAATATGTTCATGGTTGATTATATATTGCAAGACAGCATTCTCAAGAGGTCTGATTCTGAACATTAAAGACTTAGGTGTTATGCTTCACTCTCAGTTGAGTTTCTTACTGCACATCCACAGTTCCTTATCTAATGCGTACAGGAGTTTGGGAGTTATTTTGCAAAACTCTTAAGATTTCAGGAATCAGTCTACTTTGCGATGATTGTATACAACTTTTATGAGATCTAAACTTGAATACGGTTCAGTTATCTGGAATCCAATTTATATAACATATACATCACTACTGGAAAGAGTCCAACGAAGATTTTTTAAATCTGCCATATTCAAGGTAATCCACAAGAAATGTTTTGTACCTGTTTCTACCTACAAACTCTTGCCAGTAGACGTACCATGCACAGTATTATTTTATTGTATAAAATTATCCATTTTAACATTGCATGCGAATTTATTACTAAAGATTTATCATTTAGAGTTCTCAGATTGAATTGTGCTTTGTTCATGTATCAAATGCTGAACAATAGTAACAATATGGAGGGTTTCCACATTAACTCTGGCAGTGTGCTAGATATAAAAAAATATTTTCAATAGGTGCATATGTATATTCTTGGTCCTTTTTATTTGTTTTGTAATGTTTATTTGTTGTTCAATTATTTTGTTATTTTCATATTATTTCACAATTTGATTTTCAGGTTCATTATTTGTTGATTTTACTAGATTTTAATCTGTATAATATATGAGAATATATTTAGACTTTTATTCTACTTATATTTATTTAATAATGAATTTTTACTATGTAGGTTTCTTATTTATCTCTTAATGTAATTTTCTTGTTTAACTGCTTATCCTTTAAGTGGGTTATACCCGTTAGATATTTTATGACCAAATGAATAAATAAATATAGTATATTTAGATTCAAAATACATAAAAACTACTTAAATCTTAACAAGAATGCATGAAATCATTAGATATTCATTTAGTTTTTAAAGTTGTATTAGTTCCACAAACCCTTTTTCTGTTTTATTCATAGCCAAAAATATTTTAATATTTTAATGGAAAAATTTCTACCCAAGGGATTTTCAGTATTTCGTTTCCAGCAGCCAATTACAAGGGTTCATGCGCTCTCAAGCATAAACACTTATTTTCCGCAACGAGGGATACATTTTCCACAGTGATTACAGAACTGTTTCGCATTGTGCTTGGATTATTATTGCGTAGGTACTATTAAATATAACTATTTTCACGCAAAAGTAGTTAAGAAAATTGAACCGTCGACATCGTTTCGTAATTGGGCGATGCCAAGAAATAACTGTAGGATTCAGATTGTGCGAAGACAGGTGGGGGTGGGTCATTAAAGCTTAAAAGGGCGACCCCTCTAAGATAAATGACAATAGCCGAGAGACGTTTCCATTCAAATAATGATCACAAAAGTCCATCGTTAAGGAACTTATTAAGTATCTTTTGTAATATGCATTATGCATTCATATTATTTTATTTATGTCAATAAGTACAGGGTGAAAATTTTACCACAGTTGTGTCGGCGAACTAAATTGATAAAAACTTATCTAAAATCAAAATATGAATAAATGCGTCATGAAAATGGAGTCAATATCGTAAAAAAAATGTTTATAAAATCATTATAGTTTCTGAGTAAAAAATTATTGTTATTAAGTTGTAGTATTTTCAACCCTTACATCGCTGGCCATCTGTAGTCTTTAGTCAGGTGATTCCAAATATTGAAATCCGATTATTTTTCTAGAATTAACGTTTAGTGATGCGAGTCTTTACACTAGTTTTTCAAGTGTCAAAAATGGCTTACGTGTATGATAACTTGATTGTTGATGGATATCGTTTTAATTTACGGCGATGTGAAAATGCTTTAGCAGAGCGATTTCCTGGTAAGCATATTCCAAAATGCAGCTACTTTTACCGCGGTATGCAGTGAGTGCAAGTGTAGTGCAATGCGAGGGAAATTTGAAACCAAATCGTGGAAGAGATGGAAGTCCAGGATGTCCACGACGTATTGCAGCAGTGCGGCGTATCATACACGAAGCTTAATTATATCCGTACCATGTACAGTGTGTTAATACCAGGACAACCGGTACCACGATCTCCTGACTTTAAATCATTTAGACTTCATTTTGTTGGGATATTTAAAAAATGAAATGTATCGCACTGAAGTGGATACCTACTATTGATAATGTACGCAACATATCATAGTTGCTGCCAATATCTTACGAATTCAAAACGGACAAAACGCAGAAACATTTGTGTTAGTTTGTAGTAGAGGTGGGCAACTCGATTCTTATTGATGAATCGATTCACACGATTCAATTTGATAAAATTAATCGACTCTTACGATTCATTCATTTGAACGATGAAATTTAATCCCGAGATCTAATGTTCTAATATATAATTATAATATAAATTATAATAATACAATTGTTTGAAATCTGAAAATTTATCGCTGACGACGACATATTCACGCATGCAATATCTGTATTTATTCAGTGGTTTTCATATTTAATATAATGTAAGTGTATAATAGTTACTTATACCTATGTGAAATATTAAATTTCAAATTTTATATCAAACTGTACGTAAAACTTAATATCTACACTTCAATGGGACGTTCTGTAAAGTATAAAATTCTGTCCTTACTTAATAATAATTATTTTACTATAAAGTATTGATAAATATGTAAAAAAATCAGATAAATAAACTCGTATTCCATCTTTTAACTACGATTCATTTTAAACAAATATTTTTATATCATGTGGCAAATGACGATTCCTTTGAACGAATTGCTTCTCAAATATTGGACCGATAATACATACTACGATTCATTTCTCGGCTCAAGAATTTTCACAAGGCAAGTGGCGATTCATTTGAACGAGAGTTGCTTCTTAAATATTGACCCAATGCCAATACGATTCATTTTGGGACTCGCGAAACAGTGTATGGTGATTCATTTGAACGAATCGCTTGCGAGTCGATTCATACGATTCTTTTTTAAGAGTCGTTCAAATGAACGGCTCGGTCAATCTTTGCCCATCTCTAGTTTGTAGAAACTAGGTAAGACGGACCCAAAATTTTGTTCTAATATCATGTATATTAAATTATTTTACTAATTAAAACCACAAATTAATTCAATTAATAACAATAGCGGCAAAGTCAGTTGAATTTTTTGTGTAAAATAGATGTTACAAAATGTTATTTATATTGTTACGGAAGCTCACATACCTCGTTAGTTTGTAAATTACGTTTCTCTTTATGTTAGAATTTATAATTTTTGTGATGCCTTTATTTTAACGTTTTCTGGAACATTCTCGGCCAAATTCTATTTGATTCTCGAGACCGCCGAAAACTTCTAGAAACCTATATAAGCGAATCATTTTCGCCGCCGGAGTCAGTTTGTATTGAGCAGTCGAACGCGAATGACAAACGTCAAAGTAAAGTGTTAACAGTTGTGAAACTAGTTTGAAGGATATTTCTTGTATAATCAAGAGTGACAATAAAGTTTGTTTGTCTACGTGACGTGTTTCCACGCTAACCCAATTTCGAGGTTGGTGTCAGAACTGGGATGTTCCACAATTAAGAAATTTGGAGTATAAAAGTGAATGCCGGTGACGAGGTCAAGAGCGACGGAAATGGAGGAAACATTGAAACAGTTAATGGGAATGATGAAAGATATGAAGGCTTCCTCCATTTTTACTGGCTTACCGAGCAGCAATTCATGAGACCACAGGTAAAACACCAGCCAGAGTGATTTTCGGCACAGAATTGCGGCTACCCATAGATCATCTAATTATGAACCGACCGGAACACGAGGAAAACTTAGATGATTATGTCGGCCATCTGAAAGGTCGAATAAAGGTAGTACATGAAGAAGTACAAGAGAAGCTAAAAAACGAAAGCGACAGAATGAAGACCAGATACGACTTGCGTGCCAACAGCAGCGGGTTTCAAGAGTGTAAGAAAGTGTGGCTGTATAACCCAAAAAGGAGCAAGGGTAAATCTCCGAAGCTGCAGAAATCGTAGGAAGGTCCATATACAGTCGTATCAAGATTGAATGACGTAGTCTACAGGATCCAAAGGAATCCCCATGCCAAGATAAAGATTGTCCACATCGATCGTTTGACACCTTATCAAGAACGCCATGTGGACAACGGGGTAACCTGATCGGGACCATCAGTTCTAAGAGGGAGGCAATGTTACGGAAGCTCACCTACCTTTTCAGTTTGTTAATTATGTTCCTGTTTACGTTAGAATTTATAATTTTTGTGATGCCTTTATTTTGACGTTTTCTGGAACATTCTTGGCCACATTCTATTTGATTCTCGAGACCGCAGAAAACTTCTAGAACCCTAAAAACCTATATAAGCGAAGGATATTTCTTGTAGGTACAATCAAGAGTAACAATAAAGTTTGTTTGTCTACGTGACTTGTTCCCACACTGACCCAATTTCGAGGTTACAATATATTTTCTTTGAATTTCTTTCCATTTTTGTCCGGTCGCCGATTGATTTGCCGCTTTATCAGATTTTATAGTGGACCCATATCCAGTACCGTGTATTTTTAAATAACTTTCGAACTGCCCTTTTTATTCTTTTTACAAAATTGTATTTGGAAACGTCCCCTGTACATTCAAAATTGTTTTTAGATAAGTTCTGAATCACCTTATATATATTGGGATTCATAACTTGTCCAAAACATTACTGGGACTCATGCATATTTGAAAATAGGGTCGGTATTTCCAAAACTTATAGATACTATATTTAAATACTATGCTGGACGACTATAATGTGTTCATCAAAATGTAAGTTTTTTATGCGCATCCCTCCAAGCCACAGTCTATTTGATTTGACAAATACCTTTGTAGACATTATTACGGTAGGTGTCTGTTTTATTGATAATCTTTCAGTGTTCTGGGTAGACATGTATCAATACTACTACCTTCAACACGGTGATTCGATGAGTGCATCAAAAGGAAAATTTGCAGTTAAATTGCAGGAGAGATGGAGGTTCTAGGATCTATATCATATTTTGACAGCCGAAGAACAAATGTTAAATATTATGGAATACAATTCCCATATAAGATGAGTTCAATTCGTTCGGCACGTGCCTCCAGTCCAGCAATCAAGAGTTATAGGTATTCCACAAGGCTAAGAAAAATGCAGCTTCTACAAATGCAATACAGGGTGTTAAAAAAAGAGTGTAAAATATTTAAGGAGGTAATAGTATGCACCAAAATAAGCAGAAAAGTCTCAATAAACATGGGTCTGCAAAGTAACGGTTGCGGAGATATGGAATGTTATATGTTTTTTAGCCCCTTTTTTATTTTGCAAAAACATTGTGTATTTTCTTATAATAGTTGGTTGATGTTTAGTGAAATAAACAGTACGTATTTGTTGTTCTCAGTGCACAAGTTTTCGCTATGGCTGGTTACTTTAACGCAGAATTAACAGACATGCATTTCATGTATGGTCGTGCTAATGGGAACACCACCGAAGCGCGACGTCATTATGTTGACGCTTATCCAAATCGCCAGATTCCTTCACAACGCAAGTTTGGAAGAATTCACCAAAGATTGCGTGATACCGGTTCCTTGAGAAAACAGTGCCATTTATTCGGAAGACCAAGGTCGGTATCCACTCCTAGAGTAGAAGAAGAAATTCTAGCACTGGTAGAGCAGAATCTAGGTACGAGTGTGCGGAGAATATCAGCCGAGGTAGGAATTAGTGGTCCTCTTGTTTGGAGAATCCTTCACGAGCAACTGCTTTATCCATGCCATGTGCAACGAGTACAGGCCTTAAATCCAATAAATGATCATCAAGCACGTTTGGTTTTTTTGCCGCTGGTTTCTATGTCATGATGCTGAAGACCCTCGTTTTGTTGCAAAAATTCTTTTTACTGATGAGGCCGGGTTCATAAGAGATGGATTGAATTTTCACAATACGCATATCTGGGCCGACGAAAATCCTCATGCTCTAATAGAATCTGGACATCAGGCACGTTTTTCATTAAACATTTGGATGGGTATTGTAGGTGACAAGTTTCTAGGTCCTGTTGTTTTACCAAACCGATTAATAGGCGCTGCTTACCACTGCAGAATACACTGTATGAGTTTTGGAAGATATTTCTTTGAATCAGAGGCAACAAATATGGTTCCAGCATGATGGTGCTCCAACTCATTTTTCCATGGCCGTTAGAGAACATTTACACAAAAACTTTTCCACATAGATGGGTCGGAAGGGCCGGACCTGTTTTGTGGCCTCCAAGATCGCCTGATCTGAATCCTCTAAATTTCTTTATTTGGGGATATTTGAAGACATTAGTGTATGGTACTCCTGTAAATAGCCTGGAAGAGCTACGGGTACGGATTAATTAAGAAATCAAGAAATCCAAACCAAGGAGGGTGTTTTCGAAAGATAAAATAAAATGTTTGAAAAACGAATAGTGGTCCATATCTCCGCAACCGTTACTTTGTGGACCCATGTTTATTAAGACGTTTCTGCTTATTTTGGTTCATACTATTACCTCCTGAAGTATTTTACATTCTTTTTTTAACACCCTGTATATCCAAGCATTAGTACCAGTGGATCATCAGTTACGGTTTAGATTATGCGAATAATTGATATCTGCAACGAAGCGTATATATAAGCCTTTATTTTCATTTGATATGTAACATATAGACAAAAAGTATATAACGCTCAGACTTTTCAACTTCTGTTTTGAGAAGGATATTTGTCGAGATTTTCGATCGAACTCAAATGCTCTGTAATATGAATGAATGCTGCCTCCACCTAGAGTTGACGAATTCGATAATTTTTCATGTCAAAATGAAGAAAATCTGCGTGGTAAATTTTCGTGCTTTCATGTTTTTACAGTGCTTTCGAAAAGTGAAGAATAAATCATTATTTTTGAAATTGAGAAGTTTTCGAAAAAATCTCCTTTCACGTCGATTATGTTTTTAAAAAAGGTAGTTTTTGACGTACGACCCATATATTTAACGTCATCGTTGTTCGAGATATGACGTCATTGACAATTTTTTTAAATAGCAACCCCCTATTTTGACCATCCCATTTGAAAGAGCGTGTCATTCTACATACATACATCATGAAAAATTATGGTGTTACATAAGAAATATTTCAAGAAAATAATGTTTGAAGATTATATAATTTAATTTTCACAATATTATGCACCTCCCCATTATGCAACACCTTTCCGTGCTTCTTTAGATGAGCTGTTCCCGAATCGTTGGCTAGGGAGAAAGGGGTCGATTAAGTGGCCAGCCAGATCGCCTAATTTGACTCCCCTAGATTATTTCTTGTGGGGATACCTAAAAAGCACAGTATACGTTACTAGACCGATTAATTTAGAAGATTTAAAAGCAATAATTCGACACGAGATACATCGTATATCTCCTAAAGTTATCTATATAATGTCCAAAAAGAATTTATTAATCGTCTTGGCTACTGTCAGGCAGCCAAAGGTGCACAATTTGAACATTTAATTTAGTCGATATTTTACATAATCATTATCATTTTCAGTATTGTGAAAATTAAATTTTAAAATCTTCAAAAATTATTTTCTTGAAATTTTTGTTATGTAACACCATAATTTTTCATAATGTATGTATGTAGAATGACACGCTCTTTCAAATAGCATGGTCAATATTGGGGGTTGCTATTTAAAAAAATTGTCGATGACGTCGCAAATGTGGGTCGTATGTCAAAAAGTGCCATTTTTAAAAACATAGTCGACGTGCCAAGGGATTTTTTCGAAAACTTCTCAGTTTCAAAAATAATAAATTTATTCGTTACTTTTCGAAAGCACTGTATATCAATCGTCATGTATGTTTAGAAAAACATACTTTTTCAAAATTTGAATGTCCCGTTCGTATTTAAAAAACTAATGATGAACCTCAAAAATTGAAACGTCGAAATCATACTGCTACTTTGTAAAAAATACACTTAGTTTCAAACAATCTCTTCAAACAGGTAAAATAAACACCAGTTTTATAAATTTTTTCTTAATATTTTAACAACATTTGGTGTAGCATGAAACTGTAAAACTTTGTCACAATTTAATCTCTTTATTATCTCTTATAGGGGAGAATCGGATAATAATGCACAGCGGCTAATCAAACGCTCAGGTTTCTTCAGTTCCCGCCTAGCGATTTCAAAAAAGGCATTAGTGCATTAGATATAATTAAGTTTGCAATATTAATGTACAGATTAGGATTTGTTACCGACTCATGATGACCGCATCTTCAGTTTGGCGCATTTTTTTGTCCAGGAGGGAATAAGTAAGTACATAGTTTTGTAGTTTTGTTTATAACCGAAAGTATCAGGTTATTGCTTAATGTATCCTCTTAACACTGGCATAATTAGATTTTCTTTAGTATAATTGTGATAATATTTTTTAATAAATCAGGCGCAGTGCGCACGATTATTTTTTGGTAATATGTCATTGATGATGAGAGTAAAAATGATGAGCACATGCCCTGAGCAGAGAAGCAGGCAGTCCTGAGGGTTATGTTTGCAATGTATGTAACATTTCTATTTGTTCTATAATGATTTTTTTCTACGTTCATGCAAAAAACAAAACTTTATTGAATTATATTTAGTGGAAAAAGTGATTCTTTATTGCACTAGTGCAATAAAATGTTTATTGCATTCATCTGTCTTTCTACTACAGCGGTTTGTCATCATGACAAACATAAACGTTCAAATCGACGTCATATTTTCCTAGACTTAGTATCATCTAAATAAAACATTTTTTGGTTTTTGCATGAACGTAGAAAAAATATTGTATGCAACTCATACAAAAAGTGTTTATTGTACTCGACGTGTTGTCCTACTCGGCGTGACGGCCTCGTTGGACAATTTCACGTAGCGTGCAATAAACTCTTACTTTTTGTACTTGTTTCTTAAATAACTATTAGTTGTTTTAAATAGGTTTGTTACAGCGGCAGCCAGGGATTAGTTTGAAGAGCAATATAAATATTCGTACAACTATTTTTTTCGTTAAATTTAATGGCAACACGTTCTTCATTTAACATTGAATATTTCTGACAGAATCAGACAGTTTCCAACTGCGGCAGAAACAAACCTAATCATTATTTACGTCAACCTTTGTATAAACAGTTGTGAATAAATACCATGAGCAAGCTGTTTTTTTAATCATTGGTTGTGTAATCTTTCCTATCAGTTAAGTATTTAAGTCAAAGTAGGGTTTTACTTTTGAAGACAAATTTGGACGATTGTAGGTCCTCCAGATTTTGTGGATATTGCGATCAACGCTCACAGATCTAAAAAATGCAGCAATCATCTTTACCATTTATAACATATATTACTTTTACTAGCGTATTATGTCAATATTTAAGTAACATATATTTCTGGCATAGCTCATTAGATCTCTGGTGGCGTTGATCGCAATGCTTCTGGATTCTGATTTTCCTGATGACCTACAAACATCAAAAGTTGTGAGCAATTATGGCAATTAGATGGACTCTCTTGTTTCCTTGTATCTAATGGTTTAATACATTTCTTTGAGATGCGTTTATTACCTGACGTCTGCGCATCATTACCCGCATAAGTTTGATTGTGCGTAATGCTACTTTGTCGCGATGATTTTCAGTTTCAATTGGAATTGGACTATAATCGTATTATAGTCAAAGCTTTATTCTGTCAAGACGAAAGATTTGCAGTGTTACTTCTGCAGAAATTCTCAGAAATATGTTGGTCTAGACTTCGTAGTTTTTTCAATGGTCACGCCCCATTCGAAGCACTACACACTTAATTAATTTTTGAAAAAAAGTTCTGTATCACTTTATATATTTTTATCTTGTTGAATGTATAGTAGTTTTAAAACTAATTTCACTTCAGCTAATTCCGTTGCTTCGTTTTGCCAAAGTCATCGCCAATTTCCACAGTAGTGTTAAAGTTATATTCACTCAGTTAAATTAAACAGAAATACTATGGTGCAAATAGGATGGCGCAGCGACAACAGTAAGCATATAAATGGCTGGAATAAAATAGGGGGAACAAAGATAACATGCAGAAGTGAGAAAGTAATCAGCGGAGACTTTGTATCTGACCTAGCTGGAGCTGCTTGCCGAAATAGCCGTCTGTACAATACATCGCATAGTTCTCTGGAGGCCGATCACGGAGCCAACTGGAGATTGCCCGTCACCGGAAGCATCGACGGAGAAATTGGAACTGGACGTGCGGAAAAACAAAGCTCTTGATTTATTGGATAAAGACTTTTCTATGTCATTTTCGGTGCCAGACATTGGAAATTATGTAGTGTTCAGAGGAAGGTTTCATTTAATTTGTCAAGTCATGGATGAGAAACTATATCTTCTATGCTACTTTTGTCGTATATGAATCGATATTTTTTTTATTTGCCAATTATAGATATGTTTTTGTTCAACAAATAAATTGTTTCCTTAAATCTTATTGGCAATTATTAATGACTTCAATATTTTTGTTAGATGTTATCGTTTGCTGTGCTGTGTCAGCAAAAGTTAGTGGAGATTCTCTTCAGAATCGTCGTTTTTTTAGATTAGCGATGTGCTGAATTCGTTTTATTTATTTCTTAATTAATTTTTCATAAACTTCATTCATTAAATTAATATGAGAATTTTTCTTTCTTCAAAAGTCATTGTTATTGAGCAATATTTAGTACCGCTTCTTAATTGTGTTTTTTTTAAACAAGCTCTGCCGCCACAGCTATAGCTGCTGCCTATTAATGACGTAGTGACTCATTAATGGTAAGGCCAAGCTTGTCCATAGTGTCCAGCAAGAAAGTTTGGCGAAGAAGCACAGTGGAATAAAATTCAAGAAAATTTATCAAAACGCCCAAAAATATTTATTTCGGTCAGAGAACTTTTGGGACTATCGACTTTAGTTGAAAACTAAACAAAACTTATATCGAAACCTAACCTAAACTTCATTTCAAACGTTGCAGTCGAACGCATAGTTGGAGCTTGCTTATTAGACATTTATTATTCGAAAAAAATCAAGATTTGTCTGCGTATAACTCCTCCTTTGTTTTCAGTTTAACTTTGTTATCAAATTATCCAAAAATTAAATTTGAAGAAAAATTAAGAGTAAATCATTTCAAATGTTTCGGATTATGCGTACCAATTGTAGTTATCCAACTACATGTTCAATTTATCAAAAAAAAAATCTGAAAAACTTTTATTATTAATTTGATTTCAGTTAAAATAGGTTATTCATATTTATGGACTATACGCCATAGTGGATCCGCTATTTTATTTAGGAAAAACAGAACTCAAATTCGTAATCAGCGAAGAAAACTCATTGCTGTCAAATTTTAGCAATATACAAATATTTTCTTTAATCTCCGCTATATTGGATTTGACATTTTGTTTTCGCAGGATACAATAAAATCTCCATATTATTGCGGTGGCTCACCTGCCTTTTTAGTTTGTTAATTTGGTTCCTGGTTGCTATCCAATTTTAACTATTAGAGTTAAAGTGCGTTTCCAATTGTTTCATCTAAAAGTATCTTGTTGGTGCTATTATGGATGGATTAGAGATAGGGTCACGACTCAAAATAAATAATGCTACATGCGCCTATGGAATCCTAGATTATATGACTATGATTTGGGGAACCATTATTGTTTACTTCATTAATACTGAAAAATAAACAATTTGCGTTACAGGAGATTTTACTTAACCTTAGTTGTGAATTAGTTTGTAATTTCGTAACAGAGTTTTGCATATTATTGCAGTTGTATTTTTATTATTGAAATGTATTTGTAGAACTATTAGTTTTAGACACTTTTTTCATAAAAGTTTCTTGCTTTTTTTGGTCAGATATACAAGCCCATTTTAGTATCGGTACTTATATTCTGGACATCCTGTATATTAATAATATAGTAGTTTCCAAAAACATTATATATATATATATATATATATATATATATGCAGGTCGATTTTTAATTTAAAAAATACATATTTTAGCGTTGATTGTTAGAAAACGTAAATCAATTAAGATAAATCAAAAACAGGTAGGTGAAAATCTTTGCAAAGTGTCATTGTCACACCGACTTTCTAATAAATATTGTAAGCGACATAGAAATTATTATTCAATTTAAAGTATTACGGCACATTTAACTGTTACTCATAGAATTGAAATTTTAATTCTTATCGGATGCGGGAATATGACTAGAACTCAGCAGGAAGTTTTCGATTTATTTAATGAAAAATATCCAGATCGCCCTGTCAGCCAATCAACAGTCAGTAAGGTAGAGTTTAAATTTAGAGAAACTGGCAATGTTGTAAATATTCCAAAACCTGGACGTCCAAGCATTAATGAAAATCAGAAACAGAACATTTTGATAAGTATGGTGGATAATCCTCATAATTCTTCACGATTGGTTGCATTAAACAATGACACTAGTCAGAGCACAGTGCTACGTATCTTGACGAAGGAAAAATATCATCCCTACAAAATTCAACTTGTGCAGGAACTCAATGAAGATGATCCCGATCGCCGCTTACACTTTTGCGAAATTCTAATGGATTTATGTCAAGGAAATAGAAATTTACACCGGCAAATACTTTTTTCAGATGAGGCCACATTTTGTCTGAATGGTACAGTAAACCGTCAAACTTGCAGATATTAAAGTCGGGAAAATCCTCACTGACGACAGAATAGTAGGGCCTTTCTTCTTTGAAGGATTTAGAGTTTCTAGAAAATGAACTTGTTCCAGCCCTTGCAGTAATTTTTCCTAACGATAATGACCCTGCCATTCCTGACGATACCATATGGTTTCAGCAAGACGATGCACCTCCGCACTATGCGCGCCCTGTACGAGATTTTTTGGACAACTGTTTTCCTGGGAGGTGGATCGGCAGACGCGGACCGATAGAATGGCCTGCAAGATCGCCAGATCTTACACCTCTTGACTATTTTTTATGGCAATACTTGAAGTCAAAAGTGTACATTAATAAACCACGTAATTTAGAAGATCTTCAAAATCGCATTCGGGACGAAATACGCCAGAGTTACCCCAGAAATCATTCACAATGTGCAAGAAGAATTTCTTCACAGACTTGCGCATTGTCAACAAGTTGGTGGATGGCAATTCGAACATTTAATTTAAGTATAAAATTTAATCAATTGTATTTTATTTTACATACCTCAGAATTGTTACTTTTTTATGGATAAAATTTACGTTTTCTAACATTCAATCGTCATTTACTCGAAAACTTTCCTATGTAAGAGGGCAAAATTTTAGTACTGTCTGATAGAGAATTAAACGATCTTTCAGAATCAAGGAAAAAAATATGGTGTTGCCATTTAAAAAAAAATCGATGACGTCATTACTCGAAAACAAATGACATTTGAAAATCGCATTTTACGCTAAAATATGTATTTTTTAAATTAAAAATCGACCTGTTCGAGGATTTTTCACAAAAAAATAATTGTTTCGTTTTTAATGAATTTATTCCATACATTTGGCACATATTGTATATATATATATTGTTGGTATAATTTTGATCAGAAGTGAATTATGAAAATTATTTAATAATATAACAAATCTTTCTTGCTTATGTAGATTACACCAATTTTTCATTATACGGCATTTCACTTTATCTAAAATGCAGTGAAAGATTTCTTATGCCATTCTTGTATATTGAAAATAACTTTCCTTGAAATTTTAAATAAATAATTAATTCTGAATAATTTCTTCTATTGCGATTAATAGGGTGTACTCCAAATTGTTTTCTCTTTGATAGAATTCAAAACGATCAGTCCATCGTCAGATGCTGATATTTTGCAAGGAAGTACCTAAGATGTATCGACTAAATTTTTTTCTCTTCCCGCTTTTAACAGCTTTTACTGTGGCGGTCTCCGCGCGAGAAATCAGCGTCGATAAGCCCAAGTTACTGGTAAGCGAGAAACCCATTTTCACTCGTCTGTACCCTATGATACTGATTCGGATTCGAAACCTTTGTTGCAGCGAATATACCTTTTAATATCGTTATCACTAAAAAAATCCTTATCATCTTAAAAAAACAGCAAAAGTCTGTTCTCTATAATAGTCAAAACTTCCATCACTTAACTCCTTTCAACTTTATTCTTCCCGATTGCTCAGAATTTGAGTTATCATCATATGATTATAAAAACAGGAACCAACTTCTCAACTTTCTAGATACTATTACAATAAAATAGTTATCAAATAATAATAATAAAAAAGTCAGTTGTGTTCACATTCTATACTCTTTGTTTTCATAAAAATTTCAATTTGTTCATTAACAAGAGAAGATTTGTAGTTTTCTTTTTCTAATAAAGTTAAAAACACTTCAAACGAAACAAATAAACGTTTTCTTCGTCAGTAACTATGTAATATTAAATTTTATTTATTAAATTTCAGTAGCAATTTATTAGGTTATGTACTCAATTTCAAAAACAAATTCATTTACATCAGTAATCCCTTCAACCACACCACTGATGTTTAGAGATTTTCTAGAAAGTGCTGCCAACAGAGCAATGTTGGTTGCATATGCGCGTAGGTCACGTGGCTTGTAATAATTTCTGAAGGTTCTGTACAATAGTAATGGAAAAACCTGAACTTTTCCTACCTGGATAACCGGTTCTGTGACGGCGGCGAAATATAGAGAACGTACAATGTTGACTCATTAAAAACTCTCTTCAAAGACGATTTTAATTTTTATGTCCAGCAAGATAATAAAGGGCTTAATATTGCAGAAGGAGATTACGAAAAGAATCGTTATTGCTGGCAAAGAACCCCACTCTGCACTCAAACAATGAGTGGTGCAGCAAATTAAAAACCTTTGTAAAGGTAATTAATGACTTCACAAATCACCACTACCGGAGCATTTGTTCTGAAAATGTTGATTAAAATTTTGTAAACGTGGTATGAACAACTGTTCTTGATAAAAAATAATTATTTTTTGAAAGACCCGACGAAAGTTTTCTGTTAACAATCTATTGCGATCATTGATTTTACTTTTAGTCTATAATTATGTCAGACTTTTTTCATATATCTATTTTTTCTAGATGTATGAAATATAAAAATATTGTACCCCATAAACATTTCTTGTTCTTTGAAAACATGTAATTATTATTAGATCTTTGCTTCCTCGTGGAAATACACCTAATGGTTTAATCTAATAAAAATAATACTTCAAAATTTGACAGCATTGGAAAATTGCTGTTAAATTACAAAAAAATTAAATAAATCAATTAGAAATTTATATCAGTAGTGTAATTAATAACGTAGGCATACACCAGATTCTTTAAAGTTTGTACTAACAGATTTTATTGCTTTATATTAAGATACTAGATAAAAATAAAAAAAATCTTGAGACGGGTCCTTTATACAGTGGTATAATTTTTCTAGGTTATTTAAGATTATTCAGTTGGGATGGCTGGGGGTGAGGAGCTAAGTTAAAATGGGTTAGGAAATACATAATTTGGGTTTCCCCTCCATAGATATTACAGAAATGGTTTCGAGGGATTTCTTATATATTTTTTTGTTCCTCAGATATAGCCATTGTTTCACAAATTCACACTATACAGTATGCATCAAAAGTATGAAATAAATTCAATAAAAACGAAACAATTATTTTTTGGGAAAAATCCGCGAACAGGTCGATTTTTAATTTAAAAAATACATATTTTAGCGTAAAATGTGATTTTCAAATGTCATTTGTTTTCGAGTAAGACGTCATCGATTTTTTTATAAGTGGCAACACTATATTTTTTTCCTTGATTCTGAAAGATCGTTTAATTCTCTACCAGACAGTACTAAAATTTTGCCCTCTTACATAGGAAAGTTTTCGAGTAAATGACGATTGAATGTTAGAAAACGTAAATTTTAACCATAAAAAAGTAACAATTCTGAGGTATGTAAAATAAAATACAATTGATTAAAGTTTATACTTAAATTAAATGTTCGAATTGCCATCCACCAACTTCTTGACAATGCGCAAGTCTGTGAAGAAATTCTTCTTGCACATTATGAATGATTTCTAGGGTAACTCTGCGTATTTCGTCCCGAATGCGATTTTGAAGTTCTTCTAAATTACGTGGTTTATTAATCTACACTTTTGACTTCAAGTATCCCCATAAAAGATAGTCAAGAGGTGTAAGATCTGACGATCTTGCAGGCCATTCTATCGGTCCGCGTCTGCCGATCCACCTCCCAGGAAAACAGTTGTCCAAAAAATCTCGTACAGGGCGCGCATAGTGCGGAGGTGCACCGTCTTGCTGAAACCATATGGTATCGTCAGGAATATCAAGGTCATTATCGTTAGGAAAAATTACTGCAAGGGCTGGAACAAGGTCATTTTCTAGAAACTCTAAATATCTTTGTCCTTCAAAGAAGAAAGACCCTGCTATTCTGTCGTCAACTATTCCAGCCCACACATTTAATTTCTGAGGGTGTTGGGTATGTGCCTCTGCCATCCAATGAGGATTTTCCCGACTCCAATATCTGCAAGTTTGACGGTTTACTGTACCATTCAGACAAAATGTGGCATCATCTGAAAAAAGTATTTGTCGGTGCAAATTTCTATTTCCTTGACATAAATCCATTAGAATTTCGCAAAAGTGTAAGCGGCGATCGGGATGATCGCCGCTTACACTTTCACATTTTTTACATCTTCATTGAGTTCCTGCATAAGTAGAATTTTGTAGTGATGATACGTAGCACTGTGCTCTGACTAGTGTCATTGTTTAATGCAACCAATCGTGAAGAATTATGAGGATTATCAACCATACTTATCAAAATGTTCTGTTTCTGATTTTCAATAATGCTTGGATGTCCAGGTTTTGGAATATTTACAACATTGCCAGTTTCTCTAAATTTAGACTCTACCTTACTGACTGTTGATTGGCTGATAGGGCGATCTGGATATTTTTCATTAAATAAATCGCAAACTTCCTGCTGAGTTGAGTCATATTCCCGCATCCGATAAGAATTAAAATTTCAATTCTTTGAGTAACAGTTAAATGTGCCATAATACTTTAAATTGAATAATAATTTCTATGTCGCTTGCAATACTTATTAGAAAGTCGGTGTGACAATGACACTTTGCAAAGATTTTCACCTACGTGATCCATAAAAGAACTATGGAATTCGAAAAATTAAACTTGATAACGTTTTTGCTTTATTTTAATTGGTTTACGTTTTCTAACATTCAATCGTCATTTACTCGAAAACTTTCCTATGTAAGAGGGCAAAATTTTAGTACTGTCTGATAGAGAATTAAACGATCTCTCAGAATCAAGGAAAAAAATATGGTGTTGCCATTTAAAAAAAATCGATGACGTCATTACTCGAAAACAAATGACATTTAAAAATCGCATTTTCTGCTAAAATATGTATTTTTTAAATTAAAAATTGACCTGTTCGAGGATTTTTCCCAAAAAATAATTGTTTCGTTTTTATTGAATTTATTCCATACTTTTGGCGCATGCTGTATAGAAAAGCAGTTGGACTTTTTTGAGCGGTTAGAGAGGTTAGAGAGCGTTAAAACACCGCTAGGTTGCAACTAATTTAAAAATAATAGTAGTAGACTTCTAAATCGATATCAAGTAATTCTATAAAATTTACTCTAAATTGTTACTACGAACTGAGTATTGTTCTAAGCTACTGTTGAAAATGATTTACAGTCAAAGCCCGCACATTGTACGTATGTACATGATCACTGTGCAGCATCTGCTTCTCTAACACTCGTCACACTTATTCATATTTAAAACACCCATTTTGGATGCAACATTGTGGGTACTGCGGCTCGGATTTTGCATAACAAGGTGTAAAGCCTTTCCTTCTTTAAGGTACGCTGCGGTCTTTCTTGTGCACGTCAGTAGTGCTTCAGGGCGCCGTATTCTTGAAATAGGGTTTTCTACAAATACAAGTAATTTTAGACATTTAACAATTGAATAATATAGAATTTAGCAAATAACAGAAATGTTATCTCATGCCACATGCAAATATTTACACTTACTGAAGTAAAATGAATAGATAACAACAGAAAGCGGTCTAACTCACACATGTTTAGGTATAAAATACGTATTTTTTTAAATCCAGCTGTAGATGTAAATATTGTTACAACATAAACTTGCATAGTTTGGCAAATAAGATTGTTCACTTTTGTTTATAAGTATGTGAAAATAATTGTTAAAATGTGGGCTTAGAATAGCAAATTAATGTGTGAACTACAAACACTTTTTAAAAGTTATTATTTTATTCGAAGAAAAATTAAATAGTAAAAGTTTATAAACCAAATATCAAGAATTTTATTTTTTGTATTGCTTTTGTTCTACTTACGTGTTTTAATTTTCGCGATTTCCGTACCTGAAAACATAACAAATTTGATTATTTTACAACGATAAATACGACCTGAAAATTCCTAAACTGAAGAGGTTGCCTACAAACTGCTGATTCCTTCTGTGTTATTGGACTTATTTTCGTATTTTGACGTAATAATTAGGTTTGTCTGGTATTTGTTACCATTACGTTTGGTTGTTATTTAAGTGCAATTGAGCGTACATGCTTTTATGTCTAATCTCAAATTATGTTGCGTTATAATCCAGAGAGTACAATTTATATTGTGGCTACTTGTAAAATCAAAATGTAAACTGGAAAATCTGTTTCCATAGGTTCTGAAAAGATCCTTAGTTAAAAAGAGATAAATGGGAGGTGAAAAGTGCAATCGAAAAAATACTTTTTTATCTAGATAACCAAAGTATTTGTCGTAAGCATTTTCATAAAGATATTAAAAATATATGTTGATATATGAAAAATGAACGTATGAAATTGTGGTCATGTCATGTCAAATTAGATCAATTATTTTAGCAATTTGTTGCCTTAATCTGATAACCACATCATGCAGTTGCTCTGTCAAGATTGTTCCATCAAGTAGTACTACTAGTAAGCAGGCAAAAAGAAGATAGCAAGTAAACTTTCTGAGACGAAAGCACCAATAAGACAAGTACGCATAGTATGGTCAGAAATTTTAATTACCAATGTAATTTTAAAATGTTTATTTCAATGTATACAAAACTTTACAGATAAGTAAGTATCTACAATTAACTATGAACATTAACTGAGATTGCGTTGTACCACTTGTAATTATTATTTGTTTGTAACAATTAATATACCTTTTGCATATTGTATTTCTATTGTGCATTATTACTTAAATAAATAAAAAATGATTGTGAAAAATTGTGGTTTTTTTATTGCTTAAAGTTGGTGCAACTTCCTTGCCTTTTTTCATCCGATGTAGGTATAAATGAAACCCACGACAGTTCCAATTATAGAGTAAATTTACATTTAAATACGTTTCCAAAAGTCTTCAATCTTTAATTTTCAAAACCAAGCATAATGTAGATGTATAACATTTGTTATGAGAGAGCTTTTGAAATATTCATTATGTCATCAAAATCTAGACAAAAAT
Source organism: Monochamus alternatus (assembly GCA_037114965.1). Taxonomy (NCBI): domain Eukaryota; kingdom Metazoa; phylum Arthropoda; class Insecta; order Coleoptera; family Cerambycidae; genus Monochamus; species Monochamus alternatus. Next base: position 56,836,120 of record CM073426.1, on the reverse strand, counting down.
AAAACTGGTAGAAACTAAATTTAGTAACTCTAAGAATTTTTATAGTGTGTAAAAAATATATAAAACAATTACTATATCGTTTATGTACCATATTTCAGGTATACTTACATACTTATATATATATATATATATATATATATATATATATATATATATATATATATATATATATATATATATATAAGTATAACATATGTTTCTTCTACATAGTGCTCTCCTAGTAAGAATAACTCCTCATGCGGGAAGTAAGTCATGATTGTAAAGTAAACGCATCTGTATCGAAGTCTTCACTCATGTTTGGAGCAGCATCATACCTAACTACTTTATTATAAATTACAGAATAACCTGTTTCAGATTATTTGTTACATCCTCTAAACTGGTAATAATATTGTAGCAGTTTTGTGTAGCAACATATATCTACACAGAACACGACTAAAACTTCAAACGATTTTTTAAAAAACTGAGAATTCAAATATAACTAACACTGAGTTGGATAGTGTTAAGAGATTGTATTATACCTTTAACACACTGCTAGATAGAAAAATATGTATAAAAATATACACAATCTCGTGTACTAACACACGTTTTGATTTGTATTAAAATATGTAATCATTATTTTACAGTGTATATACTTATTCTGTGGCTCATAAAAAATAAATTTCAATCCCATTAAATCCTTATTAGCCCTACTTGTACCCGATCAAAAAATATTTATTCTCAGTCGTGGCAAGCTCCTGCGCAGTCACTGCTAAAGATGCCAACAATGAAGAGCGGCAAAACGTTTGAAAGTATGGGATGAGAACAGTTACACAGGCGACTACGAGATGTCTAAGAAGACCACCATTATCCTAAGATCGATTCCGATCGTAACAGACGTAATTACCAACAATAGGAACCAAAATTAATATATGGCCGAGCCCGCGGATACTAACAGTGGATCATAGCAAACAACCCCCCTCCCCATCCCCACAGAGCCTAGCCCGAGAACAGGGGCAGGTCAAAGAATCCCAGCTAAGGCTAAGGATATGCACATTAATTCTGTTGCTCAGCGGCCAATTACCTAGGCCACGGTACAACAACCCGAAGAAGCACTGTCAAATAGTTAGAGGTAGAGGGAATTTGGTGCTTCAAACGAAACGTAATAAATTTAAACATTTGATAGAAGTTCACTATATATACAAACATTATTAATTGAAGTGGAAAAAGCACGTTGAATTAACTTAATTCCCGTTGTTAACCTAACCGTTAAATTTATTTATCCCTAAGCAAAGAAAACAAAGGTTTCATAAAAGAAATTAAATATTCACATGAAGCGCTCCGAGATAAGGTCTGTATAAAATCTCCGAGGCGTCTAAAGGAAATTACATTTTCACTGAGACCCTTCGTAATACAATTTCCATCAGTTGATGGCTTGTACTTTAGTCTTGACTCCCTCGATATATTTACCATCCTATAAGAATCTCTTAAATAGCGAAAAATACGGAAATTGAAATTTAAAGGCCGTTTTATAAACAGAAGCCCGTGTTTATTTCTCCTAGGTAGTTTTAGATTTGGATGCGGATTTGGAAGCGCATAGAGGACGTTCTATTATACCAGCTCATTCTGCGAGCAAAACTAAAAAAGATATCTAATACGGTTTAATTAATTAATTTTGGCTTCTAAACAGTATTTTCGGTTTTACTTGAAAAGGCCACGTCCTTTCGACTTCGGAAAAGAGAGCTTTTTCTGGGTCCTTTCATAATTTTCAAAAACTTTTTTAAAATTTCAATTCAGTTGTAGTTTTTGTTACAGAAAGATTTATAGATAGCTCCTCTATCTCCATTATATGTGTTGATTTTCGGTGTCGAATTGTTTACTTTCAAGTCTTTTGCCGTAACATGGTGATATCTTTTTGTTAACGGTTATTTTATTAAATAAAACGGCCTTTCAGATATCAAGGCTTTTAGAACCCTTATTTATAGAAACTTTTAGTCTCACACATTCTTACCTTCTATTTAAAAGGGAGATACCTTATAAAACCCCAAGCTATTTCGCAGTCGGTTTGACCTTATCACGTCAGAGATAGTCCCTAACCTCAAAGGTCTAAAATCGTCGATTTTCGCTTACTTGAAAATAATAATCCGAAACAGAGGGATAAACGTATGATTCTACAGGGTTAACTATGACTAATTACAAAAATTTTAACCACGTGCTTAGGGAGGTCTATAAGACAATAAAAAAATTATTTCGGAATTCTAGCTCAATGTTTAAAAAATGGGGCAAAACCCACTTTTCCTAATGAAAGTCAGTACCTATGACAATCAGTCATCGTCCGATATAGCTAGATATGTCAACTACCATGCGGTCGTTTATCTTCAGCGTTGTCAAGTGTAGAAACGATGAAAATAAACAATTTTATTAATAATAATAATGCCTAATTACCTAATAGATAACAGTTAATCCGGTTAGCTGCAGTATTTTGTATTCGTTCTTCGTTCTTCCGACATAACATACATTATTTAAATACTCTAACACGTTAGAAATAATTAGTCACTTAATTGTTTTAAAATAACAACCTAGAATACTGCATTGCTAGTTGCATACTCTCCAAACCTTAAAGAACATGCGAAGTTAGTTATATTCTAAGAGTCTAAAACACATTTTTACAGCACACTGTAAACATCTTGAGATGTTATAGTTTAAAATATTACTAATTATTTTATGCAAACATCGTCAATTACTGTTAATATTGTTGCTGTTATTGGTATTAACAGAATTTAATTCCCCAACAACATCAAGTTTAAAAATTTATCGCCGTGAATGGACCTTGCATTAGTGTCCTACAGATGGCGTCTGCATCAGATCAGATGTCAAAAAATATTACATACGGTACATTGATAGTTTGAAATAATTTTTCAGAACTTGCTTATCGCAAATTTCATTTTTCGCGTATTTTTTTGTGTATTTACAAACATGTCGTATTCAAATACCTAGATGACGGATAAGGTGCTGATTTATGGGAGTGTGACAAGTGCATATTATCGTGTGGCAGCGTAATACCAAAGACGTTTTCCGAGTACACAAAATATTACATATGCTTATAACTATTATAATACCTTGGCGGTAAAGGTGTGGCAGTGTTTTTATGTATTTGTGTACATTTGCGTACGGTCGAGGGAAGCAGGGTCCCGAGCAAGTAAGAAAACAGAAAATGATACATTCTTAAAATGTCTCCAAATATCAATCCTGGAAATAAATATTATTAAGGGAGGTGCTACTTCTCTGTGCTACCATACCGTGTTTCTCATTAAATCATTAAATAATAATCTACATTTTGTAAATATGTTTTTTCTTTCAAAGCGGCGTAAACCGATAAACGTGTCAACGCGGTGACGTGTCAGTACGTGTGACACCTTTGACTTTGACAGAATATACCTAACCTCGCGCCTGACAAAAGGCCAGTGACGGCGATAAATAAGGATTTAATATAGTTTTTGAAAAAAAATTGTTTTCACCTTATACCTAAATAAGTTTGGAAATTATTTGATAGATAATTCCGTTAATTCTTATTTTTCCCTATCTCCTCTTAAAATATTTATACTTCATCATATACGAATAATATTATCCGAGACAACCCCGTCACCCACATATCTGGTGGAATGGAATATCTAGGATTCAGTTGACTGATGATAAAGTGCGAGTATGAACCCGAACCCCAAAACACCTTCAACCCGCAATCTCTCTACCCCATAACTATACAAACGTTATATTGAATAGGTTGTAAAATGTAAGATGCAAACTGATGATATGTGAATATGATCCTAATCTCTCAGACCGTCCAACCTCATAACCTTCCTATAACCGCATAACCTAAAATAGTTTAACTCCAAAAACACTTATTCAAGGCACTGGACAATGTAGGACCCATCAACATGATAAACATAAGTGGATATCATAGAACCAATTGTAATCAGACAGTACTGACAAGCCCTGAGACATCTGTTGAGCCTTATAACCGTCAACATAGAAATCCAGTTACTCAATAACTCAAGGATTTGCATGTGCATAAACTGAACATAACGAAGTCCAAATTAGCTCCATGTAGAACAAACTGAAAATGGGCAGCACTTAACGAACATGTAACCTAGAACACTACTCTCAGATATCAGGCTGAAATAATGTAAGCCCATATCTATATTAACCGTGGAGGTTTTATATGCAGACGAAATTTTAGCCCATAAATCCAAAACCCGAACAAGTCGAAGGCCCATGTAAATATATCGGCGCATCTTTGATAGTAGATGAGCGGAGTCTAGTAACCACACCTGGAGACTTTCGAAAAGAGACAGATTCAGATAACCAAGAAGTTTTCAGAAATTTCCAATGAATAAGATGTACGCTATATATTTTGCTATGTATGATACAGCTATCACACGATAATCCAAAAAATGTAGATTTCAACGGCTTCCATTGATCTATACTAGTTTTCAGCATTGTTCGTGTAGCCGTAAACCTGATTTAAACCTTGTCAGTACTGTAAGGTTATATTTTTCGAATATAAAATAACATTTTCATCCCTGTGTTTCTTATTAGAATATTTAAGCAAGTCAAAATCCAAAATTTTAAAACTTTTTTGGGTTAGAGAGAAACGCTGATGTGATGGGGTCAAACCGACTACGGATTCGTATTCAGTAACCCAAAAAACGTATGGGTATGGTGGCCATTGTACATGATATTTTTTTTGTGTCGGTATCCGGTCCGGTTGTATGGTATCCGCATTTAGAAAATTTAGTATGTAAAATTATATCTATATAATATTATCATCTCTTACATCTATCTCTTTTTAATTTAGTTCAAGGTTTTACCAGTTTATGCCATTATCCTAGCCCGTATTCATTATTTTATAATTATTGTGCATCCTGTTATGTTTGTTAACGTCGTATTGGGTTACCATGCATGTAAGTTACCTAATACCTAAACAAATAAATAAGTAAATCAAATAATATATAAAAATCGAAGATTATATCACACATATAAAAAATTTGAATAATGGATTGAGAATAACATTACGTTTTTTAGGAAATGTACTATCGATGTTACGAATAATTAATTAAATCAAAATTGGAGATATTGAAGGAATCAATCAATAGATTGCTGATCACTCTGCCAACTACAAAAACAAAGAAAAAATGATACTTTGTTGTACTGATATTTAGACATCTATCAGAAATACAGTTCTGCAAGACTGACTCAAATAGATATACTAACAGATTTGTTTTAAGCATTCAAATGTTAAGGCATATAAACAATTAATAGGAAGTTATACAGTTGGCAAAATGTCACAAATATATCGGATATTATATTATTTCCGTAGAACTTCAGCTACACTATTAATAAATTCAGGAGCTGATATCACAACTTTAAAAATGCATGGTGATGGAAATCTTCGACGGTAGTTCATTGAGGAGCCCATAATTTTTAAATCCCATACTGCAAGTATGTCCATCAAGTGCTGGAAGCGATTTTTAAATTAATTCATCCACTTTGAAGGATTCTGTAGTTCATAAACCATCTACTAGTGAAAATACTTCAACAGGCTTCAACTTAATAACCAAAGTAAGTAAATAAAATTACATTCGTTAGAACAAATTTTAATTTTTAAATTTTGGCGGCAATAAAAATTACACTTTACTGTCTGTCACCTGACACTAAATGTGTCTGTGTTGATCATCAAAGAAATAACGTATAATAAACTAAAATCTCGTAAATATAGGTACTCTACAAATAACGACTAGTTGTCTCCATCTGTTAGTGAATGTAGTAACTTGAGCAATGTGCAACATAGTTTCCCATTCCATGAGGTAAAATCAGACAGAAATCACACATATCGGGATTGAACAGATTATTTTCTATCGCGTTGTTAATCATAATATAATTTTGTAGTATGCAATTTAATTTATAATTCGAGTGAATACGTGGGGAAGTAAAGTAAATAGTTATGCAATTTATAAAAATTGTTCCGCATTTATTCACGTGTTAGCGCTATTCGTTGTTAGATGGCAGCATGAATTGCATATTTAAGTTCACAAAATATAAAGAAACCTGTACTATTTCAAAGGAAAACTATCTATATACGTTAATAGGGAGATCTGGAGTTATTATTAGAGAATAATTCATTAAAGTATCCTACAGAAACATTATTCAAATAAAATAAACGCTGAGTGCAATAACGTTAGAGGCCATAAGTGTTTTCTACAAAGCTATATGATTTGAAACATTTAATGAACTTAATTAGGTTTCCCACATAACGAATTTGCAATCACATGCCACCTGAGTATTTTTAAAGGTACCGAAAAAATAGCAATAGCGTTGTTTAGATACCTACCCAACATTTGCGAATATACATTTTTCTTTATTTTTTGAATATTACTATAGATGTAAAAAAATATACTTATTACACATAAAATTCTTTTATTTACAGGTGTGTCAAAATACTCAAAAAAATTTCATTTAGAATAGCAACACAGGTGTGTCTTGCAAACGCTTTTTAATAGTTATTATATTTAAAGACAATTTAAACAGTACTTACTTAAAATTGAATAAACAAAACGCTAAAATTTTATTTTTGTGTTGATTATTAGCGTAAACTAAAAAAAAATTACATATTTGATTATGAAATTAATTACGTAATTTCTTTGTAATTGCAGGGTATCTTGAAAACTTACAAACAATAGATGATGTGGTTTTCACAACAGCTACTTTTTTTTAAAAAAACTTAAAGTGCCGCAAGATTTTTCAGTCCTCGTCGTTTTTGTGATACAGAGCTAAATTTAAAAAGCCGATTTTAAGGAATTTTTCGTATCTTAGAGAATAACCGAGATATCGGAATGCTAAAAATTGCTCCTGATAGACTTTTTTAGGTAGACTTCAGTGGCGCACCTGCAATTTCTATAGACAAACATATTTTTTAAAAGAAACACCCTTTATATTTTTATGCAATTCAATTGCATTGTACAGATCAATTACTCACAACTTATCCAAAAAAAATTGGGTATAGATGCATCATAAAAATCAATAGTCAATATTCTTCTGGAAGATGTGCCCTTAGCTGTCCGACTCCGAAGGTAGTTTTTGAACGATGGTGCTCATTTTCGCCAAATTGTTCGGGAGTACCTTAATGATGTTCAAGGGGTGCGATGGATTAGATGAGGAGGACCGGCACCATGGCCGCCACGATTTCCTAACTTACATCCTCTGAACTTTTTTTGTGGGAATATTTAAAAATTGAAGTGCATCGTACCGAAGAGGTCACTAGTGAAGATTTACGCGTACCTACAGTATTTGCTGCCAAGACCTTACCAGTTCAAAACGGACAAGAACCAGAAATATTTGTGTCAGTTCGTAGAAATTGAGTAAGACCAAATCCAAATTCCAAATTGTTTACACGTCGATCGAGAAAATTTTGAAGAATTTGTAACATCAGCTACTTATATCAAATTGTTTGTTTTATTTATTTAGACCACATTATTAATTAATAATAAATAATAACAGCGGAAAAGTTGTTGAATTTATAAGCAAATAGGTGTTAATAAAATTTTATTTATTTCTTTCCTTGGATCATATTTTATAGTGGACCAGTTCCCAGTGCCATGTAGAAGTGTATTTTTTAAATCATTCTAGAACTGCCTTTTTTGATTTTTTATTATAAAATTGTATTTGTACATTCAATTTTTTTTTGATAAGTTCTGAATTACCCTATATTTTCCTTCATAATGATATACAGAGTTTTTCAACGAAAAGTAACCACCCTTAGCATCTTTTAAAATTATCTTTTGGTTGAAAATTGCCAAGACATATCTACAAAGGTAACAAAAAGGGATAACTTTTTAAATAAAATCCGAATTTCTGCCATCAACCCCTTAGCCGTCACAGCCACCCTCTCTAAATTTTCATATGGCACCATACCATATGTGGTATGTAGCAGTAATTGCTCCAAATGGCCTCCGTTAACTTCCATACAGTAATACAGACGACTTTGAAAGAGACATTTGCGAGAACTTGCGGTGTCAATTGTCGACATTCTTCTATTATTCTCTGCCTAAGATCTTCAATGTTGGCTGTCTGTGTTGCTTACACTTTGGATTTCAAATGTCCCCATAATAAATAATCCAACAGAGACAGGTCGAGTGATCTAGCCATCCATTCAATGGGACCACGTACGTAAAATCAAATACTAAACAAAACCTGATATGGTATACTAGTGCATAAATACTTGGCGTGTATGAATAGGTTTACATTAGCAAACTTTCTTTGCATAAGCTGATGAGTCGTTACTAACACATGGAAATGTTGGAATGCTCTAATTTTTTTGATCCGTGCAAACACTGATAAAAATTGCACGCAAATAGAGGTTTACATATGCAATTTTATATTACTGGCGCACCAGTAACCACTGGCCCCACTAAATCCATGCATGTTGTAAACCCGCTATTAGTATGTACAAACTCAGTTATAGCGGGTTTGCATATGCATGGATTTTGTGGCACCAGTTGTTACTAGCGCGGCAGTAAAATAAAATTGCATGTGTAAACCTCTACTGGCGTGCTATTTTTATCAGTGCTAGCACGAATAAAAAAACAGTAACGACTCAGCTTGCGCAAAGAAAGTTTGCAATGCAAGATATGTTTATATGTTTATGAAAAAATCACAAGAAACGTAAATAGTGATTATTTAAATTCTTCTGAGGTCAAAGCTACAATATGTTTTACAAGGAATTCATATACCTTGGAATTGAATAAAATTTAGAAATCAAGAGTTTTCCTTCGTTTGCAGAGGCTGATAGATTTTTGCATTCAGTAGTACAAATTACTATAGCTAGTGATCAACAAATGGTACTGGCGCAATAAAATCTAAATGTGTGAGTAAACCTTTACTGACATGAAAGTCCAACTGGCGTAAATACTTACGCCAGGAATTCATTGCATATGTAAACGTTCCTTTATTGAAACAACGTGCAGTTTGTTGCTTATTGTTTTTAAACATTGATACTATGAAAATATATTATCAATTATTCTTATTACATACAAAATACGGATAATATATGGACAAAAGGATATTTAAGAATAGAATTCACACAGGTTTTTATGTGCTCAATTAAAACGTTTATTGAACATATGCAGAATTCGTTGCTTTAATCAATGTTTTACATAAATTAATGTAAAAATATTTATTAACACGATACAGCCAATCAACGAGTGTGCCTACGTTGTATTATTATACATATTATGCATATGTAAAGTAAGGTGAAATAATGCACCTTTGAAGTTCTTTTTTCAATGGTGCCACTTCTCATTCAATATTAAAAACGTTTTCAATCTAACAGATACAAATTCTAATTAAATTTTGGAACTGTGATAACTTTGTTAATGAGTGGTGGATTATAGTAGCGTACAAAAAATTTGATCAAACTGTACTGCTCTTCATAACAGTAAAAAGTTAAACAAAACATATTTATGTCGTACAAGTAGTGTTATTCTGGCTTTCTCACGAATAATACCGATGGTTATCAGTATCACCCATTGATGGGTCGTAGTTGATTGTTATCAATCATTACTAATGCAAAGTCATCGCTCATTGAATTGTAAATTATTTTTACAACAATAACCACCGCACAAGTTGTCTGCATGTATAAGTTCGTTAATAAACCATTCTTATGTGATGTTTGCCTTGAATTACCAAGATTTTTAGTTTTCAAAATACGGTTTGTCGAAGTAAAACCGTCTTCTTCAAATTTGCGATCTTCAATGAAAAATTTGACTGAATTCTTAAATATAGCGATGCGTCTATAAATTATAAACTATTTTACTCTACTTAATATGTTTTTAATTAGATAGGCAAGATTATTATAGTGAATTTCAGAACTACTTAATTACTTAAAAAATTATATTCAGTAAAACCCATGAAAAGTCATGTGCTATTTTTATAACTATCAAATTTATCAATTTTTACTGAAAGTATGGAAATTTCGAAAATTGTCATTTTTTCGTTATGTTCTTGAAAGCAGAATCAAGTTAAGTTCGTACATTGATATTCCCAAATAATTCAAATCGCATTTAATTAAGAATATGAATCCTAATCAAATCGATTACTTATGATCAGTAGATACCGAATAATGCAGACGTACATGGAAAGCACAGATGCACATGTCTATTAAAATGTCTTTTATACATCTTTCCACTACTCTGCTCAGCAGAGGACAACCGCTACTTTCTCTTTCACTACTTCACATTACCTAACTTAAATTGCATATTTATTTAGGCAAATAGTAAATTTTATTACTAATTATAAACTACAATAGCGACACAAAATTCACCAACCTCTACCTCGCCAAAAAATAATGACGGCGGGATCGCCTTAGGAAAACGTATTAAACGGGAAACTGACAACTTTTTAGGTGTGTCGAGTGTGCTGATGTCGGCGCTGATTACTGTTGTTGGCATTTATTATAAAATTCTCGTAATTTCCTATCGATTACACCGGGTGTTTATAAAAATGCAAATTTAATTATTGTTTGTTTCTATTATTATTTAGTGGTTCTGCAGCGTGTGTCATTGAGTAGACATAAAAAACAAGCTTATTGACCTAAATACGGTAGGTCAAGACTCGAACTGCGAGATTATTGACCACTAAATAGGTATGTCTCGGATTGTTTTTGCACGAGGGTTATTTTATTAATGTCTGTCTTTAAATACAAACGTTTCAGCCTGTCTTAATAATTTAACCTAGTCAGTATTGGATTTTATTTCTCCAGTTTATAAAAATAAATAAATAAAATGTTAGTTAAACTGAAAATCCGAAGTTAACTACACAAAAAATATAGGTATAAATAAAAAAAGTGGCTACATAACATAAAAAAAAACTGTAGGTAAGGGAAAACTCCTGTATCTTCAAAATGAATTAAGTTATATTAAGTTATGAGGTTTTTACCGTTATTTATATTTTTATAACATTAGACAGAAATATCGTAGAAACTACTGGTTGGTCGGAAAATATCAGAAAATGTTGAAAATGGTCCACCATATGTATGCCTACAATATTAAATATATATTTGTTGTCTATGTTAAGGTCATTTCGTCATTTGATTTTTCAGACCATTTTAGGCTTCAGTCAATGATTTAAGTATCTAAAGTGGTTTTCGATTTAAATAGTTTTGCAATTAAAAAAACATTCATCAAATAAATCTGAAGATGTTTGACACTTGGGGTAACGATATGATCAATTAAAAGCAAACATTTACTGAATCAATACGCAAATTTGTTTGAAGTGGACTAACATCCATCAGAACTTCAACACCACCGAATATATTCATTTATGTTGTTGTTACAGTTACATATAGACGAACGAAGTACCTCCCATAGACAGTTAGATGATGAGGTAGAGCGCCTAGCACTCTACCAAGACGGTCGGAGAGCGCAAGGACCAATTATGGGATAGGTTTCTAGAAGACCTACGCCACTTGACCAGGCGTATATTCAGTCGAGCAGTCAGACGAAGGGACAGAACTTCCAAAGAAAATTAGAAGGTGGCAGGGAGAGAATTTAAAAGCGAAGGCTCAGTGAAAAGTCTGGTTGGAAGATAAGTAGCGAGTTGAAGTCCCAGTCGGAAACAGGGAGGTTTATGAAAATCTCAAACTGCGATAAAAGGAAAAAAATAGGTTCAATAAAAAGAAAGGAAGGAACGCGGACCACTTCCAGTGAGGGATGTTTAAAACTTCTATTGGAGACTCACTTTGGGGGTGTAAGGCACGTCACTACGATTCCTATGGCTGAGCCAATGCCACATGCAAATTAGCCCCATGCCGAGGAAATATTCACCGACGAGACAGTAACCTGGGCAGTGACTGAGTTCGAACCGTACAAAGCTGCAGAAACAGATGCATTTTTTCCTTCGTTGTTACAGAAGAACCTGGATATTCTCTTACCGTGTATGGTAAGAGTTTTCCAGACCAGTCTGGCGATGGGACATGTTCCACCAACATGGAGAAAAGCCAAAGTAGTCTATATCCCAAAAGCTGGTAAAACTGCACAACGGCAAAGGAGTTTATGAGTTTTACTTCCTTTGTATTTAAACGATAGAGATGATCATGGACGGATATAATCAACACGCATACAAGCCAGGCAGATCCACGGATCCACTGCACCCTACAGTATTATACACAATGTAGAAAAGACCTTTCAGTACAAGAAAGTCGCCTTGTATCATATACGACTCACTTTAAGACCGAAGCACGCCGCCTATTATGGTCAGATGGGTGAGATCCGTACGAAGGAAAAGAGATGTGATGAATAGGGATATAGGGATACTCAAGCCTATTCCAAGGATGGTGTGGTTCAAGTGGTAGGCCAGTTTCTGGGTGAAGTATATGACAGAAAGCAATTTCATTAATGTTTGTGTATTCATTAAAAATCATAGACGCTCATGATGTGCTAATGGAAGCTGGTGCCTTTTTGCTGATACATTGCTTAACAAAACAGGAAAATAACACAACAAAAATTTAAATGAGGCACCTCTTTCCACAAATTAAAAATACTGTATATCTTAATATAGAGGGTGTCCGGAAAAGACGTGTACAACGGAAGACCACAGACTCCTGGGTTCAAAATAAGCCGATTTAGCCCAATTTACTTATTTCCAAAATTGCTTCGTTTAGCCGCTAAAGAGCGCCAAAGTTTGCGAAAAATTTTTGTTTATCCCGAATATGTCGAAAACGACTTGATCGATTTTAACCATTTTTGGGCTACGCAGTTATAAGTCTAACCGACACTTTTTGGCATTGTTTAAAATCTTTTGCAGTCATTGGAAATATAAGAAAAATCATGTATCATGCAAATATAAGCACATATTTTTTTAACCCCCTTTATAATTACTCTCAGTTTTTTTCTATTAGTAGCTGACTTTATTTAGAAACTTTTTTTATACTTTCAGAATTTTGAATAGATCAGTAGTTTAGGCAAAAAAAATATATTTCGTATGTCATCAATATCAGCATTCGTTCTGCAACAAATAACGAAAATTTCAAAACTCATTTATAATAATATAAATTTATTACATACAAATTTAATAAATACAAGATATTAAGATATTAATATAACAAACAAAAAAAGAGTTATGATCTCTTTACAATAAATGCTCAGTGACCACCGCTTTCTCGTACGCAACAAGTAATCTGTTTTACGAAGTTGTAGTGCTGCCTCTCCATGATTACTGGATTACCTCGTAAATTGTTAACTGCGTCTTGGATTCGCTTAAAAAATTCCTCTTTATTAGTAACTGTATAGGCATATACTTTGGTTTTTACTGCACCCCACAAAAAATAATCGCAAGTGGTTAAGTCTGGTGCTCGAGATGACCATTTTATAGGAGCATCGTTTCCTCTTCCAATCCGCCTGTTAGGATACAGATTATGTAAATACTGGCGAACGGGTATTGTAAAATGGGGAGTGCACCATCGTGCATAAACCTCATGTTACGACGAAATAGTATAGTAACGGTAAATCGTTCAATAAATTAGGTAATACTTGCTGTAAAAAATTTAAAAAGTTGACTCCATTTAATCGATGTGGAAGCACAACCGGGCCAATAATAAAGTTGTCGATAATTCACGTCCACACGTTTACTCTGAATTCATATTGAAAATGTCTTATTTCAGTGCAGTGTGGATTTTCATCAGTATAAACGTGTTTGTTATGGTTATTAATAATTCATAACCTAGCAAAACTTGCTTCATCTGTAAATCAAATGTTTTTGCTAAAATTGAGATCATGGGCTCTTTGTTCTTGTATAAAATTACAAAATGCTAAACGTTTTTCAGGGTCAATGGGTAGCAATTCATGAACCGATTGAATGTGGTACGGATGTAGTAACTGCTCCAAAACAACATGAACTATGGTTTTTGGTATCCCTATTTCATGTCCAATGCCTCTTGCACTATTTTTTGGGTTCTCTTCTATCTTATCTAGGATTTGTTCCTCCACCTCTATAATTTTCGTGGTAAGTTGACGCCCTTGAACCGCATTCATTTGGTGGAAGGAATCAAATTCGCGAAGTCGGCTGTCGATGTTGGCAAAAGTTTGATGATTTGGCACTCGTCGATGAGGGAATCTGTCCATGTAGACCTTAACACTTTTGCGGCCGTTACCTTGACAGAGTCCATAAACCAAAAGCATATTTGCTTGTTCGGAATATGTATACGTATCCATGATAAAATATTGAAAAATGAGTAACAGAAACAAATACAGCAATAACAACAACAAATAAAGTAAGATGTAAAGTAACTAAGTAATTGAGCAAGAAGAATAAACACACAACTTTTACCTAAAAAATCAGAGCCAGCTTCTGGTACTTCGTTATTTGTTGCAGAACGAATGCTGACATTGTTGACTTACGAAAAATATTTTTTCTGCCTAAACTACTCATCTGTTCAAAATTCTGAAAGTATAAAAAAGTTTCTAAATAAAGTCAGCTACTAACAGAAAAAAAACTGAGAGTAATTGTACAGGGGGTTAAACAGATATGTGCTTATATTTGCATGATAAATGATTTTTCTTATATTTCTAATGACTGTAAAAGATTTTAAATAATATCAAAAAGTATCGGTTAGACTTATAACTGCGTAAACCAAAAATGGTTAAAATTGATCAAGTCGTTTTCGAGATATTTGGAATAAACAAAAAATTTTCTTCTTAGTTTCTTCAAAAACACATTTCATAACTTCCGCAATAATAGCGCAATCAACATACTTTTTAACTTTAATGCAATTCATGTTTTGGATTCTATAATGCAGGATGCTCCATTTTCAAATTCATAACCAATTAATTAAATAGATCCAAATATTACGAGCGCTTCAAACTTCTGTACTCACTGCATACCGACAAAGAATGACATCTCTTTGAGAAAATTGAATTTATCGACAAGGAACCTTCAGGCCTTCAGTTCAGTAGTAACTATCCGAATTTAAATGTGCGTTAGTTCGTTCGGAATAAAATGCTCATGTAAATACGCACCTTTACACATTATTAAGTCATATAGAAGAGACATAAACGTAAATACGTTAGCTTCCAACGTACAGAATAGAATTGCCTGTGGTAGACATTCCGCTGTTTGTTGGATGGCATTAAATGTATGGTTCGAAGACGATAACCCATATGCAAAAACACTTTATTCAACCAACTCTTGTCTCCGTCACCTCAAAGTAATAAATATTTCCTTGGAACGCCCCTGACGCAGTTAATCAGCGAAGAATTTAAACTACGTGATAGGCATACCATTTAAAATGATTTTCGTCAAGTACTTGCGTGGGATTTACACTTTACTTCTTTATTTATCGAATTAGTTGGTGAGCTCAATAGAAGGTTGCAGCACAATGTATAGAGAAAATTTAACTTTTAATTATGATTGTACAATAACACGGAATGTCCGTAGTTAGCTGTAACAGAACACTTTAATTGCGGCAAAATAGTAGGCACGTCACTTTTCAATGAACGTACGTTTATCGAGATAATTTTAAGGTTTTTACACCGAAACGACTTTGATATTTAGCAACAATATAATAACACGTTAAGTCAGAATGTCTAGTAAGCTAAGTCCTTGCATATTTTATTGCAGTTTATTTATCAACAAGGCACAACTAATGTTAATGGTGGGTTTAATAGCTTCATGGTCCTTGTTGTTATTCAGTCTATTATGGTTTTTCTGGTAGTTATGCCATGGCCTAGGTAATTGGTTGCCTTCATTCACAGAACTAATATGCATTTCCTTAGCTTCACTGGAAATGTACGCCTGCCCCTCATACTACATACATATTACAATCTATTCTCTATATGATCTCCTCTCATTTCAAGACACATTCAATCTTCGCCTGACTTTTTTGTGGATTGTGTTTATTAACACTTCGCTGTTTAACTTATTACAAGCATATGAGATTAATATCTCGCGAAGGTGTTTTGTTAACCTTATTTTTTAAAACCTCCCATAAAAAATCGAGGGGTGTTAGATCTGATGCCTTTCCGGACCACTGAATAGATACATTAATCCCAATCAATTTTTTTGGGAATGTTATCTAGATATTCTTGCACAATCCTGGTCTTGTGGGGTGGAGCTCCGTCATGCTAAAACCATAGGTTTCTCCTTAACCTTCCGCGACTAACATCATTTGATGCAACATGCAGATTAACATCGATCTAACAGACCGATCCCGAAAAAAAATATTTCTGAATGAAACATCCACCGCTTACTATTTTTTTAGAAGGTACAAGACATATATACTCCACCAAATTATCTATTTTATTTATTTAACATCATAAGAAAAGATTACATTACATTAAAAGGAATGGACTAGTAAAAAAACTTAAATTGCAAAAACATAACAAAAATTATACATATATTTTTCTTACATAAAAGGGAAACATAACAGTTAATACAGCGCACTATAATGTTGCGTAAACGTCATTAAATGTCCCGAATGATTGTAATCTACCAAATTTCTGCATTCAAAGTTAATGCACAGGTTGGGCACATTCTTTGCAGAAAGGAGTCAAATGCTCTAAACACAAGAATTTTTTGCACCTCTGACAACTATATCTTGTCTTCCGATTTTTCTTACTTCAACAGTAATGACAACGGCCAAAAGTAGTGAGTCTTGGAGGTTCATTTTCGGTATCACTTATATTATAAATTTCTTTAATTCTAAGTACAGTTGTCCTAGGAAGACCTAGGGAACCTAAACGTTTTCTTATATGCTGTTCAAGTAGTTGGTATCCAAGATTTTCTAAAAATTCTCGCCTTGGAAGTTTATCATTCATATTATTATTCTTATATATGATATTCGAATGAATGCCAGCCACATTTAGTGTACCGTAAAAAATTACCATGGGCCAACATCGCGTAATTCGTGCACAATCGTATGCAGCACATAACTTGTCTGCTGTATCCACACCGCCTTTTGTCCGGTTATAGTCGACTATTATATCAGGTTTACCTGTTTCATTATCTATCGCATTATCTCGATGCATGGTTGATAGAAGAAACACATTTTTATTTCGTCTTGGTATGTATGATACTAAAGTACAACGCTCCTGGAAGCCGAACATAATACTTTTATCAGGTCTCTTTATTTTCATATCGGCTGGAATTTGAGGTTTGTTTTTTCGTAAAGTATCTATAATTGTTAGTCGATGGTCTTCGAGAAGACGATAAGCTAGCTCCGTGCTAGTGAAGAAGTTATCCATAGTAATATTGCGGTTGGACCCCCATATCGGTTCGCATAATCTTGGCACCAATGAAATATTAGAAGTGTTTACTTTATAGGGACCTGAAGGTTGTTGTCCAACATATATTTCCAGTTTCGCCATGTAAAACATTTTCGCATCTGTCAGAGCATATACTTTTAGCCCATATTTATTGGGCTTAGATGGAATATATATTCTGAATCCGCAAGGACCTCTAAATGCCCATAACATTTCATCTATAGTGACATATTGAGACAAGCTGAAATATTTGGGCAGCTTTTCGTTAAATTCATCAAAGAACTCCCGCACTGCTGCCAGTTTGTCGTATTGTTGCCTTTCTGGTCTAGTACTTGTGTTATCAAAACAAATATTCTGAGTCAATTTAAACCTTTCTAATGACATCGTCAATCTAAAAATTTCATATCCCAAACCATTGGTCTTGAACAAATCAATGATATTTTCATGATTACTTTTCTTCTTACCAGAAATGTAAAGTAATCCAATAAGGGCTTTTAATTCATCAATATCGGTTAGTCGCGCTGTTCGATTACGCTCCGAATATTGTTTTAATTCTATACGCATATTAGTGTAGATTACAATTCTTTCTAACATTTTATTTGTAACAAATAAGCTCCATATTTCTATTGGGCTTTTTTTCCCCTTTATTTCACTTTTTACCCCTGGTAATTGGCGCACCAAATTTTCGGCACGAGTTCGCACATTGCGAGCTTTCCCCAAATGTTTTCTCCATTTGGTTCCATCACCTGTAATGAAACAAGGTTCCCGTAGTTTTGTTGGCTGAGCTTCTACATATTCCAAATTTTCATCGGACATTTCTTGTTCACTGTCTGAATTATCCTCCTGAATTTCCAAATTATCTTCTTCTATACTATTGTCACTATCTTCAGCAACTTCCTCATCTGTTCCCACTTCATCAAAAAACTGTAGAAGTCTTTTCTGTTCATTCTCATAATCCCATGCAGACATTTTACGAAATTTGAACTTTAAAAATAAATATTCCATTTAATTAGTATTCAGAAACACATTTTCGTACTTACCTTTTATTTCCTAAGATTGATTACTCTAAAGCTAACAGCGGTCTCTGAGACCGAATCTATGTATTACTGCGAACACGTTTACTACGCAAGACTACCAATTCAACACTGAATAGAAGACATAATATTAGAAAGCTACTAGGGAGGCTTCGACTTCGTCGCGTCCAGTTCGGGAGAAATCGGCGAAGTTCATACTTGTCGGTATCACAGACCGCATGTTAGTCGCGGAAGGTTAACTGCAAAGGCACATTCTACAAAAGTGCAGGAAGTTCTTCTTGTAGCGTGTAAATTTAGCTCATCCTGTCCAATGCATGTTCACAAAAATGAAGCTCAATTAAATGTCTACCGATGATGCCGCACCATACATTTACTCCAAAATGGCCTTGGTTTTGGACTGGATTTAAAATGTGGGGATTTTCAATGAACCAGTAGTGACCGTTGCGCCTGTTTAACAAATTACTGCCAAACCGACTTTCGTCCGGCCAAAGAACGTTCCGAAAATGATTCTGATCAAAAATTTCTACATTTACTACATGTTTTCAATGTGACGCTCAGGCAAATACTCCAAACTGTGAATTTTGTAGTTGTGATACCCATTGGTCTTTAAAATTCGTCTGCCCTATAAAATTTCGTGGATTTTATTCGAAATACTGTAACAGTCTAGCTGTTTTTTACGCAATTATTTGATTATTCCGAATAGAAAATGCATCTTCATTTCGTCGTAGGGTCACTTCCAATCTTGTAAAGGTTCTATAATCAGGAATGAGGTGTTCTGGATACCTTTCTCTATATAACTCTACAGCTCTTCTTGAATTTTTTTGTGACTCGCGGTAAATTAGCAACATAACTTTTTTTGAATGAGAAAACATTTTGCAAGCACAAAAGTTATACGTTTGATATTCGTATTGACTAATGACAAGTATTTTGTGACATTTATGTACTTTAAACCACAGTATACTAAGCAATCAGTATGGAATCTTAGACAATTTATGAATGAAATACGTCTGGCAGTTTTTAAATACCCCCACTCTAGAAAAAGTCGCCAAGAATATGGCGGAACCCAGAGAACATACGAAATATAAATAGCTAATAATTTAGCGTAAACATAACCAAAGTTGTTCGTAGTTTTAATACTTTTGCATTAATTCTTAATTAACTGTTGTAATCCAGTGTAGTTTCATGTAAATTGAGGTTTTGGTCACATTTTGTCTTAATTTAGGTTTCTAGCAGATATAATTTGAATTTGATTATAAAACCGGTATGAATTTAAATTTATTTAAAAAAATTGCGAAAACATGGAAAGTAGGTCGACTAGTAGTGTAGTTTTATTTTATATTTTGTAGTACTTTTGCCTTTATGTCAAGATGTATACGTTTACCATATTTTGTTAGCAGATTATCAAATTTAAGCCCAGTGCAATTTTTATATTTTTACTCATTTTTTTTTTAAGGAAAGTACAAAATGAAATGAAAACGTGAATATTATGTACAAATTATTTTGAGGTTTACAAAATATATATAAAGGTAACATAATCAAAAACCTCCGTTGCTCTATTAGGTGTATGGAGTGGTTTCTTTCATCCATGTACGAAAGCAGTCTCTTTCCTATTTGGAGTTAAATCCTTTGCCTCCTTTCATGTTTTAATTCTTCTTTAGGATTTTCTCAATTAAGCTATCACGTCTAACTTGGTCTCCCATATATAAAACTGTTTATAGACCATTTACGCCCAGAGCTGCGTTATGCGTTAGTTTTTTATAACACATTTATTTCCGCCCATAGTTTATTTATTATTTACTGGGTATAGTTCCACTAATAAATAATCACTATTATAAAAACACAAATAACTAAACACTCAACACGACATACAAATCAGGAACATAAGTACAATAACGATAACGAGTAGATAACCATGTAATAATGTCAAAAATTCAAAAAACCTAACTGACACAGAAATTATAGTAATAACTGTCAGTCGCCAACAAGATGGCGGATTTTTGGAAGACGCGGGAAAGCTGAGTTTCCCTACTGATTGCTTAGTATACTGTGCTTTAAACAACGAACATTCAATTATTTTCCAAGGACTACTTGATCCTTCCACCGCTAATGTGATTTTTAGGTGATGTTTCTTTTGAGACTCTTTAGGACGATATTGCTTATAACTTTTAAACGGGAAGTAATAAAGACAAATTTCTCTTAATAAAAGTTTATTAGAAACAAGAGAGCTCTTTGACAGATAACAAATTGGGTATGTTTCTAGAAAAAATATGACGTCATTAGTCGTTTCTGTCATATTCCAAATATAATACTCGATTAAAAATGGAGTTTACCTCATCCTATTTATCACCGCGTGTCTCAAATCTTATTTAATTTTTTGTATCCTTATAGTAGGCCTATACTATAGAGTTTGAGACATCCTGTACATTAAAAAACAAGAATTTATAAATAGCTGTCAGATAAGCATTTTGTATATGAGTTTTGCAGTGATAATGCATTGATGGCTCCAATATCCAATATTACCTGGATGTCAAATATGATGTGATTGAATGTTTAAAACTATTTTGAAAGTGATCTCTAAATTGGTACAAGAACAGTATTACAAACATCCCTCGATTAACAGTAATAAAGAATGCAAGCGTTTGTTTAATAAAGTTCTATATTATATTCTTATAAATTTAGATAAGAAGAATGTCAAAAGTTCAAGGAATTTAAGCCATTTCATTACAAATGTGTGCGGGATCTAAAAGAAGCAGACTTTTTACTTAGAATGCAGTGCTGTCAGTGGATGATAAATAATGGAAATATATTAACATTCCGTGGACTAATGAAATTATTTTTAATCGAGATGTAAGTTTTAGTATTGTTAAATGAAAATAATCCTAAGAGAAGAATAGATCGACGTAGTCTTATACATTGCTCCGTTCGATTCCCAGATCTGAACTAAAGTCTATTTTCATGAAGAATTTGATGAAATAATAAATGCAGGTACCAATGCATCTCAATTATTACCAGATTCTAGAAGCCCCTCAAAGTATAATTTATCGGACTATGTATTAATAGTCCAGTAATTTTAGGCATTTTAAACCTCAATCTGCGGAAAAATTCCTAGTGAGCTGAATTTTTGTTTGTTGTTGACGGCGTTGTAATGAACATGTGAAAAATCGTTATTGATATCGTGCCGGATAAAAAAGTTATAAAGGTCAAAAGGTCAGTTTCTCGCAAATATCTCACCACCTATTACTCGGAGGTCAATAGAGGTCATTATAAAAATTATGTGTCGTGAAATTATCTACAAAAAAATGCCTCTTCATTTTTCTATAACATTAACCATTTTCGGAGTAGAGCGCTGAGAAAGCGACTAGAATGCACTCACATACGGTATTGTATATCGTATGCCAACTGTATTGCTTTTTATTCATATTTGTAAGTGTCTTCAAAATTTCTATATGATATTTGGGCGTTTTGCGAAAAATATACTTATATTATAGAGGTTTGGGAACTATCTACTAAATCTTATACAAACGACCTCCACTGGCAGATGTTCCGCATTTTATTGTTCCGAGACCGGGACGGGACCTGCTACTGCCTGTTGGACTGTGTTTAGCTCAGTTGAAAATTATTTCTTGAGTGTTAAAGACGTTATTTTAGTAGTTTCATGCTCTTGCACAGTTTTCATAATGAGTGATACATGTTTTGTATGCAATGAATTATTGTTATCGGATGATGATGTAGTAGAAGTTAGGCGTGGTCTACAAACATTAAGAAATGCTAGTATCGCTAGAGGTGATGGTAATATTGAATATTTAAGTACTGTGACTTTTGTAAATGTTCATAGTAATTGTCGTAAAAATTATACGAACAACTTGAGTATTGCGACAATAACAACTTTATTACCACCAGCACCCGATGATCTACTGAACACAATCTTTTGTAATTGTACAAAAGGTTGTGGCGGCAAATGTGGACGCAAAAAAATTAGATTAAGATGTTCAAAAGTTTGTGGACATTGCCGTGGCCAGTCATGCTTCAACGTAGAGTCAACCAGTGATGTAAATGATGATGTCGATTTAAATATAGGAATAAGTCCACTGGGCGTTTTGTCAGCAATTGTTAATGATATAGAAACTGAAGATATCGACAATGAATGACAAAAAAAAATTATATACTAAAGTTTGTTTCTTCTGTATTTTTCAATATTCAAATTAAAAATTATCCACTCTTCAATAAAAAAAACCTCTTATTACATATCATGGATTATGCCTACGGAGGAAACCATGTAAAAAAAACGCGCCTTGCATTCTACCTCGAAGGTGGTGAGGAAACGAGTGCAATATCATAATATATATAGTCGCTTTCTCAGCGCTCTACTTCGAAAACGGTTAATTTTACAGAAAAATGCAAAAGATATTTTTTATAGATAATTTCATGACAAACAATTTTGATAATGACCTCTATTGACCTCCGAGCAATAGGTGGCGAGATATTTGCGAAGAACTAATTTTCGTGACCTTTTGACCTTTATAACTTTTTTAGCCGGCACGATATCAATGTTGATTTTTCACATCTTCATTACAACGCCGTAATAAAGGTGTACAAGAATTCAGCTCACTAGAAATTTTTCCACAAATAAAACCTTAAATGACTGGACTATAAAGAAAAATGCAAAATTGATTTCAACAGTTATTGTTATAAAATAGTATTAAAGGCATGCTTTTTCTAGAAGGTTAAAAATCATTATAATTATTCAGGTTAAAAATCACAATAATTGTTCCATCAATTAATTACGAAGCGGTATTTTTAACATCAAATGTAACAATTCAGATTATTTTACTTAAATAAGGGATTCTTTATTTAATATCCTTAAATAAAAGTTATTGGAAGTGAAACAGTTTTAAGATTAGGTATGAAATTAAAATGTAGCGATCGTGGATCTCAATAATCTCAGTATGGATGTTTTGTTTTAAAGACGAGATTGAAAATATCTGTAGAATTATAGGTATATGTTACCAATTTAATAATGCTTCATCAAGTAGTTCGTCACAACTGGAAGAAACCTTACTATAGATTTTAATATCAAAAACATGACTGCATCATCAAAAAATAACATGTGTGCATAGAAAATTGCGACGTCATACACGGATTTTTTTTTGGGAAGTTAACATCCCCTGAGTAATTGTATTAAACTTTAATAAAGAAGTTGAAGATTTATTTCTTAATACTTAATAAGGTATTGACCTCCATTATTTTAAAATTTTCTTGCTCCTTCTAGTTTCCGATATCTTCTCGAGATTTTTCTTAAATACCTAATCAGGCAATGAAAAAGGTAATACAACAACAACCTTCTTATTTACGAAGATCTTTGTAAAAGAAGTTGCATTTTAAATGTATAATAACATCTACATCCCATGAAACCAAACGGATTAATAACGATGTTATAAAAAGGAGTTGTGTAGGAATTCTGAATAGGTTAAGAATATAGTTTAAGGCGCATACAATTTTGCATGAATTCATTTTGTTCTCAATTTCAAAACGAAAACAAAGCTTATGTGGGCTGGCCAAAGTGTCCATCCCCACAGAATCTAATCCGTGAACAATATGGCACGTCAAAAATACCCAACTAATGCTAGGATTGCTAGGGCCAGTGCACATTCGGTGATTGACGACCCAACTAGCAATTTGGTATTTTATAACAGCTACAAAAACGTTTTCGAAACAAGTCTTCTAAAGTAGCATACGTTACAAAAACTTTATAAGAATGTTTATGCAGCAACTGTATAACTAAAATAACTGGTATCATATTATAAAACACTTTAGTCGCAGTTCAGATTTTATAAGGTCTATTGGAAACAGTTAAAAATAATTAGTAATTAATAGCAACAAATCAATCAAACAATAATTTTATAATACGACATTTTTGTGTCATAGAATCCATCAACAAAAATTATTTGATTGTATTGTAAAGCTATTAGAAGATATAAAGTAACAAGCATCGCATGTTTAATGACAATGTCTGCAAGTGGAATGTCATGTGGTGTATTACTCAATATTATTTTATAAGTTTTACTTTTGTGAAAGCAATTTTTATTGGGGAGAAAATTTTATTGTGATTTATATGGCCCATATCTACATAAGCTACGAGTTAAGAGATTATTTACAATATTATCATAATTAAAGAAAGTTTTTTTTTAATTTTATGATTTGTCACGTTAAAATTAACGCCAAAAGCATCAAAACCATCATAACTTTTTATAATCGCCTTTTCACTATTCAATGTTAGGAAACCGACTAAATTTGTGATTACGGCCCAATGACTTTCAGCATTGTGTTTCAAAATGGCTTATAAAATACAGTATGCGGCAAAAGTATGGAATAAATTCAATAAAAACGAAACAATTATTTTTTGGGAAAAATCCTCGAACAGGTCGATTTTTAATTAAAAAAATACATATTTTAGCGTAAAATTCGATTTCCAAATGTCATTTGTTTTCGAGTAATGACGTCATCGATTTTTTTTTAATGGCAACACCATATTTTTTTCTTGATTCTGAAAGATCGTTTAATTCTCTATCAGACAGTACTAAAATTTTGCCCTCTTACATAGGAAAGTTTTCGAGTAAATGACGATTGAATGTTAGAAAACGTAAATTAATTAAAATAAAGCAAAAACGTTATCAAGTTTAGTTTTTCGAATTCCATAGTTCTTTTATGGATCACGTAGGTGAAAATCTTTGCAAAGTGTCATTGTCACACCGACTTTCTAATAAGTATTGTAAGCGACATAGAAATTATTATTTAATTTAAAGTATTATGGCACATTTAACTGAATTGAAATTTTAATTCTTATCGGATGCGGGAATATGACTAGAACTCAGCAGGAAGTTTGCGATTTATTTAATAAAAAATATCCAGATCGTCCTATCAGCCAATCACCAGTCAGTAAGGTAGAGTCTAAATTTAGAGAAACTGGCAATATTGTAAATATTCCAAAACCTGGACGTCCAAGCATTAATGAAAATCAGAAACAGAACATTTTGATAAGTATGGTGGATAATCCTCATAATTATTCACGATTGGTTGCATTAAACAATGACACTAGTCAAAGTCACCAGTGCTACGTATCTTGAGGAAGAAAAAATATCATACCTACAAAATTCAACTTGTGCAGGAACTCAATGAAGATGATCCCGATCGCCGCTTACACTTTTGCGAAATTCTAATGGATTTATGTCAAGGAAATAGAAATTTACACCGGCAAATACTTTTTTCAGATGAGGCCACATTTTGTCTGAATGGTACAGTAAACCATCAAACTTGCAGATATTGGAGTCGGGAAAATCCTCATTGGATGGCAGAGGCACATACCCAACACCCTCAGAAATTAAATGTGTGGGCTGGAATAGTTGACGACAGAATAGTAGGGCCTTTCTTCTTTGAAGGAACCCTTACAGGACAAAGATATTTAGAGTTTCTAGAAAATGACCTTGTTCGAGCCCTTGCAGTAATTTTTCCTAACGATAATGACCCTGACATTCCTGCCGATACCATATGGTTTCAGCAAGACGGTGCACCTCCGCACTATGCGCGCCCTGTATGAGATTTTTTGGACAACTGTTTTCCTGGGAGGTGGCTCGGCAGACGCGAACTGATAGAATGGCCTGCAAGATCGCCAGATCTTACACCTCTTGACTATTTTTTAAGGGGATACTTGAAGTCAAAAGTGTACATTAATAAACCACGTAATTTAGAAGAACTTCAAAATCGCATTCGGGACGAAATACGCAGAGTTACCCCAGAAATCATTCATAATGTGCAAGAAGAATTTCTTCACAGATTTGCGCATTGTCAAGAAGTTGGTGGATGGCAATTCGAACATTTAATTTAAGTATACAATTTAATCAATTGTATTTTATTTTACATACTTCAGAATTGTTACTTTTTTATGGATAAAATTTACGTTTTTTAACATTCAATCGTCATTTTTTCTATGTAAGAGGGCAAAATTTTAGTACTGTCTGATAGAGAATTAAACGATCTTTCAGAATCAAGGAAAAAAACATGGTGTTGCCATTTAAAAAAAATCGATGACGTCATTACTCGAAAACAAAAAACATTTGAAAATCGCTTTTACGCTAAAATATGTATTTTTTAAATTAAAAATCGACCTGTTCGAGGATTTTTCCCAAAAAATAATTGTTTCGTTTTTATTGAATTTATTCCATACTTTTGGCGCATACTGTATTATAATTCCGTTGTAAAAACTAGTATTAAATGACAAGTAAGCAAATTGAGTGATGTCTATAAAATTGTGGAAATTATGATTCTACAAATTTCATAGCAGGGCTGTATCGTAATGGTAAATAATAAATATATGAAGGTATTTAAAACCAAATATTTTCCATATTTCCAAAACATTTCAATGAAACGGGTGAGATAAAAATGAAAATTCTTTCAATTTCGAGACAAAAGTCATAGTGTTTTTTGGTTTTGATAACATTTCTTTACTTTTCTTCTAAATGCGCCACTTTTGATTTTCTTCCACTGACTTAACCCTGACATGTTTATTGTTATTATACAATGACTATGAAAGGAAGAGGTAAAATTAGACTTACCGTTCGTACCGTTAAGATACAAACAAAACAAGGTTCCGTCATTTTGCTCTTTTAAATTTGTTTTCCAATATAATTTTGCGTCAAAAACGTTTTTCTGTTATATTACTATTTTCGTTTTACAACTGATATCATTACATAACTATTCTACAGTACAGCTATTTGCTCTTAGAAGTAAAATTGTCTCCAAGTATCTTTTGTTATAGATAGGTAATAGTTTTATAGGTGGACAACCCACATCTAAGAAACAATATTGTTCTATAGCGCGGTTAAAAATACTACGGAATACTAACACATTATTATAAAGCATTTTAAATTTATTAGCTAAAATGTTTCATATGCTTGTCACATAAATGTTTATAAAATAGTTATACAGGGTGTCCGGAATATGAGTACCGTAATTTTAATGGCTTATATATCTCACAAGAACAATAAAAAAAACATATGAAAAAATTTTCTAAAACAAATAGTTTGTCTATAAATACATTTCCAAAATAAAAATACAATTGCAATAATATGCAACAATTATGATTAAGTAAAAAGCGCCTGTAACGTAATTTGTTCATAATTTGATTTTTGGATCGGTATTAGTGAAGAAAACAATTGAAGTTTCCGAGAAACTCGTTAAAACTGTAACGTACTGTAACGTTCGACAACTTTGCCGTGTCAGGCTACTGCTGACGTCAAGGTAATATTACTCATAATGATGCGTACAGCTAGTGCGATTAATTTTTTCTAGTTTTTCTTTGATGTTTGTGTGTACATAAACAAAAATGGAACAATTTATAGTAACTATAACCAGCTGAATGTCATATTAATTTAAGGTGAATCTAGGCAAAACTCTCTGGCTACGTTTGCACGGTAAACGCTTCTTGCAGGAAACAGAAGTCATTTTAAACACTTATAACTATTATTCCGTGTTGTGAAAAGAGCTCTAAGAAAACCATTCACAGTAAGTACCTATGTTTAGCTGTACCTATTTGTAATTATTACGTATAAATACATAACAATCCTAAGATAGTATGTGATCGACGTTGTCACATATTGAAAACCTATTAGCTGTCATAATTCTGTTACCGTTGGTCATAGAAAAAAAATTATTAAGTCAAATATGTTTTGTTTAGTACATCTTATCATATGGCAAAATGAAGGCACTTATATTTTGAACGTCCTGTATATTTTCGGTATAAGCTATTTTAATACTTAACTGCCAAAATGTTCTTCTGATAAATTTATAAAATGTAATTGTCGTATAACTTGAAAATTGTAAAACTGTTCAGAAGTTTAAAGTAAATTGAATCTCTAAGGGACTAAAAGCGACACTCCACTCTAAAAGCTTATAGAAATTTATAAATTATATAAGAAAGTAATATTTACAACCATCAATTAATTCACTGTTTAATTTACACCAAACAATTTCCTGTAAATTATTTGTCAGTTAATAATTTTTGCAGCATTTAGAGATAAGAAGTTTAGTCCCGAACCTTCACCGAATATTAATTTGAGGAGAAACTTAAAGTGTAAATGTGGCCATATATCTCCTCTAATCTAAGCGCATTTGCGGACTTTCGGACATCTAAGGCAGGTGATGCAAACTACTAGAAATTTAATACGTCCATTTCCTGACCACAAATCCCGGTCACCCCTGGAGAATTGGGTAACAGATGACCAACATCTAAAAAGTGAAATATTAACTGCGTTGAGTAGATTACCGTCGTTATACGATTAATACAGCTATATTTCAATATAAGACCTTTAAAAAAAATCTGGTTCCATTTACATGATATTGCTAATATACATTAAAAATATTCTGAAAAATAAAGAGTTATGGATATAGAATATTGTAAAGGTAAAAAAAATGTAAGTTACATTTCCAATTAGATCTAAGCATACGAATGAAAGAGTATTTTCTTCAAAAACGAGTTGAACTATTTTATTACCACAACTTTATTGCTATTTTCAAGTATAACGGAGCACCACGAATAAAAATAACACAAAATGCTGACATACATTTTCACACGTATCCTCCTTCTGTACAAAGCAAGTTTATTTGATTATAATGACACAAACTTACATTCTGAACTTAGGTGGGGGTTGTATTAATTTTTCTTATTTTTTTATTTTAAAAGTGATAATTCATTGTTAAAGTGTAGATTCAACATACAAAGACATTTTAAAATTTGTATGTAGGAAAATCACCAGCTTTTGGCTATAACTTCTAAGCTGATCATTATATTTTCCAATAATGATATCAATAGATTTGTTCCTACATAGCATTAAACTAGCAGCAAACTGGCACGAGTTTGCGCAGTACGAATTTAACCGTTCCAACACAATCAATCCGGGAACTAGTTGTAAGATTTTTTGTTTCAACACAAAAGTGGATGGTTTGGAAACTGTTTGCTGACAGTCAAATCGGTTTGAGGATTATTAGGAAACCACTAGTCAGACGCATGCGCAGATAGCATCTAACTGCTAACGGAAGTCAACTTATGGCAGGCTAGGTAGATTACTCGGCATTTCATGTTGAAAGCCTCACCTTTTTCAATATTGATGTAAATGTAAATATTGTGAAAAATTATATATGCGCGCTAATGACCGCCGCATCCAACTATTTCCGAATTCTCGTCGATGCGCCCGACCGTACTAAAAACTTGTCTCCGGTGTTGATGTTTGCTTTGTTTATGTGCATTCGGAAACAAAGTCTGGCAGATGTCTCTCTATGGGTTATAATTCGATGATACTAATAGTAGATTTAAAAAGTGTGGCGTGATAGCTCAATGGTTAGCACAAGTTTCCGGGTTCAGGCCTCAGTCACGTCCAGCAATCTTTAATTCTATTACACATTATATTATTATTATTGGAATAAAAGTAACAAGTAATATATACAAATAAAAATTAGTTCAAATTTAAAAATATTATGTTGATATGCATCCTCACCTACCTTTTTAATTTATTAATTATGTTAGTAATTGCTTTTACACTTAATTTTTGTAACACTTACCTTTGTTTCGGTGTCAAAGATGCAAACATCAATGTAAAGATTCATTGGATAATTGTGAATTTATTTCAGGTCTATTTATTGTGTATATCCAAATAACGGTAATAAAGTATGCTACTTCTTTCTGTCAATGTCAATTCAGTTCATATGCCCGGTTCCACAATAATAATTATGGTTTCTTCAATGAGCCGAGGATTGCTACAAATAACCTCTATTATTACTTCGAAACCCCCTGGAAGTTCCATGTTTGCGGACGTCTCAACAGTTCCAGTAGGAAAGTTTTTGATATCGGGAAATTGCATTATGATTTCTTCATCCTTAATCTTCATTCGTTTTTAAAGTGCAACACAAAATTGTGTTCTGTCGTGATACTATGTATGTCGAGTTAATCGTTGGTGGAATTTGGTACCACTCGCTTTCTTCCTCAAAGCTAATTAGTTATATAGATTAGATGTTTTACTGAGTTTGACTAGATATATTCTTAGGGCATCGATTCCTCTACAATTCCAACACTGTTCTTCATTACCTCTTGACTGTTTTTCATTTCCTTTTTCAAATCCATCATTACGACCTGGTTATTTTTCATTTCTTTTTTAAATCTTCCTTTAAAATTCCAAACGTCTTATTTGTAGAATGATACGACATTCTTCTTCTTATTCTTCAAATAATTCACCTAACAAAACAAATTTTATTGTCACTACTTGATTATACAAAACAAATAAACTTACTTAATAAATCCGCAACTATCAAATGAATCTTTATTTTGACATTTGCGTCTTTCGCATTCGACTTATTGACATAACACTGATTACGAACACGGAGCCAAATTGCTTACATATATAGATTTCTTGGTTCTCGAAGTTTCCCCGGTCCTTAAGAATGCATCTCAAACCAAACCGAATATAGCCTGCAATGTTCTAGAAAACGGTAAAATAAAGGTATCAGAAAAATTTTAAATGTAAGAGCTATCAGGAACATAATTAACAAACTAAAAAGGTAGGTGAACTTCAGCATCAATATATTACAAATAACACACCAATTTTAGTAATTTAGTTTAAAATCAACCTCATTAGGTAAATGATTACATAAGATATACCTAATACATATATGTGATGCTTGTGAGACAATTTCTAAACTTCAAGAATGGAATGGAAGTTTTACTGCACGTTCGTCAGATTTGTCTCTGCACTTTTTTCTGTGTGGCCATTTAAGGGCGATGACAGACACAGCGGTTTGTGCCGCTCGGCTGTTGCTTAAGGTACGGATTCGCTGGTGCGACTGCGGCTGCGGCTGCGGCTCGCGGCTGCGACTCATCGCCAACCAATAGACAGTTTGAATGTTCTCATCAACTACAGCATTTAGACTGCCTATTGGTCGGCGACGACATATGGCAAATGTCACACACGATTCAACGAAAATGTCTGGAAAATGTTCTCTAGGGGGTTTTCGAGGCTCCTCTTTATCACTTTGGTCTTAGCTTTATTATTTATTGCTAAATTGTTGTAACTGGGCTAATTAACAAATTAAAAACTCCACCCCCGAAATCACTAGAGAACCAGATTTTTTTCCAGGATTTTTGGCTTATTAAGGCAAACCATCGGCACAAGATTTTTGCAAATATAATTGTTTATTGTTCGATTGTTGCAACCTCGCTAATTAACAAATTAATAACTCTACTCCCGGAATCGTTAGAGAACCAGATTTTTTTGCAATAACTCTGGGATCATAGGGAGAACCATCGGCACAAGGTTGTTGCACGAAATTGTTTACTTTTCTATTTTTGCAACCTGGCTAATTAACAAATTAATAACTCTACTCCCGGAATCACTAGAGACCCGAATTTTTTTCCGGGATTTCTGTCTTTTTAAGGCGAACCATCGACACAATATTTTTGCAAATATAATTGTTTATTGTTCAATTGATCCCAGAATTATTGCAAAAAAAAATCCGATTTTCTAACGATTCCGGAAGAAGAGTTATTAATTTGTTAATTAGCGAGATTGCAACAATCGAACAATAAACAATTATATTTGCAAAAATCTTGTGCCGATGGTTTGCCTTAATAAGCCAGAAATCCTGGAAAAAATTTCGGTTCTCTAGTGATTTCGGGGGTGGAGTTTTTAATTTGTTAATCAGCCCAGTTACAACAATTTAGCAATAAATAATAAAGCCAACACCAAAGTGATAAAGAGGGACCTCGAATACGCCCGAGGGAACATTTTTCAGACATTTTCGTTGAATAGTGTCTGACATTTGCCATATGTTCAACAAAAATGGGTCATTTGTTAAATAAACAATTAAAAATTTGCGAACGTACAGAGGTTAGATGTACCTTTTGTTATAAAAAATTCCCTGAACATTTTGCAGAAAACCGCATCTCAATCGGACTTCTCCGCAAAAAGTTGTCTATTTTCACATTTTTCGTGCTAATTTGACGCGGCTACTGTGAAAACCGCTGTGTGTATCACCCACAAATTGCGCCAATTCAGCTGCGGTGGCCGCTCGTCTAAAATAAGCTTCGTGTGTTTTTGTCCTATAATTTCCCTAACATTTTCCATCTTTGCCTGCCTCGTATCTCTCATCGGCTGATTCTACTTAAACTTTATACTTAGTTCCAAATTAGTTTTTATCAATTACAGAACATATAGATATAAATTAATAGTCATTCTCCGTTTCTAAGATGCCCACTTATTTTGTCCTCTTTAAGTTTTAAACCCTAGTTTATTCATAACAAAACTAAACTGTTTTTATTAGAAAACTGGTGCAACCTGCATCGAAGTCGGACACGAGTTATTTTAACTAATTTCAAGATACTTAAAGATGCCATTACAAGATTTGCGGCGACGCATTTTATACGTGTGTTACCTTATTATTCCAGAAATATTCCATAATGTTCTCTGCAATATTTTAAAGGTGAAGATCATCCTCGTTTAGGGATAGACATTTGAGGTGTGAGGTGAGGTGAGGTGTATATTCATAAAATATGTTTCATCCAAAACAGAAGTTGACAGGTACGAGCAGTTTATTATTATTTTTTTTTTCATCAAAACAAAGAAACTTTGGTGGCAAGTTTTCGGTGGTCCACATTGTACACTTTATTAAACCTGCAAAGCTACACCTGGTTACAACATGCACGTTTTTATTGGACAAGATAAAATAACTATAGGGAAATAAGAATACACAGAAACAATGTTTGAAAACATACATAAAAAATTGAGAAATAATTTTAACATTTTTTGTATGTAATTTTTTTGTCTGTAAGAAAGAAAATGTAATATACTAGTTTATATTTCATTTGACGAATATCATTTCCTGCCTCTTACAATCTGTAGACAGAAAAAATCTTTCACTGAGCCCTTTCAAAGTGGTTGAGACGATGAAGAAAACAAGTCTATCATTCCAAAGTTAGTAACAAGTTAATAATATGTGTTTCAATTAAATTCAGAGTAACTGATATGATTTGTTTTATATTGAAACGTTTTTGGATATAATGGTTATTACACTTAAAAGGGCATCTAAGTACGAACTGCTACCAATGGCTTTTCAGTCTTAAATATAAGGACCTATTTAAAATTTAATA
This sequence comes from Monochamus alternatus, assembly GCA_037114965.1. Lineage (NCBI taxonomy): Eukaryota > Metazoa > Arthropoda > Insecta > Coleoptera > Cerambycidae > Monochamus > Monochamus alternatus. The sequence continues at coordinate 56,802,617 of CM073426.1, read as the reverse complement.
TTTTTCAAGTGATTTTCCCCAAGACGAACTCAACTGTGGTCGATCGCGAGAAATATTCTTTATCATCGCGGTCCCTCCTTTAATTAGTCGTTCATTTTACACCTTACAGTTATGGCTACGGTAAATATCTTAAGCTTTTTCTCAAAGGATCACGCCTAGCACAAGTCGTGACATTTGCAATGCGCATAACATCTTATTTTATAAAGTTGTAATCTGAATTCGAAAATAATGGTCTTCCAGCCGAGGAGGAAGTATTGCGATATACGATTTTCTCGTTATAAAAACCATGTTAAAAGAAACTATATAACCTACAAATTCCCTGATATAATCTGCGAATAGTAAAATTATAATATTATTTTCATAAATATAGAACGTGGACTTCGATGTTTTAGGTGTAACGAATATATGTATATGTATCATGATATTCAGACAATCACTTGAAAAAGTATCTCTGCAAAATATTTAGCCAAATACGGTAACGAATCAAATCAAATGTCATTGTTCTACTATAAAGGAATACAAATGAGTGTAGTGCTACTTTTAGTGATAGTATACAAAAGATATATGTGAAAGTTGTAAAAGACGAACCATATATGATCAGCAGAAAATTTAACATTTTTATTGTTAATTATATCGACATGCAGTATTGGTCATGGCTTAATAGGATATTCCAGCATACTTAAACTAAACATTATTATCGTTATTATTTGTCTCTTAAACAACTGTCAAACTAAATACGTGAGTAATTCTGAATTGTAATCTTAATTCGAGCATAATAATTAATTTGATCATTTTCAGAGCTTTACGTTATGAGTAAACTTCGTATGTCGTTCGCACATCTCAGGTCCGTACTCAGGTCCGTCAGCAGAAAATCGTAATATTTAAATATTCCTAATGAAAAACAAATATCATCTTCAAAATAATGACAGGATGTCACTTTTTGTCATTGTCAATATTTAACTTCAAATAATTTTAATTTTTATAATAATTTTTATAGTTAGATATTTGATTCAACTTAAAGGAGACCACCTGAAGAAGCAATCCTAAAAATGCAGGAATAGGTCAGATCTCATCTATTGTCGTTGAATTTGTCATGTTCCCACTGCCAAAAAGTGAAGTTAGATATTTATAGAGTGTTTCATTAGAAGGTCAGTAAATTAGATTATTTTCTATAGATAATTATTGAATAGAGCTTTGTCTGTGGAATTGTTCATTAGCATACCTAGATGTAGGAGATTTGATTTATATTAGCTTAAAATACCTTTCTAAAACAGTAAAAAAATGTTACAGAAGCTAATAATAAGGAATATATGGGTAGATATTGTGGGCGTAATTCAACGCAGGTTGGGGCTTTTGCCCACTGAGTAGTTAGTTTCACACAATATTATTAATACCTAAACATATATAGAAATAATGGCCAGTGTTGACGAACCCCTGTTTATTTACTGGCTCGTGTCAAGGTTGCAGCAAGGAAAAGGTTTCGTGAGATTTACTGCAATGCGGTGCATGTGACATGTCTCGCACATGGCCTTCATCGAGTTGCTGAAACAATTAGGTAGTGCTATCCAAATGTCGGCTCTTCACTGTCGGCATCTTCAGTGGTGACTCTGCAAAAGCTTCGCCGCGACTGAGGCCGATTAGAACCTCGTTCGGCAGACATGTAGGCGCCTACATGTCCGCCGAACCGTGACGGGGCGGGCCTAGTCACCGAGGTTGAGTCTGAGGCCCCGCCCATTGGCCTACTGCGCAGGCCCGAACTCACTCGTGCCAGCACCCGCATTACACGGTCGATGACTAATAAACAGCATGGCCACGCCTACTGGGTTGCCGACCTATGACGAGGAAGGCGTCGGCTCTCGAGCCGAGCTTCAGGCCTCGCCCACTACCCAACGGCGCAAGTCCGTACGCGCTCGTACTACTCCCTATGTCACACGATCGATGACTAATAGCTTGGCCACGCCTTCGCGGCTAGTCAACCGTGACGGGGCGTGCGTCATTGCTGATATCGATCTTGAGGCCCTGTCCACTGCCTGTTTTCGCATGTGCAGAGTCGCGCGCAGCTGCACCCACATTACGAAACAGCTAACGAGGTCCCAATCGGCCTCAGTCGCGGCGAAGCTTTTGCAGATTCACTACTGAAGAAGCCGACAGGGAAGGGCGGCGAAACGTTTGGAAGCATGGGATGCGATCAGTTACAGCGGCGGCTACGGAACACCTCGGAGAATCACCATTATCCGAGGAACGATTCCGACCGTAGCAGTCGTAATACCAACAATAAGAACCGAAATCAATATATGGGTGGGCCCAGAGACACCGACAGCGGATCTGTCCCCACGAGCCTAGCCTAGGTAAAAGAGTCCCAGCTAACACTAGGAATGTGCATTTTAACTTTGTTTCTGACGGCTACCAGTTACCGAGGTCACGACACAACAATCCGGAAAATCACTATGTATCAAGTTTGGGAAGATACTTTTCACGATTTTAGTTAAGCTGGGGATCAGTTTTTTTAGACGGAAGAGATATGTCAAGATTATGATTTATCTCAGAGACAGACATATGTCCTAAATTATTATTTTTTAAATTAATATATCATAGTTATAAACATAATACAATAAAAACATTATTTAACGTTATCAAAATTACTAATCGTTCTTCATCGATATACAGGGTGTTCTCTAATTACGTGCATAAAATCCAGAGGTGTACTCTATGGTCAAATATATAAGTATATAAAATGTATAAAATTCATAAATTTTAAACCTCTTGAAATATTTTTGGCTAATTTAACCTATTTTTCTGGTGTGTTGGTCGGTACAAAATATAATATTTACAGCTTACGTAAAGTACCAGTGGACGTACTCCTGTTAAGAAAATCAAATTTGTCTCTAAACGGCTAGATACAACAAAATGCGAGAGAGAAAAAATTATAAAAACGTAATGGATCATAGAAAAATTAATTTTGTTTGGATTATTGTACCGAGTGATATACTTCTTTTTGTGAAAAAAGTTGTAATAACCCATATTCCCGCCACTGGGACCTTACGTAAGTTGAAAATGTTATATCTACCAACATAATAAAAAATTATGCCAAATTTGCCAAAAATATCACAGGGAGTTTAGAAGTTATGAATTTTTTTTAGCAACTTTGGACACCCAATATCTTGGAAACGACGACCTGGGATCCTAAGTTTATTTAACAAAATTAACTTAATTGTAACCATAGAATGTCAGTTGACAGTTGGGAGTCTATAGCGGATTGTCGGCACACCCAAGGTGTCCCATCTAGAACAAGGCTCCAACGTCCTCAAATAGTAGCAATAAATAGTAATTTGGTAAGACCATTTGTTGTAATTGTATATTTGTATTGCTCCACGTTGTTATAAATATGACCGCTTGCAGCCAAGTGAGTATAAAATTATTAATAAATTTATTGTTAAATGTTGTTTGTCATTTCTTAAGACTATGTGTGTTCTTCACTCTCAAAATCTGCACTTATTACATTGATCTAAGTAAATTTTCTTTACATTCGTTAGGACGTGTTTGATGTTATTACTATAAATATTCAGCCAAACGTTGTTTTACACCTGTAAGATATCGTGCAGATAGCATTAACAAGAGTGAGCACCTGCTGTTTGTTAAATTCATCTTGTCTGCCTGCAAATTCCTATCGTATTATTTTTGTCTGTCAGATTCAGAACGTAACATACAAAAATTGTGAGCAAGTGTAGTTAATAAACATGATGTCGGACACATTAGTTAGTATATTTACTTTTAATTAAATGTAGATCACAGTAAATGGTTAATAAATAATTTTCTTTGGCATTAACGGGATATTATAACTTCCTTATAGGGAACAAAGTTAAGTCATACAAGTTATAATCTGAGTGCAATTTGTACAGAGAATATGTACAATTTTACTCCAATTATTCATAACACTACAAATTGATTCTAAAATCATGACAGGTGTAAATAATTATTACATATTTGTAGTAGTATCATTGTGCATTGTCTAAAATACTGCCGATATTAAGGACTAATAAATGGATATTGTCCTTTGATGCTTCGAAGAGAAGCCTATAAACCGTACTTAGCATACATAATCCAGTAGTGCATTCAGTTCGAAAGATTATACGAGCATGAAGTCAGTTCTTAAAAAAAATTACCTACAAACATGGATGTCAAATTTGTGGGGATTTGAAAGTTGTTACTATTTTATTGAAACGTTAACCAGTTTCAAAAAATATTTGTGCTTCGTATGTGGATGAGATAGTAGAGTTGAAAAATATACTATATAGTAAAATAATGGCCAAAAAGAACTACATTTCAACCAGGTACTAAGAACATCGATAGAGAAGCATTAGTTGCCTCTTCTTAAGTCCTGACTTCAACTCTTGACATCAAGTTAAGAGTTATGAATGCTCTTAATAACGAAGATGGATTGTATCTCAATATTTCAGATACAGAAGGAAATTTCAATGGATCCCAGATTCGTAAAATGATGAGACACGACACTTTTGTCGTCAAAATGAGAAAAGACGAAAAAGCGGCTGAGTTCAAATGGATTATCGAGAATTTCCTGGAGATCCATAAAAGTCTAAATCAGAGGAGAAAATGGCTCAAATGGTAGAAAACTAAAGGAGTTGCTTGATTAATCTGAAATTTCATTTCATGGGTTCCCATATTGATTACATCCCACAAAATCTTTCAGTTAAGAACCAAGCTGAAATATTTCATCAGGAGCTGAAGAAAAGAGAGCAGCATTATCAAGGCAGATGGAATAAATATAGGTTGGGTGATTATTGCTGGATGCTCGCAAGGATATACTAGAAAGAGGACGAAAACGTAAAAGACATGAATTGCACGGATGCTTTTAGTGTAAGAGAGGTAGATATCATATAAAAAGAGAAAGAATCGTTATAAAACTAAAATATTGATAATCCTAAAACTTACGACGATTTTTACTGTATAAAATTTCTTATTCAGAAGAGTTGCGACGTTCTTAGAATGATCTTGAAGTTAACATGATAAGGTTAAATGAATCCCCAACTCATATCCAGTGACCCAAAAACATAAATCTACGATTATCTGGTCTGATGAGGTTAAATGAATCCCAGATTCATAACAAGCCACCCCAAGAATATAAATGTATATTAGTCTAGTCTACTTGCATACATTTTGATGCGGAAGCTTACCTACCTTTTTAGTTTATTAATTATGATCCAGCGACCCCAAAAACATAAATCTACGATGGTCTGATTCACTTGCATATCTGTCTTTTTATTTGTCCTTGAAAAAATCTTAAAGCCTATCTGATGGCATTAAATGAGTCTCGGATTCAGATCTAGCGATCTGGTCCACTTGCATATCTATATTTCGCTTTGTCCTTGAATCTAGGATGCTGTGGTTAAATGGGCTCCAGATTCGGATTCCGCGACCCCAAAAAGATAAATGTACGACAGTCTGACTGCTTTGACCTTGGAATATCCTTGAACCTTGGGCGACGGAGTTAAATGTACCCTAGATTCGGATTCAGCGTCTGAAAATAATAGGAATATAATATAGGTCTAGTCCATCGAACAAACCACTTTTTTGTGTTGCTGTTCATAAAATTGTATTGAACAAATTAATAAATTATGGAAAAATATCTATTTCGTATAATGCAAAATTATTGTTAAAATCTGTTTCTGACAAACCTAGTTACTTAAATGTACACAAATTATATTTATTATACTTAAAATGAATGTGTACAATTTAATTGTATAAAATTTTTCAATTGCTTATAAAGATGCTACAAATTTTATTCCACAGCGTTATGTGTGCGTGTGTGAATGTCACCGAAAACATTTCTCTGCGTATGGGACAGTCAGTCAGTGCTTTCCTAAGTATTCCTAAAATAAGGTAACAGTAAGGTTTACAAGCTTTGATAGTGTTCATAAGTGTAGGTTGACTTTCTGTAAAGATTATATCTTAGGATACAATACTACTTCTTCACGAGAGCCTTTACGAACGGAAAGTTACCTTTTTCTTTCAATTCCATAGCGAAATTGGGAGTCCATTTGGTCCATAAATCTATTTAATGTGCTCCAAATGAAAATTCTTCATATTTAGGAATCATTTTTATGAACAAACTGAAGAAACAGCTATAACAGCAAATAAAGTTGAAGACACCTTTTCTTTTAGAGTTTACATTAAATTGATTTAATTTCCAAAAATAAATTTAGAGTCATTTCGTCATTTTTTCTTCTAAAATAACCCAAAAAACAACAAGGGGGTAACATTCAGCTTAATCAAATCAAAATAATTTACCATTGTACGATATGCCTTCTGAGACATGCTAGACTGTGCAATATTGGTAGTTGTATAGTTTCAGATTTGCAGATTTCTTGCCATATTATTAGTTGCAGGTATGTATTATATGTCGACTTAATGATTTTTTATATTTTGTTAAACAATCTAAGGATCTGTAAGTGCTTTGTGTAGTAATATCGATCAGAGTGATTGATATTGTCCGCTTAATTATTAATGAATTATGGAAGAAAATATTGCGGATGATGAGCATGAAGCAATAAAAGTTAATGAGTAGAAAACAAATATATGTCCAACACCGAAAGAAGAAAGCAACACTAAAATATTGCCATCTACCTCTTTAAAAGAGAAATTATAAAATACAGAAAGAATGGAAATGAAAACTAACACGAAGCAATAACGTCTTTGTGGTCTATGAAAAGAATTAAATAAAATTTTTTATATCTGGAACAATTCAACATTAGTTATAAATAGACACTCCCGACAGAAAAAAAAACCTAATTATTATTGATTCATAACATTACATCCCGATGAACCAATTTCATAATTATATTTTTTATACATTATGCAGTAGTATGTAGCAAATATGAAATTATCGTCAGTGATTCACGGTCGTCTCTTTGGCTTTCTCCGATTGTAACAAACGCAACGGGTTTTTATCTCCTTGTCGGGCATTTATCATGAAGAAGTCGACTTGCAATAATAAGAACTATATGGCCTTACGGTACCAGCAGGAAAACATTTTATTTGAACGTAAACATATTTAAGAAACATGATATAGGAAGCTAAGATTAATTTCTCCAATTAGAGTTCTTTAAGTTATTACCTAGCATAGAAACTCTCATGTAAATCCAGTTAAGCAAGCAAAAATACTAAGGTAATTTATATTTGTAGGTGTGTGAATCTTCCAGCATCAAAGATTTATAGTAATTGCACTAATTTTTGCGTAAATATAATATTTATTTATTAACAATGCATTTTCGGAGTCGGATTAGTGTCTACACCAAAATTATGAGAGTTTAATAAAATTATTACTGATTATTATTCACACACATACAATAAAGTCAAATAATGGGGGTAATTAAGGGACTTCGTACTTGGTGTGCGTATTTGTACTACTGGATTTGAAATCAATTAATTTTTCCTAATTAATTTTGAAGAAAACTACAATTCTGTTTTGTGCTGATATATAGAAAGAATATTTATTCCCCAAACAAATCATGCTCTTTATTATTAGAGAACATTTGGCAACGCGGACCATCATGATTGGTGCGACTGAGACGTCATTTTTAAATTTAATTTGTGTTTAGTGTTTGGGTTGTGTTTCAATTGTTTTATGAAAATCGCTTTATTTACTACTTTGTGTGATGTGAAGAAAAGCGAAGTATATTTATTAAGAACGTTCTATAGTTAGGCCGTCATATTGAAATTAGTTAATTACTAATTTTGAACTTCGTACTTGTCGTAATGAGCCTAATTTTAATAAATAACTTTAGAATTAAAGTTCACTTAGTGCAAAGTTGTTTAATTTACTACTACTTTTATGTAAATCAATTACAATATGTTTTTTAAAAAAGTTTTTTTTTTTTTTTGACGAAATAAAAATGACCACCTTTCCACCCTGTCCGATACAAAAATATACAATTTTTCGTAAATTCGTAATTTCTTGATATTTTATTTATCACACCGAGAAGCGCTACCACCATGCTGTCAGTTTTGACTACAATATATTTAAAAAAATAGAGTACCAAGAATACAGTTCAACAGATGCGTTAGTGATCTATGCAGGAGATAACGAAATGGCGTAAGGAACAAGTAAATTTGATGCGGACTTAGTGAACTGGTACAGAGCACTCTTAATGTGTAGATTATAATGTAGCCAATGTCATTTCAATAGTTTTGCACTGAAGTATACATATTGTAATCTCTACGTTTCCTCCATTTCTGTGGTTCTAGATCTCGTTACCGGCTTTCACTTGTCTACACCAACGGTCTTTTTTGTGGAACGTCACACTTCTGATACCATTGTAACCTCTACATTGATTTAGCCTTGAATCACGTCACGTATAAAAACTAACTTTATTGTCACTACTTCATTAGACAACGAATATACTTCAAACAAATTTGCAACTGTCAAATCTTCATATTGATTTTGTCACGTATTCAGCTGCTCAATATCAAACTCAACTTAGAACTGAACCGTGACGGCAAAACTGATCTACTTATACACATTTTTAGAGATCTCGAAGTTTCCGCGGTCTCAAGAACGTGTCGGAAATCAAGCTTGGAATATTCTAGAAACCGTCAAAATAAAGGTATTGCAAATATTCTAACGCAACACAATTAACAAATTAAAAGGTAGGTGAGCTTCCGTAGCACTGCCCCCCCTCTTGCAACTGATCATCTCGATCAGGTTACTCTGTTGTTCGCATGGCCTTCTTGATAAGGTGACAATCTTGGCATCTTGGCTTGAGGATTCCTCTGGATCCTATACACCACGTCATTCAATCTTGACACGAAGGGCCTTCCCACGATTTCTGCAGCTTCGCAGATTTACCCTTGCTTCTTTTTGGGTTATAACCACACTTTATCATTCTCTTGAAACCCGCTATTGTTGGCACACAAGTTGAATCTGATCTTTATTTTGTCGCTTTCAATCTTTAGTTTATCTCTTATTTCTTCATGTACAATCTTTATTCGGTCTTTAAAATGGCTGAGATAATCATCTAAGTTTTCCTCGTATTGCGGTCAGTTCATAATTAGATCTATTGGTAGACGTAATTCTGTATCAAATATCAAAATGGAGGAAAGTCGGTATCCCAGGGTTGGTCTGTGTCTCGTTGACGACCGTTCTCAGGAAGTTTTCAATGGTACGATTGAATCTTTCAACCATTCCATCTTACTGTGGGCGAAGAGCTGTAATCCTGGTTTTGTGGAGGCCTAGTAGCTCACAAACGTTCTGAAATACTTCAGATTCGAAATTTCGTCCTTGGTCGGAATGGATCTCCATAGGGACCCCATAATGGCATATACAATTTTCAAATAAAGCTTCGGCTACGGTGACTGCTTCTTGATTAGGCCACTGGCCACTTACTAAAGTAGTCCATGACTACCAAAATATAGCAATTTCTATTGAAGAACTGAAATTAATTTGTTTCCTTTCTGTAAGTTTTCCTTTATTTTATTCTGACAGTTCATTTCTTTTTTAAATTTTCTCCTATTTTGTCTTCATTCTTCATTTCTTCTTGGCTGCTTTTCATATCTTTCATCATTTCAATTAACTGCTTGAATGTTTCCTCCATCTCTGTGGCTCTAGATTTCATTACCGGCATTCACTTGTCTACACTTGTCTTTTCTGTGAAACGTCACACTTCTGATACCAATGTAACCTTTACGTTGACTTAGCCTTGAATCACGTCATGTAGAAAAACAACTTGATTGCACAACGAATATACATCAAACAAATTCGCAACTGTCAAATCTCTGCTTTGACGTTTCTGTCATGCGTTCGACTGCTCAATATCAAACTGAACTTAGAACTGAACTGTGGCGGCTAAGCTTGTTTACTTAATTTTACATATTCCTTAAGCAGGCTGTTTAGTAATATTAGTAACTTTAACATAATGGTAGCAATTAAGTCTTTTTGTTTTCTTTAATATTAGTATTTCAGGTTGCCTTAATATAAGTGTAAATATACGCATATACTCGCGACAAGAATTCAGACGACTTACGTCATACGAACAAATGAATAATTCATTATATTTTCATCAAAATATTTAAAAAAACTGCAACTGATAGTAATAAAACTATAGACTACACTAAAAGTTTGCATTATATATTGCACTAAATTGCAACAAATGATTATTTTTAACACGACCAAATATCGAAAATTACGTTGACAGTAAAAACAAATGTGTAACGTCAGCCGTGACGTAAGACGTCTGAATTCTTGACGCGAGTATATTAAAATTTACTTATTTTTATCATTGCGCGTTTTTGTCGTTAACAAAGAAAAACTTTGAAAAAAAGAAGAACAGGTCTCGCGAGTAGAGAGAATATAACAATTAACGCTTCCTATCTAAACCACTAAAATTAATAAGTGCATGTTTTAAATTAGTATTAAATTTAAATTACGACTAGCAGAATTTAATTTGGGGATCCATTTTATGAACACCAGGCCGGCCGGCACATCACTTCAAGAGGAGACTTCAGGTGAGTTCTTCTTTGCCATCCGCTTTTCTTTCTTGTAATTGTAGCTAATCGCTTTCGCTTTGCTTTGGAGAATGTTATCCAATATTAATGATAATTCCCAAACATAGGCACTTTGATGATCTATGAAGAAGAAAGAAGATTAAAGTAAAATATTTTTTTGGAAATTGAAATTGAGGCAACTGACTGAAATCTATCAATATTTTCTAGTTTCACACACTGTGTATCATATATATATTTTTTGCTGATTGAGGCTGGCTCAGGTTTGGAAGCACGACCAATTACAGAATCTACAATGGGACGATCACCGTTATCCGAAGAACGGTTCCGTTCGTTTCGGTCATAGCACCCACAGTAGGAATCGAAATCAATATATAGACAGACAGATACTGACAGCGGGTTAACCTCCACAGAACCTAGCCCGAGAGCAACAAACGTTTCCAGTTAATGCTAGAGATCTCTACATTAATTTTGTTACTGGCAGCTATTAGTTACCTAGGTCACTGCATAGCAATCCTGAAAACTAAACTAAATTAAATAAATTTCCACTCTGTATAACTAAAACTGACAGCGATTTCGACGAAATATTTTTATAATAAGTTTTTAGAAAAGGCCTTCAGCTCTAAATGTTCTATGGTTTATTTCCACGAATTAGTCTGCATGAAACGTCAACCTTTCAATCAAACTTTATAAAAGTTAAAAATAAACTTTTTAATATTGCTTGAAACATATTTATTTCATATCATAGCAAACGTATTAATTTTAATAAAACACTTTGTTTAGGCAGCAAAGACGACATACCATTATTTATTAGATAATTGGATGAAAGCTGTAAGTAACGTTGTTGTCATT